>OZ024928.1:94133287-95383287 GCA_964017235.1 Sabellastarte sp. h YS-2021
TCTAAAAGTATTGCAGATAGCCAATTTTTCTCAAATAACTCATTCATCTACTATTGGGAGAGCTTTCACTTGGTGAAGTTTCAGACCTGTAGCTAATTATTCACCTACTCAAAATGAGTAAATGCTAATTATCTCTAAAAGTATTGCAGATAGCCAATTTTTCTCATATAACTCATTCACCTACTTTTGGGAGAGCTTTCACTTGGTGAAGTTTCAGACCTGTAGCTAATTACTCACCTACTCAAAATGAGTAAATGCTAATTATCTCTAAAAGGATTGCAGATAGCCATTTTTTGTCAAATAACTCATTCACCTACTTTTAGGAGAGCTTTCACTTGGTGAAGTTTCAGACCCATAGCTAATTACTCACCTGCTCAAAATGAGTAAATGCTAATTATCTCTAAAAGTATTGCAGATAGCCAATTTTTCTCAAATAACTCATTCATCTACTATTGGAAGAGTCATCACTTGGTGAAGTTTCAGACCCGTAACTAATTATTCACCTACTCAAAATGAGTAAATGCTAATTATCCCTAGAAGTATTGCGGATAGCCTTCACATGGTGAAGTTCCAGACCCGTAGATAATTACTCACCTACTCAAAATGAGTAAATGCTAATTATCTCTAAAAGTATTGCAGATAGCCAATTTTCCTCAAATAACTCATTCACCTACTTTTGGGACAGCTTTCACTTGGTGAAGTTTCAGACCTGTAGCTAATTACTCACCTACTCAAAATAAGTAAATGCCTATTATCACTAAAAGTATTGCAGATAGCCAGTATTTCTCAAATAACTCATTCACCTACATTTTGGAGAAGTTTCACATGCTTAAGTTTATTTATGAATTTTTTAAATAAATTTTAATACATTAAAATTAATTAAATCATGCACTAAATCAATTATAACTTGAAAAGTACTGCATTTAGAGCACTTTGTGCAAATATGTTATCCAGCTACTTTTGGGTCAGCTATAACATAGTAAAATTTCAGACCTGTAGCTCATGGCATAGCTGAATAATAACTACTTTTAGGTTATCACTGTTGGGTAAATCACTTATAACTTGAAAACTTTTGCATTTACATTATTTAGTTTCAGTATGTTATTCACCTATTTTGAGGCAGCTATAACATAGTAAAATTCCAGACCTGTGGCTCATTGCATAGCGGAGTAATAGCTACTTTGAAGTTCTTACTCAACACTAAATCATTTATAACTTGAAAAGTATTGCATTTAGAGCATTTTGTTAAAATATGTCATTCACCTACTTTTTCCATAGCAACAACATAGTGAGTAACTTGGGTGTCTATCTGAATAGCTAAGTGAGTAATAGCTACTTTTGGACTTTTCACTAACTTCCATCATGAGTAAAATCACTTGTAACTTGAAAACTATTGCATTTAGAGAATTTTGTGCAAATATGTTATTCACCTACTTTTGGGTCAGCTATAACATACTAAAATTTCAGACCTCTAGCTCGTGCCATAGCTGAGTAATAGCTACTTTTGCCTTTGCCGGTGGATACATTTTGCATCTGGCTACAGATGCATCCTTGGTCTAGTCTCTAAAAGTATTACAGGTGGGCAATTTCTTCTAAATAAGTCATTCACCTACTTTTGAGTGATCTACAACATAGTGAAGTTGCAGAACTGTAGCTCTTTAGATGGCAGAGTAATAGCCACTAAAATAAGTAAATGTCTTGTATCTCTAAAAGTAGTACAGATAGGCAATTTCTTCTAAAGACGTGCTTCCCTACTTTGAGTTGATCTGCATAATGAAGTGGTAGAACTGTAGCTCTTTGGATGGCAAAGTAATAGCTACTAAAATGAGTAAATGCCTTTTGTCTTTAAAAGTATTGCAATCAAACATTAAACTTGTCACTTCTACATGTGCCTCCATCTCACAAGAAAATTTATATTCCACTATCTTTAGTACATCTAATTTATACGGCGGGAGATAAATGCATGCGTCAGAATGCTTATTTTGGTAGAAATGATGCTATTAAAAATGTCAATATTTTAGGCTTTCTGTAGGTACATTGTCAAAACAGTAAAAACATAAATTTGATGAATTATCTGACATTTTTACTTCATATTCATGGTAAATGAAGTTACAATGATGTAAATGGTTAATTTTTACCATACCAGTGGCAAGCGTACAGAATACCAGATTTTGTTCAGTTTCAAAGCTTCGGAAAACCAGCTTTGACTTTTGGAACCAGTCCAACCCACTATACTTTTGTACGAATTTTACTTGCCAAATTTTTACTTAAAGGAGTTTGACTAAATGGTACTATTTGAAATGTTGAACCTGGCAGTCAGGCAATCTGAATTTTACTTTCATTAGGTCTAGAGAAGAATTTACAACATTAAACACTTGTTCTGTTGTTGTAAAATTTATGTCATTTATTTAGAAATATGGCGATGAAGATATCTTTTGGAGAGTCAATACAGCAAGATTTAATCAACACCTGAGAGACCAATGTCTTGTTAATGCAGTTGCTAGTAAGTTTGATAAGGTAATCCACATTGTCATTTTATAGACAATTTTTGTATTTGTTAAATGCTGACAAAATGTGTTTATTATTTTTACACGGGATAGCAAAATATAAAATTCATCAGAGAATGTGATCTTTATTGACTGAGTTTTTTTCCTTGTGGTAAAAATAATGAAAACTGAAAACAAAATTCAAGAACTGATTTTTGAAAATCTCTAGATTTTAGCTATTTTTATGGCTGAAATTTTTTGAAAACAATAAAAAAAAAATTTAGTGATACATTTTACTACATATATATAGCAATTGTATTGCAGTTTGTAATTTCCCTGTGTAAGCGTTGTCATATGTTTATAATAAAGAAACAGACAATTTTGTGGTTACTTTAAATACTCGCTTTAACTACCAAATCACCTATATAAAGAATTTTTTTTTCTTAAAATGCTGACTAGAATTATATATTAGAATTATTTTTTTTTATAATTTAATACATTCTAATATCACAATACTAGCCAAAAATGCAAATATTTAAAGTAACAGACAAACCACAGGCTTTTTTCTACTGGTTGGCAAGGTGATTACCAAACAGACCAATCACAGGCAAGAAGAATCAAATTAGGCTTTAAAGCGTTTATTGTATCCCCAGATGAAAGTCGGGGATACTTAGGATTCAGTATGGTCATGGTGCTGCCACGAACCTTTTCGTTTTTGACCATGACCTTCAATTTCAGGGTCACTGGTGGCCTCTTAAAGGTCAGATTTTGGCCATTTTTTCACATTTTGGCCCAGTTCTCATGTACAGAAAGTTAGATTATCCTATGGCTGGTATATATATTACGTATATATGTCCTCGGTAAGCATGCAGAAATTTGACCTTGAAGCTCTTCATTGAAGGTCATCCACAGACCGCCAAAGTACCTCACCGAGGCCATTTTTGGCCTTTTTACCCCACAGCCCTGTTGTTGGGGTATTGTTTTCACCCATGGTGTCCGGATGGGCGGGCGGCTGGGTGGGCGGGCGGCGGGAAATAGTTTGTCCGGGCTGTATCTCAGAAACCGTAAGGTGTAGGAAGTTGATACTTGGTAGGGACATTGGTTAGGGGGTGTAGCTGTGCAACGTCATGGTCTGACCTTGATTTGACCTTTGACCTTGCCGTAGTGACCTTGAGTTTGAAAATCTTGTCCGGGCTATATCTCGGAAACTGTAAGGTGTAGGAAGTTGATACTTGGTAGGGACATTGGTTAGGGGGTGTAGTTGTGCAACCTCATAGTCTGACCTTGATTTGACCTTTGACCTTGCCGTAGTGACCTTGACCTATAAAATGTTGTCCGGGCTATATCTCAGAAACCGTAAGGTGTAGGAAGTTGATACTTGGTAGGGACATTGGTTAGGGGGTGTAGGTGTGCAACATCATGGTGTGACCTTGATTTGACCTTTGACCTTGCCGTAGTGACCTTGACCTATAAAATGTTGTCCGGGCTATATCTCGGAAACTGTAAGGCTTGGGAAGTTGATATTTGGTAGGGACATTGGTTAGGGGGTGTAAGTGTGCAACGTCATGGTGTGACCTTGATTTGACCTTTGACCTTGCCGTAGTGACCTTGACCTATAAAATGTTGTCCGGGCTATATCTCAGAAACTGTAAGGTGTAGGAAGTTGATACGTGGTACGGATATTGGTTAGGGGGTGTAGGTGTGCAACGTCATGGTGTGACCTTGATTTGACCTTTGACCTTGCCGTAGTGGCCTTGACCTATAAAATGTTGTCTGGGCTATATCTCAGAAACTGCAAGGTGTAGGAAGTTAATACTTGGTAGGGATATTGATTAGGGGGTGTAGGTGTGCAACGTCATGGTCTGACCTTGATTTGACCTTAACCTTGCTGTAGTGACCTTGACCTATAAAATATTGTCCAGGCTTTATCTCGGAAACTGTTAGGTGCAGGAAGTTGATATTTGGTAGAGATATTGGCTAGGGGGTGCAGTTGTGCAGCATCATGGTGTGACCTTGATTTGACCTTTGACCTTGCCATAGTGACCTTGACCTATAAAATCGTCAGGGCTGTATCTCGGAAACCGTAAGGTGTAGGAAGTTGATACTTGGTAGGGACATTGGTTGTTGGGTATAGGTGTGTATTATCATGGTGTGACCTTAATTTGACCTTTTACCTTGCCGTAGTGACCTTGACCTTTAAAATCTTGTTGCACCTTTGGGTCTGTCTTTTGATGCAGATTAAGCAAAAGTCATATTAGAATTTATTAAGAATTTTACTTTCATAACTTCCCATTGTAAGAGATAGAATTTCATCAAGTGAGCCGCAGATTTTACTCCAACACCACACATAAGCATTCATTAAATGTATTACCACTTCTGTATGCATGGTAATATTCAAACCATCTAAACCATAATTCGGAAATGCAGATGTATATAAAGAGTGTTGAATTTTAGTTTACTGATTAATGCTGTCATCTTGTCATTGAATTATCTTGTTTTAATACTTCATCTTTATACTCATTATCTTTCTTTTAAACATTATTTCTCCATTTAAACATTGTTTGGACCTTTATATAACTGACAGTGCTCTGAAAGTATCCTGAAGTTTGTACTGGTACAGTACTTCTATATCTCATGGTGTTGAAAATATTTTTCCCAAGGCTGTGGGGTACGGGCATCTCTGATGCTATTTTTGGAGATATTTTCACGCTTAATGCTGGCTATATTGCATGGAAACTATTGAAAATGGCTTTGAAGGTTGAGTACATGATGGAGTACCAGCATCCAGTTTGTTGACCGTGGTTATTGTTTTCAAGGCCTGCTAAAATGACTCAAAATAGTACCTTAGACTCATTAATAGACTGTGAGGCCATATACCTCCTTTATTATTGGCTGTTACTGCTCTAACAAAAAAAATATTATACCTAGCCTTCTCAAATTTGCAGGATATATTCATAACCATAAAATCTTGCCTGAGAATATTTTTGGCCTGATTTTGAAAAACAAGATGGCCGCCAGGGTCGTTTATTCGACTTAAAGCAAGGACTTTTGTTGGCCCTCTAGAGCAAAGGGCACAATAGGTAGAGATATGTTCTGCATTACAAAATCTTGACTGGAAATATTTTCGGCCTCATTTTGAAAAACAAGATGGCCGCCACAGGCATTTTTTTGTCAGTCATGAAAGGTGCTTATATCTCGCTTATATCTCGCTTATTATTGGTCCTAGAGGTTTGGGATGGAATCCAACCTATAGGAAATCATGGGCTGGGAGTCTTTCGGTGTGGTCAGATTTAACCTTGGGCTCCTCCTTCAAGGTCAAACAAGGATAGCCAAACCTAAAAGTGCTCATAACTCACTTATTACTGGTCCTAGAGGTTTGCAATGTGAAACCAACTTATAGGAAATCATAGGCTGGGAATCTTTTGATGTGGTCAGATTTGACCTTGGACCCCTCCTTCAAGGTCAAACGAGGATAGCCAAACCTAAAAGTGCTTATAACTGGCTTATTACTTGTCGTAGTGGTTTGGGATGGTAAATCAACCTATAGGAAATCATGTGCCCCGAATCGTTTGCTGTTTTCAGAGTTGACCTTGGACCCCTCCTTCGAGGTCAAATGTGGTTCTTCATAATAATACTGGGCTCTTATATAGTGCTTTTTCTATTATTAGCTCAAAGCGCTTTATACAGTATTACCCCAGCAAGGATAGCTAGCCTTGGTAACCTTACCTATTGCTGCCATGCAAGGCGCAGAAGGCAGTATCCCTTAAAGCTGGGTACCCATATTTCTCCTGGGTGGAGAGAGGCATAGACCAGGTTAACATCTTGCCCAAGGATGTTATCCCACATGAAACAGTTGGCATCACTGGGGATCGAACACACGACCCTTGGATTATAAGTCCAACACCCTACCAAATGAGCCACATGAGACCTATAATGGCCTAAATCTCCCTTGTTATTGGTCATAGAGGTTTTGGATGTGAAGACAACTTATAGGAAATCATGTGCCCCGAATCTTTTGGTGGGGTCAGATTTGACCATGGATCCCTCCTTCAAGGTCGAATGTGGTACTTGATACCTCTAATCATCTATATCTCCCTTATTATTGGTCGTAGAGGTTTGGGTGTGAAGACAACTTATAGGAAATCATGTGCCCTGAATCTTTTGGTGGGCTCAGATTTGACATAATACTCTGTATGTCATGCTTCAACCATGTCCTGTCCGGGGATGCATTGCGGCGAGACGCAATATCTAGTTTAGATTGTTTTGGTTGTATTTTTATTGTAGTTGATTTAATTTAATCTATGATTCTGTTGAATCTGTGTTCGTCGAGTGATTTACCACTTAAGGAATGTCAGAATTAGTTTATAAAACTTAAGTTAACTGTGTTTCGTGTTGGCAGAAAGCTGCAGAGATTTTCAGAGCCATTATACGAGCGAGTGAGGTTAGAACAAATGAGAATTCCAAAACTACACACCCAGTGTCTTATAATGAGGTATGTCTCTTAAGATCTGTTACTGCACATACAAAAACAGAACCAGAAGTTATATAATGTAACATAGTCCATTCACCTTTAGGTACAATTTCCTAAAATGGGTATCTTACGGTGTGTATTGCTATTGAGTTGTACCTTGTGATGTGCAATTCTCAGTATAGTTGTAGTAATTCATTCCAGATTCAACTCTAGAATAATGGGTTGTAATGACCAATAATAGTGCTAATCAAAGTATTCCTTTAATGTAGAAAATACAAACTGTGAGACCCCATATTAGGAGGTTCAAAACGGAGGGGCATTAACTATCTTACAGAGCAGAAATAATATGATGTAATATAGTTATTACCTCTTCAGGTAATATGGGGTATCTCTCAGTGTATATTTCTATGACTTCTACCTTGTTATGCAGAATTCTCAATATAGTAACAGTATTCATTCAGAGTTTGACTCTATAATTGGGGTTGCAATGACTAGTAATTTTTTATACTCTACCATTCCTTTAATACCGCTCTTCTGTGACTACTCTTTTTAATGATAACAACCAAAATTATTGGACCACTTTGCCTTGAATGGCTGCAGAAATTTGTTATTTCATATCTTTTTTTATGTAAACATGAAGAAAACTGCGAATATATATATGTCCAAAAAGCAGTTGTTTGCTGAATTTGTATTGTGTAATAATGTGTAATCTTTAACAGTCAAGTACTCAAGTAGTCGTTAACAGTCCTGCCTGTAATATGAAGTTTAACTGTAACAAAAGTTATTAATGTGGAGGGTTGCCTTCAATTTTTCAGGCAGGTTAATCACCCACATTTACCCATTGTAGATAATGGTAGAATCAATTATGCACTGTATTTTGTTGCACCATAAAAATCTTTCCAGATTGAGGTATATATCGATCCTGTAATGGTTGAGGTGTTTATTTTCTGACATTTTGTATCTACCCAAAATATCCACTTCCTGTTGTTATGACAGTAAATAGAAATAACACTGAAAGTTGTAACATTCTGTCAGATTTATGATGAAAGGCTATAAAATATGTTCATAAACCAATATTTATATATAAAAAGGTAAGATTTACATTCAAGAATAGATTGTTTTACATTGTCATTGACTGCCATAGTAGACGCAGCATTGTTTTCTAGGTTGTAATTGCATGCCCAATGACCTCACCACTGCAAGTTAATTAAAAAAGATGCCAAGGAAAAGAAATAATGAAATAAAAGAGTTATGATACATTTTACAAATATACTAACAGCTTACCAACACATTTCAGTGACTATTTTGCAGATTTTTCAGTCCACACCAAAAGAACTAGGATGTTCCAGAACAGCCTTGGATCAATATCTGAAGCTTCTGTCAGATGACTCTGTAAGTTGTTGCTAATATCTCTAAAAATAAATCTGATTCAGCAAAGATTTTCTGGTGAAGTGTCTGCACATGTTATAGATTGTTAAATTCCACGATAACCTAAATAGATTAATGGCTGAAGCTTTCGTCCGACGATGCTCTCAGTAGGTGTTTACTTCAACATGAATTTTATACATTAGAAATTTACTGGTAAAGTCTCATGTGCAATAGGTTATTGAGTACACACTCCTCTTGTACTGTAAAATTACACTCACCAAAAGTCTTATTCTTAATTGTCAGAATTCATATATTTTTGTTGAAAGGTTTTTACCCAGCAGCCATTAAGGGCTGTGTGGGTATTGTTTTCACCCATGGTGTTCAGATGGGTGGTTGGGTGGGTGGATGTTAGAAAAAAGCTTATCCGTGCTGTATCTGTGAGGTGCAATATGTTGATACTTTGTAGGGACATTGGTGGGGGGTTGTAGGAGTGCAATGTCATGGTGTGAACTTGATTTGACCTTTGACCTTGCGGTAGAGACTTTGAACTTTAAAATCTTGTCCTGGCTATCTCTCAGAAACCGTAAGGTGTAGGAAGTTGATACTTAATAGGGACTTAATTGGAGAGTGTAGGTGTGCAAGGTCATGGTATGACTTTGGTTTGACCTCTGACCATACTGTAGAGACCTTGATATTGGTTATAGGGTGTAGGTGTACAACATAATGTCACACTTTTTGTTCTAAAAGTCTCCTGATCTTTGTACTCTGTCATTTTTTCTATAACTCGTGGTTGAAAACTGTTTCCCTGTTTCCCATTTAATTAAACTTGTGCAAAGAAATTTCAGATATTAATTAACATGTAGTTCTAACCACCATGTGGCTGATCAGTGGACTCTGCAGATACAAATACATCTTCAAACAAATATGTCTTTGATGCTGAAATATGAATTTATCATATCATCTAGAAGAATTGGGTACCAAAATTATGGTAAAGAGCTCTGTTTTGGTTATAGTGTCCCCCCGCCAAATAAAAAAAACCATCATCATAGCATACAGCTATGTGTTACAGAGTGCCAGTTGATCTGAAGTCATATTCAAATAGGGCTGGGACGGGTACTAAAAACGGCACCAAGTACTCGCCCACTGACAACTGGCCCAAATTCGAGTAACCACGAGATTTAGTACCTACCATTAGAAGTCTTCTGTAAACAATTCCGGAGTCAATTCCGGAAACAAAACTTTTGAAGAAAAATGTCTTGTATTTAACCAGATATTATAGAATATGGAGTAAATAATATGTTTTCAAGCAAAAACAACAACTTTAATTGATATTATGTGACGGAAATGCTGAAATGTAGCATATTTTACACAAAGGTTTCATTACGTGGGCGATAATACAATACCTCCTGAGTAACCGAGTTTCTAAAATGGACTCTAGTACTAGCCTAGATCGACTCATCTATCGAGGCTCAAGTACCCGTTTGCAGCCCTATATTGAAACATGCCAGCAGTACATGATTATTGCAAACATTTGATCATGTGGTGGAGGTAAGCACTCTGCTGAGTTCTGTCCTTTATGTTACAGATAGAGTTTGTACAAAAGACAGGGGATAGCGGTGGTGGAATGTACTGTATAAGTATCCTTTTGTATTGCAGCAGACTTAAATGTAGTGCATTTGTATGACGTGAACTGACCAAAAGATTTGTCGTACATATTTAAAAATTATTTGCATGTATTTGAGGAGATGCTATAAAGTGATAAAATAGTGCTTTAAGACTCAACTAACATGGGAAGGAGTAATAAAGAAAATCAAAGGTTATATAAACCTTCACTAAATAATTAAACCAGTCATGTATATTTCTTGAATTATGGTAAAATGAAATTTTGAACTATGTAAATTATCAGAAAATTGAAATATAATGGAAACAAATCATGCAAAGATAAACAATTTAATTGTAAGCCATTCTTGTTTTCAATAAGAGAATGGTAATTTTTACCTACATTCTGTCCAGATTTAATCAAGATGCAGGTATATCAAGAATATAATTTAGTGATAGAAGATTTGGTAAAAGCAGTATTAATTGTATGTTTCCCATTTTCTCTAATTAATGAGAAAAAAGTGAAACAAACATAACATTTATGATTAATGTCATATAAAATTATAGCTATTGCAACTGTTTGTATTAAGAAATTATTATGGGGCAAGAAATAATGTCTGTAATGCTCGGAGGAAGTAAGTGAAATAGTGTTAGATACCTGTTGGATATCACTGTATGTTTAAGATGGCTACAATTGTCCACAATTTTTTTCAGTAGTGGCCATCCTAGCCAGTTTAGTCCATTTCTGATCACCTGTAGCAACAAATACAACAAAAGATGAGGAAGAGCAGGTAGAAGGTTCCTCAAGTTCCGCAGTTTACTCCATTCTTGCACAACTCAAAAAAGCACATTGATCATAGTTTTGCTTTTGATGTTTCTGCAATCGGGAATTAATTGCCTGATGATATTTATTCCCCTTCCTCCATCGTCACTTTCAGGAAGAAACTCAAGCCATACCTGTTTGCCAAGGCCTTTCCAACATAGTTTCGAACTCAACCAATGTTTCTGTGCTAACGACCATTGCTATGCCCATGGACTGATGAATTTAGAATACAGCTTATAGTTGTTGTACCTTAGAGTCCACTTCGAAGCAAAGATTAAGCGCCATAAAAGTCCTGTGTAGAATAGAACAGAATAGAATAGGAGTGTATACCAGTCTTGAAGTGGTTTCTTCAACAATTGAGAACCAGATATTAACAATTTTCAGAGTTATTTGCAGATTTATTTTGTATCATTTTGGAAGTAGCATATAGGTATACGTATGTATATAAAAACAACCATTATTTCAAAAGACTGGGTTGCAAACTCCACTGTAAGGGATGTTGACTAATGACATGTAAACTGTTCCTTATTTAATTAAATGTAAGTTAGACTGGAACCCTGTTGAGTCAAACATTAAACTTCCACTAAAACTGAATTCCCAGGTTATAGGCTGAAAGTTCAATGGATAATAACACCATGTAATTTGAAAATTCAATTTGTAGAGTTGTGCTTAAAGTAATTGTATCACCGGACGAAAGTCGGGGATACTTAGGATTCAGTACGGTCACACTGCTGCCGCCGCCACAGAGATTTCCCTTTGGCCACGATAACTTAAAAAATATTTTACGTAGACCTTTCAAATTTGGTATGTGGCTATATATGGGCAATGCCACGAACGCCATTGTTTTGTGACGATCTTCAATTTCAGGGTCACTAGTGGCCTCTTAAAGGTCAGGTTTTGGCCATTTTTTCACATTTTGGCCCAGTTCCCATATACAGAAGGTTAGATCATCCTATGGCTGGTGTATATATTACATATACATATATATGTCCTCTATAAGTAGTGCTGTCGCGACACTCGCTACTTCCGATACTATCGTTTGCTAGGTCTATTATGAGTGATAATCGGATGCGTTTTTTAAAATCCGATTGCAAAGATATTAGCATATCTATATAATAAAGACAGAACATCTTTTAAAAGTGAAGGATTATTCAGCACTTTAAGATATATTTTCGGCCTTTTGACAACACAGTCTGTACAAATCTAGTCACATGGCCTATAAGGAAAGCATTTAACCATTGCTCGAATGTAGATTCGGAATTGCATCTTTATTTTTTTTCGCACTTGGTAAGTCAATTTAATTGACGTAAAGCTTTCAAATAATCTTTAAAAACACTGTAGTTCTATTTATTTAAGGTGTACATGATATTATATAGACATTATGCAGCACTTTATAAAGTCGGAATTAGATAGTTATTTTAATATACTGACGGTTTTCAAAGTGTTCCTGACAATGCATAAACAACCAAAATAAAAGGACAAATATGACCCTAAAATGATGTATTCAGGTGAGAAACAATATATTATTTTACATTTTAATTAAATAGTTTCGTGTTGAGGTGAGTTTATGAAGTCGACATATGTCGGTACTCGGTCGGCTAACGTGGACGATATTCGATGTTGATTTACAGTGAGATACAGTGATCGACCCTCCTAGACTGGCCACCCAGCTTGCCTTTTACCCAGCCTGTGAGCAGTGTCAGCTGACACCAGGGGCCTGAGTTTCCAAACTCAGTTCACAGTTCTCACATTTATGAGGTCACAGTTCTCATAAATGGCTATTAGTGTTTTCCACAGTGGGGTTGTGTGGGTTACTGACACCCATACAGAAGCAAGTCCACCTAGGTCGCCTCCACATGAGGCCAATACAGTGGCACTTGAAAAACAGCTGAAGGGTACCAGACTCACTAGAAAAGGTGATCCCAGTTCACTCCACAGCATCTAAAATGGTGGTTGTAGGATGACAATGTACTTCCAGATCAACCATTACACCTACTTAAATATGCTCTGCAAATCCTTACAGATGCATCAAGAAGGACGAGTGCTCACTTAGGGGAACACACTGCAAGGGGAACCTGGTCCCTTCCAGAAGCAAGTTACACATAAAGTATCTGGAACCAAGGCGGTCGTTTGGCCCTAAAGGAGTACCAAGACCTCTGCTTGAACCTTATTGCTACCATAGCTACGGACAACACCATGGTGGTTGCCTCTTTAAGGGGGGGGGGGGGGGGGGGGGGGGGAGTAAATTGGGCCCTCCTTGTGCCCTACTATGGCGAATCCAGATCTGGTGCTCCAGGAAAAAGGCTCAAGCCCGACACATTCATGCTTCAACCATGTCCCGTCCGGGGATACACTGCGTCGAGACGCAATCTCTAGTTTTAACTATTTCCAGAGTAAAATTACTTATTTTCCATGACTATGTGTGCCAGATTTTGTTAAAGCTTACGATACTCTGGCTAGAACACATGTTGAATCTATGGTACAAGAAAGGTAAGTGGAGCTGATTACTCTTTGACTTGACTATTTTACTGAGACTGATGCAGACTAGTAAAATGTTAGAAAGCATTCAGTGTATATGAGAGAGTTATAACGTACCAGTTCATCACATCTTTTTGTGCTACTCACATAAACTTTTCATTCGAAATAATGTAACAAAGTATAAAGAGAAAATTTCCTATGTTTGAAAAAAGGATTGTTCTTAAATGTTGTCAATAGGCATATTAATGTAGTTTCTGCCAGTTTATATTTGAACAAAACTATTAGAAGTGAAATGAAAGTGTCCATCTACTATACAATATGTACAAAATTTGAATATTTTGTCCTTTATTTGGTTTTAAAGAAAGTTGAAAATATATGTGGGGATTTTTTTATTGTGGAATCCATGATAATGAAAAGCCAATAATTTGGACAAATCTCTACAAATGTACAGTTTTTACCCCACATCCCTTAAGGGCTGTCAGGGTATTGTTTTCAACCATGGTGTCTGGGTGGGCGGGTGGCGAGAAAAAGTTTGTCCACGCTATATCTCCAAAACCGTAAGGTTTAGGAAGTTGATACTTGGTAGGGACAATGGTTAGGGGTGTATTTGTGCAACGTCATGGTGTGACCTTGATTTGATCTTGCCGCAGTGACCTTGAGTTTTAATATCTTGTCTGGGCCATATCTCAAAAACCGTAAGGTGTAGGAAGCTGATACATGGCAGGGATATTAGTTAGGGGTTGTAGTTGTGCAACATCATGGTGTGACTTTGATTTGACCTTGATGTAGTAATCTTAACCTTTAAAATCTTGTCCGGGCTATATCTCCGAAACTGTAAGGTGTAGGAAGTTCATACTTGGTAGGAACATTGATTAGGGGGTGTAGGTGTGTAACACCATGGTGTTCCTTTGATTTGACCTTGCCGCAGTGACCTTGACCTTTAAAATCTTGTCTTTGCTATATCTCGGAAACGAAAGGTGTAGGAAGTTAACACTTGGTAGGAACAGTGGTTAGGGGGTGTAGGTGTGCAACACCATGGTGTGACCTTGATTTGACCTTTGACCTCGCCATAGTGACCTTGACCTTTAAAATCTTGTCTGGTCTATATCTCGGAAACCGTAAGGTGTAGGAAGCTGATACATGGCCATTTATTGGATTCGGTAAGGTGTAGAAGGTTGATATTTGGTAGGGACATTTGTTAGGGGGTGTAGTTGTGCATCATGGTGTGACCTTTAACTTTGGCTCTGCCAAAGTGTGTTCATCTGCATGATTTGAGACATGTTTTTCTTATCACAAAGATATATAGATTGCTGCAACTGATCAGTTTATGTACTTGATTGTGCTATTTCCTTTGACAGCTATACTCCAATTAATAAAATTTACAGCTTTGTAATTTTTAGTTTACTGATTAATGCTGTCATCTTGCTATTGAAATGTCTTGATTTAATACTTTATCTTTACATGCATTTTTTTTGTCTTTTAGATGTTATTTTCTCTATTTGAACATTATTTGGAGCTTTATATAACTGACCCTTCTCTGAAAGTATCCAGATCTTTGTACTGTTTCACTACTTCTATATCTAATGGTATTGAAAACTATTTCCCCCAAGCTGTGGGGTACAGGCATCTCTGATTCTATTTTGTATAACAGTAGCATTCTGTGGATGTTAACTTTCTTGCATTGCAGATTTGGATCTAAGTGTTTGAGAATATTCAGACTTTTATTATTGAAGAAACGTTTGGAACAAAAGCAGGTAATACTTGATTGACCAAGAGGCATTTCTCTTGTTTGTAATAACTTTCTTACTCCTACTGTATATGAAGTGTATGTTAAATATTTCTCTGTGATAATCTGAAACTAATATTTTTCCCTGGTCAAAAAAGATGGCAGTCATAGCCACATTTTCGCAAATCTTGCACTATTTTATACCACTTTACCAGCTTTAACTATGAAGGCATCAAGCTTTATGCGTGGCAACACCAATAATGACATTAAAATGCACTGATAACTTCAAAGGTCAAAACTATTACTTGTGTAAATGCTGTTTCTCTCAAATATTATTCATGTACCATTTGGTTACATGGCAAAGTTTCACACATTTGGGTGAAATGAATGAAATGGTATTTTGAGCATTCATTACAACTTTGAACTATTGCCTCTTGGTAGTTTTCCTCAAGCACAAGTTCACCCACTGTTTGATTACACATATCACAGCATAGTTTCATATGTCTGTGTGTCCACATTGCTAAAGTAATGGCTGTCAATGTATAACACTGCTCAATACATGTAACTTACCTGTTACTTCTGAACTTGGCTGTTTTCCTTGAGAGAGTTTGTAATGCCCCACATTTTGAGATATGATTAAATACCCCACAAACAGTATAGTTCAGTTTACATATACATGCTTAATCTTGCCAATAATTTCAGAAACTGTAAAACCACTTAGTTTCACATCCCACAGATATATAACGGATCTTTAATAACACCATTTTTTAACTGTACAAATTATTGACAATGATATTCATTGTTTTTCTGAACATGTATGGAGACATTGAGAGCTCATAGTCACAGCTGCATGTTATCTGGCATATGTCTGCCACACTGGCCTAAGGGGTAACTCACTCACCTAGGAAGACAGAGGACATGGGTTCGGACCTAGGTACAAGCAAATACATAATGGCTTGGATGACCACTTAAAATGGTGGTCCTCTATCTTTGAGTTCACCGAGTATAATTATACAATACATTTGGTTTGCATTTTGTGAATTAATACAACATTTCAGTGTTGATCAATATGGTTACTCCGTCTAATACTGATATTACAGGTCTGTGTCACTTGTACATACAGGTACCACTGTTTTATGCAAGGTGCTGAGTCGTTCAAAAGAAAAATTCTGCTTTCAGATTGAGGAAGCTGCAATGATACCCGCCAAAGAAGCCAAAGAAATGTTGTACACCATGTTTGGAGAAAATCTTATACATATCAATGTATGTTTCACATAATATTGTGTGACAGAGAAAGGCTGTAAAGAGAGAGATTGTAAATACAAATTCTGAAATATATCAATATTTTTACCCCACAGCCCTTGAGGGCTGTCAGGGTATTGATTTCACCAATGATGTCCAGATGGGCAGGCAGGCGGTGGGATAAATTCTGTCCGGGCTGTATCTCATAAACCGTAAGGTGTAGGAACTAAAGTAGGGACATTGGTGTAGGTGTGCAACGTCATGGTGTGACCTTGATTTGATTTTTGACCTTGCTGAAGTGACCTTGAGTTTGAAAATCTTGTCCAGGCTATATCTTGGAAACCATAAGTTGTAGGAAGGTAATACGTGGTAGGGACATTGGTTAAGGATTGCAGGTGTGCAAGGTCATGGTGTGACCTTGATTTGACCTTTGACCTAGCTGTAGTGACCTTGACTTATAAAATCTTGTCTGGGCTATACCTCGGAAACCGAAAGGTGTAGGAAATTGATACTTGATAGGGACATTGGTTGGTGGTTGTAGGTGTGCAGCATCATGGTGTAACCTTGATTTGACCCTTGATCTTGTCATAGTGATCTTGACCTATAATATCTTGTCCGGGATATATCTCGGCAACCGTAAGGTGTAGGAAGTTGATACTTGATAAAGACATTGATTAGGGGGTGTAGGTGTGCAACGTCATGGTGTGACCTTCCTTTGACCTTGCCAAAGTGACCATGAGTTTTAAAATCTTATCCGGGCTGTTTCTTGGATTCCATAAGGTGTAGAAAGTTGATACTTGGTAGGGATATTGGTTAGGGGGTGTAGGTGTACATCATCATGGTGTGACCTTTAACTTTTGCTCTGCGAAAGTGTGTTCACTGATTTGCTGCTACTGATTATATAATTAATTTTACATAATTATGCTATTTCCATTGACAGCTATTCTCCAGTTAATATACATGGCGTCAAAGTATTCCTATATTTCCTATATTCTCCTGTATTTCAGACCCACATCCTATATTTTAGAGGGAAGGACAAAATTCGTATATTTTGCATAAATTCTCCTGTATTTCCTATATTGTAAGGAAGTGTCTCCTATATCTTTTAGAACTGGGTATCCCCGTGTCAAAACAGCAACTCCAGCAACAATTTCAGATAAAATTTTTGCTGCTACGCAGCATATCTAGCTTGTCTTGTGTTCAACTTCATTGCTAACCAGTATTTCTCTTCATGTTTGATGATTCACTCATGTAATACTGGTAGCTAGATTTACCCATAAGGTACCATACATATGATGTGTGCTACCTTTAAGGTGGGCTTCCAGCATAAATACAGTACAAATGATCAGTCCTGTATTTACTTTGGCAACTTTAATTATATCCCCAGATGAAATTCAAGGATTTATTGGATTCAGGTCTGTCGCGCCGCCACCGTAGAAATTTCCTTGTGTAGCGATAACTCAAAATGAATTAAGATTTTCTTGCTTCTGCTTCTGTTGTGTTAGTTTATAAACTATCATTTTATTGCGTTAATACATCCTATCCAATGGACAATTGCTTTACCGGTCGGCGCGACCAGTCCCGCCAAACACCAGAAAAAGACGTCCTGTATATAATACCGGCACGAGTGTATTCGCCAGGTGGCGCGTTGTACTTCCTTCCTGTCTAGACATCACAGTATCTTTTTCGTTTGGCGCATGGAGAGTGTGGACGTGTTTTCAACGAAGACGTTTTTTTATCTCTACAACAAATTTAACCATTTTACTTTTACTTCCAAGTATTTTTACTTCCCCAGGACAAAAACGCGGCACATGTGGCCATGTTATGGCTAGCTTTGACGGCCACTTCAAATGTGCAAGATGTCGGGACAAGGGGGTGGGAGAAGACGCCTGTGTTCTCAAGAAGGACTGTAACATTTGCAAAGGGTTTACCCCTGAGCAGATTCTGCAATTGGCCACTCTCACTTACAGAGAACGCAAGAGTAAAGAAAAGAAGTTGGTTTCGTCCTCCCCTTCTCCCACTCTTATGGACCCTTCACACGTGAGTGTGCTGGGTAAAGTGGAGGGGGACAAGGTGTTACAGCCTGAAACCACACCAGCTGCGACGAACAGTAAACGCAGTGATTCACCCAAGCCCTCTGCCAGCAAGAAGAAGTCCAGCAGTAGTAGCAGACCTTCAGCAGACGACCTGAAGAAACTGGATGATAAATGGGCAGAGAGGTTCTCCTGGCTGGAAGCAATGCTGTTAGCCAAGTCTTTCACTGTACCGGTTGTGAAACCAGCAGCAGAAGTCACCACCAGCCAGAAGCCCTTTTTTGACCCAGCAGTCTGGCTAGAGAGAGTACCGGTTCTAGCCTTGTTCAGGCCACCAGACTGGGCCAGACCATTCAAGCAGAGTGATTACTTCATCTAGAAGTGTTCAAAGGTATATGCTCCCGGTGGCACCAGCCCCAGGTGGACCTGTTTGCCACCAAGTTCAACAACAAACTGCCACAGTTTGTGTCACCGGTCCCAGACCCCCAGGCATGGGCAGTCGATGCCCACTCAGCCTTTCCTGGGAGGACCTGGACCCATATGCCTTTCCACCAGCAGCCATCTTGGGCAAAGTGGTGGAAAAGTTACAGGACTACCCTTGCAACAGGATAATCCTGATTGCACAGGGATGGCCCAACATTCCCTGGTTCTGGGATCTAGTGGCAATGTCCAGTCAGATCCCACTGTGTATGCCCAGCATACCCAACTTAGTGTCTCAGCCATTCAACCAGGTCCTTCACATGAGCCTGTCAAATCTGAATCTACATGCCTGGCTCCTAGAGCCTCCGCTATCAAGGAGCAAGGCTTCTCTGAGGCAGTGGCAGCACGAATTGAGACTCCTCAAGAGGATCAACCAGATCTGTCTATGAGGCAAAGTGGACCAATTTTACAAAGTGATGCCTCTGTAATCAGGTGGATGTCAGGGCACCACCTCTGAAAGCCATTGCTGACTTCCTCCTGCACTTGTTTCAGGACAAGAAGTTGCAACCAGGCACTATTGATGGCTACAGATCAGCTATTGCTGACAAATTGGGCAACATCACCATTAATGTTAGCAAAGATGAGAAGCTCACTCATCTCCTGGATAGTTTCCATAGAGACAGACCCAAGGGCAGGAGGGGCATCCCCTCCTGGAACCTCTCTCTGGTGCTGCACCAGTTGACAAAGGCTCCCTTTGAACCCCTGAAGGAGGCCTCCTTGAAACACTTGACCTTCAAGACTGTTTTTCTGATGGCCTTGGGTTCAGGTAAACGCAGGAGTGAGATCCATGCTTGGTTACATAAGAATATCAGACACCAGTCAGACTGGTCTAAGGTGTCCTTGTACCCTTCACCCAGCTTTCTATCCAAGAATCAGCTGGCTAAGGAGGGTCCAGATAGTGTGGCCCCAGTGGTCATACCAGCCCTGGCCCCTTCTCTGGATAAGTCACTCAAAGGTGACAGGTCCCTATGTCCAGTTAGAGCCCTGCGCCACTACTTAGACAGGACCTCAGATCTTAGGCAGAATAAGGAGCTGGTCTTGTCTCCTTCAAGAAAGGTTTTGATAAAGACATCTCACCTGCCACCATCTCCTCATGGATCAAACAGACTGTGATCCTATGCTATGAGCTCTCTGACCAGGAGGCCCTCACCTTGCATCAGGTTAAAGCCCATGATGTCAGGGCCTTTGCTGCCTCTAAGGCTTTCTAATCAGGAGTCTCCTTAGAGCAGATTTTGTCAGCCTGCCACTGGAAATCTCATAACACCTTCACTCAGTTTTATTTGAAGGATGTTGCCTGGGCTGACTCAGAACTTTTCCATCTGGGGCCTGTTGTGGCTGCCCAACAGGTGCACCACCAGGCCCAGAAATGAGGGGATGTGTATAATTGTAAATATGTACATGCTGTAATATATAAAGATGTACATAATGTAAATATCTAAATATGTATGGGGGGGGGGGGGGGGGGGGGGGGGGCTATATCAAAAGGCCTAATATCTTGCTTATCTTTGGTCCAAGGGGTTTGAAATGAAAAAACAACTTCTTAGAAATCGTGGTCTGCAAATCTTTTGCAACTGTCAAATTTGATCTTGGACCCCTGCTTCCAGATCATTTAGGGTCATAATGCTAAAAGGGCTTTATATCTCCCTTATAATTGGTACTAGGGCTTCAAAATATGAGAACAACTTATAAGGAAGCATGGCCTATGAATCTAACATCTGACGACTTTTTGTGGATTCTGTAATTTTTTACAACTGAAGTTGTTCCTAAGATTATCCCAAATCTCAGTGTTATTGCCCATTTAGTTGTACCTGCAGGCTGGGGTTCTTACCTGCCGAGGCTGGCTATTTTTTGCTTTCTTGGGAGTTATTGTTCCTTGACCTTTACATAACTTATACTGTACTGAAAGACTCCTTACCTTTCCTTTTCTTATCTTTTTTACCTTTACTGTATCTCATTTAGTGTCCACCACGTTTTCCTGAGGCTGTGGGGTACAGTCATCTCTAATGTTACTATAAAATTTTAATTAGGAAGCTATCAGCCAAAGTCATGTCTCAACTTGAAAGTTTGTAAATTACCTCACCCTAGATCCCACATAATGACTAATGTACTGGCAAACTTGAGACTTTGCAGAGGCTAATCTTTTTGCCATTGTTAATCTTTAGGCCATCCTCAGGTATATGTGCTGTGTTTTACATTTGTGCAGAACAGTATATTAGGGATTCTAAAACCAATAAAGATGTTTAACAGCAATGAAATATTTTTATGCATATGTACAACATATTATCTGCAATTTTTTTGTGTGTGTGTGCAAAGGACTATCTTTTGACTATTTCAAAACCAGCATGGACCTCCAACGTCTCAATGAAAATATGTTTGGGTTTTATTGTATTTTTCAGGAAGTTCCTAAAACACCGGATTATGCGCCATCAAGAACAATATACCTTTTTAGTGTGGACCTGAATCAAGTGGCCAGAAACTTACTGGAAAGGTGTTACAAGGTACAAAGTTGTCAAAATAAATGTTTAATCATAGACAGCTCCAGATGTTTGTCAGTGGGGCTCATACACTATTTTAAAGAAAAATGTCTAACAATAATATGGAATGAAAAGCCAACAAACCACATTAAAAAGTGTATTCATTTCAACCAGACCTGATTTGAACTGCAAAAGTATTGCTATGAGTGATACATTGTAATGTAAAATTTATGTGAACGAGACAGGACAAGTGTTTAGGATGAAAGACTTTCAAACCCTTAACATCAGTCCCAGCACATATACAAGTGCAACAGCATTGAAATACATTGTTCAACTGATAAAATATGGAACTTTTACAAGCTCAAAATTTGTACATGTTGAAAAGTTTTAAGGCAGTTTCAACTAGATTCAATTTCAGTACAAGTTGCTATTTGTACATGATTTTGAGATAATGGAATGAAGTTCTATTGAAATGACCTTCTAGTTCATTGAAATTTATTTATTATATCCCCAGACGAAAGTCGGGGATATATTGGATTCAGGTCCGTCGCGCCGCCGCCGCCGCCGTAGAAATTTCCTTGTGGACGCGATAACTCAAAAACAAATTAATATTTTTTTTTCAAACTTGGTACACATGTTAAGGGTGTCCAAAGGAAGATCCCTATTTTAAGGTGACCTTAAACTCCCAATAAAAGAGAACTTATGGCCACCTTAAGGTCAGAAATTGCACTTTTGGCCACTAAGAGCCCTCTAGGTCACAAACTATGATGCTCAGCTGGCTGAAATTTCACCTGAGAACACATTAATATGTTCTTAGTACATGTGCCGAAAATCACGACTTTAAGTTGAGGAGAAAATTGTGTTTGAGGCCCATAAAGACCCCCACTTAGGGATTTTTTGCTATATTTTTCACATATTTTGCCCTATAATTTGGAAGTGGTAACTCTGATGAGTCTCAAACTGCACTAGGTATAACTTTGATATGTAATCCTTGTCTGTAGAAAATTTTAGGGCTGTAGGTTTACCCAAAGGGGTCGACTTAAGGTCTCAAAAGTGCCCACAGAGACCCAATTTATGCACTTTTTGCCACTTTCGAGCACTGTAGCTTTCAAACTATGTCTCTCATCTAAGTTAAATATCATCTGAGAATATATCTATGTGTTTTCTTATATCTGCCCCAAAATTTAGGCCTTTAATAGACATTTAACCTGTGTGTGAGGACCATAAACACCCACCCGAGTGACCCTTATAAGACATTTTTCACATATTTTTCCCTGTAACTTGGAAAGGGTAAGTCTGAGAAGTTTCAAACTGTATTAGATATACATTCTATGTGTAACCTTTGAATGTGAAAGATTTTTAGTCTGAAGCTTTGATTTGAAGGTCACATTGAGGTCTCTAAAAGGCCCACAGAGACCCGATATTTTGCCTTTTTGCCACTTTTAAGCCCTGTGACTGTTAAACTATGTTACTGATAGAGCTGAAATCTCACCTGGGAATATATCATTATGTCATTTTTACATGTGCCAGAAATAAAGGCTTTAAGTAGACATTTAACCTGTGTGTGAGGACCATAACACCCACCCGAGTGACCCTTTTTAGACATTTTTCACATATTTTTCCCTGTAACTTGGAAATGGTAAGTCTTGAGAAGTTTCAAACTGTATTAGATATACATTCTATGTGTAACCTTTGATTGTGAAAGATTTTAAATCTGAAGCTTTGATTTAAAGTTCACATTGAGGTCTCTAAAAGGCCCACAGAGACCCAATATTTGGACTTTTTGCCACTTTTAAGCCCTGTGACTGTTAAACTATGTGACTGATAGAGCTGAAATCTCATATGGGAATATATTATTATGTTCTTTTTACATGTGCTGAACATCAAGGCCTTTAGTAGATATTTAACCTGTGTATGACGACCATAGATACTCACCCGAGTGACCCTTTTTAGACATTTTTTACATATTTTGCCTTGTAACTTGGAATGGTAAGTCTGAGAAGTTTCAAACTATATTAGATATACATTCTATGTATAATCTCTGATTGTGAAAGATTTTAAGTCTGAAGCTTCAATTTGAAGGTCACATTGAGGTCTCTAAAAGGCCCACAGAGACCCAATATTTGGACTTTTTGCCACTTTTCAGCCCTGTGACTGTTAAACTATGTGACTGACAGGGCTGAAATCTCAACTAGGAATACATTATTAAGCGTCTTCTTTTTCCATGTACCGAACATCAAGGCCTGTAGTAGACATTGAACCTGTGTATGACGACCATAGACACTCATCCAAGTGACCTTTTTTGACATTTTCTACTGTATTTTGCCCTGTAATTTGGAAATGCTTAGTGTGACAAGTCTTAAACTGTATTATATCTAATTTTTGTTTGTTATAGATGTCCCCCAAAAAGTTTCAGATCTGTAGTTTAATTGCTAAGGTCTCTTTAACAATTGTAAAATGCCCACAGAAACCCAATTTATGGACATTATGCCACTTTAAAGCCCAGTAACTGTCAAACTATGTGGGTCATAGAGCTGAAATCTTTGAATTTTTAAAAGGAAGTGCCTGTCTCTTTAAATTTTAAATATTAATGATGTTATGGCTATCTTAGTCTTTTAAGAACTTATTTTTGTGTGTTGTACCTCTGCTTGCTGAGTTTTTAACTCTTTAAAATGAAACTGGTTAAACATATTCAAGTAGGCAAAATGGACACTGTTATTTTCTGGTGAGCTTTAAGTCCCAATATTAATAAAAGTATATCCTTATGTAGTAAAACTAGGGGATTTTTAACCCTCAACTAGCCCAGTTTTATTCAACTTGCCTCAGTTAATTTTGACACAGCTCCTACAGTTATGAACTCATTTCAGTTGATAATCACATACTTAAAATTCTCAATTCTTTTTGTATTTGATTACCCCTTTGATATATATCAGATTGTTTGTTTACCATTTATGCTGTAGTCCCAACCCACATCCCCCACCCACCTCTGGGACCTCCAGCTATATTGAGTGACACTAAATAAACAAAGGTATTTAGTGATATCAAATGAGAAACAAAGAACTCAATGGGGTTGCAGATCTTGTGTAATAGTGAGAGAGGTGTGGAGAAGGGGAGAGGGGTGGGGTAGGAGGTGGTGGGCTTCATCATATAACACAAAGGGGAGTCAGAACTGAGATTGTGTCACATATTTAGGTTGCATATATATGGACCACATATATAGGAATAGAGGAAATGAATAACTGAAAACAATTTGCAAATTCTATAAATAATATAATAAAATAATAATATAAATAATTTTTTTTTAAATAATATTTTATTTGTGAACAAATATAGAAACAGATATGCGCTTTTGGGATTATGAATTTTAGAATGGACATTCAATCATCAATCATTTAAATACTTTGAAATTAGGTTAAGAGTTATCATTGCAGGAAGATTGAAAAGTATGATGTTGAGTTAAAAATAATATTTTATTTGTCAACAAATATAGAAAGAGATATGCTCTTTTGGGATTATTATTTTAGAATGGACATTCAATCATCAATCATTTATTAATAAATACTTTGAAAATAGGTTTAGAGTTATCATTGCAGGAAGATTGAAAACATAATTTGAGTTATGTATTCGGCGTCTGGGGATACACCATCTTCTTGGGAAGATACAAACAGAGTAGATTGATGTGCTGAAGTTCATATAATAATGGGTAATTATGCTTTAAAAAATTCCCGATCAAAACCTGTGGCGTGAGTGATGACCTGTCTGGGGATATGTTGGCGCCGAGTTGGCCCAATCTAGTTTTCTTTACCTTCTAGTTCATTGAAATTTATTTTTGATAAGTTTACTTAACAGGGTTTGACTTGGTGACATTTTTATTTGTTTTTAGACATTATACAACTTGATGCTAAGAAGACAGCATGAAACAAAGGAACATAGGTGATTAAGAAAAACAATATGTGGATATAAGAATAAAAAAATTGATGTAGTACACCCCTGTTGTACTAAAATGCATCATATAAATGGGTATTAAAAAGAGAAATATTTGTATCAGAGGATAAGCCACTAGCACTATTGTTTTCTAGTATTTTAGTATTTCAAGTACCGGATATAATATATCATAAATATTGGGTAAGAATGGTTACATCACCTTCCATCTGCATGCCCCTAGACATTGGAGTGTAACACTACACTCCTAGTGGAAACCTCAGGGCCATTAGCTGAGGGCACTGTGAAATGGAATATTTTTCTGAGAATAGAATCTACTTCTTTTCTTTTATTCCAGAATAAGATTCTGTGAAACAGACACACCAATATTGATTGCTTTGTTCATAGGTGATGAGAGTGTGACATTAAAAAGATACCAATTGGATTTCATTTACACCGTGCTTGTGAAAGTACTTAATAATTGAGGATGATGTATCCTATATCTCATGGTTACTTTGTATACAAAATGAAAAAAATGATAGTAACTTTAAGGTTGTGAAATGTCAGAGCAGAGAAGACAGTATACAGTAAAATTGATAAGTATGTCCACCCCCCTGGGGGGTGGATATATTATTTTTGCTTTTTCTGCCGTCCGGCGTCAGATGTCCGGCGTCTGATGTCCGGCGTCCGATGTCCGGCGTCACGCATGGTTTCCGCTCATTTAAAGGAAAATTAATAGAGCTATTGTCACCAAATTTGGTATGCAGGCTTATTGGGTCAGTAGCTTGCTTGGGATTGCTTTTGGCTGTTGTACCTCTTTTGCTTACTGAGTAATACTTAAGTACAGCTATTTTCAGTACCCATTGGTTTCCGTGCATTTAAGCCAAAATAATTAAAGATATTTTACTACAATTTTGAATACAAGATTGTTATGTCCATAGCTCGCTTGGTATTGCATTTGGGACTGATAGCTTTGTCAGTACATGAGTAATAGCCATTTAGGTACTTCATTGTGTATTTTCAGTACTACTTTTGAGTAATTTGCTAATATCTCAGAAACCGTAAGAGATAGAGCAATTTCGACAGAATTTTTGACCCACAAGGTAGTAGAAAAGTATTCTATACAAAAGTTAAAAAAATTTTCAATTTTCGCCACTTTTGGCGGCCATCTTGAATTTTTGCGAAAAATGAAAAAATCTTAATATCTCAAAAACCGTAAGAGATAGAGCGATTTGGACAGAATTTTTGACTCACAGGGTAGTAGAAGAGTATTCAGTACTAAATTAAAAAATTTCAATTTTCGCCACTTTTGGCGGCCATCTTGAATTTTTGCAGAAAAACAAAAAAAATGTTAATTTCTCGGAAACCGTAAGAGATAGAGCCATTTTGACAGAAATTTTGACTCGCATGGTAGTGGTAGAGTTTTCTATGTGCAATTGAAAAATTTCAATTTTCGCCACTTTTGGCGGCCATCTTGAATTTTTGCGGAAAAACAAAAAATGTTAATATCTCGGAAACCGTAAGAGACGGAGCGATTTTGACAGAATTTTTGACCCGTAGGGTTGTAGCAGAGTATTCTATGTGAAATTAAAAAAATTCAATTTTCGCCACTTTTGGCGGCCATCTTGAATTTTTGCGAAAAACAAAAAATATTAATATCTCAGAAACCATAAGAGATAGAGCGATTTCGACAGAATTTTTGACCCATAGGGTAGTAGCAAAGTATTTTATACAAAATTGAAAAATTTTCAATTTTCGCCACTTTTGGCGGCCATCTTGAATTTTTGTGAAAAGCGAAAAAATCTTAATATCTCAGAAACCGTAAGAGATAGAGCGATTTGGACAGATTTTTTAACCCGTAGGATAGTAGGAAAGTATTCTATACAAAATTGGAAAATTTCAATTTTCGCCACTTTTGCCGGCCATCTTGAATTTTTGCGGAAAAACAAAAAATGTTAATATCTCGGAAACCATAAGAGATAGAGCCATTTTGACAGAAATTTTGACTCGCATGGTAGTGGTAGAGTTTTCTATGTGCAATTGAAAAATTTCAATTTTCGCCACTTTTGGCGGCCATCTTGAATTTTTGCGGAAAAACAAAAAATGTTAATATCTCGGAAACCGTAAGAGACGGAGCGATTTTGACAGAATTTTTGACCCGTAGGGTTGTAGCAGAGTATTCTATGTGAAATTAAAAAAATTCAATTTTCGCCACTTTTGGCGGCCATCTTGAATTTTTGCGAAAAACAAAAAATATTAATATCTCAGAAACCGTAAGAGATAGAGCGATTTCGACAGAATTTTTGACCCATAGGGTAGTAGCAAAGTATTTTATACAAAATTGAAAAATTTTCAATTTTCGCCACTTTTGGCGGCCATCTTGAATTTTTGTGAAAAGCGAAAAAATCTTAATATCTCAGAAACCGTAAGAGATAGAGCGATTTGGACAGATTTTTTAACCTGTAGGATAGTAGGAAAGTATTCTATACAAAATTGGAAAATTTCAATTTTCGCCACTTTTGCCGGCCATCTTGAATTTTTGCGGAAAAACAAAAAATGTTAATATCTCGGAAACCATAAGAGATAGAGCCATTTTGACAGAAATTTTGACTCGCATGGTAGTGGTAGAGTATTCTATGTGCAATTGAAAATTTTCAATTTTTGCTACTTTTGGCGGCCATCTTAAATTTTGGCGGAAAAACAAAATATGTTAATATTTGGAAACCGTAAGAGACAGAGCGATTTCGACAGAATTTTTGACCCGTGGGGTTGTAGCAGAGTATTCTATGTGAAATTGAAAAAATTCAATTTTCGCCACTTTTGGCGGCCATCTTGAATTTTTGCGAAAAACAAAAAATACTAATATCTCAGAAACCGTAAGAGATAGAGTGATTTGGACAGAATTTTTGACCCATAGGGTAGTAGCAAAGTATTCTATTCAAAATTGAAAAATTTCAATTTTCGCCACTTTTGGCGGCCATCTTGAATTTTTGCGAAAAACGAAATAATCTTAATATCTCAGAAACCGTAAGAGATAGAGCGATTTGGACAAAATTTTTGACCCGTAGGGTAGTAGGAAAGTATTCTATACAAAATTGAAAAATTTCCATTTTCGCCACTTTTGGTGGCCATCTTGAATTTTTGCGGAAAAACAAAAAATGTTAATATCTTGGAAACCATAAGAGATAGAGCGATTTCGACAGAATTTTCGACCCGTAGGGTTGTAGCAGAGTATTCTATGTGAAATTGAAAAAATTCAATTTTCACCACTTTTGGCGGCCATCTTGAATTTTTGCGAAAAACAAAAAATATTAATATCTCAGAAACCGTAAGAGATAGAGCGATTTGGACAGAATTTTTGACCCATAGGGTAGTAGCAAAGTATTCTATACAAAATTGAAAAATTTCAATTTTCGCCACTTTTGGCGGCCATCTTGAATTTTTGCAGAAAAACAAAAAATGTTAATATCTCGGAAACCGTAAGAAATAGAGCCATTTCCACAGAAATTTTGACTCGCATGGTAGTGGTAGAATATTCTATGTGCAATTGAAAAATTTCAATTTTCGCCACTTTTGCGGCCATCTTGAATTTTTGCGGAAAAACAAAAAATGTTAATATCTCGGAAACCGTAAGAGATAGAGCGATTTCGACAGAATTTTTGACCCACAGGGTATGGAGAGAGTATTCTATGTGAACTTGAAAAATTTCAATTTCGCCACTTTTGGTGGCCATCTTGGATTTTTGCGGAAAACTAAAAATGTTAATATCTCGGAAACCGCAAGAGATAGAGCGATTTGGACAGAATTTTTGACCCGTAGGGTGATAGCAAAGTATCCTATACAAAATTGAAAAATTTCAATTTTCGCCACTTTTGGCGGCCATCTTGAATTTTTGCAGAAAAACAAAAAATGTTAATATCTCGGAAACCGTAAGAAATAGAGCCATTTCCACAGAAATTTTGACTCGCATGGTAGTGGTAGAATATTCTATGTGCAATTGAAAAATTTCAATTTTCGCCACTTTTGCGGCCATCTTGAATTTTTGCGGAAAAACAAAAAATGTTAATATCTCGGAAACCGTAAGAGATAGAGCGATTTCGACAGAATTTTTGACCCACAGGGTATGGAGAGAGTATTCTATGTGAACTTGAAAAATTTCAATTTCGCCACTTTTGGTGGCCATCTTGGATTTTTGCGGAAAACTAAAAATGTTAATATCTCGGAAACCGCAAGAGATAGAGTGATTTTAACAGAATTTTTGACCCGTAGGGTGATAGCAAAGTATCCTATACAAAATTGAAAAATTTCAATTTTTTCGCCACTTTTGGCGGCCATCTTGGATTTTTGCGGAAAACCCAAAAATGTTAATATCTCGGAAACCATAAGAGATAGAGCGATTTCCACTGAATTTTTAACCCATATGGTAGTAGAGGAGTATTCTATGTGAATTTGAAAAATTTCAATTTTCGCCACTTTTGGCAGTCATCTTGTTTCGTAGAAATTTTCAACCCACAGGGTATCTAATCAATGTACTATTGGCAATTTTCAAAATATTTTACTCTCCCCAAAAATGGCGGCCATTTTGAAATTTTCAGTTTTTGCCTAAAATGAAAAAAACCGCAAGTTTGCTTCTGTCTCCTTAACCGTGCGAGATAGAGCGATTTCAATGAACCCACAGGGTATCTGACCAGTGTACCCTTGCCAGTTTTCAAAAAATATTCCTCTTCCCACATATGGCAGCCATTTTGAATTTTTGCCAAAAATTGAAAAACAGAAATTCGCTTCTATCTCCTTAACCATGCAAGATAGAGCGATTTCGTCAAAATTTTCTACCCAACCAATGCAAAAAGGCATGAAGCTGAAATAATTTACATGTATACTAATAAATATTTAAGCATCATTGATATATTTTACAGATGAAACAGGGCCTTGTAAGATTACTGTACAATTTTTGCAAAAAGTTGATAGGGTGGACATTACACATGATAATGTGTGTTCTTCTATGCTATCCTGTTTCTATTCATATGTCGCAGCTACAAGCAACAGGGCGTCCTATTTCTAGTTTTAATTGATTATGTCCACCCCGCTGGGGGGTGGACATATTATTTTTGCTTTTTCCACCATCCCTCGTCCGCCGTCCTTCATCACACTTAGTTTCCGGTCATTTCACGGAAAAGTATTTATCCTATCTTTACCAAATTTGGTATGGGTGTTTATTGGGTTAATAGCTTGCATGGGATTGCTTTTTGGTGAAGATAGCTCTGTAGCTAACTGAGTAATAGTTACTTAGCTACTTTTGTATATTTCTTTTGTTTCCGGGCATTTTAAGGAAAAATATTTAACATATCTTTACCAAATTTGGTATGAGCAATAGTTAGGTCAATAGCTTGCTTGGGATTGCTTTTAGTGATAATAGCTATATAACTGACTGAGTAATAGCTACTTAGCTACTTTGAGTAGCTTTTTTATTTTAAGCATTCCAATGGAAAAGTATTTCACCTATGTTCACAAAATTTGGGATGAAGGATTATTGGATCAGTAGCTTGCTTGGGATTGCTTGTGGTGATAATACCTTTTTAGCTAATTGAGTAATAGCTACTGTGCTATGTAGCTATTATGCTATTTTGAGTTGATTTTTTTCTGGACATTTTAATGAAACAATGTTTCTATCTTCACAAAAATTATATGAAGGATAATTGGGTCAATAGTTTGGCCATGATACCTTTTGGTCGATGATAGCTTTGTAGCTATCTGAGTAATAGCTGCTTCGCTACTTTGAGCCTACTCTGAATTGCATTTCTGTTTTCACGCTTTTGAAGCAAACATATTTAACTCATCTTTTAAAAATTTGGTGTGAAGGTTTATAGCATCAATTGCTTGCTTGGTATTGTTGTTGATGGTTATAGCTTTAATCTCCTGAGTAATAGCTATATAGCAAAAAACATAAATATGTCTATCTCCTAAACTGTGCGAGATAGAGCGATGTCGAAATTTTCGACCCACAGGGTATCTCAGCAAACTACTCTGTAATTTTCCAAAAATTTTCATCCCCTCAAACATGGCGGCCATTTTGAATTTTCGCCAAAAACACAAATTTGCTTCTATCTCCTTAACCGTGCGTGATAGAGCGATTTCGTTGAAATTTTCGACCCACAGGGTATCTCGGCAAACTACTCTGTGTAATTTTCCAAAAATTTTCATCCCCTTAAAAATGATGGCCATTTTGAATTTTCGCATTTTCGCCAAAAACACAAATTTGCTTCTATCTCCTTAACCGTGTGTGATAGAGCAATTTCGTCGAAATTTTCGACCCACAGGGTATCTCAGCAAACTACTCTGTGTAATTTTCCAAAAAATTTTCATCCCCTCAAACATGGCGGCCATTTTGAATTTTCGCCAAAAACACAAATTTGCTTCTATCTCCTTAACCGTGCGTGATAAAGCGATTTCGTCGAAATTTTCAACCCACAGGGTATCTCAGCAACTACTCTGTGTACTTTTCCATAAATTTTCATCCCCTTAAAAATGACGGCCATTTTGAATTTTCGCATTTTTGCCAAAAATGCAAAAACACAAATTTGCTACTATCTCCTTAACCGTGCGAGATAGAATGATTTCGTCGAAATTTATCGATCCACAGGGTATCTCAGCAATCTACTCTTGCCAATTTTGTCCAAGTTTTAGAGCAAAAGTCATGCTTCCCTTTGGGTGGACATTATGCATGCCAATGCGTCCTGTTTCTAGTTAAATGTAGCTTTAGCTAAAAGATTTTTGCAAAAAAAAAACTTAAAAATCTTTTAATTACCATCATGTGAAATATACAGTTATTGCCCTTCTTAATATCATTGACCAGTATTATCTTCCTTTTGGTGTTAAAACACATATTGCTGTAAAATTGTGGTTCTTTGCTTTTTCACACCACATATGATCTTCGCAGGTTAAACTGTAAATGTTGATGAAGATATTGGGATATTGTGAAAATCACTCGTTCTGCTGCTTTTGCAAATTAAGAAATCCCCCAAATAATTAAGTCCATAGAAATTAGACTGAATTCTTGCTGTTTTTGTGTCTTTGAAGACGTGTACTGGAGAAGCAGCAGAGAGTGGAAGCCATTACTGCATCTTTAGAACAGCAGGGAGCGGATGCTCAACAGAAAGAAGAGATCGAAGAGATGATCACACCTGCTGAACGGACCCAGCTCACAAAGATAAAGCACATCACCAACAAGTATGCATATGAAATACATTTAAAAAAAATAGCATCAGAGATGCCCATAGCCCACAGCCTGGGGAAATAGTTTTCAACACCATAAGACATAGAAGTAGTGAAACAATACAAAGATCGGGGAGACTCTCAGAGTAGTGGCATGTGTATAAAGGTACATCTAATGTTTAAGTAGAGAAATTAACATCTAAGGGAAAGAAAATGTATGTAGGGATAAAGTATTAAAGCAAGACAGTTCAATAGCAAAAAGACAGCATTAATCAGTAAACTAAAAAATACGAAGCTGTAAAATTTATTAATTGAAGTATAGCTCTCAATGGAAATGGCACAATTAAAAGAACATATAATAATCAGTTGAAGCAATCCATACATCTTTCTCATAAGAGAAATATGTCTCAAATATGGCAGGTGTTTACACTTTGGCAGAGCCAAGGTTAAAGGTCACACCATGATGATGCACATGATTTTAAAGATCTAAGTGACTATGGCAAGATCAAAGGTCAAATCATGGTTACACCATGACATTGGACACATACACCCCCAACCAATGTCCCTACCAAGTATCAACTTCTCACACCTGTTGGAGTCCGAGATCTAGACTTTTTATGTGTGAGATGCACATACAGTTGTGTGTCATCAGCATAGAAATGGAAACTAATCCCAGGATGATTCTGTATGACTTTACTCAGCGGAGTAGTATAGAGTGAAAAAATGATTGGCCCCAGGACAGAGCCTTGAGGCACACCATACAATAACTTTTTGGCATCAGATAAAATTGACCCAATCTCAATGCATTGAACATGGTCTGAGAGGTAACACTTGAACCAACCCAGGAAGACAGTAAACCAGAAACCTATTTGGCAACCGAAAGACACTGATCTGGTTACTTTCCATTTTCTTCTATTCAGTACCGGTTTCCTGATGCATTCATTGTGCTAACGTAAGTTTACCAAAAATATTCAACAGCAACAAATATTTCACAGTATTTTTTTATAATATTCTATCAATATATTGGGCATTTTGTCTTCAAAATGCACATCTTGGTTCGTATTTATAAGCAAGTTATAGCTCATGTACGCATGTGAAAACTTATATCTTGGCATATACTAAATGAAAGGCATCAGAATTTTTGCCGAATTGTCGCTGTCAGTAACCGGTTTTGAAATTCACATTCAACACTGTTTCTGAATGTCTATGTATGTACTTTGCTATCTTAAGCTTCAACAGCATCAGAATAGGTGTTTGCATAGTTTTCTGTTATTTTTTCTATGCATCATGTTTTAACCATCTTCAGAAATATGATGTCTAATGCTTGGCATTGTTTTACATTTTCTATAGGTTGGACCAGAGTGAAGTACAAGTGGATTCTACCATTTTTGTTCTGAAAACATACTTGGATAACCATCTCAAGAACTAATACCAATGCAAAGGAGTTTGTCAGATGAAATTAATAGACTATACTTATTTAGTAATGTTTAGTAAACATGGCTATACTCCTTTGTTTCTCCTCTGCACTTAACTCCTGGTACACAGTGCAGGGGAGTAACAAGGGAGTGTTGCCATGTTCACTACACTTGCATATTAATCACTATTATTGTTAATAAAACACAAACATACACAAACACAGACAGGCAGTATTAAATATATTTTATTACTTAAGGGCTGTCGGGGTATTGTTTTCACCCATGGTGTCCAGATGGGTGGGCGGGCGGCAGGAAATAGTTTGTCCAGGCTGTATCTCAGAAACCGTAAGGTGTAGGAAGTTCATACTTGGCAGGGACATTGGTTGGGGGATGCAGGTGTGCAACGTCATGGTCTGACCTTGATTTGACCTTGCCGTAGTGACCTTGAGTTTGAAAATCTTGTCCGGGCTATATCTTGAGAACCATAAGGTGTAGGAAGTTTATACTTGGCAGGGACATCGGTTAGGGGTTGTAGGTGTGCAACGTTATCGTCTGACCTTGATTTGACCTTTGACCTTGCCGTAGTGACCTTGACCTTTAAAATCTTGTCCGGGCTATATCTCGGAAACCGCAAGGTGTAGGATGTTGATACTTGGTAGGGACATTGGTTAGGGGGTGTAGGTGTGCAACGTCATGGTCTGACCTTGATTTGACCTTTAACCTTGCTGTAGTGACCTTGACCTATAAAATCTTGTCCGGGCTGTATCTCGGAAACCGTAAGGTGTAGAAAGTTGATACTTGGTAGGAACATTGGTTAGGAGTTGTAGGTGTGCAACGTCATGATGTGACCTTGATTTGACCTTTGACCTTGCCGTAGTGAACTTGAACTATAAAACCTTGTCCGGGCTATATCTCAGCAACTGTAAGGGGTAGGAAGTTGATACTTGGTAGGGACATTGGTTGGGGCTGTAGATGTGCAACGTCATAGTATGACCTTGATTTGACCTTTGCCGTAGTGACCTTGGCCTATAAAAACTTGTCCGGGCTATATCTCAGCAACTGTAAGGGGTAAGAAGTTGATACTTGGTAGGGACATTGGTTAGGGGGTGTAGATGTGCAACGTCATAGTATGACCTTCATTTGACCTTTCCCGTAGTGACCTTGACCTATAAAATCTTGTCTGGGCTATATTTTGGAAACTGTAAGGTGTAGGAAGCTGATACTTGGTGAGGACATTGGTTGGGGGTAGTAGGTGTGCAACGTCATGATGTGACCTTGATTTGACCTTTGACCTTGCCGTAGTGAACTTGAACTATAAAACCTGGTCTGGGCTATATCTTGGAAACCGTAAGAGGTGTAGGAAGTTGATACTTGGTAGGGACATTGGTTAGGGGGTGTAGGTGTGCTACGTCATAGTGTGACCTTGATTTGACCTTGCTGTAGTGACCTTGACCTATAAAATCTTGTCCAGGCTATATATCAGAGACTGTAAGGTGTAGGAAGTTTATACTTGGTAGGGACATTGTTTGAGGCTTTCAGGTGTGCCACATCATGGTGTGACACTGATTGACCTTTGACCTTGCTGTATTGACCTTTAACATCTTGTTGCACCTTTGGGGTGTCTGTTGATGCAGATTAAGCACTGTTAAAGTCATATTAGAATTCATTAAGAATTGTAACAGATGGAATTTCATCAAGTGAACCACAGGCTTTTCTCCAATACCACACCTAAGCATTCATTGAATGTATTGCCACTTCTGTGTGCATGGGTAATATTCAAAACATCCAAACCATAATTCAGCCATTTTTGGTTTACTGATAAATGCTGTCATTTTATTATTGAATTATCTTGTTTTAATACTTCATCTTTACATACATTTCTTTTCCTTAGATATTATTTTCTCTACTTAAGCATTATTTGGACCTTAATATAACTGACACTGCTCTGAAAGTATCTTGAACTTTGTACTGTTACACTACTTCTATATCTCATGGTGTTGAAAAGTATTTCCCCAGGCTGTGGGGTACGGGCATCTGATGCTATTTTTGTTATAGTCGTTTGAAACACTACATATATATATACACCAAAAGTTGACCTAGCATCCAGGATTACTGGAGTTTCACTTACCAGATTTGCACAAGTGAAATACAAATGAAGTCTTCTATTTCATGAATCTATGTCCACTCTTCCAAATCTGCTAAAGCCTCTTCTTTTGCTTAAAAGTGCCTTCTTTCTAATCCTTATACTGAAATACAGGAAAAGTGAAATACAGCAGAAATTCTGTTGTTCAAACTCTTTCTACTATTCAATGACCAGATTTCTTCTCTTTCTAATCCACCAATTCCAAATATTTTGCTTTAAAATACTACCTTTGCATAATCATCCATGTCTTTTCAAAGAAAAAAACTTTCTTTTCTCGATTTTGTCTTTTGAAAGATTTTCACCCCACAAATGATTTGATATGCTAGGGGTTTCAAACAGATGGATTGACACACTTTCACATTTATTGAATTTGCTTATCTGGAACCAAAAATAATAAGAGAACATGATTTTTTGGTAAAACTGAGAAACTTGTTATTCTTTTTGCCAGTTGTTCATTTTTCATGTTATAACAGTACACCTTGTAATGTAATTTGTTAAGTCTGAGCTGTTGCTCATGAAAGGTGTAATTATTAAGTACACAGTTAATAAAATATGTATCAAAAATTTTACTTTAATTTTGGTCTATTTTGCTGTGACTCATTATGTGTAAAATAAATATTAATCCTAAAAAATTCACAAAGTTTGCCATGTGTTTTCTTATTGGTCATAACCATTGATAAAATAAACCACTATAGGAGGCAACTTTGTAATATTGGTAAAGAGGTTTGCTGGAGTTAATAAAATATATGCCTTTTCACCAAGTCCAATCAACATTCACCCCCCTTCCCTTCGGGCTGGCCACGGCCTCTCAGGTCTTTACAACGATCGTAAAAGAAGTGAAGTTGATGGCCCTGACAAGGGGAATCAGACTTCACCAGTACCTGGACAACTGGCTGATAGGGCCCAGTCTCAGGAAGCAGCACAATAAACACTCAGACAGTGGTAGACCAAACCAGTCCTTAGACTGGATAATAAATCAAGAGAAGTCCAAACTAAACCTACTCAAGTATTTTTGTTTGTGGGCTACGAATTCCATCTAGATTCAGCTGTTGTAAAACCCTCTCAAGAGAGATGGCTCAAATTTCAGGATTTGTTCCTACGACTCAAGTCAAAACATGTTTTTGACTACAAGATGTTTGATGTCGCTAATTGGGTTGCTTTCCTCAATGGAGAAAATGGTCCAGGAGGGACGTCTTCACACGAGACCCTTTCACTTTCACCTCGAGGAGCACTGGAGATTTCCTCAGTCGTTGGACAGCCTCCTTCCTTGGACAGAAACCTTTCAGCACACCTAGAATGGTGGCAGAATCCCACAAACATGATGAAAGGCACAGACCTTCATCCCAAGACCACAGTATCCAACTCTTTACAGACGCCTCAAACGAAGGCTGGGGCACTCAGAGCAAACCTCTACAAGGATCTGTGGGGAATAAGGCTACCCATAAATGTTCTAGAGCTGAAGGCGTTTTCTCTGGCCCTTCAAAGGTTCAAGGACCAGTGTTTAAACAAAACAGTGTTGGTTGCTACAGACAACTCAACAATAGTAGCCTACATAAATAAATAAGGAGGAAACTACTCGGGGGAGATGTGCGCTCTCCTGTGGAAGATCGTGACCTGGTGCCATCATTACCAGATAACCTTAAAAGCCAGACACATTCCAGGGTGTCTGAATGTGATGGCCGACCTTCTGTCCAGGTCGAACCAAGTCCAATCAACAGAATGGTCACTGCATCCGCAGGTGTTCAAACATATCTGTCTTAAGTGGTTCACTTCTCATGTAGATCTTTTGCCACTCGCCTGAACCACAAAGTTCCACTATACGTGTCTCCAGTCCCAGACCAAAATGCTTGGGACATAGATGCTCTGAACATAAACTGGTCGGGTCTCACTGCTTATGCTTACCCTCCCACGGCTCTCCTTCACAGGGTGATCCAAAATCAGGCAATCCAGTTGCCTTATCACTGTAATAACCCCAGGCTTGCCAGGGATGCCCTGGTTTTGGGACCTAGTGCAGCTCTCAACAGAGATCCTACTTCAACTTCCAGTGTCAAGAACTCTTCTCAAACAGTCCCACAATCATGTGTTCCACAGCAATCCACAGTATCTCAACCTCCACCCCTGGTGTCTAGGAGTGGACAGCTCTAAAATAAGGCTTCACTGTGTAGGTGGCAGAGAGAATTGCTGCCCCTCAGAGATCGTCAACAAGGACCATCTACAAGTCAAAGTGGGCCCTATTTGAGAAATGGTGCAGGGAAAATTCGGTGGATTTCTCCACTTCCTCTGTAAAGCAAGTCTCAGACTTCTTTATGTACCTGTACCAAGATCTAAACAGGCGCCCTTCGACCATTGATGGTTATAGGACAGGCATTATTGACACCCTGGCCCCAACGGGGCTCCATATCTCTCCGAGTTCAGACCTCAACAGGTTACTCTCCAGTTTCACAGGGATCGTCCCAAAAGTTCCAGGAATCTTACTAAATGGAACCTTTCTGTTCTCAATGAGCTCACAAAAGCACCCTTTGAGCCTATGAAAGACACAGACCTCAAACATCTTACTCTCAAAACTGCTTTCTTGCTAGCCTTGGCCTCCGGCAAGCGCCGCAGCGAAATCCATGCCTGGGTTGCAAACAAGGTATCTAATCTAGGCCAATGGGAAAAGGTTGCCTTGTTCCCATCTTCAGATTCCATAGCCAAAAACCAACTAGCAAGAGAAGGTTCTCAAGTGTGTCTCCGGTGACTATTCCTACTCTAACTACCATTGTAGATAGACAATTCAGAGAAGACAGGACCTTATGTCCGGTACAGGCCCTGAGGTACTATTTGGATCGAACCAAAGACCTAAGAGGGTCTCGATCCCTTCTTTTCATCTCCTTTAAGAAAGGACATACCTCAGACATCAGACCCGCTACACTCTCTTCCTATCTAAACAAACTATCCTACTTTGTTATAAACAAGCAGATCAACAGCCTTGGACCTGGTCGAAGTCAAAGCGCATGACATTAAGGCCTTCACGGCCTCTACGGCCTTTTACGGTGGGGTATAGGACCAAATCATGCAATCGTGTCACTGGAAAGCTCACACTTTTTTACTTAAAAGACCTTACTTGGTCAGACAACTATGTATCTGGGACCAGTAGTAGCGGCACAACAAGTCCTAGACCCTTACCCTCAGCATCCTCATCTTCGGGAAGAAAAGAAAGGGGGGGGGGGGGGGGGAACACCCGCTGCAGCCAAGTCTTCAGGAGTCTATCCCAGGGTCCAGGTATTGGTTACCTCTCCAGATGTTTAAGGTAAGGTCTCTTATATTTTTAACTGTAATTATGTATTTAGTGTTTACCAGCAAAATTGATGAGATTCAAGCCTAGGGCTGTATTATTATAGCAGTGATGCCCTTAGGGGCTACTACCTTGAGTGACCACGGCTGCACTCTCTTCTCTCAAAACATCCATATAGTACCGGTACTGTCATTCATTAAATTTCGGTTTTTGGCTACTTAAGACCCGACTTTAGAATTGGGGCTCAGTAACTGGGACTTAGACTGGTAATTTGGCAATTCTTTGGTATATTTTTAAATTCTAAATTCAAGAAAAATGGAAAACATTCTTCCAGTCTCAGCTGTAATCCTGCCACCGGGCGGTGAATTCAGCATTCAGTTACCATGTAGCGCAATAAAATTGAAAATTTTAGTTATTAAATGTAGCTTTTATAAGCTACAAGCTTACCATGTGGGACTGAGGAAAGTCCCACCCTACCTCCCCACTATATTTCAGCTGAGGGGGGTATGGGCTAAATTTACCACGAGAGAAGGACGAATTACCAAACAACACTGCTATGGTACATACTAAACCACGGACTCAGTCAAATCCAAACATCCATTTTTCTTGGTCGTTGGCTGGAGTCCTGCAGCCACCCGAGTTAGCATTCAGTCCCACATGGTAAGCTTGTAGCTTATAAAAAGCTACATTTAAGTAATTAAAATTTTCAATTTTGTAGTATTGGTGAAGAGTTTCTCTTGAGCAAGTAGTTTCTGTCACAAATTGGTTGGGCACAAGTTGGCTTTGAAAATTACGGTATAGTAATTTTCAAACAGACTCTTTGAGGGCTGTTTACCAAAAACTGTTTTAATATCTGAAACATCTTCAGCCAGAGACTGGTTCAAGACCTGTTCCAATTGCTGAATAATATTTGCAGGTAATGATTGTATCCACCGGAAGCATCCGGTGGATACTTTGGTTTAGCGTTCGCTACGCCACCGCCGCCGCGCGTAGAGAGATTTTCGGCGTTAACGCTCTAAGAGGAAAACAACAGCAGCTAGGTTCACCAAATTTGCAGGATATCTTCATTGGGGGGTAAGCTTCTCTGGGAAGGAAAATAGCCTCATTCTGAAAAACAAGATGGCCGCCACGGGCATTTCTTTGAAAATAATCTACATTTTTCTACTGGCTGTTCCTCATAGGTAGATGGTTGAATCTCTTCATAGGTGATATGTATGACACATATACATGTCCTCTACAACCTTGTACACATTTGACCTTGAAGCTCCTAACTCAAGGTCATCCACGGAGTGCCGAAGTAACCCACATAGCGGACTTTATAAGTGCCTATATCTCCCTTATTATTGGTCCTGGAGGTTTGCAATGTGAAGCCAACCTATAGGAAATCATGTGCTGCGAATCTTCTGACGTGGTCAGACTTGACCTTGGACCCCTTCTTCAAGGTCAAACGAGGATAGCCAAACTTAAAAGTGCTTATAACTCGCTTATTATCGATCCTAGAGGTTTGGGATGGTAAACCAACATATAGGAAATCATGGGCTGGGAATCTTCTGGTGTGGTCAGATTTGACCTTGGGCCCCTCCTTGAAGGTCAAATGAGGACAGCCAAACTTAAAAGTGCTTATAACTTGCTTATTATTGGTCATAGAGATTTGGGATGATAAACCAACATATAGGAAATCATGGGCTGGGAATCTTCTGGCGTTGTCGGATTTGACCTTGGGCCCCTCCTTCAAGGTCAAACGAGGACAGCCAAACTTAAAAGTGCTTATAACTGGCTTATTATTGGTCCTAGAGGTTTGGGATGGTAAACCAGCATATAGGAAATCATGGGCTGGGAATCTTCTGGTGTGGTCGGATTTGACCTTGGGCCCCTCCTTCAAGGTCAAACGAGGATAGCCAAAGGTGAAAGTGCCTATAACTCACTTATTATTGGTCCTAGAGGTTTGGGATGGTAAACCAACATATAGAAAATCATAGGCTGGGAATCTTCTGGTGTGGTCGGATTTGACCTTGAGCCCCTCCTTGAAGGTCAAATGAGGATAGCCAAAGGTAAAAGTGCTTATAACTCGCTTATTATTGGTCCTAGAGGTTTGGGATGGTAAACCAACATATAGGAAATCAGGGGCTGGGAATCTTCTGGTGTGGTCGGATTTGACCTTGGGGCCCCTCCTTCAAGGTCAAATGAGGACAGCCAAACTTAAAAGTGCTTATAACTCGCTTATTATTGGTGGTAGATGTTTGGGACGGTAAACCAACATATAGGAAATCATGCGCTGGGAATCTTCTGGCGTGGTCGGATTTGACCTTGGGCCCCTCCTTCAAGGTCAAATGAGGACAGCCAAACTTAAAAGTGCTTATAACTCGCTTATTATTGGTGGTAGATGTTTGGGACGGTAAACCAACATATAGGAAATCATGCGCTGGGAATCTTCTGGCGTGGTCGGATTTGACCTTGGGCCCCTCCTTCAAGGTCAAATGAGGACAGCCAAACTTAAAAGTGCTTATAACTGGCTTATTATTGGTCCTACAGGTTTTCGTGCATTGTCTTTATGGTGGATACAATTTGCATCGGTTCTCCGATGCGCTAGGTCTAGTTTCAAGTTGTATTCACATACCAACCCCTGCACACCAACTGACCTGTGAAGGGGAGTTCAAAGTGCAATCAGAATAAATTTTTAGAATATCATGATGTTCTTAAAAGCCCTTATCTCCCTCCTACAAAGTGGCAGAAGATTATAAATGCAGCCTATGCATGTGTACATGCATTTGTCACATTTGGTCTGAATCTACATGTTTGGTATAGGGAGGTTTGTATGGCCACAAAGATAGCTCAGTGTTAGCAAATTTTAAGGATACCGCACTTGTAGCTAATATTCAGTGATTACCTGGTAATTTTTATGTCAGCTGCCCAGCCCAGTTGACATTATGGCATCACTCTCCCTCGTCTGCGTATGGGTCTGTGTGAAAATCTTTTCCAAAAGTACAAGTCCCAGAGACATGCTGATACCTTCTCTATCGAGGATGATAAATTGTAAAATCCATGCAAATCTGTCTGTTCCTCAGAGCTGTTAAAAGTGAGGTACCCACCCTAAGTGAAAATTTCAACACTTTATCACAATTTTCTTATTGACTATTACAGAGCGTTTCTCTCTTATTTTGTGACCTGGATTTTTCTTAATTATTTTTTATGAATTTTTGAAATAACTTTTAATGCATTAATATTCATGAAATCATGCACTAAATCACTTATAACTTGAGAAGTATTGTATTTATAGCATTTTGTTAAAATATGTTTTTCAGCTACTTTTTCAATAGTTACAACATGTTGTGTAACTTGGGCATCTATCCCCATGGCTAAGTGAGTAATAGCTACTTTATGACTTTTCAGTAACTTCCATAATGAGTAAAATTCCTTATATCCCGTGACCTGTAGCTCATGGCATAGTTGAGCAATAGCTACTTTTAGGTTCCCACTGTTGAGTAATTCAGTTGTAACTTCAAAACTATTGCATTTAGAGAATATTGTCTAAATATGGTGTTCAACCACGTTTAGGGTCACCTATAACATAGTGAAATTGCAGACCTGTGACTCATTGTATAGCGGAGCAATAGCTGCTTTCAGGTTCTCAATGTTGAGTTAATCAGTTGTAACTTGAAAACTATTGCAATTAGAGTATTTTGTTTACATATGTTGTTCACCTACTTTTGGGTCAGCTATAACATAGTAAGATTGCAGACATGTAGCTCATGGCATAGCTGAGCAATAGCTACTTTCAGATTCTTACTGTTGAAAAAATCAGTTGTAACTTGAAAACTAGTGCATTTACAATATTTTCTATAAATATGTTGCTCACCTACGTATGGGTTAGCCATAACATAGTAAAATTACAGACATGTAGCTTATGGCATAGCAGAGCAATAGTTACTTTGAGGTTCCCGTGTTGAGTTAATTGCTTATAACTTGAAAACTTGCATTTAGAGAATTTTGAAATATGTTATTTATCTAATTTTGGGTTAGCTATAACAGAGTAAACTTCCAGACATGTAGCTTATGGCATAGCAGAGCAATAGCTACTTTGAGGTTCCCATGTTGAGTTAATCAGTTGTAACGTGAAAACTATTGCATTTACAGTAATTCCTTTAAATATGTTGTTCAACTACTTTCAGTCCTCTATAATATAGGGAAATTACAGACTTGTAACTCATTGCATAGCTGAGCAACAGCTATTTTCAGGTTATTACTGTTGAGTTCAACAGTTTTAACTTGAAAACTATTGCATTCAGAGTACTTTGTTTAAATATGTTATTCACCTACTTTTGGGTCAGCTGTAACATGAAATTCCAGACCTGTACCCCACTGCATAGCTGAGCAATACTACTTTTAGGTTATCACTATTGAGTTAATCAGTTTTAACTTGAAAACTATTGCATTTAGAATATTTTGTTTAAATATGTTATTCACCTACTTTTGGGTCAGCTATAACATAGTAAAAGTGCAGACCTGTAGCTCATTGCATAGCTGAGCAATAGCTACTTTTAGGTTTTTACTTTTGAGTAAATAAGTTGTAACTTGAAACTATTGCATTGACAATGTTTTGTTTGAATTTGTTTTTACACCTTAATAGTTAACTTGAAACTTTACTTTTGAATACCATTTGCAGGGCACAACTTTTGTGTAATTTTCTTCTTTCACTTCTACTCTGAAAATCAAAGCACACAGTCGGCTGATAGAGAACCCATTCACGTCCACTGATTGGCTGTTTTAAACTTTTCAAGAAAACACAGTTCTTGATATTATTTTGTCTTCTTCATACTTTACTTACGCTTTTTTTACCCCACAGCCTTTAAGGGCTGTCGGGGTATTGTTTTCACCCATTGTGGGTGGCGGGAAAAACTTTGTCCGGGCTATACATAAGAAACAGTAAGGTGTAGGAAGTTGATACTTGGTCGGGACATTGGTTAGGGGTGTAAGTGTGCAACATCATGGTGTGACCTTGATTTGACCTTGGTTCAGTGACCTTGCTGCAGTGACCCTGAGTTTGAAAATCTTATCCGGGCTATATCTCGGAGCTGTAAGGTGTAGGAAGTTGATACTTTGTAGGGACATTGATTTGGGGTGTGCAACATCACGGTGTGACCTTAATTTGACCTTCACCTTAAAAATCTTGTCCAGTCTATATCTCGGCAACCGTAAGGTGTAGGAAGTTGAAACATGATAGGGATATTGGTTAGGGGGTTGTAGGTGTGCAACGTCATGGTGTGACCTTGATCTGACCTTTGATCTTGCCGGAGTGAGCTTCACCTATCAAATCTTGTTCGGGCTATATCTCAGAAACCAGAAGATGTAGGAAGTTGATACTTCGTAGGGATATTGGTTAGGAAGTGTAGGTGTGCAACGTCATGGTCTGACCTTGATTTAACCTTTGATGTCGCCGTAGTGACCTTGACCTATAAAATCTTGTCTGGGCTCATCCCAGAAACGGTAAAGTGTAGGAAGTTGATACTTGGTAGGGACATTGATTAGGGGGTGTAGGCTTGTAACTTCATAGTGTGGCCTTGAATTGACCTTTGACCTTGCCATAGTGACCTTGATGTATAAAATCTTGTCTGGGCTATATCTTGGATGTAGGAAGTTGGTACTCAGTAGGGACATTGGTTAGGGGTTGTAGGTGAGCAATGTCATGGTCTGACCTTAATTTGACCTTTGATGTCATGTTGAGTAAATCAGTTGTAACTTGAAAATTATTGCAAAAGTGCTTATAACTCACTTTTTATTGGTCCTAGAGGTTTGCAATATGAAGCCAACATATAGGAAATCAGGGGCTAGGAATCTTCTGATGTGGTCCAATTTGGCCTTTGGGTCCCTCCTTCAAGGTCAAATGAGGATAGCCAAACTTAAAAGTGCTTAAAACTCGCTTATTATTGGTCCTAGAGGTTTGCAATGTGAAATCAATGTTTAGAAAATCATGGGCTAGAAATCTTCTGATGTGGTCAAATTTAAAAGTGCTTATAACTCGCTTATTATTGGTCCTACAGGTTTGTAATGAAACCAACCTATAGGAAATCATGGGCTAGGAATCTTCCGATGTGGTCAGATTTGACCTGGGGCCAATTCTTCTTGGTCAAACAACAGTAGCCAAAGCTTAAAGTGCTTATAACTTATTATTGGTCCTAGAGGTTTGCAATGTGACACCAGCTTATAGGACATCATAGGCTGGGAATCTTCTGATGTGGTCAAATTTGACCTTGAGCCCCTCCTTCAAGGTCCAACGTGGACAGCCAATTTAAAGTGCTCATAACTCGCTTATTATTGATCCAACAGGTTTGCAATGTGAAACCAACTTATAGAAAATCATGGGTTGGGAATCTTTTGATGTGGTCACATTTGACCATCGTCCCTTCCTTCAAGGTCAAACGACAGCCAAACTTAAAAATGCTTATAACTTAAGGAATCTTCAGCCTCTGTCTTTTATTATTGCTTCTACATGTTTGCTATGTTCGGGGATACACCGCCGGCTCACAATAAAGCGAGCGGCACAAGTCTAGTTTATAACTTGAAAATCATTACGTTTAGAGTATATTGTTTCATATGTTATTCACCTATTTTGGGGTCAGCTGGCATAGTTGAGCAATAGCTACTTTTAGGTTCCCACTGTTGAGTAATTCAGTTGTAACTTCAAAACTATTGCATTTAGAGAATATTGTCTAAATATGGTGTTCAACCACTTTAAGGGTCACCTATAACATAGTGAAATTGCAGACCTGTTACTCATTGCATAGCTGAGTAATAGCTACGTTGAGGTTCTAACTGTTGAGTAAATTGCTTATAACTTGAAAACTATTGAATTAGAGAATCTACTTTTTGGTTAGCTATAACATAGTAAAATCGCAGACATATAGCTTCTGGCATAGCTGAGCAATAGCTACTTTCAGATTCTTACTATGCCAACACTCAGTGTTGAGTAGATCAGTTGTAACTTGAAAACTATTGCATTTAGAGAATTTTGTATTAATATGTTATTCAGCTGCTTTTGGGTCGGCTATAACATAGTGAAATTACAGACCTGCAATATCATTACATAGCTGAGCTATAGCTACTTTCAGGTTCTCTCTGTTGAGTAAATCAATTGTAACGTGAAAACTATTACATTTAGAGTATTTTGTGGAAATGTTATTCAACTACTTTTGGGTAAGCTATAACATAGTAAAATTGCAGACTTGTAGTTCAATACACAGCTGAGCAATAGCTATTTTGAGCTTATAGCTTGAAAACTATTGCATTTACAGTATTTTGTTTAAATAAGTTGTTCACGTACTTTTGGGTCAGCTATAACATAACGAAATTACAGACCTGTCGCTCATGGCATTGCTGAGCAATAGCTTCTTTGAAATAAATTGCTTATAGCTTGAAAACTATTGCATTAACAGTTATTTCTTTAAATATGTTATTCACCTACTTTTCAGTCCTCTAGAACATAGTGAAATTGCAGACCTGTAACATTATTGCATAGCTGAGTAACAGCTACTTTGAGGTTATCATTGTTGAGTAAATCAGATGTAACTTGAAAACTGTTACATTTACAGTAATTTCTTTAAATATGTTATTCACATACTTTGAGTCAGTTATAACATAGTAAAATTGCAGATGTGTAGCTCATTGCATAGATGAACAATAGCTATTTTCAGGTTCTCACTGTTAAGTAAATCAGTTGTAACTTCAAAATCTATTCCAGTTAGAGTATTTTGTTTAAATATGTTGTTCACCTACTTTTGGGTCAGCTATAACATAGTGTAATTTCAGACCTGAAGCTCATTGCTTAGCTGAGCTATAGCTACTTTCAGAGTATCACTGTTGAGTAAATCAGTTAGAACTTCAAATCTATTCCAACTAGAAAAAGGTTTTTGCAAACAAAAACAAGCGGTCCGGATGGAAACTTGAGTTAATAAAACTGTAGTAGTTGTGGTATGAGACTGTAAGGAGAAGGTAAGCTTTACTGTGTTTTGTATCTAATGGAAAGTGGATCATCTATAAAACTGTATCAGTTGCAGTATTAGACTGTAAGCAGAATGTGAGCTTTATTGTGTTTCATAGAGTGGTATATTTTATGAAAAGAATTTGAAAAATTTTACTGTAATTTTAATTTTTATTAGATAAATACTTACCATTTCCTGACCAAAGCTATATGTTGGAGCCATCCAACTCACTGGCCAACGTTGAGAAACGTTTTAAGCTACCTTAAGAAGCCAGTGAGTGAGTGTGGACTAGGAAGCCCCCCAATGGTCATGTGACCACGCCAATAGGCGCCATTCATTGTTTTTGTTGCAAAGCTCACCCCTAGTACCCTAGTACTGAATCCGCGGGGAGGCCGGGGGGACTATCCTGGTCAGGAAATGGTAAGTATTTATCTAATAATTAAAATTGCAACAAAATTTTTCAATTTTATTGCGAAAAATACACTTACCATTTCCTGACCAAAGCTGAATGCAGCCTTCATGGATGGCGGGCAGTACTAGAAATACAGACCTAGTAACAAGAACAGTAAATAAAACACACCACAAGCATACAGGCAGTCACACTCAGACTCACCTCAACCACGAGGAAGCCGGACTGTTGAGTAATGCTGTGGAAGTCATACTCCATATGTTGATACCGTTCACACCACCACCTCTAAACTCATGAAACAGCAAACTAACAACTAACAAAACGGTCTATTTACAGCTGTACAAAACCCTCAGAACACATCTGAAAACACAAGAAGCCAAATATAAGAACCTAAAACCAATACAGGCTTCAAAATAACATATTCCAAATACAATGACATTATAATAATAATATATTATCAACGACATTACCTATTAACAATTTACAATATGTTGAGCCGCAACTACAGGCCCAATCTTCATAACATCACCATTATGCCAGCACAAATCTTTGAGGTAAAAATTTGTGAAAGTAGAATGGCTTCTCCAAAAACACGAAGCCATAATCTCATCCAAAGCAACTCCTCCCTTAAAAGCCAAAGAGGCAGCCAAAGCTCTAACCTCATGTGCCTTGACTTGGGAAACAGTTTGAACTTCCTGATCAGACTTTTGATATGCCAAAATGATAGACTGTTTAATCCAAGATGATATAGTAGCCTTTGAAATATCTTTTTGAGTAGCCCTCTTTAATAGCTACAAAAAGAAGTTTCTAGCCTTTCCTCAGATCTTTTGTCTTATCAAGGTAATATCTGAAAGACCTGACTGGGCAGAGACCTATCTTGCACCAAAGATGGATCCAATGTGGGTTTCAAAGCAGGAATAACCACAGGTTGAATAGCCAAGGGTCCCTCCGAAGCCAACTGATTTTTGGCTAGGAAAGCAGTTGAAGGTGAAAAAGTAACTTGTGACCAATCCCTTTTCCAACTGAAGGAGTCAAAAGTCCAAGCATGAATTTCGCTATGCCTCTTGCCAGAAGCCAAAGCCAATAAGAAAACTGTCTTAAAAGTCAAAATCTTAAGATCAGCCTTTGCCAAAGGTTCAAAAGGTGGTCGAGTGAGGGCCAGTAACACCAGCGACAAGTCCCAATTGGGAATAGACCTATTTGCTGAAGCTAGCAATCAAACGATTCAAATCCAAGCTTTGAGACACCATTTGACCTGCAGAGCCCAACCCATCTGCTACTGAAGTTCTGTAACCCGCAATAGTTCTGGGTTTCAAGTTCTTATCAATGAAAAGATGATTAAAAAAATCAGCTATTTGAGGAATAGTTGGTTTTGAGACATCCACCTGATTCTCCTGGGCCCACTTTTGAAATATGGCCCACCTTGAATCATACACCCGTCTTGAGGATTCTCTCTGAGGTGCCTTAATTCTATCTGCCACCTCAACAGAGAATCCTCCTTGACTTTCTTGAAGGAGTCCAGATACCACGCATGGAGGTTCAGATACTACAGATTCTTGTGAAATCTGAGACTGAAGGGTTGCTTCAGGAGATTGTGCACTTGAGGAAGCCTCAGTGGAATCTTGAGTGACAATTCCACCAGATCCCAAAACCAAGGCATCCCCGGCCACCCTGGTGCTATCACAATGACCCTGCACCTGTAGGTGATCATTTTCTGAACTAACTGGGGCAGGATGGCTACTGGACAAAAAGCATAGGCGTCCAGAGCCTCCCAAGAGATGTTCAATGCATCTATCCGCCAGGCCTTGTCGTCTGGGACAGGAGATACATAGGTTGGAAGTTTGGCATTCAAGCTGGTGGCAAACAGATCCACCATTGGCTTGTGCCAAACTTGGCAAATTTCTTGAAAGACCTGAGGATGGAGAGACCACTCTGTCTGGATGGCCTTGTCCCTCCTGGACAGGGAATCTGCTATTACATTGAGATTCCCTGGGATATGTCTGGCTCTTATATGGATCTCCCTGGCATTGGACCATGCCAGAATTCTCCACATCAAAGCACACATTTCGAAGGAGTGAGTGCCTCCTTCCTTGTTGATATATGAGACCACAGTTGAGTTGTCTGAAGAAACCAACACTATTTTTTGCCTTAATTGTCCTTGAAAATGTTTCAGGGCTAGAAAAACAGCTTTCAGTTCCAAAATATTGATATGCAAGTTTCTTTCTGATAGCTGCCAGACCCCACTTACAGTACAATTGTTCAAGTGGGCCCCCCAACCCTTCTCTGATGCATCTGTGAACATCAGCATATTGTGTTCTTTCTGATGCAGATTCGAACCCTTGAGTAAGTTCTGAGGATCCATCCACCAAGCCAGATGGTCCTTTATCAACTGAGAAATTGGGACTACCTTGTCCAAGGACTGGGGAAACTGCCAGTTGGTCTTCAGAAACCACTGAAACGGTCTCATATGGATCCGACCCAAAGGAACTGTTTTCTCCATGGAAGCCATGACCCCAATTAGTGACATGAGCTTCCTTGGAGTAGTAAAGTGACCTTGGAAAATGGAAACTGCCAGAATTCTGAGTTTGTCTAGTTTCTTTTGATTTGGGTACACTAAACCTTCTCGAAGGTTGAACCGATAACCCAGAAACTCGAGATCCTGAGTTGGTTTGAGTTCCGATTTTTTCAAATTGACAATCCAACCCAACTTTTCGACTAGATTGACCAATTTTGGAACTTCCCAAGCACAAGACTCTGGATCCTTGGATCTCACCAGCCAATCGTCCAAATACTGATGGATTCGAACCCCCTGTGAAAGTGCTATGAATTTGACCTCTTTCACAACTCGAGTGAACTCCAAAGGAGCAGTCGCTATCCCGAAGGGCAGGGCTCTGAATTGATAAGCCTGACCCTGTACATGAAAGCGTAGATATTTTTGAAACTTCTGGTGTATGGGTACATGAAAATAAGCGTCGGTAAGGTCTATTGAAGCCACCCACTCGCCTGCTTGAAGAGAAGCCCGAATGACTTCTGCAGTTTCCATTTTGAAGGTGGGAACATGCAAAAAGGTATTTACAACACTGAGATCTATTACTGGTCGCCATTTGTTTTCTGGTTTTGGAACCAGAAACAAATGACTGTAGAATCCGAGAGAGTTCTTGTTTTGAACCGGAACCACTGCCCTCTTTTGAACCATTTGTTGAACCGACTCCAGCAAAGCTTTTTGTTTTACTGGATCCGAATAACTGCTTTTGATTGTCGGATACCGGGTCAGAGGTGGCTTTTGTTTGAATGGAAGGCAATAACCTTGCTTTAAAACAAGAACTACCCTCGGATGCACTTTGAAGTTTTCCCACACTTTCCAATAACCTTCTAAACGGGCACCAGGAAATTTTTCGCTTACCTTCCTGTAGTCACTTCCTCCTGCCCCTACCCCCTCGGGAAGAGCCTCTGTTGGAGTTATTGTAGGAACCAGCTGATCTTTTGTTCTGATCATTCTGCTTGCCTTGTGAACGAAAATTCTGAAACGCAGCATTCTGGTACCTGTTTTGTGACTGATCTTTCTTCGAATCGGGAAAAAAACGGGAACCATAAGAATCTCCTCTGTGCTTTTTGAAGGCTGGTTCTTGATTAATCTGACTCCATTGTATGAAGTTCTGTTCCACTTCAGATAAGACTTTGGAATTAAACAACTCCTTTTTTGTGAGGGATGCATTTCTAAGTCTAGCTATATCCTTATCTGTGACATCTCTGTGACACAACTTAAGGAAATTATCTCTTTTATTTAGAAGCAAATTCGAAGCCAAAGACATTGAAGTATCCAATACATCATCCAAAGCTTTCCCCAGGCATCCCATAGTACTAGTTTGCAAATGTAGACAGTTTTGAATATAATTCATACTCTGTTGAATATCTTCCTGGTCTACTGAATCCTTCATCTTGTCAATCTCTGAAAACATTTCATTGGTAGCCTTCTCCATTGCAGATTTGAACCAAAAAACATGGTTTAAAATTTGAATTGTCTCCCTGGAAACTGTCTCCCAAGCCAAGTACTGTTTCAAAGGGGTAGAAATTGCAGTTGGAGCTTGATAGGGAGGACTAGCAATGTACTTAAACGCATCCTGGATCCTGGGTGCAGTCAGGGAAAAAGACTGAGGAGACACCTGATAAAATTTTATTTGAGGTTTGGGGAAATTTAAAAACTGTCCTTTAGACAAAGGAGGATGGTGAGGATCACAGTCATCCACACTGTTGCTTCCCAAAGCCGAAAACTCCTTAAACTTCCATAGATCCACTAAAGGCTGAGCTGGAGGTAAAGCCATAGACAGTTGTACTGACTTTTTAACCTGATCCCTGCCAGAGAAAACAGAAGGAGGTACAAAACATTCTACATCCTTGACCTCCAAATCCAACTATTTCTTAATGGTCTCCAAAGTATCAGAATAGGCTGAAGCATCTTCCTCTTTAGAACGAATTTCACCCTGTTCTAGATCTGGATCCAGTTCCTCTGAAGATTGGGAAAAAGATCTCTTCCTGGATGAAGCCAAATGACCAGATTCACCGGATGTCTGATTAGCAGAGGACTGTTGATCAAACTCAGCTCTAGTAATGGTAGCCGACCTTCTATCCGAACGACCGGGCACCACAGAAGCGACCGAAGCCGGATGAAATTTAGAAGTCTCCACAGGTTGCTTAGCAACATATAAACCGTCCCTGCCAGAGCTAGTATGACTACTGACAGTTTCAGCCTCTTTATGTTCCAAATTCTGTAACCTTTGTGACAAACTTTGAAATTCAGTAAAAAATCTGTCCAATTTGTCCTCTAATGATCTATTATTCTGAGAAGAAAGCACTTGAGAGGAACCAGTAGCAGAAGATTCGTCTTCATCCAACAAAGAATCATCTATGCTGCCATCTTTGTTATTATCCCCAAACAGAGAAGAACCTTGATCCTTCTTGCTTTTATATCTGTTTCTATTCCTTATCTTTTTCTTCTGTTCCTCAGAAAAAGCAGAGCAAATAGTACACTCTGTAGATTTGACACACGGATCGTCACCCTTCAAATCATCCCTACATTTTGGACAATAATGGTGACTGTCCCATTCTGCCATAAAATGGCCACAAAAAGAACTCTTCCTCTGTCCTTTTTTAACTTTATCCTGAGAAGACATAGTGAAGCTGATGCCTTACAACAAAATAAATAAATTCCACAAAAAATCCACTTCCAAACGAAATATTCCAAACACACATCCACACTCAAGGATGGCCAACAAAAACAATGAATGGAGCCTATCTAGGAGATATTTAATCCTAGATTTGTAATGATACATTGTAGTAAACTATAATTGGCTATAGATATGTTGTATATCTTTGAGGCATTTTATGCCTCTGAAAATTCATTGCTATTTAATATTTTTATAAGATAAATATAAGATAATCGTATTTGTGAAATGCTTTATTGTTCCATTGTAAAAAAATATATATACAAGGTCATGTTGTCAGATGTTATTGTTAACATTTTTAATTCGCACATGACTATATCTGAATATCATGAAAGCCCAAGGTTTTTACATATTATTAAGGCTTTTTCCATTCTCTCAAAACAGACCAGGCATTCTTACCACAAGGCTCTTCTTCCATGAAACTAAAGATAAATGTCCTGGTTTGAATTGTTTACCCCCAAAAAGATTTACTGTAGGCATATCCCTTACTGAAAAGAAATAAATACATCTTGATATCCCTTATCAACTTTCAGTGTGCAGACACACACACCCCCACACCCACAGATGTTAACACTCAAGGCACAGTGGGGCATCATGAGTCAATCTGCCTCCAGATGGATATCACACAAAAGCAAATATAGAGTTGGAGGAGAAAAAACATAATAAAGATACACTGTAGTAAACTATAATTGGCTATAGATAGGGACTTTCATATGTTGTATATTTTTGAGGCATTTTATGCATCTGAAAAGTCATTGCTATTTAATATTTTTATAAGATAAATATGCTTAAGATTAAACAACCATTTATGAGAAAGTGTTTTTTTCCAGTCATCTTATCTTCTGAAAGAAGTCAAGTCTATACATTTGACGAATTTATATAGTGTATGTGAATAAGTAGCTAGATCAACAACTCCTGGTACAAAAACTGAATTATTTTAAAGCTTTTTTTCCCCAAAAGGAAAAATCATATCCACATGTGGGAGTTTTTAATGTGCCTAAAATTGGGAATTTATATTATATGAACACTGATCAGCTGCAATATATTAATAACCACATCACTACATGCTATATACCTCATTTTTTCTTTGAAGATGCCATAACTTCAAAAACACTAGGTTAGTTTTGCCAGATAACAGAAAATTTGTTTTAAGTATACATGTGGCAGATTTGGTTTTAAAAAGTCTTAAAATAAATGAGGTGGGAGGAAAAACTACTGTATAAGTGGTTATTTTCGCGTGGAATTAATTTTTGCTATATTTATGATTACATATCAAACGCGAAATTAAAGTCACGCTAAACAACACTACTGATAAGGCCTACCTTCAGCGAGTCCATATCCAAGTTAAGATCAGTTTTAAAACTGTTTCACCATATAAATTGCATTCAGATCATATCTACAAAATGTGGGCACTTATTTTTTTTTCACAATATATATATATTAATTTTAATCCGGAATATTTTACAAACAATAACTTTTTACCATTCGTATGAAATTTCAAACGACAAAAGTTTGACTTGCAAAAAAAAAAAAAAATAGCATCAAAGATACCCGTACCCCACAGCCCGGTGTCAGTTATATTAAGGTCCAAATAATGCTTAAGTAGAGAAAATAATATCTAAGGAAAAGAAATGTATGTAAAGATGAAATATTAAAACAAGACAATTCAATAATAAAATGACAGCATTTATCAGTAAACCAAAAATGGCCGAATTATGGTTTGGATGTTTGAATATTACACATGCATACAGAAGTGGCAATACATTCAATGAATGCTTATGTGTGGTGTTGGAGAAAAGCCTGTGGCTCACTTGATGAAATTCCATCTGTTACAATGGGAACTTGCAAAAGGAAATTCTTAATGAATTCTAATATGACTTTAACAGTGCTTAATCTGCATCAACAGACAGACCCAAAGGTGGAACAAGATTTTAAAGGTCAATACAGCAAAGTCAAAGGTCAATCAGTGTCACACCATGACGTGGCACACCTAAAACCCTCAACCAATGTCCCTACCAAGTATAAACTTCCTACACCTTACAGTCTCTGAGATATTGCCTGAACAAGATTTTATAGGTCAAGGTCACTACAGCAAGGTCAAATCAAGGTCACACCATGACGTAGCACACCTACAACCCCTAACCAATGTCCCTACCAAGTATCAACTTCCTATCATCTCTTACGGTTTCCAAGATGTAGCCCGAACCGGGTTTTATAGGTCAAGTTCACTACGGTAAGGTCAAATCAAAGTCACACTATGACGTAGCACACCTACACCCCCTAACCAATGTCCCTACCAAGTATTAACTTCCTACACCTTACGGTTTCCAAGATATAGCCCGGACCAGGTTTTAGGTCAAGTTCACTACGGCAAGGTCAAAGGTCAAATCAAGGTCACACCATGACATTGCTCACCTACTACCCCCAACCAATGTCCTCACCAAGTATCAGCTTCTACACCTTACAGTTTCCAAAATGTAGCCCAGACAAGATTTTATAGGTCAAGGTCAAATCAAGGTCACACTATGACGTTGCACATCTACACCCCCTAACCAATGTCCCTACTGTAATGTTTTTAACTATTTTGTGTGGAGAGAAACACTGATCCTCAAAGCACTACTTTATTCTATAAGCTCAGACAAACAACTGACTGGTGTAACAGCATTAAAGAGTATTGTTCATAAGATACACTAGGAACCATAATTATGTTACATGCCCCCTTTTAAAGATTAATTAATAAATTAATTGAGTGGTCAATGTAATCAATTACTCAATTGAATTTAATACATATGTATGTGACACATAGCTCACCAAGAAGACCTGAAATTGATGTACTTTGCATGAGGGCATTATGATTCTCTGTTACACTTAAAAGTTACAAAAACTTGAAACACCACATTATATAGAACAGTGTAATTTTCTCACATATTATCTCCCGCCTGGCTCGCCGGAGGGAGATCATAATTTGCACCATGTGCGTGTGTACGTGCGTGCGTGCGTGTGTCACGCAGTTTTCTCTGAAACTACTACAGTTACACATTTTTGGTAAATCACAAGTCCTAATGAATTTTTTTGCTCTTCAATATTTTTGGGGTTTGGTGAACTTTGGCCTACTTTTGAGTGAGTAATAGCTATTTTAGCTAATATAATTATATGGCTTATAACTCTGAAACTATTGCATTTACAGTATTTTGTTCTAATATGTTGTTCAGCTACTTTCTCCACAGCTACAACATGGTCAGTAGTTTGGAAGTGTATCTCCATAGCTAAGTGAGTAATAGCTACTTTGTCAATTTTTAATTATAACCATAATGAGTAAATGGCTTATATCTTCATAAGTATTGCAGCTACACAATTTTGTTCCAATATGTTGTTCAGCTACTTTCTCCACAGCTACAACATGGTCAGTAGTTTGCAAGTGTATCTCCATAGCTAAGTGAGTAATAGCTACTTTTTCAATTTTTAATGATAAACATAATGAGTAAATGGCTTATATCTTCAAAAGTATTGCAGCTACACAATTTTGTTCCAATATGTTGTTCGGCTACTTTCTCCTCTGCTACAACATGGTCAGTAGTTTGGAAGTGTATCTCCGTAGCTAAGTGAGTAATAGCTACTTTTTCAGTTTTTAATGATAACCATAATGAGTAAATGGCTTATATCTTCAAAAGTATTGCAGCTACACAATTTTGTTCCAATATGTTGTTCAGCTACTTTCTCCACTGCTACAACATGGCCAGTAGTTTGGAAGTGTATCTCTATAGCTAAGTGAGTAATAGCTACTTTTTCAATTTTTAATGATAACCATAATGAGTAAATTGCTTATATCTTCAAAAGTATTGCAGCTACACAATTTCTCTCAAATATGTTGTTCATGTACTTTTTTGTGAACTGTAACATATTTAAGTTTCACAACTGTTGCTCAATGTACAAGTGAGTAATGGCTACTTTATTGCTACTTTTAGTGAAAATGTGAAAAATCAGAAATATCTCTCAAACTGTAAGATATAGAGCAATTTCGAGCAAATTTTTGACCCACAGGGTAGTACTAGAGTATCCTATTGCTAAGGCGGAAAAAGTTTGGTGAACTTTGGCCTACATTTGAGTGAGTAATAGCGCTTTTACCTAATATAATTATATGACTTTTAACTGTCAATGAGTAAATGGCTTATATCTTCAAAAGTATTGCAGCTACACAATTTTGTTCCAATATGATGTTCAGCTACTTTCTCCACAGCTACAACATGGTCAGTAATTTGGAAGTGTATCTCCATAGCTAAGTGAGTAATGGCTACTTTTTCAATTTTTAATGATAACCATAATGAGTAAATGGCTTATATCTTCAAAAGTATTGCAGCTACACAATTTCTCTCAAATATGTTGTTCATGTACTTTTTTGTGAACTGTAACATATGTAAGTTTCACAACTGTTGCTCAATGTACAAGTGAGTAATGGCTACTTTATTGCTACTTTTAGTGAAAATGTGAAAAATCAGAAATATCTCTCAAACTTTAAGAGATAGAGCAATTTCGAGCAAATTTTTGAACCACAGGGTAGTACTAGAGTATCCTATGCTAAGGGGAAAATGGTTTGGTGAACTTTGGCCTACTTACTCACCTCCTCAAAATGAGTAAATACGAATTATCTCTAAAAGTATTGCAGGTAGCCAATTTTTCTCAAATAACTCATTCACCTACTTTTGGGAGAGCTTTCACTTGGTTAAGTTTCAGATGCGTAGCTAGTTACTCACCTACTCAAAATGAGTAAATGCTAATTATGTCTAAAAGTATTGCAGATAGCCAATTTTTCTCAAATAACTCATTCATATACTTTTGGAAGAGCTTTCACTTAGTGAGGTTTCAGACCCCTAGCTAATTTCTCACCTACTCAAAATGAGTAAATGCGAATTATCTCTAAAAGTATAGAAGATAGCCAATTTTTCTCAAATAACTCATTCACCTACTTTTGCGAGAGCTTTCACTTGGTGAAGTGTCAGACCCGTAGCTAATTTCTCACCTACTCAAAATGAGTAAATGCGAATTATCTCTAAAAGTATAGAAGATAGCCAATTTTTCTCAAATAACTCATTCACCTACTTTTGCGAGAGCTTTCACTTGGTGAAGTGTCAGACCTGTAGCTAATTTCTCACCTACTCAAAATGAGTAAATGCTAAATATCTCGAAAAGTATTGCAGATAGCCAATTTTTCTCAAATAACTCATTCATTTACTTTTGGAAGAGCTTTCACATGGTGAAGTTTCAGACCCATAGCTAATTACTCGCCTACTCAAAATGAGTAAATGCGAATTATCTCTAAAAGTATTGCAGATAGCCAATTTTTCTCAAATAACTCATTCATCTACTTTTGGAAGAGCTTTCACATGGTGAAGTTTCAGACCCATAGCTAATTACTCACCTACTCAAAATGAGTAAATGCGAATTCTCTCTAAAAGTATTGCAGATAGCCAATTTTTCTCAAATAACTCATTCACCTACTTTTGGGAGAGCTTTCACTTGGTGAAGTTTCAGACCCATAGATAATTATTCACCGACTCAAAATGAGTAAATGTGAATTATCTCTTAATAGTATTGCAGATAGCCAATTTTTCTCAAATAACTCATTCATCTACTTTTGGAAGAGCTTTCACATGGTGAAGTTTCAGACCCATAGCTAATTACTCACCTACTCAAAATGAGTAAATGCGAATTTTCTCTAAAAGTATTGCAGATAGCCAATTTTTCTCAAATAACTCATTCACCTACATTTGGAAGAGCTTTCACATTGTGAAGTTTCAGACCCATAGCTACTTACTCGCCTACTCAAAATGAGTAAATGCTAATTATGTCTAAAAGTATTGCAGATAGCCAATTTTTCTCAAATAACTCATTCATATACTTTTGGAAGAGCTTTCACTTAGTGAGGTTTCAGACCCCTAGCTAATTTCTCACCTACTCAAAATGAGTAAATGCGAATTATCTCTAAAAGTATAGAAGATAGCCAATTTTTCTCAAATAACTCATTCACCTACTTTTGCGAGAGCTTTCACTTGGTGAAGTGTCAGACCTGTAGCTAATTTCTCACCTACTCAAAATGAGTAAATGCTAAATATCTCGAAAAGTATTGCAGATAGCCAATTTTTCTCAAATAACTCATTCATTTACTTTTGGAAGAGCTTTCACATGGTGAAGTTTCAGACCCATAGCTAATTACCCGCCTACTCAAAATGAGTAAATGCTAATTATCTCTAAAAGTATTGCAGATAGCCAATTTTTCTCAAATAACTCATTCATCTACTTTTGGAAGAGCTTTCACATGGTGAAGTTTCAGACCCATAGTTAATTACTCACCTACTCAAAATGAGTAAATGCGAATGCTCTCTAAAAGTATTGCAGATAGCCAATTTTTCTCAAATAACTCATTCACCTACTTTTGGGAGAGCTTTCACTTGGTGAAGTTTCAGACCCGTAGCTAATTACTCACCTACTCAAAATGAGTAAATGCGAATTCTCTCTAAAAGTATTGCAGATAGCCAATTTTTCTCAAATAACTCATTCACCTACTTTTGGAAGAGCTTTCACTTGGTGAAGTTTCAGACCCGTAGCTAATTACTCACCTACTCAAAATGAGTAAATGCTAATTATCTCTAAAAGTATTGCAGATACCCAATTTTTCTCAAATAACTCATTCATCTACTTTTGGGAGAGCTTTCACTTGGTGAAGTGTGAGACCTGTAGCTAATTTCTCACCTACTGAAAATGAGTAAATGTTAAATATCTCTAAAAGTATTGCAGATAGCCAATTTTTCTCAAATAACTCATTCATTTACTTTTGGAAGAGCTTTCACATGGTGAAGTTTCAGACCCATAGCTAATTACTCGCCTACTCAAAATGAGCAAATGCGAATTATCTCTAAAAGTATTGCAGATAGCCAATTTTTCTCAAATAACTAATTCACCTACTTTTGGGAGAGCTTTCACTTGGTGAAGTTTCAGACCCGTAGCTAATTACTCACCTACTCAAAATGAGTAAATGCGAATTATCTCTAAAGTATTACAGATAGCCAATTTTTCTCAAATAAATCATTCATCTACTTCTGGGAGAGCTTTCACTTGGTGAAGTTTCAGACCCGTAGGTAATTACTCACCTACTCAAAATGAGTAAATGCGAATTATCTCTAAAAGAACTGCAGATACCCAATTTTTCTCAAATAAGTCATTCATCTACTTTTGGGAGAGCTTTCACTTGGTGAAGTTTCACGCCCGTAGCTAATTACTCACCTACTCAAAATGAGTAAATGCAAATTATCTCTAAAAGTATTGCAGATAGCCAATTTTTCTCAAATAACTCATTCATCTACTTTTGGAAGAGCTTTCACATGGTGAAGTTTCAGACCCATAGCTAATTTCTCACCTACTCAAAATGAGTAAATGCGAATTATCTCTAAAAGTATAGGAGATAGCCAATTTTTCTCAAATAACTCATTCATCTACTGTTGGGAGAGCTTTCACTTGGTGAAGTTTCAGACCTGTAGCTAATTTCTCACCCGCTCAAAATGAGTAAATACTAATTATCTCTAAAAGTATTGCAGATAGCCAATTTTTATCAAATAACTCATTCATCTACTTTTGGAAGAGCTTTCACATTGTGAAGTTTCAGACCCATAGCTACTTACTCGCCTACTCAAAATGAGTAAATGCGAATTCTCTCTAAAAGTATTGCAGATAGCCAATTTTTCTCAAATAACTCATTCATCTACTTTTCGAAGAGCTTTCACATGGCAAAGTTTCAGACCCATAGGTAATAACTCACCTACTCAAAATGAGTAACTGCGAATTATCTCTAAGAGTATTGCAGATAGCCAATTTTTCTCAAATAACTCATTCACCTACTTTTGGGAGAGCTTTCACATGGTGAAGTTTCAGACCTGTAGCTAATTACTCACCTACTGAAAATGAGTAAATTCGAATTATCTCTAAAAGTATTGCAGATAGCCAATTTTTCTCAAATAACTCATTCATGTACTTTTGGAAGAGCTTTCACATGGTGAAGTTTCAGACCCATAGCTAATTACTCGCCTACTCAAAATGAGTAAATGCCAATTATCTCTAAAAGTATTGCAGATAGCCAATTTTTCTCAAATAACTCATTCACCTACTTTTGGGAGAGCTTTCACATGGTGAAGTTTCAGACCTGTAGCTAATTACTCACCTACTGAAAATGAGTAAATTCGAATTATCTCTAAAAGTATTGCAGATAGCCAATTTTTCTCAAATAACTCATTCATGTACTTTTAGGAGAGCTTTCACTTGGTGAAGTTTCAGACCTGTAGCTAATTACTCACCTACTCAAAATGAGTAAATGCGAATTATCTCTGAAAGTATTGCAGATAGTCAATTTTTCTCAAATAAGTCAGGCATCTACTTTTGGAAGAGCTGTCACATGGTGAAGTTTCAGACCCATAGCTAATTACTCACCTACTCAAAATGAGTAAATGAGAATTATCTCTAAAAGTATTGCAGATAGCCAATTTTTCTCAAATAACTCATTCATCTACTTTTGAAAGAGCTTTCACATGGTGAAGTTTCAGACTCGTAGGTAATTACTCACCTACTCAAAATGAGTAAATGCTAATTATCTCTAAAAGTATTGTGGGTACCCAATTTTTATCAAATAACTCATTCATCTACTTTTGGAAGAGCTTTCACATGGTGAAGTTCCAAACCTGTAGGTAATTACTCACCTACTCAAAATGAGTAAATGCGAATTATCTCTAAAAGTATTGCAGATAGCCAGTATTTTTCAAATAACTCACTTCACCTATATTTTGGGAGAACTTTCAATTAGTGAATTTTCAGATCCATATCTAATTACTCACCAACTCAAAATGAGTAATTGCCTATTATCACAAAAAGTATTGCAGATAGCCAGTATTTCTCAAATAACTCATTCACCTACATTTTGGAGATATTTCACATGCTAAAGTTTTTTTATGAATTATTAAAATAATTTTTAATGCATTAAAATTAATGAAATCATGCACTAAATCGATTATAACTTGAAAAGTATTGTATTTAGAGCATTTTGTTAAAATATGTTATTCACCTACTTTTTCCCACAGCAACAACATGGTGAGTAACTTGGGTGTCTATCTCAATAGATAAGTGAGTAATAGCTACTTTTGGATTTTTCACTAACTTCCATCATGAGTGAAATCACTTGTAACTTGAAAACTATTGCATTTAGACCTTCAGAGTAGTACAAAAGTGTCCTATGCAAAGGGGAAAGATTTCAATTTTCGCCACTTTTGGCGGCCATCTTGGATTTTAGCGGAAAAAAATGAAAAAGTGTGAATGTCTCGAAAACCATAAGGGATAGAGCAATTTCGAGCAAATTTTTGACCTGCAAGGTAGTACAAGAATGTCCTGTGCAAAGGGGTAAAATATCAATTTTCGCCACTTTTGGTGGCCTTTTTGGATTTTTGCGGAAAATAGAAAAGTGTCAATATCTCGAAAACCGTAAGAGATAGAGCGATTTCGAGCAAATTTTTGACCTGCAGGGTGGTACAAGAGTCTCCTGTGCAAAGGGGGAAAATTTCAATTTTCGCCACTTTTGGCAGCCATCTTACATTTTTGCGGAAAATGAAAAAGTGTCAATATCTCGAAAACCGTAACAGATCGAGCAATTTCGAGCGATTTTTTGACCCGCAGGGTGATACAAGAGTGTCCTGTCCAAAGGGGAAAAATTTCATTTTTCGCCACTTTCAGCGGCCATCTTGGATTTTTGCTGAAAATGGAAAAGTGTCAATATCTTGAAAAGCATAACAGATAGAGCGGTTTCAAGCGAATTTTCGACCTGCAGGATGGTAGAACAGTGTCCTATGCAAAGGGGAAAAATTTCAATGTAGTATTTCTTCCCCTGCGGTACTCGGCCGGAGATACATACCGCGGCAGTGGTCTTGTTTTACATGATTTATATTTTGGCTTTACTTCTGTAACTGTTTCCTGTTATCCCCTATGACTGTTCCCCCATTATCTGTTGCACACACAAATCTCCTGGACTGTGATATAAACACTTGTGTGATTTATGACTTGACAAGCCTGACTCTTTTGATTATTGACACTGATTATTGACATTTGATTATTTTGATTATCTGACACTAGTGATTATTTATACACAGGCACATATAAACCACATAAACATAGCTCAAACTCCGGTTTGATATTGTTTTGCTTTACACATTTTTCTGCCTAGTATGTGAAGAGATGAGAAATCTCTATGAACTCTGGTAATACATACATTTTCACATGTTTGAAAATTATATTTTGGGAAGTTGTTTTTGACTCACAATTTCAGTCTACACTATGCTCCAAAATATTTTACTCACTGTATGCTTCAGTGCAAGTCTATTGACTTAATATTTTCAACTAGACAATGTGCTTGCCTACTTTAGAATCCATGAGAACTAATCATAAATGTAAATATATGAACTAATCAAAATAGAAATACACAAGATTATATGTCTTTAGTGCATGTGCACTTGATACAAGTTTTAACCACTTTTTTCTAACCAATATATACATGAAAATATACATTTATTGTGTTAATTATCAAGTGTTACTTTACTGATTGTGACCATATCTCTGAACAGGTTTGACTTCTCTTCCATATCTTGTAATGTACAAATTATCAGTTTTATCCTTTGTTTTGACAGAGTGATTTTCCCCACTGTTTTGCTTTGTTGTATTGGTCACATTGTTATCCATTTTTTCAGCTTGGACACTCTCATTAGATTTGAGAATGTGTGATCGGTTGCGTCTGTATTGACTACCACCAGGTGTTTCCAGTATGAATGAACGTGGAGAATCCATTTTCTCTTTCACAATAGCTGGTTGCCATTTCTGTTGTTGAAGTATCCGAATTCTTTCTCCATGTCTAATGTCATTTCGGGGTTTTGTTCATCTGTCATAGTACTGTTTTTGCTTTTTCTGCCTCTTTAGCATTCTAGCTTTGGTAACTTGCTGTGGCTGCGGTGTAGGTCTCAGCTTCTTTTGTGTTGTAGGAAGAAGTGAATTTAACTTCCTGCTCATCAGCAGTTCAGCGGGTGAACCAATGTCATCAATTGGTGTGTTTCTATACTCCAAGATGGCAAGTAATGGATCTTGATTACTGTGGAGTGTTTTGGTTAAAATGTTCTTCACTGTTTGTACTGTGCGTTCAGCTAGTCCATTGCTACGAGGATGGTATGGTGATGAAGTCACATGTTCAAATCCCCACTGCTGGGCAAAATCTGCAAATTCAGATGAAGTATACTGAGGTCCACCATCTGACATGAGTTTCAGTGGAATGCCATGTCTTGCAAACATAGCTTTAATGTTGTTGATAACTGTGGTACTTTTTGTACTGTTCAGTTGTGCTACCTCAAAGTGTCGACTGTAATAGTCTACAACTAGGACATAATCTTTTCCATTCCATTGGAATAGATCTGTTGCTACTTTTTGCCAAGGGCCATCTGGAATTTCATGCTGTGGCAATGGTTCCCTCTGTTGATTGGTACATCTATGTGAGAGGCATGTGTCACACTTCAAAATCATATCCTGATCTGAGAATCAATACTAGGCCAATACACTGCTCCTCTGGCTTTCCTGGTTGTTTTTTCAACACCAAAATGTCCAACATGGAGTAGCCTTAGCATGGTTGAACGCAATTCCCGTGGAATGACAATTCTGTCTCCTCTCAATATGAGACCATCTGCTACTGATAACTCATCCCTACAGCTCCAATACTCATGTAGTTCTAATGGCACATTTGATTTATTGTCAGGCCACCCATTCAGAATTATGTTTTGCAACTGACATAGATCTTCATCTCTAGCGGTTGTAGTTTTGATACTCTGAAGTCTGCTGGCCTCAACTGGGATGTTCTCTACCACTGTAAGCACATGTTGTCTGACATCTTCTTCCATTGTACTGTCAGAGTCTGATGTATAAGCCCTGGACAATGTGTCTGCTATGACTAATTCCTTTCCTGGTTTGTACTTCAATGAGAAGTGGTACCGTTGTAGTCTTAACAGCATCCTTTGTAATCTGGGAGGTGCTGAACTCAGGTTTTTCTTCATTATCATTTCCAGTGGACGGTGGTCACTTTCAACTGTCACACTTTGCCCATATGTGAACTGGTGGAATCTTTCAATGGCAAAAACTACAGCCAACAGTTCTTTTTCTATTTGGGCATATCTAACTTCTGCATCAGTCATTGACCTGGATGCGAATGCAATGGGCTTATCATCTTGAAGAAGGACTGCCCCAAGCCCAGATTTTGAAGCATCACAACTTACAGTTACCGGTTTCTTCACATCATAGTATGTGAGAACTGGCTCCTTGCTTAATATGTCCACAATCTGGCTGAATGCTCTCTCTTGTGGTTCCATCCACATGAACTCTACATCTTTCTTCAGCAGTTTTCGTATGGGTTCTGTGATGGAAGACATGTTTGGCAGGAATTTTGCTAAGTAGTTTATAGTTCCTAAGAGTCTTTCAACTCCTTTTCTGTCAGTGGGTGCAGGCATATCTCTGATTGCTCTGGTCTTTTCGGGATCAGGCTTCACTCCCTCACATGATATAATGTGACCTAGGTAGCCTACTTCTGGAAGTTTGAACACACACTTGTCCTTATTCAGTGTTATGTTTAGTTCTGTGCACTTCTGGTTTATTGTTTATTTGGGGTTTTACGTCGCTTTCAACACTGTACAGGTCATATCACGACGGGTAGTTGGAAGGGCAGAGGAAACCAGTACATATAGTTCGCTAGGGTTCTGTACTGTAAACTGCCGACCAACGGCAAGCAACTACCAGCTTTCCCACTTACGGCCATGACGGGGATCGAACCCCGGCCGCAGAGGTGGGAGGCGAGAGTGTTACCACTCTGCCACCGTGGCCCCCTGTGCACTTCTGGAGAACTTGTTCTAACCTCTGGTCATGCTCAGCTTCAGACTTTCCCCATATCAGAATGTCATCTATTTCCGTCTCTACACCTGGAATGTGCTCAAACTGCTGTGATATTCGTTTCTGGAACACTTCCTGTGCACTTTTGATTCCAAAGGGAAATCTCTTATAGCAGTAGCGTCCGAAAGGTGTGTTGAATGTAGTCAGTAACTGACTCTCATCATCTAATGCTTGTTGCCAGTAGCCATGATTTAGGTCAATCTTTGAAAAGATCTTTGCTCCAGTCATCCTTGATGTAATTTCTTCAACTGTAGGCAATTCTAAGTGTTCTCTCATGATTGCATGGTTCAAATCTTTTGGGTCAAGACACACCCTCAATTTATTTGACTTTGGTTTTTCCACCACAACCATGGAGCTAACCCAGTCTGTCGGCTCGTCGACCTTTCTTATCACACCTAACTTTTCCATTTCATCAAGGGTAGTTTTGAGTTTGCCCCTGAGTGCTGTTGGAATTCTTCTAGGTGGGTGTATAACAGGACTGACACTTGTGTCAATTTTGATGTGGTATGGCTCCTTGAGACATCCTAAATCTTGAAACACACTTTTGTACTTGTTCAGCATTTCTTCCATACTGTTGTTTGAGGAGACGGACATTACTAGTTGGATCAGGCCTAAATCAACACAACTTTGTAGACCCAGAACTGCAGGTGAGTTAGTGTCGACAACATGGAAAGTTCCAACAATTTCAGAATTCTTGTAGCAGCACTGTAAGGAGCACTTGCCCTTCACTTTTAGCTTGGTGCCTCCATATCCTGTGAGCTTTGCGTTTGTGTGTTCAAGTTTAATGTCTTTCAGTTTCATTTGCTTGAATTTCTGCAATGGTATAACATTCACTTGGGCACCCGTGTCTAGCTTGAATTGAAGTGCGGTTTTCTCCTTGCCAAGTAAAAGTTTCACAAAAGCTTCATTGCTACTTTGATTGCTGTTCACACCACCAATAAGGTGATCTGGACCCTCTGTGTCACTCTGGTCACTGTCATCATTGTGCATCAGGTGAACTGATTTCTGGCTTTTACACACTGCAGCAAAATGGTTTCTCTTGTGGCATTTCAAACACTTCTTGCCATATGCAGGGCATTGTCCCTTGCTATGATGATTGCCACATTTCCCACACTTGCTTCTGCTGTTTGCTTGCTTTTGAGGCTGTTTCATCTTCCTAGAGGTGCTTCTTAGAGCATGTACTGTGTGGTCTGATTCTACTGATTTCACATGCTGTTTTGAACCCTCTATTGCTTTTACGATTTTTGCAGCAGTGTCCAAAGTTAAGTCACTCTCTTGTAGTAATTTTTCCTTCATTTCTTCTGAATGAACACCAACTACAAGGCGATCCCTGATCATCTCATCTCTTAAGGCCCCCATACTCGCAGTCCAGTGACAGTAGCTTTAAGTCTGTGATGAAATGATCTGCTGACTCTGTTGTCGATTGCACACGACTGTTGAATTTGTGCCGTAATACAGTCAGATTTTTCTTCGGTTTACAATAGTCCCCGAACTTCTCAAAAAGAATCTTTGGCTTGTTTTGCTCTTCTTCAGATAATGTCCAAGTGTTGAACACATCTCGTGCATCCTGACCAATGTATAGTAAAAAGTAGGAGCACTTTGCCTTGTCAGATTTCCCAGAGAGAGGTCCATCCAAACATAAGTTCATTGTCTGTGACCATCTTCTCCATGCTTCAGACAAGTTACTACTGTGTAGATCTAGTGGTTCTGGCTTGGTATTATCCATTTTATTTAATCCAGTATGTTTAAACTATAGTGTACAAAAATGTATAATTATCCAACTGCATCAATATAGGTTATTAATTTTGTTTTATATCCCACATCTGACACCATGTAATGTTTTTAACTATTTTGTGTGGAGAGAAACACTGATCCTCAAAGCACTACTTTATTCTATAAGCGCAGACAAACAACTGACTGGTGTAACAGCATTAAAGAGTATTGTTTATAAGATACACTAGGAACCATAATTATGTTACACCTACCAAGTATCAACTTCCTACACCTTACAGTTGCCGAGATATAGCCCGGATAAGATTTTAAAGTTCAAGGTCACTACAGCAAGGTCAAAGGTCAAATCAAGGTCAGACCATGACGTTGCACACCTACACCCCTCAACCAATGTCTCTGCCAAGTATGAACGTCCTACACCTTACGGTTTCTGAGATACAGCCCAGAAAAACTATTTCCGGCCGCCCGCCCGCCCATCCGGACACCATGGGTGAAAACAATACCCCGACAGCCCTTCAGGGCTGTGGGGTAAAAAAAAAATTTTTATGCACATAAGCTTGTTTTTCCTCCACACGGACACCTTCAGAGAGGCCTATACAAGTTAAGCTACTTTGATTTGACTGTTCCTCCTCCTCCTCCCCCATTCCAATTGTTTTATCACCTCATCTATACACCACTAAGAGGAGTTGTTCTGCTAGCCTTTCAATTCTACATACCATGAAACATCTAAGGGGTGTAATTCTTCTGTGCAGTTTGCCATTATATTTTTTGCTGTACTGAACCTTTAAAATAATGATCACTATGAAATTTTCAGGGCTTGATATTCATAAAAAATGTTTTTTTATTTCATTTATCAAATAAGTAATTTAGAATTTCCCCCAGCATTTTTGTATTACATCATACGGCTGAGATAGATTAACAATATAATCAGGAAGTTTTTTTGTCCTCCCTTTACAGTTTACACACAAGATACTGGAAGAGGTAAGCCAATGCACTTTATTTATGTCATAAACAGACTGGATTTAGTGGGTATTAAGATATGGTTACTTGTAAATGTTTAAAAGTCAATTGTGGGTGGACAACTTTGATGTTATTGTTGGCGATAATATAGTATCTGTCACCGCGAAAATTGATTTTCGCGAAACAAGCCTTCTGTGTTGACTCACGAACTTAAGTGCGTACAAAAAAAATCAACATACATTTATTACACTTATACATATATTTATAATGTTAAGTTGGCCAAAGTCTCTTAAATACAGGAATTTTAAATAAAAAGGTCATTAGAAGTCTTCCTTAAACTTAATCAATGTGTCAAGTTGAACTGATGTTATTGAACAGTAAGTCAGTTGGGAGCTAAAAACCCTCATTTTTACTTCAAGCTGGCCATGACTGTGCTTGTATTGGAACTCCAAGGTGGAAAGAAAATAAGAATGTCCCAATTTTCATCTTTAATAAGTGTGCAAAATTTAACTGAGGTCAGCTGAACAATACAATAGCTGGAGATTAAAAACTCCATCATTTCACTGGAAGGTGGCCAGCGCTTCATTCACATTGGAACTTTAAAAAAGGTGACCATAAAATAAGAATGTCCCTTTTGTCATCCTTTATAAGTGCATAAAGTTTAGCTCAGGTCAGTTGAACAATAAGATAGCTGGAGGCTGAAAACTTCCTTTTTTTCACTGGAAGGTAGCCATAGCTTCATTCATATTGGGACTTTAAGGTGACCATAAAATAAGAATGTCCCTTTTGTCATCCTTTATAAGTGCATAAAGTTTCGCTCAGGTCACTTGAACAATAAGATAGCTGGAGGCTGAAAACTTCCTTTTTTCACTGTAAGGTGACCATAACCTGAGAATGTCCCTTCAATATCAACATATGTTAGATATGGAAAAAGGAAGGGGCCAGACAGCTTTATTCCAATTTTATGACTTTAGGGGAGACCATAGCTCTAATTATATTAACAGTTTAAGATCACCATAAAGTCAGGATAATCCTTTGGTAAATCTTAATATATATGCCAAGTTTGGTTGAAAAAAGTCAAAAACTAAGTGAACTGGAGTGCTAAAACCCCTTTTTTGACATTAAGGTGACCTTAAGATTGCAGATACAGGGATAAAACTTTTTTATCAAAAAGCTGAATAACTTATTCCAACAAAACGCCAAAATCCTGACCATTTTGAGATACAGATCAAGTACCCATTTAAAAAAAAATTAAAATAAAATGCCTCCCATTGAGGCATCTATGGTCCGATTGATGAGAAAATCCTTTACCACCTGCGGAAATAGGTCTAGAAGGTACCTGATAAATTTTATAGCATAGGTGTGCCTAGTTTTTTCCGAAATGCGATGATGGGGTGTTTTTGAAAAATGCTTAAGGTCTCCGCAAAGTATCAAAAAAAAATTTCCCGCCCCAATAGTTTTAAAGAAAGATAAGAAGGAAAGAAAAATTTGAAAGCCCAAGAAGTTATTCAAGGGAGACCATAATCCTGCGGCGGCGGCAGCGGTGATCAGTCAAACTCGAGTGAAAACAAATAAGCTTGAAAAAAACTATTGCATTTGCAGTATTTCCTTTAAATATGTTTTTAACCTACTTTTTACACCTAAACAGTTACCTTGTTACTTTACTTCTGAATACCATTTGCAGGGCACAACATTTGTGTCCTTTTCTTCTGTCACTTCTACTCTGAAACTCAAAACACCATTGTGTGTACTGGTTTCCTCTGCCCTTCCAACTACCAGTCACAGTATAACACATAAGGTACTAGACATGACGTAAAACAATAAACTTATTTTATTTTATTAATCCAAAGTTAACTTTACAGCAGTGCATATACATATATGTACTTCTGGGATATAATAATAAGCAGATCTTGAATAACTTGAAAACTATAACCACAATAACTGCAAGTTTTAAACACATTCAAAAATATTTAACAAAAATTTAAGGAATTGAAGAAACAAAGTATGTGCTTCCAAACACAGCGGATTGGCACACAATTGTGAAGTCGACAAATTTAAAATGTTTCAAAAACTCTTGACAAAACGGATTATACCTGAAGAACTTTTATATTAGCATGTAACGATGTTTACACAAATTTTATATTTCTTCGTATGTTTCAGAATTCAAGGTGCAAGCGCATGAAATCAATATTGCCATGTAAATTCATTTCAATGTATACTTTAATGTTTCAGTAAAATTGGCCATGCAGTAATTAATTAAGTGCATCAATCATAAACCAAAGAAAAGTAGAATTGTGAACCTTTGAACTGAAAAACATAAAAGAGATATATATATATATAAAGCTCTACATAAAAACAGCCATATCAAATGTGGCTGCACATGAAAAATTCATAGCAAAAACAAAGCTAAACAAACAGGGCGAGTGTACACCACAGAACTGATAAACGTGAAACAAACTAGAAAATTGTCTTTGCTCCCAGCCTCTGAAGACCAGTGACATACCATAGAAAAACTTCCCAAATAACATATACAAAAACAATATATAACGAATGAAGATAACAATATTATACAAGTGCACAACACGAGTATTATATTGTTAATCTTCATGAGAGATATATTTTTCTGTATATGTCCAATGATTGATGTTTTACTTTTATTATCCACCATTTTGTACGGGTTAAATAACCTGAATATTTAATGAGAGAATGTGAAAAATCTGTCAAAAAGCACATGCAACAGTGACAACAAAAACTTCATCTTTAACTTGCAATAGCTCCTTTATTTCTGCATGGATTTTTATGCAACACACACGAGCAGAAGCGCTGTACAATGACCTTTCCAATGATATATAATACATATTTATAGATAACATAGTTTCCGAGATATAGGTGAAAGAACGGAAGTTATTGACACTTGTTATCCATGATACGCAGGCGCCATTGTACACAAAAAAAATACATCCCGGTCTGTATTTCCCCATGGCTAGGGCATATATGTCGCAAGGTGGATAATAAAGCAGTAGACAATCTCATCAGACATTCTGCTCTTAACCATTACAGTAACAAATGAGAAATTCACCACAGTAAGTGAAATTCGCCACTGGGGCCAACCATTAAAAGGCAAAACCATCAAACTTTCTGTCCATTTTGAATTAGGGGAAATGAAAGACATAATTTATTATCCACCAGGCGACGTATTTGCCCTAAATACGGGGAAATACAGACCGGGGATGTATTTTTTTTGTACACACCGGCACCCCGGTACTATGGATAATGAGTGGGAATAACTTTCGGTTTTTCAACAATATCTCGGAAAGTATGTAACTTACAAATATGTATAATATATCATTAGAAAGGTGTTCGTACAGCGCTTCTGCCCATGTGAATTATATAAAAATCCATACAGAAATAATTAAGATATTGCAAGTTAAAGATTGAAGTTTTTATATTCACTGTGGCTACTGGTCTTTGATAGTTTTTTCACATTCTCTCATTAAAGATTCATGTTATTTAACCCATAAATCATACAAAATGGTGGATAATAAAAGTAAAACACCCCTCATCAGACATATACAGAAAAAATATATCACTCATGAAGATTAACAATATAATACTCGTGCTTCGCACTCATATAATATTGTTATCTTCATTTGTGATATATTTTTTCTGTATATGTCTTTCGGGAAGTTTTCCTATTGTATTCACAAAAAAGAAGTCAGAAATGTGTGAGGAATTTCCCCGCAAGTCAAAGAAATTAAAGGATGTTTCCTCACTACAGAATTTCACATACTGTAACAAGCTTCAATATTTCTGGTTAGATTTGATTTTATGTAACTTATAAAATTTTATATTGAGCAAAGGCCTTTGAACACACCATTTACTATTACAGCTTTGATTTACATAAACAGCAATATACCAGACTGTGTGTTAATATTTCCCACTTTTGCACTTGATAGTAATGTACACAAAATATATGATGTGTGGAATTGGTGATACCATAGGCTGGTATAAATGAACTTTTTTGGAGAGAATTTCATGAAATAGCTGAGCTAAATACTGGGAAGTGTAGAGCACAATATTTACCCTGAAAACAAATAGCTTTTAAATTTAAAAACTTGATGCAATTGCATACCAAAATGTTTACACATGGTAATCAAAACAACAATATGGCTAGGAAATTTGAAAATTTTAATTACTTAAATGTAGCTTTTATAAGCTACAAGTTTACCATGTGGAACTGAATGCTTTCTTGGGAGGCCGCAGGCATCCAGCCAACGTCCAAGAAAAGAAAAATTGTATTGACCGGATCCCCGTGCTGAGAGTGTACCATAACATGTAATCTCGCGTCTAACCCTTCTTCTCTCGTAAATTTAGCCCATTACCCCCTCAGCTGGAATGCAGTGGGGAGGCAGGGTGGGACTCTCTTTAGTTCCACATGGTAAGCTTGTAGCTTATAAAAGCTACATTTAAGTAATTAAGATTTTCAATGAATTTTTGGCTAAAGTAAGGTCTGACCAAGTAAGGTCTTTTAGGTAAAAATTGTAAATGTGTTGTGAGCTTTCCAGTGACACGCTTGCATGATTTGGTCCACCAATACCCCACTGTAAAAGGCCTTAGAGGCCGCAAAGGCCCTAATGTCATGCGCTTTGACTTGGACCAAGTCCAAGGCTTGTAGGCCTACTTGTTTCTAACAAAGTAGGATAGTTTGTTTTAGCCATGAAGAGAGTGTAGCAGGTAAAAAAGTAGGATAGTTTGTTTTAGCCAAGAAGAGAGTGCAGCAGGTCTGATATCTGAGGTATGTCCTTTCTTAAAGGAGATAAAGAGAAGGGATCGAGACTCTTTGGTTCGATCCAAATAGTACCTCAGGGCCCGTACCCGACACAAGGTCCTGTCTTCTTTGAATTGTCTATCTACAATGGTAGTTAGAGCAGGAGTGCTCTAGGAGTGGAGAAATCCACCAAATTTTCTCTGCACCATTTCTCAAATAGGGCCCACTGAGGGGCACCAATTCTCTCTGCCACCTCCACAAAGAGGTCTTGTTCTTGGAGCTGTCCACTCCTAGACACCAGGCGCTGAGGTTGAGATGTAGTGGCTTGCTGTGAAGCACATAATTGTGGGACTGTTTGAGAAGAGTTCTTGACACTAGAAGCTGAAGTGGGATCTCTGTTGAGAGCTGCACTAGGTCCCAAAACCAGGGCATCCCTGGCTAGCCTGGGGCTATTATAATGATCAGGCAAATGACCTGCCTCATTTTGGATCACCTTGTGAAGGAGAGCCGTAGGAGGGTAAGCATAAGCAGAGAGACCTGACCAGTTATGTTTAGAGCATCTATGTCCCAAGCATTTGGTCTGGGACTGGAGACACATACAGTGGAAGTTTCTGGTTCAGACAAGTGACAAATAGATCTACATGAGGGGTGAACCTCTCAGACATATCTATTGAACACCTGCGGATGCAGTGACCTTTCTATTGACCGAACTGGGTTTGACCTGGACAGAAAGTCGGCCATCACATTCAGACACCCTGTGAAGAAGCCTTGTTCTTGGAGCTGTCCACTCCTAGACACTAGGTTTGGAGGTTGAGATGTTGTGGATTGCTGTGAAACACGTAGTTGAAGTGGGATCTTTGTTGAGAGCTGCACTAGGTCCCAAAACCAGGGCATCCCTGGCCAGCCTGGGGCTATTACAATGATCAGACAACTGGATTGCCTGATTTTTTGGATCACCCGTTGAAGGGTAAGCATAAGCAGTGACACCAGACCTGTTTATGTTCAGAGCATTTTGGTCTAGGACTGGAGCTACGTACAGTGGAACTTTGTGGTTCAGACGCGTGGCAAACAGATCTACATGAGGAGTGAACTACTTGTAACAGATCTATTTGAACACCTGCGGATGCAGAGACCATTCTGTTGACTGGACTTGGTTCGACCTGGACAGAAGGTCGGCCATCACATTCAGACACCCTGGAATGTGTCTGGCTTTTAAGGTTATCTGGTAATGATAGCACCAGGTCATGATCTTCCACAGGAGAGCGCACATCTCCGCCGAATGGGTTCCTCCTTGTTTATGTAGGCTACTACTGTTGAGTTGTCCGTAGCAACCAATACTGTTTGGTTTTGACACTGGTCCTTGAACCTTTGAAGGGCCTTCAGCTCTAGAACATTTATGTGTAGCCTTTTTTCCCTGTCTGACCACAGACCCTTTGTAGAGGCTTGCCCTAAGTGAGCGCCCCAGCCTTCATTTGAGGCGTCTGTAAAGAGTTGGATACTGTGGTCTTTGGGATGAAGGTCTGCACCTTTCATCACGTTTGCGGGATTCTGCCACCACTCTAGGTGTGCTGAAATGGTTTCTGTCCAAGGAAGGAGGCTGTCCAACGACTGAGGAAATCTCCAGTGCTCCTTCAGGTGAAACTGAAAGGGCCTCATGTGAAGGCGTCCCTCCGGGACCATTTTCTCCATTGAGGCAAGCAACCCAATTAGCGACATCAAACATCTTGCAGTCAAAACATGTTTTGACTTGAGTCGTAGGATCAAATCCTGAAGTTTGAGCCATCTCTCTTAAGTGGGTTTTACAAGGGCTGAATCTAGATGGTATTCGTAGCCCACGAACGAAAACATTTGAGTAGGTTTTAGTTCGGACGTCTACCACAGGTCTACCACTGTCTGAGTGTTCACTTGGGCTTCTTCCTGAGACTGGGCCCTGATAAGCCAGTTATCCAGGTACTGGTGAAGTCTGATTCCCCTTGTCAGGGCCATCAGCTTCACTTCTTTTACAATCATTGTAAAGACCTGTGGGGCCGTGGCTAGCCCGAAGGGAAGGGAGGTGAACTGGAACATCTGTGACTTGTGGCAAAATCTTAGATACTTCTTTGAGTTTGGGTGGATGGGGATGTGAAGGTAGTTGTCTGATCAGTCTATCGACGGCACCCATTCCCCTGGAATCAGAGAGGCCATGATGGACTCTGATGTTTCCATTTTGAACCTTTCTACAAATAGAAAGGTGTTGAGCCTGCTTAGGTCTATTACTGGCCTCCACCTTTGGTAGGCTTGGGGACCAGAAACAGGCGACTGTCAAACCCGAGAGATTTTACATTTTCCACCCTTTCTATTGTGTTCTTTGACAGAAGAGACTGGATACAAAAGGCCAGAGGTTGTTCTTTTTGAAGGGCCTTGTAACCTGATGGAATCAGGGGAGCTCTGACTAAATTTGGTTTTGAGATGAACGGAAAAACGTAACCATTGGTGATAATGTTTCACACGTTGTCTGAACGTTTGTTTGCTAGCCAGTCTCTTCTGACAGAACGGAGGTGACCTCCTACTGGTGGACTGAGGGAGGCTTGTAAGGAGTCATTGGGGGGAGGGGTTTCCACGCCATCGTCACCTTGAATGGGGTCAAAAACGACCTCTGAAGCCTCTGTTGTTGGATTTCCCTCTACCTGAGGAAAACGATTGATTACTGCTTTGGGAGGAATTGCCCCCATAGGGGTGTTTCCTGTAGGCAGACTAAGGCTCTCTGTTGAACAAGGATTCTCTTATTCATAATCTCAAAATATTCACAGGCATTGTCATAGCCACGCCTGGCAGCTTTTTCAGGATTCGTACCCTTCTAAATCTGGTTTTAACCCTTTTAAAGGTTGCCTTAAGACTGTGCTGACACTTCTCCATAGTAGTGTTACAACCAGAAGCAGTCTTTGTAAAAGTCACTGTGAGGTTGATGGTAGAAAGATTCTGCCTAACTTGTAGGAGAACCTTGCCCATAGGAGCCCCAGAGGGTTTAGGAGAAATACAGATCTCAGCAAAATCTGTATTAAGCTCCTGAAGTTTGTCCTCAAAACAAGGTTGTCCCACCTTGTAATATTTTGCTGTTGAAGCAGGGGGTTTAATATATTTAACCTCGGGTAAATAAGAGGCCAGGAAAGCCTGTTCAAATTTTTCAAAGGCATCTTTGAGACATGGATTTAAAGGGAGCATAGCTGAAGGGGCTCTTGGCCTAAGCTCCTGTTGACCTTTCTCGTCGTCCAGGCCCAGCACAGTGGTAGAGGACCTAGGCATAGTTTCCCTGGGGTCAGGGAGATCAAGTATGTGCCTAAAAGTTTCAACTTCCTCTGTGTATTGTCAAGGGAGGTCAGACATAGCTACCTCTCTGTAAAACACTGGGTCTGGGTTATCCTGTTGTTGGTCTTGCTCAGAAAGAGCCTGTTGAGGCTTAGCAGACTTTTTGACAGGGGCAGAATACTGGTCCTCTTCTGAAGAGGACGACTGAGAATAGTATTTAGCCCGAACCTTGTGTTTCTTCTTGTCTGAGTGTTTCTTGGCTCTAGAAGAACACACCCTTTTAGGTTGTTCCGAGTGTTCAGATTGAGAATCCGAGTGTTCGGACTGAAGATCCAAGTGCTTGGAGCCATGATCGGACTGTACACTTTTCGTGAACCTAGGTGGAAGTGAAGAACCACAGAAGTCCGTTTCCATAGGTTGAGCATCCGAGTGATCGGATGTCCTAGGGTTCGGATGTATGATCGGATCAGGCTGTGTGCTGGGTCCAGCTTTTGAGGTTGAAGCGGAGGTCTTAACTTAACGCCTCGGAGGTTTTTTTCATAGATTGCATTTCATCTCTTTTTGAGATTTCATACCCTCCAGCATGGACGCTTGAAAGACTCCTATTTGCTGTTGGAGTTGGATGTTGAATTGATTACCCAGGGATTTTTCTAGTCTACTTTCTATCTTATTTTGTAAAGCTGTAACCTGGGGGGGTGGGACAGTTTGAGGTGTCCTTAAAGACAGACTCAAAACGTAAGGGTTGGGGGCGTGGAGATGAAAATAAATTTTCAGCAGCCCCCTCAAGGTCTGCCTGAGAGCCAGAAAATGCCTTCATGTCATCCCCCAACAAGTCCAGATCATTATCTTTAGAAGTATTGCAGGGATCGGATACCTTTTTTTTCTTACATATCTACGTCTATGCTTGATTTTTATTTGTTGTTCTTCAGTAAAGTTTGAACAAATATTACATGGCTTTCCATTGGTAATGCAAGGGTCATCCCCTTTGCCAGCTTCTCTGCATGTAGGACAGTAGTTATGGGTATCAAATAAAAACAAAAATGCCTGCACTTGGATGATCTGGGCTTGTTTGACAGAATAAGCTATGATATAAAATAAAATAAATGGCTGAACAGTAACATCCAACAATACGTATATCCTGAGAAAACAGTGACATAAAGTAAGCTTATTTAAACTCTTGCTAGTCACGCGGCCAACGAGAGAAGAAGGGTTAAATGCGAAATTACACTGTTATGGTACACTCTCAGCACGGGGATCCAGTCAATACTAAACGTCTATTTTTCTTGGACGTTGGCTGGATGCCTGCGGCCTCCCGTGAAAGCATTCAGTTCCACATGGTACGCTATTGTAGCGCAATGAAATGTGCATTTTCTTCATGTAAAACTACACAGGCTCAAACAGCTGATTGTACATAGAAAGAAAATATTAAACTTTCTTTGAAACAATTGTAATAAAAATGCTTTTGAAAGCAAAAATATACAATTACAAGTTTTTAACGAAAAAAAAATCCATGAAATCTGTTAGTCAATAATTATGCATGCATATGAATTAAACTGCAATATATATTAAGGTTTTAGAAGTGTTTGCTGCTAATGCTACAGTTGTTAATATGTTACAAGTGAATAAACATTGCACTGAATTAAATTCTAATACAATAAATTCAGGTTTTGTTAAAACTAAAAAGTATTTATCACTCTACCAATTGTACTAGTTTCTGGTATCTGACGGCTAAAATTATTTTGGGGTTATAGTCGTTCCGTGCGCCTTCCAGGTCGGCAGCCACTGTGGCGGGCATAAAACTTGTGGGTGTTTCACAGCCTAAACACATGCACAGATTTTCATAAAATTTTCAGGGTATATTTACCTTAAGAGGATCTACAGCTGATTAGTTTTTTGGAGGTATCCGGTAACAACTGTTGCCATGGCAACACTTTAAAGATTTTGGGGTCTTATGTGGGTGTTTCACAACTTAAACCCATGCACAGATTTTCACGAAATTTTCACGGTATGTTTACCTCAAGAGGATCTAGAGCTGATTAGGTTTTGGGAGATATCTGGTAACAACTGTTGCCATGGCTACACTTTTAAGATTTTTGGGTCTTAAAGTTTTGTGGGTGTTCCACTGCCTAAGCCAATGCACAGTTTTTCACCAAATTTTCAGGGTATGTTAACCCCAGGAGGATCTACAGCTGATTAGGTTTTTCGGGGTATCCAGTAACAACTGTTTCCATGGCACTACTTTTTAAAATTTTGGGGTCTTAAAGTTTGTGAGTGTTCAACACCCTAAAGCCATGAATGGATTTTGACCACATTTTCGGGATGTGTTTACCCCATCTAGAGCTGATTAATCTTTGTGGGGTATCTAGCAACAACTGTTGCCATGGCAACACCTTGAATATTTTGGGGTTTTAACGTTTGTGGGTGTTCCACAGCCTAAACAGATGCATAGATTTTCACCAACTTTTCAGGATATGTTAACTGAAACAGGATCTACAGCTGAGTAGGTTTGTGAGGGTATCTGTAAGTGTGCATGCATGTGTGCGTTTGTCACATTTTTAAATCAAGCTTTATATCTCATTCAGTTATGAAGATATCTTCACCAAATTTGCAGAGAATGCTTATGGCTTTGAAAACGTCTGTAAAAAATAATGGTTCCCATTTTAAAAGACAACATGGCCACCATAGCCGATTGCTCGAAAATCACTGATATGTTCTAAAATTTAAAATATTGCAGCTAGCTGTGTCAGATTTGCACAAAATATAAATGGCTAGGAAAGCTTGCGTCAGAGTAACTATGGCCTTGTTTTGAAAACAAAATGGCTGCCACATCACATCTTTTATGTCAAACGGGAGGCATATCAAAAAGCCCTAACATCTCCTTTATCATTGGTCCTAGGGGTTCCGAGTGAGAAAACAACTTCTTGGAAATCATGGTATGCAAATATTTTGCATGCGTCAAATTTGACCTTTGACCCCTGTTTCAATGTCATATAGGGTCATCATGCTAAAGGGGCCTTATATCTCCCTTATAATTGGTTCTAGGGCTTCAAAATCTGAAAACAGCTAAAACGAAATCATGGCCTGTGAATCTTAAAACATTTTGTGGATTCTGTGTACTTCTTACAAGTGAAGTTATTCCTAAGATTTTCCCAAACTTCAATGTTGTTGACCATTTAGTTGTACCTGCGGGCTGGGGTTCTTGCCTGCCAAGGCTGGCTATTTTTAAACAGTGCAATGAATTAAATTAAAACATGAAAATTTTTTTCTGGTATTGCAATAAGTATTTGTTTCCCTGCTACTTTGTGTAAGTTCCTATTAAGTTGCTGCCAATAGCCTGCTACATTAATAAACAGTACACCCAATTACATTACAATATACTACCTTCAGATTTTGTAACAAAAAATTAAAAAAAAAACAAGTATGTATCCAAATAGTCCACTGCTAGTACTACATTTCATAATGAGCTAATGCTACAACTGATTAAATAGTGCATTGAATTGATTTACAATATGCCAGTATTACAGTCCCTAATGTGCTAGTTCTATTAACTGGTTTAAGAGTGCACTGAATCGATTTACAATACAATTGCTAGTACAACAGTCTCTTATGTACCAACTCTACAACTAATTGAACAGTGCACTGATTTACAGAACAATATTTCCAGCTTCTACAGTTGGATCAACCTATGCACTGAATTAAATTTCTCTAGACATATCACAGAGAACACATTTACAATAGGTAAAATGGTTTGGTCAAATAACTGTACTTGAAACCATCAATAGCTGACCATGTTCTGACAAGAAACAATCAAAGGTCAAATCAAGGTCGCATCATAACACTGCACACCTACAACCACCAACCAATGTCCCTACCAAGTATCAACTTCCTACACCTTACGCTTTCAGAGATACAGCCCGGACAAGATTTTATAGGTCAGGGTCACTACAGCAAGCTCAAATCAAGGTCACACCATGACATTGCACACCTACACCCCCTAACCAATGACCCTACAAGTCAAGGTCACTACGGCAAGGTCAAATCAAGGGCACACCTATAACCCCTAGCTAATGTCCTTACCATGTATCAACTTCCTACACCTTGGGGTTGCTGAAATATAGCCTGGACAAGATTTTTAAACTCAAGGTCACACCATGACGCTGCACACCTACAACCCCTAACCAATGTCCCTACCAAGTATCAACTCCCTACACCTTACGGTTTCTGAGATACAGCCCGGACAAACTTTTTCCCGCCACCCGCCCGCACGCCTACCCACCCTGACACCATGGGTGAAAACAATACCCCGATAGCCCTTAAAGGCTGTGGGGTAACAAAGACAGGTTAATTTCGGTTAAACATAGAAAACATTTTCAAACAATAATCTGTTTCATTGTGGTTTTTGCTGAGGTGGATATATGGATTTTCAAGGTAAAAATTAACATGTATGAAATATTTATTCTTACCAACTGGTATTCAAACCAAATGGCAGTAGATAAAAAACAAATTGCGACTAACTGGCATAAATATTAATATCTTGTTCAAATACACATCTGGTTCAGAACCCCTTAATAAGTACATTTTACAATTTAATGTATTAATATTAATGTATCAGATAGATGGTTCAAACTAATGTTTCATTTACTGGTGTTTAAAAATAACTAACACCCAAAATATGGTTCAGAAAAATATGATGCAGACTTATTCTTTTATCATCTATCACAGTGCTTTAAATAATACTCATAATTTGCATTCTTTAACTATAAAACAATAGAAAGGACACTCTTTTTTTTCAGGGTCAGGTTTTGATGTCATAACCTGTTTCAGATATGATGGCATCAAAAACCAGTTTAAACCAAAATCTGTCAAAAACCCAAAGCAGGATCAAAAACAAGCAAAAGGCTAAGGAAGGGTAAAAATGCGTGCAGACGCGTTGGTGAGTTGGTTTTGCAACAACGCGCCCCAGAGTGTGAACAAACTCGCGAAATTGCGCTAGAGAGCAAACAGTGTACCTGAATAAGCTGAATTCCTATGTTACATTTAATCTTGCATACTACAACTGATATGAAAGAAGTTTAGATTTAGATAAAGTACATGTATATTACAGTTTACCAATGATGAATTATTGCAAACAAATATTGTTATCAAAGACACTATAAATTATTTTTCTCATTATTAAATGGTCAATTATTTTGCTTGGGATATTTTTCCATGTAGCCTTTCATTAAATTCAAATGTGAGTGATTTTATTGAAAAGATGTGTTTACACAAAGCCAACAACTGAATAATATTCATTTCATTCTTATCTTTTTAAAAAAAAACTGAAATGATGTTTCAAATAATTTAGATTAAAAAGTATTGTACATATTTTCCAGTTTTTGACAATATTCCCTCCATTTCCCTGGGAAATTTCGATGTTTTTTTACATTTAGCAAGTACATGGTAAGGCATATACATGTACAACAAAATCTTTGTCCAGAATCAGACCTTTGGAGTGTATGGCTTTTAAACTCGAGACTGCAACAAAATCAATCAGAGTTCCATGTTGAAAAGACTAGCCGAATTGGTTGGTTTTAAACCAGTTCCTTATACGTAGCAGAGTGATTACAATATGATATTGCACACCTAAACCAATAACCTTAACAAGGCTGAACTTCCTGTTCCTTACAGTTTCCAGGATACAGTCCAGAAATATAAAGGTCATAGTCTTTATGGCAAGGTCAAACACCAAGTCAAGGCATCACATTGCACACATACACATCTAAACCTACCAGGGATAAACTTCCCACTTCTTACTTTTTGTGAGATACAGCCCTGAAAAGATTTTAAAAGTCAAGGTCATGTCACTACAGCAAGGTCAAAGATCACTCCAAGGTCAAATAACAATCATGTACACTTGTTGCCCTAAACCAATATCCCGATCTAGGAAGAACTTACTACACTTTATGATTTCTGAGATATAGCCCAAAGAAACATTCACCAAGACAGATGCCGATGGTGAACCAATTTACTGTATAGCCTTTAAGGGCTGTGTCATATTAAAGGTTTTTCTGAAAAAGTTTACTGCAACCTATATGTCTTCTTTGTATCCAAAGGACTTAGCTTTGTCCAATCTTACTCTGACACGATTCAATATGGATTCGGCAAAGTCAAACATTCGAGTCTGATTGGCAAAGGATGCTTCACTGTAATCCTCCCAGTTACGATAGTGAAAAAGAATTCCATCATTTTCACTAACAGTGTGGTCGGAGAGCTGGCTTGCAGATTGCCATGGAAAATGAATTCCCACAGAATATAGTCCATTTGATGGACTGATGTACTTTGATCTCATTCTATGGGGCCAGGTTTTGTGTTCACGTTTAGTGTAAAGTAAAGTCCTCAGTTGAAGTTTGTTCACCAGAGGGTTTTTACTGTAGGTGGGGTTGACAGCCCATTCCTCTCTGAAGAATACATTGGGAAATATGAATGTTTTGGACATCAGTTTTGTCCCCGACACCTCAGACATTAAGTCTAGCCAACTATTGTGTCTCATTGGAACTATGACCTCATCTAGATCCAGAAAGACCACAAACCTAGAATGCAATCGTGCTCGGAACAAACAGTCATTCAATGCTAACACCTGACCAAAGTAATGGATCTCGTTCGTTGGCCCTTGAGTGGTCTCCACTGGGATTTTCCACTGTAACACAGTCAATTTGTCCTCCTGCTTATAGCTCTCAATAAATGGCATCAGAGGCTCTCCAATATGATGATCATAGAACACAAAGTGATCTGCACCAAACAAGCCATTGACCTCCATATATTCCAGGAATTCTCCTATCCTGGCATAGGCCCTATTGATAGGAGTGAGACAAACTGTAAAGTTGTATCTAGGTATAAAGGGTTCCTGTCTGACTTGTACAGGAAGGGCATGTGAAGGGTCCGCACACTTCTTGTGTACTAAAGACACTTGAATGGGCGCCTTGCCTGCAATTCTGTCTGGTAATGGACAGTGGATGATAAATGGAACAAACCTGTGAAAATAAATGTAAGATAAATACATAAACCACAATTTGAACAAGAATTGTAAACATCAAATACTTGATAAATGACCATGAGTGTACAAAAGTTTCAAGAAGTCTATTTGTTATAAAAGATGATGTTAGTGCTGGTATTGTTTATCGATATTGAAATATTTATCGATTCACGCTAAATTTGCCGATATCAATAATGTAGAGTGCCATATCAATATCGAAATATACAACTTAACAGGTACAAATATGGGGTTTTTCATTAAAATAAAGGACAATATCTGAAGAATATATTAGTTTTCATATAATTTTGTCAACTTTCACTTACCGCTAAACCGGAAACGCCATATTTGTTTACATTTCGGGAAATACTAAATCTCGCGAAAGAGTTTGGAAGGTCTCTCCCAGGAAAGCATCTAATACCCCGATATTTCAATATCGATCGATACGAAAGGCAAAAATATGGTTTGATATCGATGTGCATATTATCATTCGATACCAGCACTAGATGATGTATATGCATCATATTTGAGTTTAAAACACAGGTCAGCAAAAGCTTATATAAAATGGATAGGTCTACAAAAACAGAGGTTGAATCAGGATGCTTTTACACAAGTACACATGTTGCGAAATCTTTTGTATTTCCTGGAATATAGCCATAGGAATGTGTTAGGTGAGACAGTAAAACAGTCTATTTGCTTATTCTTTGCTTTAAGAGAAAATATAACTTTGGAATATATATATGCTTACAGATCACATATGACAAAGATTCGTGAACTTGAGCACATGTCATATCAGGTTGGAAATGTGAGGGAAAAGATCATCTGTAAACAATTGCTTTCATACGGTAACATAATGAGAAAGATATTAAAAGGTTTGAAAGCACAAGGCTATGCCATTTTACTTTAAAATATTTGTAAAATGTTGAATATGGCCACTGTACCACAAACTACACAAAAAAATTTTGTACCAGGTGCTACATCTCAACAGACCACAATGATTTAAACCAATATGTCTAGGTCTATTTATTGAAATCTTTGAATATTTGATTTTGATGTGTATGACACACTTCTATGTGTACAATAACACACTTCTATATAATTCAAATGGTTTCAAATTGTATAAACTAGTTTCCTATTCTTATATTATGTACATTTTTACTTCAAAATATGTCGTCTCCTTTCAAAATCAATATGAAGTATTGCTGCTCTGGCTCCCTACACAGATACAAATTTAAATACATTCATTAATCTCCCATGGGTGATAATAGAAGATTTGGTAACCACTCCATGCAAGGTCACATCAAGTTGGGCATTTTGCTTTCTCCGAGTGTATCTTGTTTATTTTTGCTAATTAAGCCTTATTTATCAAAAAACAAAAAAAAAAAAATAGCATCAGAGATGCCCATACCCCACAGCCCGGGTGAAGGTATTGATGCAGGAGTAGCATGACATACCATTTTAGACTAAATACAATAGGACTTACATAAACAAATTAAGTATGTCATTTTTTATTCTTAATAAAAAAATAACTAAAAAAGAGTATGCGCAATAATTAAAAATCCAATCCTTTTCTAATTTTTTGCACTTTTGTATACGAGTGCTTTGAACATATAAATTTGAAATAAAAGTTTGGTATGGGTTTCTAGATATTTTTCGCAATTTAAAATAGTTTTAAAAGTTCACGACAAAAATCTCCTGAGGTGTCAATTGTACCTAAGATTATATATTTCCTATGAACACAATGTACTGAGTTGCAGAACTAGAAGACTACAAATCTTTATTCAATCTACCGTAAATGCCCTATTTAACACACAGTGCGCTAAGGAAAGACTATTTTTATTCAATATTTTGATGGGAAAAGTTCCCCTTTTAGCGCACCCATCATGAAACACTTTCCGGGATGAGGTATAGGTCAATCCGGTAAGAATAACGTTGTTCCAACATTTAGAACCTACTAAAAATACCCACTTCCTGTAAATATGGCGGTAGATATAAACAAACTCGAAACTCATGGCAAAAATGTCAATTTATTAAGTAAAAATACTTACAATATATAAAAAATATGTGGATATTGTGCACTGTCACCGACTATATTGCCATGACAAAGAGATAGGGTGCGGTTACAAGAACAGATGCGCTAAATAGGTCATTTACGGTATATTAAAAGACTTTATCCAATGTCTCCTGGAAGAAGAAAATTGAAACCAATATGCACATATAGTCAGGAGCCTTCAGTAGGATATCAGGAATTACTGAAAATGATACTGTTCAGATAACGGAATTGTCAATATAACAGAATTTGTTCAGATAACTGAGATGTCCATATAATAAAATTTCGCCAACAACTGTTACAATACAAGGAATAACTTCCCACCCAAAATTCATTTACAATAATGTGTGCAAAATACAAGCCAAGTTTTATCAAACCATAAATTTATTGAAATTAGGGTTAGGGCTTTGGGGTTATTTTTTTTAAAATTATATTTATTCTTCTATTCTTTGAAGATATCACCAATGCCACAGCAGTTTAAGATTCCCTGGCTGATTCTCCTTTGCACGGTACAATTTCTGTTAGTTTTGATGTAAATTTGAGTGAAATACAGTTAAAATACTAATTTTTCATTCATCCTTTGTCATAATCACGACAAAATTTTATCTTTAGATGTTTTTTTTTTTTGCTGTTACTATCTTAATATTGAGGCTAGAACAAAATGTCAAGTATCAATGCAAAGGTTTTAATGGGGACTACAACAGTGTTAAAATATCAGTAGAAAAATCTTGAGAAAAGTAACAAAATAGATTGAAAAAGGTTGAAAAAGCAGGTTTTGTAAAAACAACTTCACACTTTCCAAATCAGGATCCATATTTAAACTAAAAGTCATGATATAAAAGTGAAGCCCTGTGTGTGGAAAAGTCACTAGTGCACATTATACTCCAAAGAAAACATGCGGTAAGTCCTTATTTGCTGGAATTCAAAGATATGGGTTTTCGGATCCAGATATTCGGATGCACAAAAAACTTCGGATCCAACTGTGGATTTGATATCCAAAGATCTTTACCATTCCATTGATATCTTGTCCATTCAGATAATGTCTCAAATTAACAATTTTAGGATATCAGGAATTAACTGAAAATATGACACCGTTCAGATAACTGAGTTGTCCATATAATGGAATTTGTGCAGATAACCGAGATGTCTACATGATGGAATTTCACAAACAGTTGTTACAATACAAGGGATAACTTCCGACCGAAAATGCATTTACAGTGATGTATGCAAAACACAAGCCACGTTCTATCAATTCAGAAATTTATTAAGGTTAGGGTTAGAGTTTTGGGGTTATTTATTAAAAAATCACATTAATTACTCTTTTTCTTGGGAGATATTGTCAATACCACAGCAGTTTAAGATTCCCTGGCTGATTCTACTTTGCATGGTACAATTTCTACTGGTTTTGATGTAAATTTGAGTGAAATGGAGTCAAAATACTGATTTTTCATTCATCCTTTGTCATAATCATGACAAAATTTTATCTTTAGATGGTTTTTTGCTGTTACTCTCTTATCAGTAGAAAATTTTTGAGAAAAGTAACAAAATAGATTGAAAAAGGTTGAAAAAGCAGGTTTTGTAAAAACAGCTTCACATTTTCCAGATCAGGATCCATATTTAAACTAAAAGTCATGATATAAATCTTAAGCCCTATGTGTGGAAAAGTCGTCAGTAGACATTGGACTCCAAAGAAAAGGTGCAGTAAGCTGGAATTCAAAGATACGGGTTTTCGGATCCAGATATTCGGATGCACAAAAATTTCAGATCCAACTATAGATTTGACATCTAAAGATCTGTATGATCTTGTCCATTCAGATCATGTCATGAATTAAAAATTTTAATTTTTTTTATAACTGCTGGCTTTGAGAGATTCGATGCATATGTAATTGGTTCCCACTATATATGTGGTAGAGGGTGTTGAGAGAAGTGTCAGAGTGAAAATAGCAAAACTTGCTGAGATCTCTCCTGGCTTGTTAGAGACAGCTTTGTGGCTGCCTGGCCTCACATCTGTGCCTCTGGTGAGTGTGTGGTGAGCAGCCCATGAGTAGCTTTGGTCCTGGGTCTATTGTTGGATAACCATCTTGCTCTTTTCCAGTCTTATCATTGTGTGAAACTGGTTCCCAGAAGGGTGATTTTTTGTGTGCAAAGAAGTGGTCAGCGTCTATCACCCTGGTATGGATTTTAATGTTGGTGTGCATACAGTGAGAAAGCCATCTGTCTTCTGGCATGGGGTGGGGCTTGCCCCCTTTATGTGCTTACAAGCCAAGAATGCTTTCAGTTATCAGAAATGAAAGTGAGAAGTCTGAAGATGATTAGATACTGTTGTAGTGAGTTGCTTTGGTGATAACTCTAGAAAACTTGTAGGAATCCAAAGCTTTTGGGTTCTGGGGCAAGTATGGTTGCCAGTCTGAAATTTAAAAGAATTGACGGAAGAACGGGAGTTGAGCTTGTGTCATTATATGACACAACACAGAACGTCTCAATAACAGGGACAGGTCTGGGCATTAGTATTACAGTGTTGGAGCTAAAATTCATGGATCACTATAACACTATTGCAAATGCATTTGCAAAGAATGCTTTCAGTTATCATAAATGAAAGTGAGAAGTCTAAAAATGATCAGATACTGTTGTAGTGAGTTGCTTTGGTGCTAACACTAGAAACCTTGTAGGAATCCAAACTTTTGGGTTCTGGGGCAAGCATGGTTGCCAGTCTGAAACTTAAAGGAATCGACGGAAGAACAGGAGTTGAGCTTGTGGCTTAATATGATACAACACAGAACATCTCAAAAACAGGGACAGGTCTGGGCATTAGTATTACAGTGTTAGAGGTAAAATTCATGGATCACTGTAACACTATTGCAAATGGATTTGCAAAGAATGCTTTCAGTTATCAGAAATGAAAGTGAGAAGTCTGAAGATGATCAGATACTGTTGTAGTGAGTTGCTTTGGTGATAATACCAGAAACATTCTAGGAATCCTAAGCTTTTGGGTTCTAGGGTAAGTATGGTTGCCAGTCTGAAACTTAAAGGGAGTGAGTGGTTGAAAAACTACCTCCTTGCCACTTAGAGTGGTTGTGAAGAAGCTTTGTGTGGTGGATCTGAGCCCTATGACCCAGAGGGTGGATGTTGGTGATGCTGGTGATGTATCTTTTGAGTAGCTTTTGACTATCATAATATTGTGGTGCTACCACAGTAATTGCTTCTTTTTCAGCCTTTCTGCAACCCTTTTTCATCACAATTCTGCATCTTATTTGTACAAGAAATTGTTTAACAGGAAACATTAATGCATTACATGAGACAAAGCAATTACTGTGGTGTGGTAGCCCGTCCACGTCGGAGCACTGGTAACATGAAAAATAAAAGGGTTTCAAGAAAAATTAAAATTCTGTTTTTGGGATTGCTTTTATCATTGATAACTGGTAACGATAGTTGGGCTGAATCCTTGATCTTTCTTATAATTTCTGATAAAATTTTGTTTTTCATGGCAAAGCTACCATTGTTCACTAACTAATTTATTTTATTTCTAGATTGGGTTGAGTTTCATCACATACACATTTGTGATTCTGGATTAGTTAAGTTTTTTTTCAACTATGGCAGATGATCCACTATCCAAACACAATTTTCAGGACAGGATGCCTTGGCTGTCTGAATGGTTATTTAAGTGTTCACAAAATTAATGCCATAAAACACAAAACCATGCTGATGAACTTCTATTTCATGTATTTGAGAAACATAAAATTTCAGTTTATGCATATTTATGTGGATTTCATCCATATTTATCTAATCATATGACTTTTAATTCTCAAAAACTTCATTTGCTCTTGTCTGATCACATAAGTTGGCATTTTTATGTTTCTCCATTAACATTGAAATTCAAGATAATGGTATTGCAGAAATTTGAAACATTAGAGGGTTCATTCACCAGTTTTTTTTAAGAAGATTTGGGTGAAGACATTGAAAGCACAAATAATACAAAAGATCCAAAAGAAAAGAGCTACAAAGAAGGAGAAAGTCCACAAGAGAAAAAACCAAGACAAGAACACTCTTAGACACTCTTTGACTCACTTACGGGAACGTAAAAACAGCAAACAGTAATTGTTTATTTTTTTGTATTTTATGTAATTCTAATTGTAGATAAGTTTGTGTAAACAATTAATTCTTTTTCAACTAACACTGTAAAAGTAGAAATGCCGCTAACAGATAGAAAATGTCGCAAACATGAAAGGCTACAAGGGACAGAAAGGCTACAAAAAGGTGTCAGGCACAAAAATTGTTGATAGATTTGTCATCAGATACACAAAACTGTACACAGCAGTGTAACAGTGAAACTTTTTCATCTTCAAGTTCACAAACCATGCCTACTGTCACAGAGAAAAGTGCTTCTCATACTCCCACACCAGTTCCAGCCCCCAAAAATTTAGTTAGCTCAAATTTTGACAGAGTGATGCCACAAACTCCAGTAAATCTTGCACATGAGTATGTTTTTCATGGTCTTCACCTAAGGGATGTCTTGCATGGGGAGCCTACTTGCTGGTCTAATACCCCCATCAAATCTCTACAATGTTGAATGTGGCGGGCTTCAGCTTACCCAAACTTATCAATTGAACCTGATGCTTTTGCAGTACAAATTCATTACAGCCATGGGCATTATTTGGTTTCCAATCAGAAAAATGACAAGATATATTAATATGACAGTCTTCCTAATCCTAACAGAACAAAACTTTATTAAAGCAGCTTCTCATTCATCAAACTTTTACAAACTGATCCTAACCCCATTAAGAAGGTGACTTACATTGTGTCTCAATTTCAAGGGGTAAGTGTGGATTGTGGTGTATTTGCAGCAGCAAATGCTTTGTTATTAATAAGTTGTCAAGACCCCCAGTCAACTGTTTTGAATCAGCCAGCTCTTCGCCAACACCTCTTCTATTGTCTAGAATCAGACTCAGCTACACTGTTTCCAACATTATCACATCCTACAAATGATGCTGGTTCATCCTTGCTTGATAAGTATTTCACAACTCATATTGGGAAAACTACTAAATTGGAAAGGGACAAAAGCAACAAGATGGTGCAAGATCAACATACTAATACAAGTATTAGGTCCAAAAAATTGAACCACATGAAGCACAAAGAATCTGTTTCTGGATGTAGATTACAAGAAATTCAGAAGAGACAGAAACTTAGATGTAATCGTGCTTATAAGGAAAGGGAAAATATTCAGAGAAATACTTCTAGAACTAAACTTAGAATGAATGAACAGCACAGACAAAAAGAGAATCTTTCCAGAAAGATTTCACGAACAAGACTAAGAGAAAATCAAGATTATAAGCAAAAGGAAAAGATCTCCAGAAATACATATAGAAAAAAATTAAGGCAGAATGAAAACTACAGACAGAAAAAAAGTGACTCCAGAAAAGGACCCAGGTCCAAAATACGGCAACAGGAAGAATACAAGCAGAGAGAAAGCAGGTCTACAAAAACATCTAGGTCCAAACTACGGCAAAGTGAGGAATACAGGCAGAGAAAAAGCAGTGCTAGAAAAGCATCTAAATCCAAATTAAGAGACAATGAAAAATACAGGCACCAAGAAAGTAGTGCTAGAAAAGCATCTAGATCCAAATTAAGGGACAGTGAAGAATACAGGCAGAAAGAAAGTAGTGCCAGAAACCATCTAGATCCAAATTAAGGGACAGTGAAGAATACAGGCAGAAAGAAAGTAGTGCCAGAAACCATCTAGATCCAAATTAAGGGACAGTGAAGAATACAGGCAGAAAGAAAGTAGTGCCAGAAACCATCTAGATCCAAATTAAGGGACAGTGAAGAATACAGGCAGAAAGAAAGTAGTGCCAGAAACCATCTAGATCCAAATTAAGGGACAGTGAAGAATACAGGCAGAAAGAAAGTAGTGCTAGAAACCATCTAGATCCAAATTAAGGGACAGTGAAGAATACAGGCAGAAAGAAAGTAGTGCTAGAAACCATCTAGATCCAAATTAAGGGACAGTGAAGAATACAGGCAGAAAGAAAGTAGTGCCAGAAACCATCTAGATCCAAATTAAGGGACAGTGAAGAATACAGGCAGAAAGAAAGTAGTGCTAGAAACCATCTAGATCCAAATTAAGGGACAGTGAAGAATACAGGCAGAAAGAAAGTAGTGCTAGAAACCATCTAGATCCAAATTAAGGCAAAATGAAGAGTATAGGCAGAAAGAAAGTAGTGCCAGAAACCATCTAGATCCAAATTAAGGCAAAATGAAGAGTATAGGCAGAAGGAAAATAGTGCTAGAAGAGCCTCTCAGTCCAAGTTAAGGCAAACTGAAGAATACAAGAAGAAAGAAAGCATACAAAGAAACATTTCTTGAAGCAAGCTTAGGAAAAGTGAACATTATAGGCATTGTGAATCCCTCTTGAGAAAAATATCTCATGTAAGATTAAGATCTGAACCATACCATAGAAAACGGGAATATCATATCTTTAATCTTAGACGAAACATGAGACGCAGTCATGTTAACTTTTCTAAAACAGAGGCAAGAAGAGAATCTAGGGCAAGAAGACTAAAGAGGACAAGTTACCATTATAAACTGAAACAAAACAGCGAGACATGCAAGAAGAAAAACACTAAGAAACTAGACTAAGGACGCATCTGTGGCCAGATGCTGGATGTATCCACCGACAAAGGCCAACTAACATAGTTTAGAAGATAAACAGCATTTTTCGTTAATAAGCAAGCTGAAAGCACTTTTAAGTTTGGCTACCCTTATTTGACCCTGTAGCAGGGGCCCAAGGTGAAGTCTGACCACATCAAAAGATTCGCAGCCCATGATTTCCTATAAGTCGTTTTCACATTGCAAACCTCTAGAACCAATAATAAGCAGGAGGGGCCCAAGGTCAAATCTGACCACATGAAAAGATTTGCAGCCCATGACTTCCTATAAGTTGTTTTCATATTAATGAGTTATTTGAGAAATACTGGCTATCTGCAATACTTCTAGAGATAATTCGCATTTACTCATTCTGAGTAGGTGAATAATTAGCTACAGGTCTGAAACTTCACCAAGTGAAAGCTCTCCCAAAAGTATGCGAATGAGTTCTTTGGGAAAAATTGGCTATCTACAATACGTTTAGAGATAATTCGAATTTACTCATTTTCAGTAGGTGAACTAGATTGGGCCAACTCGGCGCCAACATATCCCCAGACAGGTCATCACTCACACCACAGGTTTTGATCGGAAATTTTTTAAAACATAATTACCCATTATTATATGAACTTCAGCACATCAATCTACTCTGTTTATATCTCCCCAAGGAAGATGGTGTATCCCCAGACGCCGAATACATAACTCAAATTATATTTTCAATCTTCCTGCAATGATAACTCTAAACCTATTTTCAAAGTATTTAAATGATTGATGATTGAATGTCCATTCTAAAATAATAATCCCAAAAGAGCATATCTGTTTCTATATTTGTTGACAAATAAAATATTATTTTTAACTCAACTCATCATATTTTTCAATCTTCCTTCAAAGTATTTAAATGATTGATGATTCAATGTCCATTCTAAAATTCATAATCCCAAAAGCGCATATCTGTTTCTGTATTTGTTCACAAATAAAATATTATTTAAAAAAAAATTGTTTATATTATTATTTTATTATATTATTTTTAGAATTTGCAAATTGTTTTCAGTTATTCATTTCCTCTATACCTATATATGTGGTCCATATATATGCAACCTAAATATGTGACACAATCTCAGTTCTGACTCCCCTTTGTGTTATATGTAATGAAGCCCACCACCTCCCACCCCCACCCCTCTCCCCTTCTCCACACCTCTCTCACTATTACACAAGATCTGCAACCCCATTGAGTTCTTTGTTTCTCATCTGATATCATTAAATACCATTGTTTATTTAGTGTCACTCAATATAGCTGGAGGTCCCAGAGGTGGGTGGGGGGAATCCGGGTGGGGGATGTGGGTTGAGCATAAATGGTAAACAAACAATCTATATAAAAGGGGTACTCAAATACAAAAAGAATTGAGAATTTTAAGTATGTGATTATCAACTGAAATGAGTTCATAACTGTAGGAGCTGTGCCAAAATTAACTGAGGCAAGTTGAATAAAACTGGGCTAGTTGAGGGTTAAAAATCCCCTAGTTTTACTACATAAGGATATAATTTCATTAATATTGGGACTTAAAGCTCACTTAAAGTGTCCATTTTGTCTACTTGAATATGTTTAACCAGTTTCATTTTAAAAAGTGAAAAACTCAGCAAGCAGAGGTATAACACACAAAAATAAGTTCTTAAAAGACTAAGATAGCCATAACATTATTAATATTCAAAATTTAAATAGACAGGCATTTCCTTTTAAAAATTCAAAGATTTCAGCTCTATACCCCACATCGTTTGACAGTTACTGGGCTTTAAAGTGGCATAATATCCATAAATTGGGTTTCTGTGGGCATTTTACAATTGTTAAAGAGACCTTAGCAATTAAACTACAGATCTGAAACTTTTTGGGGGACATACATAACAAACAAAAATTATATATAATACAGTTTAAGACTTGTCACACTAAGCATTTCCAAATAACAGGGCAAAATACGGAAAAAATGTCAAAAAAGGCACTTGGGCGAGTGTCTATGGCCCTCATACACAGGTTAAATGTCTACTAAAAACCTTGATTTTCGGCATATGTAAAAAGGACATAATAATGCATTCCCAGATGGGATTTCAGCTCCATCAATCACATAGTTTAACAGTTACAGGGCTTAAAGGTGGTAAAAAGTCCAAATATTGGGTCATTGTGGGCCTTTTAGAGATCTCGATGTGGCTTTCAAATTAAAGCTTCAGACTTAAAATTTGTTACATACTAAGATTACACATAGAATATGTATCTAATAAAGTTTGAAACTTCTCAGACTTACCATTTCCAAGTTACAGAGCAAAATATGTGAAAAATGTCTTAAAAGGGTCACTCAGGTGGGTGTTTAAGGTCCTCATACACAGGTTAAATGTCTACTTGAAGCCTTGATTTTTGGCACATGTAAAAAGAACATAATAATGTATTCCCAGATGAGATTTCAGCTCTATCAGTCACATAGTTTAACAGTCACAGGCCTTAAAATTGGCAAAAAGTCCAAATATTGGGTCTTTATGGGGCCTTCTAGAGACCTAAATGTAGCCTTCAAATTAAAGCTTCAGACTTAAAATTTGTCACATACTAAGATTACACATAGAATATGCATCTAATACAGTTTGAAACTTCTTAGACTTACCATTTCCAAGTTACAGGGAAAAATATGTGAAAAATGTCTAAAAATGGTCACTCGGGTGGGGATTTATGGTCCTCATACACAGGTTAAATGTCTTCTTAAAGCCTTAATTTTTGGCACATATAAAAATAACATACTAATATCTTCTCAGATAGGATTTGAGCTCTATCAGTCACATAGTTTGACAGTCACAGGGCTTAAAGGTGGTAAAAAGTCCAAATATTGGGTCATTGTGGGCCTTTTAGAGATCTCGATGTGGCTTTCAAATTAAAGCTTCAGACTTAAAATTTGTTACATACTAAGATTACACATAGAATATGTATCTAATAAAGTTTGAAACTTCTCAGACTTACCATTTCCAAGTTACAGAGCAAAATATGTGAAAAATGTCTTAAAAGGGTCACTCAGGTGGGTGTTAAAGGTCCTCATACACAGGTTAAATGTCTACTTGAAGCCTTGATTTTTGGCACATGTAAAAAGAACATAATAATGTATTCCCAGATGAGATTTCAGCTCTATCAGTCACATAGTTTAACAGTCACAGGCCTTAAAATTGGCAAAAAGTCCAAATACTGGGTCTTTATGGGGCCTTCTAGAGACCTAAATGTGGCCTTCAAATTAAAGCTTCAGACTTAAAATTTGTCACATACTAAGATTACACATAGAATATGCATCTAATACTGTTTGAAACTTCTTAGACTTACCATTTCCAAGTTACAGGGAAAAATATGTGAAAAATGTCTAAAAATGGTCACTCGGGTGGGGATTTATGGTCCTCATACACAGGTTAAATGTCTTCTTAAAGCCTTAATTTTTGGCACATATAAAAATAACATACTAATATCTTCTCAGATAGGATTTGAGCTCTATCAGTCACATAGTTTGACAGTCACAGGGCTTAAAAGTAGCAAAAAGTCCAAATATTGGGTCTTTGGGAGCCTTTTAGAGACCTCAATTTGACCTTCAAAATTAAAGCTTCAGACTTAAAATCTGTTACATACTAAGATTACACACAGAATATATATCTAATACAGTTTGAAACTTCTCAGACTTACCATTTCCAAGTTACAGGGAAAAAGATGTGAAAAATGTCTTATAAGGGTCACTCGGGTGGGTGTTTATGGTCCTGATACACAGGTTAACTGTCTATTAAAGGCCTAAATGTTGGGGCACATATAAGAAAACACATAGATATATTCCCAGATGATATTTAACTTAGATGAGAGACATAGTTTGAAAGCTACAGTGCTTGAAAGTGGCAAAAAGTGCATAAATTGGGTCTCTGTGGGCACTTTTGAGACCTTAAGTCGACCCCTTTGGGTAAACCTACAGCCCTAAAATTTTCTACAGACAAGGATTACATATCAAAGTTATACCTAGCGCAGTTTGAGACTCATCAGAATTATCACTTCCAAATTATAGGGCAAAATATGTGTAAAGTATAGCAAAAAATCCCTAAGTGGGGGTATTTATGGGCCTCAAACACAATTTTCTCCTCAACTTAAAGTCATGATTTTCGGCACATGTACTAAGAACATATTAATGTGTTGTCAGGTAAAATTTCAGCCAGCTGAGCATCATAGTTTGTGACCTACAGGGCTCTAAGTGGCCAAAAGTGCAATTTCTGACCTTAAGGTGGCCATAAGTTCTTTTTTACTGGGAGTTTAAGGTCACCTTAAAATAGGGATCTTCCTTTGGGCACCCTTAACATGTGTACCAAGTTTGAAAAAAAAATATTAATTTGTTTTTGAGTTATCGCGTCCACAAGGAAATTTCTACGGCGGCGGCGGCGGCGGAGGCGGCGCGACAGACCTGAATCCAATATATCCCCGACTTTCGTCTGGGGATATAATAATTAGCTATGGGTCTGAAACTTCACCATGTGAAAGCTCTCCCAAAAGTAGATGAATGAGTTATTTGATAAAAATTGGATATCTGCAATACTTTTAGAGATAATTAGCATTTACTCATTTTGAGTAGGTGAATAATTAGCTACAGGTCTGAAACTTCACCAAGTGAAAGCTCTCCCAAAAGTAGGTGAAGGAATTATTTGACAAAAATTGGCTATCTGGAATACTTTTAGAGATAATTTGCATTTACTCATTTTCAGTAGGTGAGTAATTACCTACAGGTCTGAAACTTCACCAAGTGAAAGCTCTCCCAAAAGTAGGTGAATGAGTTATTTGAGAAAAATTGGCTATCTGCAATACTTTTAGAGATAATTTGCATTTACTCATTTTGAGTAGGTGAATAATTAGCTACAGGTCTGAAACTTCACCAAGTGAAAGGTCTCCCAAAAGTTGGACGAAGGTGTTATTTGACAAAAATTGGCCATCTGGAATACTTTTAGAGATAATTTGCATTTACTCATTTTGAGTAGGTGAATAATTAGCTATGGGTCTGAAACTTCACCATGTGAAAGCTCTCCCAAAAGTAGATGAATGAGTTATTTGATAAAAATTGGATATCTGCAATACTTTTAGAGATAATTAGCATTTACTTATTTTGAGTAGGTGAATAATTAGCTACAGGTCTGAAACTTCACCAAGTGAAAGGTCTCCCAAAAGTAGGTGAAGGAGTTATTTGACAAAAATTGGCTATCTGGAATACTTTTAGAGATAATTAGCATTTACTCATTTTGAGTAGGTGAATAATTAGCTACAGGTCTGAAACTTCACCAAGTGAAAGCTCTCCCAAAAGTAGGTGAAGGAATTATTTGACAAAAATTGGCTATCTGGAATACTTTTAGAGATAATTTGCATTTACTCATTTTCAGTAGGTGAGTAATTACCTACAGGTCTGAAACTTCACCAAGTGAAAGCTCTCCCAAAAGTAGGTGAATGAGTTATTTGAGAAAAATTGGCTATCTGCAATACTTTTAGAGATAATTTGCATTTACTCATTTTGAGTAGGTGAATAATTAGCTACAGGTCTGAAACTTCACCAAGTGAAAGGTCTCCCAAAAGTTGGACGAAGGTGTTATTTGACAAAAATTGGCCATCTGGAATACTTTTAGAGATAATTTGCATTTACTCATTTTGAGTAGGTGAATAATTAGCTATGGGTCTGAAACTTCACCATGTGAAAGCTCTCCCAAAAGTAGATGAATGAGTTATTTGATAAAAATTGGATATCTGCAATACTTTTAGAGATAATTAGCATTTACTCATTTTGAGTAGGTGAGTAATTACCTACGGGTCTGAAACTTCACCAAGTGAAAGCTCTCCCAAAAGTAGGTGAATGAGTTATTTGAGAAGAATTGGCTATCTGCAATACTTTTAGAGATAATTCGCATTTACTCATTTTGAGTAGGTGAGTAATTACCTACAGGTCTGGAACTTCATCATGTGAAAGCTCTCCCAAAAGTAGGTGAATGAGTTATTTAAGAAAAATTTGCTATCTGCAATACTTTTAGAGAAAATGCAGAATTACTCATTTTTAATAGGCAAGTAATTTAGCCACAGGCCTAATTTAGACATAAAGCCTACCAATAGAATACTGTGGTGCACCCTGTACTATACCTTGCAAACTTGAGAAGACTAGCTATAATATTTTTTTCGTTAGAGCGGTAATGGTGAAATCTCTCTACACACTGCGGCTATCCAGTGGATACAATGATTTACTCAATAGTGAGAACCTGAAAGTAGATATTGGTAAGCTATGCCATGACATAGAGGTCTGCAATTTCACTCTGTTATAGCTGACCAAAAATTATGTGAATAACATATTTAAACAAAATACTGTAAATATAATAGTTTTCACGTTATAACTGATTTACTCAACAGTGATAACCTCAAAGTAGCTATTACTCAGCTATGCAATGAGCTGCATGTCTGAATTTTTTCTGTTATAGCTGACCCAAAATTAGGTGAACAACATATTTAAGCAAAATACTGTAAATGCAAAAGTTTTCAAGTTACAACCGATTTACTCAATAGTGAGAACCTGAAAATAGCTATTGCTCAGCTATGCCATGAGCTATAAGTCTGTAATTTCACGACGTTATAGCTGACCCAAAAGTAGCTGAATAACATATTTACACAAATTTCTGTAAATGCAATAGTTTTCCAATTACAACTGATTTACTCAACAGTGTGAACTTCAAAGTAGCTATTACTCAGCTATGCAATGAGCCACAGGTCTGGAACTTCACTATGTTATAGCTGACTCCGAAATAGGTGAATAACATATTGAAACAAAATACTCTAAATGTATTACTTTTGAAGTTATAAGTAATTTACTCAACAGTGATAACCTAAAAGTAGCTATTACTCAGCTATGCCATGAGCTACAGGTCTGAAATTTTACTATGTTATAGCTGACCCAAAAGTAGCTGAATAACATATTTATACAAAATTGTGTAAATGCAATAGTTTTCAAGTTACAAGTGATTTTACTCATGATGGAAGTTACTGAAAAGCCCAAAAGTAGCTATTACTCACTTAGCTATTGAGACAGACACCCAAGTTACTCACCATGTTGTAGCTATGAAAAAAGTATCTGAATAACATATTTTAACAAAATGCTCTAAATGCAACACTTTTCAAGTTATAAGTGATTTTAAGTGCATGATTTCATGAATTTTAATGCATTTTAGACATTTTTGTCTACCACAGGCCTAATTTAGACATAAAGCCTACCAAAAAGATAGGGTGGCGAGTCCTCTACCATATCAAGCCACCTGCCAAATATGAAAGAAATCCGGTAAGAAATGTGGACTGTAGGTCGCTAACAAGAAATCTCTGCGGACACGGACGCCGATGAATCCATAGTATCCCCGCTTCGCGTCGGGGATACAATAAATCAGTTGAGCAATTAATAGAGGATTTCCATCACAAAGTTGAGAAGGGACCAATATATATTTGCTCCAGCTGTGATCAACTATTTTATAAGCATAGTGTGAACAACATGGAATGGATTTGCTGTACATGCTTATGATATTACAAGCACAACAAATATCCCCCTTGTGCTCTTGAAAACAAAATGAATTTCCCAGAAATTCCTAAAGAATTTGCAAATTTAATAAGTAAATTAAATTTTTATAAGTTAATACCCTATCCAATGGACAATAGCTTATCCGGTTGGCGCAGACCAGCCCGCCAAACGTCAGAAAAAGACGTCCTGTGTTTCCACCGGCCAGGCCGGTCCAGTACTGTCAGTGTTGATTCTAGAAATTTTGAAATGTGGGGGCAGTTCCCCCCCATGTCCGAAAAATGTGGGGGCTTGGTCAATTAAAATGGGAACTTGTACCTCCGCCAAAGAGGGATTAATTTCAGAAGCATTTGTCTGTCCGTATATTTGTTAGCAGGATTACACACATGCTACTGTATGGATATTCGTAAAAAAATAGAAGATGGAAACTGATCCAACTTAGATCACATTAAGTTATGTTACTTATCTGGATCAGTGCTTGGATAAAAAAAAATCAAAGACCTGGGGCCATATTCTACAACAATACTTTTCTAGCAATATTTTTAAAATAGAAGTGCCACAATGAAAGACCAAATGCTTTAAACTGGGGAACTCATGGCCATAGCACCCAAGTCATTAATATTCATGAGATGATATGAGGTCATAGATTTCCATTAGGGTTTTCTAGCAATATTCTATAAAAAAGAACCCTCAACAAAGATCTAAGACTTTAAACTTGAGAACTCACGGTCATAGCTCCCAACTCATTAATATTCATGAGAAGATATGAGGTAACACATTGGGGGGCCAAAATTATATTAACAGTTTAAGGTCACCTTAAAGTCAGGATAACCCTTTGGTTTGCCATCCTTTATAGGTGTGCAAAGTTTAACTGAGGTCAGTCGAACAATAAGATATTTGGAGGCTGAAAACCCCCTTATTTCACTTTAGGGTGGCTACAACTCCATTCATACTGAGAGTTTAAGGTGACCATAAGTATTATTTTATCTACTTTAATAGCAGTGATAATTTCAATATAAAAAAATGGAAAAAGAAAGGGGCCAGAGGATTTTATTCCAATTTGATGACTTTAAGCAGGCCATGTCGATTAACATTTTGAGTTTAAGGTCACCATAAAGTCAGGATATTCCTTTGGCAAATCTTAATATATGTGCCAAGTTTGGTTGAAAAAAGTGAAAAACTAAGTGAACTGGAGGGCTAGAACCCCCTTTTTTGACATTAAGGTGACCTTAAGATTGCAGATACAGGGCCAAAAAAACTTCGGCATGTGAAAGATTATCAAAAAGTAGCTGAATAAGTTATTCCAACAAAACGCCGAAATCCTAACCGTTTTTGAGATACAAAGTACCCATTTTAAAAAAATTTACAAAAATAAAACACCTCCCGTTCAGGTATCTATGGTGCGATTGATGAGAAAATCCTTTCCGACCTTGGAAATTTAGTCTACAATGTACCAGATAAATTTTATAGCACAGGTGTGTGTGGTTTTTTCCGAAACGCGATGACAGGGTGTTTTGGAGTTATGCTTAAGGTTACCTTAAGTAAAGCTTAAGGTCTGCGGAAAGTATCCGAAAAAAATTTTCCCCCCCTATAGTTTTAAAGAAAGATAAGAAGGAAAGAAAAATTTGAAAGGCTAAGAAGTTATTCAAGGGAGACCATAATCCGGCGGCGGCGGCGGTGATCAGTCGAACTTCGGTGAATTTTTGTGTTGTTTTATTTTTTAATGTTTTTTTCTTAAGTTTGATTTTGTTCATTATTTGTTTAATTTATTTTAGTGTATATACTAAAGAAACTATTGGTTATCTGGCTATGCATGGGGACAATGATGAGGACCTGTCACAATGAGACCATGACTAGTAAATTTCATTGGGGACTAACCACTTCTTATGTAATTACTCAAGTTAAGCAGTACTTGGCTTGGTTAGCATGTGGATTTTATTTTTTGTTTTATGCCGCTTTCAACAGACAGGGTCATATTGCAATGGGTAGTTTACAGTTGGAGGAACCAGTGCATACTACTTGGTCAAGATTCTGCAGGAATTGGCAAGTAACTATCAATTTTCCAACATGAAGTGCCTGAGCCGAGATTTGAACCAGCGACCTCAGAGGTTTGAAGGCAAAAACTGTGGGAGCATAGTTAAAGAAAAGAACACATTTGTTTGCATTTAATAAATTATTCACCTGTAATGTGGATATCACCAAGATTCCAGTCACTGAAAGTGCACAGTAATGCATCTTTCAAATGGTCAGCTGTGTGAGATCCTTCGAGCTCCTTTGTTTCAAGAACTACAGATTTCAGGTTCCACTCTTTGTCTATAAAATGCAAAGTTACAGTTACATAGCCCTGTGTGGCTAATGACGTCCACCCATCAGTTGTTACACCTGCACCTGATAAATCTTTAACATCACTCAAAATTTTGTCTCTTGTTTCCTCATACATCTTTGGAATAAATGCTCATCAAACTTGCTTTTGACAGTACTTTGTATGGGGGATCCAGAGCTTCCACAAGTTCTCTAAATGCTGGTTTTTCAACAATGGTCACTGGCAAAAGCTGCTCAACAATAAATTCTGCCACCTTAAGGTGTGGTTTTTGAGCCTGGGCTGATTCAAAACTGTAAGGTTTCTTGACCTGGTAGGCAAAAAGTGTTGTCTGCTTACTTGGTTCATGCTGATCTTCCCCTGTAAACTTCTTCTCTGGGTGACAGCTGGATACATGGTACAGCAAGTTGCTTGTACTCCCTGTATATTTTAGCCCAACCTTGCATATTTTACATATTGCTTCATTTTTCAAATTTTTTTTCTCATCATCTTCATAGAATCCAAAATAATCCCATATTCTTGATGTATTCCTACATTTTTTCCCCCAAAATTCAATCAATTTCCTGTCACTATCCATTCTTTTGGGAAAAATTATCAAAATTTAATGCAATATTATACAGTGAGCTTTTATTTGTTACGGCATTTAGTAAACGCTATACGTCATGATTACGAAATTCAATATATGACGTAGAAATGCATAAAACAATATGCAATTAAAAGCGAGTTTTGTGAAGCGATGTTAGTGTTAAAAAGTTGTGTTATTTACTGTTTTTGAGTCTGGAATGTATATTTTAGTCTTTAGGTGCTTGACCTTTATAGTTATGTGACATTCGGATATCTTCATGTTCTACCGGTTGTTTACAGATACCTCATGACCAAATAACAACCGGTACGTCCGGTTTTCTGTTTACACCATTACTTAAAACACCTATAACTGTGGTTGGGATATACTGTTATCCAAATCCTTCAATTAAAAGTGTAAAAAATGTTCTATATTCAACAATGAGGAGATATAATCTTACATCTACATGGTCAGTCATAATGGGTGATTTTAACTTAGATTCCAATACTAATGGCACAGGACTTGTTACTTTCTAAAAAGCTTTGGGCTTTCATCAACAGGTCCATCAATATACCACAAATTTTAGAACCACAATTGATCATATTTATACCAATATCCCTGTTGACTTGCTTTCAACTGGCATATTTGAGACATACTACTCCTACCACAAGGCAATATGGTAGTGTTGAAGACGGTAAACCGGAAACCTATTTGCCGACCGAAAGACACTGATCCGGTTACGTTTCATTTTCTTGTAACCATAACTGGTTTCGCCACATGTAGTCATTATTTTAACTTAAGTTTACTAAAATATTAAACTACAACAAATATTTCACAGTATTTTATAATATTCTATCAATATATCACCCATTTTGTCCTCGAAAGTCTTCAAAAAGCCCATCATTGTTCTTATTTATATACAAGTTACGTCTCATGTACGCGTTTGAAAACTTATTTCTTTGTGTTGGATAAATCAAACATACCCGGTTTTTCGTCGATTTACCGCTTTCGGAAACCGGTTCTGAAATTCGCATTCAACCACAACACTACAATATGGTTGGCTGTAGTACAGAAACAGATCTGAGGCATATAACTCTGTTTAATGTACTGTAGTAAAGGTCAGCTTTGATTTTGATTTATTCAATGTATATTAAAGCTTTTGCAACCACCAACACTAAGGGAAGCCTTTTCTCAAGACTATATATTCCCTTGTGTACTACTTTCATTAGTTAGGAGGGGTGGGGGTTATCTGTCATCTCATCTATCATTCAGAAAAGAAGGGTGGAGGCTGGTCGATGTTTAGTGGTTGTTTTTTTTAGTATTAGCCTTGAAAAATACGCACTACTACTTATTCTTTATGTAAGTCAATTCTGGTATTTGCTATCACACATTTTGTAAAATACAACAGACCACAAAGGTTGTGTTTATTAACCTAAATGTAACAGTATGTCATAATCTTGGCTTGTGTTTGTACGCGTGTATTCTAGAGTGTCATTTAAATAAATAAGCTTTGAACATGTATGTGTATGTTTTATTTATTTATGATTTCATTGTAAAATGATGTTCATACTTTGGACATAACCACACACCCACACACACCCACCCCCCTTTGTGTGTGTGTGTGTTTTATTTATTTCCGTTTTTTTTTTAAAGACAGACAAAATAATGAGGTACATTCTTTGAGCATAAATTATGCACACACTTTTGTGTGTGTTTTATTTATTTCTAATTTTTTTTTTGAAAAAAAGAGAGAAAATAATGATATACATACTTTGGACATATGCACCACTTTGTTTCATGTCACTATACGTTTCATTTATTTCTGATTTTTCTTAAAATGATATTCATACTTTGAACATATGCACACATACACACTTTTGTCTGTGTGTGTTTATTTCCGTTTTTTTTTTTAAATAAGAGAGAGAAAACTAGACATAGCGCATTGGAGAACCGATGCAAATTGTATCCACCGTAAAGACAATGCACCAAAACCTCTAGGACCAATAATAAGCGAGTTATAAGCACTTTTAAGTTTGGCTGTCCTCATTTGACCTTGAACGAGGGGCCCAAGATCAAATCTGACCACATCAGAAGATTCGCAGCGCATGATTTCCTATAGGTTGGCTTCACATTGCAAACCTCTAGGACCAATAATAAGGGAGATATAGGCACTTTTAAAATCCGCTATGTGGGTTACTTCGGCACTCCGTGGATGACCTAGAATTAGGAGCTTCAAGGTCAAATGTGTGCAAGGTTGTAGAGGACATGTATATGTGTCATACATATCACCTATGAAGAGATTCAACCTTCTACCTATGAGGAACAGCCAGTAGAAAAATGTAGATTATTTTCAAAGAAATGCCCGTGGCGGCCATCTTGTTTTTCAGAATGAGGCTATTTTCCTTCCCAGAGAAGCTTACCTCCCAATGAAGATATCCTGCAAATTTGGTGAACCTAGCTGCTGCTGTTTTCCTCTTAGAGCGTTAACACCGAAAACTCTCTACGCACGGCGGCGGCGGCGTAACGAACGCTAAACCAAAGTATCCACCGAATGCTTCCGGTGGATACAATAATGAGGTACATTCTTTGAGCATATGCACACACTTTTGTGTGTTTTATTTATTTCTATTTTTTTTTTTTTTTTTTTTTTTTGGAATACATTTTGGACATACTTTGAACATCTATACTTCTGATTTATTATACATCATTTACTTCTGATTTTTCTTAAAATGATGTTCATACTTTGAACATATGCACACACCCTGCTTCATATCTCTGCGGTTTGTTTTTAATTTCTGATTTAAACAAATCAACATACTTTGAACATATACACACAAACCCACACACACACCTTATACACAGACTTCTATATAGTTATATCTGTATGACATGAGAAAAAATAAACAATTTTGAAGTTCCAAGTACGAATTTCCTGAACCTTTGACTTTTTGTCACACTATGACATTGGACATCTACACCCCCTAACGAATGTCCCTACACAGTATCAACTTCCTAAACCTTACGGTTTCTGAGATATAGCCCGGACAAGGTATTCAAACTCAAGGTCACTACAACAAGGTCAAAGGTCAAATCAAGGTCAAACCATGACGTTGCACACCTACATACCCAACCAATGTCACTCCCAAGTATCAACTTTCTACACCTTACGGTTTCCAAGATATAGCCCAAACAAGATTTTATAGGTCAAGGTCACTACAGCAAGGTCAAAGGTCAAATCAAGGTCTAACCATGACATAGCACACCTACACCCCCTAACGAATGTCCCTACCAAGTATCAACTTTCTACACCTTACAGTTTCCAAGATATAGCCCAAACAAGATTTTATAGGTCAAGGTCACTACAGCAAGGTCAAAGGTCAAATCAAGGTCAAACCATGACGTTGCACACCTACACCCCCTAGCCAATGTCCCTATCAAGTATCAACTTCCTACACCTTATGGTTTCCGAGATATAGCCCAAACAAGATTTTATAGGTCAAGGTCACTACAGCAAGGTCAAAGCTCAAATCAAGGTCACACCATGACGTTGCACACCTACACCCCCTACCAATGTCCCTACCAAGTATCAACTTCCTACACCTTACGGTTTCCGAGATAGACCCTGACAAGATTTTATAGGTCAAGGTCACTACAACAAGTTCAAATCAAGGTCAAACCATGACGTTGCACACCTACACCCCCTAACCAATGTCCCTACCAAGTATCAACTTCCTACACCTTACGGTTTCTGAGATACAGCCCGGACAAACTTTTTCCCACCGCCCACCCCCCCATCCGGACACCATGGGTGAAAACAATACCCCGACAGCCCTTAAGGGCTGTGGGGTAAAAACTGATTTTCAAAAAAAAGTCTGCTCTTTTTGTACCAATAGGTGTATTCTTCTTTTGAACAATACTTTACTGCACTGTACCTGAATCCGTGTGTTTCTGGGATGAGATGCCACGTAGCTTCAGTCACATGTAGGTCAACCTCCTCTCCCTCTTGTATCCACATCTGGCAGAACAGCTTGCTCTGGCCTTGACCCACACCCATCACTTTGATCTTGTGGTCTCTTATGTCCAAGAAAGCAGAATAGACATGCAGTCTTCCTGATAAAGTTGCCACTGTATACCATACATCAAATCGGTCTGATGGTTTGACACGATACAAAGATGGGCACAATTGACTGGAGAGATTTCTGGGACTCATCTGTTTATCCAATGGTTTTCTAGACTCTTTATTCTGGTCCCCATTGTGTAATTTGTCTGGTTTTTCAGTTTGCATGATACTGGCAACTTTATTCATTTGTCTTTTCACATGTTCCTCTTTTGGTAAAATATGTGCCGAGGGAGCTTCAGGCATAAATTTATTTTTATCAACATTGCCACGGTCTCTGGAATCACTCCATTTCTGTGTGAAACTGAAGTGTACCAGCAAAATATAACACACAAGCACTGCCACTACTATTTTCCCAAATCTACGGAACTTTCTGGAGCCAAACATATTTCAAAACTAATATGAGCTGCTTTAAATTTCCCACAAAAGTTTATTGGCTGATAGGTGTAAGTGGAAATCAATTGCCTGTCTCATGTATTCAGTTTAAATTCAACTGCAAGTCATGTATCACAATGCTGATCAATGTAATATCAAAATAAGTGTCATTTAATTCACTGGCAAACTTCACACCTTTCTGTTTCAGTCAGTTTTACAGCATAAAGAGTTTTTGTTGATAGTGGCGTCATGATTTTGTCTGTGTCTGAAAAAGAAAAAAAAATTCTATACTATAAATAACAGAGGAAGAATATTGGCTCTGTTGAAAGCTACAAAAGGTTTAACTATTTACTTTCAAATAGGACAGAGAAGTTACACATCACATGAAAATGTTATAAATTTGGTAAACTTAGGAAAAACTGCTCCAAACTTTGAAGGCTTGCAGCTCTTTTTCATGGTCATGGTTTACACCTGTGGTTTTTACTGGGTTTTATCGGCCAAACAGAAATAACTATTTCACACTTAAACATTACACAAGTAAATGTACATACATATATGAATTCATCCAAGGATAATATGATTGACAATGTGTAATATTTGGTTAAGCTATTAAGTCTTGAGATAAGATAGTGAATTTGACAGGCTTTCAGCATGGATTTTCGATTTAGACGTTTTTAAACGAAAACAAAGATGGAAATATTCCTTATGTGTTGGTATTTTTTTAGTTCACACTTAGACATCAAAACACCTGATCAAGTAAGTGTAGTAAATCAGAATATATTTTAAATGAATCAGAAAATTCTTTGCTCCAAAAAGGTTTGAATTTCTGTCCTAATCTCCCGGTGAACCCAATATGATGGCAGCCATGGAAGATGTTGATTAATCCCACTGATCTGCAAAGATGCCATTTTTCACTTAGAACAAAATGAGAAAAGACCACAGCAGTGGTATGATCTCCCACCAGGGATTACATACAACATCATATAACAAGCAATCAGTGCCCATGAATGGGCTCTGTGTCAGCTGACTGTGTTTTGAGTTTCAGATTAGAAGTGAAAGCAGAAAAGGACACAAAAAAGGTGCCGTGCAAATGGTATTCAGAAGTAAAATACAAAGTTAACTGTTAGGTGCAAAAAGTAGGTGAATAATATATTGCAACAAAATACTGTAAATGCAATAGTTTTCAGGTTACAGGTGATTTACTCAACAGTGAGAATTTAAAAGTAGGTTTTGCTGAGCTATGCCATGAGATACAGGTCTGCAATTTCAGTATGTTATAGCTGACCCAAAAGTAGATGAATTAAATACTTAAACAAAATTCTCTAAATGCAATAGTTTAGAGTTACAACTGATTTACTCAACAGTGAAAACCTTGAAGTTGCTATTGCTCATCTATGCGATGTTACTATGTTATAGCTGACCCAAACGTAGATGAATAATGTATTTTAAGAAAATGCAGCAAATACAATAATTTCAAGTTTCAACTGATTTACTCAACAGTGAGAACCTTAATGTAGCTATTGCTCAGCTATGCCATGAGCTACAGGTCCACAATTTCATTATGTTATTGCTGCCCCACGGTAGGTGAATAACATATTTAAACAAAATTCTCTAAATGCAATAAATTCCAAATTACAACTGATTTACACAACCTGAAAACCTGAAGGTAGCTATTGCTTAGCTATGCAATGAGCTACACGTCTGAAATTTTACTATGTTATAGCTGACCCAAAAGTAGCTCAATAACACATTTATACAAAATTCTCTGAATGGAATAGTTTTAAAGTTAGAAGTGATTTTGCTCATTATGGAAGTTACTGAAAAGTCAAAAAGTAGCTATTATTTGCTTAGCTATTGGGATAAACTCCCACGTTACTCACCATGTTGTAGGTATGGAAAATGTAGCTGAATAACATGTTTTAATAAAATGTCCTAAATGCAATACTTTTCAAGTTATAAGTAATTTAGTGCATGATTTCATGAATTTTAATGCATTAAAAATTATTTTAAAAATTCCTAAAAAAATAATTAAGAAAGATCCAGGTGTTAAACTCACACAAAGGAATATACTAGTGGTCAAGTACATATATGCAAGATAAGAGAAAAATCCCTTCAATATTCAATGAGAAAATTGTGATCAAGTACCCACACTTTGGGTGGGGGTACCTCCCTTCTCATTGCTCCGGGGAACAGACGGACATACAGATCTGCATGGATTTACGATTTATTATCCACGATGGATAAGGCATCTTTTAAAATTAACAGCATGTCTCGGGGCATTGTACTTTCGTCGAAGATGTGTACATGCATGCAGATGCCGCAGTGTGATGCCATAACTTGTCAGTCAGCTGACATAAAATGGTCTACATTCAATAGTTCTGTAGTTACAAGTGATTTTCTCAAAGCTAAGCTATCAAAGTAGCTATAACTCAGTTAGGTATGGAGCTACGGCTCTAAAAATTTGCTATGACACAGAACATCAAAAATTAAGTAAACAATATATTTAACCAAAGCATCATAAGTGTAATGGTTACAAAGAAAAAAGCTAAGTACTCATTTCCTTAGCATTTAAACACAGAAAATAGCTGTTACTCGTTTAGCTATTGAGTTAGACCAGAAAAACAGGTACCACCTTCTAGGTACACAGAAAGTAGCTGAACAATATATTTTGGTAAAATGCTCTGAATGGTCATTTGGGGTAAAAAGTAATTTACTTAAAGTAGCTACTTGAGGACAAAAGAAACTAATCTAAAATTCACAAAAAAACCCTGTTAATTCAAGTGCCGTAGTTCTAAGTAATTTACTGAGTCAAAAAATGGGATATTTTAGGGATGAAGGGCTAACCTTGAAGGACAAGCTTCAATGTCAAATGCCTGTAGGCAATAGAGAATACAGATTTCTATTAAAAATTTCAATCATAAAGAGATTTAAATTTCTATAGATAAGAAAAAGCCCCAGAATATATATAACTCCTTGATGACCGTTGGAGAAACACCTGTGACAGCCATCTTGTTTTCCTAAATCAGGCCAAAAATATTCCTAGGCAAACTTTTGTAATGATGAACATATCCTGCAAATTTGAGAATTCTAACTAGAATACCTTTTCCTCTAGGGCTTCAAAATGTGTAAAAGTCCTTGCTGACCCTTAAAACAACACCTGAGGCAGCAATCTTGTATTTGAAAATGAGGCAAGCTTCAAGGTCAAATATTTATAGGCTATAGAGCATGTATATTTATTAAAAATATCAACCATTAAGACATCAACTTTCCACTGATGAGAAAAAGCTTCAAAATGAATAAAACTCCTGGATGACAGTCTTAGAAATACCCGTGGTGGCCATCTTGTTTTTTTAAGATGAGGCCAAACTAATCCCAGCAAGATTTTGTAATGATGAAGATATCCTGTGAATATGAGATCTCTAACTATAATACCTTTCCCCCTAGGGCAGTAATGTAAAAATCTCTATACACTGTGGCATACTCATGCGTAATCCATAGTATTCACCAGATATTATCCCGTCAATACCATAATACTTTGCTAATTTGCTTAAGTCGGATTTTCTGTCTCCCTTGTACCAAATGCAAAGAGAGGAAACTCAATATTCGACAAAGACAATATTTCATCATAAATTTAAAATTTCATACTTTCCCAAGGTTAATACATTTTACTTTCAGTATGTTGCAGTACATGCCTTCTGCAACCCAGTCAATATGATCGTGTAAAATTAATTTGCAACATCACAAATTATATTGAACAAGCAAATTCAGAGGACTGTTTTCCGTCACTTTGGCAAATATTCTAACAACATTCTTTAAAATAAAAATTGCCTTGTTTCGGATCTGACATTGTATCATTTCTGGTTTAAGACAAGGTATGTCATATTTCCAATTTGTGGTATAATTAAACTGGGTACACACAAATTTCATTAGAATGATCCTAGCAGCCTTTTTAAGTTCCACAAATGCATTAACTGTCCTCATGTATATATACATCTTATATTCAACATTACACCATTTTTACCCCACAGCCCTTAAGGGCTGTCGGGGTATTGTTTTCACTCATGGTGTCTGGATTTGCGAGCAGGAATTCAGATGGGAGGGCGGTGGGAAAAAGTTTGTTCGGGCTGTATCTCAGAAACCGTAAGGTGTAGGAAGTTGATACTTGGTAGGGACATTGGTTAGAGGGTGTAGGTGTGCAATGTCATGGTCTGACCTTGATTTAACCTTTGACCTTGCTGCAGTGACCTTGAGTTTGAAAGTCATGTCCAGGCTATATCTCGGAAACCATAAGGTGTAGGCAGTTGATACTTGGCAGAGACATTACTTAGGGGTTGTAGGTGTGCAACGTCATAGTGTAACCTTGATTTAACCTTTGACCTTGCCGTAGTGACCTTGACCTTAAAAATCTTGTCCAGGCTATATCTCTGAAGCGCAAGGTATAGGAACTTGATACTTGGTAGGGACATAGGTTAGGGGGTGTAGGTGTGCAACATCATGTTGACCTTGATTTGACCTTTGACCTTGCTGTATTGACCTTGACCTATGAATTCTTATACAGGCTATATATAGATGTGGGAAGTTTATATTTGGTAGAGACATTGGCCAGGGGGTGTATGTGTGCATCATGGTGTGACCTTTAACTTTAGCTCCACCAAAGTGTGTTCACCTCCCATATTCGAGACATATTTCTCTTATGACAAAGATGTATGGATTGCTTCAACTGATTATTATATGTTCTTTTATTTGTGCCATTTCCATTGAGAGCTGTACTTCAACTAGAGATTGTGTCTTGACGCAGTGTATCCCCGGACGGGACATAGGTCATGGAGCACCAGGTCAGGATTCTCCATAGTACCAGATTACTCCCAAAAGCTAATCACTAGTTCTTTCACTTATATCTGTCTTTAAAAATTACATTTCATGGATCCAGAAGATCCATATAGTGATCCGGATCACTTCCAAAATTCAATCATTTCATCCTTTTACCTTTTCAGACATATTCTAAAAATTTCGTCAAAATCCGCCCATAAGTTTTTTAGTTATCTTGTACACAACCACATCTGGCAGCCTGGATCCACATGATCCAGACAGTGACCCAGATTACTCCCAAAAACTAATCACTTGTTCTTTGTCCCATTTAAGACATTTCCTGAAAATTTCATAAAAATCCATCCATGACTTTTTGAGCTATTTGTCTTGAAGAATTGCATTTCTTGGATCCAAAAGATCCAGATAGTGGTCCAGATCACTCGCAAAATTGAATCATTTCTTCCTTTTACCACTTCTTCCTTTTACCATTTCTAACATTTCCTAAAAATATCAAAGTCCATCCCAAGATTATGTGGCAGCCTGGATCCAGATGACCCAGACAGTGATCCAGATCACTCCAAAAATTTAATCACTTGTTCCTTGTACCATTTAGGCCATTTGCTGAAACAATCCATCCATAACTTTTTGCAGTATCTGTCTTTAAAAATTACATTTCATGGAGCCAGAAGATCCATTTTGTGATCCGGATCACTTCCAAAATTCAATCATTTCATCCTTTTACCTTTTCAGACATATCCTCAAAATTTCATCAAAATCCGTCCATAAGTCTTTGATTTATCTTGTACATAAACACATCTGGCAGCCTGGATCCAGATGATCCAGATCACTCCCAAAATCTAATCACTTGTTCCTTGTCCCATTTAGGACATTTCCTGAAAATTTCATCAAAATCCACCCATGACTTTTTGAACTATTTGTCTTTAAAATTATATTTCATGGATCCAGAAGATCCAGATAGTGGTCCAGATCACTCGCAAAACTGAATCATTTCTTCCTTTTACCACTTCTTCCTTTTACCATTTCTAACATATCCTAAAAATATCATCAAAATTCATCCTAAAATTCTGTTGCAGCCTGGATCCAGATGATCCAGATCACTCCAAAAATGTAATCACTTGTTCCTTGTACCATTTAGGTCATTTGTTGAAAATGTCATCACAATCCATCCATAACTTTTTGAGGTATCTGTCTTTAAAAATTACATTTCATGGATCCAGAAGATCCATATAGTGATTCAGATCACTCCCAAAATCTAATCACTTGTTCCTCGTCCCATTAAGGACATTTCCTGAAAATTTCATCAAAATGCACCCATAAGTTTTTGAGTTATCTGTCTTTAAAAATTAAATTTCATGGATCCAGAAGATCCAGACAGTGATCCGGATCACTCCCAAAATTTAATTGTATCTTCCTTTTACCATTTTGGACATATCCTGAAAATTTTATCAAAATCCATCTGTCAGTTTTTGAGTTATCTTGTTCACAAACAAACAAACAAATAGAGGGCCAAAAATGACCCTCGGTCAGGTACTTTGGCGGTCAGTGGATGACCTTAAATGAAGATCTGTAACCGGTAAGCCTGGATGCTGGTACTCCATCATGTACTCAACCTCCAAAGCCATTTTCAATAGTTTCCATGAAATGTAGTCAGCATTAAGTGTGAAAATATCTCCAAATTTGCCAAAAATGACCCTTGGTCAGGTACTTTGGCGGTCAGTGGATGACCTTAAATGAAGATCTGTAACCAGTAAGCCTGGATGGTAGAAGTCCATCATGTACTCAACCTCCAAAGCCATTTTCAATAGTTTCCATGCAATATAGTCAGCATTAAGTGTGAAAATATCTCCAAAAAGGCCAAAAATGACCCTCGGTCAGGTACTTTGGCAGTCAGTGCATGACCTTCAATGAAGAGCTTCAAGGTCAAATTTCTGCATGCTTACAGAGGACATATATATGTATTATATATACCAGCCATAGGATGATCTGACTTTCTGTATAGGAGAACTGGGCCAAAAAGTGAAAAAATGGCCAAAATCTGACTTTTAAGAGGCCACCAGTGACCTTGAGATTGAAGGTCAAGGTCACAAAACAATAGCGTTCGTGGCATTGCCCATATATACCCACATACCAAATTTGAAAGTTCTAACTAAAATATTTTAAGTTATCGCGTCCAAAAGGAAATCTCTGCAGCGGCGGCGGCTTGACCGTACTGAATCCTAAGTATCCCCGACTTTCGTCCGGGGATACAATTAATAAATTTTACAGCTTCATATTTTTTAGTTTACTGATTAATGCTGTCTTTTTGCTATTGAAATGTCTTGATTTAATACTTTATCTTTACATACATTTTCTTTCTTTTAGATGTTATTTTCTCTACTTAAACATTATTTGGAGCTTTATATAACTGACACTGCTCTGAAAATATCCAGATCTTTGTACTGTTTCACTACTTCTATATTTCATGGTGTTGAAAACTATTTTCCCAAGCTGTGGGGTACGGGCATCTCTGATGCTATTTTAATTCACTTGAAAAAACACAAACATTTTAAAACTGTTTATTTCAATAAAAAGATCCAGAAAATTTAGTGTAAAAACTAAAACCAACAGAGAAAATTCACCCAACCAAAAGTGAAGAGCATATTTATGTGAATCAGCTGTTCATTCTACAATGAATGAATATAAAGTTTCCAGGTAGTGCCTTTCAACACACAATAGTGGCAATCACACAATGATTAATCAAATGTCATTCCTTTATTTAATTAAAATAGTATTACATTAAAAGACAAAATCAATATATTTCTAATTAAGTACGCAGTCCTACAATGCATCAGAATAGAATTACTGTAGGTTTCTTACAGGCAAACTGTGTATGAAAAGCATTTCCTAAAATGTCAAGCATTTGACAAAACCACTTTCCCAAACACTTCCCAAAATAGCTAAATTATGTGACCTGTGCATTACTCAATATATATATTTCATTGTTCATAACACAAGGCATACTGTAATACATTGTATTATATAACCTGTAAAATTTTTTCCAAAACATCCACATAGATTTAGATGGTTAATAAATGTACAATGGACTGGTATTTACAAAAGAGATTTGGGTAAAAAATGGCTCAAGTAGCGATATGTAAACGAGGTAAAAAAAGTATTAGAAAGGAAATAGATTGGACTTAAGTTTTATGTAACATCAATAGTTTAATAGGTATTACTAATAGATTAAATTCTATTTATTACATCTATTACTTTTTAGGCGGGTTGCGTGTAACCAACCCGCCTATTAGATTGATGTGTCCGACGTCCGTCTGTCTGTCTGTCAACATTTTCATTTCAGGACTCTAACTCGAAAACGCTTTGTCCAATCGAATTCAAACTTGGCAGGGAGATAGATCATCATCATAGCTAGGTTCCTTTTGAAATTGGTGTTATTCCGTCCGTTTGTTTGTTTGCTTTAAGACCCAAAAATCTTCTGTGGAACACCCGAAAACTTTAAGACCCAAAAATCTTAAAAGTGTTGCCATGGCAATAGTTCTTGCCGGATACCCCCAAAACCTAATCAGCTCTAGATCCTCTTGGGGTGAATATACTCTGAAAATTTGGTGAAAATCGGTGTATGGGTTTAGGCTGTGAAACAACCACAACCTTTAAGACCCAAAAATTTTTAAAGTGTTGCTATGGCAACAGTTGTTGCCGGATACCCCCCAAAACCTAATCAGCTCTAGATCCTCTTGAGGTAAATATACCCTTAAAATTTTGTGAAAACTAGAAAAATGTTTTTGCTAACAAAAAAAAGCGTCCCAAAAAGGTTCACTGCAATATAATATACAGTAGAAAAAGGTTTTTGAAAATAAAAACATGCAGTGCAGAGAGAAGAAGTGAAAGTTAAGCAGACAGTGTGGAAGTTCATGCATTAACATGAAAGAAAAATTTAAGCTTTATTTTGTTTCCTATGGTCATAAATTGCGAAAAGTTAATTGAATAAATGCTCTGGCTAAGAATGCATAAAGCATCAATACTTATAATAGGTCAAAAGTTACACCATAGAACTACTTAATTACAGAGTAACAGTGCTTTATAAATGCCATATATCTATTTACATTTTAGAAAAAGGCATAGTAAAATGTGAGCCTTTAGAAAGGCAAGAAGTTTATGACACAATGCTTTGAACACATCTATCTGGTAAATCTGACCAGCTATCTAGACTCTTCACATAAGGTTTCCCAATACCTCTCAATACATTCTAAAACTCTAAAAGAATAAATACTTTTAAAGACAAAAGGCATTTACTCATTTTAGTAGCTATTACTCTGCCATCCAAAGAGCTACAGTTCTGCAACTTTACTATGTAGATCAACCCAAAGTAGGTGAAGGACATATTTAGAAGAAATTGCCTATCTGTAACACTTTTAGAGATAAGAGACATTTACTCATTTTAGTGGCTATTACTCTGCCATCCAAAGAGCTACAGTTCTGCAACTTCACTATGTGGTAGATCGCCCAAAAGTAGGTGAAGGACTTACTTAGAAGAAATTGTCTATGTCCAATACATCTAAAGATAAAAGACATTTACTCATTTTAGTAGCTGTTACTCAGCTATGCAAAGAGCTAACAGTTGTGCAACTTTACTATGTGGTAGATCACCCAAAAGTAGGTGAACAACTTATTTAGAAGAAATTGCCTATCTGCAATACTTTTAGAGATAAAAGACATTTACTCATTTTAGCAGGTATATGACTCAGCTAAGAGCTCAGCAAAGAGCTATAGATGTGCAACTTCACTATGTGGTAGATCACCCAAAAGGTGAATGAGTTATTCAGAAGAATTTGCCTTTTTGTATCACTTTTAGAGATAAAAGACATTCAATCATTTTAGTAGCTATTACTCAGCCATGGAAAGAGCTACAGTTCTGCAATTTCACATTGTGGTAGATCACCCAAAAGTAGGTGAATGTCTTATTTAGAAGAAATTGCGTATATTCAATACTTTTACAGATACAAAACATTTACTCATTTTAGTAGCTATGACTGAGCTATGCAAAGAGCTATAGATTTGAAAATTCACTATGTGGTAGATCACCCAAAAGTAGGTGAATGATTTATTTAGAAGAAATTGCCTATCTGTAATACGTTTAGAGACAAAAGACATTTGCTCATTTTAGTAGCTATTACTCAGCTATCCAAATTCACTATGTGGTAGATCACCCTTAAGTAGGTGAATGAGTTATTTAGAAGAAATTGCCTATGTGTAATACTTTTAAAGAAAAAGGGTACTGACTCATTTTAGTAGCTATTACTCAGTTATGCAAAGAGCTACAGTTGTGAAACTTGACTATGTGGTAGATCACCCAAAAGTAGGTGAATGACTTATTTAGAAGAAATTGCTTGTATTCAATACTTTTACAGATAAAAGACAGTTACTCAATTTTAGTAGCTATGAGTGTGCTATGCAAAAAACTATAGATCTGCAACTTCACTATGTGGTAGATCAGTCAAAAGTAGGTGAATGACTTATTTAGAAGAAATTGCCTATCTGTAATACGTTTAGAGACAAAAGACATTTGCTCATTTTAGTAGCTATTACTCAGCTATCCAAATTCACTATGTGGTAGATCACCCAAAAGTAGGTGAATGAGTTATTTAGAAGAAATTGCCTATGTGTAATACTTTTAAAGAAAAAGGGTACTGACTCATTTTAGTAGCTATTACTCAGTTATGCAAAGAGCTACAGTTGTGAAACTTGACTATGTGGTAGATCACCCAAAAGTAGGTGAATGACTTATTTAGAAGAAATTGCTTGTATTCAATACTTTTACAGATAAAAGACAGTTACTCAATTTTAGTAGCTATGAGTGTGCTATGCAAAAAACTATAGATCTGCAACTTCACTATGTGGTAGATCAGTCAAAAGTAGGTGAATGACTTATTTAGAAGAAATTGCCTATCTGTAATACGTTTAGAGACAAAAGACATTTGCTCATTTTAGTAGCTATTACTCAGCTATCCAAATTCACTATGTGGTAGATCACCCAAAAGTAGGTGAATTAGTTATTTAGAAGAAATTGCCTATGTGTAATACTTTTAAAGAAAAAGGGTACTGACTCATTTTAGTAGCTATTACTCAGTTATGCAAAGAGCTACAGTTGTGAAACTTGACTATGTGGTAGATCACCCAAAAGTAGGTGAATGACTTATTTAGAAGAAATTGCTTGTATTCAATACTTTTACAGATAAAAGACAGTTACTCAATTTTAGTAGCTATGAGTGTGCTATGCAAAAAACTATAGATCTGCAACTTCACTATGTGGTAGATCAGTCAAAAGTAGGTGAATGACTTATTTAGAAGAAATTGCCTATCTGTAATACGTTTAGAGACAAAAGACATTTGCTCATTTTAGTAGCTATTACTCAGCTATCCAAATTCACTATGTGGTAGATCACCCAAAAGTAGGTGAATGAGTTATTTAGAAGAAATTGCCTATGTGTAATACTTTTAAAGCAAAAGGGTACTGACTCATTTTAGTAGCTATTACTCAGTTATGCAAAGAGCTACAGTTGTGAAACTTGACTATGTGGTAGATCACCCAAAAGTAGGTGAATGACTTATTTAGAAGAAATTGCTTGTATTCAATACTTTTACAGATAAAAGACATTTACTCAATTTTAGTAGCTATGAGTGTGCTATGCAAAAAAACTATAGATCTGCAACTTCACTATGTGGTAGATCAGTCAAAAGTAGGTGAATGACTTATTTAGAAGAAATTGCCTACCTGTAATACTTTTAGAGATAAAAGACATTTACCCATTTTAGTAGCTATTACTCAGCTATCTACTCACTTAGCTATTGACCTAGATTTGCAAAAGCAACAAAAATATAAAGGACACAGGAAAGTAAGCTTATCAAAAACTAGATGAATAACAAATGAAAAGATTTATATACTTTAATACTTGTGAAAGTATTTCTAATCTAATCTAATCCACTGCTTTGCAGGCGCAATATCTTCCCCATCAAGGGGAACTCAGTGCACTAGTTAACAAAAATCATTTTTAATAAGTAGAGTTGAGGGGCGTTCAAGGTCAGTAATCCGGAGTTGTGGGTGAGACCGAGAGGAAAGGAGAATAAGTTGGGAAACTGGAATTGAAAAGGTGGGTTTTGAGGTGTTTCCTGAAATATGCGACCTTTATTTGACATTTATTTCCATCGTAATTTTAGTACAAAAAAGAAAATAGTTATTGCTCACTTATGACATACAATGGAACCCCAAACGATATGCCATGTTATAGTTAAGGAAAAAGTAGCTGAACAAATTATTTTAGGAAAATATTCCAACTGCAGTAGTTTTTGAGTTACAATGGATTTATTCAACAGTCAGAATTTCAAAGTAGCTATTACTCAGCTATCTAATGTGCAACAGGTCTGAAACTTTACTAACTGATAGCTTATCAAAACTAGATGAATAACATATTTGAAAATATTTCCCTAACTTTGACACTTTTGAAGATATTTGACATTTACTTATGTCATTATTTTTCTACAAATAAGAAAATAGCTATTACTAACTTATGGCATGCAACAGAACCCCAAACGATATGCCATCTTATAGTAAAGGACAAAGTAGCTGAACAACATATTTTAGGAAAATACTCTAACTGCAATAGTTTTGGAGTTACAATGGATTTACTCAACAGTCAGAATTTCAAAGTAGCTATTACACAGCTATGCAATGTGCAACAGGTCTGAAACTTTACTATGTGAAAGCTTACCAGAAACTAGATGAATAACATATTGAAAAGATTTCCCTAAATTTAATACTTTTGAAAATATTCGACATTTACTTATGTCATTATTTTGCTACAAATAAGAAAATAGCTATTACTCACTTTTGGCATGCAATGGGACCCATACTATGTACCATCTTATAGCTAAGGACAAAGTAGCTGAACAACATTCTAATTCTAATTTGACTTTTATAGCGCTTAATCTCCACTGAGTAGTGGACTCTAAGGCGCAACAAGACAATAGCAATATGCAAATTCAAAGTCCAGGGACAGAAGTAGGTTGGCACCACGGAGAAGCCATAAGAGAAAATGAGCTAAGGAGGATAAGCCTTTGCGTAGAGATAGGTTTTGAGCTTCTTTCTGAAAGAGGCAATAGTGGGTGATGCATATTTGAAGAAAATAGTATCAGAGATGCCCGTACCCCACAGCCTCGGGAAATATTTTTAATAGCACGAGATATTATAGAAGTAGTGTATCAGTACAAAGTTCAGAATACTTTCAGAGCACTGTCAGTTATATAAAGGTCCAAACAATGTTTAAATGGAGAAAACAATGTCTAAGAGAAGGATAATGAATGTAAAGATGAAGTTACTGTATTAAAACAAGACAATTCAACTAGAAATAGGACGCCCTGTTGATAGTAGCTGCGACATATGAATAGAAAGAGGATAGCACAGAAGAACACACATTATCATGTGTAATGTCCACCCCATGAACCTTTTGGCAAAATTGTACAGTAGTGTTACAAGACCCTGTTTCATTTGTAAAATATATCAATGATACTTAAATATTTATTAGTGTACATGTAAATTATTTCAGCTTCATGCCTTTTTGCATTGGTTGGGTCGAAAATTTTGACGAAATCACTCTATCTTGCACGGTTAAGAAGATAGAAGCAAATTTCTGTTTTTCTATTTTTGGCAAAAATGTGAAAATTCAAAATGGCCGCCATTTTTCGGAAAAGGAAAGTTTTTCGAAAATTGCCAAGAGTCCATTTCTTAGATACCCTATGGGTCAAAAATTTCAACAAAATAACTCTATTTTGCACGGTTAAGGCCAATTTGTGTTTTTCCATTTTGGGCAAAAATTCGAAAATTCAAAATGGCCGCCATATGTGGGGAGGGGAAAATTTTTTGAAAATTGCCAAGAGTACATTTCTTACATACCCCATGGGTTGAAAATTTCAACAAAATCGCTTTATCTCGCACGGTTAAGGAGATAGAAGCAATTTTGTGTTTTGCCATTTTGGGGAAAAATTCGAAAATTCAAAATGGCCGCCATATGTGGGAAGAGGAAAATTTTTGAAAATTGGCAAGAGTACATTGCTCAGATACCCTGTGGGTCGAAAATTTTGACGAAATCCCTCTATCTCACACGGTTAAGGAGATAGAAGCAAATTTGTGTTTTGCCATTTTTGGCAAAAATTCGAAAAATCAAAATGGCTGCCATTTTTGGGGAGGGGAAAATTTTTTGAAAATTGCAAAGAGTATATTCCTTAGATTCCCTGTGTGTCAAAAATTTCGACGAAATCGCTCTATCTCGCACGGTTAAGGAGATAGAAGAAAATTTGTGTTTTGCCATTTTTGGCAAAATTTAGAAAATTCAAAATGGCCGCCATTTTTGGGGAGGGGAAAATTTTTTGAAAATTGCAAAGAGTACATTCCTTAGATACCCTGTGGCTTTAAAATTTCAACGAAATCGCTCTATCTCGCACAGTTAAGGAGATAGAAGCAAATTTGTGTTTTGCCATTTCTGGCAAAAATTCGAAAATTCAAAATGGCCGCCATTTTTGAGAAGGGGAAATTTTTTTGAAAATTGCAAAGAGTACATTCCTCAGATACCCTGTGGGTCGAAAATTTTGACAAAATCGCTCTATCTCGCACGGTTAAGGAGATAGAAGTAAATTTGTGTTTTGCCATTTTTGGCAAAAATTTGAAAATTCAAAATGGCCGCAAAGAGTACAGTGGGGTGGACATAATAACAAGATGACAGCATAAATCAGTAAACTAAACATTACGACACTCTTTATCTACATTTGGCATGGCCGAATTATGGTTTAGACGTTTTGAATATTACCATGCATACAGAAGTGGTAATACATACATTCAATGAATGCTTATGTGTGGTGTTGGAGCAAAATCTGTATCTCACTTGATGAAATTCCATCTGTTACAATGGGAAGTTGTAAAAGTAAAATTCTTAATGAATTCTATTATGACTTTAACAGTGCTTAATCTGCATCAAAAGACAGACCCAAAGGTACAACAAGAGTTTAAAGGTCAATGTCACTACAACAAGGTCAAAGATCAAATCAAGGTCACACCATGATGCTGTACACCTACAACCCCTAACCAATGTGCCTAGACAAGATTTTATATGTCAAGGTCACTACGGCAAGGTCAACGGTCAAATCAAGGTCACACCATGACGTTGCACACCTACACCCCCTAACCAATGTCCCTAGTAAGTATCAACCTACACCTTATGGTTGCTGAGATATAGCCCGGACAAGATTTTAAAGGTCAAGGTCACTATTGCAAGGTCAAAGGTCAAATCAAGGTCAGACCATGACATCGCACACCTACAACCCCATAACCAATGTCCCTACCAAGTATCAACTTTGTACACCTTATGGTTTCTGAGATATAGCCCGGACAAGATTGTATAGGTCAAGGTCACTACGGCAAGGTCAAAGGTCAAATCAAGGTCGCACCATGACGTTGCACACCTACACATCCTAACCAATGTCCCTACCAAGTATCAACTTCCTACACCTTACGGTTTCAGAGATATAGCCCGGACAAGATTTTCCAACTCAAGGTTACTACGGCAAGGTCAAAGGTCAAATCAAGGCCAGACCATGACGTTGCACACCTACACATCCTAACCAATGTCCCTACCACATATCAACTTCATACACCTTACAGTTTCTGAGATACAGCCCGGACAAACTTCTTCCCGCCACCCGCCCGCCCATCCGGACACCATGGGTGAAAACAATACCCCGACAGCCTTTTGGGCTGTGGGGTAAAAAACCTGTAACTGCAATAGTTTTTGAGTTATGAGTACTTTACTCAAATTAGCTAAGATTGCTATAACTCACTTATCTTCAGGCCTAAGTCCATAAAACCCCAAAAATTTTCTGTGTCAGTTGACTGTGTGTTTTGAGTTTCAGAATAGAAGTTAAAGAAGAAAAGGACACAAAAGTTGTGCCTTGCAAATGGTATTCAAAAGTACAAAGTTAACTGTTAAGGTGTATACACAATCAGTGCCCGTGAACAGGCTCTATGTCAGCTGACATTGTGCTATGAGCTTCAGAGTACAAGTGGAAGTAGAAAAGGACGTATCTCAAAGTAGTTATTGCTCAGCTATGTAGTGAGCTACAGGTCTGCAATTTTACTATGCTACAGCTCATTCAAAAGTAGGTGAATAACATATTTCAACAAAATACTCTAACTGTAATAGTTTTCAAGTGACAAGTGATTACACAATAGTGACCACCTCAAAGTAGCTATTGCTCAGCTACACAATGAGCTACAGATCTACAATTTTACTGTTACAGCTGACCCATAAGTAGGTAAATAACATATTTCAACAATTTTTGAAATTAATTTAAATGCTATAGTTTTCAAGTTACAAGTGATTTATTCAACAGTGAGAACCTCAAAGTAGCTAATGCTCAGCTACGCAATGAGCTACAGGTCTGCAATTTTACTGAGAGAGCTGACCTAAAAATAGATGAATAACATTTAAAGAAAATACTCTAAATAAAATAACTTTCAAGTTATAGGTAATTTACTGAACAGTGAGAACCTAAAAGTAGCTATTGCTCAGCTACAGGTCTGTGATTTTACTATGTTAATGCTGAACCAAAAGTAGCTGAATAACATATTTCAACAAAAACTCTAAATGCAATACTTTTTAAGAAAGAAGTGATTTACTCAGCAGTGAGAAACTGAAAGTAGCTATTGTTCATGTATGGAATGAGCTACAGGTCTGCAATTTTACTATGTTAAAGCTGATTTAGTGCATGATTTCATGAATTTTAATGCATTAAAATTATTTAGACAATTCATAAAAAAAAATTAAGAAAGATCCAGACCTGATACACACAGGAATCTACTTGTGGCCTAGTACATATGTGCAACATAAGAGAGAAATCCCTGAAATAGTCAATGAGGAAATTGTGATAAAGTTTTGAAATGTACACACTTTGGGTGGGGGGGGACCTCTCTTGTAATGGCTCTGGGGAACAGATGAACCAACATCCTCTATAGATAAGGTATCGTTTAAAAGAAATAGCATGTCTCTGGATCTTGTACTTTTGGAAAAGTTTTTCATGGGGATGCGGTCTGGTGAAAAAGTACCCACAAAAAATGTTTTTGATCATGCAACCTTGATAAAGGTCAAATTTGTACCCATCGAAAAGTTTTCCCCACACCTATAGATTGTAACTGCTAAAAATCATTTTGATAGGCCTTATATGAAGGAAGACACTCAATTTCCAAGACAATACACATAACATTGCTCCAGGTGGGGATTCTTGCAATATTTTACAATAAAAATACATCCTGGCCATCGTCGATTGCCTAGGACAATCACTGCTGGCCAACTTCTCTTCCACATCACCGCAATTCTAGAAATATTTTAGAAATAAGACATTTCGGCCATCACTGCTTGCTATAATTATATGAGGGAACATGAGTCTCCAGCTGGGGTTTCCAGGCAATATTTAATAAATGGTAAAGCATTCCATTGTGAACTGTACACCCAATAAGGCAATAAACCAACAAATGATGGTACTGAAGAAAAGTGGAGGTCCAGGTGGGGGTTTCTGGTAATATTTTATGATAAAAATACATCCTGCCCACCGCCGCTTGCCTTGGACAAACACTACTGGGCAACTCCCCTTCTTCACTGTTGCAGCCCCCCCCCCCCCCCCCCCCCCCCCCCCTCCTTCTCCATCACTACTTCATCCAAGTACAACTCCAAGTTGACAGAAGTCCGAGTGTTAGAATGGATCCAGTTTTTGTGCTTCAGTGTTCTAGGCATATTTCAAAACCACAATCTGTCGAATCTAGATTCTTCAGATAAACAGAATCGCTTGTGATGTAACTTGAATCTGAATCTGGATTATGAATCCGTTAATCCAGATTAATTAGATCCCTATCTCCCAGTTAAGATATTTGGTAATTTCATGCATCCTGCAGTTGTTGTTAAGAACCTTGGTGTCTGGTTTGATGCTAATTTTTCCTTTGCTAACCATGTCCGCAATATTTGTAAGACATGCTTCATTCAAATTCGTGATCTCAGGCGGGTTAGAAAGCACTTGACTGATGAGGCTGCTATCCTGGCAGCTAATGCCTTGGTGAGCAGTCGCCTTGATTACTGCAACTCTCTTTTCAGGAGTCTGTCCAGTCTCAATATGCGTAAACTACAGTGTATTCAAAATACACTTGCCAGGATTGTCACAAACTGTAACAAATACATGCGGGCATCTCCTATTCTCAAACGACTCCATTGGCTCCCAGTTGAATCTCGCTGTATCTTCAAAACTGCCACTCTAGTTTATAAGTTTCTTCACAGTGGTCATCCCAGTTACTTTGGTCCTCTTCTGCCCACTCGTTGCGGAAGATATAGTACAAGATACAACCATCCAGATAAAAGGTTCCTGGAGGTTCCTCAATTCTGTCCATCTGTACATAAATCCAAAAATCACTTTGGCCACAGCTTTGCTTTTGATGCCCCCACAGTCTGGAATCATTTGCCTAATGAGGTACGTTCTGCCCCAACTCTCACCTGTTTCAGGAAAAGGTTAAAATCATATCTCTTCCACAAGGCATTCCCACCTTAGCTTACACTCTATCCGGCGTCTCCGTGGTACTGGACTTGGCAACGGCTATGGACAGATGATTTCTTAAACTTGATTTTTGGTGTTGCGCCTTAGAGTCTGCCTAGCAGAGATTAAGCGCTATAAAAGTACAGAATAGAAATAGAAATAGAAATCCACCTCTCCAGGTAGATCAACAAATTCAGACTCATTGGATTACCCAAAATTCTTTGTAAAATAATGGTCGCAAAATATTGCAGGAAATTTTTACATTTGGAAAATTTTTATTATACTGTAATATGATAATATTATATTAATGGATATAAATAGGGACGGCATCATAGCTCGCGATATCATGATCTTTCGCTGTGTATTATTAACTGACGATATCGAGAAGTTCCATTGATGGGTGATAATATCGTTGAAATTGAAATAAACAAACATGCAATATACTACCAACCTAAAACCTCATATTCCAACAAATATTTGTCATCCCAAACAAAGTATATACATAGCAAAAAACTTCACAATTTTTCATTTTGTGATGTCAATAGGAAGTACTAGACAGGAAGTGAAAAAACGAAATGAAAACAAGGACGCATCTGTGGCCAGATGCAAAATGTATCCGCCCGCAAAGGCAAAAGTAGCTATTACTCAGCTATGCCACGAGCTAGAGGTCTGAAATTTTACTATGTTATAGCTGACCCAAAAGTAGGTGAATAACATATTTGGACAAAATTCTCTCAATGCAATAGTTTTCAAGTTACAAGTGATTTTACTCATGATGGAAGTTAGCGAAAAGTCCAAAAGTAGCTATTACTCACACAGCTATTGAAATAGACACTCAAGTTACTCACCATGTTGTTGCTATGGAAAAAGTAGGTGAATAACATATTTTAACAAGATGCTCTAAATGCAATACTTTTCAAGTTATAAACGATTTAGTGTTGGGTAAGAACTCCAAAGTAGCTATTACTCAGCTATGCAATGAGCCATAGGTCTGGAATTTTACTATGTTATAGCTGCCTCAAAATAGGTGAATAACATATTGAAACTAAATAATCTAAATGCAACAGTTTTCAAGTTATAAGTGATTTACCCAACAGTGATAACCTAAAAGTAGCTATTACTCAGCTATGCCATGAGCTAGAGGTCTGTAATTTTATTATGTTATAGCTGACCCAAAAGTAGATGAGTAACATATTGCACAAAATTCTGTAAATGCAATAGTTTTCAAGTTACAAGTGATTTTACTCATGATGGAAGTTAGTGAAAAATCCAAAGGTAGCTATTACTCACTTAGTTGTTGAGATAGACACCCAAGTTACTCACCATGTTGTAGCTATGGACAAGAGGAGAGTGCCCGTGAACGGGCACTGTGTCAGCTGACTGAATGTTTTTGATTTGTGATGGTGATAATGAGAGGAAAGCATAATTATCAGGGAAAGGGCTGTACAGAAATACAGTAAATGGTAACTGAACAGCATGTTCGAAAGATATTCCGAAGCTGACAGAAAAAAAGGACAAAAAAGTTGTGCCCTGCAAATGGTATTATGAAATAAAGTAACAAGGTAATTGTTTAAGTGTAAAAAGTAGGTTAAAAATATTTAAAGAAATACTATAAATGCAATATCCTCGTTCCACCATGAAGAAGGGGTCCAAAGGTCAAATCTGACCATACCAAAAGATTCCCAGCCAAAGAATTTAGGATGGTTTACCATCCCAAACCTCTCGGACCAATAATATGTGAGTCATAGGCACTTTTTAAGTTTGACTATCCTTGTTTGACCTTGACGGAGGGGTCCAAGGTCAAATCTGACCACACCAAAAGAATCCCAGCCCATGATTTCCTATATGTTGGTTTACCATCCCAAACCTCCAAGACCAATAATACGCGAGTTATAAGCACTTTAAGTCTGGCTATCTTCGTTTGACCTGAAAGGAGGGGTCTAAGGTGAAATCTGACCACACCAAAAGATTCCCAGCCCATGATTTTCTATAGGTTGGTTTTCCATTCCAAACCTCTAGGACCAATAATAAGCGAGTTATAAGCACTTTTAAGTTTGGCTATCCTCATTTGACCTTGAAGGAGGGGTCCAAGGTGAAATCCGACCACACCAAAAAATTCCCAGCTCATGATTTTCTATAGGTTGGTTTTCATTCCAAACCTCTAGGACCAATAATAAGCGAGTTATAAGCACTTTTATGTTTGGCTATCCTCATTTGACCTTGAAGGAGGGTTCCAAGGTCAAATCGGACCATATTAACAGATTCCCAGCCCATGATTTCCTACAGGTTGGATACAATGATTTACTCAACAGTGAGAACCTGAAAGAAGCTATTGCTCAGCTATCCCATGACATAGAGGTCTGCAATTTCACTATGTTATAGCTGACCAAAACGTCTGTGAATAACATATTTAACAAAATACTCTAAATGTAATAGTTTTCAAGTTACTACTGATTTACTCAAGAGTGAGAACCTCAAAGTAACTATTACTCAGCTATGCAATGAGCTACAGGTCTGAATTTTTGCTCTGTTATAGCTGACCTAAAAGTAGGTGAACAACATATTTAAGCAAAATACTGTAAATGCAATAGTTTTCAAGTTACAACTGATTTACTCAATAGTGAGAACCTGAAAATAGCTATTGCTCCGCTATGCCATGAGCTATAGGTCTGTAATTTCACTAAGTTATAGCTAACCCAAAAGTAGGTGAACAATATATTTTAACAAAATACTCCAAATGCAATATTTTTCAAGTTATAGCCGATTTACTCAACAGTCAGTGCCTGAGAATAGCTATTGCTCAGTTGTGCCATGAGCTACAGGTCTGTAATTTCACTATGTTATAGCTGACCCAAAAGTAGCTGAATAACATATTTGCACAAATTTCCGTAAAGGCAATAGTTTTCCAATTACAACTGATTTACTCAACAGTGAGAACTTCAAAGTAGCTATTACTCAGCTATGCAATGAGCCACAGGTCTGGAACTTCACTATATTATAGCTGACCCCAAAATAGGTGAATAACATATTGCAACAAAATACTCTAAATGCAATAGTTTCCAAGTTATAAGCGATTTACTCAACAGTGATAACCTCAAAGTAGCTATTACTCAGCTATGTCATGAGCTACAGGTCTGAAATTTTACTATGTTATAGCTGACCCAAAAGTAGGTGAACAACATATTTAAGCAAAATACTGTACATGCAATAGCTTTCAAGTTACAACTGATTTACTCAATAGTGATGACCTAAAAGTAGCTATTACTCAGCTATGCCATGAGCTACAGGTCTGAAATTTTACTATGTTATAGCTGACCCAAAAGTAGCTGAATAACATATTTATACTAAATTCTCTAAATGCAATAGTTTTGCAATTACAACTGATTTACTCAATAGTGAGAACTTCAAAGTAGCTATTACTAAGCTGTGCCATGACCTACAGATCTGAAATTTCACTATGTTATAGCTGGCCCAAAAGTAGCTGAATAACATATTTATACGAAATTCTCTAAATGCAATAGTTTTGCAATTACAACTGATTTACTCAATAGTGAGAACCTCAAAGTAGTTATTACTCAGCTATGCAATGAGCTACAGGTCTGAAATTTTACTATGTTATAGCTGACCCAAAAGTAGGTGAACAACATATTCAAGCAAAATACTGTAAATGCAATAGTTTTCAAGTTGCAACTGATTTACTCAATAGTGATGACCTAAAAGTAGCTATTACTCAGCTATGCCATGAGCTACAGGTCTGAAATTTTACTATGTTATAGCTGACCCAAAAGTAACTGAATAACATATTTATACGAAATACTCTAAATGCAATAGTTTTCCAATTACAACTGATTTACTCAATAGTGAGAACTTTAAAGTAGCTATTACTCAGCTATGCCATGACCTACAGATCTGAAATTTCACTATGTTATAGCTGGCCCAAAAGTAGCTGAATAACATATTTATACGAAATTCTCTAAATGCAATAGGTTTTAAGTTACAAGTGATTTACTCAATAGTGAGAACTTCAAAGTAGCTATTACTCAGCTATGCAATGAGCCACAGATCTGAAACTTCACTATGTTATAGCTGATCCCAAAATAGGTGAATAACATATTGAAACAAAATACTGTAAATGCAATAGTTTCCAAGTTATAAGCGATTTACTCAACAGTGATAACCTAAAAGTAGCTATTATTCAGCTATGCCATGAGCTACAGGTCTGAAATTTTACTATGTTATAGCTGACCCAAAAGTAGCTGAATAACATATTTATACGAAATTCTCTAAATGCAATAGTTTTGAAGTTATAAGCGATTTACTCAACAGTGATAACCTAAAAGTAGCTATTACTCAGCTATGCCATGAGCTACAGGTCTAAAATTTTACTATGTTATAGCTGACCCAAAAGTAGCTGAATAACATATTTATACGAAATTCTCTAAATGCAATAGTTTTTAAGTTACAAGTGATTTTACTCATGATGGAAGTTACTGAAAAGCCCAAAAGTAGCTATTACTCACTTAGCTATTGAGACAGGCACCCAACTTACTCACCATATTGTAGCTATAAAAAAAGTAGCTGAATAACATATTTTAACAAAATGCTCTAAATGCAACACTTTTCAAGTTATAAATGATTTTGTGCATGATTTCATGAATTTTAATGCATTAAAAAATTATTAAAAAAATTTATTAAAAAAAAAGTAAGACAGATCCAGGTCTCATACTCACACAAGAGAATCTACCTGTGGCCTAGTACATATATGCAAGATATGAGAGAAATCCCTGCAATAGTCACTGAGAAAATTGTGATTAAGTGTTGAAATTTTCACACTTTTGGTGGGGGTACCCCCCTTGTAATGTCTCTAGCAAACAGACGAACAGACAGATTTGCATGCCTTGAACAATTTTTCATCCTCGATAGATAAGGTATCTTTTAAAAAAAACAGCACGTCTCTAGGCCTTGTAGTTTTGGAGGAGAAGTTGTTCACGCGGACGCGGACGCGTACGCGTACGCCCACGCCGCAGAGTGACGACATAATGTCAGCTGACTGACAAGTCAGCTGACATAAAAAAGTAGCTGAATAACATATTTTAACAAAGTGCTCTAAATGCAATACTTTTCAAGTTATAATTGATTTAGTGCATGATTACATTAATTTTAATGCATTAAAAATTATTTTAAAAATTCATAAAAAAAACTTTAGCATGTGAAAGCTCTCCAAAATGTAGGTGAATGAGTTACTTGAGAAATACTGGCTATCTGCAATACTTTTAGTGATAATAGGTATTTACTTATTTTGTGTAGGTGAGTTATTAGCTACGGGTCTGAAATTTCACCAAGTAAAAGCTCTCCCAAAAGTAGGCGAATGAGTTATTTGAGAAAAATTGGCTATCTGCAATACTTTTAGAGATAAATAGCATTTACTCATTTTGAGTAGGTGAATAATTAGCTATGGGTCTGAAACTTCACCAAGTGAAAGCTCTCCCAAAAGTAGGTGAATGAGTTATTTGAGAAAAATTGACTATCTGCAATACTTTTAGAGATAATTCGCATTTACTCATTTTGAGTAGGTGAGTAATTAGCTATGGGTCTGAAACTTCACCATGTGAAAGATCTTCCAAAAGTAGGTGAATGAGTTATTTGAGAAAAATTGGCTATCTGCAATACTTTTAGAGATAACAAGCATTCTGACGCATGCATTTATCTCCCGCCATATAAATTAGATGTACTAAAGATAACATATTTTAACAAGGTGCTCTAAATGTAATACTTTTCAAGTTATAATTGATTTAGTGCATGATTTCATGAATTTTAATGCATTAAAAATTATTTAAAAAATTCATTAAAAAAATTTAGCATGTGAAAGCTCTCCAAAATGTAGGTGAATGAGTTATTTGAGAAATATTGGCTATCTGCAATACTTTTAGTGATAATAGGCAGTTACTCATTTTGAGTAGGTGAGTAATTAGCTACGGATCTGAAAATTCACTAATTGAAAGCTCTCCAAAATGTATGTGAATGAGTTATTTCAGAAATACTGGCTATCTGCAATACTTGTAGAGATAATTCGCATTTACTCATTTTGAGTAGGTGAATAATTAACTACGGGTGTGAAACTTCACCAAGTGAAAGCTCTCCCAAAAGTAGGTGAATGAGTTATTTGAGAAAAATTGGCTCTCTGCAATACTTTTACAGATAATTCACATTTACTCATTTTGATTACGTGAGTAATTAGCTACGGGTCTGGAACTTCACCATGTGAAAGCTCTCCCAAAAGTAGATGAACGAGTAATTTGATAAAAATTGGATACCCGCAATACTTTTAGAGATAATTAATTTAGCATTTACTCATTTTGAGGTGAATAATTAGCTAAGGCTCTGAAAATTCACCAAGTGAAAGCTCTCCCAAAAGTAGGTGAATGAGTTATTTGATAAAAATTGGCTATCTGCTATACTTTTAGAGATAATTCACATTTACTCATTTTCAGTAGGTGAGTAATTAGCTACGGGTCTGGAACTTCACCATGTGAAAGCCCTCCCAAAAGTAGATGAATGAGTTATTTGATAAAAATTGGATATCCGCAATACTTTTAGAGATAATTCACATTTACTCATTTTGAGTAGGTGAATAATTAGCTACGGGTCTGAAACCTCACCAAGTAAAAGCTCTCCCAAAAGTAGGTGAATGAGTTATTTGAGAAAAATTGGATATCTGCAATACTTTTACAGATAATTCACATTCACTCATTTTGAGTAGGTGAGTAATTAGCTACGGGTCTGGAACTTCACCATGCGAAAGCTCTCCCAAAAGTAGATGAATGAGTAATTTGATAAAAATTGGATATCCACAATACTTTTAGAGATAATTAGCATTTACTCATTTTGAGTAGGTGAATAATTAGCTACGGGTGTGAAACTTCACCAAATGAAAGCTCTTCCAAAAGTAGGTGAATGAGTTATTTAAGAAAAATTGGATATCCCCAATACTTTTAGGGATAATTCACATTTACTCATTTTGAGTAGGTGAGTAATTAGATACGGGTCTGGAACTTCACCATGTGAAAGCTCTCCCAAAAGTAGATGAATGAGTTATTTGATAAAAATTGGATATCCGCAATACTTTTAGAGATAATTATCATTTGCTCATTTTGAGTAGGTGAATAATTAGCTACGGGTCTGAAACTTCACCATGTGAAAGCTCTCCCAAAAGTAGATGAAGCAGTTATTTGAGAAAAATTATGTCATTATTTTGCCACAAATAAGAAAATAGCTATTACTCACTTATGGCATGCAATAGAACCCCAAACTATATGCATTTACCCTACAGTCACAATTTCAAAGTAGGTATTACTCGGCTATCCAATGTGCAACAGGTCTGAAACTTTACTATGTGATAGGTTATCAAAAACTAGATGAATAACATATTGGAAAATATTTCCCTAACTTTAATACTTTTGAAGATATTTGACATTTACTTATGTTGTTATTTTGCTACAAATAAGAAAATAGCTATTACTCACTTATGGCATGCAATAGAACCCCAAACTACATGCCAGCTTATAGCTAAGGACAAAATAGCTGAACAACATATTTGAAGAAAAAGCTGTAACTGCAATAGTTTTGGAGTTACAATGGATTTACTCAACAGTCACAATTTCAAAGTAGCTATTACTTAGCTATGCAATGTGCAACAGGTCTGAAACTTTACTATGTGATAGCTTACAAAAAAGTAGATGAATGACATATTTGAAAAGAATTCCGTAACTTTAATACTTCTGAAGATATTTGACATTTACTTATGTCATTATTTTGCTACTAATAAGAAAATAGCTATTACTCACTTATGGCATGCAATACAACCCCAAACTACATGCCAGCTTATAGCTAAGGACAAAGTAGCTGAACAACATATTTGAAGAAAAAGCTGTAACTACAATAGTTTTGGAGTTACAATGGATTTACTCAACTGTAGAATTTCAAAGTAGCTATTACTCAGCTATCCAATGTGCAACAGATTTGAAACTTTACTATGTGATAGCTTATGAAAAAGTAGATGGATAACATATTTGAAAAGAATTCCCTAACTTTAATACTTTTGAAGATATTTGACATTTACTTATGTCACGATTTTGCTACAAATAACAAAATAGCTATTACTCACTTATGGCATGCAATAGAACCCCAAACTATGTACCATCTTATTGCTAAGGACAAAGTAGCTGAACAACATATTTTAGGAAAATACTCTAACTGCAATACTTTTGGAGTTACAATGGCTTTACTCAACAGTCAGAATTTCAAAGTAGCTATAACTCAGCTATCCAAGGTGCAACAGGTCTGAAACTTTACTATGTTGCTTACCAAAAAGTAGATGGACAATATATTTGAAAAGATTTCCCTAACTTCAATACTTTTGAAGATATTTGACATTTACTTCTTCTGTTATTTAGCTACAAATGAGAAAATAGCTATTACTTATGGCAAGCAATAGAACCCCAAACTATGTACCATCTTATAGCTAAGGACAAAGTAGCTGAACAACATATTTTAGGAAAATACTCCAACTGCAATAGTTTTGGAGTTACAATGGCTTTACTCAACAGTCAGAATTTCAAAGTAGCTATTACTCAGCTATCCAAGGTGCAACAGGTCTGAAACTTTACTATGTCATAGCTTACCAAAAAGTAGATGGACAACATATTTGAAAAGATTTCCCTAACTTTAATACTTTTGAAGATATTTGACATTTACTTTTCTATTATTTAGCTACAAATGTGGAAATAGCTATTACTCACTTATGGCAAGCAATAGAACCCCAAACTATGTACCATCTTATAGCTAAGAACAAAGTAGCTGAACAACATATTTTAGGAAAACACTCTAACTGCAATACTTTTTTAGTTACAATAGCTTTACTCAACAGTCAGAATTTCAAAGTAGCTATTACTCAGCTATCCAAGGTGCAACAGGTCTGAAACTTTACTATGTCATAGCTTACCAAAAAGTAGATGGACAACATATTTGAAAAGATTTCCCTAACTTTAATACTTTTGAAGATATTTGACATTTACTTCTTCTGTTATTTAGCTACAAATGAGAAAATAGCTATTACTCACTTATGGCATGCAACAGAACCCCAAACTATGTACCATCTTATAGCTAAGAACAAAGTAGCTGAACAACACATTTTAGGAAAACACTCTAAGTGCAATAGTTTTGGAGTTACAATGGCTTTACTCAACAGTCAGAATTTCAAAGTAGCTATTACTCAGCTATCCAAGGTGCAACAGGTCTGAAACTTTACTATGTCATAGCTTACCAAAAAGTAGATGGACAACATATTTGAAAAGATTTCTCCAACTTTAATACTTTTGAAGATATTTGACATTTACTTCTTCTGTTATTTAGCTACAAATGAGAAAATAGCTATTACTCACTTATGGCATGCAAAAGAACCCCAAACTATGTACCATGTTATAGCTAAGGACAAAGTAGCTGAACAACATATTTTAGGAAAATACTCTAACTGCAATAGTTTTGGAGTTACAATCGCTTTACTCACCAGTCAGAATTTCAAAGTAGCTATTACTCAGCTATCCAAGGTGCAACAGGTCTGAAACTTTACTATGTCATAGCTTACCAAAAAGAAGATGGACAACATATTTGAAAAGATTTCCCTAACTTCAATACTTTTGAAGATATTTGACATTTACTTCTTCTGTTATTTAGCTACAAATGAGAAAATAGCTATTACTCACTTATGGCATGCAATGGGACCCCAAACTATGTACCATCTCATAGCTAAGGACAAAGTAGCTGAACAACATATTTGAAGAAAAAGTTGTTACTGCAATAGTTTTTGAGTTATGAGCCCTTTACTCAAAGTAGCTAAGATTGCTATTACTCACTTATCTTTAGGCCTAAGTCAATAAAACCAAAAAAAAATTTTCAAGGGCATGAAAATTCATTGGGACAATTAATTTACAAAAAATCTGTAGCTGTAGTAGTTTTGGAGAAATCTGCGTGACTAACTAACGCACGCACGCACACACAGACATCATTTCATAATCTCCCTCCAGGGGTAAAGCCCGGCGGGAGATAATTAGCATTTACTCATTTTGAGGAGGTGAATAATTAGCTGCATGTCTGAAACTTCACCAAGTGAAAGCTCTGCCAATAGTAGGTGAATGAGTTATTTGATAAAAATTGGCTATCTGCAATACTTTTAGAGATAATTCGCATTTACTCATTATGAGTAGGTGAGTAATTAGCTATGGGTCTGAAACTTCACCAAGTGAAAGCTCTTCCAAAAGTAGGTGAATGAGTTATTTGAGAAAAATTGACTATCTGCAATACTTTTAGAGATAATTCGCATTTACTCATTTTGTTTATTTATTTATTTATTTATTTGGGGTTTTACGTCGCTTTCAACACTGTACAGGTCATATCACGACGGGTAGTTGGAAGGGCAGAGGAAACCAGTACATATAGTTCGCTAGGGTTCTGTACTGTAAACTGCCGACCAACGGCAAGCAACTACCAGCTTTCCCACTTACGGCCATGACGGGGATCGAACCCCGGCCGCAGAGGTGGGAGGCGAGAGTGTTACCACTCTGCCACCGTGGCCCCTTTACTCATTTTGAGTAGGTGAGTAATTAGCTATGGGTCCGAAACTTGACCATGTGAAATTGAAAACTTTCATGTTTCAACAGAATACTCTTCTACTACCCTGCAGGTCCAAAATTCGCTCGAAATCGCTCTATCTCTTGACAGTTTCAGAGATATTTGCCATTTTTCATTTTCCGCAAAAATTCAAGATGGCCACCAAAAGTTGTAAAATTTGAAATTTTTCATATTGCAACTGAATACTCCTGTACTACTCTGCGGGTCAAAAATTCACTCGAAATTGCTCTATCTCTTACGGTTTTCCAGATATTTCCACTTTTTGTATTTTGTAAAAAAACGGTCAAAGAAACACCCACGGCGGCCATCTTGTTTTTGTCCAGATATCCAGAATAATTCCCAAGCAAGCTTTGACCATGATGAACATATCCTGGATTTGGAAAGTGTACATTGCATGCCCTTTGATATTTTTTTTTTTTTTTTTTTTTTTTTTTTTTTTTTTTTTAACAAGTGTCAATTTGAATTTATAGCATCTAATAAATACACAATAATGGTTACATACATACTGAAATACATTCATCTCCTCTTCAACCATTTTTTTACCAATTAGTAAGCAGAGTGTGACATGTGTCGAAACCTTTTTTCCATGGTTTCTTCACCAAAATTATATTGTACATATAGCAATAATTGTTGACAAACTTGTATGTACATTTAGAGTCATCACACTTAACCCATGAAATGTAAATTGAGTAAGCAATTATTGACAAAATATTATTTCTTACTGTATTGATGTCTTTTTCACCTTCTTCATGCAATCCTATTACAATATGTTTCCAAGATAAATCTACTTTTAGCAATGTACCAACTTTGTTCCAAATAGTTTTTACACGATTACACTGAAACAGCAAATGTTCAGGAGTGTCAATCGCTCCACAAGACAAACATTCCGGAGGTATATTCTTATTCCATTTACTAAGAATATAACCTGTGACGAGAAGGTTGTGAAGTATTTTATAATTAAATTCAGAAATTTTTTTGCATGGGATATTTTTAATTTTTCTTAAGTAAATGTTTTTCCACTCACAGTGCAAGTATTTATGACCAAATGTTACATTCCAGCATTTTTCCATATAATGTCGTGTTGCTATCATTTTAACCCCAATCTCATAGAAAAGTTTACTTTTTGCTGTTTTTAGCTCTACCATTTTTTGGCCATTAAAGAATAATGTATTGCAATGTATGTTTATATGGTAAGCATTGAGAGTATTAAATGTTTTAGTGTGTGGTTTAAAAACTTTTTTTATTATACTGTATTCTGACATCCATTTTCTTTTATCAGGTAACAAATGAAAAATCTGTTCCCCCGAGAGGAAGTTTCCATTAAGATCAAACAAATCTCTCGCATAGATTATCCCTGCTTTTATCCAGTTGTCGTAATACAGACATTTATTTTTAAATTTAAAAATGTTATTTCCCCATATTATACTTGATAAAAAATCAAAAGTAGTCAAGTTATTTATTTCCTTTTTTGGCTTACAAAGATGAAAAGACATCCAAACATCTTGATAAAATTCAGGCAGTTGTTCTATTTGTGGGAATTCCATTCTATTATTAATATTCATACATAATAGCATTTCATAAGTACACCCAACATTTCCCAGAAATGTGTTTGCTATCATTGTCCACAAGGGCTTCTTTAACCATCTACAAACCCAAGATGCCTTTAAGCCCATTATTTTTGAACGGATGTCCACAACACCAATTCCACCATTTTCAATAGAGTTAATTAAACATTTACGATTTATACGCTGCCTTTTTTTGAACAGGAATTGCATTATTATACTGTCCACACATTTTATTATATTTTCTGGTACTGGTAATAAAAGACAATTATTAATAATTTTTGAAAGACATAAAGTATTAACTAGCACCACTTTTCCAAAAATTGTCAGTGGTCTCTTTTCCCATATTTTTAGAATATTTTTCATTTTTCTGATCTTATCATTCCAATTCAGTTCCATACATTTTTCTTTGTTATTACCCACATATATTCCAAGACATTTTAGACATTCATTAGATAAGGATATACCTGAATATGTTTTCAGTGTGCTATTTCTCAGAGAACCTATCAATAAACCTTCTGTTTTACTAAAGTTTAGCTTTGGACCTGCTGCTTTTGTAAATTCCTCAATTGTGTTTAATCCATGCGTTACTGAGTTAATGTCGGACAGGATAAGCATCATGTCATCAGCGTACTGACTAATTTTGACCTCGTGTGTGTTGAATTGGAATCCTTTAATGCTTTTGTTATTTTTTATTTTTACCTTTGATGCCCTTTGATATGCTGCGGCAGCAAAAGTCCCTAAAAATTTGAATAAAACGGCCGTGGCGGCCATCTTGTTTTTGGAAACGAGGCCAAAAAACTCAGAGGCAAGCTTTTGTACCATTGAACCTATCCTGCAAATTTGAGGCCTCTAATGCTAATACTTTTGGCTGCAGAGGGGTAACGAGAAATCATCTACACACTGCGGCGGCGGTGTACCCCCGAGAAAACCATAGTAAATGGATACAATTATGTCAACAGGAAGTGAAAAAACAAAATGAAAACAAGTCTTCTAAACTGCTTTATTTCTTTTAAAAAAAAAACAGCAAAATGTGTGTACTTTAACTATATTTTGTGTTGTTAGTTTACCATTTTATTTGTGAAAACAAAGTAACTACCAGTATATATACATTTTCGCAAACCATTCACAAAATCGTCACGAAAACCCTTGACGATATCGACAGAAGACATCCCTCACGATGCCATCTCTAGATATTAACATATATTTATGTTGGTTTATTGTTATTTTTCTTATTTTAGATTCAGGTCTAGAGGAAATTGCATTTCACGATTTTAGCTAATCCAAAGAATCTAAATCTGAATCTGGTTTGCACAGATTATGCAGATTTTTGTTTGTGAAATACACCTACTGTACTGCTAGTGGTGGTGGACCAATTCACGCCCGTGTACCAAATCACGCCCACCCCTGAATTTATCCAAAACAATCACAGTTAAACATATAAGAAATGTATATGATCAATTTGATGATTATCTATGCTGTGGTAAACATCTTCTCTGTGAAAAATTATAAATCTTCAAGAAAATTGGGGGTGGGCCTGAATTGGTACCGGGGCGTGAATTGGTCCACCACCACTATCCTGCATAAGTTGGCCGCCCTCACCACACCTTCACAGGGCTTTAACATGGGTGTCCTTCTACATTCTGAAATCATGTATTATTGTTAAACTTATTATATGCAACAGTTTTCACTGGTGTACAATAACCTATTTGTCTTTCTAGAGCCTGTAGATGAGCCGCGGCCAGTTATGCCTGTGGCCAATTTATGCAGGGTAGCTGTGGAATATCCCACCACACTATTTACATTTTTTATGTTATATTTTGCCTTGGGCATTTCTTTGGGTATCTTTATTTCGCACCTGCAGAGAGAAGTATCTCCCTGCTTTAGTGAGACAATGGTTCCAAAAAAGCAAATTGAAAGGGTTTATATATGATTCTAACGTGACACGGTTGTGTCCACGATTCTGATTGGCTAAGACACAAAAAATTGCTCTGTAAAACCCCGCATAACCTCATGAGCTCTATTTTATCGCTCACAATGCTGCTCCGCAAAAAGAAAACTTGAAGTAACAGCTTAAGATTTTTTTCATTAAATAGACAAATAATGGTAAACACGATATTCAGGGATTCTTACATTTGAACATAGAATATACTGATATGAATGTGCTAAAGTTTAAGGACATTTATCAAAGAAAAGGGTTATTTTAATTTGTGGCTCTTCCAATATTTCAACGGCACCCTCGATAAAAAGATCTTTATAGAATATTTGTATATTTTTTCTATAAAATAGCTTCAAAACTAATTTTTATAAGATCTTCTAAAATGTCATGTTAGAATAGAAATAGACAACTCCGAGCTCGGGGTTATAGGCGATTTTATGTCAGTTGCACCAGTAATCATGCTACTTAATAAAAAATATCAATAAAGTATGTGATAAAACAAGTTTACACTAAGTTCTCCACAACTATAAAATACTTCAGGCATTATTTATGCTGAATTATGAAGAAAATATCAACTAAAATGCTGAAAAATATCTGTTGCATTCATTTAATTTTGAATGTCAAAGGTTATATGTCACAGGGTTACTGATCCAGTTTTCATGCTATCTGTTGGTTATTGCATAAACTTTAAAATTAAACAATTTTTGCACAATATTATACAAAAACATTACTGTTGAACTCTACACAATAAAGTTTCCAATGGTGTTTTAATTGTAAAAATTGGTTATGTATTGGCAGATTTATAAGCAATTAAAGATTAACAAAATTTCACATTGCATTGATAAAAATTTATTGGCAAACAAACTATTGCATGAACCCAAAATAAGGACTAAAAGAGTTTAACAAGTGATATCCAAGTACCTGATTCAACTACAGAAATGACAAAAAGTATCATTTTAAAGAAAAATACCAGTAGATTTTGTCAGTTTTTATTTGAAGAAATTTTGTTTTATATTGGCTGAGATATTGTTAAATATGTTGCAAACACACGAAAACTAGTGCTAGCACGAAAACTGGACCATCGACCATACAACGATTACAGAATTAGAATCACTCAGGCTCCGCCTTCATGATCCTAATATCGCTAATCGTTGTAAATCCGGTGTAGCGCGAGATAATGACTCCCCTATATTTGTCACTAGAGGATACTAGTACCTTTCCCCCTAGTACCTCCAACAAAGACACATAAGGCGGGCGTTCACTGGTAGGCGGGCGTTCACTGGTAGAAAGCCACTAAGCTCTCAGACTCGTTTTTGGATGGCATTTTTACAATATTTTAGAATGAACATGCGGTCACACTGAACCAGGGAATTTGAGGATTTATTATTGTTGTTTTATGTCTGATAATATTGGTTGCGTTGGTTGTGATATTTAGCATTGTCCATTTACATTGTCATATCGAAAACCCATCCATCATGGATATAGTCAATGTACGGGTTTTCGATATATTCAAGTTTTCGGTACATCCTAAAACTCGGACTTCTGTCCAACTTGGACTTTTACTTGGCCAAAGCGGCGATAGCAGCGATGGGGGAGGAGGAGGGGGGAGCGGCAATTTTCTAGAAATATTTCATAAACTAACAGAGATCCCAACGTGGAGTGTTACACCCAATATTCAGCATATGCTTTTGAAGAAATATGAGGCTCCAGAAAGGGGCTTTCCAACAGTACTTTATAAATAAAAATATATCCTGGCCATCCTGGCCATCGCCGCCCCACACCCCCTCCCTATTTCCAAGTTGGACAGGAAAGCCGTCGCCGCATGCTACATTAATGTTACAGTACTGAGAAAACTAGACAGAGTATCTGTGCCGTCGCCAATTGCTATTGATGTACTGATGGACACAATGGCGAGGGGCAGAGCTCACATGTACTTGTTTTTTGTGTAAATTTTGAACGGCATATTTCTAGACATATTACAACAAGTATAAAGTGTTATTTGAATTCTTGTTTTATGTTTATGCGCCGTTCACTAATATTTAAATGCCAATCAAACTGGCATGCATGTATTTCAACCTGTTTTTAAAATGTAAACAAACCTTCAACAGTACATAGTTATCTATAAAAGAAATTCCTTGCTTGTAAAAGCAGTTTAGTAAAACAGCATATGTACTGTAAACCGGATACAGCTACATGGACATAATAATTACTTTTTAAAGTAAATGAAATAATTTCCCACTGTCCGAGATTTACACAAAAAACTAGTACATGTGAACTCTGTCCCTCGCCATTGTGTCCGTCAGTACATCAATAGTGTGAAGGTTGCGCCCTACAAAATTTATAACAAATCCCAGCTCCGAGCCCCCACCTAACAATTTGTACGGACAAAACTTTAATCTCCAATATGTTACGCAACAACCTTAAAAATTGCCTGAGTTCATTGACCTGACTCCTAACGGAGGAAGATTGACCTTAATCTTCGCAAGAGAATAATACCACTAAGATCTTTAGATTTAATGTAACAACTTATTAATAACACCGTATTAATATAAATTTGACATTTATTAAATCTAATATAAAATATCCAGCAATACAAATACAAGAATACACAGCAAATCTAAATTAAATCGTATTACTGTATTACAGATACGAAATATAAATATTACTAGAAACTAAGTTTTAAACTACAAAGTTACTACTGCTACTGATAATAGTAATAACCTAGAAATACCCGAATATATATATTACCGTTACCGCAATATATTACCGTTATTACAACCTGTTACCGCTATTACAACAATCTGTTGTAATTAAAAACGAACACAATACCTGTGTTCTTGACCCAAGAAACCTGTGTAAATTCTTTACACAAATATTATAAATTAAACCAAATGCTTGGTCTTCAACCGAAATGTGATAGTTACCAGATAAAGTACCACCACTACAACACGGAATGTATTACAACCTACAAAATAAATATACTGAAACCAATGGTTATCAAACCAATAATTAATCACGTATACCACCGGCACAGTCTCCGACTTTACGGTCTCTGATACCGAACATATAGCCAGTCTCCGACTTTACGGTCTCTGTCTATAAACACCAATATACTGATTAAAACCCTATTAAACAGTATCCGACTTTACGGTTTCTGAATAATACACAATATATTATCACTAAGAATAAACCACAATTCCGGATGTAAAATTACTAACCTAAATCTGGCACTGCACTTCAATCAGCAAAACACCTTCTGGTAAAACACAACTGGTATCACACAAATAATAACAACTCCTAATATAAATATTAACGACCCAGTAAAACACTTCTTGTAACCTTAACATTCGAACCCAAACTGAGCCTGTTAAAAATATCACTCAAAATAACACTTAGGATTCAAACCCAGCATTAGCATGCTAAAAATACATCTGATCACCTCAAGATTCAAACCCAGACTTAGTTTACCAAAAACACACCTGCCACCCCAAGATTCAAACCCAGACCGATTTTAAAATCAAATCACCCTATGACCTAATCATGGTTGTTAAGATACCTGTACCTATATCTGACAACAACTTGACAACTGATAAACTGTATTATGACATCACAGATTTTAAACAATACAACTTATAAAAGTGCTGTAATTCATTTATCTAGCGCCTGATAATTAGCAGCAACATTAGGAATGAAATAGGTAATACATTAAACTACATGAAAACCTATAAAACCTATTATAATGCATGAAATCCTACCTTTTAAACACTCAAAATTACCGTTAGAATCACGTCATTTGAACAGGATGTGTACGTAAATGGTTACTGCTAAATTTCAAACTCCGTAACCGAAAACGGAACTCCCGAAATTCCCCGCGAATCTCATCGAAATGCCGTCATTTCACACTTCCCTCCCCTTAAAATATGTCAAATTTATTTGACATACAAGAATACAAGATAAAATCAATAAACGTTCAAGATGTATTCAACATAAAAACACACACAAAAAAAAATTTTACCACACATTACTGTCATATCTCAAAATATGCCAAATCTATATGACATACCACAATACAAGATAAAATATGACCACATCTCATCTTATTTCACTTCAAATATGCCAAATTTATATGACATACAACAACAACAGATAAAATCTGGTAATCATTTAGCAAGTAATACACATTACCAGAATATACAAAAATTACACACCTTTCCCCTCTTACAAAAGGAAATAATTTTCAAATTATTTACAGGATTAAATAGCAAATTAAGTTACCAAGATAAGACTATAGCATATCAATATGCAAAATACTTTAGCTGATATAACATTTAAAATGCATAGATCTACTTTATGTTTAGCAGCAATGTCTCTTTTAAATATCAACAGTTCACATATAACTGATATAACATTTAAAATGCATAGATCTACTTTACGTTTAGCAGCAATGTCTCTTTTAAATATCAACAGTTCACATGTATTGTCCAATGTCCGCAATATCCAGAAATCTCCAGTCTGTTCCTGTCTGCTGAATTTCTGAAACTACACTACATAGTTTAGTACAAAAAATATACTAAAAGTACAATATTTAAACACAAAGCAATATTTCCAAGAGTACCAATTGGTACTAAATATGAAACTTTACGAAAAGATTTCTGATAACATTTACATTTAACATGTACCTTTTACCATCTGGTAAAATATATTTATAACATACTTCTTTCTAACATGACATACATGTATCTACATTGAAGCAGACACTTTGACAAGTACAAGTTACTGAATTCTACAAAATTAAAAAGTTTAATCTGCGAGCAAATCCAGCTCATCATCAAAATCAAAAGTTCAGGTTCACACAATAAGTCCTACAATAGAAATAACATAGTTAGACAAATAATACACAGATCAATACATACTGAACCTGAAAAAAAATGGACTTACTGCAATGCTGAAATAATTTCAAGACAAAATAAACTGCAGTAACACACAGTAATCTAATACTACAATATCAACAAAATTCAATGCCGCTTAAACAAAGCCAAAGCTTTAAGCAAGACAAATTACACAGCAAAGCAAAATCAGCATAAGCAATAAATGCTGAACAAATACTCAAGTTATTTTCACCAAAAAATACCTTTAAAATCTGTAATTCTACAGATCAAATAATTCTGTAAAAATAACCGAACAAAATAAAAAAAAAAAATCACAAACTGTGAAAACTATTCAACAAAAAAAAATCAATTGATCTAAACCGGGTACTGGTACTACTGGCTTGACAGATCGATCCCGGACGAGCCCCCAAAAATGTGAAGGTTGCGCCCTACAAGATTTATAACAAATCCCGGACGAGCCCCCAAAAATGTGAAGGTTGCGCCCTACAAGATTTATAACAAATCCCGGACGAGCCCCCAAAAATGTGAAGGTTGCGCCCTACAAGATTTATAACAAATCCCAGCTCCGAGCCCCCACCTAACAATTTGTTAGGACAAAACTTTAATCTCCAATATGTTACGCAACAACCTTAAAAATTGCCTGAGTTCATTGACCTGACTCCTAACGGAGGAAGATTGACCTTAATCTTCGCAAGAGAATAATACCACTAAGATCTTTAGATTTAATGTAACAACTTATTAATAACACCGTATTAATATAAATTTGACATTTATTAAATCTAATATAAAATATCCAGCAATACAAATACAAGAATACACAGCAAATCTAAATTAAATCGTATTACTGTATTACAGATACGAAATATAAATATTACTAGAAACTAAGTTTTAAACTACAAAGTTACTACTGCTACTGATAATAGTAATAACCTAGAAATACCCGAATATATATATTACCGTTACCGCAATATATTACCGTTATTACAACCTGTTACCGCTATTACAACAATCTGTTGTAATTAAAAACGAACACAATACCTGTGTTCTTGACCCAAGAAACCTGTGTAAATTCTTTACACAAATATTATAAATTAAACCAAATGCTTGGTCTTCAACCGAAATGTTATAGTTACCAGATAAAGTACCACCACTACAACACGGAATGTATTACAACCTATAGTGATAAATATACTGAAACCAATGGTTATCAAACCAATAATTAATCACGTATACCACCGGCACAGTCTCCGACTTTACGGTCTCTGATACCGAACATATAGCCAGTCTCCGACTTTACGGTCTCTGTCTATAAACACCAATATACTGATTAAAACCCTATTAAACAGTATCCGACTTTACGGTTTCTGAATAATACACAATATATTATCACTAAGAATAAACCACAATTCCGGATGTAAAATTACTAACCTAAATCTGGCACTGCACTTCAATCAGCAAAACACCTTCTGGTAAAACACAACTGGTATCACACAAATAATAACAACTCCTAATATAAATATTAACGACCCGGTAAAACACTTCTTGTAACCTTAACATTCGAACCCAAACTGAGCCTGTTAAAAATATCACTCAAAATAACACTTAGGATTCAAACCCAGCATTAGCATGCTAAAAATACATCTGATCACCTCAAGATTCAAACCCAGACTTAGTTTACCAAAAACACACCTGCCACCCCAAGATTCAAACCCAGACCGATTTTAAAATCAAATCACCCTATGACCTAATCATGGTTGTTAAGATACCTGTACCTATATCTGACAACAACTTGACAACTGATAAACTGTATTATGACATCACAGATTTTAAACAATACAACTTATAAAAGTGCTGTAATTCATTTATCTAGCGCCTGATAATTAGCAGCAACATTAGGAATGAAATAGGTAATACATTAAACTACATGAAAACCTATAAAACCTATTATAATGCATGAAATCCTACCTTTTAAACACTCAAAATTACCGTTAGAATCACGTCATTTGAACAGGATGTGTACGTAAATGGTTACTGCTAAATTTCAAACTCCGTAACCGAAAACGGAACTCCCGAAATTCCCCGCGAATCTCATCGAAATGCCGTCATTTCACAATAGCAATTGGCGACGGGACAGATACTCGGTCTATGAGAAAACATGAGGCTCCTAGTGGGGGTACTTTATAGTGGTTGTGGACCAATTCACGCCTGTGTACCTATTCACGCCCACCCTCAATTTTCTTAAAGATTCATGGTTTTTCATAGAAAAGATGTTGACCACATCAAAGATAATTATCAAATTGATCATATACATTCGTAATTTATTGTGTAACTGTGATTGTTTTGGAGAAATTTAGGGATGGGCGTGAATGGGTACACGGGCGTGAACTGGTCCACCACCACTAAATAAAATACCTCCTGGCCATTGCACCCCCCCCCCCCCAACCCCCAACCCCCCCCCAACCCCCCCATCGCCGCATTACTTGGACTGTCGCCGCTGGCCATCAACCCCTCCTTCGATCATTTAAAACATAAGCCCTCGGCCTCGACTTTGAGGATATAATTTTGTTTTTAGGATCAAGTGAAGAAAGAGGCGCATTTAGTCGAAACGCCACTAAAACATGGGTCGAGGGGGGAGATCTTCCGTCGGTTTGCGGAGCCTTCACTTGTCCCTGTTTTTATATATCTGATAATTTTGCTTGCGTTGGTTGTGATATTCAGCGTTGTCCGTTTACGTTGTCATATCGAAAACCCGTCCATCGTGGATAGTACCTTTCTCCCATATAAATTATATTATCGCCCTTGTGAACGTACTACTAAACTTCGGTGAATACCACAAAAAGATAAACATCGGTGCTGTCGGGTTTTGTTTTCCTGAAGCCTCGTTTAACGACAATAAAATGGACAAATTTTATTATTTTATTACAGTATATTCCTTTTTACCCGTTTCACGTTATTGATAGTGTAACCATAGAAATCGTATAAAAAAGACTTTTTTATACGATTTCTATGAGTGTAACAACGTATATTTCCCAGCTGTCCGCACCACTTTGACCTTGGGTTGAATCCAACAGGTGGAATCAGGATGAAATATCAAATAGATGTCATTTGTGGGAGTGAACTTTGAACTTCAATTTTATTCTACTTTGGGTAAATGTGAAATTGAATCTATCTTGTTCAGCATTTAACACTCCTGCCACAATCACACCCATACGGACGGTTACACTCAGCAGTAAAACCTTGTTCATACTAGAAGAACCCTCAAATTGGAAAATTTAATAAGTAAATTAAATTTTTATAAGTTAATATCTTACCTAGTGGACAGATGCATTTGTCCGGCGCACAGCCGGTCCCGCCAAACGTTAGAGAAAAACGCCTCGAGCTGGGCTCTGGCCCGGACCGGTAGTGTCCTGTTTACTCGCCAGGTGGCTGTATAGCCTCCCTGCCGGTGCACTGCGCGTGCGCGCGCATGCGTACTTCCTCCTTTTGTTTGCACCCTGTTTGAGTCCCCTGGGAATGTTTGTTGCGGGGAAGGCAGGGTGGGAATCCCTCTGTCCACTAGGTAAGATATTAACTTATAAAAATTTAATTTACTTATTAAATTTTCCATTTTATTGCGTTAATATATCTTACCTAGTGGACAGATGCAGAATAACTACCCATTGGATGGAGGGCAGCTAAACTCAACAGGGACTCTTGTCAGAACTCTGGGCCTCCGGCCCAAGGGTTAGGGATCCTTCCCATACCCTACACCATAGTTGGTTCCCCCCCCTCTTTTTTTGCCGTCTACCGAGCCACCTGGGCTAGGACTATAGGAGAGAGGAGGTAAGAGTTCAGTCCCAAGGATTCCGAAGGAAGCAGAACAGGCTAAACTAGAAATAACTCATACCCCACACCAGCCCTTCCGGTTGAGAACTGCGCGCTGGGGTTACCAAACAAGATAACTAAAAAAGAAGGAGCCAACTAAAACAACCCACTACTCCTTCTAAACGCTTTACACTATATACAAGTTATCCTTTCAAGGATACCAGTTACTCGCGTATGTGCTGGGCTGCGACCACTGGTCCTAAATGGTACAGGTCAGCATCAGCCCATGCTACATCCTTCAAATAAAATTGGGTGAAGGTATTGTGCGACTTCCAGTGGCAGGCTGAGAGGATCTGGTCCAAGGACACACCTCCTTGAAAAGCCTTAGAAGCTGCAAAGGCCCGCACATCATGGGCTCTGACCTGATGTAATTGTTGTGCATCCTCATTGGACAATTGATAGCACAACAAGATGGTTTGTTTAATCCAAGAAGAAATCGTAGCAGGAGCGATGTCCTTATTGAAGTTCTTCTTGAAAGACACAAAGACCAACTGTTTGCCGGAACGGAGGTCTTTGGTCTTGTCCAGGTAATAACGCAAAGCCCGAACTGGACATAAGGTTCTATCCTCCTTGAGAGACTTATCCAACGTAGGGGCCAAGGCCGGAATAATTACCGGAGCTACTGAAGAAGGCCCTTCTTTAGCCAACTGATTCTTGGACAAAAAACAAGGAGAAGGGAATAAAGAAACATTAGCCCAATCTTCCTGATGTCTAATGTTCCTGTGTACCCAGGCATGAATCTCACTCCTTCTTTTGCCCGAGCCCAAAGCCAGGAGAAACACCGTTTTGAAGGTAAGATGTTTCAGAGACGCCTTTCGAAGGGGTTCAAAGGGGGACTGGGTTAATTGATGCAAGACCAGAGACAGATTCCAGCTAGGGACTCCTCGAAGACCCTTGGGTTTATCTCTATGGAAACTGTCTAGCAAGCGGGTAAGGTTTTCGTCTTTACCAAAATTAACCTTGTCACAACCAATTTTGTCGGCTATAGCAGTTCTATAGCCATCTATGGTGCTAGGTTGAAGATTTTTCTCCTTGAAAAGGAATAGGAGAAATTCCGCTACCTGAGTTAAAGAAGGTGACCCGAAGTCCACCTTGTGTGACTCGCACCATTTGACAAATATGGACCACTTCGATTCATAGATGGCTCTGGTTGATTGTCTTTGAGGAGCCTCAATTCGCGTTGCCACTTCATTAGAGAATCCTTGTGCCTGTATGCTAGAGGCTCTAGGAGCCAGGCGTGGAGGTTGAGCCCTAGGAGATCTCTGTGGGGACACTGATTGAACGGTTGGGTCAGCAGGTTCTCCACGTTTGGAAGGGAGAGAGGAATCTGAACAGACATGCTGACTAGATCCCAGAACCAAGGCATGTTGGGCCACCCTGGAGCAATCAGAACCAACCTGTGAACTCCCTGATCTAGGATCTTGGACACCACCTTGCCCAAAAGAGACACAGGAGGGAACGCGTAGGCATCCATATTCTCCCAATTCAGGCTGAGAGCATCTACTCTCCATGCCTGTGGATCGGGTACTGGGGACACAAACTTGGGTAGTTTGTGATTGTACCTTGTTGCAAAGAGATCCACTCGGGGAGTGTGCCACCTGGCACATAAGTGGTCGAAGACTTCCTGCAGGAGGGACCATTCTGTCTGAATAACCTGAGTGCTCCTGGACAATTTGTCTGCTATCACATTCAGCCTTCCCGGAATGTGCCTGGCCCTTAGAACTATCTGTCTGCGATTGCACCAGGAAAGCAGTCTCCAGAGGAGGGCACAAAGTGAGCCTGATCTCATACCCCCCTCCTTGTTGATGTATGAGACAACCGTTGTGTTGTCCGTGGCTATCAGAATGATCTGGCCCCAACACTGTTGCTCGAACTTCTTGAGGGCCAGAAGGACCGCCTTTAGCTCGAGAAAGTTTATGTGCAACTGGCTTTCTGAGTCCGACCAAACTCCTTTTGCCGTGTGGTCTCCTAAGTGCGCGCCCCAACCTTCGTTTGAGGCGTCGGTAAACAACTGCAGAGCATGTTGTAGAGGATGAAGAGGTTGGCCGCTGAGCACATTGTTTTCGTCCAGCCACCACTGCAGATGAGGGTACAGAGATCTGGGAAGAGGAATCTCCTTCTCTAGTACCTCTGGCACGTGCCAGTGATTCTTCAAGTGCCACTGAATCGGTCTCATGTGAAGGCGCCCCGAAACCACCTGTTTCTCTGTGGCTGTCAACAAACCTATGAGAGACATGAACTCTCGGACCGAACAATGGTCTCTGTTCATTAGCATCTTTATTTTTTGAGTTAGGGTTTGCCACCTCTCCTGAGTCGGCTTCACTAGACCCTTGGAGAGGTCGAAATGATAACCGACAAAGTTGAACTCCTGTTGGGGAACAAGTTCCGACTTTTGCAAATTGACTAACCATCCCAACTGCTGACACAGAGCCATCAGGGTCCGTGTTTGGTTCACACAAGCCTCCCGAAAGGGCGCTCGAAGCAACCAGTCGTCTAGGTACTGGTGGATCCTTATACCCCTGGACTGGGCCATCAATTTCACCTCCTTCACCACCTTTGTGAATTCCAAAGGAGCCGTCGCTAGGCCGAACGGCAGAGCCCTGAACTGGAAGGTTTGACCGTGCAGGTGAAACCGGAGATACTTCCTCGACCTTGGGTTGATGGGAATGTGGAAATAGGCATCGCTGAAATCCAGCGATGTGACCCATTCGCCTTTTTGAAGGGATAGCCGGATGGTCTCCGGAGTTTCCATTTTGAAGGTTTCCGAGTGGAGGAAAAGATTGAGTTTGCTCAAATCCAAGATTGGACGCCATTTGTTGTTTGGTTTGGGAACTATGAACAGCCGGTTGTAAAAGGCCAGAGAAGCCCGAACCACTACTTTTTCTACGGCCTGTTTTGTAATCAGGGACTGCAACGCCTCCTTCAAAAACTTGTTTCTGCGAGGGTTGGCGTATCCGCTGATTATCAGAGGACACCTGGTCAATGGGGGCCTCATCTTGAAAGGGAGGTTGTAACCGTCCTTCAAGATGGAGACTACCCGAGGATTTGAACCCAGGCTGAGCCACGTTTCCCAGAACCTGTGCAACCTGCATCCGACAGGAGGATTTTCTGCAACATTGTGGACATTTGGTACATGAGGGACAGAACGACAAGGAGAGACAAAAGAAGCACTTTTGACATGTTTTATTTCTGTCTGACAAAGATCGGGACTTAGGCCTTTCTTTTGCGGCTGCCCGGGACCGACAACAATAGGAACAGGAATTACAGCAGTTCTTGAGTATACAGTCTTTGGAAAGTTTTGAGGGCTGATGTTTTGACCCACTATCTTTGGAATTATTTGGTTGTGTGGGTTTGTACAATGATTGTCATTTATAATTTTTGCCACCCCGGGCATACTTGGAAAAACGGTGGTTAGTAGAACCACGCCCACGGCCACGACCTCGTGACCCAAACTGTCGCCAAGGTTGTTGAGGAGCAGATGACGGCTGAACCATGGTCTTAGCCTCCTTCTTCTCATACGGTTTATAGCGATACTTGGTCTTCTGTTGGTGCTGGGGACCAACTCGAGACTGGACCGACACATGTTGTGTCTCAAACTTGTTGATATCTTGTTCCGCGACATTCAAGGCCGCGTCGGGAAATAACCCATATCCAAAAAGAGCAGCATTCCTCAGTTCATTCCAAGTGTCCATCTTCATACCGGGACGAACATGATCTAAATAAGAGTCCCGACGCATCAGAATGAAGTTCCCCAGCTGCACAAAAAGGCTATCAGCCAGGTGCTGTAGAGCTGTCCCAAGAGAGACAGATACATTCTGGTGGAAAGCACATAAATCCCTTAACTCCTTAAGTGCTTCAGACACCTCCTTGGCTGACTTGCCCTTACTGAGATGAGTCTGTAGGAAAGTTATGTGATGTGCCATCTGATCTTGAATCTCGCTAGTGCATCTGCTGAAACCAGCTGCATGGTTCACTGTGTAAGTACCCTCTCGGGCGCACCTTTCCCATCTGCGTAGTACTTCTTGCGATATGGGACGAGACACGGGACCTGTTGCGAGATATGCAGCTGGTTTGACAATTCTTGAGAATTGAGCATTTAGTTTCGCCTCAGAACCATGCCAGTTGAACAGCTTTCTACCTGGTCGCTGGGGACCATCTGTCTTTAACTTATGCATGGGATACCATTTATCCTGTGGTTTAGGGGTGCGTATGAATTGGTCAGTACGCAAACCACCAGCTTCTTGACTTCGGGAAGGGTAACCCTCAGCTACAGTCAGATTAATCCTCTCCAGCTTCTGACAGAGCCAATCGTCTGCTGGCATGGCTACTGACACCTTTGAACTTGTCTTCGGATTTTTTCCACGCCACGGATTGTTGGACTTATCCGGGTCACTGTACTCAAACTCAAAGTCTGGGATAAAGTTCCAGCCCATAAAGGCCCTGATGGAACGAACTGTTTCCCTGTAACTCATTTCTTCATTCTTTTCTGGTTTATCAGTGTCTGATTCAGAAAGTTCACCATCCTCGCTATCCAAAACATCCGGTGATGTATGATCCCTATCCACAACATCTGTTGATGTATGATCCCCAAAGAGTGGTTCGTCTGAAGCCACAGGCAAGACATCTGTTAAGGGGTGTTCAACATTGGACATATCATCTGAGCCACCAGCAGAAGCAAGGTTTCTAATAAACGGCTCCCCAGCCGGTGCAGCCGGTTCCGGACCGGTAAAAGATCCATCCACAACCGGAACCGGTTCCTTGGGTACAAAGGTGTCAGTTTGGTATGCCCTGACCGGACCGGTCATCTCCCCGACCGGTACCGGTTTAGCTTGTTGAAGTGCAGTGTCAGAGGGCTTTTTCTGTACCGGACCGGTATTTTCCTCAACCGGAACCGGTTTTGCTTTGGAAGATTTATGATGAGAAGACTTGTGCTTCTTCTTTGAATCTTTCTTGCCATCTGATCCTGTACTAGCCTGTACTGCCGGAAACCGCACCGGACCGGTGGTTCGGGCAGAGGCAGGATCTATGAATGGCTGATCAGAAACCGGTGGGTTTGAAACCTGAACCGGTACTTTGGGGGTAGCAAATATATTGCCTCTTGATAAGAGTGCTTCAAAACGAGAGAATTTCTCATCTAGCTGGTCACTTAATTTGTCAAAATCTTTTTTGGAAACAAAATCTGAAGAACTCACATTATCGCTACCCCCAGGGAGGTCCTGCGCATGCGCACTGTCATCTTCAGAAATCGTCTGCTGAGCATGCGCAGTACTAGCTGGCTGTTGAGAAGAATTAACTGGAGACAGCACAGTTACATCTCGTGGTGACACTAGCAAACCCGCTTTCTTGTCCTTGCGAATTTGATACTGTGGAGTGGCCAGCATATCACGTTGAATTGCTGTAAAATTGTCACAAATCTTGCATATCGCACCTCCCACAATGCAGGGATCTTTACCCAGACCTTTGTCTCGACAACGAGCACACTTCTCATGCATATCAAAGCCAGCCATCTTATGGCCGCACGATCCCCGCCTTTGTCCTGGTGAATCCATAGTTATTAAACAACACTTCTATACAAAGAATTTATCAAAATATATCCTGTAACAGATATAAATCATAATAAAAGTTTCTCCAAAAAAAACAGACGACCTCTCGTCTTCGCGCCAAACAAAAGGAGGGAGTACGCATGCGCGCGCACGCGCAGTGCACCGGCAGGGAGGCTATACAGCCACCTGGCGAGTAAACAGGACACTACCGGTCCGGGCCAGAGCCCAGCTCGAGGCGTTTTTCTCTAACGTTTGGCGGGACCGGCTGTGCGCCGGACAAATGCATCTGTCCACTAGGTAAGATATATTAATGCAATAAAAGTAGAAAACAGAAGGGACAAGTTCACAGTCGTCAAATGCACTACAGCCAATGTTACCATCCAGTGTAGCGCGAGATAATGAATCCCCCATATTTGTCACTAGGGGGTAAAATATTGTAATGGGGATTGAAATATTTTGACCCCCCCACCCAGCAAGCATGATCATATGGGGCCTATGTGGGCTATAGGCGGGCAAATAGCAATATGGGTCCTATAAAGGATATATATGGGCACAGAATGCCCAAAGGGGGCCCATATTGGTCCCAGTTATATAAAAATACTTAATGCTCCCTAAATAGTACAAAATGAGGAAAATAAAACATATTTAATAATAGATTCATTTGGCATCATGTTGATTTGGACTTCGTAAAGAGTGGTAAACAAAACATTTATTATCACAATGTTTAATATGGGCTCCAGAATGGACTTTTATGGATGATTTACTGGTATAAGGGCCCCAGATAGGCCCCATATATAAATCCTAGAGGAAAAATGTAAATATATATAACAAGTGTTCTTTATTAACTTCTCATCTGATTTTGAATTAAAAAAATCCAAAAATAAAAAAGGTCCCATTTGAGAAAAACAACTCGCCACAAAAGCTTTTTAAATAAAAGTGTACATGCATATTGGTTGGACCTGTGAAGGTCAAAAATGGGTATAATATTCTCACAAGGGACCCTCATTATTATCACATACAATAGCCATTTTATAGCTCTGTAAAGGTATTGTAAAGTTTTTGTAAAAAATGTATTAAATTAAATTTGTTGTATATCTCACTAATTAATAATCTAGTGGTTTATATAAAAAATGTATTAAATTAAATTTGTTGTATATCTCACTAATTAATAATCTAGTGGTTTATATTACCTTAATGTACCACATACACCTTTTTCATGTATAAGAGTACAGAAATCCTAAGTCTACAGTTGTGGAAATTCTGTAAAATTTTAGTTTCTCTTAGTTTAACTCAAGGGGTCATTAATAGGTCCAACCTCCTATATCATGCAGTACAGATATGTTTATCTTTTCACACAGATAGTATTTTGAGGCAGTGCTAGGAAAATGGAAAAACACCCCATGGTGTGAAACAGGGTAGCCTTTCGTCACTAGGATACAAATTACAGTACAATTTAAAGATTATAAATATGTGTGAGAAATCTATGAAAGTTGTAAAAATTGTGTAAATAAGGCTAAAATAATAAACTATGATATTTTTGGTGGGGATTCATAATGAAAAAAAATCTTTATTAATCAAATAATGCATGTGCTAAATTATATCAATTAACTGAGGATTTCATCATGTGTTTTACTTGTGTCTTGACAAGGCTATGTAGCTGTTTTAGCTTGGGCCATCTGGAAAAAGGGTTTGGGTGAATCATTAAGTGATGAGTTTCTGATACACATTTCTGTATTCTGTATAAGACAAGCTTAGACACAAATGTGGTACATCATAAGATTTTGAACTTGAAATGATTTGAATTACATTCTGGAAATTGGATAATAGTATAGTATGAATCAAGATTGTATTGTGCATTATTTACAAAGGCTTCATGAAAGTGTATTAAAATATTAGACAGAATATGTGGGCAAAGTGTGAAGGAAATTGTGGACTGTTCACACAGATCAACTCATTTTTGAGCTTCTATTACATGCGACTTGAACTACAAATGGACCTTATGTTGGTAGTGCACATTTAAAAACTGAACCTATATGTAGGACCAATAAGAACCTGGATGCAGTTTACCATATAGTGCCCTTGTCAGACCCACATATAACCCATATACAGAGCCCATACTGGTCCCATACCAAACCATTTGCAAAAACCATCTGGGCCCCATGTTCAAATTACAAGTTGGGCCCATGTGGGACCTATTTATTTCACAATAAAGGCCCCATATGGGGCCCATATATGACCCTTATTGATAAACCATATTGGTCCCATCAGAAAACCGTTTGCAAAAACTGACTGGGGCCCATATAGGGCGCCCACAAAGGCCCCATATAAGAATCCATTTGGGACCCTTGTTGGTCCCATATGTAGTGCTGGCTGGGCAGCAGGCAATAGGATATCAAAAAGAAATCAAAAAGACACTGGGCAAGACATCAGAAACTGATGCTTATTTGAAATTCGAAATGACATCATATGTTAAATGTCAAATAGATCTTTAGTAGCCTAGTCTATTTGACATCTCCAAAAGCCATAACAATGACATCTAGTAGCCAACATAAATTTGATATCAGCATAAGACATCAATATGATCACCCAATTTGGATTGACTTCGTGTCTATATGACATCAGAAACTGACATCAATCTGATGTACTGATTTAAAAATCTGACTGACATCATTTCACAAGTGCTGAAACCAATTTTCAGTAATAAAAATTTTGGTTAATAACACACTACATTGCTTTAACTACCATTTATGTACACTTACCTGACACAGCTTTAAGTGATTTCCATGTACTATACAGATTATTCCATGGGAGAAAATAATTAATATTCTGTGGGAACCAGTTCAAAAATTTATACCATTTGTAAAGATACAAATTATGGGTACAAAAGTTTGAATATTAGAAGCCCTTTTTCTGAACTTTTATCTTTATTTATTCAATCTTTGGCTTGGTTGCAAACACTAAAGTATACATTTGTTTACAAATCAACATATTTCTTGTAAATTTTTGCTGTCTCACAGCATTTTAGTTACAGTTTTAAACATAATTGTTTTGTCTGTACCAAAACTTAATTATTTTTGTCAAAGCAACATCACAGACTAGAGGCCAAGTTAGTTAGTAGGTTCAGCATCTAATCACAGGTTGTCACCTCTGCCTAGGTTTGCCCCTACTCATGTGAAAAAGCTGAGGGCCTGTCCTAATATGACCCTGGTTGTTGTACAGGATGGAAAATCCAACTTTGATTTAACACAGACTAGATAAATTATTCAGACTTAAATATCATTTAGACATCCATACGATGCATTTGTAATATTCCTAAAAATGATATAATTTTATAGAATACTAATGTTAATCTGATGTCAAATAATATGACGATACTCCACTTGAAATGTTTTAACAAAGTGACATCATATTAATATCATTAAGATGTCAGAAACAATGCCCGAGTAGAATATCAGGTCACATCATATTATTCGAACATCATATTTTCATCATTTGACATGACTACAAAAAGTCATGTTGGGATGGTGTCAATTTTATGTCATTGAATAGGATAATACAATCACATTAGGTCTGGTTATCATTTTGTCATCTAGTTGATATTGTAAGTATGTTATTGACATAAAGTCATGTCATGTCACATAAACTGGATGTCAGATTTGTGTCAGATGACGTGACCACCTTAAATCATGTCCAGGTGATAGTTACTTGATGTCATATACTAACATACTCTCCAAATTAGCATCAAAGTAATATATAAATATAATGAGACTTACTCAAATTAAACCTTTAACAGGGCAAACATATTTGTGGCAATTTTATGGTTCAATTTAATTTAATTTAATTTAACAAAGAAGTATTAAGAATGCTATATTTTTCACAAGTCAATGCAAATCAATATGAAAATGCAATTAAATCAATCTGATGAATTTGATGATACAACACACTGATATGCATATAAAGTTGCATTTTCTGGCTAGGTTAATTGAGAAACTGTCTATGTAAGTACTTAGCATGTAAACACTTAAAACATTGTGATTAAGTCAATCGTTTTGTATCACCCCAAAGCACTCAAAAGAGTCTTAGGCATTGTTAGTGATATGAATGTAGTGACAACTGTCCAATTGACTAAATAAACACAGTATTGTATTGTCCTAATGTCTCTTATAACAGAGAGGGGAGTAAATATCTAGCAGGGGGTGATCACCTTGCAGCCCTGTCTGCTATATTTTGACCCCCATAATCCCTCTAATTGTTTGGGGGTGCAAAATGTTGCTTGCAAGATGATTACTCCCCTAAAGATCAAAGGAGGGGGTGCAAAATATAGCGGGAGTCATTATCTTGTGTTACACTGGTAACTCTCTCGAATATGTTTAAGATTTTCATAACAAAAAATAAATTTAATTCTACAATTATAAAAGTAGGAATGTTTTAGAATTACAAGGCCTAAAATGTACGACAAATTAATGAAGGGATATTTGAAAAACAATGGCATTTTGAAATATTTTCTTAAATACGAATTTTCACATTTTCAAAAAGTCTGTATGAATGTAGTGCATATTTTATCAACATACAAGGCTTTTTTTTAATGAAAAAACATTGAATTTAATAATAAAATTTAATAATTGATGCTAACTCATCAAAAAGTAACTTTACTGGGTATTTTTAGTTTTTTTTTTGTTTTTTGTTTTTAAATGGACGAAATAGCCTCTTTTTTTAAAACTGTTAAATAGTTAGTTAAAATTTGTGGGCTCACTGAAATATGATTTTTAGACATACCATAATAAATAATTTTTTACTAAGTTTCACAAAATCCCCCATTACTGCTCCCCGCCATCTTGAATAAAAATCCACTGTTGGCCCAACATCAGCAAAATATAGAGATATATAACCTGAGTTGTGGTTGGCAGGCCACTGTTGGCCCAACATTGGCAAAATCTGCTGATGATGCGACCAATGGCCAACGTTGGGCCAAGGTTGGCAAAATCTGCCAACCATCTGACCAACAGCCACGTTGGTCTGATGACAGAATGCTATCTGGGTAGATTCTATTTTCTCCCCAAAGTCCATAAAAAATGGAATACCAGAGAGACCCAAATGCAATACTGTAAATCATCTTATACTAGCAGAATTAGTAAACCGGTGGACAAACTAAAAAAATGTGAATCCAAAACTAAAACCCACATCAGGGATACTCATATCTAAAATCAAATGTTTAGGACCACAGTCTTAAGAGGACATATTATGCATTCAAGATGTGTGATTCCATCAGACAAATATCCAATATTAAGATGGCTTTTTGCCAGTAACTGAGAAGTTGAGAAATGAACTCACTAAAACATCAATAACAGAATTCCTACTAGACATACTCAATAGATGATTTAGAAATGTGGAAAATTGATAGTACAATAAACCCAATCCCTGTATTCAGGTACCTCTCACTGTCAAACCACAGTGTGGGAAATATGGCATTTTCAATTAACCATTGGGTGTGGAATGATACTCAAATGTGACAGAAAATTGTAAAGATCAACAATTATCCTACATTTTGGGTTTCACATCCTACACCCACAAGTTATCAAAATGTTTGTGAGCTGTATAATCAGCTTATCACACCACTACCCAAGGACCACTTATTTTATTAATTTGAATTAATGTTGAAATCAGACCTCTTCAGTCACCTATAGTGGTTATCAAGCCTACTGTCGAATCAAAGGTTATCACCTCTTTGGGACTTTGTTTGATTCTCACAATACTAAGGGCTTGTCCCAACATGACCTATGCTGCCAAATAAAAAAAAAAACCCTAATTATGGCAATGTTGAAATGTAACCTACTCCAACATAGGTGTAATGTTTTCTGGGAATGCAGGTATATATAATTTTATTTCTCATTTAGTTGTTCAAACTATTCATTCTTGTGTGGCTTAGATGTACACAAATTTTATCTTAGCTGGTAAATTTTTATTTAATATAAGATTATAAGGAGATTTTCATTAAAGTTGCATTAATTTTATTCGCGCATGTACATTTGCAATCTAATTTCACTTCTCAGGATATGTATATTCTGATCCTTTATATTTTTAAATAGGTAGCCATTATGTCATACTCATCTAATAGGATCAAAATGATTTATAAAAAAACAATGACATTCCCTGAGTCTAAGATTATTTTATCCAATGTAGTTGATCCGCTCAGGGTACACAACAACAAGATTACTCAATGAATCTTTTAACTTTGTCAGTCACCTCAATGTCCCAGATGGTTTCTTCCTTGGATTGGAATTTAGTATCAATACCACCAGTCATTTTGTGATCTGCTTTTGGTGTAAGAGCTCTTAACTTAAATTATTTCCTGTTTCATTGGTATCCCCTACTCAATTTAACTTCATATTTGCCTCTTGTAGGGCTTCACAAAAAAGTGTTAGTTGTATTCAACTCCGTCTTTTAATTATAAAGTGACTTGCTATCTTTCTTTATACCTCACTGTATACAGATCACCTTCATATGTTATTGTCAATTTTCGCTTGATTAGGATGTTTCTTGGAAGCAACTGATTTTTCAGAACAGATATTGCTAATAACCATACAGTGCAGGCTGTTAAAAGGGGTGCAAAACCCAAATTTTAACCTTTCACCTTTGATAGCTCTATACTTAAACCATGCTTTAAACAAGCTTTCCAACACCACAGAGTTTGTTTTTTTTTAGATACATATATGATGTTATATATTTTATCATGTGACCAATTCCCCTGTATATATTGTCTGTTGTCAAGTCGGGATCTGTTTTTTTTCCAGATTAAAGTTTTATCAGTCCTGGAGTCAGCATAATAGGTATTGATTTTTACATGCTAATTTATAAACAAAATTTACATGCATGATTACCACTTTCCTTAATGCACTATTCCCTTAGCTGCTTAACACTTTCCTTAAAACGATTGCTTGAATTGAACCTTGCAAATGCATCTAAAACATTTATTAGCAATATTTTGTAGGTCAGAACTTTGGAGCCTCCCCACTTCCAAATATTTTTACCATGGTCTTTTATCTCTCTTCATTGAATAATCCTAACAACATTGTAGAATGTCTCTAGTCTTTTGATATTATCTGGAGTTGATGTGATTCCAAAAGATAGGCTCTTCTACCAAAAAAAATATCAATGTATATGGAAGAATATAACATTGTTCTTTGACTTTTTATCCATTTATATTTGAAAAAATATATATTCTTGAATAGTTTGACTTAATTAATGTATATGCCCATACCAATTCTTACATCATTTCCTATGGAGCATAAAACAAATGTGCATCCCCAAAAATTGAGTGGGGATACAGTATGTTACAAGAGGCTTCTATATTTCTATAAACTACGTTTTTAAAGCCCTATTTTCATAATGCTTATTAAACCTTCACCTTCAAACATGTCCAAACAAAGATGGTGGTGAGCAATAATAGTGGATTTTAGAGGACTTTGTCAAAAATTGCCCCACATGCAATCCCTAAAAGTAAGAATGGAAGGGGGGCACAATTTGTAAGCCACTATATTACAATTTTAGACATAAAAATAATATTTTCATTAGTAAGCATCCTTAAAAAGATATTGAATTTGACCTCTGACCCATTATTATTCAGACATTATTATGTTCCTTTGTAACATTTTTCTAACATTTCTTACTAAATGTTTAATAAACGATATACATAAAAAGTTTTAAAAATTTTCTATTATAAATGGTTTTTGTACCCATCATTTTTTTATCTTTACCAAATGTTTCCTTTCAAACGTTTGCAAAACCCAAAAATGTTTACTGGGCACCCAAGTGTTTGCACTTTATTTGTAACTTAACTTAGTTATCAATTCAGAATGACAAACAATAAACATGTATCTGTGTTTTTATTTGATTGAAAATCTTGTCAGCTTAAAATATATTTTATACATGAAAGTGATTAACAGTTAAAATTATTTATTTATTTGGAGTTTTATGTCACTTTAAAACACTGTAGATTTCAATACAGGCGATATCACAACAGGTAGTTTGTGAGCACAGGAAATCAATTCATACAGTTGGTTAAGGTTCTGTGCTGTAAACTACCGAGCATTGGTAAGCAACTACCAACTTTCCCACATAAGGTCCGGGGTTTGAATTGCCGACCTCAGAGGTAGGAGACAAGTGTGCTACCACTGCGCCACAGTGGCCCCCAGCAGTTAAAAGTATATACCAATTACACTAAAACTATAATATAATTATTTTAAGTACGACTCTGTCAAAACTCAATTTCTTAAAGGTCATAGGAAGCATTTTGAGAACTATTGTCAATAGACACACATAGATGGGAAACTTCAATTTTTGTAAAAATAAGATGCGTCTGGACAAGCTTACATGCTATATTCAACCATTTTCTGTCAGTTTTTTCAAGCTTTTTACAACTGTTGCCATTACTTTTCACTCGATAACTTTCGTAGAAAATACTAGCCTTGACATCACAGGTTCATTAGTTTGTAAACAAACTGCTGTAGTAAGCTATTTCATGTACAAACATGTTTATTTTCTGCATGTTGGAATGTTTTTTTTGTTGATGTAATACATCATTCTGGTACAGTAAATTACAAAATTAGCCTTGATAAGATTGTTGGTATTTTTCCAAATAAAAATACATACATTTGAAGAGGAAATATAGTCAAACTGTCTTATCATGTATCTATCAATTTTCAAAAGTATGCAGTTTTCAGTGTTTTGGAATGCAATTTGTTTGTTATGCTATAATATATCAGTGTGCAACAATGAACTACACAATAAGCCTTTGGAAACCTTTATATTACTCTCATATTAAAAATTATATGTTTGGGGAAGTAGGAACAAGATTCATAAATAACACATGTACATGTACAGTACATATCTGCTGGACCATTTTTATGATAAATTTGAACAGATTTTTCCTTGTTTTAAAAACTTATATTACCACAAAATAATCATTAAATAAACACTGAATCAATATAAGAGAGATTGGGCACATGTAAGGATGTGTAATGTTCACACTGTAACCAAAACCCATTGCAAGACTTTCAACCACAAAACATATAAATATATCTGACTGTGTAGATATTGTTCCAACCTCAGGTTTTTTTTTTTTTTTTTTTTTTGAGGCAATGTTTAAACTATGTAAGTGATTAGCCTTTACACAAGCTATCTACATAACTGAAATTTACTAACACATACTTGAAAAGGTGTAATTAAAGAGTACTGTTACTGATTTTTGCCTCTGACACCAATGTATGTCTAAATATGCATTAAATCCAAATAAATTCAATTCAGTTTCATTTACAAAAATGTTGAGAGCAGTATTGGCCAGATCTGTCAAAATTCTTTAAAAAGTTCAGTTTTGACTTTAATATTGCTACAACTCATAGAATTCAATAAAGTGTTTCATTGTATTATAGAACTTTACTGGTTCAGTGCTTTCTGACAAAGCCAACTGTAAGCTTTTGAATTGATACATGTACCTTTGAAATATTTTGTTCTTATAATTTGAGTCTTTATCAAGACTGTGAAAGTTATTTAGCAGAGGAAGAAAGTGAGAAATGCAAGTATATATTCTAAGTTAGACAAGTTCACACATATTCCTTATGCTGGCTGACTTTCATCTAAGTGTTTATATTAACTGAGATGGTTGTAAAACCAGAGAAAAATTAGGTGACGGTTGATAAAAAGCAGCAACATGTGAATAAATAAGATTGATGGGCTGTTTTTGATTCTATGTGAACTAAAACTTAAAAAAAAAAAAGAAAAAACTTACACCAACTTAATTCCCTCAGTGTGTATTTATATGTTTATCTCAAAACTAAACAAACTTCGCTATAAACTTGTGACGTCATCAATCATCATCTACGAGAAAAACAACATGTCTGCTTTTCACAGCACTCGGGATTTTTACTTTCTAGATTGTCATTTGTGACTCTACTACCATATATTTCTTAAAAACAACCACAGTTTCCATTTCATTAAGCGTTTATCTATTTAACAATTGTAAATTCACAGTTTTCATGAAAAATGTTTCCTATGACCTTTAAGATTGATGATTTCTCAAGTTGATATTTAAACATGTCTATATAAATGCATGTGTGATTAAAGTATCTTACACAGGTTGAGAAGTTCATGTGACGATACACATTTTTCATGGGGGGGGGGGGGGGGGGAGATACACTGTTTCACTGAAAAAATGTTTTATGCCTGTACAGGTGGAAGCACCATTTCCCAAAGCCGATGACCCGCACACAGAAATCGACAAAGACATTTATTTGTGTGTAAAATTATATTTAAACGTACTTGAGAAATAATTATCTATTTCCCGCTGGAGTACAAACATGGAAAGGTTGATGTTTCATATTTTTATCAACTTTATATTGAAGCAGTGCTCGAAAATTAAACATATTTGTATTTCTTTTTGTGTGTTTGTAGTCAATATCATTTTCGGTGTGGTCCCCGCCGGAGTTTAGTAGGAACTTCACCTGTCCCTTTTTCTTCATCCGTGTCCGTTATTGCCCGTATCCGTCTTTGGTATGAAACAGTGTACTAGATGTCCGTGTCCATGAAGAACGAATTTTTTCCTTCCTACTCACGGACACGGGTGAGTTCACTGTTTCATACCAAATGATCCAGGGTATCACGGTGTAACGCAAGATAATGACTCCCGCAATATTTTGCACCCCTTCCTTTGATATTTAGGGGAGTAATTATCTTGCAAGCAAGATTTTGCACCCCTTAACAATAGAGGGATTAGGGGGGTGAGAATATTGCAGACAGGGTTGCAAGATAATCACCCCCTGCTAGATATTTACTCCCCTATTGTTGAAAGAGACAACGGGACAATACACTAGTGTGTTTATTAGTCAACTAGACAAGGTCAATACATGTGTATCACTAACAATTCTGATTAAATAAAATGCCTAAGACTTTTTCAGGTTTTTTTTGTGGCAATACTCAACATATGTACATGTTTATAACCAAAATGATTAACTTATTCATAATGTTTAAGTGTTTACATGCTAAGTTTCTAAATAGACAATGACCCATATAACCAAACAACAGGTACATTTTTATGTTCGTCAGTGCATATCATCTTAAAATGGGCTGATTCCTAAGCTGGGCCCCAACATTTATATTACACACAAATTTTAATTAAACACTTATAAACGCTCTATTGATTTCAGGAATATTAAAAATCACTAATCCATATTTAAGTGTAACACACAATATAAAATAATAAAATAATTGGTGTGAGCATTACTATTCGTGGCAAAAAAAGCTCAACAAAAGACACTTTTTGTGTGACACTTAATATAATCATCATTCTGTTAACCATGCAAAAAGGTAAACTCAGCATAAATAAATAATAAACAGAATACATGTACTTTGTTTCAAATTAATCCCCTACATCCACACTAAATAGAATACAAGTATTTTGCTGTAAGTTAATCCCCAGCACAATAGTATCATCAATCTGGGGAGGGATTCCAAATCTTGCAAGGGGTGGGGGGGTGGGTTTAAAATATTTCAACCCCCACTGCAATATTTTACCCCCCTAGTGACAAATATAGGGGAGTCATTATCTCGCGCTACAACGGGTAAGGACAATAACGGACACGGATACGGGTGAAGAAAAAAGGACAGGTGAAGTTCCTACTTTTGACGTATTAACCTTTTGCATCTCTGTATATCGTGGATATGTACAGTACAGTAGACATGGTCACCTCGGTTCTACTTGCGTGTAACATATTTGTTCTCAAACTATGTCATTACATTTCCGTCAACAGTCAGTCAACGACTCAACATGCAAACATGATTGACTAAAAATAAACGACAGTTCCTCATAAGCCAAATAACAGTTTAGTCTGCGCATGCTCCAGCACGTTCTTGAAGGGTCAAGTGGGTAAACACAAACGTGGGAATCTAAACCTGGAAGTGATTTTTAAATAGTGAAAATTGACGATAATATAACCAAGGTGGGTGAAAATAGGGGCTTCCAATGGCATTACAAATGCATGAACAGGTGCCAGATATATAAATATCTAGGAAGCTCTGTAAGCTACAGATATATTAGATACATCATCAGAAAGGTACTTTAAAGAGATTCCGTTTATTTTTGTTTTTAAAATTTTTATGGTAAAAGTTTTATTACTGGATTTGCCAGTACATGCACTGGTCAAGTGGTGTTAAAATTAAACAATGAATATGCATGGGTGTTTGTCTGGTGCCATATGGTTGTGAGGAACTTTCATTGAGTGAAGTAATGAATATTCATGAAGGTCAGGCTGAGTTGTGCTTTGAGTAATTTAACTTGAGTGTATAAATGTTGCTAATTGTGTTGAGAAGAGTTATTCTATTCAGACACATGGTGAAAATTTACCAACTCGCCACGCAACCCATACTTTTATTGTTGCGACAGGCCCATTTATTTCTAAACCATGTTTGTAAATATGTTACAGTTTGTACTTATATTAATAAAATATCTAATATGTTGAATTGTAGAAATAAATAGCCCAAAATAAAAGCATTCTTTTATTTCAGTAGCTCTGGTTGTCACATCTTTCATATACTGAAACTAAATTACTAATGTATTACTGTACCTGGCTTTGAGAATTTTTGGGTTCTGTGCTTGAACTTGAAGAACTGTTAGAACTGGTGGATACTATGGTTTATGCTAGATACATGACCTTATGAGGGTATATAACAGCTTAGGGATGGACTATAAAGTGCTTCAAATTGACCTTTGCATGACCTCCAGGTCTTGGGTTTGGATCTGAGGTCATTGCTGGCCTAGTGGCTTTTGTGTTTCTGTAGCCAAAGAAATTTTGGGTTGCTTTACATAAAGCCACATAACCTTATATAAGTACATATAGCCTTTATATGACCTCTGGGTCTTGGGTTTAAATTTAAGTCTTTGCTGCCCTTGTGATTGTTGGGCTTGTATTTAAAGGAATTTTAAAGCAAAAACAGAGAGCGTTGCAACAGTGGTCCTATGTTGGCCCAATGAGGTCAAATCTAGAGATGTGCAGCTTTAAAAGTGTTTCAAAGGCGGCTATATTTGGCCCAATATGTTGGCCCAAGGGTGGCGAAATCTGCTGACCATAAGTAACCAATAGCCAATATTGGTTCAATGGTGTAATATGGTGAGTACTCAGAGCAAACATACCTACACCAAGGTTCAGCACCTCCAATGCTGCTTTTGAGTACAATGATAAAAATCCTTTGAAAATTTAAAAAAAAAACTTTAATAGCACTATTATAATTGATTAAAGAATACAGTAAAAAATCATGAGCAAAAGCTAAAACCTTTGCCCTGGGAATCTAACCCAGTTAAGATAACCTTCATCTTTTTAATAGAGATTAAAAAAGTGTCATAAAAAAGCCTGACTTAAATTTGGAAGTCTGCTTATATGGCATAGCATGATGAGTACCCATCTCATCACTGAAGTTAAGCACCACTGGGTTTGGTTAGTAGTGGTCCTACGATTAGACGGAAAATCGATTCATCGTCTATTTAAAACTTTCGATGTAGAAAATCGATTCTCATTTTAAGAATCGATTGTGAATCGAAAGTAAGACTTATAAACCACCTAATTTTCCCTTTTTCTACAGATGTTTAACATTTTATTTTCGTAACATTTGTTTACATTATCTGCCATGTTTCTTTCACTGGTATCTACTTCCTGTTGGTTACAACTAAAACTCAAAATTTCTGTAGGTATTTAGAAGATCTTTTAATACAATAAACTAAGTTCAACCTAAATTAAATTTAACTTTCACTGCTTCACACGCAACATGTATACTCCCGATAAATGGGGAATAACAACCTTGGCCATAAATCAAGTGGAGAGAGATCACACTACTGTAATACTTCAGCAGTCTGCCATGAATATTTTTGACAAATTTTGTTTAACAAGAAAACTAAAATGTTTACTACATTGCCATACTTAGAATTTTACAGTATCTAAGAAATTATAATTATATGAAATGAATAGGTCATGAAGATCTGCTTAAAAAAGGAAATTCATGGAATATTGTTTTCAGGATGAGAGAAATTTAACAGAATAATAGACAAATGCTTTACAGTAACATAAACAGGCAGAGAGAGAGTGAGGGGGATCTGACTTCGTTGAAGCTGGTGGGAGATACTGAGCCTTGCCACAGGCATTTATATGTATAAAGAAGGCACAACTGTTTGACTGCATTATAAGTATTTTTCATAATGTTCTCATACACTTACTTAGCCTAGCTTGCTGAGGAGACTTCCAGACTAGAAAGGCCTTTGATACAGTGTGCATTATGGCAAAAATATTTCACGTTTGCATTATGGTTCAGACAGCCTGGAAGGCCAGGCTAGGAGATACTTTCAGTTTGAACTACACCTGTGTTGCTAACTGTGGAAGGTTTTAACTCAGGACACCCATGCACTGAAACACATACAAGTGCTAAATACACTTGATAAAATAACTGCACCATCCATTTATCAATGATACACAACTATTTATGTCATATATATCATATATATGCTGTTTTGAGAAATTTTCATCATATTATTCCTGAGATAAGAGTCAGATTTTCCAGACCCCATCCAATACACATAAACTTGAGTGACAATGCTGAAATACATGTTCACTTGTGCCAAACTGTTTCATATAACCTAGTATATATTACAAAACATCAATATTGACCAGAAACAATAAAAGTCACTCTTCCATTTGATTAATGAAAATAGCATGTCTTTGAAAAGTGTCCTGAGTTAAAAATGGAAGGAAAATTCCATGAACACATGTCTATGTATTGTTTAGTTCCCAAAGAAGCATTTTATTCAGGATAATTTTCAGAAGCTGCTTGGCAGTCACTATTCTTGACATATGATAATGATAAGCAGATATTCTATTCTTCTTTGTTGCATATATACAAAGTGTCCTGAGTTCACAACATGGGTGTACCACATGGTGATGTTGAACAAAAGGGGTTGAAATAGACTTGCACCAAGTCTTTCTATTTCTCATCGCACTAAATCTGACATAGATGAAAACATTATACATCCACTTAAGGAGGGAAAAATCCTTCTCTATGCTGAAACAGTACTTTTGTCAGCCCCACATTCTAGTATAAAGTCATACAGTCCTCATATAATACCTTAGAAAAAAAGGACTTGAAGAAAGTCTAGAGTTGAAATATTGTTTATTTTTATTTATGATTGGTTGCTAATCTGCTCATGTTACATTCAAACACTGTAAATGATTTAGCTGATGAAAAGGGAGAATGAAAATAAATATTATTTTGTAACTGTTAAGGCCACCTTAATAGATTATTATATTATTGCTGATGCACATACTTGTTGACTCTTCAACCTACTGGTTTCCTAACGTACCCCCTTCCCTACCCCAAAATGTAAACAAATAACCTAGATTTTTTTCACCACTGACCTATCGGAAGACTACTGTTATTGTATCCACCGGAAGCATCCGGTGGATACTTTGGTTTAGCGTTTGCTACGCCGCCGCCGCCGCGCGTAGAGAGATTTTCGGCGTTAACGCTCTAAGAGGAAAACAACAGCAGCTAGGTTCACCAAATTTGCAGTATATCTTCATTGGGGGGTAAGCTTCTCTGGGAAGGAAAATAGCCTCATTCTGAAAAACAAGATGGCCGCCACGGGCATTTCTTTGAAAATAATCTACATTTTTCTACTGGCTGTTCCTCATAGGTAGGTTGAATGTCTTCATAGGTGATATGTATAACACATATACATGTCCTCTACAACCTTGCACACATTTGACCTTGAAGCTCCTAACTCAAGGTCATCCACGGAGTGCCGAAGTAACCCACGTAGAGGACTTTAAAAGTGCCTATATCTCCCTTATTATTGGTCCTAGAGGTTTGCAATGTGAAGCCAACCTATAGGAAATCATGTCCTGCGAATCTTCTGATGTTGTCAGATTTGACCTTGGACCCCTTCTTCAAGGTCAAACGAGGATAGCCAAACTTAAAAGTGCTTATAACTCGCTTATTATCGATCCTAGAGGTTTGGGATGGTAAACCAACATATAGGAAATCATGTGCTGCGAATCTTCTGATGTGGTCAGATTTGACCTTGGCCCCCTCCTTCAAGGTCAAACGAGGATAGCCAAACTTAAAAGTGCTTATAACTCGCTTATTATCGATCCTAGAGGTTTGGGATGGTAAACCAACATATAGGAAATCATGGGCTGGGAATCTTCTGGTGTGGTCAGATTTGACCTTGGGCCCCTCCTTCAAGGTCAAATGAGGACAGCCAAACTTATTAGTGCTTATAACTTGCTTATTATTGGTCCTAGAGGTTTGGGATGGTAAACCCAACATATAGGAAATCATGGGCTGGGAATCTTCTGGCGTGGTCAGATTTGACCTTGGGCCCCTCCTTCAAGGTCAAACGAGGACAGCCAAACTTAAAAGTGTTTATAAGTCGCTTATTATTGGTCCTAGAGGTTTGGGATGGTAAACCAGCATATAGGAAATTATGGGCTGGGAATCTTCTGGTGTGGTCGGATTTGACCTTGGGCCCCTCCTTCAAGGTCAAACGAGGATAGCCAAAGGTAAAAGTAAGTAAGTAAGTAAGAAACACTTATATAGCGCCGAAATTGATGTAAACATCCTCTAAGGCGCTGATGTGCAAAAAGGGATAGTCCAGTTCCAGAAAAAAGGTCCGTTTCCATATTAGCGTCCGATAGGGGAGATAGGCTATGGTGGAGGATAAGCCAATCTAAAAAGGTATGTTTTCAACTGTTTTCTAAAACCAGAAATGCTTTCTATGGTTCTAATGGCTTGAGGAAGCTTGTTCCACTCTGTGGGAGCCCCTGCTATGAAACTGCGTAGCCCTGAGCGTTTATTTGGTTTAGATGAGGAAATTGATAGGCGATTGCCCCGTGTTAGATCACTCCGCCTAATTAGAGCGGAGAGATATGGAGGTTGGCTGAAATGTATTGCTTTATAAGTGAGGAGATTATATTTGAACAATATACGGTAATGAATGGGAAGCCAGTGTAGTTTGTGCAGGAAGGGTGTAACATGACAATTTTTATTGCGTTAATACATCCTATCCAATGGACAATAGCTTATCCGGTCGGCGCGGACCGGCCCGCCAAACGTCAGAAAAAGACGTCCTGTGTCTCCACCGGCTAGGCCGGCCCAGTGGTGTGCACTTGCCAGATGGCGTGTCGTACTTTCTTCCTGTCTAGACAGAGTGACATCATAGCATCTTTTTCGTTTGGCGCATGTGTGTTGTGCACGAATTTTATGAGTTAAGAAACTTTCAAAGAATTTCACATTTTTTCTTCAGAGTGTGACTTTTATTATATATATATTTGTTCAAGAGTGTGTATAGATCATTTTGGACTATCTTTCGTTACGGATCGTCATGTCTTCCCCTGCTCAGAAGCATGGAAGTTGTGGCCATATCATGGCCAGCTTTGACAGTCACAGTTTCTGCGCACGTTGCAGAGAAAAGGATAAGGGGTCAGATCCGTGTGTATTAAAGAATGATTGCAACTCTTGTAACATTTTGTCTGAGGACCAACGCGTACAGTTGTCCACTCCATCTTACAGACTAAAAAAGGAAAAGCGAGATCTCAAGAAATCCGCGGATACTCCTAATAAGGACTCTTCCAGTTCCTCTCTCATAGATCCATCTTCAGTGATGGTGGTGGGAGTTGTGGACGATCAGGGGATTGTAAAGTCCCCTGGTTCGAGTTCTGAGAAGAAGAAGAAGAACACCCAACCTGATAAACCTCATTCTTCTAAAGACTCAAAAACTTCTACTGATAAGCCCTCCAAGTCGCTTACTAAGACTCACAGATCCTCACCGGATACTAGGATTGAGGAGTTAGACCAGAAATGGTCGGACAGGTTTAACAGACTGGAGGCTCTCTTATTATCAAGGTCATTGGATAAGGAACCTACCTTTTCCTCAGTGAAAGTGACTCCAGCCCACTCGCCTCCTCAGAGTTCGGCTATCTCTTCCAGACCGTTCATTGAACCCGGTCAAAATTCAAGTCAGTTGGCTACCGACCTCGCCTCTCAGAGACCGGTCACCGACCAAACCAAGAATTCCTCTTCTGCTCACCAACCCTCAGATTTGCCTGGTGTTATTCAGACTGTCTCCAAGTCGAAAAGGAAATTGTCAAAAGGAAAGGTGTCTGCCGACCAACATTCAGATGTAGCTGGTACCGACTCTCCCTCATCTCAACAGGTCAGATCATCAACAGCACCGACAAGGAAGCATAGTGTCTCATCGATGGACACAGATTCAGAAACTGACCTTTCAGACCGTCCCCCAGTAGACCTCTTTGTTGCAGAGGAAGGGGAGCTCTCTGATCAAGACCTGGAAACCTCTGTAAATGATCCAGACCTTACCCTCTCAGAAGAGCAGAGCTACCGAGAAACCATGAGTGGTATCAGGTCGTTTATGGGGTGGACCCACATCCCAGAAGTTGATAGCACAGCTTCCAGGTCTGAAGATAATCCTTTTGCCGGTCCAAAATCTCAACCGACAGGAAAGGTCTCAGTCACCATGCCCACGGATGAGTGGCTTTGCAACAAATTTGGGAAATTAAATATGACTCTCACAGAAGGGTATCCATCACGCAGCTCAGAGGCGGGAGGGCTCCTCAAGGACCAGTTCATCCGCCCCCCAAAATCGCAAGCAAAATGGTATAACTTTGCACCTAACCCACAGAAGAGTGATCAGGAAGCTTCACAGACTGTAACTACTTGGAACACGGACGTTTCTAAAGTTAACAGTTCCTACAGTCGCATAGCAAAGGCGGCCGGCATTGCCTCAACCCCTCCTGCTTCCCGTCAAATATCACAGGATAATTTACGCAGATGGGAAAAGGCGGCTCGCGAAGCGTCCACTACTTGCAACCAGGCGGCTGCATTCAACAGGTGTTTATACAAGGTCCAGGGAAACATGCAAGCAGAACTCAAAACCATTAAATCAGAGTTGAGTAAGGGGAAATTGGCAGGAAAGATGTCCCGTGCAACAGAGGAAATGCAGTTCCTCATGAACTTCAACTCGAGCATTACCCAGTCTATGGCAAAAACCCTTGAACACTTGACAGACTTTGTTTTTGTGATGGTCGCAAATACTACCCTTATTAGAAGAGATTCCTATCTCTCCCACTTAAAGATGGGTATCAAGCCAGACACTCTGTCCGCTTTGAGGACTGGACCGCTTCACACTTCAACCCTGTTTCCAGATGCCGCCTTAAAGCAAGCGGAGCAGGATATTGCCAATTTTGAAAACAAGTCGCAACCCCAGTCGGGCAAGAAAGGTCGCTTCCACCCATACAAACGAACCGACAAGCGTTCAGATTACAGGAAATCAGACCGACCAGCTTGGAAGAATATTGGCAATAAGGGACAGGGCAAGAAGAACAAGGGAAAGGCCTCATTCTATTCCTCGCGACCAGCCAAGGGCCAGCAGTCATATAAATGACAGTTATTGTGTAACCAGTTTACAAAAGGGACTGCTGGCCCGGAGCAAGACATTAGTACAAGAAAAGACACTAAATACTGTAAACTTTCATGTTGTAACAGGTGTACGTTCTGCTCCCGGGCACTCCCAAAAGAGAGAGTTAAGTCCCGGGGCAGCAGATTGTCAAATATCAGAGTATCACAAATTAAAATATGTGAAACTTGCTTCTTGTGTCACTCAGTTGTCTTGTGTTCAATCTGTAAACAATGCCCCAAATGTTGTACAAAATCTGCCTGTAGGGGCCAGACTCCAAAACTTTTGGGAAACTTGGTCAAAGCTAGGAGCCGGCCCAAAGACCCTTCAGATACTGAAGGAGGGTTATACCCTCCCTTTTCAGACCCGACCAAATCTTACAAGGTCTCCAACAGTCATAAGTTGCTATGCCAATCCCCACAGGAACAGCTACCTGATGGAGGCATTGCATCAGCTTACGGACAAAAATGCAGTCGAGTTGGTCCGCAATCAAACATCCTTGGGTTTCTTCAACCGACTTTTTGTAGTGCCCAAACCCAACAACAAATGGAGGCCAATACTAGATCTGAGCAAACTAAACCTTTTCCTCAAGGTGGAAAAATTCAAAATGGAGACACCGGAAACCATCAGAACATCCCTCCAACAGGGGGAGTGGGTCACCTCAGTGGACTTCAAGGATGCCTACTTCCACATACCAATACAGGAACAATCCAAGAAATACCTCAGATTTCATATCCAGGGCCGGACTTATCAGTTCAAAGCTCTCCCCTTTGGCCTGTCCACAGCCCCCATGGAGTTCACTGTAATAGCCAAAGAGGTGAAACTGATGGCCGCACACCAGGGTATAAGGATCCACCAGTACCTAGACGACTGGTTGGTGAGAGCCAAATCCAAACAGAGTTGCTCCCACCATACTCAGATTCTTGTCAGAATTTGCCAGGACCTCGGTTGGCTGGTGAATTTAGAAAAATCAGAGCTGGAACCCAAACAAGTCTTCGACTTTGTAGGTTACCAATTCGACCTCAGGTCCGGCCGGGTCAGACCGACTCCGGACCGGTGGCAAAGCCTTCAGGGCAAAATACAAGCATTGCTCTTACTACCGACCTGTCCGGTCCGGCAGTTCATGTCACTAATAGGACTCCTAACGGCCACAGAAAAGCAAGTTCACCTCGGCCGCTTGCACATGAGACCCATACAGTGGCATCTCAAAAATCATTGGAGAGTACCAGAGTCACTCGAAAAGATGATTCTGCTACCCAGATCTTTGCACCCTCACTTACAGTGGTGGCTGGAGGAAGACAATGTCCTCCAAGGCCAACCCCTACACCCAATAAAGCATGCTCTGCAAATTTTTACAGACGCATCAAAAGAAGGGTGGGGCGCTCACTTAAACGAGCTCACTGCAAGAGGGTCCTGGTCAGTTCCAGAAAGCAAGCTACACATAAATTACCTCGAACTCAAGGCAGTCTTTCTAGCATTAAAAGAGATCTTGGTGTAAACCAGATAGTCCTAGTGGCTACGGACAACACGACAGTCGTAGCATACATAAACAAGGAAGGCGGTATGAGGTCGGGTCCTCTGTGTGCCCTCCTGTGGAGAATCTTGACCTGGTGTTCCCAGAGACAAGTAACTCTAAAAGCCCGTCATATTCCGGGCAGGCTAAATGTGATAACCGACAAGCTATCCAGACTGGGCCAAACCATCCAGACGGAGTGGTCCCTTATCCCGGAAGTATTTCAAAACCTGTGCAGAAAGTGGCACCAGCCTCAAATAGATCTCTTCGCCACCAGGTTCAACTACAAACTACCTCAGTTTGTGTCTCCAGTTCCGGACCCCCTGGCGGTGGCAGTGGATGCTCTCACCCTGCCATGGGAGGATCTGGACGCTCATGCCTTTCCACCGACCGCCGTCTTGGGCAAAGTGGTGGAAAAGCTACTGGACACCCCATGCAGAAGATTAATTCTGATTGCTCCGGGATGGCCCAACATGCCCTGGTTTTGGGACTTAGTGGCCATGTCCAGCCAAGTTCCCCTGAGCCTACCACACCTGCCCAACCTGTTGACACAGCCCTTCAATCAGATCCCTCACAGAAATCTGATCAACCTAAATCTTCATGCTTGGCTCCTAGAGCCACAGCAATCAAGGAGCAGGGCTTCTGAAGCAGTGGCAGCAAGAATTGAGGCTCCTCAGAGAAGATCAACCAGATCAGTCTATGAGGCAAAGTGGACCATTTTTACAAAGTGGTGCATCACTAATCAGGTGGACTTCAGGTCACCACCTGTGAATTCAGTGGCTGACTTCCTACTTTACCTCTTTGAGGTCAAAAATCTTCAGCCCAGCACCATTGATGGATACAGGTCTGCCATTGCGGATAAACTGGGTAATACCACAGTCAATATCAGCAAGGATGAGAATCTCACTCGTCTCCTGGACAGTTTCCACAGAGACAGACCCAAGGGCAGGAGGGGCATACCCTCCTGGAACCTTTCACTGGTATTACACCAGCTCACAAAGGCCCCCTTTGAACCTCTCTGGGAGGCGTCATTGAAGCATTTAACCTTCAAGACTGTCTTCCTTTTAGCTCTGGGTTCGGGCAAAAGAAAAAGTGAGATCCATGCTTGGCAGCACAAGAATATCAGACACCAGTCCGACTGGTCCAAGGTGTCCCTGATTCCATCTCCCAGCTTTCTTTCCAAGAACCAGCTGGCCAAAGAGGGTCCAGAGAGTGTAGCCCCAGTGGTCATACCAGCCCTGGCTCCTACTCTGGACCGATCCCTCAAGTCTGACAGATCCCTTTGTCCAGTCAGAGCTCTACGCTATTATTTGGACAGGACTTCAGACCTCTGGCAGCACAAGGAGCTAGTCTTCAAGAAAGGCTTCGACAAAGACATCTCTCCTGCCACTATCTCCTCATGGATCAAACAGACTGTGATCCTATGCTATGAGCTCTCTGATCAACAGGCCCACACCCTACATCAAGTTAAAGCTCATGATGTCAGGGCCTTTGCTGCTTCTAAGGCCTTCCAGTCGGGAGTCTCCTTGGAACAGATCTTATCAGCCTGCCACTGGAAGTCTCATAACACCTTCACTCAATTTTATCTGAAGGATGTGGCTTGGGCTGATTCAGAGCTCTACCATCTTGGCCCTGTTGTGGATGCTCAGCAGATCCACCAACAGTCGAGACCTTAGAGGAGATCTGGGCATTTGTAAATAAGAGTACATATTTGTATATATTGCACATATAGTTAAGCATCAACAAAAAAAAAAAAAAAAAAAAAATCTCACGTACTTCCTCCGGGAGAGGTAATTTTATGGGACTGAACTCATCCCTCTCTTTCCCTACCTCAGAGCAGGTCTGTAAAAAAAAGGGGGGGGGGGGCGCAAGGTCGACTCTGACGGTTCCTCTCCGGATAACCGCATGATGATTCTCGACCATAGCCTTAAGGGTATCTGACTTCAAGGTCTACCCAGGCTGTAAGAAAAGAAGGAATGGTCATTATTTCCCACATGAGTTCAACTTCTTTAGTCCCTAGTAACTCACCCGCCATCCAAGCGGTAGTTATTCAGCTATTGTCCATTGGATAGGATGTATTAACGCAATAAAATTGCAAATTTAATAAGTAAATTAAATTTTTATAAGTTAATACCCTATCCAATGGACACACAAGACCCTCCCTCCGACCCCGCTTTCAGTCTACTAGGGGTCTAATACATTTAGACAATGAAAAAGATGCTATGACGTCACTCTGTATAGACAGGAAGGAAGTACGACACGCCATCTGGCGAGTGCACACCACTGGGCCGGCCTAGCCGGTGGAGACACAGGACGTCTTTTTCTGACGTTTGGCGGGCCGGTCCGCGCTGACCGGATAAGCTATTGTCCATTGGATAGGGTATTAACTTATAAAAATTTAATTTACTTATTAAATTTGCAAATTTGTTTAGCTTGCACACCGTCCGACATAAGGCATTTTGAACTCTTTGTAGTGTGCTAGTATATGCCTTTTGTGTTGTAAAGCAGTGAATTACAGTAATCCAGACGACTGCTTACCAAGGCATTTGCCACCTTTACAGCTGTTTCATGATTTAAGTACCTGCGGACCCTTCGTAGTTCCTGGAGATGGTAGTAACTTATGCGACATATATTAGCCACGTGTCTTTGCATTGAATTTTCAGCATCCAGGATGACACCTAGGTTTTTTACCGATTCAGCTGGTTCCATGGTGTTGCCAAGCAAACTCACTGGGAATGATGACTTCAGGGAACTTCTAATTTGATCATCACCAATCACTATAAATTCTGTCTTGTCAGGATTTAATTTAAGCTTATTATTTCCCATCCAAGCCTGGACCGCCTCGAGGCAATTTGTTAATTCAGTGATACTGGATTCGAAGTTCCTAGAGTCGAGTTCCAAGTAAATTTGTGTGTCATCTGCATATAAGTGGTGGGTGACATTGAATTTAGATATGACTGAGCTGAGAGGGGTTGTGTATAGGGTAAAAAGGAGTGGCCCTAGAACTGAGCCCTGGGAAACCCGTAAGGGAGTTGAAAAGCATCTGAAAGATGTCCATCTATTTTGATCCGCTGCTTGCGTGAGTTGAGGTATGACTGGACCCACTTAAGCACTACATTATCAATGCCATACCAGCGCTGAAGGCAGTTGAATGGGATTGACTGGTCTATTGTATCGAAAGCTGCAGATAAGTCCAAAAGGACTAATCCAACAGCTGCACCCTTGTCCATTGATGTGGCAATGTCGTTTTGTATTTTGAGCAATGCCGTTTCAGTTGAATGAAAAACTCTATATGCGGACTGGTTTTCGTTGGATATACCCTCATGAGCAATATGCTCATTTATCTGCCTAGCCACAGCTTTCTCTATGAGTTTGGAGATGTAGCTGAGGTTGGACACTGGTCGATAATTCTTGAGAATATTCTTGTCAAGACCAGCTTTTTTCAACAAGGGTGTAACATGTGCAGTCCTAAAACAGGATGGGAAACTGCCCTCCTGTAGAGAGTAGTTCACAATATTTGTAATAGGAGTCAAGAGCACACTGATGCAATCAAGGACCAATGATGTTGGGATGGGATCCAAGTCACATGATTTATTTGGTGTCGACTTTATGATTTTAAGGACTTCTTCCTCTGACATGGTCCGGAAAGAAACAAACTTGTTTTTGTAGGAACCTGAGACAGGGGGATCGACATCAGTAGACAGTAATCCAGATCTTAATTTAGCAATTTTGTCAGCAAAATACCTGCCAAAAGTGTTGACTAGACTGTTCATGGTGGTATAATCTGGAAGTACCATTTTTGGCGATCTATGGAGGACTTTGTGGAATTCCACAAGGCCTTGGGGTTATCCTCATTTTCCCTAACCATATCACTGTAGTATTTGGTTTTTGCACATTCCACGAGACGGTTGAAATGGTTCACAGCAGCTCTATACCTACTGCGGTTTATGGCAGAGTTGTCTCTTCGCCACTCCCTTTCGAGTTTGCGCTTACGTCTCTTTGCTGCCAAAATCTCACTGTTGATGAACCCTTTGTTGACATGTTGTGGGGTCTTACATTCATGTACAGGTGCATGCTTGTCAAGTATATTCCTAAGGGTATGAAAGTACTGGTGTGAAAGTAAGCTAGCTGTTTTGTAAGGAGCCTGGATAAGCTCCGAATTTACAATGTCAGACATAAATTCAGTTTTATTTATCTTGCGAAGTTTCCTGATTTTCAAACGCTTTACTCTGCAGGAATTTTTGACAGGGAATGTTGTAGTAAAAAAGACAGCTAGGTGGTCTGATATGCCGTCCTTTACATAATGGTGAACTGAGGAAGTTAGGGATTTACTAGTGCAGAGTACGTCAAGGATATGTCCTTGTATGTGTGTAGGTGCTGACACATGTTGAATGAAATCAAAATCCAATAGAACTGTGTTGAAATTTTCTGTCCAGCAATTTTGACTGTCAAGCTGGATATTGACATCTCCTAGGATAATATTTTCATGTGTGACAAAGCAGCTGCTTCCATGAAACTGTTGAATTCCTCAATAAATCTGCTTTTGCTGGTACTTGGAGGTCGGTAAATTACATGTACCAGGAGCTGGCTTGACTGTCGATCTGACAGTTTGACGGTAATGTGTTCGAATGTTTCCCGCCGATCAGTTTGACAATGCACGCTATCAATGCCATTCCTAACAAGGACAGCAACTCCACCTCCTTTCTTGTTCTCGCGCGGGACCTGGTGAAGCTGGAAACCTGCAGGGGTTATCTCATCCATTAGGCCTTGTGTGTCCGACGGTCTTAGCCATGTCTCGGTGACACCAACGACGTCGAGATCATTTGACAAAACAAAATCACTAAATGCTGATGTTTTGTTGCGCAATGAACGGACATTCAGATGACAGGCTTTGATATTTCTGGCTGATGGATCTGGGTTCAGACTAATGTCACCAGAAAGAATCAGGATGATGGACCACCAAGGGTTGACATTTCTGAAACAGTGCGTCACTTGACGACAGTGGGCCTGCAGGGCTACAAAAGCAATGTTCCAACTGTCCAAAGAGGAGAGTAAACTTGGGTGAATAATTTTTGGTGATGGCAAGCTATTTTCCTTGGTGGGGGTTGTTGACCGAGCAGTCAAGAGGATGGAAAAACAGAACCAAAAAGTGCAATGCATGACCAATGAAAGCCAAAAATTAAAATTTAGAAATAGGTGGACCTACCTTTCCTAAGTACAAACCTTTCTAATTACAGCATCACGGTACCAAAAACAAAAGATGGTAGGTTAGGAAGGAGTAGATTAGTGCATGTTTGATAGATGTGTGGGATTAAAAATATGACAAATACTGGTAGTTTACAGGGAAAATCAATTGCTGTACAATTTTTTATGATATATATCTATGTTACATGTAATACACAAGATTTGTAAGTTTCTTTGTTTACAGCATAAACTTTGTTTACATATGTAATACACTTGATATGGTTTGTGTGTGGAACATTGAAGTGTTACCGCAGGAATTACCGAGTGGGCGATAATACCCGTTTAATGACAAACAGCACTTTTGAGTGATATCTGGGTGTGCTGACAATCACTAATCTATTGGTTTACAATTTTTTGATCAAATACATACAATAACAGTAAAATATATCAAATATCGACCAGTTTCTTTGGAGAAAGTAAGCCTATAACTCACTTATTATTGGTCCTAGAGGTTTGGGATGGTAAACCAGCATATAGAAAATCATGGGCTGGGAATCTTCTGGTGTGGTCGGATTTGACCTTGGGCCCCTACTTGAAGGTCAAATGAGGATAGCCAAAGGTAAAAGTGCTTATAACTCGCTTATTATTGGTCCTAGAGGTTTGTGATGGTAAACCAACCTATAGGAAATCATGGGCTGGGAATCTTCTGGTGTGGTCGGATTAGACCTTGGGCCCCTCGTTCAAGGTCAAATGAGGACAGCCAAACTAAAAGTGCTTATAACTCACTTATTATTGGTCCTAGAGGTTTGGGATGGTAAAACAACATATAGGAAATCATGCGCTGGGAATCTTCTGGTGTGGTTCGGATTTGACCTTGGACCCCTCCTTCAAGGTCAAATGAGGACAGCCAAACTTAAAAGTGCTTATAACTCGCTTATTATTGATCCCAGTGGTTTGGGATGGTAAACCAACATACAGGAAATCATGGGCGGGGAATCTTCTGGCATGGTCGGATTTGACCTTGGGCCCCTCCTTCAAGGTCAAACGAGGACAGCCAAACTTAAAAGTGCTTACAACTCGCTTATTATTGGTCCTAGAGGTTTGTGATGGTAAACCAACATATAGGAAATCATGGGCTGGGAATCTTCTGGCGTGGTTGGATTTGACCTTGGGCCCCTCCTTGAAGGTCAAATGAGGACAGCCAAACATAAAAGTGCTTATAACTTGCTTATTATTGGTCCTAGAGGTTTGGTGCATTGTCTTTACGGTGGATACAATTTACATCGGTTTTCCGATGCGCTAGGTCTAGTTATATTTGGTAAAAAAGAATATTCTGTCTTTCTTACAAAGCAAGCAGAAAAACGATTATAATCGATAATCGATTGCTCAGAGTTACCGATTAATCGATTCTGATTTTTTAGACCGATTCCTAACACTATTGGTTAGTACTTGGATGGGTGACCATCTGAGTTCTAATCCAGGTATTAATGAAAAAATGAACTTCAGTTTTTAAACTGCGATTTCTCATCCATTTCTTTTGATTTTGATGCAGCAATAAACAAGCAGAAGCTCTATAAAAATACCTCTCTATTGATGTATGTAATACATATGTAGGTTTTTAGAAATATCAAAGAAAAAAACGGCACTTGTTGATTGTGTTCATGGCCGTTTCACAACCTTGGCCGTTTCAAAACCTGACAATAACAGAAATTAAGGAGAAAATAGATATTATCTTAAAACTGCTGCATATAAGTTACATAAATTCTAAAGTGTACACAGAACTAATTTATATTTTTATTCCCCTATTTCCAGTAATAATTCTCATAATCTATATGCCTTAAAATAAAGTATCCCCATAAATTGATTTTCGCTACTTCCTGGTTCTTCTGTTACAAACTTGTTTGTTTTTACCCACTTGACCTTTCAAGGCCGTTTTTGAAAATGAGGTATTTGAAACTGTGAATTTGTGTATTTTCACTGTTTTTGGACCATTTCTCCAAACATTTTGAATGCTCTTTTATTGTAAAACCTGTGTAAAATAGCATACATATTGGACTTGCTGTGTGCTTGGCTTAATATCAGTTGTTTTTAACTACATTAAACCATTTTCAGTAATTTTATCAAGTTTTATTCAACAGGAATAGATTTTATGCAAATCTCCAGTTCTATGTGGGGTCGTGCCATAGCTCTACACGCAAGTAAAGTAGAGCCGAGGTAACCATGTCTACTCTGTATGTGGCGTTAACATGAAGTTTTCAGTAAACAACCACTATTTTTAACTGTAAAAATAGGAGGTCTTACTGTTACAGGGATATACCATAAAAATTTTTTATAGTATATCCCTATTCTAACATGATATGTCCATAATAAAATATTTTGATTACTTTTTTGTGTTGTATTTTACGTTTTTAGGAGGCTAATGATAACCGAAAGTAACAGCCACAACTTTGTGACAATATTGAGTATGGTATTTTTACATATGTAGAAATTTTAAAAAATTTATTTCTGACAATGATACTGATCTCTTTGCCATGTCGGAGACCTGGATAAGACCTGACATCATAAGCGCCAACTTGTCGGAAATCACCCCACCAGGTTACAGTTTGTATCAACAGCCACGAGTGGCCCGCCGTGGCGGAAGACTGGGGTTCTTGAAGTTCTTCATTAAAGATGGACTGGATGCATCTGTTGTTTCTACAAAGACCTGCTCCACCTTTGAAAACTTCCTCATCAAGATATCCCTGAACAAGGAACCTTTTTACTTTCTGAACATACACAGACCACCTTCCCCAAGTACTTCTACCTTTTTTTAACATTTTCAATCACTTTTGGAGGACATTCACCTCACCACAGAAAATCTGGCTATCATCGGCGATTTCAATCTTCACCTTGAAACAACATGTTCAAATTCAAAAACCTTTCACTCACTGATCAATTCTTTTGACTTCATTCAGAAAGTTAATTTCCCTACTCATATTTACGGACATACTCTCGATCAGGTTTTAACTAAATCAAACAATGATAATATTTCCAACGTCCATACCACTGATGCTTTTTCTGACCATCTTTCAGTTAGTTTCACTCTAAATTTTTTAAACCCTAGATCTCAGAATTAATGCTACTGTCTCCTTCCGAAAATACCATAAAATTGACAAAGAGAAAATGAAAGCAGATATCCTTGCTTCAGAATTGATTAATAATCCGTCCAAAGAACCTGATACTCTCTACAAACAATATCACTCCACCTTGTCGACCCTTATCGACAAACATGCTCCACTACACACTAAACATACCAAGGCAAAGTACATCCCGGGATGGGTTAACGATACTGTAATTGCAGCAAAAGAGACCAAACGTTTGTTTGAATGCATTTGGCGAAGAGATAAATCCACCTTCAATAGATCCCGGGTACATGCAGAAAGTCCGTCAATATAATAGAATCTGCATGCAAGCCAAATCTCAATTCCTTAAAGTGAAAATTCAGGACAATCACAGCAATCCACAAAAATTATGGCGTGTCCTGGGCGATGTGTTACACAGACTTCCAGCCAAGATCCTCCCATCGATAAAGCCTTCTCAGCTTTTGGCTGACAGGTTTGTGGAGTTCTTCACTGAAAAAATACGCTCAACATTCTCTGCTTCTGCCAATTTGCAACACATCACCCCTGACACTCCTCCCCCTATGTTCTCCACTTTTTCGACTGTAACAGAGGATCAAGTTACTAAAATTATTACCAATTCTCCTAGTAAATCATGTTCCCTAGACCCTTGGGCTACATTCCTTGTTCTGGATTATCTGGATATTCTCATTACCCCCATCACCTCAATAATCAATGCTTCTCTTGAGCAAGGTAAGTGTCCAAACTTTTTCAAGCAGGCCCATGTTACCCCTATCCTCAAAAAACCATCCTTAGACAAAGAAGTTTTTAAAAGTTACAGGCCTGTCTCAAATTTAAACTTTATCTCAAAGATACTTAAAAGGGTAGTAGCCGTCCAGCTACAAACTCATCTTGATGAAGCTGGTCTTATGACTGCCTTCCATTCGGCTTATAGAAAACACCACTCTACTGAAAGTGCCCTCCTTAATATTGAAAATGATATTCTTCTTAACATGGCCAAGGGTTCTGTCACTGCCGTTACCCTTCTGGATCTATCCGTCAAGGTAAGTAGTACACTCTCGCATCCTGCTGCGCTCCATTATGGAGTACCCCAGGGCTCTGTCCTTGGACCAATCCTGTTCTCTCTCTACACTAACCCAATCGGCTCATTCATTCCCACAGTAGCATCAACTACCACTTTTACGCCGATGATGCCCAGTTATACATAACACTTTCACCAGAAAATTTCTCTCACTCTATCCAAAAACTAAAGAACTGCCTAAACGACATTCAAAATTTTATGTTCGCAAATAAATTAAACTTATCCCAGACAAAACTGAGTTCATTCTCATAGGCTCCCCAAAAAATCGTAACCAACTCCTCCCTCACTTCCCTATAAATATTCTGGGAAATCAGGTCTCGCTAGCACAAAGTGTCAGGAACCTTGGAGTGGTTTTCCACTCTAATTTCATTTTCTCGAACCACGTGTCACAGGTCATTAAGTCCACTAGAGTACAAGCGAGAGACCTCTACAGAATTCGTCCCCTTCTAGACCTGAATACATCAGTGCTGTTAGCAAATGCTTTGGTGAGCAGCAGCTGGACTACTGCAATTCACTCTTCTTATCGCTCACTGATTTTGAGTTAAGGAGATTGCAGCTAGTCCAGAACTCACTCTGCAGGGTTGTCACCCGTTCCTCTAAATTCTCACACATTACCCCTCAACTAAAAAAACTTCAATGGCTACCAGTCAAATACAGGATACAATTTAAAATTGGTCTTATTACATATAAGATTCTCAACCAGGGTCAACCAGTTTACCTAAGAGGATTAATCCACCCCTACACCTCTTCTAGAAACACAAGGTGAAGTACCCCCAAACTCAAGTTCCTTCAAGCCCCCACTTTTGATCGTAAAGTTTACAAATCAATTAAACACTTTTCTAATTCCTTCAGTCACTATGCCCCTGTCCTTTGGAACTCTTTCCCTTTCCATGTAAGAAATAGTCCTTCTGTTGCATCTTTTAGGAAGCACCTCAAAACTCACCTCTTCAGCTCTAGCTTCCCAACTTAGTTTTCTTTCCCTCCCGGTCACACCCACAATCCTGGTTTACTGACCTTGAACGCCCCTTGACTTTCATACGAAAATGATTTTGTTTAATTAGTGCACTGAGTTCCCCATTGTGGGGAAGATATTGCGCTTGCAAAGCAGTAGATTAGATTAGGTTAGATTAGTATTTTTGTTCAAGTAGCCAATCAGAAACTCTGTTACATCGCTGTGATGTTAGAATCTGGGACAAAGTTTAATTCTTGCATTATCATTCATACATTTTAGTTCTCTAAAAAACTAATATAATGCCAAATGTATTTACCTAATAAAACATTTTAAAATCAAATTATTATTATAATATGTAACATTGTGATATAAGATGGCATTTACAGATCCAAAGGGTCAATATTGAGTAATATTTATAACTGTAGATGCTACAATTATCCTACTAGATTTGTTTTAAATAAATGTTTATAGACAAATATTTCTGTCGGTTGCACCAGCTGGAGCACATCCTGAACCTTTGGAAGGAAGACAGAGTGGGTTGTGACCAAAGTAACACAAAAACATACATTGACCCAGAAGCACAGAATGACAGAGAACACAAAGAATGAACAGAAGAAATAACAGAACAGTTAGAACCCCATGCAGACATTGAAACACTGACACACACTGAACATGAACACACAACATATATGTTGGAGCCCAACTTAAGAGTCAGCCCATCTTAAGATGGGTTATAGCCCAACTTAGGATCCTAAGTTGGGTAACCTATCTTAAGATGGGCTAGCCAATCTTAAGATGGGCTAGATTATATCAGCCCAACTGAAGATAATAAAATTCAAGAATGATTTTAATGTGGAATATAATGTAAACTATTTACAAGGAAATTATTTTCTTGAAAAAGAAGACGTTAACATTGATAAACTTAAATGACCCTTGAACGGAAGTACTTTGTACTCCTTTTTAGGCGGGTTGCGTGTAACCAACCCGCCTATTAGATTTATGTGTCCGACGTCCGTCTGTCTGTCCGTCCACATTTTTGTTTCCATATTCTAACTCAAAAACGCTTTGTCCAATCGAATTCAAACTTGACAGGGACATAGATCACCATCACAGCTAGGTTCCTTTTGAAATTGGTGTAATTCCGTCCGTTGGTTTGTCTGTCAAAATTTATGTTTCCGGACTCTAACTCGAAAACGATTTGTCCAATCGAATTCAACCTTGGCAGGGAGATAGATCACCATCATAGCTAGGCTCCTTTCGAAATTGGTGTAATTCCGTCCGTTCGTTTTTCTGTTTGTATGTCCGTCAACATTTCTGTTTCCGGACTCTAACTCGAAAACGCTGTGTCCAATCGAATTCAAACTTGACAGGGAGATAGATCACCATCATAGCTAGGTTCCTTTCGAAATTGGTGTAATTCTGTCTGTTAGTTTGTCCGTCAACATTTTCTGTTTCCGGACTCTAACTCGAAAACGCTGTGTCCAATCAAATTCAAACTTGACAGGGAGATAGATCACCATCATAGCTAGGTTCCATTCAAAATTGGTGTTATTCCGTCCGTTCATTTGTCTGTCAACATTTCCCTTTCCGGACTCTAACTCGAAAACGCTCTGTCTAATCGAATTCAAACTTGACAGGGAGATAGATCACCATCACAGCTAGGTTCCTGTCAAAATTGGTGTAGTTCTTTCCATCCGTTTGTCAGTCAAAAATTTTAGTTTCCGGACTCTAACTCGAAAATGGTTTGTCCAATCGAATTCAAACTTGTAGGGAGATAGATTACCATCATAGCTAGGTTCCTTTCGAATTGCTGTAATTCCGTCCGTTCGTTTGTCCGTCAACATTTCTGTTTCCGGACTCTAACTCGAAAACGGTTTGTCCAATCGAATTCAACCTTGGCAGGGAGATAGATCACCATCATAGCTAGGCTCCTTTCGAAATTGGTGTAATTCCGTCCATTCGTTTTTCTGTTTGTATGTCCGTCAACATTTCTGTTTCCGGACTCTAACTCGAAAACGCTGTGTCCAATCGAATTCAAACTTGACAGGGAGATAGATCACCATCATAGCTAGGTTCCTTTCGAAATTGGTGTAATTCTGTCTGTTAGTTTGTCCGTCAACATTTTCCCTTTCCGGACTCTAACTCGAAAACGCTCTGTCTAATCGAATTCAAACTTGACAGGGAGATAGATCACTATCACAGCTAGGTTCCTGTCAAAATTGGTGTAGTTCTTTCCATTCGTTTGTCCGTTTGTCAGTCAGAAATTTTAGTTTCCGGACTCTAACTCGAAAATGGTTTGTCCAATCGAATTCAAACTTGTAGGGAGATAGATTACCATCATAGCTAGGTTCCTTTCGAATTGCTGTAATTCCGTCCGTTCGTTTGTCCGTCAACATTTCTGTTTCCGGACTCTAGTCTAACTCGAAAACGTTTTGTCCAATCGAATTCAAACTTGACAGGGAGATACATCACCATCATATCTAAGTTGCTTTCGAAATTGGTGTAATTCCGTCCTTTCATTTGTCTGTTTATAGCATAGATACAATTATGTAATCTTAACTGGGTGACCTAACATTTCTTTCCTTGTTTTTAAATGTAATTACAGCAGTCGCTAACCTTATTGCTGCCTGTGCAACCTGCCTTTTGGGGCATCTTTGACCCTCTTGTTTTATTTTATATCAATATGTTTAGCTTATCTAACCTCAACAAAAAGTGTTTAATTGCAGAAAGTAAAATTATTGTGTTTCCTGAGCCTTGAAAGCATTAAAATATTCCTTTGATGTTGATTTGATTCTCTTTCATTGGAATATTTTCTTAATTGGATTTGCGCCGATTGTTTCAACATTCAGTTGATGTTGATTTGTTTTACTTTGGGTGGGTAAAGTACACAATAGGGAATACCCCAAATCATAAAGTGAAACAAATCAACATCAAAGTAATTTCTAAATATAATGAGGCTTAATTCTATCAAACCTATGAGGGGGAAAGTCAAATATAGTGGGTGATTTTATGGGTAAACCTGACTATATATTTTAAGTTTAACAAAGAGTTATAAAATTACTTTTTTATATTATTAAACACAACACTTATAAAGCGTTTATCTTAAGAGCTCAGTTTCACTAATTAATTGGAAAATGTAATTAAATCCAAACAACTTAATTTCATAAGTTTAGTCAACACACTGATGCATAAAATTGATAACATACACATTGCATATAAAATTGCCATTTTCTATCAGGTTATATGGGTAAATGTCTTTTTAAGAACTTAACATTAAACATTTGAAAATTATGATAAATTAATCAGTTTGTTTACAAACATGTAAACAAGTAAAATATCGCCCCCAAAACACCATTAAAGACTCTTACAACAATGCCTACTTAATCCTGTTATCTACTCACTCAGCTTGAGGCGAAAGAAATCAAGTTCAGGAGAATGCTAGAATAAAACGTAAATCTAACTAATCCAGTTACAAAGTCACACACATAATCAAACAAATCAAATTAAAAGAAATGTTGAAACAATAGATACATCACAATCTTATCCAGTTGCGGAATCATTCCCCACAAGTGAAACAAATCAAGTTGAAAGCAGTGGCTGGGCAATAGACACCTTATGACCTAATGACCCCCATTGTCAAATTAAGACAGAGTATTGGAACAATAAGGGAATTAAGATTAATCCTATCATTGCATAATGAGTAAAATAAGTAAATATGATAAATTAATATTAAACTAGCTGGTTAATATTAAATGTTAGCTTTAAAATCATTCCTGAGTTTACTTATCCTAAGTTGGGCTAATATGCTCTAGCCCATCTTAAGATGGCTTGAATGGCTACATCTCAAATGTGCTGGACTGAAGAAATCCCCTTCAAGTGTTTGCTGCTACTGAAAAGCATGTAAATAAAACAGTATAAAGAAAAACTATTTTGCTCTTATATATCTTACCAAATCACGTGGATATACTGTATGTTACACTGAAATGTCACAATCATAGGCGTAGGAACTGGGGGGGCAGTGGGGGCACCACACACACACACACACACACACACCCCCCCCCCCCCCAACTTTTTATGTAAAATTTTACAGGTAACTCAATAATATGTGGTCAAACTACACTTTTACCTTGTTCACTGCTCACATGTACCGTTGTGTAAGCTACCATTTGAACTATAAAATATTTATTTTTATGATTTGTAAAAGGAACATTTTCAGTTAACCTGTCATGGGATTTGTAAAATTCTGTGAAACATTTCACTTGTGCTGACCTAAATCAAACATGTAGTAATATTCTTCATTTAATTTACTGTGTTGCTAATTATTTAGAACCAAGACAATGTAGTTTCAAATTCATACAGAGCAATGGTTTAACACAGCAGTTTGTCAGCTGGTAAGATTTTTCAAGCCGAGTGCATACTTTGTATTCTGTTTGTGAACCACTTCTCTAAATGGTCGCGCATTAGGGCCCATGGGTGCTAATGAGGAAGGTTTTGGTAAAAAAAAAATGCTCCAGAATCAACGTTCTTGACCAGATCATGCCCAAATTCGTATCAGTTCTTCCTTGTAACAGTTCTGATGCTCCCTGTAAATAACAATCTCTGCAGTAGTTTTGGAATTATGCTGTAAACAAACCAAAAAAAACAAACAAAAAACAAGCAAACAGTCTGAGTATTGAGTAAAATACTTTGCAATAAATGTTGCAAATAAACCTTAAAAACAAATGATAGTATCTGACAGTTTCTATTTGGTCTTTTCCAGCAAGTTTGGCATCTAATCAGAGGCTGTCATCTATGTGTCTGAGTCCCACAAGTGAATGTCTGTCCCTTATGACACTCACTGTTGAACACTTTACCTGTTTGGGCTATACAAGAAAATGTCTCCTAACCAAGCCAGTAGTCATTGTAGTAATTTGAATTCCGTCCAGTGTGAGAAATTCGTTGCCAAGTAATGGTGGCCCCATAGGGCCACTAGGTTCTGAGGTTCAGTGGCCCCTGTTAAAACTTGATGGCCCATAACTTTTTAAAAACTTTTTTCTAACAAATTGTCTTTTTAATTTATTAAAAGTGACACATCAAAAAGATACAAAAGTGATTTATGTTAAATTTCTTTACTTAACTTCAAGCTTGATTTCAAATTATACAAGATGCACTCAGAGAGAGCAAAATGCTCAACTCCATGTGACCAGTCTCTCAAGTGATATAAATTATTGTAAGGAAGACATTAAAATAAAACCAAACATGTAAATTATTTTTGAAGAAATATCAATTAGAAAGCTAAAGTCATTAAAAATACATTTAAATGGGACCTCTGAAAACTCATGATTATTTTGTATCCAAAATAAGATCTAGATTTTTCTTTTTTAGCAACTTTTTCCTTTTGCCAGGTCCTACCCACAAAAATTTTTAATAAAGATATGTTCATTAGTTTTGGAGTAATCTATACACACACACAAAAAAAAAACAAAAAAAAAACAGAGAGACAGACAAATAAAATAGATAATTAGCACACAGGATCATAAACTGCTGGGTGAGGTAAAAAAATATTGCTTAAAAGTCACTTTTTAGTAAAAATCACTCATGGTAATTTTTTTTTTTGATGGCCTGTCCAGGAATTGAAAAAGAAGAGAACATAAAACAGAAATAATAATTAATAAAAATGATGAATACACCACCCCCTCTTTATTATCTTTATGTCAATTTCAAGACAAAAAAAACAGGAAGAAATATTTTTACTTAAAGACAACAAGTATCACACCCTAGGCTTGTGACCTCACAATAACAATTGCATTGTGACATCATTAAGTAATGACATCACCAGAAAGCAAAATATTGATTTTTTACATATGTGAAAAGAGAAGCAGATTTCACTGTAAAAGCCCAATTAAAAATAAGAAAAACTCTCCCCTGGCTTTAATTTTTAAACAAATTACACCAAATTTAGAAGAATCAATCTGTACCCAATGAAATATCTACCCACCAAATTTAAGCTTGATGGTGTTACAGTTTTTTAGTTTTAAGGACCAAACGTGCACAGACAGACAGACAGAAACAAACTGATCACAATAACCCTCTCCTATCCTCCAGCATTAAAAATAAAACTAAAGTCTTTTTCGTGCTTATCCCAATGAATTTTACACAAGACATTTAAATTTTGCAAGTTTTATGATTACTTTAAACTTCAAAGAAATAATGTTTTTCTTTTCATACAATTTAGACAGAGTGTCTGCCGCTAAACAAGCCTTTTTTACTTGTGGATAAGTGGAACAACTATACTTGTGTGAAGGGAGGGGGACATATACCAGTCCACTTTCCCGGCATGCCTGAATATTCTCCACTGGCAGTTTTGTGTGAGTGAGGGGGGGACTTGTCAGTGTACTGGTTATAAAGCATTAGCCTTGCCACAGGTGTTTATATGTATAATATTTTTTCCCCCTCATGTATAATATAGACACAACTGTTTGATTGCATTATAAGTATTTTTCATAATGCTCTCATACATTTACTTAGCCTAGCTTGCTGATGAGAACTGCCAGACTAGAAAGGACTCTGATACAGTGTGCATTATGGCAAAAAAATATTTTACGTTTGCATTATGGTAGAGACAGCCTGGAAGGCCAGGCTAATAAAGCATATGTATTGATCGTTTTTCTGCAGTGTTCTCACTTGGTGTACTAACTCTTGGAAGAGTGAGAGAAACAGTGTCCAAGTTTAGCTGCTTATGAAGGGTGAACTCAATCTGGAATATGCAAAACACAATGCATAATTAAGGACCCATGGGGAAAGAAAACCAATTAAAAAAATGACAGCACACTGGATTGTATTACCACACGAGGCATGTTGTAGTCAATTAGGTGGCCCATTGGGGCCCATGAAAGTGAAGTTGTGGTGGCCCTAACTTAAAAAGGGGGGCCCCTGGCCACCGGGCCACCGCGAATTTCGCATACTGATTCCGTCACTGACTTGCAAAATTTAATCTTAATTATGAAAGTAAAAGATTCATCAAAAGTGTGTGTATTTAATACTTTCTAACATAATTCTTAAGATATTTTACCGAATAGCCACTGCAACTAAATAAAATTTGTGACTATAAGCAATACTTTTAACATAAAGTTTTTTAACTTTTTCAAGATATTAATTTAGAAAATCAATTCCGGTTAAAAATAAATTAACGTTTTGCATTTTTAGCCCACCCAAGCCTCAGCGATTGGCAGAACTTCACTTTGATGAAGCCACACAATCATGTGGTGAATCCAGAAAGTTGAATAACCTCGCCAGTATCAGGTTCGTCATGGCTAAAATGTTATTGACAAAAGATGTTGCAAGCTTTTGTCTTACCACTCATGTTTGCAAAGAGTTAGTTATTCAAACAGAGAGAAAGAGAGATACACTAATACTAGTAACTAAACAGTCTTGACTTAATTTATTTTATGTGTGATGTTATTTAGAATTATATTAAAATTATAAGGCACAAAATACTAGGTTTTATCAGTCACCTTCAGATGTTTCTGTCAATGAAATAAAAATTACTACAGATATATATTGGCCATAAAAAGTAAAGTTCAGGAAATCAATAACATACCTATAGTCAACCTCAAAATTTTCCCTAACTTGTTGCATTGAAACATCTGTTAATAGTACATAGTTCATCCTCAATGGTCCAGAAAACTAGGTCAAGGTCAGAAAATTAGCATTTAAGCAATGTTTAATTTTATGGGCCAGGTTCTGAGAAACTAGGTGTTATCCAGGTTGCAAACATTTTTCTTTAAAAAAAAATGATCGTTTCCGGTCAAAGTGAAGAAATAAAGGTATATCCTTTGATATCCAATCCACTTGCCTCCCATCTCAGATCAGAGTTTGAACCCCTTCCTGGCCTTATGTGGGAAAGCTGGCAGTTGCTTTAAGTGCTGTGTGGGTATTGTTTTCACCCATGGTGTCTGTATGGGTGGGCAGGTGGGTGGCAGGAAAAGCTTGTCCAGGTTATATCCCAGAAACCCTGATGTGTATGATGTTGATACTTGGTAAGGATATAAGTTAGGGGTGTAGGTGTGCAATGTTATGGTCTGACCTTGATTTGACCTTTCTGTAGTGACCTGGAGTTTGAAAATCTTGTCCGGGCAATATCTCAGAACTGTAAGGTGTAGTAAGTTGATACTTGGTAGGGACATTGGTGAGAGGGTGTAGGTGTGCACAGCCATGGTATGATCTTGATTTGATCAAGACCTTGCTGTAATGACCTGGACCCAAAATCTGTCCAGGCTATATCTCGGAAACTATAAGGTGTAGAAGGTTGATAGTTGGTAAAGACATTGGTTGGGAGTGTAGGTGTGCAATGTCATGGTGTGACCTTGATTTGACCTTTAACCATGCTGTAGTGACCTTGATCGTTAAATTTGTTTCCAGGTTCTATCTCAGAAATTGTAAGGTATGGGAAGTTGATACTTGGTAGGGACAATGGTTAGGGGGTGTAAGTGTGTAGCATCATGGTGTGACCTTGTTTCGACCTTTAGCATTGCCGTAGTGACATTGACCCTTAAATTATTGTCCGGACTATTTCTGGGAAAATGTAAGGTGTAGGAATTTGTAAGGAAGACATAAGTAAGGTGTAGGTGTGGACTTGATTTTACCTTTGACCTTGTTGAAGTGACCTTGACCTTTAAATCTTGTCCGGGCTATATCTTGGAAACAGCTATAGTTATATCCCCAGACGAAAGTCGGGGATATATTGGATTCAGGTCCGTCGCGCCGCCGCCGCCGTAGAAATTTCCTTGTGGACGCGATAACTCAAAAACAAATTAATATTTTTTTTTCAAACTTGGTACACATGTTAAGGGTGTCCAAAGGAAGATCCCTATTTTAAGGTGACCTGAAACTCCCAATAAAAGAGAACTTATGGCCACCTTAAGGTCAGAAATTGCACTTTTGGCCACTAAGAGCCCTCTAGGTCACAAACTATGATGCTCAGCTGGCTGAAATTTCACCTGAGAACACATTAATATGTTCTTAGTACATGTGCCGAAAATCACGACTTTAAGTTGAGGAGAAAATTGTGTTTGAGGCCCATAAAGACCCCCACTTAGGGATTTTTTGCTATATTTTTCACATATTTTGCCCTATAATTTGGAAGTGGTAACTCTGATGAGTCTCAAACTGCACTAGGTATAACTTTGATATGTAATCCTTGTCTGTAGAAAATTTTAGGGCTGTAGGTTTACCCAAAGGGGTCGACTTAAGGTCTCAAAAGTGCCCACAGAGACCCAATTTATGCACTTTTTGCCACTTTCGAGCACTGTAGCTTTCAAACTATGTCTCTCATCTAAGTTAAATATCATCTGAGAATATATCTATGTGTTTTCTTATATCTGCCCCAAAATTTAGGCCTTTAATAGACATTTAACCTGTGTGTGAGGACCATAAACACCCACCCGAGTGACCCTTATAAGACATTTTTCACATATTTTTCCCTGTAACTTGGAAATGGTAAGTCTGAGAAGTTTCAAACTGTATTAGATATACATTCTATGTGTAACCTTTGAATGTGAAAGATTTTTAGTCTGAAGCTTTGATTTGGAGGTCACATTGAGGTCTCTAAAAGGCCCACAGAGACCCGATATTTTGCCTTTTTGCCACTTTTAAGCCCTGTGACTGTTAAACTATGTTACTGATAGAGCTGAAATCTCACCTGGGAATATATCATTATGTCATTTTTACATGTGCCAGAAATAAAGGCTTTAAGTAGACATTTAACCTGTGTGTGAGGACCATAACACCCACCCGAGTGACCCTTTTTAGACATTTTTCACATATTTTTCCCTGTAACTTGGAAATGGTAAGTCTTGAGAAGTTTCAAACTGTATTAGATATACATTCTATGTGTAACCTTTGATTGTGAAAGATTTTAAATCTGAAGCTTTGATTTAAAGTTCACATTGAGGTCTCTAAAAGGCCCACAGAGACCCAATATTTGGACTTTTTGCCACTTTTAAGCCCTGTGACTGTTAAACTATGTGACTGATAGAGCTGAAATCTCATCTGGGAATATATTATTATGTTCTTTTTACATGTGCTGAACATCAAGGCCTTTAGTAGATATTTAACCTGTGTATGACGACCATAGATACTCACCCGAGTGACCCTTTTTAGACATTTTTTACATATTTTGCCTTGTAACTTGGAATGGTAAGTCTGAGAAGTTTCAAACTATATTAGATATACATTCTATGTATAATCTCTGATTGTGAAAGATTTTAAGTCTGAAGCTTCAATTTGAAGGTCACATTGAGGTCTCTAAAAGGCCCACAGAGACCCAATATTTGGACTTTTTGCCACTTTTCAGCCCTGTGACTGTTAAACTATGTGACTGACAGGGCTGAAATCTCAACTAGGAATACATTATTAAGCGTCTTCTTTTTCCATGTACCGAACATCAAGGCCTGTAGTAGACATTGAACCTGTGTATGACGACCATAGACACTCATCCAAGTGACCTTTTTTGACATTTTCTACTGTATTTTGCCCTGTAATTTGGAAATGCTTAGTGTGACAAGTCTTAAACTGTATTATATCTAATTTTTGTTTGTTATGTATGTCCCCCAAAAAGTTTCAGATCTGTAGTTTAATTGCTAAGGTCTCTTTAACAATTGTAAAATGCCCACAGAAACCCAATTTATGGACATTATGCCACTTTAAAGCCCTGTAACTGTCAAACTATGTGGGTCATAGAGCTGAAATCTTTGAATTTTTAAAAGGAAGTGCCTGTCTCTTTAAATTTTGAATATTAATGATGTTATGGCTATCTTAGTCTTTTAAGAACTTATTTTTGTGTGTTGTACCTCTGCTTGCTGAGTTTTTAACTCTTTAAAATGAAACTGGTTAAACATATTCAAGTAGGCAAAATGGACACTGTTATTTTCTGGTGAGCTTTAAGTCCCAATATTAATAAAAGTATATCCTTATGTAGTAAAACTAGGGGATTTTTAACCCTCAACTAGCCCAGTTTTATTCAACTTGCCTCAGTTAATTTTGACACAGCTCCTACAGTTATGAACTCATTTCAGTTGATAATCACATACTTAAAATTCTCAATTCTTTTTGTATTTGATTACCCCTTTGATATATATCAGATTGTTTGTTTACCATTTATGCTGTAGTCCCAACCCACATCCCCCACCCACCTCTGGGACCTCCAGCTATATTGAGTGACACTAAATAAACAAAGGTATTTAGTGATATCAAATGAGAAACAAAGAACTCAATGGGGTTGCAGATCTTGTGTAATAGTGAGAGAGGTGTGGAGAAGGGGAGAGGGGTGGGGTAGGAGGTGGTGGGCTTCATCATATAACACAAAGGGGAGTCAGAACTGAGATTGTGTCACATATTTAGGTTGCATATATATGGACCACATATATAGGAATAGAGGAAATGAATAACTGAAAACAATTTACAAATTCTATAAATAATATAATAAAATAATAATATAAATAATTTTTTTTAAATAATATTTTATTTGTGAACAAATATAGAAACAGATATGCGCTTTTGGGATTATGAATTTTAGAATGGACATTCAATCATCAATCATTTAAATACTTTGAAATTAGGTTAAGAGTTATCATTGCAGGAAGATTGAAAAGTATGATGTTGAGTTAAAAATAATATTTTATTTGTCAACAAATATAGAAAGAGATATGCTCTTTTGGGATTATTATTTTAGAATGGACATTCAATCATCAATCATTTATTAATAAATACTTTGAAAATAGGTTTAGAGTTATCATTGCAGGAAGATTGAAAATATAATTTGAGTTATGTATTCGGCGTCTGGGGATACATCATCTTCTTGGGAAGATACAAACAGAGTAGATTGATGTGCTGAAGTTCATATAATAATGGGTAATTATGCTTTAAAAAATTCCCGATCAAAACCTGTGGCGTGAGTGATGACCTGTCTGGGGATATGTTGGCGCCGAGTTGGCCCAATCTAGTTCATTTAGTAAATAGATCAATTAATAAATTATTTTATAGCATCAGAACTTTTACTTTACAAATTAATGCTGTAATCTTGTTATTAAATTGTCTTGTTTTGATACTTTGGCTTTACATACATTTTCTCTTTCTTTAGTGGTATTACTCTTGCACCATTACATAACTTACACTGTCTGTTCTGAAAAACTTTAGAAATATCTCATGGTGACCAGCAGAAAGGGCCGCGAATGGTTACTCGAGCCTCGATAGACAATTTAGTTTTTGGTAGGACTCAAGTCCATTTTAACTACTCAATTACTTGCAATATATTGTATTATTGCCCGCAAAATGAAACATTTGTGTAAAATATGCTACATTTCTGCATTTCCATCACATAATATCAATTAAAGTTGTGGTTTTAGCTTAAAAACGTATAATTTACTCCATATTCTATAATACCTGGTTAATTAGAAGACGTTTTTCTTATAAGTTTAATTCCCATTTGTTTACAGAAGACTTCCAATGGTAGGTACTTAATCTCACGATTACTTGAATTCAGGTCGGTTGGCAGAGTGTCGGTACTCTGGGCTAGTATAGGGATCGAGAGCCATGTTGAGGATCGATATCGAATGAAAATTTAGGCTGGTGGATTGATTGATATATCAATATCGAGACTGTTAACGTAAGCTGTGGGCGAAAATACAGGTTCTATGTAAACATGGACATATAAATTCACAAAATTATCAAAATATGCTATTTATCCAACAAACATATATTTCTGCAATATAAAATAGAATAAAATGAACAAAATACACATTAAACAAGATTTTCCATGCTTTCCTGTGTACTAGCTGTCAGGTTTTGTGTCTCTTCCGTGAAACAGGAAGAAGGTCACTGGCAATGTAAACAAAGATGGCGCCAGACTTGACTCTGTTTTGTTTCAGTTGTAATTGTGCCTTTTAAAGATTTTATGTAATAAATATGTGTTTAAGCAGTAAAATTACCATTTTTTTTAAATTTTGTCTGTTTGGTGTATGTTATTTTGATATTGAAATGCTGGTTGTCTGTATCGATATCGGCAGTTCTGTGGGCTGATCGATCGATATTGAAAGATCGAGCACCAATCCCTATACTACTCTGGGCTGTTTTTTAGCATCCGTCCCAGCCCTACCGGAGTGAGTATTTTCAGAATTTGTGCAGTACAAACATCTCTGATTTTATTTTCTGTTAGTCTCATTACACTTTTATTGTGCTTAATCTTAGTGCTGACAGATTCTAAGGCATACTCCACCACCCCTCACCTTTTGGAGGTTAAGATTGATAAGCTCTTATTGGGCAGAAATTTTATTTATTTGCTAAGTGATTAACTGATTATGAATCAAAGAGCCTAAAACAGTAGAATTAAGTTTGATTAAGAACCTGTGCCCTCATGTCATACAAATTACATATCGTGAACATTTTGCAAAATATTTGACAGATATTTATATTTTGTTATTACTGCACAGTAAATTGATCAAAGAATTGGATACAGAGAGTTTTCAGTTTTTACCCCCAGCCCATAAAGGCTGGGGTTATAGTCGTTCCCTGGGCCGTCCAGGCAGCAGCGGCGGGCATAAAGCTTGTGGGTGTTCCACAGCCTAAATCCGTGCACCGATTTTCACCAAATTTTCAGGGTATGTTTACCCCCCAAAGGATCTAGAGCTGATTAGCTTTTGGGGGTATCCGGTAACAACTGTTGCCATGGCAACACTTTTAAGATTTCTGGGTCTTAAAGTTTGTGGGTGTTCCACAGACTAAACCAATGCATGGATTTTCACCAAATTTTCAGGATATGTTAACCAAAACAGGATCAAGAGCTGAGTAAGTTTTGGAGAGTATCTGACAACACCTTTAACCAATGCTTTAAATACTTTTAAGTCTTAAACTTCTAAAGTGAAAAAGGGGCGCTATAAAACCGATGTTACTACAGTCACATTTTTATCTCCTGCCAGCCAGGGCCAGGATTGGGAGATTATGAAATGTTTACATCACATTCATAAATTTGCAGAGAATATTTATGGCTGTGAAAACGTGTCTATAACAAATTTTATACTCATTTTTAAAAAAAAACATGGCCGCCATAGCCAAATGTTTGAATTTGTTTGAAAATCATTGATATGTTCCAAAATTTAAAATATTGCAGCTAGCTGTGTCGGATTTGCACAAAATGTAAATTGTTAGGAAAGTTAGGATTAATTTTGGCTTTGTTTTGAAAACAAAATGGCTGCCATATCACATATATAATGTCAAATGGGGGGGGGGGCATAACAAAAAGCCCTAATATCTTCTTTATCATTAAGCGTCCCACAAGGGACGCTTGTTTGTGTATGGGAGAGCTTCAGGCTCCGGCGGCTCTGGCGGCTCCGCATTTTGTTTTCCTTATAACTCTGTAACCGTTAGGCGGATTCTTTTCAAATTTGGCAGGTTTAGGCAGTAGCCTTGGGGAATTTTTTTGAATATGCTGCAGTGACATTTCAACCAATCAGAGAGGTCACATGACCAAAAATGTCTTTTTTCGATGGGGAAGCTTGTCCGGATGATAACTTGAAAGGAATTTTATCAATTCACCTGAAACTTGGCAAATACATTCATTCTATTAAAATCTGGAAATCATTAGATTTTGGCATTGATTGGTCAAGAAATGGCCGAGTAATTAATGATTAATTAATCATTACGAATTTTCCAAATAAGGAAAACACAAAAATGCTTATATATCGAAAACCGTGCTACATAGAGCGATTTCGACGATATTTTTGACCCGCAGGGTATCTCTGCGGAGTAGTTTTCCCAATTTTCAAAAAATTTTTCTCTCGCCCAAAATGGCGGCCATTTTGAATTTTCGAAATTTTCGCAAAAATTGCAAAACACAAAAATGCTTATATCTCGAAAACCGTGCTAGATAGAGCGATTTCGACGAAATTTTTGACCCACAGGGTATCTCTGCAGAGTAGTTATCCCAATTTTGAAAAAATTTTATCTCGCCAAAAATGGCGGCCATTTTGAATTTTCGAATTTTTCGCAAAAATTGCAAAACATAAAAATGCTTATATCTCGAAAACCCTGCTAGATAGAGTGATTTCGACGAAATTTTTGACCCACAGGGTATATCTGCAGAGTAGCCATGCCAATTTTCAAAAAAATTTTGTCTCGCCAAAAATGGCGGCCATTTTGAATTTTCGAATTTTTCGCAAAAATTGCAAAACATAAAAATGCTTATATCTCAAAAACCCTGCTAGATAGAGCGATTTCGACGAAATTTTTGACCCGCAGGGTATCTCTGCAGAGTACCCATGCCAATTTTCAAACAAAAAATTTCTCGCAAAAAATGGCGGCCATTTTGAATTTTCGAATTTCTCGCAAAATTGCAAAACACAAAAATGCTTATATCTCGAAAACCGTGCTAGATAGTAGTGCTGGGAGATCGCTTGGATTTTCCGTGTCGATGTTCGTATCGGACATTTGTAACCAAACTTCGAACATTGCCGATTATGGAGTCGAAGTGTTAAAAAGACAGATAAAATATTAATATTATATTATATGAAGCAAAATACACACAAATTACCACAAATATGACCAAAATATAATCTAAAAGCCATTCACAGACGTCTCCCTCACTAACAGACTATGCTTGATGTATCCTCACTTGTGATTGGCTGATTTTATGATTACCTTGACAACAGTTGGAAAACCCCAAGGTGTTTCTATTTACGTTATTTTTATTGCATTCACGGCTAGTTTTGTGATTTTAACTGGTGGATATTTCAGATTTTTACAAAATATTATTAAGGTTAGCATTTTATTGTGACCAAAAGGCTGCAAAGAAATGGATTTAGCAAATATCGGTTTTACTTAAATTTTACCGATCATTGATTGGTAATGAGCCAGCGAGCGATAATACCGAAGTTTGCGAACATCGTCCCAGCACTACTAGATAGAGCGATTTCGACGAAATTTTTGACCCACAGGGTATCTCTGCAGAGTAGCCATGCCAATTTTCAAAAAAATTTTATCTTGCCAAAAATGGCGGCCATTTTGAATTTTCGAATTTTTGCGCAAAAATTGCAAAACACAAAAATGCTAATATTTCGAAAACCGTGCTACATAGAGCGATTTCGACGAAATATTTTATCTTCAGGGTATCTCTGCAGAGCAGCTATCCCAAAGAGCTTTCACTTGGTGAAGTTTCAGACCCATAGCTAATTGCTCACCTACTCAAAAAGAGTAAATGCGAATTACCTCTAAAAGTATTGCAGATGGCCAAGTTTTCTCAAATAACTCATTCACCTACTTTTGGAAGAGCTTTCACTTGGTGAAGTTTCAGACCCATAGCTAATTACTCGCCTACTCAAAATGAGTAAATGCTAATTATCTCAAAAACTATTGCGGATACCCAATTTTTATCAAATAACTCATTCATGTACTTTTGGGAGAGCTTTCACATGGTGAAGTTTCAGACCCATAGCCAATTACTCACCTACTCAAAATGAGTAAATGCGAATTATCTCTAAAAGTATTGCAGATAGCCAATTTTTCTCAAATAACTCATTCACCTACTTTTGGGAGAGCTTTCACATGGTGAAGTTTCAGGCCCATAGCTAATTACTCACCTACTCAAAATGAGTAAATGCGAATTATCTCTAAAAGTATTGCAGATAGCCAATTTTTATCAAATAACTCATTCATCTACTTGTGGGAGAGCTTTCACATGGTGAAGTTTCAGACCATAGCTAATTACTCACCTAATCAAAATGAGTAAATGCGAATTATCTCTAAAAGTATTGCAGATAGCCAATTTTTCTCAAATAAATCATTCACCTACTTTTGGAAGAGCTTTCACTTGGTGAAGTTTCAGACCCATAGCTAATTACTCACCTACTCAAAATGAGTAAATGCGAATTATCTCTAAAAGTATTGCAGATAGCCAATTTTTCTCAAATAACTCATTCACCTACTTTTGGGAGAGCTTTCACTTGGTGAAGTTTCAGACCCATAGCTAATTACTCACCTACTCAAAATGAGTAAATGCGAATTATCTCTAAAAGTATTGCAGATAGCCAATTTTTCTCAAATAACTCATTCACCTACTTTTGGGAGAGCTTTCACTTGGTGAAGTTTCAGACCCATAGCTAATTACTCACCTACTCAAAATGAGTAAATGCGAATTATCTCTAAAAGTATTGCAGATAGCCAATTTTTCTGAAATAACTCATTCACCTACTTTTGGCAGAGCTTTCACTTGGTGAAGTTTCAGACCCATAGCTAATTACTCACCTACTGAAAATGAGTAAATGTGAATTATCTCTAAAAGTATTGCAGATAGCCAATTTTTCTCAAATAACTCATTCACCTACTTTTGGGAGAGCTTTCACTTGGTGAAGTTTCAGACCCATAGCTAATTACTCACCTACTCAAAATGAGTAAATGCGAATTATCTTTAAAAGTATTGCAGATAGCCAATTTTTCTCAAATAACTCATTCACCTACTTTTGGGAGAGCTTTCACTCTGTGAAGTTTCAGACCCATAGCTAATTACTCACCTACTCAAAATGAGTAAATGCGAATTATCTCTAAAAGTATTGCAGATAGCCAATTTTTCTCAAATTAATCATTCACCTACTTTTGGGAGAGCTTTCACTTGGTGAAGTTTCAGACCCATAGCTAATTACTCACCTACTCAAAATGAGTAAATGCGAATTATCTTTAAAAGTATTGCAGATAGCCAATTTTTCTCAAATAACTCATTCACCTACTTTTGGGAGAGCTTTCACTTGGTGAAGTTTCAGACCCATAGCTAATTACTCACCTACTCAAAATGAGTAAATCCGAATTATCTCTAAAAGTATTGCAGATAGCCAATTTTTCTCAAATAACTCATTCACCTACTTTTGGGAGAGCTTTCACTCTGTGAAGTTTCAGACCCATAGCTATTTATTCACCTACTCAAAATGAGTAAATGCTAGTTATCTGTAAAAGTATTGCGGATACCCAATTTTTATCAAATACTCATTCACCTACTTGTGGGAGAGCTTTCACATGGTGAAGTTTCAGACCCATAGCTAATTACTCACCTACTCAAAATGAGTAAATGCGAATTATCTCTAAAAGTATTGCAGATAGCCAATTTTTCTCAAATAACTCATTCACCTACTTTTGGGAGAGCTTTCACTTGGTGAAGTTTCAGACCCATAGATAATTATTCACCTACTCAAAATGAGTAAATGTGAATTATCTCTTAATAGTATTGCAGATAGCCAATTTTTCTCAAATAACTCATTCACCTACTTTTGGAAGACCTTTCACACACGAAAATGAAAAATTGTGAATATCTCAGAAAAGCTATTTCTTCTGCTTTAATGCTCGGCGGGAGATACACGCCACGGCAGTGGTCTTGACAAAAATTTTTGTCTCCCCAAAAATGGTGGCCATTTTGAATTTTCAAAGTTTTTGCAAAACACAAAAAATGCTTATATCTCGAAAACCGTGCTATATGGAGCGAACTCAACAAAATTTTGGACCTGCTGGGTATCTCTGCAGAGTAGCCATGCCAATTTTCAAAATATTTTTGTCTCGCCAAATATAGCGGACATTTTTAATTTTTTTATTTTTTGCAAAACACAAAAATGCTTATATCTTGAAAACCGTGCTAGATAGAGCAGACTGCGCTGACTTTGGTTGCCACAACAGTATAAGGCTAGAAACGAAGCATTTTCTTAATACTTTAGCACTCACCTTTATATCCTTTTCGGGACGCTTTGTTTTTGCTATGCAAAAACATTATCTTTTTTTTTTGCGAGCGATCCTCTAGTTGGTCCTGGGGGTTTAGAATGAGAAGACAATTTATTGGAAATCGTGGTCTGCACATCTTTTGCAATGTCAAATTTGACCTTTCACCCCTGCTTCAAGGTCATTTAGGATCATCATGCTAAAAGGGTCTTATATCTCCCTTATAATTTAGCAGCCCATTTAAGCGGCCCATCAGGGGCGCTTATTTGTTTTCACGTAAGTTCAACTGATTACTGCCGCCACCACAGGATTATGTTCTCCCTTGGATAACTTCTTGGCCTTTCAAATTTTTCTTTCCTTCTTATCTTTCTTTAAAACTATAGGGGCGGGAAAAATTTTGGGGATACTTTGCGGAGACCTTAAGCTTTACTTAAGGTAACCTTAAGCATTTTTCAAAAACACCCGTCATCGCGTTTTGGAAAAAACCACACACACTTGTGCTATAAAATTTATCAGGTACATTCTAGACCTAAATTCACAGGTCGGAAAGGATTTTCTGATCAATGGGACCATAGATGCCTGAATGGGAGCAGTTTTATTTTCGTAAATTTTTTTTAAATGGGTACTTCATCTATATCTCAAAAACGGTCAGGATTTTGGCGTTCTGTTGGAATAAGTTATTCAGCTACTTTTTGATAATCTTTCACATGCTGAAGTTTTAGCTCTGTATCTGCAATCTTAAGGTCACCTTAATGTCAAAAAAGGGGGTTTCAGCCACTGGGGGGTGGACATATTATTTTTGCTTTTTCCGCCGTCCGGCGTCCCACTTGGTTTCCAGACATTTTAGGCAACAGTTCTTATCCTATCTTTACCAAATTTGGCATGCAGGTTTATTGGGTTAATAGCTTGTATGGGATTGCTTTTGGTGATGATAGCTCTATAGCTAACTGAGTAATAGCTACTTTGCTACTTTTGAGTATCTCTTTGGTTTCCAGACATTTTAAGGAATGCTATTAAGCCTAGCTTTCTGAAATTTGGTATGGAGGTTTATTGGGTTAATAGGTTGTATGGGATTGCTTTTAGGGGGAATTGCTTCATAGATGAGTGAGTAATTAATTAAATAAATGAGTAATTGGCTATTTTGAATACTGAAAAGGGCAAATGTGCTCATATCTCCTAAACCGTGCGAGATAGAGCGATTTCGTCGAAATTTTCGACCCACAGGGTATCTAAGGAATGTACTCTTTGCAATTTTCAAAAAAATTTCCCCTCCCCAAAAATGGCAAAACACAAATTTGCTTCTATCTCCTTAACCGTGCGGGATAGAGCGATTTCATCGAAATTTTCGACCCACAGGGTATCTAAGCATTGTACTCTGGGCAATTTTTAAAAAATTTTCCCCTCCCCAAAAATGGTGGCCATTTTGAATTTTCGAATTTTGCCAAAAATGGCAAAACACAAATTTGCTTCTATCTCCTTTAACCGTGCAAGATAGAGCGATTTCGTCGAAATTTTCGACCCACAGGGTATCTAAGCATTGTACTCTGGGCAATTTTTAAAAAATTTTCCCCTCCCCAAAAATGGTGGCCATTTTGAATTTTCGAATTTTTGCCAAAAATGGCAAAACACAAATTTGCTTCTATCTCCTTAACCGTGTGAGATAGAGCGATTTCGTCGAAATTTTCAACCCACAGGGTATCTAAGGAATGTACTCTTTGCAATTTAAAAAAAAATTTCCCCTCCCCAAAAATGTTCGAAATTTTGCCAAAACACAAATTTGCTTCTATCTCCTTAACCGTGCGAGATAGAGCGATTTTGTCGAAATTTTCGACCCGCTGGGTATCTAAGGAATGTACTCTTTGCAATTTTCAAAAAATTTTCCCCTCCCCAAAAATGGCGGCCATTTTGAATTTTCGAATTTTTGCCAAAAATGGCAAAACACAAATTTGCTTCTATCTCCTTAACCATGCAAGATATAGCGATTTTGTCGAAATTTTCAACCCACAGTGTATCTAAGGAATGGACTGTTTGCAATTTTCAAAAAATTTTCCCTTCTCAAAAATGGCGGCCATTTTGAACTTTCGAATTTTTGCCAAAAATGGCAAAACACAAATTTGCTTCTATCTCCTTAACCGTGCGAGATAGAGCGATTTTGTCGAAATGTTCAACCCACATGGTATCTAAGGAATGTACTCTTGGCAATTTTCAAAAAATTTTCCCCTTCTCAAAATTGGCGGCCATTTTGAATTTTCGAATTTTTGCCAAAAATGGCAAAACACAAATTTGCTTCTATCTCCTTAACCGTGCAAGATAGAGCGATTTCATCGAAATTTTTGACCCACAGGGTATTTGAGCATTGTACTCTTGGCAATTTTAAAAAAATTTTCCCCTCCCCAAAAATGGCGGCCATTTTGAATTTTCGAATTGTGGCCAAAAATGGCAAAACACGAATTTGCTTCAATCTCCTTAACCGTGTGACACAGAGGGATTTCGTCGAAAGTTTTGACACACAGGGTATCCGAGCAATGTACTCTTGGCAATTTCAAAAAATTTTCCCCTTCTCAAAAATGGCGGCCATTTTAAATTTTCGAATTTTTGCCAAAAATGGCAAAACACAAAATTGCTTCTATCTCCTTAACTGTGCGAGATAGAGCAATTTCGTTGAAATTTTCGACCCACAGGTTATCTCAGAAATGCACTCTTGGCAATTTTCAAAAAAAAATTCCCCTCCCCAAAAATGGCGGCCATTTTGAATTTTCGAATTTTTGCCAAAAAATGGCAAAACACGAATTTTCTTCTATCTCCTTAACCGTGCGAGATAGAGCGATTTCGTCGAAATGATCAAGCAACAGGGTATCTGACCAATGTACTCTTGGCAATTTTCAAAAAAATTTCCCCTGCCCAGTAATGGTGGCCATTTTGAACTTTCGAATTTTTCCCAAAAATGGCAAAACACAAAATTGCATCTATCTCTTTAACCGTGTGAGATAGAGGGATTTCGTCGAAATTTTCGACCCAAAGGGTATCTGAGCAAAGTCCTATTGGCAATTTTCAAAAATTTTCCTCTTCCCACATATGGCGGCCATTTTGAATTTTCGAATTTTTGCCCAAAATGGAAAAAGAGAAATTGGCCTTAGCCGTGCAAAATAGAGTTATTTTGTTGAAATTTTCGACCCATGGGGTATCTAAGAAATGTACTCTTGGCAATTTTCAAAAAATTTTCCTTTTCCCAAAAATGGCGGCCATTTTGAATTTTCAAATTTTTGCCAAAAATAGAAAAACAGAAATTTGCTTCTATCTTCTTAAGCATGCAAGATAGAGTGATTTCGTCAAAATTTTCGACCCAACCAATGCAAAAAGGCATGAAGCTGAAATAATTTACATGTACACTAATAAATATTTAAGCATCATTGATATATTTTACAAATGAAACAGGGTCTTGTAACACTACTGTACAATTTTGCCAAAAGGTTCATGGGGTGGACATTACACATGATAATGTGTGTTCTTCTATGCTATCCTCTTTCTATTCATATGTCGCAGCTACTATCAACAGGGCGTCCTATTTCTAGTTAAAGATGAAAAATAGGGACATTCTTATTTTCTTTCCACTTTGGACTTCCAATACAAGCACAGTCATGGCCAGCTTGAAGTAAAAATGAGGGTTTTCAGCTCCCAACTGACGTACTGTTCAATGACATCAGTCCAACTTGACACATTGATTAAGTTTAAGGAAGACTTCTAATGACCTTTTTATTTAAAATTCCTGTATTTAAGAGACTTTGGCCAACTTAACATAATAAATATATAGTGTTTAAAAATAAGACTTTTTAAAACCACACCTGCCACATGTATACTTAAAACAAAATTTCTGTAATCTGGCAAAGCTAACCTCCTAATGTTTTTGAAGTTATGGCATCTCCAAAGAAAAAAATGAGGTATTTAGCATGCAGTGATGTGGTTATTAATATATTGCAGCTGATCAGTGTTCATATAATATAAATTCCCAATTTTAGGCACATTAAAAAAATCCCTCATGTGGATATGACTTTTCCTTTTTGGAAAAAAAAGCTTTAATTAATTCAGCTTTTGTTTAGCAGCAGGAGTTGTTGATCTAGCTACTTATTCACATACACTTTGTAAATTGGTCAAATGTATAGACTTGACTTCTTTCAGAAGATAAGATGACTGGAAAAAACACTTTCTCATAAACAGTTGTTTTATCTTAAGCATATTTATCTTGTAAAAATATTAAATAGCAATGAATGAACATATGAATGTCCCTATCTATAGCCAATTATACTTTACTGGTGCATAGTTTACTACAGTGTATCTTTATTAAGCGGCCCGTCAGGGACGCTTATTTGTTTTCACCGAAGTTCGACTGATCACCGCCGCCGGATTATGGTCTCCCTTGAATAACTTCTTAGCCTTTCAAATTTTTCTTTCCTTCTTATCTTTCTTTATAACTATAGGGGCGGGAAAAATTTTTGGATACTTTGCGCAGACCTTAAGCTTTACTTAAGGTAACCTTAAGCATAACTCCAAAACACCCCGTCATCGCGTTTCGGAAAAAAACACACACACCTGTGCTATAAAATTTATCTGGTACATTGTAGACCAAATTTTCAAGCTCGGAAAGGATTTTCTCATCAATCACACTATAGACGCCTGAATGGGAGGCGTTTTATTTTTGTAAATTTTTTTTAAATGGGTACTTGGTCTGTATCTCAAAAACGGTTAGGATTTCGGCGTTTTGTTGGAATAACTTATTCAGCTACTTTTTGATAATCTTTCACATGCCGAAGTTTTAGCTCTGTATCTGCAAACTTAAGGTCACCTTAATGACCAAAACGTGGGTTTTAACCCTCCAGTTCACTTAGTTTTCCACACTTTTCAACCAAACTTGCCATATATATTAAGATTCACCAAAGGATTATCCTGACTTTATGGTGACCTTAAACTGTTAATATTATTAGGGTTATGGTCCCCCCTAAAGTCATCAAATTGGAATAAAATTGTCTGGCCTGTTATTTTTCCATCTTTTTAAAAATCTTACATATATTGATATTGAGGTACATCAAAAGAACACTCTTACTACCTTATGATTCAAATATTAATAATGTTAGGGCCATCTTAAACTTAAAATGTAGAGTTTTTCAGCCCTAAGCTTAGTTAATGTTTACATTTTTCAAATAAAACTTGCGACATTTATAAAGGTTGGCAGAAAGGACATTCTGCTTTTATGGTCACCTTAAAGTCCCAATATGAATAAAGTTATGGTCACTTTTCAGTGAAAAAAGGAAGTTTTCGGCCTCCAGCTATCTTATTGTTCAACTGACCTCAGCTAAACTTTGTACACTTATAAATGATGACAAAAGGGACATTCTCATTTTATGGTCACCTTAAAGTCGCAATATGGTTGAAGTTATGGTCACCTTGCAGTGAAATTATGGAGTTTTTAATCTCCAGCTATCGTATTATTCAGCAGAGCTCAGTTAAATTTGTACACTTTTAAAGATGACATTAGGGATATTCTTATTTTCTTTCCACCTTGGAGTTCCAATACAAGTACAGTCATGGCCATCTTGATGTGAAAATGAGGATTTTCAGCCCCTAACTGATTTACTGTTCAGTAACATCAGTTTAACTTGACATTGATTATACTAAAGTAAGATTTTGCATAACATTTCACTTAAAATTCCTGTACTTAAGAGGCTTTGGCCATCTTAACACGATAAATATATACTTCTTGCTCCCTCCTCATTTATTTTTACACTTTTTAAAACCACACCTGGCATATGTATGCTTAAAAATATTTATGCTGTCTGGCAAACCTAATCTCTTAGTGTTTATGAAGTTATGACATCTTCAAAGAAAAAAATGAGCTATTTATGATGCACTGATGTGGTTATTAACATATTGCAAGTGATCAGTGTTCACATAATATAAATTCCCAATTTTAGGCAGATTAAAAAACCACATTCTTCTGATTCCATTCTTTTGGAATTGTGGGGATATAACTTTTCTTTTTTGGAAAAAAAGCTTCAATAGATTCAACTTTTGTTTTGTAGAAGGAGTTGATGATCTAGCTACTTGTTCACATAGACTATATAAATTGGTCAAATGTATACACCTGACTTCTTTCACAATATAAGATGCTTGAAAAAAAAACACTTTCTCATAAACAGTTTTTCTGGGTGTAGGACATTTCGTACCCGGACATTTCGTACCAGGACATTTTGTACCAGGACAATTCGTACCCGGACATTTCGTACCCAGCCTAGGACATTTCGTACCCAAAATTTAAAGTTACAATTTTTACTGTGCTCTAATGTATGTTTACCTTGTGCAAAAGTATTTTTAAAGTTTATGTTTAAAATTAGTTGTTTAAAGTTTTGGGGTCTGAAGCTCTGGAATTGTCCATATATTTAAATCAATGTGTTGTCTAACATCTTTTGTTTATCATTTTAAAATTTTATATGGTGCTTTGTGGGGTTTGGAAGTTCACAGTCTGGGTCTGTTCATGTATTTACTGTTAAGGTATCTATTCTGCAGGAGACAATATCATTAACTGATTATTTGATTTAATGTTATTCATTCAATAAAGATTTTACTCATACCTTTTCAGCCTTTTTTTCTTTTTCTATGAAGCCACAAACTTGGTCACTAATAGGAACCCTGTTTTCTGTGACACTTGACTCTATTAACAGTTAATCCCCAGCAGATTATTTTTGCAACCATGAAAACAGAAAGACAAAAACATGTGGAAACCCTGAATAAAGCTTGTCATCCTATGAAACAAAACAAGTGTCACCTGGTAAACCCATTAAGCTGTTGATAAAAGAATAGGAGGGATTCTGTGCTCTCTGACATTCATTACACAATTTATTTGTTTTGTTCTATTATTGTATCCACCGGATAGCATCCGGTGGATACTATGGATTTGACTTCGTTACGCCGCCGCCGCCGCAGTGTGTAGAGAGATTTCACCGTTACCGCTCTAACGAAAAAAATATTACAGCTAGCCTTCTCAAATTTGCAGGATATATTCATAGCCATAAAATCTTGCCTGGGAATATTGTTGGCCTCATTTTGAAAAACAAGATGACCGCCACGGGCGTTTTTCGACTTTAAACAAGGACTTTTGGTGGCCCTCTACAGCAAAGGGTATTAAAGGTAGAGATCTCAAATTCACAGGATATGTTCCTCATTATAAAATCTTGACTGGGAATATTTTTGGCCTCATTTTGAAAAACAAGTTGGCCGCCACAGGCGTTTCTTTGGAGTCATGAAAAGTGCTTATATCTCCCTTATTATTGGTCCTAGAGGTTTGGGATGGTAAACCAACCTATAGGAAATCATGGGCTGGGAATCTTTTGGTGTGGTCAGATTTGACCTTGGACCCCTCCTTCAAGGTCAAACAAGGATAGCCAAACTTAAAAGGGCTTATAACTCGCTTATTATTGGTCCTAGAGGTTTGGGATGGTAAACCAACCTATAGGAAATCATGGCCTGGGAATCTTTTGGTGTGGTCGGATTTGACCTTGGACCCCTCCTTCAAGGTCAAACGAGGATAGCCAAACTTACAAGTGCTTATAACTCGCTTATTATTGGTCCTAGAGGTTTGGGATGGTAAACCAACCTATTGGAAATCATGGGCTGGGAATCTTTTGGTGTGGTCGGATTTGACCTTGGACCCCTCTTTCAAGGTCAAACGAGCATAGCCAAACTTAAAAGTGCTTATAACTCGCTTATTATTGGTCCTAGAGGTTTGGGATGGCAAACCAACCTATAGGAAATCATGGGCTGGGAATCTTTTGATGTGGTCGGATTTGACCTTGGACCCCTCCTTCAAGGTCAAACAGGGATAGCCAAACTTAAAAGTGCTTATAACTCGCTTATTATTGGTCCTAGAGGTTTGGGATGGTAAACCAACCTATAGGAAATCATGGCCTGGGAATCTTTTGGTGTGGTCGGATTTGACCTTGGACCCCTCTTTCAAGGTCAAATGAGGATAGCCAAACTTAAAAGTGCTTATAACTCGCTTATTATTGGTCGTAGAGGTTTAGGATGGTAAACCAGCCTACAGGAAATCATGGGCTGGGAGTCTTTTGGTGTGGTTGGATTTAGCGTTGGACTCCTCCTTCAAGGTTAAATGAGGATAGCCAAACTTAAAAGTGCTTATAACTCGCTTATTATTGGTCTTAGAGGTTTGAGATGGTAAACCAACCTATAGGATATCATGGGCTGGGAGTCTTTTGGTGTGGTCGGATTTGACCTTGGACCCCTTCTTCAAGGTCAAATGAGCACAGCCAAACTTAAATGTGCTTATAGCGCGCTTATTATTGGTCCTAGAGGTTTGGGATGGTAAACCAACCTAAAGGAAATCATGGGCTGGGAATCTTTTGGCGTGGTCGGATTTGACCTTGGACCCCTCCTTCAAGGTCAAACGAGCATAGCCAAACTTAAACGTGCTTATAACTCGCTTATTATCGGTCCTAGAGGTTTGGGATGGTAAACCAAACTATAGGAAATCATGGGCTGGGAATCTATTGCTGCAGTCGGATTTGACCTTGGACCCCTCCTTCAAGGTCAAATGAGGATAGCCAAACTTAAAAGTGCTTATAACTCGCTTATTATTGGTCCTAGAGGTTTGGGATGGTAAACCAACATATAGGAAATCATGGGCTGGGAATCTATTGCTGTGGTCAGATTTGACCTTGGACCCCTCCTTCAAGGTCAAACGAGGGTAGTACACAAAATCATGTGCTGGGAATCTATTGCTGTGGTCGGATTTGACCTTGGACCCTCCATCAAGGTCAAACGAGGATAGCGAAACCTAAAAGTGCTTATAACTCGCTTATTATTGGTCCTAGAGCTTTGGAATGGTAAACCAAAATCTAGGAAATCATGGGCTGGGAATCTTTTGGTGTGATCGGATTTGACCGTTGGCCCCTCTTTCAAGGTCAAATGAGGATTGCCAAAATTAGTGTTTATATCTTGCTTATTCGTATTCCTAGAGGTTTGCAATGTCACACCAACCTATAGGAAATCATGGGCTAAGAATCTTTTGATATGGTCAGATTTCACCTTGGGCTTCTCCTTCAAGGTTAAGTGATGTTAGAATGGCTTTGGTGAGTTTTCTTCTGGTGGATACAATTTGCATCAGTTCTCCGATGCGATAGGTCTAGTTTATTCTATTATGATTGTTAAAACTGGAAAATATGTAAAGTGGCTGTAGTTAAAGTGATTTTTAAATTATAGACTCTAAAACAATATTTGTTGATGAACTTTGAATCCAACACATATTTTCTTCCCAAAAGCTGCAACCTTGAAACTCAAAAAACCTTGTACTTTGTGCCAACTGAGAAAGTGCTATAAAATTTCAATAAAATCTACCAATAAATAAAACATTTTGAATTTTTAAATTTTGAGTACGAAATGTCCTAGCCTGGGTACGAAATGTCCGGGTACGAACTGTCCTGGTACGAAATGTCCCGGTACGAAATGTCCGAGTACGAAATGTCTGTACCCCGTTTTTCTTGTACAGCATTTTATGTATCTCCAGCTGAGTGGAAATGAATGACTTGTCCTTTTCTTCTTCCTGCCCAAATCTGTATTTGCTTTTGTGTGATATCTATCAAAAGGCACATTCATGGAAAGTCTTTCTATGCAGAAAGAACCCCCCCAACTCCCTTTTAGTGCACACGAAAAGCAAGTGGAAAAAAAGAATGGCCTCAGTGGGGGAAGTGGGGGGGGGGGGGGGGGGGGGGGGGGTTCATGGAGGGAGATGATAGATAGATATATATATATGTGTGTGTGAAGCAAAAGTGGAACAAAAAAAAGTGGAATATTTATGCTGTTCTTTCGAATGTATATTGTTTTCTTTTCTTTTACTTTCTTCCATTTCACTTAGACTTCTACATTTAATTAATTTTAGCTCAAGTGGGAAATGAATTTTTGAAACTTTAATGCATTCAAATTCCTGAAGTGATACACTAAATCATTTATAACTTGAAAAGTATTGCGTTCACAGCATTTTGTTAAAATATGTTATTAGGCTACTTTTTCCACAGCTACAACAAGTCCAGTAACTTGTTTGGTCTTAATTTTGTGCATTATTGAAGTGTGGAATGGATCATGATCTCCTACTCTTATTCCTAAGCCTCGATTTTTAATTTCAATTGCTAAATCATTCATAAATATTGTAATATATAAACTCATACTTTTCTTTCCCAATATATCCAGTAACATTTTTTCTAGCACTATAGCTTGACTTGTTTGTAACTTGATTTTTCTTGTAAGCAATAACTCAGAAGCAAAATCAGTAACTTTTGAACAAAAAGTCTAACACACTTTGGTTCACTGGATTTTATTAGTGGTTTTGTTAAGTTTTTGGTTGAAGCACAATCAGTAATTTTAAACAATACTTCTTAAGCATCTTAGTCCATTGCATTCAATTAGTGTTTTATACTTAAGTCTGATACTAATGACATTTTGAACAGAAATGTCTGTGGTCAGTGTACCCTTTCACTTGAGACCTCTTCTCCGAGAACATTACCAAAGAATGTAGGACATACAGAATCCGGGAAAAAAAATGCCTCCTGGACAAAATGCCTCACAGAAAAAAATGCCTCCTGGAAAAAACGCCTCCTAGAAAGAATGCCTCCTGGATATTTTGTGACTAGGAAAAAATGCCTCCTGAGAAAAAAAAGTTATTTCAACTTGTAAACATGTTACATATGAAACCTATAACATAATAATATCAAAAACATGTTAATTTCAGATATGTACAGTCAAAACCAGAACGTACAATATCATGAAGTAAAAATTACAAATATCTTCTTGAAAGGGTATCCCTTCAGCTGTACTCTGGAGCAGTTTAAAAGCAGGATTTATGGCTGTGAGGTTTCTTGATGAAATAGTTGTGGCCTTTATGGCTTACAATATGCATTCTTATCAAATTACAACATAGGTTATCCCCTCTGTAAGGAGTTGATCGCAGTTAGATGCACTAGGAGGGGCAGAAATGTAATTACAAGAAAAACACGACACCTGTCATAATGGAAACCAGGGATACGCAGCCAGCCAAAAGAGTGAGAAGCACCAGCAAAAACTTACAAGAGAAACTTACATACCTTTGTACAGCTAAGCAAAATGGGTAAAAGACTGTGAATTTTTGACAGGCATTGGCGACTATAAGACTCAAGTGGAAAAAATGAAGATGCCTCTGAAGTTGTAATGTGAACCTGTAGTGTTATAATACTTGAAAGAACTTTTTTTTTCTTAGGAGGTATTTTTCCTGGTCACAAAATATTCAGGAGGCATTCATTCTAGGAGGTATATTTCCTAGGAGGCATATTTTCTAGGAGGCATTTTTTCCAGGAGGCATTTTTTCCGCGCATCGGACATACATTCTTTTCAGAAGTAAATTTCACACCTACAATTTCTCTTCTGCCAAGCTGTGGTCGTTCTTTCATTTGTTAAATATGGTAACATACACAATACAATAAACTTTACATTTTCTATTCCTTGTGATGCATATCTTCACATCTTTTACGGCTTACTTCACACTTTTTCATCAGGGCCTTTTCGTTTTTGTCAGCAAAAACATTTTTCTAGTTAATATCTGTTTTTCTCCTCCAACTCTGTATTTGCTTTTGTGTGATATCTATCTGGAGGCAGATGCCCCACTGTGCTTTGTGCGTTAACATCTGTGGGTGTGTCTGCACACTGAAAGTCGATAAGGGATATCAAGATGTCTTTATTTCTTTTCATTAAGGGATATGCTTACAGTAAATCTTTTTGGGGGTAAACAATTCAAACCAGGACATTTATCTTTAGTTTCATGGAAGAATAGCCATGTGGTAAGAATGCCTTGTCTGTTTTGAGAGAATGGAAAAAGCCTTAATAATATGTAAAAACCTTGGGCTTTCATGATATTCAGATATAGTCATGTGCGAATTAAAAATGTTAACAATAACATCTGACAACATGACCTTGTGTTGTTGTTTTTTTGTTTGTTTTTTTTACAATGGAACAATAAAGGATTTCACAAATACGATTATCTTGAGCATATTTATCTTATAAAAATATTAAATAGCAATGAATTTTCAGAGGCATAAAATGCCTCAAAGATATACAACATATGAATGTCCCTATCTATAGCCAATTATAGTTTACTACAGTGTATCTGGAAAAAATTTCCAATCCCAAATTTACAGCAAAAATGATATACTCTTTTCATAAAATATACCACTCTACGAAACACAAAAAAGCTCACATTCTGCTTACAGTCTAATACTTCAACTGATACAGTTTTTAGATAATCAACTTTCCATTAGATACAAAACACAGTAAAGCTTACCTTCTTATAGTCTCATACCACAGCTACTACAGCTTTAGTAACTCAAGTCTCCATCCGGGGCGCTAGTTTTTGTTAGCAAAAACCTTTTTCTAGTTGGTTCTAGGGTTTCAAAATCTGAAAACAAGTTGTGAGAAATCATGGACAGTAAATCTGACATCTGACAACATTTTGTGAATTCTGTATATGTCTTACAACTACTGTTGTTCCAAAGATTTTCCCAAATCTCAATGTTGTTGCCCATTTAGTTGTACCTGCGGGCTGGGGTTCTTGCCTGCCAAAGCTGGCTATTTTTAACTCCGGGTGAAAACATTCTTGTACAGATTTCATTAAAAAATGAGTATGTTAGATCATACTTTTTAAAGTTCCTTATCATACATACTTGTATTGGTATCTGCAAGGAATGGAAAACAGTGTCAGCTACTGCAACTACCCAAAATGAAGTCTGAGGTTAAAGGTATGATGGATAAGCAACTTTCAGAAACCAGGATATTGAGTAATCCTTCTCTTGAACATGATGTCACAGACAGGAGCAATTGTCTCACAGCGATGGAATCACAGGCAACAAATTCCAGTACGTTGTCATTGCCACCACACAATGAGATAAATGCTCAGACTATCAAAAGGGCTAAGACTATATGATAATATAAGTTAAGTTTCCACACAATAGAATTCTGAGGGGTAATATTCAATTTTTTTCAACTTACAACTTGAACTTTTCATGGTTTACAAAAAGTTTTGCAGAGAGTAAATTTCAGAGTGTATCATCATCATCATAAAGCATCATTTATTTGATGTTGAATATCAGTGCAGTTCTTGAACCACTCTGATCGCTGGGATAAAACAAGCTCTTAATTATTGACTACATGTAAATTAAAGCCTGAGTAAAGTATAATGGCCCCAAAAATTTAATTTAAATTATATAAGTGTTGTTTTCTGCAAATGTCTAAGTGATCATGGCCTGCTAAATGCCCAATGTAATGTAAGTGGTAGCTGTGTTCTAATGATAAAACTTGATAAAATGTAATGAAACAGCTTCTCTGATTTAACACATTGAATTGCAATGCTGTTATTGTAAAACAACTTTATAAAAGTGTAGTTGAATGATGATTTTTGTCAGATATGAATTTAAAGTCAATATATTATGTCATAAATTTCTATGATGGAAATCCATTTTTACCCCACAGCCCTTAAGGGCTGTCAGGGTATTGTTTTCACCCATGGTGTCCGGATGGGTGGGCGGCGGGAAAAAGTTTGTCCGGGCTGTATCTCAGAAACTGTAAGGTGTAGGAAGTTGATACTTGGTAGGGACATTGGTTAGGGGGTGTAGGTGTGCGACGTCATGGTGTGACCTTGATTTGACCTTTGACCTTGCTGTAGTGACCTTGACCTATAAAATCTTGTCCAGGCTATATCTCAAAAACTGTAAGGTGTAGGAAGTTGATACTTGGTAGAGACATTGGTTAGGGGGTGTAGGTGTGCAACGTCATGGTCTGACCTTGATTTGACCTTGCCGTAGTGACCTTGACCTATAAAATCTTTTCTGGGCTATATCTCGGAAACCGTAAGGTGTAGGAAGTTGATGCTTGGTAGGGACATTGGTTAGGGGTTGTAGGTGTGCAGCATCATGGTGTGACCTTGATTTGACCTTTGACCTTGTAGTGACCTTGACCTTTAAAATCTTGTACCTTTGGGTCTGTCTTTTGATGCAGATTAAGCACTGTTAAAGTCATATTAGAATTCATTAAGAATTTTACTTCTACAACTTCCCATTTTAACAGATGGAATTTCATCAAGAGAGCCACAGATTTTGCTCCAATACCACACATAAGTGTTCATTGAATGTATTACCACTTCTGTATGCATGGTAATATTCAATACATCTAAACCATAATTTGGCCATGCCAGATGTAGATAAAGAGTACATGCATTATCTTTCTATTAGACATTATTTTCTCTATTTAAACGTTGTTTGGACCTTTATATAACTGACAGTGCTCTGAAAGTATCCTGAACTTTGTACTGATACGGTACTTCTATATCTCATGGTATTAAAATTATTTCCCTAGGCTATGGGGTACGGGCATCTCTGATGCTATTTTGAAATCTGACATGAGACATATGTTTTTCTCTTCCCAGCAGTTGAATTATCTGATCTTTGCATCATGTTAGCTTTAATATCTTCTGATGACTTGCATAGTACTGAAAATGCTTTATTTATTGATGCATCTGAACCTTAGCTGAAACTCTGGCCAGAGGGTACATTTCTCTGCCGAGGCACCTGTTATTACCGTAATAATAAGTAAATTGGAAAATTTGGATTTTTTTGTATCCAGACGTTGAATCCAGATCACTCTCAAAATTTAATGGGATCTAAGTTGGGCCGAGACCCAACTGATGAATTTTTTTCAGGAAGGTCTAACCAGTAGTGTTTGTGTAGTCCTGTTAATAAACAAACAGACAAATGGTCATGAAAATAATACCTCCTTGGAGGAGGTAATAAATAAATGTAGATATATAACAGTCCTACAAATGTAGAAGTTGCTTTTAAACACAAGTAAATATGAGGCTTACCAGAGGAACCTTTCCATTAAAGTGTACTCTTTTATCAAAAAAATTAGGCTAAAGTGGAAGTACATGTATGTTACCACACATTAGGAAGGGTCTTACATTAAATTGTTGTTGACTATTTTTGAGACGAGAAGCTAAAGCCAGTGGATGGAGACTGCAGTCTGGTGGACTTTGATCTGGGTATAGAGGGGGCCATTGTAGAGGAAATACTGGACAAGAGACTGCCACAGGTGGTGAGCGTGGTGGCCATGAATGAGAAAGGTTATACCTACGACCTGAAACAACTTCAACAGCAAGTTGTTGATGCAGCAGTAAGCATTGACCTGTGTTTTGTGATGTGAGTGTCTAATGGGAAAGATCTCTTGTATTGAAAAGTGTTTGGTGGATCTGTGATTGATTACAGGGGAAAAAAAGGAAAATGAATAGAGTGCATATGGTATATTTGGATTTTTTTTTCTCACAAGATTGTGTATACTCAAAGACTTGGCATTTTAAAAGAAAGGATATACATGTATATGCTTAGAAGTTATACAGAAAGTAAGGATGATCCCTGGGTAAAAAATTGCTGTAATGTAAAGTAGTAATTAAGTAATTCATTTGGGCCAATGTGAAAGATAATGTTGGCCAAAAAAGACTTACCACATGAAATTAAATGTATATGAAACACCCCAGAAAGTAACACAAGCCATAATTGAGTGATTGGTAACTGATAATTTGGATAGGTTTGACAGGTCGGCAGTTTGACTTGGTCCAAGTCTTTGTTTTTGTATCCATCAGTAACCTGAATAGTCAAGTGTAAATTGGAAACTTACCGGAGTTTATTATACCTGAAGCATTCTGGAGTAATGGTTGGCTGTTCCTCTGCAAGTCTTACAGGACCTGTATATTACACAAAAGACAAAAGGACTTTGTGAAAGTCTAGTGGGCAGTGAATTCAATCTGACCTTAATTTGTATGAAATTAATTTGTACAAACTACTGTACTGCAGATGTGATGTATTTTTAGGCTGACTTAACAGCAGTGGAGGAGAATTTAAAGAGAATTACAGAAGAAGTAAGATCATACACACGCCAGATTTACGTATCAGATGATGACATCATCAAACTCAAGAGGGAAATAACAAACCTAGAAAAGGGTTAGAGTTATTAATTTGTATGGGATTGTACAAGTCAGAAGTTCAAACCGGTTGGTCAAGATTCTGCACCATTAGATATTATTTAAGCTTCATATGTTCAGCTGTAATTGTTCTACTGCTTTATCAGAAATTGCCTAATTTGCCTGTGATGCTTTTAACTTGACTGACATGTTTCAATATGACTATGCTATCAAATGTTATTTATAACACACAGTTATAAGAGTATTTTTGACATTGTTTATTTTGGTTGTTAACCCCAGCCCATAAAGATTGGGGCTATAGTTATCCCCTACACCATCCGGGCTGCAGTGTCAACAGCAGGCATAAAGTTTGTTGGTGTTCCACAGCCTAAATTTATTCATGGAATTTCACATTTTCAGGATATGTTGAGCCCTAGAGGATCTAGAGCTGTTTACATTTTGGAGAGTATCTGCCAGCAGCTGTTGCCATGGCAATGCTTTTAAGATTTTTTTTTTAACTTTGTGCGTGTTTCATAGCAAAACCCACTCCAAATTTTCAGGATATGTATAGCCTTAGAGGATTTAGAACTGATTATGTTTTGAGAAGTGTCTGGCAACAGTTGTTTCCATGGCAATGAATTTAAGGTTTTTGGGTCTTAAACTTTGTGGTTGTTCCACAGCCTAAACCCCTCCACAGATTTTTACTAACTTTTCAGGATATGTTTCAACCACGAAGATCTAGAGCAGATTGGGTTTGGTGAGTATCTCTGGCCAAAGCTCTTGCCATGGCTTTATTAAAGGGGGGGGGGGGGGGGGGGGGGGGGACTAAAGTGACAGATGCCTTCCTGTTGCTAAAAGTCCTCACATCATGAATGAATAAAATCTGTAAGTTTTTCCCCTTCCATCAACTACGTAAAAGTTCTTTCATCTGACAGCATCTCATGGGTTGTGTATACTCACGTGCTATTGCCTATTTAATTTACCTGTAGACTGGGGTTTCTGCCTGTTGAGGTGGACAATTTGTAATTTTTCAGGTTTTATATTTTTAATACTTTACAATTTTATAAAGTACTTAATTATGAAATCCAAAAGCTGTAACTATTCAAGGACTTTTGCTTGGCTAATAGAAGTATATGTAACCACACTTCTTGTTTTTATTCTTTCCAGAAATAAGTCAAATTACACACAAAAAAGTTGAGGCTGAGCATAATATTACTGATCGGGAAAGGGAACATCAACTTCAGCAAGAACAGTTTGCCAGGTTTTTAAAGACTTTATCTTGTGGTTAAACATATAAAATTATTAAGGTACAAGGATTCATTGGATTTACTTGAGTTTAACACCAGTGATTAGCTGGTCTATGTGACCAGAAATTTTTTAAGTAAAATATAGCCGTATATATTTGCTTCACTTGTCACATATTTTAAAGCAATAAATAGGAAACCATATTGGAAACGCTACTTGTTATTACTCTTCTCTTCCCTCTTTTCATTGGTTTAGAGCCATTTTTCAACAGCCAAACAAACATAACCTAGCTTTTAAAATTCAACACTCCAGCAATCCCCAGTGAATAAAAGGATACCTATTTGAGAAGATTGTATTTTTATGAATTATCAACAATATTTTTTGCAAATATTTGTGGATGTCATTTATGTTGCTTATATGCAGAATTTGTAGAAAACAGCAGTATATTGGCAGTTTATTGGACCAAGGTTAAGGACTAACGTAGGTTGCCTTTGCAGATGATTGGCATAAAAGTACTGTTTGGGGAAAATCTGCGTTGAATATATTCTTTTATGGGATTTCTGAAAACTTATTAAAGTTTTACTGATTCTTTGAATTATTTTCTGAGAAAACCCAAATTCATATTTATTTCATGTTAACTTCACCTCATTATTGGACTGTTTTAAATTAAGGCTGCAAGCGAGCCCGAAAATGCGGGCATTGTTACACATTTAAAGTTTGCAAATGCCTAAAATATAAAAAATGAAAAAGGAACCACCTTATTTTGGAAAAATATATAAATATATTCGTAAATTTAAATGAAAATCAAATTTTGTAGTAGATTTTACGTCTATTTTCAGTTGTTTTGAAAGACCCGGTTCAGCTCCTTGACTCGAGTATAAAACTGAATCGTTTTGTTTCTGAGTAACCGAAGAATCGTTGCAGCCCTATTTTAAATCCTGTTTAGAATTCCTAAGAATTATTTGTGTTGAGCAATTTTTATGTCAGCTAACATTATGGCATCACTCTGCGGCATACACGTGAATGTGAACAACTTCTTCTCCAAAACTACAAGACCCAGACACATGCTGTTTTTTTTTTTAAATATTCCATAACAATCGAGGATGATAAATCATAAAATTCATGCAGATCTGTCTGTTCCTCTGTTCCCCACAGCCATTACAAGTGAGGTATCCCCACCCAAAGTGTGAAAACTTCAACACTTGCTCACAATTTTCTCATTCACCATTGAAGGGATTTTTCTGTTATCTTGCATATATGTACTAGGCCACTAGTAGATTCCTTTGTGTGAGTATCAGGCCTACATCTTTCTTAATTATTTTTTTATGAAATTTTTAAATAATTTTTAATGCACTGAAATTCATGAAATCATGCATTAAATCACTTATAACTTGAAAAGTATTGCATTAAGAGCATTTTGTTAAAACATGTTATTCAGCTACTTTTTCCGCAGCTACAACATGGGGAGTAACTTGGGTGTCTATCCCAATAGCTAAGTGAGTAATAGCTACTTTCTGACTTTTCAGTAAATTCCACCATGAGTAAAATCACTTGTCACTTGAAAACTATTGTATTTAGAGAATTTCTCTATAAATATGTTATTCAGCTACTTTTGGGTCGGCTATAACACAGTAAAATTTCAGACCTGTAGCTTATTGCATAGCTGAGTAATAGCTACTTTTAGGTTATCAGTGTTGAGTAAATCAGTTAGAACTTAAAAACTATTGCATGTAGAGTATCTCTTTAAATACCGGTAAGTTATCCACTTACTTTTGGATCAGCTGTAAAAGAGTAAATTTGCAGACATGTAGCTTATTTTATAGATGAGCAATAGCTATTTTATTGCGTTAATACATCCTATCCAATGGACAATAGCTTATCCGGTCGGCGCGGACTGGCCCGCCAAACGTCAGAAAAAGACGTCCTGTGTCTCCACCGGCTAGGCCGGCCCAGTTCTGTGCACTCGCCAGATGGCGTGTCGTACTTCCTTCCTGTCTAGACAGCGTGACGTCATAGCATCTTTTTTGTTTGGCGCATGTTCAAGTGTACACGAAAATTTTTTCTGAGCTTAATTTCAGTTTTTTTGCCAGAATAGTTATTAAAGTGTTGTGAAATTTTATCTACGGATTCTTCACACCTTATAGACCTTCATGTCTTCTCCAAGCCAAAGTCGGGGGGGTTGTGGCCACATGATGGCTGGCTTTGACTTGCACAGTTTTTGTGCACGCTGTCGCGACAAGAAAAAGGGTATGGATCCCTGTGTGGAGAAGCCTAATGTAGAATGTCAGCTTTGTAAAGCTCTTACTCCAGAGCAAGCTTCCCGGAATCTACACCATCTAAGAAGGATTCATCTTCTTCAACGTTAGTCACTCTCAGTCCCACCCTTGTGGACCCGGCACGAGTGTCGGTAATAAGGGCAGTGGATGGCCAGGACACTGGTTTGAGTGCACAGCCAGCAGAGAAAAAGAAAAAGGTAGAGGAAAAGAAGAAGTCGGTCAAACCCAAGCCTTCTACCTCAACTGCGGCTGCAGTGTCCAGAAATTTCAAGAGATGGATCAGAAATGGTCGGACCGGTTCAACCGGCTTGAGGCTCTCTTACTAGCTAAGACCCTAGACCGACCTCAGCAGGAACCGACATTCAGCACTGTGAAGGTGGTCCCTACCCACTCACCACCGGCTAATGTCACCAGGTCGGAGCCCTTTATCAACCCTGCCGACCAGCCATTTACCCAGACTTCTGATCTACCGGCCACATCTTCAGACCGACCTGCTGTGGGTGCTACTACCGACCCACCGGCCTCTTCTAAGAAAGCTGACCGGCCTTCAACCTCTGATAAACCTTCCAGTGCCTTCCAGCCGACCAGAAAGGACACTAGTGATTCAGAGTCGGACAGTGAGCAATCAGACCGGCCTCCCCTGGACATTTTTGTAGAGGAGGGCGAGTTATCAGATGATCCGGATGCCATAAGTAACGACCCCGAACAATCATTGTCAGAAGAACAGTCATACCGTGAGACAATGAGGGGCATCAGAAGTTACATGGGATGGACACACATCCCCGATATGGAATCTGCTGCTGCTGCCGGCTCTTCAGATGATAACCCCTTTGCCGGGCCTAAGATGCAAACCCAGGGCAAGGTTTAAGTTCAACTCCCAACAGATGAGTGGCTCTGCCGAAAAATCTCCAAACTGAACCTTACTCTTACAGATGGATACCCATCCCGTGGGGCAGAAGCCGGTGGGTTGCACAGGGATCAGTTCCTTAAACCCCCAAGATCTCAGGCAAAGTGGTATGGGGCCCACCAGCAAACCAAGAGTAGTACTGCTGAGACGGTGTCATCCTGGAGTTCAGATGCAGCTAAAGTAAACAGTGGCTACCTGAGGATAGCAAGACAGGCCGGAATCGCCACCAGCCCTCCCCAATCGCGGCCAGTCTCTCAAGACTCCCTGAGGAAGTGGGAGAAAAGTGCCCGGGAGTCGTCTGTTATCTGCAACCAGGCTGCAGGTTTCAACCGCTGTTTAGTTAAAGTGCAGCAGGACATACAGTCTCAGTTAAAGACAATTAAATCAGAACAGAAATGGAAGTCAACTTCCAAGGTGACAGAGGCCACAGAGGAAATGCAGTTCCTTCTGGACTTTAATGCTAGTATCTGCCAGGCCATGGCCAAGTCCATGGAACATTTAACAGACTTTGTTTTTGTGACCATGGCCAACACCACCTTACTCAGGAGAGATTCGTACCTAGCGTACTTGAAGGCTGGAATTAAAGCGGATATTATGGCAGCTCTCAGAACAGCACCTCTCCACCCTATTTCCGGATAGTGTACTAAAACAAGCCGAGGAGGACATTAGTGCTTCTGACAAGGGTCGGTCTGTTTCAACATACAAGAAAAACCGCTTCCACCCTTATGAAAGGCCGGAAACTAAACCGGACAACAGACAGCCGGATAGGCCGGCTTGGAAGAACCTCTCACGTGGCCATAACAAGAGAAATAAAGGCAAGCGTCAGTACTCATCGCGTCCTGCCAAGGGTCAACAGCCTTATAAATGACAATTACTGTGTAAATCTGTTGCCGGACAGGCTGTTGACCCGGACAAGTGCACTACCCAGAAAGACAATAAACTGTTTAAGTTTAAATGTAAAGCATCTTGCTGTAAACCATGTTCATTCTGCGCCCGGGCACTCCCAAAAGAGAGAGCTAAGTCCCGGGTCAGCAGGTTGTCATCAGTCAAAAAGCAAATTAAAATATGTCAAAGGTGCTTCTTCTGTCATTCAATTATCTTGTGTTCAACCTGTAACAAATGCCATGAATGTTGCCTCAAATCTGCCTGTAGGGGCCCGACTTCAAAACTTTTGGCAAACTTGGTTAGAAAGAGGTGCCGGACCGAAAATAGTTCAAATCCTGAGAGAGGGCTACACCCTCCCCTTTCGGATCCGGCCAAACCTCACAAGGTCTCCCACTGTCATAAGCAGGTCAATCCCCACAGGAACAGCTACCTGCTGGAGGCATTACATCAGCTTATGGACAAAAATGCAATAGAGCTAGTCCACAATCAAACATCTTTAGGGTTTTTCAGCCGACTTTTTCTGGTACCCAAACCCAACAACAAGTGGAGACCCATACTAGACCTAAGCAAACTAAATCCTTTCCTCAAGGTGGAAAAGTTCAAAATGGAGACACCGGAAACCATCAGGACATCCCTCCAACAAGGGGAGTGGGTAACCTCAGTAGACTTGAAGGATGCCTACTTCCATATACCAATACAGGAACAATCCAGGAAATATCTCAGATTTCATGTCCAGGGTCGGACTTACCAGTTCAAAGCACTGCCTTTTGGTCTGTCCACAGCGCCCATGGAGTTCACTGTCTTGGCAAAGGAGGTGAAACTGATGGCCGCACACAAGGGTATAAGGATCCACCAGTACCTAGACGACTGGTTGGTCAGAGCCGGAACCCACCAAGTCTGTCTCCATCATACCCGGATCCTGATCAAGATGTGCCAGGATCTAGGCTGGCTAGTAAATTTAGAAAAATCAGAACTGGAGCCCCAACAAGTATTCAACTTCGTCGGCTACCAGTTCGACCTCAGGTCCGGCCGGGTCAGACCGACACCGGACCGGTGGCAGAGCCTTCAAGGGAAAATACAAACACTACTTTCACTACCGGCCTGTCCGGTCCGGCAGTTCATGTCCTTGATAGGTCTATTAACGGCCACAGAGAAACAAGTTCACCTAGGCCGCCTACACATGAGACCCATACAGTGGCATCTCAAAAACAATTGGAGGGTACCGGAATCCCTGGAAAAGGTTATCCCTCTACCCAGATCCCTGCACCCACATTTACAGTGGTGGCTAAACGAAAGCAATGTGCTTCAAGGTCAACCATTACACCCCATACAGCATGCTCTGCAAATTTTTACAGACGCATCAAAAGAAGGGTGGGGCGCTCATTTAAACGAGTTCACTGCAAGAGGGTCCTGGTCAGTGCCGGAAAGCAAGCTGCACATAAATTATCTGGAACTAAAAGCAGTCCTCTTAGCCTTAAAAGAGTTCCAAAACCTATGTACAAGCCAAATTGTCCTAGTGGCCACAGACAATACTACAGTAGTGGCCTATATAAACAAAGAAGGGGGAATGAAGTCGGGCCCACTGTGTGCCCTACTATGGAGGATCTTGACCTGGTGTTCCCAGCGACAAGTGACCCTAAAAGCCCGACATATCCCTGGCCGGTTAAATGTGATAGCAGACAAGCTATCCAGGCTAAATCAGACCATCCAAACAGAATGGTCCCTCCTTCCGGACATCTTTCAGGAGTTGTGCAGGAAATGGCACCGGCCACAGATAGACCTATTTGCCACGAGGTTCAATAACAAGCTACCTCGATTCGTGTCTCCAGTACCGGACACTCTGGCAGTAGCAGTGGACGCACTCACCCTACCTTGGGAGGATCTGGATGCTTACGCTTTCCCACCGACCGCCATATTGGGCAAAGTGGTGGAGAAGTTGCAGGACTCCCCGTGCAAGAGACTCATTCTGATTGCCCCGGGGTGGCCCAACATGACTTGGTTTTGGGACTTAGTGACCATGTCCAGTCAGGTCCCTCTCAGCATGCCCAACCAACCCAACCTGCTGACACAGCCCTTCAGTCAGATCCCTCACAGAAATCTGACAAATCTAAATCTCCATGCCTGGCTCCTAGAGCCACGAAAATCAAAGAACAGGGCTTCTCTGAGGCAGTGGCAGCAAAAATTGAGGCTCCTCAAAGAAGATCTACCAGATCAGTCTATGAGGCAAAGTGGGCCATTTTTACAAAGTGGTGCGTCACTAATCAGGTGGACCTCAGGGCACCACCTGTAAAGTCGGTGGCTGACTTCCTCATGTACCTCTTTGAGGACAAGAAGTTACAGCCCAGCACCATTGATGGATACAGGTCTGCCATTGCTGACAAACTAGGTAATACAACAATTAATATCAGCAAAGATGATAATCTCACTCATCTCTTGGAAAGTTTCCACAGAGACAGGCCCAAAGGGCGGAGGGGGATTCCCTCTTGGAACCTTTCCCTGGTGCTACACCAGCTGACAAAGGCTCCTTTCGAACCTCTCCGGGAGGCATCTGTGAAGCATCTGACCTTCAAAACTGTCTTCCTGTTGGCCCTGGGCTCGGGTAAAAGAAGGAGTGAGATCCATGCATGGCAGCACAAAAACATCAGACACCAATCCGATTGGTCTAAGGTGTCCCCGTTTCCATCTCCCAGCTTTCTCTCCAAGAATCAGCTGGCCAAAGAGGGTCCACAGAGTGTAGCCCCAGTGGTCATACCAGCCCTGGCTCCTACCCTGGATAAATCCCTCAAGTCTGACAGATCCCTGTGTCCAGTCAGAGCTTTACGCTACTATCTGGATAGGACTTCAGACCTCAGACAGCGCCAGGAGTTAGTCTTTGTCTCCTTCAAGAAAGGTTTCGACAAAGACATCTCACCTGCCACTATCTCCTCATGGATCAAACAAACTGTGATCCTATGCTATGAGCTCTCTGATCATCAGGCCCACACCCTACATCAGGTTAAAGCTCATGATGTCAGGGCCTTTGCTGCTTCTAAGGCCTTCCAGTCGGGGGTCTCCTTAGAGCAGATCTTAGCAGCCTGCCATTGGAAATCCCATAATACCTTCACCCAATTCTATCTGAAGGATGTGGCTTGGGCTGACTCAGAGCTCTACCATCTTGGACCGGTTGTGGCTGCTCAGCAGATCCACCAGCAGACCGGTACCTAGAGGAGATTTGTACCTATGTAAATAGTTGTACATATTTGTATATATTGCACATATAGTTAAGGAGCAAAACAAACAAAAAAAAAATCTCACGTACTTCCTCCGGGAGACTTAATTTTATGGGACTGAACTCATCCCTCTCTTCCCCTACCTCAGAGCAGGTCTGTAAAAAGGGGGAGGGGGGGGCAAGGTCGATTCTGACAGTTCCTTTCCGGATAACCGGATGATGATATTCGACCATAGCCTTAAGGGGTTTTGACTTCAAGGTCTACCCAGGCTTTAGGAAGGAATTGTCATTATTCTAACCAGAGTTCAAGTTTTAGTCCCTAGTAACTTACCCGCCTACCAAGCGGTAGTTATTCAGCTATTGTCCATTGGATAGGATGTATTAACGCAATAAAATTGCAAATTTAATAAGTAAATTAAATTTTTATAAGTTAATACCCTATCCAATGGACACACAAGACCCTCCCACCGACCCCGCTATCAGCTTACTAGGGGTCTAATAGGTTTAGACAACGAAAAAGATGCTATGACGTCACGCTGTCTAGAGAGGAAGGAAGTACGACACGCCATCTGGCGAGTGCACAGAACTGGGCCGGCCTAGCCGGTGGAGACACAGGACGTCTTTTTCTGACGTTTGGCGGGCCGGTCCGCGCCGACCGGATAAGCTATTGTCCATTGGATAGGGTATTAACTTATAAAAATTTAATTTACTTATTAAATTTGCAATTTTGAGGTTATCACTGTTAAGTTAATTAGTTATAACTGGAAAACTATTGCATTTACAGAAATATGTGTAAATATGTTATTCAGCTACTTTTGGGTCAGCTATAACATATTAAAATTGCAGACCTGTAGCTCTTTCCATAGCTGAGTAATAGCTACTTTGATGTTATCACTGTTGAGTAAATCCCTTGTAACTTGAACACTATTGAAGTTAGAGTATTTTGTTTTAATATGTTATTCACCTACTTTTGGATCAGCTATAACATAGTAAAGTTGCAGACCTGTAACTTATTTCATAGCTGAGCAATAGCTATTTTGAGCCTCTCACTCTTGAGTAGATCAGTTGTAACTTGAAAACTATTACATTTACAGTATTTTGTATAAATATGTTATTCAGATACTTTTGGGTCAGCTATAATATAGTGAAATTGTAGACCTGTAGCTCATTGCATAGCTGAGCAATAGCTACTTTGATGTTATTCCTGTTGAATAAAGCCGTTATAACTTGAAACCTATTGCAACTTAGAATATTTTCTTTAAATAGGTTATTCACCTACTTTGGGGTAAGCTACAACATAGAAAAATTACAGTCCTATAGCTTATTTCATAGCTGAGCAATAGCTATTTGGAGGTTCTCACTTTGAGTAAATCAGTAACTTGAAAACTATTGCATTTACAGTATTTTGCAAAAATATGTTATTCAGTTTCTTTTGGGTCAGCTATAACGTAGTGAAATTGCAGACCTGCAGCTCATTGCATAGCCAAGTAATAGCTACTTTGATGTTATCACTGTTGAGTAAATCAGCTGTAACTTAAAAACTATTGCAGTTAGAGTAATTTGTTTTAATATGTTATTCAGATACTTTGGGGTCAGCTATAACATAGTACAAGAGGGCCAAAGATGCCCCAAAAGGCGGGTTGCGCAGGCAGCAATAAGGTTAGCAACTGCTGTAATTACATTTAGAAACAAGGAAAGAAATGACAAGGACAAAGCGTTTTCGAGTTAGAGTCCGGAAACGAAAATGTTGACGAACAAATGAACAGACGGAATTACACCAATTTTGAAAGAAACCTAGCTATGATGGTGATCTATCTCCCTGTCAAGTTTGAATTCGATTGGACAAACCGTTTTCGAGTTAGAGTCCGGAAACGGAAATTTTGACGGACAGACAAACAGACAGAAAAACGAACAAACGGAATTACACCAATTTCGAAAGGAACCTAGCTATGATGGTGATCTATCTCCCTGTCAAGCAGCGTGCGAAATTCGCGGTGGCCCGGGGCCCCCCCTTTTTAAGTTAGGGCCACCACAACTTGACTTTCATGGGCCCCAATGGGCCACCAAATTGACTACAACATGCTTCGTGTGGTAATACAATCCAGTGTGCTGTCATTTTTTTTAAATTGGTTTTCTTTCCCCCTGGATCCTTAATTATGCATTGTGTTTTGCATATTCCAGATTGAGTTCACCCTTAATAAGCAGCTAAACTCCACACTCTTTCTCTCACTCCTCCAAGAGTTAGTACACCAAGTGGGAAGACTGCAGAAAAACAATCAATACATATGCTTTATTAGCCTGGCCTTCCAGGCTGTCTCTACCATCATGCAAATGTGAAATATTTTTTGCCATAATGCACACTGTATCAGAGGCTTTTCTAGTGTGGGAGTTCTCCCCAGCAAGCTAGGCTAAGTAAATGTATGAGAGCATTGTGAAAAATACTTATAATGCAATCAAACAGTTGTGTCTATATTATACATATAAACGCCTGTGGCAAGGCTAATGCTTTATAACCAGTACACTGACAAGTCCCCCCCCTCCCCCTCACTCACACAAAACTGCCAGTGGAGAAGAACATTCAGCCACACATACACACACTCACTGTCTAGCTTGAACATGCTGGGAAAGTGGACTGAATACAGGTATATGTGACTCTTAACCCCCCCTCCCTTCACACAAGTATAGTTGTTCCACTTATCCACAAGTAAAAAAGGCTTGTTTAGCGGCAGACACTCTGTATAAGTTGTATGAAAAGAGAAACATTATTTCTTTGAAGCTTAAAGTAATCATAAAACTTGCAAAATTTAAATGTCTTGTGTAAAATTCATTGTGATAATCATGAAAAAGACTTTAGTTTCATTTTTAATGCTCGAGGATAGGAGAGGGTTATTGTGATCAGTTTGTTTCTGTCTGTCTGTCTGTCTGTCTGTCTGTCTGTCTGTCTGTCTGTCTGTCTGTCTGTCTGTCTGTCTGTGCACCGTTTCGCCCTTAAAACTCAAAAACTGTAGCACCAATCAAGCTTAAATTTGGTGGGTTGATATTTCATGGAGTACAGATGGATTCTTCTAAATTTGGTGTAATTTGTTTGAAAATTAAAGCCAGGAGAGATTTTTTTGTTATTATTATTATTATCAATATTTTGCTTTCTGGTGATGTCATTACTTAATGATGTCACAATGCAATTGTTATTGTGAGGTCACAAGCCTAAGGTGTGATACTTGTTGTCTTTCAGTAAAAATATTTCTTCCCATTTTTTGTCTTGAAATTGACATAAAGATAATAAAGAGGGGGTGGTGTATGCATCATTTTTATTAATTATTATTTTTGTTTTATGTTCTCTTTTTTTTCAATTCCTTGACAGGTCATCAAAAAAAAAAAAAAAAAATTACCATGAGTGATTTTTACTAAAAAGTGACTTGTAAGCAATATTTTTTACCTCACCCAGCAGTTTATGTTCTTGTGTGCTAATTGTCTATTTTATTTGTCTCTCTGGGGTTTTTTTTTTTTGTGTGTGTGTGTTTAGATTACTCCAGAACTAATGAACAGATCTTTATTAAAAAATTTTGTGGGTAGGACCTGGCCAAAGGAAGAAGTTGCTAAAAAAGAAAAATCTAGTTCTTATTTTGGATACAAAATAATCATGAGTTTTCAGAGGTCCCATTTAAATGCATTTTTAATGACTTTCTACTTGATATTTCTTCAAAAATTAATTTACATGTTTTATTTTATTGTCTTCCTTACAATACTTTATATCACTCGAGAGACTGGTCACATGGAGTCGAGCGTTTTGCTCTCTCTGAGTGCATCTTGTATAATTTGTATTCAAGCTTGAAGTTGAATAAAGAAATTTGACATAAATCACTTTTGTATCTTGTTGACGTGTCACTTAATAAATTAAAAAGACAATTTGTCAGAAAAAATTTTTTAAAAAGTTTTGGGCCATCAAGTTTTAACAGGGGCCACTGAACTTCAGAACCTAGTGGCCCTATGGGCCACCATTGCTTGGCAACAAATTTCTCAGACTGCTGTCAAGTTTGAAATCGATTGGACAAACCGTTTTCGAGTTAGAGTCCGGAAACAAAAATGTGGACGGACAGACAAACGGACAAACAAACTGACAGAATTACACCAATTTCGAAAGGAACCTAGCTATGATGGTGATCTATGTCCCTGTCAAGTTTGAATTTGATTGGACAAACTTTTTTCAAGTTAGAGTCCGGAAACGAAAATGTGGACGGACGGACAAACGAACGGACGGAATTACACCAATTTTGAAAGGAACCTAGCTATGATGGTGATCTATGTCCCTGTCAAGTTTGAATTCGATTGGACAAACTTTTTTTGAGTTAGAGTCCGGAAATGAAAATGTGGATGGACAGACAAACGAATGGACAGAATTACACCAATTTCGAAAGGAACCTAGCCATGATGGTGATCTATCTCCCTGTCAAGTTTGAATTCTATTGGACAAAGTGTTTTCGAGTTAGAGTCCGGAAACGAAAATGTGGACGGACAGACAGACGTCAGAAACATCAATCTAATAGGTGGGTTGGTCAGCCTCAAGAGAGATAGAGATACCTTATGGTAATGTCAGTGATGACAGTCGTAAAGCTGTGTGTGTTATAAGTTATATACGATATACTGAACGTTGTATATTATCTGTAATATTCCATTTTGTCATACTCTCTATCCTTGTTGTGATATAGTTATTTTATACACTTTATTGTAGAAATAAGACCCGATGGAGGGTTTGCTACCCTCGCCCTCCCGGGATCTATAAAAAATGTTTGTGAAAAAGGGGTAAATAAAAGTATTTTCAAGTGAAAAAAAAAATTTTGAATTCAATTGGACAAACCGTTTTCGAGTTAGAGTCCAGAAACGAAAAATGTGGACGGACAGATGGACGGACAAAAAAACGGACAAACGAATGGACGGAATTACACCAATTTCGAAAGGAACCTAGCTATGATGGTGATCTATGTTCCTGTCAAGTTTGATTTGATTGGACAAACCGTTTTCGAGTTAGAGTCCGGAAACAAAAAATGTGGACGGACGTCGGACACATCAATCTAATAGACTCCACTTTACTTTGGAGTGCCATTTACAGGGTATAGTTTTCGTGTCCTTTTCTTCCTTCAATTGTACTCTAAACTCAAGACACACAGTCGGCTGACACAGAGCCCGTTCACGGGCACTGATTGCTTGTTTGTCCATAGCATCTGTAAACACAAATTAAGTTAGTTTTGTACAAGTAAAAATAAATCTAGAAAACTCACTTATCTGTTCACTGTATTTCTCAGATATCGAGAAATAATGTCCTCGTATAGATCAGTTGTCCAGGAGACTGAGATGGAAGTTTATCCTGTTTATAAGGATGTGCAGGAACAGAAGGAAAAGATTGAATCTCTCAAAGGTTTGTAGAGCATCTTTGAATACATATATTATTATTTATTTCACTAGCTAACAGGAATATATATTGAGTGTGACATGTAATTTTGCAGACCTTTAGCAACTGATTTTTATTTTAGCAACATCAGGGCATTATTATGTAAATAAGTGTGTTCTCTTTCAATGGAAGTGTCAGATTGTGTTAAATATGTATCAGTGTTTGTATTGAAAGTGAACAGTCTGACTTTGATCTGTTTAGTGGTTGTGTAGAAAAGCAGACATCTTATTTTAAACTACTTGGAAAATAGAATACAGTTGACTGAAACCTTGTAAAGAGGATTTGATAATTATGATGCCGGGACTTAATAATGTAACAAAAACAAGTTTACTGTGTCAAACTGATGGAATCGGGATTTTGTGGTTCAGAAAAGTGTTAAAAACACCGTAAGTTTGAAACTTTGTTAGTTGTATACAATGTTTGATCTGTTAATTCAATACATAAATATCCCAACATTGCTGAAATCTATAGATTTACTGAAAAAAGATTATATCCATAAAATCTGTATGTCTTTATTATTAGCAAATTTAAAAGAATCTGAGGGTTCAGAATTTCAAAGGATATTAGATGGAAGTCTGGAAAGTGTAATAAAAGAGGAGATCAAAGTGCTTCAAAAAGAAGACGATCAAGTGGAGACTTCCTGTACTGATGTCTTGCTACAGGTTGTGTTTATATTTCAAATTTGATGTTAAATATTAAGTCTGAGGCAGGGGAACCAGGTAGTTGACAGTAGGCAAACTATTTTGAGAAACTGAACACAAACTAGCGAACCGGGTTCTTGTAAAATAATTAAAGTATTAATTATATCCATAAGTAACATGTTTGTAACCTAAATTTTATTGAGATTTTTTCTGAATAGTGAAAGACATTATTGTCACTGAAAGACATTATTTTATGTTGTTGTTGTTTTTTTCATTGCTAATGCCGATTTGTGCCATTTATTTATGTGACAAAATAACATTAAATGACCATACAGGACAGGTTTCCCACCGAGTATGACTGACCCCCCACATTTTTCAGACACAAAACAAAAAAATATACTACTGACACATCAGTTATAACGAGAATGAAATACATTTGGCATGAGTATCATCGTAAGCCTGCAACATTTTTATCTTTTCTCATTTATGCTTTGAAACACGAGGTATCGTAACTGTGGTGTATCTCTGATGCTATTTTTCATTGTTAAGTTTTTTTCAGGGTTGAACATTATTGTTTCATTTGTGAAATATGGATGTGTTTCTACTTTCTGGACCTTGCCCTCATTTTCAGGTGAACTGTATATTGGGCCAAGAGGAAATAGATGAAGCAAGTAATGCTAAACAGTAATGCAAAACTATTCTACCAAAACACTACTGACACATCAGTTATAACGAGAATGAAATACATTTAGCATGAGTATCATCGTAAGCCTGCAACATTTTTATCTTTTCTCATTTATGCTTTGAAACACGAGGTATCGTAACTGTGGTGTATGAGAAACACTCTTCTTTCCATTTGCCAGTTTCTTTGGTAAAATTTAATTTGATGTTTTAATAGAATACATTCTATCCTGTTTAGATTGCCACACAGAAGGAGAAACAGGGACAGATAAGACAAGACATAGAAGTGCTTCATGTAAGCTGCTTAAAGTTGCTCAGTTTATTGAAATTCTTGTCAATATAAGTCTCCGTCAAGATCTAAATCCAAATTCACCTTTGTCCTGACAGTGTGAATAAAAATGCAAATGTCATTTTTACCCAACAGCCCTTAAGGGCTGTCGGGGTATTGTTTTCACCCATGGTCTCCGGGTGGGCGGGCGGCGGGAAAAAGTTTGTCTGGGCTGTATCTCAGAAACCGTAAGGTGTAGGAAGTTGATACTTGGTAGGGACATTGGTTAGGAGGTGTAGGTGTGCAACGTCATGGTCTGACCTTGATTTGACCTTGCCGTAGTGACCTTGAGTTTGAAAATCTTATCCGGGCTATATCTCGGAAACCGTAAGGTGTAGGAAGTTGATACTTGGTAGGGACATTGGTTAGGGGATGTAGGTGTGCAACGTCATGGTGTGAACTTGATTTGATCTTTGACCTTGCCGTAGTGACCTTGACCTTTAAAATTTTGTCTGGGCTGTATCTTGGAAACCGTAAGGTGTAGGAAGTTGATACTTGGTAGGGATATTGGTTAGGAGGTGTAGGTGTGCAACGTCATGGTCTGACCTTGATTTGACCTTGCCGTAGTGACCTTGACCTATAAAATCTTGTCCAGGCTATATCTGGGAAACAGGTGTAGGAAGTTGATGCTTGGTAGGGACATTGGCTTGAGGGTGTAGGTGTGCAACGTCATGGTGTGACCTTGATTTGACCTTGCCGTAGTGACCTTGACCTATAAAATCTTGTCCGGCTAGGGTGTGTAGATCTAAAACGTCATGGTATGACCTTGATTTGACCTTTAACCTTGCTGTAGTGACCTTGACCTATAATGCCTTGTCTGGGCTATATTTTGGAAACTATAAGGTGTAGGAAGTTGATATTTGGTAGGGACATTGGTCAAGGGTTATATGTGTGCAATGTTATGGTGTGACCTGGATTTGACCTTTGATGCTATTTTATGTCTCTACGAGGATATCTGATACTATTTATCTCTCTTATATCTCTCTTATATCTTTTTACTTGAATCTTGGTTGTTGCACCTTTGGGTGTCTTTTGGTGTAGATTAAGCACTGTTAAAGTCATATTAGAATTCATTAACCGTTTTACTTTTGCAACTTCCCATTGTAACAGATGGTACTGTATCAAGTGAGCCACAGGTTTTACCCCAATTCCACATAAAAGCATGTATTGCCATATCTGTATGTATGCATAATATTCAAAACATCCAAACCATAATTCGACCATACAAATGAAAATCAAAAGGGGAGAAGTCTTAAAGCTTCATAATTTTTAGTTTAGTTTACTGATTTGTCTTGTTTTAATACTTAATCTTTACATGCAATTTCTTTCTCTTAGATGTTATTTTCTCTACTTAAACATTATTTGGACACTGACGCTGCTCTGAAAGTATCCCAATCTGTGTACTGTTTCACTACTTCTATATCTCATGGTGTTGAAAAATATTTGCCCAGGCTGTGGGGTACGGGCATCTCTGATGCTATTTTTCATTGTTAAGTTTTTTTCAGGGTTGAACATTATTGTTTCATTTGTGAAATATGGATGTGTTTCTACTTTCTGGACCTTGCCCTCATTTTCAGGTGAACTGTATATTGGGCCAAGAGGAAATAGATGAAGCAAGTAATGCTAAACAGTAATGCAAAACTATTCTACCAAAACTTTCAACATTATAGTTTTTACCCTACAGTCCTTAAGGGCTGTCTGGGTATTGTTTTCACCCATGATGTCCGGATGGGCAGCGGTCGGCAGGAAAAAGTTTGTCCAGGCTGTATCTCGGTAACCGTAAGGTTTAAGAAGTTGATGCTTGATAGGGACATTGATTAGGGTTTGTAGGTGTGCAACATCATTGTTTGACCTTGATTTGACCTTTGACCTTGCCATAGTGACCTTGACCTATAAAATCTTGTCCGGGCTCTATCTCTGAAACTGTAAGGTGTAGGAAGTTGTTACTTGGTAGGAACATTGGTTGGGGGTTGTAGGTGTGCAACGTCATGATGCAACCTTGATTTGACCTTTGGTCTTGCCATAGTAACCATGACCTATAATGTCTTGTCTGGTCTATATCTCTGCAACCGTAAGGGGTAGGAAGTTGATATGTGGTAGGGACATTGGTTGGGGGTTGTAGGTGTGTAACGTCATGGTGTGACCTTGATTTGACCTTTGATCTGTGGGGTATTGATGCTATTTTCTTGTGGTTCTCCCCCCCAACCCTACCCCCCAAAAGAGAGAAAAAAATTGTATTTTTATTTGAATTTTTTTAATTTGACTTTTAGAAAAGAAATGCAGCGATGTTGAGACGATTGAAAAGACAACTACGCAGCTTTGCAAGTAACCAGTGACTGATAAGATTTTACTTCTCCTGGTGATTAAGGAATATACATAGCTTGTTGATGAAGTTTTCATTTAGGGATTTTACATGCTTATGTAACTAACATTCTTTTGGCCAAGATTCTACAAATTTTCAATTTTATTGCGTTAATACATCCTATCCAATGGACAATTGCTTTACCGGTCGGCGCGACCGGTCCCGCCAAACGTCAGAAAAAGACGTCTTGTATATACTACCGGCAGGACCGGTCACAGAGTGTGCATTCGCCAGGTGGCGCAAGGTACTTCATTTCCTGTTTACCTATTGACGTCATAGCATCTTTTTCGTTTGGCGCGAAAGAGTGTGCAGAAGATTTTCTTCAGAGATACGTTTTTGAAGTTTTACAACGAACTCTTCCAAGTTTCTTGTTTTTTATTAGTACGGTGTAATTCTACAACGTTACTGATCATTATGTCGTCTCCTGGACAGAAACGAGGTTCTTGCGGGCACGTTATGGCCCTTTTCGACAACCACCAGAAATGCGCGCGTTGTCGTGACAAGGGGGTGGGAGACGACCCCTGTGTAAAAAAGCTGGATTGCCAGATCTGTAAGTCTTTTACGCCTGCGCAGATCCACCAGTTAGCAACTCCGACCTACAAGTAAAGGAAAGAACGTTCTGAGCAGAAGAGGGCTGAAGGTAATGCAAGCACGACCCCCACTCTCGTGGACCCTTCAGAAGTTACACTGTTGGGACGGGTTAGCTGTGACAAGTCCTCCCCTGTTGATTCTACTCCAAAGAAGAAGAAGCGTTCTGATGGCTCCCCAAGGTCGAGTAAACGGAAGCATAGCAGCAAACCTACTTCAGACGAACTCAAGTCACTTGATGACAAGTGGAGTGAGAGATTTTCACGTCTAGAAGCTATGCTGATTAACCAATCCTTTGCTGTTCCGGTGAGACCGGTGACCTCTGCCTCTGTGGTGCCCAGAGAACACCCTTTCTTTGATCCGGGTGCTTCTACTAGTGTTATGTCTTCTGAGGGCACTGGTAACGTTGCTACGCAGTTGACGGCTACCCAACCTCCGCTGGGGGTTCCCGGTACTGAGGCTGAGAGAGATGGTGTTGAGAGTGCTACCCACCCTGTTCAGGGCCCCGGTACCTCTACAGTGTTAGCCACCCAACCTTTACTGGTTCCCGGTGCAGGTCCTGAGATTCTACCTGCCGGTGTTGAAACTACGCTGCATAACCAGTCGCCTCTCATTGGCCAGGAATCTGACGTTGCTAGGCAATCTGATAGTGAGGCTGAGTTGGATGGGGAACCGTCATCTCCGGCTAGTATTCACTGCCAGGGTGATTTACCAGACACAGCTACAGATCAGGACCTTTCTGAAGACGCCAATTACAGGGAAACTATTAGAGGGGTTAGAAGTTTCATGAACTGGCATCACATCCCGGATTATGACAACTCAGCTGCCTCTATGGATGATAATCCCTTTGCCGGTTCTAGAGTGAAGACTACCGGTAAAGTGTCAGTTAAATTGCCGGTTGATGAATGGCTTTGCAAAAACTGGAGAAACTGAATGTAACTATTGCTGAAGGTTATCCAGCTAGAAATTCTGAAACCAGTGGACTGCTACGTGACCAGTTTGTAAAGACTCCACGTTCTTCCAAGTGGTACGAAATGCAAGCAGTTAAGAAGGGCGACTCGTCTACCCAGGCTGTATCCCACTGGTCTCCGGAACCGGCAAAGCTGAACAGCATGTTCTCTAGGGTCGCAAGAAGAAGTTTACCTTCTGCTCCAGCTTCCCGTACATTCAGCCAAGATACCCTTAGAAGGTGGGAGAAGGCGTTCAGGGGACAATCCGTGATGTGTAATCACGCTGCTGGTTTATCTAGATGCCTTACTAAAGTGCAGGATTCAATGGTTACCCAGCTGAAGTCTCTCCGGTCAGATTCATCAAAGGGCAAGAGTGCTGAGAGAACACAGCAAGCTATTGAAGAACTTGAATATCTGGTGACCTTTAACCAGTCAATCTCCCAAGCTGTGCAACACACCATGCAGGATCTCTCAGAGGGAGTTTTCATCAGCATGGCCAACCTCACTCTGGCACGTCGGGATAGCTATCTGGAGTTTATCCGTGGTGGAGTTAAACTTGACACCTTAGCTGCCTTGCGTACATCTCCAGTCCACTTACTCTCACTGTTCCCAGACAGCTTACTGGTCAAGGCAGAAGATGAGATTTTCCGTAGTGAGGAGAGGCGTTCTGTGGGTAACACACAGAGGAAACCCGGATGTTTTCATCCGTACGTTCCCTCCAGTACTAAACCTTCACACCAGCCGGACCGGAAACCCACTACACCGGCTTGGAAACAAATCAGAGACCGGCAAACTGGTCAGAAAGGTGGGGGTAAAGCCTCAAACTTCAACCAGAAGCCGACCAAAGGGTTTAAGAAGCATAAATGACAATTATTGTGTTTCAAATGTGGTCGGATTGAAGGACTCTGTAATTGTATCCGACAAGATGGAGGGTTTGAACCCACCACCAGTGACAGATCAGAAGAACAGCCAATTGACTTTAAATGTAGACTCTCATGTTGCAAATGCTCATATTGTCACCGGGTTGCCACAAAGGAAAGGTGTAAATCCCAATATATGTCAATTGTACACAGAAATAAAATATGTGAAAGATGTTTCTTCTTGTGTAGGTCACTTACCTTCTGTAAAGCTTGTCACCAATGCCCAACATGCTGTTTTAGATCCCCCTGTAGGGGCGAGGTTAAACCAGTGTTGGCAGAAATGGGAAACCCTGGGTTCAAGTCCAAAAGTGGTAAACATACTGAGGGAGGGTTACACTCTCCCCTTCCGGTTCAGACCCCACTTGACAAGGTCACCGACTGTAATAAGCAACTACCACAATCCAACCAATCAGTCCTTCCTTATAGAGGCACTGTATCAGCTGATAAACAAAAATGCAGTCGAACCGGTGGACAATCCAAATTCATTGGGGTTTTACAACCGGCTATTTTTGGTACCCAAACCCAACAACCGGTGGAGACCCATCCTAGACCTGAGCACCTTGAACACCTTTTTAAACACAGGGTCGTTCAAGATGGAGACCCCAGAGACCATAAGAACCTCCCTCCAAGTAGGGGAGTGGGTCACATCCATAGATTTCAAAGATGCATACTTCCATATACCTATTCACAGTCAGTCCAGGAAGTACATGCGTTTTCACCTCCAGGGTCGGTCCTATCAGTTCAAAGCCCTTCCCTTTGGCCTTTCCACGGCTCCCATGGAGTTCACAGTGGTGGCCAAAGAGGTCAAACTCATGGCCCTTCAGAAGGGTATAAGGATCCACCAGTACCTAGACGACTGGCTGGTGAGAGCCTCTACCCTCCATACCTGTCTCCAGCATACTCAAACCCTGGTCACACTTTGTCAGGAGCTAGGGTGGCTGGTGAACAAAGAAAAGTCAGAACTGGCACCCAAACAGGTCTTCAACTTCGTAGGTTACCAGTTCGACCTGAAAGAGGGCAAGGTCAGACCAACAGAAGAACATTGGCAGGCCTTGACAGACAAGATCAGATCAATGATGTCGGATCCGGTATGTCCGGTCCGGAAATTCATGTCCCTCATAGGTCTCCTCACAGCAACAGAAAAACAAGTCCACTTAGGGCGACTCCACATGAGACCCATACAGTGGCACTTGAAAAACAATTGGAGGGTCCCAGAGTCACTGGAAAAGGTGATCCCGGTCCCCAAGTCCCTCCACCCTCATCTAAGGTGGTGGCTGGAGGAAAGCAATGTGCTACTAGGTCAACCATTACACCCTCTAAAACATGCTCTGCAGATCTTTACAGACGCATCAAACGAAGGGTGGGGCGCTCACTTGGACGACCACACTGCAAGGGGAACTTGGTCCCTTCCAGAAAGCAAGTTGCACATAAACCACTTAGAGCTAAAAGCAGTTTTTCTAGCTCTAAAGGAGTTTCGAACCCTGGTCTGCAACAAGACTGTGTTGATAGCTACATACAACACAACAGTGGTTGCCTATATCAACAAAGAAGGGGGGATGAAGTCAGGGTCACTGTGTGCCCTACTGTGGAGAATCCTGTCCTGGTGCACCAGACAGCAGGTAACCCTCAGGGCACGTCACATCCCCGGCCGGCTGAACGTGATAGCAGACAAGCTATCCAGACTTGGCCAGACCATTCAAACAGAGTGGTCACTTCATCCAGCAGTATTCCAAGCTGTATGCGCAAGGTGGCACCAGCCACAAGTGGACCTGTTTGCCACCAGGTTCAACAACAAACTGCCTCAGTTTGTGTCACCGGTGCCAGACCCCCAGGCTTGGGCAGTGGATGCACTCAGTCTCTCCTGGGAGGACCTGGACCCATACGCCTTCCCACCGGCAGCCATCTTGGGCAAAGTGGTGGAGAAGCTCCAGGACTACCCCTGCAATAGAATAATTCTGATTGCCCCAGGGTGGCCCAACATGCCCTGGTTTTGGGACCTGGTAGCAATGTCAAGCCAGATCCCACTGTGTCTGCCCAACCTACCCAACCTAGTGTCTCAGCCATTCAACCAGGTCCTTCACAGGAACCTGTTGAATCTGAACCTACATGCCTGGCTCCTAGACTCAGCAATCAAGGAGCAAGGCTTCTCTGAGGCAGTGGCAGCACGAATTGAGGCTCCTCAAAGAAGATCAACCAGATCTGTCTATGAGGCAAAGTGGACCATTTTTACAAAGTGGTGCCTCAGTAATCAGGTGGACTTCAGGGCACCACCTCTGAAAGCCATTGCTGACTTCCTCCTGCACTTGTTTCAGGACAAGAAGTTACAACCAGGCACTATTGATGGCTACAGATCCGCCATTGCTGACAAACTGGGCAATTCCACCATTAATGTCAGCAAAGATGAGAATCTCACTCGTCTCCTGGATAGTTTCCATAGAGACAGACCTAAAGGCAGGAGGGGCATCCCCTCCTGGAACCTTTCACTGGTTTTACATCAGCTCACAAAGGCTCCTTTTGAACCCCTGAAGAGTCCTCCTTGAAACATTTGACTTTCAAGACTGTTTTCTTGCTGGCCTTGGGTTCAGGTAAACGCAGGAGTGAGATCCATGCTTGGTTACATAAGAACATCAGACACCAGTCAGACTGGTCTAAGGTGTCTTTGTACCCCTCACCCAGCTTCCTATCCAAGAACCAGCTGGCTAAGGAAGGTCCAGATAGTGTGGCGCCAGTGGTCATCCCAGCCCTGGCACCATCTCTGGATAGGTCACTCAAGGGTGACAGGTCCCTATGTCCAGTTAGAGCCCTGCGCTACTACTTGGACAGGACGGCAGATCTCAGGCAGAATAAGGAGTTAGTCTTTGTCTCCTTCAAGAAGGGTTTTGATAATGACATCTCACCTGCCACCATCTCCTCATGGATCAAACAGACTGTGGTTCTGTGCTATGAGCTCTCTGACCAGGAGGCCCTCACCTTACATCAGGTTAAAGCCCATGATGTTAGGGCCTTTGCTGCATCTAAGGCCTTCCAATCAGGGATCTCCTTAGATCAGATCTTGTCAGCCTGCCACTGGAAATCTCACAACACCTTCACCCAATTCTATTTGAAGGATGTTGCCTGGGCTGACTCAGAGCTTTTCCACCTGGGACCTGTAGTGGCTGCCCAGCAGGTGCACCACCAGGCCCAGAAGTGAGGGGATGTTGTATATATGTAAATATGTACATATTGTAAATATGTTAGATATGTACATAATGTAAATATGTTGAGTGTACATATATTTTCAAAAAAAAAAACAAAAAAAAAAAAAACTGTGACTTGCTTCCTTTGGGAAGTTTATTTCTTTTGGGACTGAACTCAGCCCCTCTCTCTCTCTGTCTTTCCCTCCTCAGACCATCTCTGGAAGGAAAGAAAAAGGGGGGGGCAACGTCGGTAGGCTCCCGGTTAACCGGTGAGTTAGTGGCCGACCCTGACCTTTCAGGGTTCTCTGACCCTAGGTCAAATGGGCCTGTTCAAATTTGTTGTTATGAGTTCACATAAGTCCCTAGCTGCTTACCCGCCTACCAAGCGGTAGTTATTCAGCAATTGTCCATTGGATAGGATGTATTAATGCAATAAAATTGCAAATTTAATAAGTAAATTAAATTTTTATAAGTTAATACCCTATCCAATGGACAGGCAAGGCCCACCCAACCGGCCCCGCTATCAGCTTACTAGGGGTCTTACTAGGATTAGACACGAAAAAGATGCTATGACGTCAATAGGTAAACAGGAAATGAAGTACCTTGCGCCACCTGGCGAATGCACACTCTGTGACCGGTCCTGCCGGTAGTATATACAGGACGTCTTTTTCTGACGTTTGGCGGGACCGGTCGCGCCGACCGGTAAAGCAATTGTCCATTGGATAGGGTATTAACTTATAAAAATTTAATTTACTTATTAAATTTGCAAGTTTCTGTCTTTTCTCAATTGAACTTAAGGAATTAATCAAGGTCATATTTAAGTCCAAAATTGGCCTGTATGAATGTTTAGTGTGCCTTCAATACTTGAGAGATTGTAAACAATTTACATAATACATGTGGCAGAAATTAATAGTTTTCATTAGACATGTAAAAAGACAAGCTTTACCCACTCAAAATATAATTGTCCATTCACCACTTTAAAACCTTAATACAAAAACTCAGTGATGTCATTCAGCAGTGATGCCATTATATGAAATTACACTTGTTTCCATACTTTAAATTCCAGTGGTGATCTCAGCAGTTATTAGATAGTCACCAAGAACCAATAAGCTTTTTAAGTGCAAGCTCTAGCAAGGCTTGCGCTTCTACAGATCACTTTTTTTTTTACTTTCATGAATTGTGGCTCAGCGTGATGAGTATTTGTCTGCTCACTGAAGTTAAGCGGCAATGGGCTACGTTAGTACTTGGATGGGTGACCGTCTGAGTTCTAGAATAGCTGTGGGATGTGTCTGAGTAGGAATTTTTTTTTGTGTCATCAGACTTTCATAAGTTCTAGTGCACTACTCATGTCTCTGATGGCATTGCGCTTGTGCTAGGGGACCGAAACACCATTCGGCCTTGTTTTTTTGTCTCTGGACTTTCATGAATTGTGTCGCAGTGTGAGGAGTATCTGTCTGTTCCCTGAAGTTAAGCGGCAATGAGCTACATTAGTACTGGGATGGGTGACCACTTTGGTGTACTACTTGTGTCCCTGATGGCTTTTTCGGCCTTGTTATCTCCCGCCGGGCTTTAGCCCGGGAAGGAGATTATGAAATGATGCCTGTGTGTGCGTGCGTGCGTGTGTGCGTGCGTTAGTTAGTCACGCAGATTCCTCCAAAACTACTACAGCTACAGATTTTTTGTAAATTAATTGTCCCAATGAATTTTCACGCCCTCAAAAATTTTTTTGGTTTTATGGACTTAGGCCTAAAGATAACTGAGTAATAGCTATCTTAGCTACTTGGAGTAAAGGGCTCATAACTCAAAAACTATTGCAGTTACAACTTTTTCTTCAAATATGTTGTTCAGCTACTTTGTCCTTAACTATAAGATGGTACATAGTTTGGGGTCCCATTGCATGCCATAAGTGAGTAATAGCTATTTTCTCATTTGTAGCTAAATAACAAAAGGAGTAAATGTCAAATATCTTCAAAAGTATTAGAGTTACAGAAATCTTTTCAAATATGTTGTTCATCTACTTTTTGGTAAGCTATCACATAGTAAAGTTTCAGACCTGTTGCACCTTGGATAGCTGAGTAATAGCTACTTTGAAATTCTGACTGTTGAGTAAAGCCATTGTAACTCCAAAACTATTGCAGTTAGAGTGTTTCCCTAAAATATGTTGTTCAGCTACTTTGTCCTTAGCTATAAGATGGTACATAGTTTGGGGTTCTATTGCATGCCATAAGTGAGTAATAGCTATTTTCTCATTTGTAGCTAAATAACAAAAGAAGTAAATGCCAAATATCTTCAAAAGTATTAGAGTTACAGAAATCTTTTCAAATATGTTATTCATCTACTTTTGGGTAAGCTATCACATAGTTAAGTTTCAGACCTGTTGCACCATGGATAGCTGAGTAATAGCTACTTTCAAATTCCGACTGTTGAGTAAAGCCATTGTATCTCCAAAACTATTGCAGTTACAGTGTTTTCCTAAAATATGTTGTTCAGCTACTTTGTCCTTAGCTATAAGATGGTACATACTTTGGGGTTCTATTGCATGCCATAAGTGAGTAATAGCTATTTTCTCATTTGTAGCTAAATAACAAAAGAAGTAAATGTCAAATATCTTCAAAAGTATTAAAGTTAGGGAAATCTTTTCAAATATGTTGTCCATCTACTTTTTGGTAAGCTATCACATAGTAAAGTTTCAGACCTGTTGAATCTTTGATAGCTGAGTAATAGCTACTTTGAAATTCTGACTGTTGAGTAAAGCCATTGTAACTCCAAAACTATTGCAGTTAGAGTGTTTGCCTAAAATATGTTGGTACATAGTTTGGGGTTCTATTGCATGCCATAAGTGAGTAATAGCTATTTTCTCATTTGTAGCTAATTGAGAGCTTTCACTTGGTGAAGTTTCAGACCCTTAGCTAATTACTCACCTACTCAAAATGAGTAAATGCGAATTATCTCTAAAAGTATTGCAGATAGCCAATTTTTCTCAACTCATTCACCTACTTTTGGAAGAGCTTTCACATGGTCAAGTTTCAGACCCGTAGCTAATTACTCAAAATGAGTAAATGCTAATTATCTCTAAAAGTATTGCAGATAGCCAATTTTTCTCAAATAACTCATTCACCTACTTCTGGGAGAGCTTTCACTTGGTCAAGTTTCAGACCCGTAGCTAATTACTCACCTACTCAAAATGAGTAAATGCGAATTATCTCTAAAAGTATTGCCGATAGCCAATTTTTCTCAAATAACTCATTCACCTACTTTTGAGAGAGCTTTCACTTGGTGAAGTTTCAGACCTGTAGCTAATTATTCACCTACTCAAAATGAGTAAATGCAAATTATCTGTAAAAGTATTGCAGATAGCCAATTTTTCTCAAATAACTCATTCACCTACTTTTGGAAGAGCTTTCACTTGGTGAAGTTTCAGACCCATAGCTAATTACTCACCTGCTCAAAATGAGTAAATGCGAATCATCTCTAAAAGTATTGCAGATAGCCAATTTTTCTCAAATAACTCGTTCACCTACTTTTGAGAGAGCTTTCACTTGGTGAAATTTCAGACCTGTAGCTAATTATTCACCTACTCAAAATGAGTAAATGCTAATTATCTCTAAAAGTATTGCAGATAGCCAATTTTTCTCAAATAACTCATGCACCTACTTTTGAAAGAGCTTTCACTTCGTGAAGTTTCAGACCCGTAGCTAATTATTCACCTGCTGAAAATGAGTAAATGCTAATTATCTCTAAAAGTATTGCAGGTAGCCAATTTTTCTCAAATAACTCCTTCACATACTTTTGGAAGAGCTTTCACATGGTCAAGTTTCAGATCCGTAGCTAATTACTCACCTACTCAAAATGAGTAAATACGAATTATCTCTAAAAGTATTGCAGATAGCCAATTTTCTCAGATAACTCATTCACCTACTTTTGGGAGAGCTTTCACATGGTGAAATTTCAGACCCATAGCTAATTACTCACCTACTCAAAATGAGTAAATGCTAATTATCTCTAAAAGTATTGCAGATAGCCAATTTTTCTCAAATAACTCATTCACCTACTATTGGGAGAGCTTTCACTTGGTGAAGTTTCAGACCCGTAGCTAATTGTTCACCTACTCAAAATGAGTAAATGCTAATTATCTCTAAAAGTATTGCGGATAGCCAATTTTTCTCATATAACTCATTCACCTACTTTTGGGAGAGCTTTCACTTGGTGAAGTTTCAGACCTGTAGCTAATTACTCACCTACTCAAAATGAGTAAATGCTAATTATCTCTAAAAGGATTGCGGATAGCCATTTTTTGTCAAATAACTCATTCACCTACTTTTAGGAGAGCTTTCACTTGGTGAAGTTTCAGACCCATAGCTAATTACTCACCTGCTCGAAATGAGTAAATGCTAATTATCTCTAAAAGTATTGCGGATAGCCAATTTTTCTCATATAACTCATTCACCTACTTTTGGGAGAGCTTTCACTTGGTGAAGTTTCAGACCTGTAGCTAATTACTCACCTACTCAAAATGAGTAAATGCTAATTATCTCTAAAAGGATTGCGGATAGCCATTTTTTGTCAAATAACTCATTCACCTACTTTTAGGAGAGCTTTCACTTGGTGAAGTTTCAGACCCATAGCTAATTACTCACCTGCTCGAAATGAGTAAATGCTAATTATCTCTAAAAGTATTGCAGATAGCCAATTTTTCTCAAATAACTCATTCACCTACTTTTGGGAGAGCTTTCACATGGTGAAGTTTCAGCCCCATAGCTAATTACTCACCTGCTCAAAATGAGTAAATGCTAATTATCTCTAAAAGTATTGCAGATAGCCAATTTTTCTCAAATAACTCATTCATCAACTATTGGGAGAGCCATCACTTGGTGAAGTTTCAGACCCGTAGCTAATTATTCACCTACTCAAAATGAGTAAATGCTAATTATCCCTAGAAGTATTGCGGATAGCCTTCACATGGTGAAGTTCCAGACCCGTAGGTAATTACTCACTTACTCAAAATGAGTAAATGCTAATTATCTCTAAAAGTATTGCAGATAGCCAATTTTTCTCGAATAAGTCATTCACCTACTTTTGGGACAGCTTTCACTTGGTGAAGTTTCAGACCTGTAGCTAATTACTCACCTACTCAAAATAAGTAAATGCCTATTATCACTAAAAGTATTGCAGATAGCCAGTATTTCTCAAATAACTCATTCACCTACATTTTGGAGAAGTTTCACATGCTTAAGTTTTTTTATGAATTTTTAAAATAAATTTTAATACATTAAAATTAATTAAATCATGCACTAAATCAATTATAACTTGAAAAGTACTGCATTTAGAGCACTTTGTGCAAATATGTTATGCAGCTACTTTTGGGTCAGCTATAACATAGTAAAATTTCAGACCTGTAGCTCATGGCATAGCTGAATAATAACTACTTTTAGGTTATCACTGTTGGGTAAATCACTTATAACTTGAAAACTTTTGCATTTACATTATTTAGTTTCAGTATGTTATTCACCTATTTTGAGGCAGCTATAACATAGTAAAATTCCAGACCTGTGGCTCATTGCATAGCGGAGTAATAGCTACTTTGAAGTTCTTACTCAACACTAAATCATTTATAACTTGAAAAGTATTACATTTAGAGCATTTTGTTAAAATATGTCATTCACCTACTTTTTCCATAGCAACAACATGGTGAGTAACTTGGGTGTCTATCTGAATGGCTAAGTCAGTAATAGCTACTTTTGGGCTTTTCACTAACTTACATCATGAGTAAAATCACTTGTAACTTGAAAACTATTGCATTTAGACAATTTTGTGCAAATATGTTATTCACCTACTTTTGGGTCAGCTATAACATACTAAAATTTCAGACCTCTAGCTCGTGCCATAGCTGAGTAATAGCTACTTTTGCCTTTGCCGGTGGATACATTTTGCATCTGGCCACAGATGCATCCTTGGTCTAGTCTCTAAAAGTATTACAGGTGGGCAATTTCTTCTAAATAAGTCATTCACCTACTTTTGGGTGATCTACCACATAGTGAAGTTGCAGAACTGTAGCTCTTTAGATGGCAGAGTAATAGCCACTAAAATAAGTAAATGTCTTGTATCTCTAAAAGTAGTACAGATAGGCTATTTCTTCTAAAGACGTGCTTCCCTACTTTGAGTTGATCTGCATAATGAAGTGGCAGAACTGTAGCTCTTTGGATGGCAAAGTAATAGCTACTAAAATGAGTAAATGCCTTTTGTCTTTAAAAGTATTGCAATCAAACATTAAACTTGTCACTTCTACATGTGCCTCCATCTCGCAGGAAAATTTATATTCCACTATCTTTAGGACATCTAATTTATACGGCGGGAGATAAATGCATGCGTCAGAATGCTTGTTTTACAATGAATTCCATAAAGCTGTGGTACTTTCAAACTTTTAGAAATATGTCGACTGGATAAATGTAAAAAACTCTTCAGGCTGGCTCTATTTGGGCAGATTCAAGTGAATATGAAAAGAAACCACAAATAACTAAAACACTGGTGTTTTATTTGAAATTATTTCAATTGATATAGTATTTACGAACACATTCAGATCTACATATGCAATCGTTTACTTTGTACACGGTTAAATAATCATAATTAGACTTCACTGGTTGACTAAAAGCATGAAGAAAATTTTCAGTACACTATGATGTGTACTATAACTTACAGTTCAAGTATACAAGAGGACACTTCAGTTTTTTTTTCTTTTAAAGAGAAATAACTACATAGAAACATGTTACGATAAAATTAACATTGAAAAGGCAAAAGTTATGAACACTGTACAATCAATAATATTTTACAGGCAAACACAGTGGAGAAGATAAAAAAATTAATAAACCAGAGTATTCATTAGGATCTGAGGTAGTCACTGTAATCTGAATACTCTTGTTATAGACTAGTTCAGTGAGACCTATGCGTTTTATTGTTTTTTTTTCTTCAGACCTGAGTGTAATGAAGCATACACTGCATCTTTTTTTACACTAGATGACATATTCTGTCGGACATTGGTGTGAGACGGGTACTATCCTGTAACACAAGAATACTGTGACACTTACACCACCCTGATGCTTTATATAATTAAGAATGTTCATTCTTTTAAACTCAAGCAATGATACATGCACTGTCCTATTTTGGAGGAATAGTCATTATGTCGGACAGGAATACAGACTTTCCTGTTATGAAACATGTGTTGTCCTAACTGATTAGACTTCTATGGCCTTGTTACATTGGCCAAGAATGCAACAAAATATGGCTATTCAGGTTCAAACATGGGGGGAGACATTTGTAAAATATACAAACAGTGGGGTGATGTCACCATGCTTAATGAGTGTGCAACAGTTTTCACCGGCAATTTGCCACCTTTCAAAGTGAAATCAGCTTTATATATGTCTTTAATTTTTTGTAATGATTCAGTTGTGCCTTCTACATCACTTCATAAGTTTTTTTTCTGACATATTTGATCCACTACAGTGAAAATACTGATTAATGTTAAAGGAATTTCCTTTTTTTGGTTGATCCTGATGAATGAAAGTATTGAATATTCTTGAGCAAGTAAACTTTAAAGCTGAGACATTGGAGTTTTATTTTTTGGTTTTGTTTGAAATTTAAAATCACTCTGTGGAAGATCAGAAGTCCATTTTCCATTCAGCACAAGTTCAGCAGCTATTTTCCCAATTTCATCACATGACTTTGCAGCATAACCATTTCCTCCGAGAGCAACACCTGTTGAAAAACAAGTTATTGTTACAAGTTTTTTATTGTGTTATTTTTAAACCTTTATAAAAATAAAGAACTTTTAAGTTTTATAAGAAAAGTATTTTTAAATATTGAACAGAAATTCTCATTTGAAACAATAACTTTTAAATTTAGGTTTGTAACATGTCCCATCTATCAGTGTGAGTTGGCACCAGTTATTATGATGGAACATATTTTACAACTTCTTGAATGCGACAAATTCATGTTTGCCACAAAGATACCATAGTGGGTGTTCTAATTGTAGTTTGTCCTGACTTTCACCTTAGTGCAAAAACCTTGACCTTTAAGACATATTCCCCAGAAACTGAATATATAAAGTTTCATGCGAATGAATATTACTAACCTAGAGTTGGTGTCAGTAAGTCTATGTATGGCATCTTGGTTGGTGTGTGACTAGTTACACAGTTGTCAGTCTTAATCTTCACTGGTTTTATGCCTTCAGAAAAAAATACATGTAATTACAGGTAAACACAATCTGAAGGAACACCGAGATCTAAAAGACAATACAACTTGTATGTACAGGCATAAATTGTATTAAATATATTGTTTAATCATCTTTAATTAAGTGGTGCTTGTATTTCCCAATTTAGGGAAAGAACTAGTATATAAAAAAAAAATGTACATGTAGAAATATGTTTTGGCCTCGTATTTTGAATGGTATCTGAATAGAAACCAGTGTGAAAAGTTGATGAAGTTTTGTACAAGTAGTCACTAACCATAAACAGCTTGTTCACGTAATGAGTTCCCCTGGTTAATATTCTAATTTTCTATTGACCAATATTTGAGACACTAATTTACAACAATAATTATAAAATTGTTGAGTTTCTACCTGGGAACACATGTTTGAATATATTTGTCAGACCATCTTTGATGTATTTGGGAAGAGGCTGACAAAACCAATTCTTTATCTCAGCTGGTTGAGACATCACAATCTCAAACTTTGAACCATGGCCTAATTTCACATAGTGTTTTCCTGGAAAGATAAAACGTTATGAGCAGTGTTTGTATGGAGCACTTAGCAAGTTTATGAATATGTAAGTGTATTTATTAACATTTATTCTGAGCAGTTCTTCCATTACTTTAATGCATGTACTTATTCATTGCTCTCTGCACAGGAGAATACCACATCTCAGGAATGGAAATGCATCAATTTTTAAATTATTTTGTACCAAAGAAGACACACAAGATTTCTATTTATGCAAGCATATGGTTCAAGCTGTTTCCAAAAAATATTAGCTGACACAGTGCCCAGATGGCACTTGATTCTAAGTTATGACTCGTCAGTTAGTCTCCATTGATTTTACAGTGAAATTCTGTTAAAACCTTATAAGTCTGTGACTGTTATTTCAGTAGTGCAAAAACAAAGCTACAATAAATGCATAAATTAAGTAAAAGGTCTCCTACCATCTGGATATTGGATTGGTGGAAGTGTATAACATCCGTGATTATTAGATTCTGTTTCTTCCCACACAAAGCATGGCATATTTCTACAATAGAAGAGGTAAATAAATACTCATTACATCCGAGTTATGCAATTCATCATTTACATTTTAAATTTTTTTCCAAGAATAAATCTTTTAATGACAATACAGTTACTTCTTGGTATTTCTGTTAACAGAATTCTCTGTGAACTTTTATTATAATGATGGTCAAATTTTCTGGATGCTCAAATTTAAACATATGCCACATAATAAAACAAGATATTTTGGCCGAATACTTGTTATTCCTCATAGTACTGTACTGGAACAGGCACAAAATTGGAAACAAAGCACTGACCTAAAGTGTTATTAAATTAGCTCTTTTGGAAAAATTGGGAAGTAGGTACATATAGTTTGTATTTTCATAGTCAAAGTTGCGGTTTTACTTTCCGTTCAACAGCTAGAGTCATTTTAGGACAGGACGACAGCATTTGATAGACTGTGATTACATGCCAAACTTGCTAACCACTAGGCCACCATGGACCTCTGTATATTCAGTGTAAACTTTCTTATATACCATTGTTACATGTGTAAATTCAACTATTGAAACTTCTGTTTAAAATTCAAAGAACAGAGTTGCTTACCTGAGTTTCGACACATCATTTTGATCTATTTCTGCTAGCACGACACTCTGTGTTTTTAAAGTCAGATTTGGTTGCCATTGAGGTGGCAAAATATTCCTGAATACTGTGAAACTCCCTGTCGCTATCAACAGTTTCTTACAGTAAAACACCTGGTTGCTGTCTGTTATGATTTTCTTTATCCCTTCAGTTTTCACATCTCCTATTCTTGAAACTATGTCGTTCACAACATGACAACCATATTTCCTCGCCAAGAGCTGTTGTACTGCAACCTGAGAAAAACATTTAAATTGTGGCTGAATTGTAGTTTTCTTTTTCATGTTAATGTACTTTGTGGTTAATGACTGGGCATCTGTAAGGCACATACACACAGTCTTAATTATCTTATTCATAGAAATTAAGATAAAAGTATTTGCCAAATAAGTTTATAAAATCAATGAAATGGTAAAATGGGAATTCTGTTATCAAAATGTAATGTAAAAACCTTAATAAAATCTTGAATACATTTGCAGCATATGCTCATTTGTTAGGTTTCACAGAAAGCATCAACTTAAATGTATATTCACCAGTCTTCTGGGATTAATATACCCCCCATAGTTGTTTTCCCATATACATTCCTCCCCATCTTCCACAGCAATATATGGGAATCTCTGTAATGCTTCCTGGTTGGTCATTCTTTCTAGCTGGCAAGCTGGAATGACTTGACAAGTGACCGAATAGGTGTCTCTAATATACTTTGATCCCTTCTGTCCATTTGTTAGACAACCAACCTGTCTGTAAAACTTGATTCCTGTAAAAGTTTACAATATTTTCTCTTACATCTCGCAAATACATGAAACCTGCCAATGACCAGTGATCAGTTTCCAGACTTTGGACATTGCAACAAAAACCAAGTATTTGAAGTTTTTCAGAATAGAGACAATAAAAGCATTCTTTGAAAGAATATTATTCCGTGCAAATGGTGTTAGAGAGGGTTGTATAAAGCCCAATGAGAAACTAGTATATGTAGCATTCTTCTGTGTGTAAATATGTCATCGCCGTCCAAAGACTGAATGCATCAAAATAGGGATCAGAGTTCAACAAAGAAAAGAGGTTAAAAACATCTCACTCTAAACACACACCAGCATAGAAGCACTGTAGCTGATGAAACAAAGCTCAAAATGAACTATAAGTTGTAAAATAAAGTATTTCAACTGTTCTAGCGAATTTATATGTTGTAAAGCAACGAACAAACGGTTAAGATTGATGACGAGTTGCCAGGTGAACTTTGACAGTAAAGGTTACCTACCACCAAAATACCAGAAGGCATGTCCCATTTATATTCCATGGAGTAATGGTAATCTGACTACACGCTCAAGAAAATACAATATACTTGATCTGACACTGATGGTACAGTAGACACACCACTTGTAATATGGGTTTTAAGTCATTGCCTGGATCCTTAATTTGGAAATGTTGATGCCTGATTATTACCTTGCAGAACTTTGAGCAACTAGTGCACGCCTACTTTTACATTCCAGTATTGTCCCAGTGATATTCCATATACTATGTGTTCAAGGCAAAGTTTATATTACATAAATAATTTATTCAGATCATTGGGGCAGATAAGTTCATGGGTGAAAATCCACCACAACCCCCCACCCCCACCCCAAAATAAATAAAAAATAAATAGGTAAAGGGATAGCTAAATAAAAAATAATAAATAGGAAGTCATTTGTGGGTGCATTTCTTCTCCCAAACTCATTGGAACATATAACAATTTATATGGAACAGTGGTCAGACCCTGATATTGTATGAATAACCAGAAACCCTGTTTGACCAAAAACAGTCCTGTTTAAGATGTACTGAAATAGTTTTCAGCAGTTTAAAACACCTGTGATGACTTCCTACACTTTCAAAATGCAGCAATGCACACACTAGCAAACGGCCTGCCATGGTTTCTGACTTAAAAGACCCATATTCAAACATGGGTACATCAGGACGTCTTCTCGGGAAAAGTGTGAATGGTATATGGGGTATTGAAGCTTTGATTTTCTTAAACTACTGGTTTTAAACGGAAATTAAATGTGGTTAACTTGCATACTGCAGAATATATAAATTCTGGCATCACACCAGTAATCGAATATAATTAAATATATGTTAATTTTGGGAAAATCTAGAGAACAACTTTAATCTAAGAGGCATATATACCCACGAGATACTGTCTGATAACTTTCATGTAGTTCAAGACGGGTGGTGGGGGGACTTGGGAATCTTTCACGATGTCAGATTTTTACAAGAAAGTATCTCTATATACACGGAAATTTTATGAAGCACAGTTGTTCTGGTATTTTACACATTAAAAAAAAAAAAACAGAAAAGAACTTCAGCAATACGAGTTTAATAGTGTCCCTTATAATTTTGGAAATTGGTCACCTTTCACTTAAAATGGAAGCATATTCTGAAGCAACAGTTTCTGCAACATTGATACACATAAAAATGCAACTTTAGTAACATAAAAAAAAATAAATAAAATGCACTTCTCTGGGTATGAGCAATTATGTATGGATTTGCCTGTAGAAGACGGACAATACGTTTTAAGCATTGCCATGACAACCAGATGCTCCCCCTCCAAAAAAAAAACAAACTAATTGACTATAGATTCTCTTGGGTTAAACGCCCGTAAATTTGGTGAATCATGATCCTTTTAGGCTGTGGATCATCCACAAAGTTTAAGACCAAAAATCTTCAAAGCATTGCCATATCAAAAACTAATGGCAGATACTCCCCAACCCCCAATCTGCACTTCATCCTCTTGGGTTAAACCTGTCCTAAAAATTTTGTGAAAACAATTTATGCTGTGGACAACAATCGTTAAGCCTGCCGCTTCCTGAACAGCACGGGACAATTAAATTCCCACTCTTTATGGGCGGAGGTTAATTTATTTATTTAGGGTTTTACGTCGCTTTCAACACTGTACAGGTCATATCACGACGGGTAGTTGGAAGGGCAGAGGAAACCAGTACATACAGTTCGCTAGGGTTCTGTACTGTAAACTGCCGACCAACGGCAAGCAACCACCAGCTTTCCCACTTAAGGCCATGATGGGGATCGAACCCCGGCCTCAGAGGTGGGAGGCGAGAGTGTTACCACTCTGCCACCGTGGCCCCTAGGGCTGAGGTTAAAAAGTCAATTCAAAGCTTAATTCATACCTGACTCTTTCTCCAGGTCTCGGTATCTGGCAATGGATCGGATAGCTAAGGTGGCCCAGATGACCGTAGATCCAGTGGCACGTGTGATACGACCTTCATCATAATATGATCCATAAATGTTTCTGGAATCACCGATGTCCTTTGCCTGTAGTAAATATTTAGCATACCTGCATTTAAAAATGTGGATTTACTAACAATTGTTATATAAAATGAAATCCTGTAACTTATTTTGAGCAAGGGGTACATCATTTTGTTAAACTAATAAACGATTGCAATCAGCTATACATAGCAAACAGCTACAAACTATAGTATTTTAAGATGTTAGAAGCTGTTGTGTTAATTTCGTTTTAAGTTATGCCAGAATGTTATAAATTTCAAAAGTAGATTTACAGAACAATCTATATCTCTTCATCTTAAACCCATTGAATTTTAGTTCATTAAGCTCGATTCTATTTTAATTTTTTTTGTCAAAGAATGTATATTGTCATTTGTGTGGGTAAATAATTTTCCATGACTTATTAACTGTATGGGTGAATGAAATTTTCAAAGAATATCAAAGTTTCCGTAATTGGCAATACAACCATGATGTAATATATACCAGCAAATGTTATGTGACAGCACTGAAAATAGAAGAAAAGAAGAAATAGCCTCTACCAATATTTAATGGAAAATAATAATGAAAGTACTGTGATTCACCTTTGGTTCCTCGGGTCCTATCAGACATACTTTAGCCCCGTGTAAACTCGCGTGTCTTGCCGCTGATGACCCAATCATCCCAGCTCCCACCACACATAAATCATACACTGGGTCAGACATGGCAGCGGTTCTGTTAAAATTGATATCATTAGTGCAAATTGTTTTTAAGAGACAAAATACTGCAGTATTTTTATCAGGGGCTTTCAATGTAACCAAACTGCTGTTTTATTTTTTTCAGTGCCCGAGTTTGGAGCTGTACCTGCAACCTTTGGCTCATATTTTCTGTTATTAATTCTAGTATGGACATTGTGGTAATCAGCTTACACCTGGATCATACCATCCTGTCTCTTGAAAAAGTACCTCACAAGAGAACGAGAGATATTTTAAAATTCCATCCCAGGGTGAAATTTTAGGGATATGTGGATTTTTACTCCGTCACATTTCAACATGCAGAGATATACTGTCTAAAGGAATAATTAAAAGTATTTTACCGAGAACGTACAAATTTGGTATGTGGTTTCAATAGTTGGGTATATATGGACAAGTAATTAAGACTCCTTAATAATCCTGAGATTTGACCATTGTCACTGCATCAAGACCAAGCAAGCTATTCATACCAAAATTAGCACTAATAAGATTAGGCAGCCCAAACTTAAGATGTTGCCTTGGCCTCTTATTGGTGGTCTATTATTGGCGGATTGGTTGATAATTATGATTGATCAATGGTTGTGTGAAGAGGGCCTATGTTTCTTATTATAATTGCAATTATTGCATACCAGAAGCCCTTTGTTATTTAAAACAAAAAGTGGCATACAATATCATTTATTTATCACTTTATTTGTCATTGTTCTTTTTTATGTACACATCACAGCCAAGTCAGTTAAAATGACAGCAGCTTACAAAGGAGTAAAAGTAATTGACACAAGCCACTTAAGATTGAATGAACGCACTTAAAAGTAAAATTAATGTTCCATTGATAGCTTTCCATTTGAGTTATACAGATAAAAATTGGGCTATACAGTTTAAAATATCATGTAGAGACTTATTTTGTAAATTCCTTCCTCATACCAAGGAGAATAAATCAACATGAATTGACTGCTAAGAGGCTCAAATCCTCCAAGAAATCATTCCAATAATAGACAAACAAATCAACATCAATAGAATACTTAGACAATAATCAAAAATCCTATTAGAAGCCATCCCAATAATAGACAATGAAATATAATAATAGTAAACCCTGGCAGGGTTATGCCATTTGCCCACTTATGAATAGTTTATATTTTACAGCACACCAAAGAATTGTGAAGTACATTTAGTAAAGACCTTCCTATGTGAGATATGTGACAATGGGATATAATCCCTTTATAGAATAAGCCTTTGTATGCTGTAAAATTAAAAATATTTCATATTTTATATACATTACAGATATACTGACATTACATAACCCTCATATATTATCCTAAATTATCTTTATTTATCACCAAACAAGTATAGAAGATTTTATCTTAAGTTTGTGCAGCAAAATCTTGAGATTTTTTGCACAATCTTAAGATTTCTGCCTAAACTTAGGATCCTAAGTTTGAGCAAGCAAATCTTAAGATTTTACCGATCTTAAGTTTAGGCCTAACATCTCTCCTATTAGTGGGTTTTGAAATGTGATAAAACTTGTTAGAAAGCGTGTTTTTAATCTTTTTTTGCAATGTAGGGTTTGACGTTTACTGTTACTTGAGCAAACATGGTATGAAGTCACACCACTAAAGCTTTACACCTCCCTCACTGTTAAAATAGAATGTACAAAAATAAATAGTTACAGGACATCATAGGCTGTGAATTTTGGCGTCTTTTCTTTTTTCCAGTTGCTTCAAGGTAATTACACATCTTAGAATCTTTGTACCTTATTTTGGGGGAATGTTTAAGGTATTGCAGAATATTTTCCTAGTCTGGGAACATGCTACATGGAGACAGTTTATTTCCTCCGCTAGAGAGGTTATGGCTTTTCGTGGCATTGGTTTGTTTTCTGTCTGTTTGCAAAATAACTTGAAAAGTTATGGACGGATATTGATTAGACTTTCAGGATCTGTTGACAATGACACAAGGAACAGCTTGTTAGATGATTCAATTTTGGTGTTTTCCTGATCATCTGGATGCAGGATTTTTAGGGATCTTTTATCGTAGCGAGATAGAGCCATTTTCAGTACATGATTTAACAACAAAAATATTGAAATAATAAAAAAGAACAAAGCAATCACAAGTCCCTTTTATTTTCCCTACAGATATTGTACATTATTTTGCTGTATACTTTGTTCCAAAGTCTGAATAATTCTTTTCAGTACTTTTTAAAGAGAATTCTTCAATTGAACTTTATAACTAATGACCTAATAAACTCCAAAAACGCTAAAAGTCACCTGATACACTTCAACTGTTGACGTAAATAAGTTTGCGTTTTCATAACCAAAACGTGACACTAAGCCTCTCTATAAACGTATAAAATACGCATCCTTATCGGCAACAGATCATACACGTAAAGTAATTTTATTGTTTTATGAAAATTACTACGCATCCTTCCCACTTGTGTTATTCAGAAAGTACCCTAGCTTGCTTTTCACGTCAAACAAAAATTGTGGCTACGTATCTTTCTAAATTTATAAGTGTTCAAATATATTAAATCCTGACCACATTGTTCTTTGTTTAAATTAAAGGTTGCCTTAAAGGTTTTTTTCCTTATTTCCCTTTTGACCTCGAGAGCATTAGAGGATGTTGTATCAAAATGCTTCTATTCTATTGTATTTGTTATGATTTTATTTGATTACCCAACAATCGGAGGAAATTCAATTAATTGATAACTGTTTGCAAATCAATATCGAAAGGAAACCACTCACCAAGGAGAAGCCATTTCCTTCCACATTGGAGTATAATACTGAGATATATGATATTTGTTTGCACTAAGCTTATGTTTTAGACTGCTTATGGATGAATTGCTATATGAATACATTAGACATCTTCCATGGAGAATCATCCTCGAATTGACAACAAATTGATTTAAGTCGAATAACTATTGAAAATACATCTGTACAGACTGGTCATTTACAATTTGCACGAACATTAGCGTATTAAACAAGATGCACTCGGAGAGTGCACAACGCTCGCCTCGTTGGGCCCTGACACGCGCCGCGGCCGGTGTAGCGCGAGATAATGACTCCCCTAGATTACTGACTGGGGGGTCAGTATCTTGCAAGGGGGGTTGAAATATTATGACCCCCCCTGCAAGGTTATGACTCCCCCTTTACCCCCCCCCCCCCACTTCCCACTTAATTGAGTGTCATTGAACAACATATTGGTGGGGTTGTGTACTCATCTGTGTGCTGAGCATTAAGTCCCATATGGGATTACAAGTCACTTTTAATATGAAGATATAGTTATACATGTGGTTGTTTTCCCAATATAAAATAATAATCACACATAGTCATTAAATATGTTCAAGTTTATAAACATTTAATAGTGTTATAACAATAAAGTGCTACACACAGCAATTAATATTTAAAAAAATAGACACTATTATAAATATTGATATTTAATATCATGTAAATAGTGCAGCATGAACTTCTGAGCAATAAGTTATTTATTATTTATATTTTATTATTTATATTTTTTTTTTAAATGAATGGCTTACAGTTGACACTATTTGTCAAAAGCCCACATCATTGCCAAAAGATATCAACAGATGTGGCAAGTGTACAGTTTATCCACCAGGAGACCAGGCACCATTGGATTGCTAGTGCTGTGATGGACAGTGAACTGTTTATTTTTGATAGTCTCCTATCCACAAATGGGCTAATCAAGGAAACGGTTAGTGTACTGGAAAATATCTACGGGAGTTTTGGACAGTATATAACCACAGATATAACACAACAGTTAGGTGTAAAAGACTGTGGGCTATTTGCAATAGCTTTTATTACTGCTTTGTGTCATGGTCAGCAACCTGAGGACTTTAGGATTAAGCAAAAATAAATGAGAAATCATTTTATTGCCTGCATTGAAGCCAGAGACATAAAACCCTTCCCAGCCACAAAAAAGAGACCGAGAAAACCATTAAAAAGGTGGTCAATGCCACAATTGTAAGCTAAATATGGAATTAATTAAAATAGTATTTAAAGTGTTAAATGTCCATTCATATTTAATGTGCACTGGTGTATATTTGTGTTTTCCATAAATGTATCAAATTATTAATGTGCTTATTGTTTATCTTTATGTATCAAATTATTAATGTGCTTATTGTTTATCTTTATGTATCAAATTATTACTGTGCATATTGTTTATGTATCAAATTATTACTGAGCATATTGTTTATGTTTTTTTTTTTTGCTTGTAAATAAAATTTCAAAGAAAAGAATGTGTGCCTTTGATCAACCTAAACTAAAAAAGCTGGAAATGACTCCATTTCTGCCTTGTTCTAAGTGCAATTGACCTGATAAACACCAACATGGACCACCCCTCCCCAATTGCTCTCAGTAAGTAAATGAGCTGGAGAAATGAAGATCTCACTGATTAGCTCAAAGTGTACTTGAGCCTATACAAGTTAAGAGACAATAAAGACCACCCCCTCCCCACTTGCCCCCAACTGAATAGGTGCAGAAACAATAGAGGGGAGTCAGTTTCTGAATAGGGGGGTGGGTATCTTGCAAACAATATTCTAACCCCCCTAAATCCTATTGTTTGGGGGGATAAATGTTGTTTGCCAAATAATGACTCCCCCAAAAGATCAAAGGAGGGGAGTCAGAAATAGAGGGGAGTCATTATCTCGCGTTACACCGGTGTAACGCAAGATAATGAATCCCGCTATATTTTGCACCCCTTCCTTTGATCTTAGGGGAGTAATTATCTTGCAAGCAAGATTCTGCACCCCCTAACAATAGAGGGATTAGGGGGTGAGAATATCGCAGACAGGGTTGCAAGATAATCACCCCCTGCTAGATATTTACTCCCCTATTGTTGAAAGAGACAATGGGACAATACACTAGTGTGTTTATCAGTCAACTAGACAATGTCAATGCATGTATATCACTAACAATTCTGATTAAAGAAAATGCCTAAGACTTTTTCAGAGTGTTTTGAGGCAATAGTCTACATATGTACATGTTTATAAGCAAAATCATGAACTTGATCATACTGTTTAAGTGTTCACATGCTAAGTTTCTAAATGGACAATAACCTAAAGAACCAAACAAAAAGTACATTTTTATGTTCATGTCAGCGCATATCATCTTAAAATGGGCTGATTTATAGTTGGGCTCCAACATTTATATCACACATAAATTTTAATTAAACACTTATAAACGTTCTAATTGAACCTCAAGATTTTAGGAATTAATAATCACTAATCCATATTTAAGTGTAACACACCGTATAAAATAATAAAATAATTGGTTTGAGCATGACTATTCATGCCAAAAAAGCTCCACAAAAGACACTTTTTGTATGACCCTTAATATACTAATCATTCTGTTTACCATGCAAAAATGTAAACTCAGCATAAATAAATAATAAACAGAATTCATCTGCTTTGTTTCAAGTTAATCCCCCACATCCACACTAAATAGAATGCAAGTATTTTGCTGTAAGTCAGTCGCCAACACAATAGTAATCACCAATCTGGGGAGGGACTCCAAATCTTGCAATGGGGGGGTTAAAATATTTCAACCCCCATTGCAATATTTTACCCCCCTAGTGTGATCTGGTGACAGAAGGTTAGCTGTCTCAGTCCGGGAGGCTGGGACAGGGGTTTTAAGTTTTAGTAACCTGCATTGTGACCATATTTGGTATATACTGGGAGTTGTGGGTATTGAAGGCGGGAAGCACAGCCATATTTCTTCCCAAAGTCAAAGGGACAAATCATGCCTTTTTATATGAATATTTTTATCCAAGGTTTTTAGGGTGGTCATTGCACCTGTTTTATTTTTTGAATTATTGGAAAGTATATCTTACTGGTATGGGCAGTGCTAGATGGTGTAAAGCTTGTAATTCTGTTCACCAAAGCCCTACCGGTAGTAAATGTCAACGAGGTGTAGTACAGCAATCAAATATGGAACCAGAACAAACTCAAGAACAATCTGAGACGCCGGGATTACCAGATACTGGGGACCGAGCAGTGGATTCGTACACAGCAACAGGTACGACTCGTTCCCCCATGAAAAGCCCAACAAATACAGACAGTAATCAGGCGATTCTATATGAGTTACAGAAGATGACCAGTCGTTTTGGTCAAATTGAACAGCAAGCTGCAGCAGACAGGGCGGTGATAGCTGGGCTGGTCAAACGATTGGATGAACCACCAAGAAGTGCACAGACGTTGTTCACTTCTGGGTTAAGTACGACCCAAGGCAGCTTAGTGCAAAACGTGACCGGTGAGATAGATGATACACAATCCATTATAACAACAACAGATAACACTGCTAATATCACTGTCATGAAGGGCACTCCTGCTGGTCAGAAAATGAAGAAATCTCAAGCACCTACTCAGAACCAAGTTTCAGTCAGCAGTCATGGACAGGCAGTAAAGGCGACTGGGGCCTCTACGAATCGTAATATCTCCAACATGCAAGTTCCCCAAGGCGTGAATCAAGTGCAAATGGGAAAAGACGGTCTGGAGATGCGTTTGGTACAGGGCAATACTTCAACAAGTGACACCGTAAGTTCCCCTCAAGCAACTTATAGTGTGGTTACACAACAGAACGCGATAGATCTGCCAGTGCAAGTGGCTAGTCAAGGTACCTCCACAGTGCAAGCTGCGTTCGGGGGAGCGAGACAAAAGACAACCCAACAGTGTACTACCTCTCACAATACATCATACAATCGTACTGCTGCGACGATGGATGGCCAGATGGAAACTGGGACACAGAATCAAACCCCAAACACCTTGGTACAGCAGCCACTGGGAAGGACTGTGGGGCTACCTACAAATGTAACACATAGGAGTGAATGGGAGAAAGAGGGTATACCTTCATTGAATACCCTCAGGCAAGCTACGGACCTTACTCAACGAGTATAAGAACGCTACAAAGAATTGGAGGAAGCTAATAACCAGACAGCGACAGGTAAATTTGAACTTTTACTTGATGCATTGATTAAAGATAAGAAAACAGATAAAAGAAAGGTGAAATGGCCACAGGATCAGGCTTTCATTGGGGTGATGAGGAAACGACCCTCGTATGAACATTTAACTATTTGTCAGTGGTTACTGGGTTTTCTCAGGATCCAGCAGGAAGAAACAGATACGATGATCAGAGATAACATGATTGCGTACTTGTGTGAACTTATGCAAGATGCTTGCGATTTCACCTGGGATAGCGCCAAGGGGGCGCATGCGGTGTTGCTACATAGGATGGCTGATGGCGTACTGGACTGGACACAATTGAAAGAAATTCATAAGATTCGTAAACGTTACGCCCAAACCAACACAACTACGACTTCGAGTGACAAGAAACCTAACAAAGTGGTTCCTTGTATTAAGTTCAATAAGGGAATATGTTCTAGAGGGGGTGACCATGAATGGCAGGGACTGATGCTAAAACACATGTGTCAGTTCTGTTTCAGTTCTGTTAACAAAATTGAGAACCACGCACGAAAAGACTGCTGGAAAGCTCCTAAAGAGAGTACAAAAAACTGAGTACTGTTGTCAATGTCAAATCAACACAAACACGATTCAAAATATAATTCAAAATTGGGTAATATGGATCACATTCATAGTATTTTACAGAAATCAAAGAGTACATCCAAAAATAAGGGCGATGTCAAAGTACACAGCAGCCATGTTCGTGTGTGGTCTAGAGTGTTTACAAATAGTAAACATGGTCATAATAGAATTATGGGAAATAGTCCAAAGACAATGAATGTACCTGACAAAAAAGGTGATACGTACGATTCTCAGATTTATCAGAGGTTACAACCAGATACCAAACAGTCTGTCGTGAACAAGTCAAGGGCGCGGTTGGCTAATAATCAGGTAGTTTTAAAGAATACTTTTGCAGTCATAGGGGACTTGGTGGAGGCAGAAATTGATGAAATTATTGGCCCTACATCTGTCCCCCTTCAGAGGGGGCAGGGGGGAAGGGAGGGCAGTAATCAAAGTCAGAAAACCAGGGCTGACAATACAATAATACATAGACACCACCAATTAAACAAACAAGGTGCAAAGCATCAAGCTGAGGTAATGCAAAGCCATGATATTCCTCTTATAGCCAACCGCTCCCTTGAGATGGAAAGTAATGTATATAATGATGTAATACAAGACTTTATTGAAGCTAAACACACTGGGAGTACCCAGAATAGAGTTGATGTCAAGAATTCCGTACAAATAACCAGGGCTGTGTTAAATGGGAATAATGCATGCATACGACATGTCAATGTGCTCGACATCAAGGACAAATGTGTTGACCTTAAAAGGTGTATTGCTCAACAAAGAAATGTGTTTGGTTTTTTACCAATAACCAATTTGAAACCTATGAAAATAGGACATTCATTGACCCCAAATAAGGTCTTGAGCCACAATAACTTTGACCCTGTTCTCACTCACAAGGTAGTTCGCCATATGGGTGGAAAAAATTTTGAAACAGCAAAAATACAATTACCTAGTGATATTAATTTTGAATTATTAGATCAACTGTGTGCCAATTATTGGGATTACCAACTACCATATTTTTTAAGGTATGGTTTTCCTTTAGACTTTCCACAGGATAAGGAAACCCGCCTCCAGAGTACAGAAGTTAGCCATGCGTCAGCCATTCGGTATCCCACTCATGTAGATGCATATATTAATATAGAGATACAACATAAAGCCATTTTTGGTCCGTACGCAGACAAACCATATGGAGAGAGTTCACACGTTTCCCCTTTCATGAGTCGTGAAAAGAACGACAGCCAAAACAGACGTATCATAATTGATTTAAGTTGGCCTGAGGAAGCCTCTATTAATTATTTCACACTTCCTAATATATATTTAGGTACAGTTTATCAAATTCGATATCCAACAGTGGATGACATTACGGATCATATATTGTCCTTGCAAGGCCCAGTTAAACTGTATAAAATAGATCTGTCACGTGCGTTCAGACAGTTGCGCATAGATCCTTCAGATTTTAACCTCCTTACATTACGTTGGCACGATTCGTACTATGCGGACACGTTTTGTCCGTTTGGCCATCGTAGTGGGGCAATGGCGTGTACACGCGTCACGGATATGTTTCGTTACGTCATGGCCCAATGTGACGACGTCATCTTTAATTACGTGGACGACCTCATTGGATGCGGACGTCCAGGTGAAGTGGAAATGGCTTTTCAGTTTTTAAAAAATTTGTTACAAAAATTAGGTTTTCCTATTAGTGTTTCTAAGCTAGTTGAGCCCACAGTGGAATGTCATTGTTTGGGTATTTTGATTAATACTAAAGAATGTACTTTATCTCTTACAGCTGAAAAATTGTCTGAAATTATGGATAAATGTAAACATATCATGAGTTGTCACCATGTTACCAGACGTCAGTTACAGTCGGTCATAGGTTCCCTTATGTTCTTACATAAGTGTGTTTGACCTACAAGATATTTTGTCAATAGGTTACTTCAAGTTCTTAGGTTAGGACAGCAAAACATGGAAGTGACGGAGAATATGCGCAGAGACTTACGTTGGTTTTTGACATTTACTCCTCAATTCAATGGCACCACTACGTACGATCATCAGTGTATCGAGCAAGTGGAAACGCTTCACATAGATGCATGTTTGACAGGGGTTGGGGGCGTTTGGAAGACTAATGTGTATACAGGCATAATACCTCCATATATGGTGGCTATGAATGGATATAACATCACCCACCTTGAGCTGGTCAATGTATTGGTGGCTTTGAAAACATGGGGTCATTTATGGTGTCATCAAAAAGTTTTGATATACACAGATAATATGGCTATTGTGTCTATTTATAAAACTGGTTTCACTAGGGACGACAAATTGGCAGCTATGATTAGGAATGTATGGTTATATACTGCCAAATATGACATTGAACTTGTCGTGGAACATATTCCAGGGAAAGAAAATGTTAGTGCTGACATATTGTCTCGATGGCAAGTAATGACAGATAGGGATAGCAAGTTAAAGTCTATAATCACAGAGCCAATATGGTGGCAAGTAGATGATAAAGCCTTTGACATAGATTTCAATATTTAATTATGCATTTTGTGGTTTGTAGGTCCTATGGTGAGTTATCAACGACTCTGTGAAATGGTGTCCCACAGGTTACATCAAGCTTATGTACCCAAGACCTGGAGTTCGTACAAGTCCATGTTTATGGTTTATATGATGTTCTGTGAATTTATGCACCTGGACAGTGTTTCTCCCTCATTGGTTACTATATTGACTTTTATTGAATTTTTGGCCTACAATGGCTTGAAACACTCTTCAATCTTGAATTATGTCTCAGCCCTTAAGGCTCAATTTAACTGGTTTGAGTTACCTGCCCATGTTTTTGACCATCCCAAAGTAAAACTTATGTTGAAAGCTGTAGAACGCTCTATTCCTGCTTCTCCAAAATTCAAAGGCTTGTTTGACATTCAGGATCTTCAAAATATTGTAGAGGCAACTTCCAGGTTTGAACACCCACTGTTGTATAAAGCCTTGTACCTTTTGGCTTTTTTCGGTTTCTTCCGGATCTCTAATCTTGTCCCAGAAAGTAAGAATAACTTTAATGTTATGAAACAGTTGTGTAGAGGTGATATCATATATGATGGTGGCAGAGCCATTGTGGTAGTGAAATGGTCAAAAACAATTCAGTCATCGGCTAAAGGTACTTTCATTGTGATTCCTTGCTTACAACCCCATCCACTATGTCCCGTTACAGCCTTACAGCAATTTACAAATCTCATATACTGGCCAAAGAACTTCCCATTATTCATGACAATGCACGGTCCCATTACACAATCTCAAACACGAACGCACCTCAATAAGGTGTTGCAGTTTCTTCATATGGATGCATCCTTATTCTGCTTCCACACATTTCGTCGCTCTGGGGCGACCTTGGCGTTTAACAGCCACGTCCAGGTAGATCACATCAAAAGACATGGTACTTGGTCCAGTGAGGCTGTACATGCATATATTTTAGATGATACTACTAATGCTACACAAGTGGTGGATGCATTCGTCAGGTTATTTACTACCCCTACTATGACCACATGATTGGGTGTTTGGTGGTGTTACATAAGGTTTCTGATATGTGGAAAACTGTTATGTGGAACAATTGTGTACTCATTTGATATTGGCAGCAGCCTTTGCAATTGCAGTTGATTATGTGCAGAATGCAACCATATAAGTCTGTATAGCAGGGACCCCACATATAGGGGTCAGTCATGTAAATAATGTTGTATGGCGATTGTTAACACTGTTAAGATGGGGACAGTTGTACTTAACACCTTTGTAGTATGGTGATACTCAGGTTCACAACACTTTACAACTCAAATATGTTTTAGTGTATTATTTTTTAATCTGATAGATTTCTTTTATTTGTAACATTTTAATGGGTGTACTTATCTATGTGTACAAGTCAAGTACAGTAATAGCTATCCATAGTACATTGGTACCTTTTGTTAGTAGTACAGAATAATAAGCGTGAATGAATGTCTGAGTAATCATATGTTAAACACTCAGGAATATGTAACTTACATTTTTCATGCTATGTCACTGTGGCTGGGTAATCAGCCAATTAAAATTAATTACTCATAAAGAATAGATGTGAATAATAGATGGATAACATTCATGTAATACTAACATACTAACCGTTAATAAGAAAATAAATATTTATTTTCCGCAAGCGCGGTTGTTCTTATTGTTCTTATAAGCATTACTTATATCTCTGCCTCCTGGACTGTGATCTGGTGACAGAAGGTTAGCTGTCTCAGTCCGGGAGGCTGGGACAGGGGTTTTAAGTTTTAGTAACCTGCATTGTGACCATATTTGGTATATACTGGGAGTTGTGGGTATTGAAGGCGGGAAGCACAGCCATATTTCTTCCCAAAGTCAAAGGGACAAGTCATGCCCCACCCTTCCCTCCCTGGTGTTACATGGTGTTACATAAGGTTTCTGATATGTGGAAAACTGTGGTGGTGTGGTGGTGTTACATAAGGTTTCTGATATGTGGAAAACTGTTATGTGGAACAATTGTGTACTCATTTGATATTGGCAGCAGCCTTTGCAATTGCAGTTGATTATGTGCAGAATGCAACCATATAAGTCTGTATAGCAGGGACCCCACATATAGGGGTCAGTCATGTAAATAATGTTGTATGGCGATTGTTAACACTGTTAAGATGGGGACAGTTGTACTAAACACCTTTGTAGTATGGTGATACTCAGGTTCACAACACTTTACAACTCAAATATGTTTTAGTGTATTATTTTTTAATCTGATAGATTTCTTTTATTTGTAACATTTTAATGGGTGTACTTATCTATGTGTACAAGTCAAGTACAGTAATAGCTATCCATAGTACATTGGTACCTTTTGTTAGTAGTACAGAATAATAAGCGTGAATGAATGTCTGAGTAATCATATGTTAAACACTCAGGAATATGTAACTTACATTTTTCATGCTATGTCACTGTGGCTGGGTAATCAGCCAATTAAAATTAATTACTCATAAAGAATAGATGTGAATAATAGATGGATAACATTCATGTAATACTAACATACTAACCATTAATAAGAAAATAAATACATTTATTTTCCGCAAGCGCGGTTGTTCTTATTGTTCTTATAAGCATTACTTATATCTCTGCCTCCTGGACTGTGATCTGGTGACAGAAGGTTAGCTGTCTCAGTCCGGGAGGCTGGGACAGGGGTTTTAAGTTTTAGTAACCTGCATTGTGACCATATTTGGTATATACTGGGAGTTGTGGGTATTGAAGGCGGGAAGCACAGCCATATTTCTTCCCAAAGTCAAAGGGACAAGTCATGCCCCACCCTTCCCTCCCTGGTGTTACATGGTGTTACATAAGGTTTCTGATATGTGGAAAACTGTGGTGGTGTGGTGGTGTTACATAAGGTTTCTGATATGTGGAAAACTGTTATGTGGAACAATTGTGTACTCATTTGATATTGGCAGCAGCCTTTGCAATTGCAGTTGATTATGTGCAGAATGCAACCATATAAGTCTGTATAGCAGGGACCCCACATATAGGGGTCAGTCATGTAAATAATGTTGTATGGCGATTGTTAACACTGTTAAGATGGGGACAGTTGTACTTAACACCTTTGTAGTATGGTGATACTCAGGTTCACAACACTTTACAACTCAAATATGTTTTAGTGTATTATTTTTTAATCTGATAGATTTCTTTTATTTGTAACATTTTAATGGGTGTACTTATCTATGTGTACAAGTCAAGTACAGTAATAGCTATCCATAGTACATTGGTACCTTTTGTTAGTAGTACAGAATAATAAGCGTGAATGAATGTCTGAGTAATCATATGTTAAACACTCAGGAATATGTAACTTACATTTTTCATGCTATGTCACTGTGGCTGGGTAATCAGCCAATTAAAATTAATTACTCATAAAGAATAGATGTGAATAATAGATGGATAACATTCATGTAATACTAACATACTAACCGTTAATAAGAAAATAAATACATTTATTTTCCGCAAGCGCGGTTGTTCTTATTGTTCTTATAAGCATTACTTATATCTCTGCCTCCTGGACTGACAAATATAGGGGAGTCATTATTTCGCGCTACACCGGGGTTATAAAGTCTTCTTGCATGATTGCCCAAGGGGAGATTTTAAAGACATAAACTGTGTGGTATTAGTTTTCTCGTAGTCATATAGCAATAATGTAACCAGTAATACTTCAAAACAGTTCATAGGGTAGACTTGTGTGGATGGCAAATATATTTCTGAAATCCCGTAAAAGTTGTGTCTTAATTTGTGATTTCTTCTGTTTAGCGAGAAATGTACTTGTTATGTTAAGCAACATGACGTCAGAGATTTGCAAATCTCGATGTTCGGGAAAATTTTGTTTACCAGTGTAGTGTGAATATTAATTCTGAAAGGAAAGGGCCTATATTAAAGTTAAAGTGTACATATAAAAATAAGAATAAGTAACTTGTTTATATAATAAATATAAATATGTAGCCATTTGGACATTTAGACTAGATAAAAGTGTTATGTGGATATCATACACATGAAAAATCTGTAACTGTTTTCTAGAATATTAAATTATTTCAATGAAAAGACATATATATTTGTTTCAAATCGTCGTGTTCTGTTAAGATTAACACTTGGTGTTTTTATTAGTATGTATTGTTCAGTGCAGTTGTCATGCTCAACTTATTATAAATATCAATGTTATTTTCCTGAAAATAATTTGATGAAATTTTATAGGATCCCAGGTTGTATCTTTGTAGCCAGACGCCAAATACAAGGAAATCAACTCAATGACCCCAATTGGGCCATGGGGTTTCTGTAAACCGAGACCTTGCATGGATTCCTATTTCCTTTCCATGAATGCCAAAGCTATACTGGCAATAATAAAAGAGATGTTAAGAAATAGGATATGGAAATGGGATTTAAGAAGGGCGCAAAAAAAAAAAAAACCTCTTTAGTTGTTTTCATTGCCTCAGCCACAAGTTGTAAATTAGTTTCATTATAATGAGTAGGTTTATTATATTTCAACTTGTTATTTTGAATTTGTGAGAAAAAAATAGATCTGTAAATAAATTAATGTCTTATTTGCACTATGTACCTCTGATCTAAATGGCTGAGCCATTTAAAACAGAAGCTTGTCGATTCAAAAAGTAGTCCCCACCGTTTAAAATGGCGTTTGGGGTCAAACTGTCATGTAACCTATAAGATACATATTATAGATTGATTATTTAGTAAAATAAAATAACAGCTGGTGGAACACTGAACAGAAAGATTACGGGCTCAGATTTCTGAGGAAAGTTTGGCTAGTTTTAAGGATGATTGGTGTTTTTACTGGAGGCAAACATATACAGTATACTCCAATACTAAATAAAAGGGCCTCATACCACCTCAAGTTTTTTTACATAGGATGTGTGTTATTTCAGATGTTACTTACTCACTAGCTCGATTCATAACATATCTACTCTCATTGAAAGCTTGCTAGTTTACAGCAAATCTATAATTATGTCACACTGACACGATTAATGAACACCAAGAAATACTTATGAAGAGGAAAATGATTATTAATTGACTCTACAGAATGGATTGGGAAAAAAGATTATGGTTACAAACTAATTATTTCTTAAATACTCTGGCGAGCAACTTGCGGGTTTTTTCCATACACCCACAAAAAAAATAAAAATAAACAACTAAAAATATAATCTACAACTTAATAAATAAAACACAACATAAATTTTTGAACTCTTACAGAATATTGGTACACGTGTCCTTACAGTACCCTTAAAAAGTCCAGTGAAACGAAAAAGGTGTGTGTAACTTTGAGCTTAATAAACAACATCAATACAAAAGCTTCTGCCATACCTTTGCGATACACAGATAATTATATCTGACCTTCAAATAATGTCAATGATTTGACAGATATAACTGATTACATGCACAGTACGTAGGCTTCTGTCGCCCCATGCAGTGTCCGATCATGGGATCATAGCCTTGCTGAAGACTTAAATTTGCATGATATCTTTTTCAAACATGTACACAGATATCCGGTATTCATGAAGCACTCATACATATTATGCGATATAAGCTTTCTCTAAGCTGTATGCTACTAAAGAAGCCAGTACATGTATGAGTACATTATATAAACTGACACTCCAGTATCTGAACTGAAGATTTCCCCTAACTGCAAAGAAACTTTCAAGAGCCTTAAGCGAGGCTAATGGGATCACTTAAAGTACTCTTGTGGAGTCTTCCAAATTTGTATTTCATCGTTGTTAAACTTTGACAAGGAGTTTTTTTGTTTGCAAAATAACTCGAAACGGTGTGAATAGATTTTGATTAAATTTCAGAAAATGTTTCAGGCAATTTTTAGAGCGAATTTTTCTGTTAACATTGAGAAAGTGAAATCTGTGCGTTATATGCCACATTGTATAAATAATGTACGTTAAAATGAAAGAAAAATATTTGATATAAAGAAAAAATAAATGTTTAACTTCTATGCAATATTAACACAAATTATTTCAATTTTGTTAATATTGAATTAACAAAATTAAAAGTATATAAAAATAAAGGTAAATAAAAAATATATTCACTGGTAAGTTTCCATTGGTTGTCCCGTATTCACATTTCACAAATCATTGCAAATTATTTTACAAAACAATAAATAGAACATATGTGTAGCCGCTATTACTCGATATCGGTGAAATGTATTCTATTGATACTTGTACTGACAAGCTACATGTACATACTCAGATCAATGTATACAGCTAGGTATTGCAGAACACTAAAATTAAAACTGCGTTTGTTTATTGTCATTACAATTAAGTCCTGCATTGTTTTCGATCAATATGTATGCAAATAAGGTGGAATATTATAACGTACACTTACATTTATTTCCCAAAAACGTCCAGTGAACAAAATAAAAGCAATATCTCCGCACATATACTTACAGATACACTTGAAATGTCCAGTTTTAAAACACACGAGTCTGTCAGTAAACTGAAACAAGCTGCTTCTGTATTGTATCGATCATTCCTCCCCGTGAGTCACATTGTGAATCACCATGCGTTCTTTATATACGCCTGTTTCATGGTCACTCTATGTCTGGTTGTTTGATAGACATAACTAAGTCAAGATTATTTGACTTCACAGTTACCTGTGAAACCAAATTAGTTTATTGACTTTGGACTAATACGCTGTCATATTCAAGACTTAAAATACTAGAATCTCCAGCATCTCAAATATTTGTTTTTGTTTTCTTTTACATAAAACACTCGTGTTCAAAACAAAATTCAAAGAAAAAAGAACTGGTGTTAAGGTATGTTTAACATTTGCCCAACCTGCTAAATAAATATATAAATACTATGTCAAAGTCCCTGTTTTAACGTTTTATGTAAGACAAACAATCTTTAAATGCAGTCATAAAATTATCTGAGAAGTATTTATTATATTTTCTTTGAACAAAATTTAAATAAATTTAAATGACGTAAGTCCTTGTACTTTTATCAGTAACAAAAATAAAATTTCCACTTTGGTGCATTCACTTTGTGATGTGTATGTAGTGGCTACCATGATTCTGACACTTTAAAATAAATCTCATAAAGGACATCTTATTAATTACTACACATGATTATAAATTATAATAATAACTGGAATATATGACTTAGCTAACTTTAATATACGAGTTAGCTAACTCATATATGCCAGTTACTAACTCGTATATTCAAGTTAACTAACTCGTATATTCCAGTTAGCTAACTGGTATTTTCCAGTTACCTAACTGGTATATTCCAGTTACTAACTCTCATATTTCAGTTATTAACTCATATATTCCAGTTACTAACTCGTATATTCAAGTTAGGTAACTCGTATATTCCAGTTAGCTAACTGGTATATTCCAGGTACTAACTCATATATTCCAGTTATTAACTTGTATATTCTAGCTAACTCGTATATTCCAGTTATTAACTGGTATATTCCAGTTAACTAACACGTATATTCAAGTTAGCTAACTGGTATATTCAAGTTAGCTAACTGGTATGTTCAAGTTAGCTAACTGGTATATTCCAGTTACTAATTTGTATATTCAAGTTAGCTAACTCGTATCTTCAAGTTAGTTAACTCATATATTCAAGTTAGTAAGTCGTATATTCAAGTTACTAACTGGTATATTCCAGTTATTAACTGGTATTTTCAAGATAGCTTACTGGTATATTCCAATTACCTAAGTTGTATATTCAAGTTAGCCAACTGCTACATTCAAGCTAGTTAACTCGTATGTTCAAGTTAGTAACTGGTATATTCCAGTTATTAACTTGTATATTCCAGTTACTAACTGGTATATTCAAGTTAAGTAACTGGTATATTCAAGTTAGTAAAATTAAAAAAAAGTTTGGTAGTCCAGAGCTTCCGCAGAAACCAGCCACAATGGATAAACATAAACAACCCAACATTCAAAAATTAAAGTATTTTGTATGTATACTTGGTCTTCAAAAAGGGTGAACATAAGCTCTCAAAAACAACCCATAAAAACACTCTCAAACTGAATGTGGCCATCAAAATTCATCTGTTGTTTTCAATAAATTTTAGATATGTTCCTTATTGCATAGCAGTAGCAGATACATTGTTTACAATACTTACAACTCCATATGGGGAAATGGGATGGTTACCCTGTACAATAGAAGGCATTCGTCAGAATTTTTTTTCTCCTTTTTATGTCAGCTGACTTGTCAGTCAGCTGACATTATGGCATCACTCTGCGGCATCCACATCCGCATGAACAACCTCTCCAAAACTACAAGGCCCAGAGACATGCTATTTTTTAAAGATATATTATCTATCTAAAATGAAAAATTGTTCTAGGCATGCAGATCTGTTTGTTCGTCTGTTCCCCAGAGCCATTACAAGTGAGGTACCCAAACCCAAAGTGTGAACACTTTATCACAATTTTCTCATTGACTATTGCAGGGATTTTTCTCTTATCCTGCATATATTTACTAGGCCATTAGTAGATTCCATTGTGAGAATATCAGGCCTGGATCTGCCTTCATTATTTTTTTATGAATTTTTAAAATAATTTTTAATGCATTAAAATTCATGAAATCAGACACTAAATCACTTACTTTCCCATTGACTATTTAAGGATTTCTCTCTTATCCTGCATATATTTATTAGGCCACTAGTAGATTCCATTGTGAGAATATCAGGCCTGGATCTGTCTTCTTTACTTTTATGAATTTGTAAAATAATTTTTAATGCTTTAAAATTCATGAAATCAAGCTCCAAATCACTTATTTTCTCATTGATTATTAAATGATTTCTCTCTTATCCTACGTATATTTTCTAGGCCACAAGAGATTACCTTGTGCGAGTATTAGCCCTGGATCTTAATTATTTTTTTAGAAATTTTTAAAATAATTTCTAATGCATGAAAATTCAGGAATTGTGCACTAAATCACTTATAACTTGAAAAGTATTGCATTTAGAGCATTTCGTTAAAATTTGTTATTCAGCTCCTTCTTCCATAGCTACAACATGGTGGGTAACTTATCCCAATAGCTAAGTGAGTAATAGTTACTGTCTGACTTTTCAGTACCTTCCAAAATGAGTAAAATCATTTGTAACTTGAAAACTATTGCATTTAGAGAATTTTTATAAATATGTTATTCACCTACTTTTGGGTCAGCTATAACATAGTAAAATTTTAGACCTGTAGCTCATTGCATATCTGTGCAATAGCTACTTTGAGGTTCTTACTGTTGAGTAAATCACTTGTAACTTGAAAACTATTATATATAGAGAATTTTGTTTGAATATGTTATTCACCTACTTTTGGGTCATCTATAACATAGTAAAATTGCAGACCTGTAGCTCATTGCATAGCTGAGCAATAGCTACTTTCAGGTTCTCACTATTGAGTAAATCACTTGTAACTCGAAAACTACTGCATTTGGAGAATTTTGTAAATATGCTATTCACCTACTTTTGGGTCAACTATAACATAATGAAATTTTAGACCTGTAGCTCATAGCATAGCTCAGCAATAGCTACTTGGTGGTTCCCACTATTGAGTAAATGAGGTGCAACTATTGCATGTAGAGAGTTTTCCTTTAAATATGTTATTCATTTACTTTTGGGTCAGCTCTAACATAGTGAAATTGTAGACCTATAGGTCATAGCATAGCTGAGCAATAGCTACTTTGAAGTTCTCACTGTTGAGTAAATCAGTTGAAACTTGAAAAAAACTTGAAAAGTATTGCATTTAGAGTATTTTGTTTACAGTATTTTGTTCTCACTGTTGAGTAAATGAGGTGTCACTTGAAAACTATTGCAATTGGAGTATTTTATTTTACTGTTATTCACCTACTTTTGGGTCAGCTATAACATAGTGAAATTGGAGACCTGTAGCTCATACCATAGCTTCAAGCAAAAGCTACTTTGAGATTCTCACTGTTGAGTAAATGAGTTGTAGCTTGAAAACTATTGCATTTACAGTATTTTGTTTTAAACATGTTTTCCACCTACTTTTTACACCTTAAAAGTTAACTTGGCACTTTATTTCTGAATATTATTTGGAGGGCACAACTTTTGTGTCATTTTCTTCACTCAATTCTTCTCTGAAACTCAAACACACGGTCAGCTGACACAAAGCCCGTTCACGGGCACTGACAGCTTGTTTTTCTTTTTCCTTCACTTTCTACTTTTCCTCATTACAGCAAAATGGTTCAAGATATCATCTTCAGGTTTTCTGTGTTCATTTCAGGGTCATGGGGGATAACTTTTGAAAAAAAAATTTGATGTCTGACATCTTGTTTCCAAGATGGCCAAGACCCATTTTAAAGCTTGGGTGCACTGTAAGTCCAGATTGCATTGACCAATTGTCTTCAAACTTTGTGCATTCATCGATATTACTCATGGGAGAATGTCTATTGATTTTAGGCAAAATTTATGAAAAAACATGGCCACCAGATTTGATTTTGTAAAACATAACTTTACCAATGCAATGCTACGTACCACAAGGCTTGTTTCAAATGTCTCAAAATGTTTCCATTTTGTTTTTCCAACATGTTTTATCCCACATAGAATCTTTATTGTCGTATTAAAAATATGACTGTTGTAATAAATTTTGACACTTTGGTGAGAGAGCGATTGCCAACTCTATAGCACATCATTACAGCAAAACCATTAGAGATATCAAGTTCAGGTTTCCTGTGTTTATTTTAGGGTCAAGGGGGACAACTTTTGAAAAAAAACCCACAGTGGTGCAGTAGTAATACACTCACCTTCTACCTCTAAGGTCGGTTGTTCAAATCCCGGAGAGTTGGTAGTTGCTTATGGATGGTTGGCAGTATACAGTGCAGAACCTTGACCAACTTATGTGCTGGTTTCCTCTGCCCACAAAACTACCCATCATGATATGACCTGTACAATGTTAAAAGCGATGTAAAACACACAATAAAAATAATAAATGTTCCTTCAAGGTTATGTTTGTCCAATGAATGGAATGTCAGCCTTTTTTCCAATATCTTTAGGGTATTTTTATTTTTAGCTCCTGTATTAGTTCTGGAGGTTCTGAATGTTAAATCCACTTCAAGGAAATCTTTACACTTAAAGCTTGAGCAAGTTCAGAAGCTCAAGCATGGGTTCTCTTTTGGGAAATGTTGTCTTTCCTTGCTTGTGTTCTATCATGAATTGTTTCAGTATGCTCAGCCATAGAAGTTAGAGGGTGAGCCACAGGAAGTGGTCTCATGTTATTAGGTGGGTGACTTGCAAAAATTGTCTCATATTGGTCAGTAGGGAAGGCGCAGGAGGTGGTTCAATGTTGGTTGGTGGCTGAGGTGCAGAAGGTGGTCCAATGTGGGTTGGTGGGTGACCAGCAGGAGTTGGTTCAGCATTGGTCGAAGGTGAGGGACAGATGGTGGTCCAATATTGGTTAGTGGCTGAGACTGTGGTTGGGAAGAGGGTGATACTGAGAGAGCCATCAAGTCATTAACTGACTGTAAACAGTCAAGAAGGTCATTGGGAAGACTTGATAATGTAAGTCCAATTCGTGCCTCCATACTAAGAAGTCTACAGTAGGGAGTCTACACGTTTTTGGAGAACTGAACAAACTTAATGCCTATATTACAGTCATTGGTTTCATTCTCACTCATCCATGCAACTTGCATATCTGTTATATCACCATTAGCACACTCCATCAAACCCTGGCTCTGGGGATGCCGTGGTTTGTCCTGTACAATGACTAAATCCTTCCTCAAATCCTTGAGTTCATTTATCATAGCTGCTGTGAAGTCGGTCCCATTATAACTTTGTAGAATATGGGGAGCTCCAACTAGCAAAAAAATATTTACCAGCTGATATGTTACTTTAGATGCACATTTAAATGTTGAGGCTTTTCGCACACTGAATTTGGTGAGATGATCTTGGTGAACCATAATCCACTTGTGTGAGCCTTGCGATGTGACTTGCATGTCCACTAAATCCACCTGACTAGGAGAAGAAAACTCTGAAAGGATTGGCCTGACAACAACTAATTTTATAGTAGGCCACTTAGGTTTGCACTAACATTCAGTGCAGAGACTTGAACAGTACAATACAATATGCATATGTGTCTTTGAAAGTTCCTTGACAGCTCAATCATGGCCACCATGTCTAGCTACAAAGTGGGCATGCTTTACAATATCAAAAGTATCCTCTTTTGACACAAAGTATATGGATGGATCTGTTTGGGGGTTTCCTCTTCTTGATCAGCTTCTCAACATCTCCACACTGTAAGATCTCATATTTACAGCTTGAGTAGGTAATATTCATGGTGACTCTTAATTCTAGAGACACTGCTTGCAATCTTAAGCTTCTCAATTATGGCATTATTGAGGGTCTCATGTGGCTCAGTTGGTGGGGTGTTGGACTCATAATCCAAGGGTCATGGGCTCAATCCCCAGTGATGCTGACTGTTTCATGTGGGATAACATCCTTGGGCAAGATGTTAACCAGGACTGTGCCTCTCTCCACCTAGGAGTAATGGGTACCTGGCTGCTAGTGGGTAAATAGTGTGTGTGCTGTATTGTGGCAGCACCCTAGTATGTTCCCTGAGGGAACTGAGACAGATAACCTGTGTGAAAAAGTTCTGAAACCCAGGCCAGGGTGTGAATGCAAAAGTCGAGCGATAGTATATATATGCTGACACTAGACTATAAACCATAACATTTACATTTTACATTATACTCATCTTTGGGAATCAGGACCTTCTTTAAAACAGAATACTTCTTGTACAATTCATTTCTCAACTGAACTTCAATTGGCACATCTGTGATGAACGAATAAACTTATTCAGCGTGCATTTACTTGTGTGTTCTTCCAATTTATTGCCTTCTGCTATAATGTATGTAGATAACATTTTATTATATATTCAATATTCAATATAACATTGTGTATTTAAGATACACATCAGTGTTGAGTAATAACCTTCTTAGGAAAAATGGATTTGATAAAAGATAATATACAGAATGGCACATTCAGTATAATATATACCGTGTATCAAAGATACAAATCATTGTGAAATATGATCACCTTCTTTTAAAAAAGGGTTTATTAAAAGATAGTGCATAGTATGGCACAAATGTTCATCATAATATTATATGTTAATGATACTGTGGTTTTTAAAGCTTTGTGAAACATAACATCCATGTATTAAACCATACAAACCCAAGGAAAGAAATATCACTTTGAAGGAGATAATGCACATCATGACACAAGAACTCTTATCATCATCGAACACCCCTAACCCTTTACCTCTCTATGGGGTATATTTGAATTTTGGATAAGAAAAATACATTAATATAGAACGTTTGTGTGAGAAATATAGTCAAAGAATATTTAAATATATGAAGGGAAATATTTCTATGGAAGATCTAATGATATATTACTGGAGTTATTACTAAATATAAAATCTAGTAACAACTATTTTACAGGTTCCCTGAACTAAAAATCCTGGTTCAGGGAATCTGTCAAATGAAAACCCTCCATTTTCAGGGATTTGGCGAAATTAGTGGAAAATTTAGGGATTTGGTCAAATCCCCAGGTGAAACACTAATTTGGCCAAATCCTTGGAATTTTCAGGGATTTGGCTAAACTCCTGGTTTGACACATTCACTGTAGCATGTATATAGCTGGGGAAATTGCTAGGTTATATAACTGATGTAATAGTGAACACTGTTACAAGAACCTCTGAGGTGGTTCCAGAAACCAGTTTAGGGGGTTCCCCAAATCTATAAATAGATCACTCTAGCAGAATGTGGCACACCACTTTTGACTTGACAAGTTCTGTAGAGTATATGATGACCAATGGGGTTTTCATGCTATTAGCTATTAAAAATGTCCGATTTCTATAAGTACTCTTACAAATTACTTTTAAATATAAAACACCTTTAATGAATAAAAATTTGTATGTATTTCGAAGGTACAGAACAGAAATAAATATTTTTAGTGTTAAAACATATTTTGAGGCCAAACATATTATGAAAATAATTGACAGACAAAAATATTTACTGTGGAGTTTTATGTTACATGCTATTAGGCTGGAAATACACCTGTCCTTAATCTCGTCCATACCCGCACCCACACCTGTGATACCCTAGATATTTTGGTATAATGGTGTAAACTTCTGTCCACGTCAGCAAAAAAGAAACTTGACCCTTTTTAGCGGATGCAGACAAAGTTCACCATATTATACCAAGATATCTAGTCTATCACGAGGGCAGACACGGCTGTGGATATGGATGAGATTAAGGACTGTTGTATTTTGTAAATGGGTCAATTTGCAGATGTTCTGGATTCCTTTTTTTTTTCAAAAAAAAAATTGCTCATCAAAATGTAATTTATATAGATTAATATACTATCTGAATGGCATGGAGTCATGTAACAACAGCAAAAATATAAATTTCTTATTTAAGTCAAAGCGCCCATTTATGACATGAAATTCAATGTGTCACACAGCACTTCTCTGCAAAATCGTTTTTAGTAAAACACATATTTCCAACAACAAAAATATTAATGCAAGTAAAATTTCAGAATATTACAGTGTAATTTATATTCAAACCAACGGAAAACATGGGAAACACAGGATACACGAAAACACCATTGACACAAAAATACCACAGTTGACCAAACAGAAAAATCAATAACTCAATGACCTTATATGACAACATATACATATACAACAAGTTACCTAAATTTAATCATGCTTTGGCAAAGTGCCTTTTTATGAAACACCCATATATTCTTATCCATTGAGTTAATTAACAAATTTTATACCTTGTATAGATCCTGTTATGCTTCCTTATTAGAATTTAATAATACACAGATCTATATAGATAAAGTTACTTAAGTGTTGTTACTCCAATCTCCCATATTTAACTCTTTGTTCCAGTCTGTGTGATTGATTTCTTGTCACATTCTTATGCTGGATGTACATTCCATCAAACTCTCATGTATGATGTTATATACTTATACATAATACTTATGGGTTCCAAAGACAATAATACATTAGTAATGATGAGTTTCATTCATACAATTTGATTTTCACCATTTATTTTAAGCGCATCAATTTTACTCAGAGCGGGGTGATTAACCGAAACGTATTTTCATTTATTTTTGTTTAGTATCTACCAAAACACAAGTTTGCGTTTCTACAACATGAAAGCAATTTGATTACCCATAATTCTATATTTTAAATTTAAAATAAGTTCTATTTCATAATATTAATTATTATTAAAATATAATACAACTGCATATCTGTCCATAAGAGAGATATGTGGTCATATTATTATTAATTTAATTAAAATAACATTACTACGGTAAGATATTTTGCTTAGTCCATGTCAAAGAGATGCACCATTAAACGTTTACTACATTTTCCTAAAAGGCACACATCAATGGCACACATGTTTTGGAAGTGACATAAACAAATGTTCTAGTGAAACATAATAATTTATTAACAATGTCAGCTATAATTAATTTCTGCAATGGGTGTACTGTAGAAAGGGCTACGAACTTCATGATGTCAAGATTTTGGAAATCTGGTTATGCTGCAAATTTAAGATCGAAATTTCGAGTTAACCGGTTTCATCATTCCATTTCTACCAGGGTCATTTCATTGGAAAAAGGAAGATTAGTTTCACAGGCTGTCAGAAATAATTCAAATAGTTGTAAATGTTTAATTTCTAGTCCTCTTCAGTGTTCTGGCCATTTTAGTGGTTCTAGCCCGTTGAACAACTGGTCAAGGTTATTTTGTTCAGCCTCTGATGATTCTGGGATATCTGATGGGTCGGAGAGTGATGCAACTTCACAGAATTCAGACGATGATGGAAGTGACTCTGAGCCTGAAATTATTCAAGACACTGGACCAGATTTTACAACACAAACACCTATTGCAGCACTTTCTACAATGACGGTGCCAGATGAGTGGCCAAATGTGCCTGTTATTGCTGTCAAAAGGCACCCTGTATTCCCTAGATTTATCAAAATGATAGAGGTGAAGAAGGGTCTTCTTATAACTCATAGATAAGAAAAATGGGGTATCATATTCTTAGTAGTTTAATTATAACAAGCCCATGCCTAGGTGAATATATTTCTCTGTTGATTCAAATTATTCAATATTGAACCTTCTTATTGAATTCAAATTAACAATATATATGGTTAATAACAGGTCATTCTTCACATTTCTTAAATCATTGAAATAACTAATATGAAGAAACTATATTTTGTAAACAAGGAAAGTTCCAATCCATCCATATTGCATCGTAATTTTCAAGTTCAAATACCCGGTAAACATTGAACTTTAAAGGTGGTTGTGAACTCGTTTCCAGTTATGAACTGGTCAGGTTATGACTATCTTTAAAAAAACACATACAAAAAAAACAAAACAAAAAAAACAACAACTATGATGTGATCATTTAAGTTATATGTTTCAGTTGAGGAAATAGTGAGCATTATCAGTGATTACTATTCCAAAATGTTCATGTATTGTCATGTTCTGATGCCAAAAAATGTAAATGTAAAACCAGTGGAATGTGTGTTTTCCTTGGATATCCAGTAGAAAATTTGAAGTTCAGTGTTATCAGAAGGTCCTAAGTGTGGTACTATGCATTGATTGTTGAGAAAAAAATACTTCTAAGTAGTTCAACTTTTTACCCAATAATGTATATAATTATAACTTTAGGCTTCTGGATTAAAACTTTAATATTGCAATTTCAGGTCAGTGATAAAAATTTAATGAGCTTAATAAGAAGAAAGGTGAAATTAAATCAACCTTACGCTGGTGTTTTCTTGAAAACAGATGATGAGTAAGTAGAGTTTGGTATGTAATGTGTTTTGTTAGAGAAAGCATTACCATTTATTACTCTTATGTGTATACAACTGTACAAGTAAAATTAAGATAAATATTTTAAATACTTAAATGATCAAATGATTGCTTGACATTTCAAATTTGTGGCTTTTAAAATGATCAGAAGAATCATCAGTAGAAGTCAACATAATATTGGTAGATAAATCAATGTTGTATCAATGTTGTTTCATTTGTGTATGTTAACATTAGTGTTGCACAGTTTACTATGCATTGTATGATACATCTATTAAAGGGGCTTAAATCAGTTTTGCTCTAGAATATAGGATCTTGTGGAGAAGTTAATAGTCTAAACTTGTCTTTGCTCATTTCAGTAATGAATCAGAAGTGGTAAATAGACTAGATGAAATATTTCAAGTTGGAACTTTTGTCCAAATTCATGAACTTCAGGATCTTGGAGAAAAGTTACGAATGATTGTTATGGGTCACAGAAGGTATTATTTTTAAAATATGTCAGTGTTTTTAATAATTAGATTATGTTGGTGTATTCATACAAGGTGAAATTAAAAAAAAAATGGAATTGGGTTTGAAACATCTTAACATGCTTTGTTTTTTGTAGACCAATAGACACTTAGCCATGGGAAGAACCAAATAATTTAAATTAGACACTAGAAATTTGCACTGTTTAAAGTTTCTATTACCATTTAATGTCTTTTGTTGTAGAGTGTCAGATATATATTAAGTTGTTCTACTTAAACCATATATTAGTTAACATATTTTATAGAAATTATTTGTTGTTTCAAGTGTAACAGAAAAGTGGGTAACTAAGCTTTATATAATCCATTTGATATCAGCAAAATTGTATAATACAACAAAAAATTTTAACTTGTGTTAATATTGAAAATCAATAATTCTCTTTACTTTTTATCTCAGAATAAAAATCACAAAACTATTGCCAGAAGAGGATGAACCAAAACCTACTGACCCAATTGACCTGATCAATAACTTGGAAGAAGCTAAACGTGGTAAATATGCAATAGATTTGAAAAAAAAAATTTTTATTACCCTTTTTTCCACTGGTCAAATATTCTTTTTACATGGGTCACACCTCTGTACCTAGAATAGTTTTGGTAATGTTTCTAAAGATGTGTAAAAACACTCATCAAATTTGTGACATAGATTCCTATGTGGATAATTTTCCTCTTAAAACATGCTTTAGACTTGCCTCAGAAGAGAGCTCGCTGGAGGAGAAGACAGGCTGAAAAAGCACGTAGAGAAGAAGAGAGCAAGCTTGAGGCTGAGGAGGCAGAAGCTGTGGTGGAGGAGACACAGGAACTGCCACCTGTGATCACACAGGTGTGATGCACAGAAAATATGTTCTGAAGATATTTCCTAGAGTGGGAAACATTTAAGATTTACTAAAAATAGGCTGACACTCAGTTGTGCTTGAAAGTTTGGCATAAACTTTTTTGTGAAAGCTAAATGTTGAGGAAAAAACAAAATATGTAACACTGCTTTGATGCCCAGGACAGTATTTTTTCGTGTAAGGATTATCAAAGTAGTAAAACAAGAGCACTCATAGTACATACCTCAACCAAGGCATATAAAAATAAGTAAATGGGAAATATATATATGTCGTGTACAAGTTGGGATTTTCTACAAGTTATAGCTTGTATGGCTGAGTTGTACAAGTTATTACTTGTACAAAATTTTAAAAAGATTTTGTACAAGTTATAACTTGTACAGATTTTGTGCTTCTAAAGAGAATGACTTGTACCGCTGAGTTGTATAAGTTAGTCCAATACACTTTTTAATAGTTTTGGGGCTGTACAAGTAAGTTTTTGCGCTTCTAAAAAGCTTAACTTGAAAAACTGAGTTGTACAAGTTAGGCCAATACACTTTTTACTGGTTTTGGGGCTGTACAACTGAGTTTTAAAAGTGAAAGAAGCACAAAAACCGAGTTGTACAAGTTAGACCAATACACTTTTTAGTAGTTTTGGAGCTGTACAAGTAAGTTTTTTTATAGTTTTGGACTTCTATTAAGGCCGGTGTAATGGTAAATCTTCCCCCCATAAAATATTCCCCCCCGGGGGGAGGATTTTCTAGAAAATATTACCCCCGGGGGTATATTTTCTAGAAAATATTCCCCTCCGGGGGGGAATATTTTCTAGAAAATAATACCCCCCGCCTGAAAATTTTCCCCCCCACCTAAGGACATTAATCTTGAACTGTTAGTTTTGTACTTTATTAGTTTTTAGAATATCTGTCATACAGACCTGCTGTTTGCCATTTCATATTTTGCTATCCTTTTAGATTTGTGATAATAATACCTTCCATTTTGGTGGAACTATTAGGTTTCCTTGTTGCATCACTTATTTGAATGAAACAAAAACATGACACATATGCAGACCTGTACCTGTACTTTAGCATTGTATATGTTTATTTCATTAATAATACCTTCCATTTTGGAAGATCCATTAGTTTTACTTGTTGTATAACTTCTTTGAATGAAATAAAAAAATCATTAAACTCATTATGCAGACCTGTACTTTATCAGTGTATGGTTTTACTTCAGATTACTTCTAATATCATCATTACCTAACATTTATTTTTATCTATCATGGTCACTTATGGTGTGAATTCTATGAATGGAATGAACACCCATTAAACAGCACAGTATTTTAGGGTTTGATCTTTTCTTCTGGTTAGGTATATTATAATAATAACTTGCATTCCAAACTTTCAGGTTTACTTTTTGTATAACTTCTAATCATTGAAATTTAAATAAGATATTTCAAAAGTGTAATCTTCAACAGTAATTTAGAATTTGATATTGTCTTCTGGTTAGGCTTATTATTGTAATAGCTTACATTCCAAATTTTCTGGTTTATTTTTGTATGATTTCTGTAAATAAAAAGACAATCATTTTTATTTAAACAAGAGAAATCAAAAGTGTAACCTTAACATATTAGATAATTAATTTGAATAAGATAATAGAACAAAATACTAGACATCTCTATTCTGGTAAAATATTTATAATTGCAATATAGGTTATGTTTGGATTATTTTTTTCTCTATGAAGTGCTTCTGCATTAACATATACCATTAATACAAATGGGTTAATCTTATTATTGATATTCTAACTGGTTCTTTTATGTTGTTTATTGCAATAGAGATGGGTTGACAAAGTCAAAAGTGTGAATGTGGCTTCTTTCTGTTTCTTCCAGCTAATTGAATTAGTATGCATGGCTTCTTATAATCCATGGAACTGACTTTGAATAGAGAAACTAAATCAAAGAAGTTATCTTGTGTCAGTTAATATATGTAGTTCACACCAAAAGATTTGTACACTGTTTAAATAAAGACAATTTGAAAATATTAATAATTTTTTATCATTATCACAGGTGGGGGGGTAAATTTTCATGGCGGGGGGGACTATTTTCTAGAAAATTTTGCCCCCCGGGGGGGGGAGATTTTACGGGGGGGAAGATTTACTTTTACACCGGCTTAATTAATAAATTGCAGTTAATGGTATAATTTAGGTGTATCAGGTGTCAACATATTTTAAACGGAGTGGCTATTGACACGTGTTACACGGGTTAATAGTTCCGTGGTCTATTGATCCTTTCACGTAAATTTGCCGATTCCATGGGCGATAATACATGTTTATCTGTAAATCTTCTTATTAACAGAATCGGGAATCATATAAAATCAACAGATTGATGCATAAACCTTAATTATATCACTTGTCCCCTTTCTTTAACTTAATACAAAGCAATCCACTTAAGTTAGGACATTTCTTATTACATTGTCCTGGTGAATGGGAATCTAGCTGGAAAAACTCAATTGCACTTGTTATTTTTATGTCAAATAAATATTCTGAAAACAATGATAAAGTTGTTTTGGTGCTTTAATTATATCCCCAGACGAAAGTCGGGGATATATTGGATTCAGGTCCGTCGCGCCGCCGCCGCCGCCGCCGCCGCCGCCGCCGCCGCCGCCGCCGCCGCCGTAGAAATTTCCTTGTGGACGCGATAACTCAAAAACAAATTAATATTTTTTTTTCAAACTTGGTACACATGTTAAGGGTGCCCAAAGGAAGATCCCTATTTTAAGGTGACCTTAAACTCCCAGTAAAAAAGAACTTATGGCCACCTTAAGGTCAGAAATTGGACTTTTGGCCACTTAGAGCCCTGTAGGTCACAAACTATGATGCTCAGCTGGCTGAAATTTTACCTGACAACACGTTAATATGTTCTTAGTACATGTGCCGAAAATCACGACTTTAAGTTGAGGAGAAAATTGTGTTTGAGGCCCATAAATACCCCCACTTGGGGATTTTTTGCTATACTTTTCACATATTTTGCCCTATAATTTGGAAGTGGTAATTCTGATGAGTCTCAAACTGCGCTAGGTATAACTTTGATATGTAATCCTTGTCTGTAGAAAATTTTAGGGCTGTAGGTTTACCCAAAGGGGTCGACTTAAGGTCTCAAAAGTGCCCACAGAGACCCAATTTATGCACTTTTTGCCACTTTCAAGCACTGTAGCTTTCAAACTATGTCTCTCATCTAAGTTAAATATCATCTGGGAATATATCTATGTGTTTTCTTATATGTGCCCCAACATTTAGGCCTTTAATAGACAGTTAACCTGTGTATCAGGACCATAAACACCCACCCGAGTGACCCTTATAAGACATTTTTCACATCTTTTTCCCTTAACTTGGAAATGGTAAGTCTGAGAAGTTTCAAACTGTATTAGATATATATTCTGTGTGTAATCTTAGTATGTAACAGATTTTAAGTCTGAAGCTTTAATTTTGAAGGTCAAATTGAGGTCTCTAAAAGGCTCCCAAAGACCCAATATTTGGACTTTTTGCTACTTTTAAGCCCTGTGACTGTCAAACTATGTGACTGATAGAGCTCAAATCCTATCTGGGAAGATATTAGTATGTTATTTATATATGTGCCAAAAATTAAGGCTTTAAGAAGACATTTAACCTGTGTATGAGGACCATAAATCCCCACCCGAGTGACCATTTTTAGACATTTTTCACATATTTTGCCCTGTAACTTGGAAATGGTAAGTCTAAGAAGTTTCAAACTGTATTAGATGCATATTCTATGTGTAATCTTAGTATGTGACAAATTTTAAGTCTGAGGCTTTAATTTGAAGGCCACATTTAGGTCTCTAGAAGGCCCCATAAAGACCCAGTATTTGGACTTTTTGCCAATTTTAAGGCCTGTGACTGTTAAACTATGTGACTGATAGAGCTGAAATCTCATCTGGGAATACATTATTATGTTCTTTTTACATGTGCCAAAAATCAAGGCTTCAAGTAGACATTTAACCTGTGTATGAGGACCTTAAACACCCACCTGAGTGACCCTTTTAAGACATTTTTCACATATTTTGCTCTGTAACTTGGAAATGGTATGTCTGAGAAGTTTCAAACTTTATTAGATACATATTCTATGTGTAATCTTAGTATGTAACAAATTTTAAGTCTGAAGCTTTAATTTGAAAGCCACATCGAGATCTCTAAAAGGCCCACAGAGACCCAATATTTGGACTTTTTAACCACCTTTAAGCCCTGTGACTGTTAAACTATGTGATTGATGGAGCTGAAATCCCATCTGGGAATGCATTATTATGTCCTTTTTACATATGCCGAAAATCAAGGTTTTTAGTAGACATTTAACCTGTGTATGAGGGCCATAGACACTCGCCCAAGTGCCTTTTTGGATATTTTTTCCGTATTTTGCCCTGTTATTTGGAAATGCTTAGTGTGACAAGTCTTAAACTGTATTATATATAATTTTTGTTTGTTATGTATGTCCCCCAAAAAGTTTCAGATCTGTTGTTTAATTGCTAAGGTCTCTTTAACAATTGTAAAATGCCCACAGAAACCCAATTTATGGACATTATGCCACTTTAAAGCCCAGTAACTGTCAAACTATGTGGGTTATAGAGCTGAAATCTTTGAATTTTTAAAAGGAAATGCCTGTCTATTTAAATTTTGAATATTAATAATGTTATGGCTATCTTAGTCTTTTAAGAACTTATTTTTGTGTGTTATACCTCTGCTTGCTGAGTTTTTAACTTTTTAAAATGAAACTGGTTAAACATATTCAAGTAGACAAAATGGACACTTTAAGTGAGCTTTAAGTCCCAATATTAATGAAATTATATCCTTATGTAGTAAAAGTAGGGGATTTTTAACCCTCAACTAGCCCAGTTTTATTCAACTTGCCTCAGTTAATTTTGACACAGCTCCTACAGTTATGAACTCATTTCAGTTGATAATCACATACTTAAAATTCTCAATTCTTTTTGTATTTGAGTACCCCTTTTATATAGATTGTTTGTTTACCATTTATGCATCCCCCACCCGGATTCCCCCCACCCACCTCTGGGACCTCCAGCTATATTGAGTGACACTAAATAAACAAAGGTATTTAATGATATCAGATGAGAAACAAAGAACTCAATGGGGTTGCAGATCTTGTGTAATAGTGAGAGAGGTGTGGAGAAGGGGAGAGGGGTGGGGGTGGGAGGTGGTGGGCTTCATTACATATAACACAAAGGGGAGTCAGAACTGAGATTGTGTCACATATTTAGGTTGCATATATATGGACCACATATATAGGTATAGAGGAAATGAATAACTGAAAACAATTTGAAAATTCTAAAAATAATATAATAAAATAATAATATAAATAATTTTTTTTTAAATAATATTTTATTTGTGAACAAATATAGAAACGGATATGCGCTTTTGGGATTATGAATTTTAGAATGGACATTGAATCATCAATCATTTAAATACTTTGAAGGAAGATTGAAAAGTATGATGAGTTGAGTTAAAAATAATATTTTATTTGTCAACAAATATAGAAACAGATATGCTCTTTTGGGATTATTATTTTAGAATGGACATTCAATCATCAATCATTTAAATACTTTGAAAATAGGTTTAGAGTTATCATTGCAGGAAGATTGAAAATATAATTTGAGTTATGTATTCGGCGTCTGGGGATACACCATCTTCCTTGGAAGATATAAACAGAGTAGATTGATGTGCTGAAGTTCATATAATAATGGGTAATTATGTTTTAAAAAATTCCCGATCAAAACCTGTGGCGTGAGTGATGACCTGTCTGGGGATATGTTGGCGCCGAGTTGGCCCAATCTAGTTTATTTACACAGGTAAGTTACAGATATTTCACGGATTAATAACCCTTACAGAGCCGTAAATATGTCAAAGTGTCAATAGCCTTTTGGTCTGCCGATACGTAAAATACGGACTAATAGTCGTGCCCTATTTTAAATAGTGGGGATTAACACAGGTTGAAAAGACTAAAGAAACCCTCTTGTGACTAACATATACTAAGCAGTGGGGATTTATACAGGTTGCACCTGAAAGACTTAATAAACCCTTTGTTGGTTAAGATAGGTGTTAAATAATGAGGGTTAATTTTAAACATGATTGTATTTGACTGACAATAGGGACTTCTAGAGGTTGCCACACTTTTTATAAATCACTATCAGTCAAAGCAATAAAGGCAGTAAGGGTTAATATAATTGCCTTACAATAGGGGCTTCTTGAGCCTGCCAGACTTTTTATAATCAGTATCAATCAAAGCTATAAGAAGACCTTCAATAACAGTAATTCGCATGTGGCTTCCTTTGGCCTGTGGTCCAATCTATTCATCCTTAAATTACATTTAACCTTTTTTGTTCAGATCAAAGAAATCAGAATTGAAAGGTTCACCCTTTCATGTTAATATATTCTGCTTGTGATACACTGTGGTAAACAAGTGAAACACATCAGACTAAGCAGTTAAACTTAATATTTGAAAAATTTTCTTAAGTTTTTTTCAAGTTTTTGTTAGGATAAACAGAATACCCATATTAAAGCCTACTGTAATTTGAAAAGTTCAAAGCAAAAGTATATTAAAAATATATAGTCAGTACAATAGAAAATTTATCTATCTATTTGAATTTTTCTGCATAATTTGATGTAGAATTTGTCACATTACTACAATGTCCACAAAAACCCATTTCCTTAAATGGAATACGTATATTAAAGCCTACTGTAATTTGAAAAGTTTAAAGTGAAAATACATTACCAAACATCAATGAAGAATAGTGCTGTACAAGTTATCACTTGTACAAGCATACTTTTTAGGCGGGTTGCGTGTAACCAACCCACCTATTAGATTGATGTGTCATTCCTTCCATTCATTTGTCCATTTTTTGTCCGTTTGTCTGTCCGTCAACGTTTCCGTTCTTTTGTCCGTTTTTTGTCCGTTTGTCAGTCAACAATTCCATTTCTGGACTCTAACTCAAAAAGGCTTTGTCCAGTCGGTTTCATACTTGACAGAGAGATAGATAGCCATCATAGCTAAGTTGCTTTCGAAATTGGTGTAATTCTGTCTGTTTGTTTGTGTGTTTGTCTGTCTGTCAACATTTCCATTTCTGGACTCTAACTCAAAAACGCTTTTTCCAATCAAATTCAAACTTGACAGGGAGATAGATCACAATCATAGCTAAGTTGTTTTCGAAATTGGTGTAATTCCATCCGTTTGTTTGTCCGTTTATAGCATAGATACAATTATGTAACCTAGATTACAAGTTTTACATTTCTTAGCACGTCTAACACCTTTACCTTAACTGTGTGACCTAAGATTTCTTTCCTTGTTTCTAAATATAATTACAGCAGTCGCTAACCTTATTGCTGCCTGTGCAACCTGCCTTTTGGGGCATTTCTGACCCTCTTGTTGTACAAGTTATAACTTGTACAAAGTTTGAAAAAGATTTTGTACAAGTTATAACTTGTACAAAATCCAAACTTGTACACGACATATATATATTTTTTGTATCCAGATGATGAGGTCAAATTTTGATGGGATCGTAGTTGGACCCAAACCCATCTGATTTTTTAAGGAAAATCCAATCAGTAGTATTTTCGTAATCTTGTTGAGAAACAAACCAAAAGACAAAAGATCATAACAATACCTCCTCGGCAGAGGTAATGAGATGACTTACGGTTTCTGGTTGATTATTGGTCCTCAAACTGGACTATTAATTCTTTCCTGAAAAGTTAGGATGATTGTCAACCATCAGTTTACATTGTTAAGATATTAATAATCTTTTCATGTTATTTTATAAATTGGGTAATGACATGTAGAAGAGTCAGTCAGCCCCTTTTTTCCAATTCCTTTAGATGCAAGCTAAAAGCATGTCAGTTTCAATTATATCATTTTCAGTTTTTTTCCAACAGACAAGACCTATTAGCCTTATTTGTGACAGGAACTTGTGAATGACAGATCTTTTTTCAATGACCTTCAGTTTTATTTTTTTATTTTTCAGGTTTTAATGGCTGAGGTAGAAAATATAAAGCATGAGGCATACAAAAATACAGATGAAGTAAAGGCACTGACAGCCGAAGTTGTGAAAACGATACGAGATATAATTGCAATGAATCCTTTGTACAGGTATGAAATGTGCTTAATCAGGGGAAAATATGGTATAAATTGAGTTTTAATTTTGGGGTTTGTTGGTTTAGTGATACACACGCTAATTTCATCCATGGCCTCCAACCTGTAAGCCGTCCCAAGTTTGAGACCATGGATATAAATTATGGCCTAGACCTGTATTTCCTGATATTGACTACGATCAGATCCAGAAAAGATCAAATTCTAGAAGAAGGTTACAAGCAAACCAGCAGCTTAAATAACCATTCACAAAACAGGGATCAGTTGAGCTGAAAAGATGAACTATTTAATGTGTTTACATTTTCCCGAACCACTTTGAATTGAGTTTTTTATCACTTAGGATCCATCCAACTGTAAAGAAATATGAATAAAAGTTACTACTTTTTCTTCAGATTTAGGGTCTATTTTCAGTATTTTGGTTTCCTTCTATTATATGTGTTGATAAGTGAGATGGTGGTTGTAATACATCATTGCAGTATTTTATTAAATTGCTCTTGATACCAGTATCGTACTGGTGTAAACTATGAAAGTATACCCCCTCCCTCATTCATTTTATAGTTTATACCCGGGTAAATTCTGGGAGACTTCCAGTTTTCCTCTACTACTAAAATGGCCTGTTTCGATGCATTACCTTCTTGAAGTGTTTTAAGTGACACTAAATTGAAATCAGAATTTTCCAATGATAAAAATCTTCTGTTTTAGTAAAATATTACACTCCTTTATATGTTTGAGCCAATGTTAAATACATTATGTACATTAAAATGTTTTGGATTCTTTATGGTGAAAATTTTTCATTTTCATCCCTCGCCTGCTGCCGAAGGCCGTGGTCGGGAGATTATAAAATGCCTTCCGTACGTGCGTCCGTCCGTTCGTCATGTTTTTACATAAACCTTATATCTCATTCATTTATAAAGATATCTTCGCCAAATTTCCAGGGAATATTTATGGCTATGAAAACCTGTCTACAAAATTTTGGCCACATTTTGAAAAACAAAATGGCTGCCATAGCTCATCGTTTGAAAATCATAAAGGTGCTCTAAATCTTGAAATATTCCGCCTAGCTTCATCCAATTTACACAAAAGCTAAATGGCTGGAAAAGCTAGCCTGATAGTAATTGTATCCCCGACGCGAAGCGGGGATATTATGGATTCAGCATCGTCGTAGTCCGCGCCCTCGTCCGCGTCCGCAGAGATTTCTTGTTAGCGACCTACAGTCCACATTTCTTTCCGGATTTCTTTCATATTTGGCAGGTGGCTTGATATGGTAGAGGACTCGCCACCCTATCTTTTTGGTAGGCTTCATGTCTAAATTAGGCCTCTGGTAGACAAAAATGTCTAAAATGCATTAAAATTCATGAAATCATGCACTAAATCACTTATAACTTGAAAAGTGTTGCATTTAGAGCATTTTGTTAAAATATGTTATTCAGATACTTTTTTCATAGCTACAACATGGTGAGTAATTTGGGTGTCTGTCTCAATAGCTAAGTGAGTAATAGCTACTTTTGGGCTTTTCAGTAACTTCCATCATGAGTAAAATCACTTGTAACTTGAAAACTATTGCATTTACACAATTTTGTATAAATATGTTATTCAGCTATTTTTGGGTCAGCTATAACATAGTAAAATTTCAGACCTGTAGCTCATGGGATAGCTGAGTAATAGCTACTTTTAGGTTATCACTGTTGAGTAAATTACTTATAACTTCAAAAGTATTACATTTAGAGTATTTTGTTTCAATATGTTATTCACCTATTTCGGAGTCAGCTATAACATAGTGAAGTTACAGACCTGTGGCTCATTGCATAGCTGAGTAATAGCTACTTTGAAGTTCACTCTGTTGAGTAAATCAGTTGTAATTGGAAAACTATTGCATTTACAGAAATTTGTGCAAATATGTTATTCAGCTACTTTTGGGTCAGCTATAACATAGTGAAATTATAGACCTATAGCTCATGGCACAACTGAGCAATAGCTATTCTCAGGTACTGACTGTTGAGTAAATCAGCTATAACTTGAAAAAATATTGCATTTGGAGTATTTTGTTAAAATATATTGTTCACCTACTTTTGGGTTAGCTATAACATAGTGAAATTACAGACCTATAGCTCATGGCATAGCGGAGCAATAGCTATTTTCAGGTTCTCACTATTGAGTAAATCAGTTGTAGCTTGAAAACTATTGCATTTACAGTAGTTTGCTTAAATATGTTGTTCACCTACTTTTGGGTTAGCTATAACATAGTAAAATTTCAGACATGTAGCTCATTGCATAGCTGAGTAATAGTTCCTTTGAGGTTCTCACTGTTGAGTAAATCAGTTGTAACTTGAAAACTATTACATTTAGAGTAATTTGTTAAATATGTTATTCACAGAATTTTTGGTCAGCTTTAACATAGTGAAATTGCAGACCTCTATGTCATGGCATAACTGAGCAATAGCTACTTTCAGGTTCTCACTGTTGAGTAAATCATTGTATCCACTGGATAGCCGCAGTGAGTAGAGAGAGATTTCACCATTACTGCTCTGATGAAAAAAAATATTATAGCTAGCTTTCTTAAGTTTGCAGTATATATTAATAACCATAAAATGTTGTCTGGGAATATTTTTGGCCTCATTTTGAGAAACAAGATGGCCGCCACAGGTGTTTTTTGTCAGTCATGAAAAGTGCTTATATCTCCCTTATTATTGATCCTAGAGGTTTGGGATGATAAACCAACCTGTAGGAAATCATGGGGTGGGAATCTTTTGGTGTGGTCAGATTTGACCTTCAATGACCCCTCCTTCAAGGTCAAACAAGGATAGCCAAACTTAAAAGTGCTTATAACTCGCTTATTATTGGTCCCAGAGGTTGGGATGGTAAACAGACAGGAAATCATGGGCTGTGAATCTGTTGATATGGTCCGATTTGACCTTGGAACCCTCCTTCAAGGTCAAATGAGGATAGCGAAAATTGAAAGTGCCTACAACTCGCTTATTATTGGTGACAGAGATTTGGGATGGTAAACCATCCCATAGGAAATCATTGGCTCGGAATCTTTTGGTATGGTCAGATTTGACCTTTGGACCCCTCCTTCAAGGTCAAATGAGGACAGCCAAGCTTAAAAGTGCTTATAACTCATTTATAATTGTATCCCCGACGCGAAGCGGGGATACTATGGATTCATCATCGTTGTCGTCTGCGTCCGCAGAGATTTCTTGTTAGCGACCTACAGTCCACATTTCTTTCCGGATTTCTTTCATATTTGGCAGGTGGCTTGATATGGTAGAGGACTCGCCACCCTATCTTTTTGGTAGGCTTTATGTCTAAATTAGGCCTGTGGTAGACAAAAATGTCTAAAATGTGGAATATTGCTTGTTAGCGACCTACAGTCCACATTTCTTTCCAGATTTCTTTCATATTTGGCAGGTGGCTTGGTATGCTAGAGGACTCGCCACCCTATCTTTTTGGTAGGCTTTATGTCTAAATTAGGCCTGTGGTAGACAAAAATGTCTAAAATGCATTAAAAGTCATGAAATCATGCACTAAATAACTTATAACTTGAAAAGTGTTGCATTTAGAGCATTTTGTTAAAATATGTTATTCAGCTACTTTTTTCATAGCTACAACATGGTGAGTACTTGGGTGTCTGTCTCAGTAGCTAAGTGAGTAATAGCTACTTTTGGGCTTTTCAGTAACTTCCATCATGAGTAAAATCACTTGTAACTTGAAAACTATTGCATTTACACAATTTTGTATAAATATGTTATTCAGCTACTTTTGGGTCAGCTATAACATAGTAAAATTTCAGACCTGTAGCTCATGGCATAGCTGAGTAATAGCTACTTTTAAGTTATCACTTTTGAGTAAATTACTTATAACTTCAAAAGTATTACATTTAGAGTATTTTGTTTCAATATGTTATTCACCTATTTCGGAGTCAGCTATAACATAGTGAAGTTCCAGACCTGTGGCTCATTGCATAGCTGAGTAATAGCTACTTTGAAGTTCACTCTGTTGAGTAAATCAGTTGTAATTGGAAAACTATTGCATTTACAGAAATTTGTCTAAATATGTTATTCAGCTACTTTTGGGTCAGCTATAACATAGTGAAATTACAGACCTGTAGCTCATGGCACAACTGAGCAATAGCTATTTTCAGGTACTGACTGTTGAGTAAATGACTTGTAACTTGAAAAATATTGCATTTGGAGTATTTTGTTAAAATATGTTCTTCACCTACTTTTGGGTCAGCTATAACATCGTGAAATTACAGACCTATAGCTCATGGCATAGCTGAGCAATAGCTATTTTCAGGTTCTCACTATTGAGTAAATCAGTTGTAACTTGAAAACTATTGCATTTACAGTATTTTGCTTAAATATGTTGTTCACCTAATTTTGGGTCAGCTATAACATAGAAAAATATCAGACATGTAGCTCATTGCATAGCTGAGTAATAGCTACTTTGAGGTTATCACTGTTGAGTAAATCAGTTATAACGTGAAAACTATTACATTTACAGTATTTTGTTTAAATATGTTATTCATAAAATTTTTGGTCAGCTATAACAGAGTGAAATTGCAGACCTCTATGTCATGGCATAGCTTACCAATATCTACTTTCAGGTTCTCACTGTTGAGTAAATCATTGTATCCACTGGATAGCCGCAGTGTGTAGAGAGATTTCACCATTACCGTTCTAACGAAAAAAAATATTATAGCTAGCCTTCTCAAGTTTGCAAGGTATATTAGAGGGTGCACCACAGTATTCTATTGGTAGGCTTTATGTCTAAATTAGGCCTGTGGCTAAATTACTTGCCTACTAAAAATGAGTAATTCTGCATTTTCTCTAAAAGTATTGCAGATAGCAAATTTTTCTTAAATAACTCATTCACCTACTTTTGGGAGAGCTTTCACATGCTGAAGTTCCAGACCTGTAGGTAATTACTCACCTACTCAAAATGAGTAAATGCAAATTATCTCTAAAAGTATTGCAGATAGCCAATTTCTTTCAAATAACTCATTCACCTACTTTTGGGAGAGCTTTCACTTGGTGAAGTTTCAGACCCGTAGGTAATTACTCACCTACTCAAAATGAGTAAATACAAATTATCTCTAAAAGTATTGCAGATAGCCAATTTTTATCAAATAACTCCTTCACCTACTTTTGGGAGAGCTTTCACTTGGTGAAGTTTCAGACCCGTAGGTAATTACTCACCTACTCAAAATGAGTAAATGCAAATTACCTCTAAAAGTATTGCAGATAGCCAATTTCTTTCAAATAACTCATTCACCTACTTTTGGGAGAGCTTTCACTTGGTGAAGTTTCAGATCCGTAGGTAATTACTCACCTACTGAAAATGAGTAAATGCAAATTATCTCTAAAAGTATTGCAGATAACCAATTTTTGTCAAATAACTCCTTCACCTACTTTTGGGAGACCTTTCACTTGGTGAAGTTTCAGACCTGTAGCTAATTATTCACCTACTCAAAATGAGTAAATGCTAATTATCTCTAAAAGTATTGCAGATATCCAATTCTTATCAAAGAACTCATTCATCTACTTTTGGGAGAGCTTTCACATGGTGAAGTTCCAGACCCGTAGGTAATTACTCACCTACTGAAAATGAGTAAATTTGAATTATCTCTAGAATTATTGCAGATAGCCAGTATTTCTCAAATAACTCATTAATATGAAAACAACTTATAGGAAGTCATGGGCTGCAAATCTTTTCATGTGGTCAGATTTCACCTTGGGCCCCTCCTGCTTATTATTGGTCCTAGAGGTTTGCAGTGTGAAAACGACTTATAGGAAATCATGGGCTGCGAATCTTTTGATGTGGTCAGACTTCACCTTGGGCCCCTGCTACAGGGTCAAATAAGGGTAGCCAAACTTAAAAGTGCTTTCAGCATGCTTATTAACGAAAAATGCTGTTTATATTCTAAACTATGTTAGTTGGCCTTTGTCGGTGGATACATCCAGCATCTGGCCACAGATGCGTCCTTAGTCTAGTTGGTCCTAGAGGTTTGGAATGGTAAACCATAGGAAATCATGGGCTGGGAATGTATTTGTGTGGTTAGATTTGACCTTGGACCCCTTCTTCAAGGTGGAACGAGGATATTGCATTTGTAGTATTTCTTTAAATACCGTAAATGACCTATTTAGCGCATCCGCCCTTGTAACCGCACCCTACCTCTTTTTCCCGATGACAGTCCACAATATCCACATATTTTTTTATATATTGTACGTATTTTTACTTAATAAATTGACATTTTTATCACGACTTTCCAGTTTGTTTTCATCTACCGCCATATTTACAGGAAGTGGGTATTTCTAAATGTCGAAACACCGTTTTCCTACCGGATTGACCGAAACTTCATCCCGGAAAGTGTTTCATGATGGGTGCGCTAAAAGGGACATTTTTTCCCAACAAATATTGAATAAAAATAGACTTTGCTTAGCGCACTGTGCGCTAAATAGGTCATTTACGGTATGTTTTAACCTATTTTTTACACTTAAACAATTACCTTGTTATTTTCCTTCATAATACCATTTACAGGGCACAACTTTTTTATCCTTTTCTTCTGTCAGCTTAGGAATTTTTTTCGAACTTGCTGTTCAGTTACCATTTACTGTATTTCTGTACAGCCCTTTTCCTGATAATTATTCTGTCCTCTAATCACCTTCACAAATCAAAAACACTCAGTCAGCTGACACAGTGCCCGTTCACGGGCACTCTCCTCTTGTTTTGTATGAAATAAAAACATCTCCCTGAGTGAACCTATGTCAAGGTGAGTTAATTTTTTTTTCTAGTTTTAGATAGAGCAGGGTTGGACCATATTTATTGAAACAAAAAAAAAAAAAAAAAACAACAAAAAAATGAAAAAAAAAAAATCAGTAAAAAATACTTTAATTATTGTAAATCATGTACATCATAGGAAATCTTGTACATCATGCTGACTACAAATATGTCTTGAATTGAAATAAATTTTTGTTCACAGTGAGTAGACTTGAATTTGATTTAGTATTGCAAATTCACTTTGAAGATAGACTAATAGTACTTTTTTTCTCCTCTCTCCTATTTAAGTCAATTTGCTCAACTGTAAAGTTAATTTTTGTCATTTGACTCATCGCATTTACTAAATGTCCCCCCAAAATTTAGTAAAGGAGTCATTTGACTCAAGTAGCTCCAACTCTAGAATGAACACTGGGTTTGCAATGTGAAAACGACTTATAGGAAATCATGGGCTGCGAATCTTTTGATGTGGTCAGACTTCACCTTGGGCCCCTGCTACAGGGTCAAATAAGGGTAGCCAAACTTAAAAGTGCTTTCAGCTTGCTTATTAACGAAAAATGCTGTTTATCTTCTAAACTATGTTAGTTGGCCTTTGTCGGTGGATACATCCAGCATCTGGCCACAGATGCGTCCTTAGTCTAGTTTTGGCCTGGTTCAAAAACAAAATGGCCATCATATCACATGTTTAATGTCAGGTGGGGTTATCCTATTAAAAAGGCCTTATATCTCCCCTAATATTGCTCCTAGATGTTTGAAATGTGAAAACAACTTGTAGGAAGTCATGGCTTGGGAATCTTTTCTGGGTGTTGAATTTGACCGTTGATCCCTGCTTCAAGGTTAAATGGGGTCATCACACTAAAACGTCCTTATTTCTCCCTTATTATATCCCCAGACGAAAGTCGGGGATATATTGGATTCAGGTCCGTCGCGCCGCCGCCGCCGCCGTAGAAATTTCCTTGTGGACGCGATAACTCAAAAACAAATTAATATTTTTTTTTCAAACTTGGTACACGTGTAAGGGTGCCCAAAGGAAGATCCCTATTTTAATGTGACCTTAAACTCCCAGTAAAAAAGAACTTATGGCCACCTTAAGGTCAGAAATTGGACTTTTGGCCACTTAGAGCCCTGTAGGTCACAAACTATGATGCTCAGCTGGCTGAAATTTTACCTGACAACACATTAATATAGTGCTGGGACGATGTTCGCAAACTTCGGTATTATCGCTCGCTGGCTCATTGCCAATCAATGATCGGTAAAATTTAAGTAAAACCGATATTTGCTAAATCCATTTCTTTGCAGCCGTTTGGTCACAATAAAATGCTAACCTTCATAATATTTTGTAAAAATCTGAAATATCCATCAGTTAAAATCACAAAACTAGCCGTGAATGTGTAAATAGAAACACCTTGGGGTTTTCCAACTAATGTCACGGTGATAATAAAATCAGCCAATCACAAGTGAGGATACATCAAGCATGGTCTGTTAGTGAGGGAGACGTCTGTGAATGGCTTTTAGATTATATTTTGGTCATATTTGTGGCAATTTGTGTGTATTTTACTTGATATAATTTAATATTTGATTTTATCTGTCTTTTTTACACTTCGACTCCATAATCGGAAATGTCCGAAGTTTGGTTACAAATGTCCGATACGAACATCGACAGGGAAAATCCAAGCGATCTCCCAGCACTACATTAATATATTCTTAGTACATGTGCGAAAATCACGACTTTAAGTTGAGGAGAAAATTGTGTTTGAGGCCCATAAATACCCCCACTTAGGGATTTTTTGCTATACTTTTCACATATTTTGCCCTATAATTTGGAAGTGGTAATTCTGATGAGTCTCAAACTGCGCTAGGTATAACTTTGATATGTAATCCTTGTCTGTAGAAAATTTTAGGGCTGTAGGTTTACCCAAAGGGGTCGACTTAAGGTCTCAAAAGTGCCCACAGAGACCCAATTTATGCACTTTTTGCCACTTTCAAGCACTGTAGCTTTCAAACTATGTCTCTCATCTAAGTTAAATATCATCTGGGAATATATCTATGTGTTTTCTTATATGTGCCCCAACATTTAGGCCTTTAATAGACAGTTAACCTGTGTATCAGGACCATAAACACCCACCCGAGTGACCCTTATAAGACATTTTTCAAATCTTTTTCCCTGTAACTTGGAAATGGTAAGTCTGAGAAGTTTCAAACTGTATTAGATATATATTCTGTGTGTAATCTTACAATGTAACAGATTTTAAGTCTGAAGCTTTAATTTTGAAGGTCAAATTAAGGTCTCTAAAAGGCTCCCAAAGACCCAATATTTGGACTTTTTGCTACTTTTAAGCCCTGTGACTGTCAAACTATGTGACTGATAGAGCTCAAATCCTATCTGGGAAGATATTAGTATGTTATTTATATATGTGCCAAAAATTAAGGCTTTAAGAAGACATTTAACCTGTGTATGAGGACCATAAATCCCCACCCGAGTGACCATTTTTAGACATTTTTCATATATTTTGCCCTGTAACTTGGAAATGGTAAGTCTAAGAAGTTTCAAACTGTATTAGATGCATATTCTATGTGTAATCTTAGTATGTGACAAATTTTAAGTCTGAAGCTTTAATTTGAAGGCCACATTTAGGTCTCTAGAAGGCCCCCATAAAGACCCAGTATTTGGACTTTTTGCCAATTTTAAGGCCTGTGACTGTTAAACTATGTGACTGATAGAGCTGAAATCTCATCTGGGAATACATTATTATGTTCTTTTTACATGTGCCAAAAATCAAGGCTTCAAGTAGACATTTAACCTGTGTATGAGGACCTTAAACACCCACCTGAGTGACCCTTTTAAGACATTTTTCACATATTTTGCTCTGTAACTTGGAAATGGTAAGTCTGAGAAGTTTCAAACTTTATTAGATACATATTCTATGTGTAATCTTAGTATGTAACAAATTTTAAGTCTGAAGCTTTAATTTGAAAGCCACATCGAGATCTCTAAAAGGCCCACAGAGACCCAATATTTGGACTTTTTACCACCTTTAAGCCCTGTGACTGTTAAACTATGTGATTGATGGAGCTGAAATCCCATCTGGGAATGCATTATTATGTCCTTTTTACATATGCCGAAAATCAAGGTTTTTAGTAGACATTTAACCTGTGTATGAGGGCCATAGACACTCGCCCAAGTGCCTTTTTGGACATTTTTTCCGTATTTTGCCCTGTTATTTGGAAATGCTTAGTGTGATAAGTCTTAAACTGTATTATATATAATTTTTGTTTGTTATGTATGTCCCCCAAAAAGTTTCAGATCTGTAGTTTAATTGCTAAGGTCTCTTTAACAATTGTAAAATGCCCACAGAAACCCAATTTATGGACATTATGCCACTTTAAAGCCCAGTAACTGTGAAACTATGTGGGTTATAGAGCTGAAATCTTTGAATTTTTAAAAGGAAATGCCTGTCTATTTAAATTTTGAATATTAATAATGTTATGGCTATCTTAGTCTTTTAAGAACTTATTTTTGTGTGTTATACCTCTGCTTGCTGAGTTTTTAACTTTTTAAAATGAAACTGGTTAAACATATTCAAGTAGACAAAATGGACACTTTAAGTGACCTTTAAGTCCCAATATTAATGAAATTATATCCTTATGTAGTAAAACTAGGGGATTTTTAACCCTCAACTAGCCCAGTTTTATTCAACTTGCCTCAGTTAATTTTGACACAGCTCCTACAGTTATGAACTCATTTCAGTTGATAATCACATACTTAAAATTCTCAATTCTTTTTGTATTTGAGTACCCCTTTTATATAGATTGTTTGTTTACCATTTATGCTGAAGCACTCCATCTCTTTGTAGTCCCAACCCACATCCCCCACCCGGATTCCCCCCACCCACCTCAGGGACCTCCAGCTATGTTCAGTGACACTAAATAAACAAAGGTATTTAATGATATCAGATGAAAAACAAAGAACTCAATGGGGTTGCAGATCTTGTGTAATAGTGAGAGAGGTGTGGAGAAGGGGAGAGGGGTGGGGGTGGGAGGTGGTGGGCTTCATTACATATAACACAAAGGGGAGTCAGAACTGAGATTGTGTCACATATTTAGGTTGCATATATATGGACCACATATATAGGTATAGAGGAAATGAATAACTGAAAACAATTTGCAAATTCTAAAAATAATATAATAAAATAATAATATAAATAATCTTTTTTTAAATAATATTTTATTTGTGAACAAATATAGAAACAGATATGCGCTTTTGGGATTATGAATTTTAGAATGGACATTGAATCATCAATCATTTAAATACTTTGAAGGAAGATTGAAAAGTATGATGAGTTGAGTTAAAAATAATATTTTATTTGTCAACAAATATAGAAACAGATATGCTCTTTTGGGATTATTATTTTAGAATGGACATTCAATCATCAATCATTTAAATACTTTGAAAATAGGTTTAGAGTTATCATTGCAGGAAGATTGAAAATATAATTTGAGTTATGTATTCGGCGTCTGGGGATACACCATCTTCCTTGGGAAGATATAAACAGAGTAGATTGATGTGCTGAAGTTCATATAATAATGGGTCATTATGTTTTAAAAAATTCCCGATCAAAACCTGTGGCGTGAGTGATGACCTATCTGGGGATATGTTGGCGCCGAGTTGGCCCAATCTAGTGTTAGATTGTAAAAGGCTTGGAAGGATACATATCAAATTATGAAGGAAAAAAACACAAATTCTAATTGCATATTTGTTTACTAATATTTCATCTATCGACTAATATATTAAAACATAGAAACAGATAAACTTGTGTGTGGACCTTTGCCCACAAGGACTCTTGCCCACAGGACCTTTGCCCACAAAGGATTTTTTTTTTTGCCCCACCACATTTTTACAGGGGAGGAACTTTGCATAAAATAATGATATGAAATAATATCCACAAAATTAGCTTTTTAATGTTTTATTGAAGTATAAGTGTACAATATCTACCATATTAAAGGTCAGCTTCTTATTATGTTGTTGAATTATAAGTATGTAATGTTACAATGTAATAATATTCTCAATGACTGTTGGACTTTCTTGAAACCTTTTTAGTATACATGTATTCTTTATTGCAAAGCTTTTGGCCACCTCTGATATTTTTGTTGTTTCCATTTTGCAGTACTATGTAAATCTATCAACAGTGAATTAAATGCTAATGAAATCTACTTACATACTTTATATAGTGCAATTTAGGAAGTTCAGTTAATGTTTGTCTCTTCCAACATTATATATCCTGAGTAGTTATCTTAATTGATGGATTGATTGACTGAATGATTGATTGATTGATTGATAAAAAATGAAAAATGTCTATGTGATTAGAAAAATTTCTATTGTGGTGAACATCCTACCCTGTCAGATTGTTGTGGACAAAGTTCCTTGTGGGCAAAGCGCCTGTGGATAGAGTTTGCATTGGGCAAAGTTCTTGTGGGAAAAGTTCCTGGATTCACATCCATCATCTGGGGACATTATTTTGCTTGCAAAATAAAAATAATGTAGATTTAATTACTCAAGTTCTTATATAAGTGGTTAATTATGTTTTCCCTCAATATTATATCACACAGAAGGGGTCCCATGGAAAATACCCAGTGAAAACATGTTCCATGAGTGATGACCTGTCTGGGGATATGTTGGTGCCGAGTTGGCCCAGTCTAGTTATTGGTGCTATGGCTTCAGAATGAAAAGACAGACCATGAAAAGTCCTGGGCTGCAAATGTTTTGCCTGAGAAAAATTTTGGCCTTATTTTCCAAAATTGCAGGGAATGTTTATGGCTATGAAAACCTGTCTGTACAAAATTTGAAAAAAATTGAAAAACAGAATGGCCGCCATAGCCAATTATTTAAAAATCATTAAGATGCTCTTAAACTTTTGCAGCTAGGTTCATCAAATTTGTACAAAAGATATATGGCTAGGAAAGTTAGCGTGATAGTAATCTGGTCTAGTTTTGAAAACAAATTGGCTGTCATAACACATGTTTAATGTTAAATGGGATTATCCTATGAAAACGGATCAGTGCTACTATGGGTTCCAAATTTGAAAACAACTTAAAAGAAGTCACGGCCTGAGACTCTTCCAATTGCTGACTTTTACCTTTGACCCCTTCTTCAATGTCAAGTGGGGTTATCTTACTACAAAGGCCTTATATCTCCTTTAGTTCTCCATTATTACTGATTCTAAAATGGGGGATAACCGCTGTGGCAGTGGCCTTGTTTTTTCATACAAATTATCATTCACATGCATGTTGATGGTAGGGTCAATTTGGTGCAGTTCTGTGATATTTCGTCTTGTCAAGCTATGCATCTCTGTTTTATAATATTTAATATCTTTGATGGTAATGGTGATTTATTTTGATATATAAGTATTCATAATCTACAAAGCAATTATGCAAATTTTTTTTGCAGAGAATCTGTGGCTCAAATGATCCATGGGGGACAAAGAGTAATTGATAATCCTGTCTACCTGAGTGACCTTGGTAAGAAGAACGATTATGTGGCCTTCGCTTTCTGAAATAATAACATATGTACTATACCATTATATAATATTACTATATTGATTGGAATTCCACTTATGTACAAGTGTAACATTAATTATTAATTTCGAGTAATTCAGTTGACATTGTTATTATCATTTTGAGTTTTTTTTAGTAATTGAACCTAAAATGATACTCGACCTTGTCTAGTGGACACAGTTTTCTTACAGCTGTTGTGGTTATGAATTCACAATGAGCACATGACATGAGTACATGTATACTATGTACTGGGGGCATGTCCTAATATGTCAATCACTGTTGAAAGGGATTATAAACCCCCAACATTGTTTTATGTCCTGCTGTCCATTTCTAATATTCCAAAAACCGTGGATTCTATTTGTATTTGATTATGTGTTTGTACTCAGGCCACAGTAAAAGGTCCACTTTTTGATAATCTTAAGTCCAAGATATCTAAATATCAGAGACTTTAAGGTTTCTGCTCTAGTGGCTAATATATCAAAAAAAAATATACTAAATTTTAAGACAAAGTTATGTATATTTTGTGTGCTGGTATACTTAAACCCGATAATGATGTTTATGTGATGATAAGTTGAAAGTCATAAATATAACTTAATTGTAGCAACTTTAAACTTACTGGTGTAATGGCAAATGTTCAAAATGATAGCATACATTTAATTCAGGTTTGGTACATGGGTAAGTCTATGCAGGAGGATTGGGAACCATAGGCATATCCAGTAGAGATGACTGCCATGGTATTGGTCTTGTGTCAGATATGTTTATGTGCAGTTCTTACGCTTTCTAAAACTTGTAAGAAACAGCCAGGCCATAGACATCAAAATTCCACTGAATTTTTATGATATGTGACTTGTAGGGGCAGCACTTACTGCAGCAGATTCTGAAGAACTACAGGAAGTTTTGGAGGAAACTAATGTATGTGTAGAAACCAAATTTAATGCTAATACAGAAAAATATTGTAAAAACTTGGTTATCCAAGGTTCTGTTATCTAAACATGTAATTTTATAAACACGTTTCCACCCTCCAAAATTATTGTATTTCTGTAAAATTTTTCTGTCTTTTACAAATCTTTTCATCGGATAAAAACTTCCAATATGTTGGAATTATACACAGGTGTCACTTTATATATATAGCGAACATATGCATAAAAGTCGAGCCAGAATTGTGCTATTGAACTTAGACTGTTAAAACGAGCTTTACGGTGTTGATTGTGGAACATGGGATATATGATGGCTCAATAAACATTGGGGGGGGGGGGGGGGGGGGGGGGGGGCATGGTGGTAATGCATTCACCTCCCACCTCTGAGGTCAAAGATCAGATTCTGACCTGACCACATGTGAGAAAGTTGGTAGTTGCTTGCTGTTGGTAGTTTACAGTACAAAACCTTGACCAACTGTATGTAACTTTTCTTCTGCCCTTCCAAATAACTGTCACAATATAACTGATAAGGTACTAGGTATGATTTAATACACTAAATAAAATAAATTCTTCATAAACAGTGACCATATTGGAGAGACTAAGTCATTGAAAATTTTAAAAATCACCTACAAAATCTTCTTTGTCCCTTCATTTACCAGGTACAGGACATGTTTCCACCTAATTTGACTGAGCTCCCGCATTTTTCAGACATCGGGAAACTAGCCATCACTTTTAAATTTGTTTAGAATCAACAGTTGTTAATCAGGTCAGACTTCAAATTAGGACTGTGACAGGTATTTGGAAACTGCCCGTTACATCTAAAATTTTTTCTGAATCAAACTTGTAAATATGTTCAAATTTCAAATTGGGAGTATGACAAGGTACCCAGAAACTGCCCACCACATTTTAATTTTTTTTTTTGAATGTACACTTGTGAATCAGTTCAGTTTTCACTTTGGACTGTGACAAGGTACCTGAAAACTCCTGGGCACATTTAAAGGGTTTTTTTTCGGAATCAGTGCTTGTAAATCAGTTCAGATGTCTAGTTGGGACCTTGACAAAGTACCCGGATACTCCAAAAGTTACCATAAAACTATAAAAATATTGCTTTATTTGCATAAATAACATAGGTGAAACCTTATTACCAATCAGATTTGTCTGACTAATATTTGTTCTTTAAATAATTACCTTGCTGAACAGAAATCCAGCGCCAGTTTCGCCAAGAATCATGGCCATAATTATAACACATTCTGTTGGCACTGGAGAACACGATTGTACAGATATTGTTTGAGTCTTTGATATTTTTTTTCATATTTTTTCACACTTGGCACTGGAACATTTTCACCTTTACTGTCAATCTTACTATGAGTTTGTTACTGTGACTCATCAAAATAACACTAGTTTAGAATATATATAAAATCCATTTAAAGTCTTCTAATTAAGAAAAATACATTAATAATCATCTGTTATACTGTTAAAATAACAGTTTAATATCAGTATTCTAACCTTTTATATTTTATTAGATTCCCGAGAGATTAACGATGGCCCTGTCTCTACTGAAGAAAGAATATCAACTGAGTAAACTACAGCATAAAATTGGCAAAGAGGTATCCCTGATTTTCTCAAGTTTTTTTTTGCAATAATGTATTTTTGGTATACATGCTATGCTGGTTACAAATTTTCATAATTGTATCCACCGGAGGCATCTGGTGGATACTTTGGTTTAGCGTTCGCTACGCCCCCGCCGCCGCACGTAGAGAGATTTTCGGCGTTAGCGCTCTCAGAGGAAAACTACACCAGCTAGGTTCACCGAATTTGCAGGATATCTTCATTGAGGGTAAGCTTCTGGGAATGGGCTGGGAATCTTTTGCTGTGGTCAATTTGACCTTGGACCCCTCCTTCAAGGTCAAATAAGGATAGCAAAATCTAAAAGTGCTTATAAATCGATTTTTCTTGGTCTTAGAGGTTTGTAATGTGAAACCATCCTATAGGAAATCATGGGCTAGTAATCTTTTGATGTGATCAAATTTGACCTTTGGCCCCTCTTTCAAGGTCAATTGAGGATAGCCAAAATTAAAAGGGCTTATAACTCGCTTATTCATGTTCCTAGAGGTTTGCAACGTCACACCAACCTATAGAAAAGCATGGGCTGGGAATCTTTTGATGTGGTCAGATTTCACCTTGGGCTCCTCCTTCAAGATTAAGCGATGGTTGATTGGCTTTGGTGAGTTTTCTTTCTGGTGGATACAATTTGCATCGGTTGTCCGATACGCTAGGTCTAGTTTACTTTAAAATCACTGTACAACTTACTGAAAACACCTTCTTTCATGGGTAATAATCGGGTGATAATGATCAACAAGACAACGACTCTCTAGCAGGACCCTTTATACCGAACCATATCCGGATTATATTCAAGTCATCTAAAGGGGTCAGTGATTTTTATAGATGTTTGATATCCATGGAAAAAAATAATCATTCTTCAAAAAAACGATGGAGTACGGATTTAAACACACACATAAATGAACAACAGTGGAAGTATATTTACAGAACATGTTTCAAAACTATCCAAAACAATAACCTGATATGGTTCCAGATGAAAGTATTGTACAGAATACTCGGGACAAAACAGTATCTTCAGAAAGTGGGGTTGTCCGATTGTTCCTTGTGTCTCAGATGTAACAATGTATCAGAAAATATTTTGCACTCTTTTTGTCAATGTGGTCAAGTGAAACTTTTTTGGGAAGCTATCGAAAAGTATCTTGTTGAAAAAATTAACTTTAAAATAAAATTTACTGACTTTATCATAATCTGTGGTTATCCCTTGCATGATCAAAATAATATCCCAATTAACACATTAATTATTGTCACTAAGAAATACATTTTTGAAACATCCAAATCTGGCAGTAGACTAAACATATCAGCCCTTAAGCATAAGCTTTGTCAGATATATACAGACGAATGTCTGTTATCAAAGATTGGTAAAATGGAAGAAAATTTGTCAAAACCTGGCTTCGATGGCTTCCAGTATTTTCAGAATAAACATTTTAAACGTTTGAATTAATCTTGAAGTAATTTTTTATTTTTTTCTTTCAAATCTATATGTTATAGTGTCTTTTCAATTATGTAGCATGTAACAAATTGTATAAAGTTTTTTACCCCACAGCCCTTAAGGGCTGTTGGGGTATTGTTTTCACCCATGGTGTCCGGATGGGTGGGCGGGTGGGCGGGCGGCGGGAAAAGAGTTTGTCCGGGCTGTATCTCAGAAACCGTAAGGTGTAGGAAGTTGATACTTGGTAGGGACATTGGTTAGGGGGTGTAGGTGTGCAACGTCATGGTCTGACCTTGATTTGACCTTTGACCTTGCCGTAGTGACCTTGAGTTTGAAAATCTTGTCCGGGCTATATCTCGGAAACCATAAGGTGTAGGAAGTTGATACTTGGTAGGGATATTGGTTAGGGGGTGTAGGTGTGCAACGTCATGGTGTGACCTTGATTTGACCTTTGACCTTGCCGTAGTGACCTTGACCTATAAAATCTTGTCCGGGCTATATCTCAGAAACCGTAAGGTGTAGGAAGTTAATATTTGGTAGGGACATTGGTTAGGGGGTGTAGGTGTGCAACATCACGGTCTGACCTTGATTTGACCTTTGACCTTGCTGTAGTGACCTTGACCTATAAAATCTTGTCCGGGCTATATCTCGGAAACCGTAAGGTGTAGAAAGTTGATACTTGGTAGGAATATTGGTTAGGGGGTGTAGGTGTGCAGCGTCATGGTCTGACCTTGATTTGACCTTTGACCTTGCCGTAGTGACCTTGACCTATAAAATCTTGTCCGGGCTATATCTCAGAAACTGTAAGGTGTAGGAAGTTGATACTTGGTAGGGATATTGGTTAGGGGGTATAGGTGTGCAATGTCATGGTCTGACCTTGATTTGTCCTGTGACCTTGCCGTAGTGACCTTGACCTATAAAATCTTGTCCGGGCTATATCTCAGAAACCGTAAGGTGTAGGAAGTTGATACTTGGTAGGGATATTGGTTAGGGGGTGTAGGTGTGCAATGTCATGGTCTGACAAGGATTTGACCTTGCCGTAGTGACCTTGAGTTCGAAAATCTTGTCCGGGCTATATCTCGGAAACCGCAAGGTGTAGGAAGTTGATACTTGGTAGGGACATTGGTTAGGGGGTGTAGTTGTGCAACGTCATGATCTGACCTTGATTTGACCTTTGACCTTGCTGTAGTGACCTTGACCTATAAAATCTTGTTGCACCTTTGAGTCTGTTTTTTATGCAGATTTAGCACTGTTAAAGTCATATTAGAATTTATTAAGAATTTTACTTTCATAGCTTCCCATTGTAAGAGATAGAATTTCATCAAGTGAGCCACAGATTTTGCTCCAACACCACACATAAGCATTCATTAAATGTATTACCACTTCTGTATGCATGATAATATTCAAACCATCTAAACCATAATTGGGCCATGCAGGTGTAGATAAAGAGTGTTGAATTTTAGTTTGCTGATTAATGCTGTTATCTTGTTATTGAATTATCTTGTTTTAGTACTTCATCTTTATATGCATTATCTTTCTTTTAAACATTATTTCTCCATTTAAACATTGTTTGGACCTTTATATAACTGACAGTGCTCTGAAAGTATCCTGAAGTTTGTACTGGTACAGTACTTCTGTATCTCATGGTGTTGAAAATATTTCCCTAGGCTGTGGGGTACGGGCATCTCTGATGCTATTTTTTTTTTTTTTTTTTGTATTACATGTTGATTAGTCCTATTATTTGATTTAAATTCTCTTTTAGTGTGGAATTGTAACTTTGTCTGATAGAGTGTACAACATTGTGAATTGTGTATATGGTTATTACAAATATGGGAAACAATAAAAAAATGAAAGAAAAAAAAAAATAATCGGGTGATTTCATGGTCTAGACCAAGCAACTCACAATAGTGAATTACTGTCATAAAAATCTGTGAGATGCTGAGAGTTTCACCTCATTTGCAACAAAGGATGAAACCAGAATTAGAGGCTCTGATGAAATATCTCAATAATAGAGGTGTGAAACTTGAATTTTACAAAAGAAAGTGTACATTTGTCAAATATAACACTGTGACAAAAGATGTCTTAACAGTATGATTTGATCGAAAATTTTCTCAATCACCAATAAAATACAAGGATTTATTCTGTGTTTCTACAAAAAATTACCAGAATGGCATTCTTACAGTAATTATGTCCACCCCCCTGGGGGGTGGATATATTATTTTTGCTTTTTTCGCCGTCCGGCGTCCGATGTCCGGCGTCACACATGGTTTCCGCTCATTTAAAGGAAAAGTATTAGAGCTATTGTCACCAAATTTGGTATGCAGGCTTATTGGGTCAGTAGCTTGCTTGGGATTGCTTTTGGCTGTTGTACCTCTTTTGCTTACTGAGTAATACTTAAGTACAGCTATTTTCAGTACCCATTGGTTTCCGTGCATTTAAGCCAAGATAATTAAAGATATTTTACTACAATTTTGAATACAAGATTGTTATGTCCATAGCTCGCTTGGTATTGCATTTGGGACTGATAGCTTTGTCAGTACATGAGTAATAGCCATTTAGGTACTTCATTGTGTATTTTCAGTACTACTTTTGAGTAATTTGCTAATATCTCAGAAACCGTAAGAGATAGAGCGATTTCGACAGAATTTTTGACTCACAGGGTAGTAGAAGAGTATTCTGTACAAAATTGAAAATTTTCAATTTTCGCCACTTTTGGCGGCCATCTTGAATTTTTGCGAAAAACGAAAAAATCTTAATATCTCAGAAACCGTAAGAGATAGAGCGATTTGGACAGAATTTTTTAGTCACAGGGTATCTAAGGAATGTACTCTTTGCAATTTTCCAAAAATTTTCCCCTCCCCAAAAATGGCGGCCATTTTGAATTTTCGAATTTTTGCCAAAAATGGCAAAACACAAATTTGCTTCTATCTCCTTAACCGTGCGAGATAGAGCGATTTCGTCGAAATTTTCGACCCACAGGGTATCTAATGAATGCAATTTTTTGCAATTTTCCAAAAATTTTCCCCTCCCCAAAAATGGCGTCCATTTTGAATTTTCGAATTTTTGCCAAAAATGGCAAAACACAAATTTGCTTCTATCTCCTTAACCGTACGAGATAGAGCGATTTCGTCGAAATTTTCGACCCACAGGGTATCTAAGGAATGTAATCTTTGCAATTTTCAAAAAATTTCCCCCTCCCCAAAAATGGCGGCCATTTTGAATTTTAGAATTTTTGCCAAAAATGGCAAAACACAAATTTGCTTCTATCTCCTTAACCGTGCGAGATAGAGCGATTTCGGCAAAATTTTCGACCCAGAGGGTATCTGACCATTGTACTCTTGGTAATTTTAAAAAAATTTGCCCCTCCCCAAAAATGGCGGCCATTTTGAATTTTCGAATTTTTGCCAAAAATGGCAAAACACAAATTTGCTTCTATCTCCTTAACCGTGCGAGATAGAGCGATTTCGGCAAAATTTTCGACCCACAGGGTATCTGAGAATTCTACTCTTGCCAATTTTAAAAAAATTTTCCCCTCCCCAAAGATGGCGGCCATTTTGAATTTTAGAATTTTTGCCAAAAATGGCAAAACACAAATTTGCTTCTATCTCCTTAACTGTGTGAGATAGAGCGATTTCGTCGAAATTTTCAACCCACAGGGTATCTAAGGAGTGTACTCTTTGCAATTTTCCAAAGATTTTCCCCTTCCCGAAAATGGCGGCCATTTTGAATTTTCGAATTTTTGCCAAAAATGGCAAAACACAAATTTGCTTCTATCTCCTTAACCGTGCGAGATAGAGCGATTTCGTCGAAATTTTCGACCCACAGGGTATTTAAGGAATGTAATCTTTACAATTTTCAAAAAATTTTCCCCTCCCCAAAAATGGCGGCCATTTTGAATTTTCGCCAAAAATGGCAAAACACAAATTTGCTTCTATCTCTTTAACTGTGTGAGATAGAGCGATTTTGTCGAAATTTTCGACCCACAGGGTATCTAAGGAGTGTACTCTTTGCAATTTTCCAAAAATTTTCCCCTCCCCAAAAATGTCGGCCATTTTGAATTTTCGAATTTTTGCCAAAAATGGCAAAACACAAATTTACTTCTATCTCCTTAACCGTGCGAGATAGAGCGATTTCGTCGAAATTTTCGACCCACAGGGTATCTAAGGAATGTAATCTTTGCAATTTTCAAAAAATTTTCCCCTCCCCAAAAATGGCGGCCATTTTGAATTTTCGAATTTTTGCCAAAAATGGTAAAACACAAATTTGCTTCTATCTCCTTAACCATGCGAGATAGAGCGATTTCGGCAAAATTTTCGACCCACAGGGTATCTGAGCATTGTACTGTTGGTAATTTTTAAAAAATTTGCCCCTCCCCAAAAATGGCGGCCATTTTGAATTTTCGAATTTTTGCCAAAAATGGCAAAACACAAATTTGCTTCTATCTCCTTAACCGTGCGAGATAGAGCGATTTCGTCGAAATTTTCGACCCACAGGGTATTTAAGGAATGTAATCTTTACAATTTTCAAAAAATTTTCCCCTCCCCAAAAATGGCGGCCATTTTGAATTTTAGAATTTTTGCCAAAAATGGCAAAACACTAATTTGCTTCTATCTCCTTAACCGTGCGAGATAGAGCGATTTCGGCAAAATTTTCGACCCACAGGGTATCTGAGAGTTCTACTCTTGCCAATTTTTAAAAAAATTTCCCCTCCCCAAAGATGGCGGCCATTTTGAATTTTCGAATTTTTGCCAAAAATGGCAAAACACAAATTTGCTTCTATCTCCTTAACTGTGTGAGATAGAGCGATTTTGTTGAAATTTTCAACCCACAGGGTATCTAAGGAGTGTACTCTTTGCAATTTTCAAAAAATTTTCCCCTCCCCAAAAATGGCAAAACACAAATTTGCTTCTATCTCCTTAACCATGCGAGATAGAGCGATTTCGTCAACATTTTCGACCCACAGGGTATCTAAGAAAATGTAATCTTTGCAATTTTCAAAAAATTTTCCCCTCCCCAAAAATGGCGGCCATTTCGAATTTTTACCAACAATGGCAAAACACAAATTTGCTTCTATCTCCTTAACCGTGCGAGATAGAGCGATTTCGGCGAAATTTTCGACCCAAGGGGTATCTAAGAAATGTACTCTTTGCAATTTTCCAAAAATTTTCCCCTCCCCACATATGGCGGCCATTTTGAATTTTCGAATTTTTGCCAAAAATGGAAAAACACAAACTGGCCTTAACCGTGCAAAATAGAGTTATTTCGTTGAAATTTTCGACCCATAGGCTATCTAAGAAATGTACTCTTGGCAATTTTCAAAAAATTTTCCTTTTCCCAAAAATGGCGGCCATTTTGAATTTTCGAATTTTTGCCAAAAATAGATAAACAGTAATTTGCTTCTATCTTCTTAGCAAAAGGTTGATAGGGTGGACATTACACATGATAATGTGTGTTCTTCTATGCTATCCTGTTTCTATTCATATGTCGCAGCTACAAGCAACAGGGCGTCCTATTTCTAGTTTTATCTGTTCTACAATAAATCATCAGTATATGGTGTTTCATCAATACATCACCTCCATATGGTGTTTCTTCAATAAATCACCTGTTAATGAAAGAATACTGAATAAATTGCATGTATATGGTATTTCTACACTAAATCACCTGTATTTATATGGTGTTTCTACAATAAATCACCTGTATATAATGTTACTAAAATAAATCACTGTACATAATGTTACTACAATAAATCACCTGCACATGATTTAGCAACTGTAAGTCATCTGTGTATGATATTATCACAATAAATTGCATGTATATAATGTTACAACAAAAAATCACCTACACATGATTTAGCAACAATAAATCACCTGTGTAGGATGTTACTACAATAAATCACCTGTACATAATTAAACAACAGTAAATCACCTGTATATAATGTTACTACATTAAATCACCTTTACATAATTTATCAACTATAAATCACCTGTGTATGATGTCACTACAATAAATCACCTGTGCATGATGTTACTATAATAAATCACCTGTGTGGTTTTTCAGGTGGAGGAGAAGGTGAAGCAGCAGCACCGCAAGTACATGTTACAGGAGCAGCTGAAGGCAATCAAGAAGGAGCTGGGCATGGAGAAAGATGACAAGGACGCCATTGACGAGAAGTTCAGGGCAAGACTTAAAGTATGTCATATTCTCAGCTCCTGTAACCCAAGACACTTCTTAAAAATAAGATAGCTTGTCATATATGCACCTTTTATTTCAGTTTATGCCCCACAGCCCTAAAAGGCTGTCTGGGTATTGTTTTCATCCATGGTTTCCAGATGGGTGGGTGGGCGGGCGGCGGGAAAAAGTTTGTCCGGGCTGTATCTCAGAAACCGTAAGGTGTAGGAAGTTGATGCTTGGTAGGGACATTGGTTAGGTGGTGTAGGCGTGCAACATCATGGTGTGACCTTGATTTGACCTTTGACCTTACCATATTGACCTTGATCTATAAAATCTTGTCCGGGCTATATCTCGGAAAACGTAAGGTGTAGAAAGTTGATACTTGGTAGGAACATTGGTTAGGCGTTGTAAGTGTGCAACGTCATGGTGTGACCTTGATTTGACCTTTGACCTTTTCATAGTGACCTTGATCTATAAAATGTTGTCCGGGCTATATCTCGGAAACCGTAAGGTGTAGGAAGTTGATACTTAGTAGGGACATTAATTGGGGGTTGTAGATGTGCAAGGTCATGGTGTGACCTTGATTTGACATTGTAGTAATGACCTTGACACAGGCCTGGGGTCAAGTACCTGGAGCCAAGTACAAGTACAATTACTTTGCCAAGTTGCAAGTACAAGTACTGGTCTCAAGACTCAAGTACAAGTACTTTGAAAAATTGCAAGTGCAAGTACTTTTATAGCGTACGACCCCAAAACTATAATAACTAGATCATCACTTTATATTTAAAATTGATTATTTATTGAGACATACAACTTATAACAATCATTTAATGAACACAGATAATCCAATTCCATAAAGTTGCAATTCAGTGAACACTGGTGAGCTAAAATCTGCTCCATTAGTTTTCTTGTTACACTTAATAAATATGAGTCTTTCAATTATTTTGTCTGAGAGTGAAAAAGGATAAATTAAATGCTGCACCTTTATGATTAAAACACAGCTATATTCTGAATGTGTGGGTCTTTGGTTTAAACATGTGAAAAAGGGTTGATTAAATGTAGCCTCTTTATAATTAAACAAAACCTAAGTTTTCGCAGTCTAACTGAACAGCCCTTTATTCTTTGACAAAACAACGCAAACTATAATATATCTACACTCTGGTGAAAGAGACAGTTAAAAATGAATCCGGGACAATTGGCCGGCGGACAATTGGCTGGTGGACAACTGGCCGATGGACAATTGGCCAGTGGACATTTGGCCAGTGACTTTTTTGAGGGGTAGGACAATTGGCCGGTAACTTTTTAGATGTTGTTTTAATATCGTGCCATATTGTAGTAAATGTAATGTTCATAAAAGAACCAAAAGTCCTTTGATTCCTACTGAGAATTTCTAATTGCTGCTAAGTTTAGTCTCTGATAACTGCTCAGGATTGCTACATTTAATGCAAAAGGCTTTAGGATTAGCATGTTCATGAAAGAAGTAAAGCACCTTTGATTCCTACTCAGAATTTCTAATTGATGCTAAGTTTAGTCTTTGATAACTGCTCAGGATTGCTACACTTAGTTCAAAAGGCTTTAGGATTAACCTGTTCATAAAAGAACTAAAGCCCCTTTGATTGCTACTCAGAATTTCTAATTCATGCTACGTTTAGTCTTTGATAACTGCTTAACTGTTTTGATGTATTGCTATATTATTTTTTGGGGTCTATAAAATTTAAAAAGTGTCAGTATACATCCAAGTTAATGGCAGTGCTTATATGTTGCAATTGAAAAAAAAAGGTTTTTTTTTGAGGGAGTTTTCTTTCATTTGGCACAATATTAAAACAATATATAAAAAGTCACTGGTCAATTGTCCTACCCCTCAGAAAAGTCACCGGCCAAATGTCCACCGGCCAATTGTCCACTGGCCAGTTGTCCACCGGCCAATTGTCCGCCGGCCAATTGTCCGCGCACTGTTAAAAATTTACACCTTATAAGTCACTTTATTAAAGTTATAAAACTATAAATATACTTGGAATGTACTTGAAAGTAATTGAAAAGTACTTGGATATTTTAGCCAAGTACAAGTACTTTTAATTTTCAGCTGTTAAGTACAAGTACTTGAAAATCAGTAATTAAGTACAAGTACTTTTACTCGCCCCAGGCCTGCCTTGACCTATAAAATCTTGTCCGTGCTATAGCTCAGAAATTGTAAGGTGTATCAAGTTGATAATTGGTAGGGACATTGATTGGGGGTTGTATGTGTATAACATCATGGTGTGACCTTGATTTGAGCTTTTATCTTGCTGTAGTGACCTTGACCTTTAAAATTTTGTCTGGGCAATATCTCGGAAACTGTAAGGTGTAGGAAGTTGATAATTGGTAGGGACATTGTTTAGGGGTTGTAGGTATGCATCATCATGGTGTGATCTTTGACCTTGTCGTAGTGACCATGAGTTTTAAAATCTTGTTCGGGTTATATCTTGGATTCTGTAAGATGTAGAAGGTTGACACTTAGTAGGGAGATTGGTTAGTGAGTGTAGGTGTGCATCATGGTGCAACCTTTAACTTTGGCTCTGCCAAAGTGTGTTCACCTGCCATATTTGAGACATATTTATCTTATACCAAAGATATATGGATTGCTGCAACTGATTATCAATCAATCAATCAGTCAGTTGTCCAAGTGCTTAATCTCCATATCTGCGGATTCTAAGCCACACCATCCAGTTCATTAGGCATAAGTCATCAAGACGTTAGACATATTGCAATTCGCACCCAAGGAGGAGGATTATTATATGTAGTTTTACATAATTGTGCTATTTCCATTGACAGCTGCTATTCTCCAATTAATAAATTTTACAGCTTCATAACTTTTAGTTTACTGATTAATGCTGTCATCTTGCTATTGAGTTGTCTTGTTTTAATACCTTAACATACATTTTCTTTCTCTTAGACATTATTTTCACTACTTAAACACTATTTGGACCTTAATATTTAACTGACACTGCTCTGCAAGTACCCCAATCTTTGTACTGTTGCATTACTTCTAAATCTCATGGTGTTGAAAACTATTTCCCCAGTCTTTGGGGTGAGGGCATCTCTGATGCTATTTTGTTTTGATAAATTGTGTGTACAGTATATGTAAATAAAAATGCACAATTATAAAGGAGGACAGACTAAATGCAGAGTTTTCAAGGTAAAAGCTATGCTCTGGCTAGCTGAACAGTTATCTGTTATACAAGCAACACAAATTTCAGTCTATCTACACACTTCAGATAAGCCATTTATCCACCTTTTAACTCTCTTAATGTAACCACAAATGTACTTCTAATGTATTTGGAAAGGAATTGAAAGTACTTGGATATATTTGCTAGGTACACATAATGTACTGTTAATTTTCGGGAGACGGAAAAAAACCCTCACAAAATGAGCTCTCAGGAGAAAACCCCTCAGGAGAAAACCCCTCAAAAGTCTCCTGTGGAGTAAACCCCTCACCCTATTTTGGGGCTTGTTAGAAAACCCCTCACCCTATTTTCAGGCTTGTGGAGAAAACCCCTCAACTCTATAAAAAGCCGTCATTTTGTAATTTTGACATTTTAAAATTTAAATTGTATTCAAATCACTCAGCCTATTTTCAATGCTTGTGGAGGAAACCCCTTTTTTATTTAACCCTATATTTTTAATTTAACTTGTACTCAAACCCCACACCCTATATTCTATTTTCAGGCCTGTGGATAGTAGTGCTGGGACGATGTTTGCAAAGTTCGGTATTATCGCTCGCTGGCTCATTGCCGAGCAATGATCGGTAAAATTTTAAAACAACCGATAGCTGCTAAACTCATTTCTTTCAATTCTTTGTAGCCTTTTTGTCACATTTAAATTCTTATTTTATGAAAATATTGTTCATTCACCAGTTAAAATCACAAAACTAGCCGTAATACAAAACCACGAAATAACAGAAAATACCTTGAGATTTTCCCACTGTAGTCAAGGTGATCATAAAATCAGCCAACCACAGGCGAGGATACATAAAGCATAGTAGGGAGTGAGGAAGACGTTTGTAAATAGCTTTTCATTGCGTTAATACATCTTACCTACCAGACGATAGCTATAGCCCGGCGCCAGCCGGTCCCGCCAAACGAAAGAAAAAGACGTCCCGGGTTTCACCCCCGGCAGGACCGGCACACTACAATCCACTCGCCAGGTGGCCTAGTTCCTGCCTCACTCGCCAGAGGGACGTGACGTCATAGCATCTTTTTCGTTTGGCGCGATATTTAAAGTTGTGGATTTTTATCTGTGAACCTTTTGGTTTTATATTTGTGTTATATCTGTTTAATTTGTGTCGGAATAGTTGCCATTAGTTGACTTTTCTATCATGGCATCTCCAGGACAGAAAAAGGGTGCGTGTGGCCATATTATGGCTTCATTTGACAAACATAGTAGGTGTGCGCGTTGTCGCGAGAAAGGACATGGTGATGACCCTTGTGTTCAGAATCTGCAGTGTGACTTTTGCAGTGTCCTTACCCCGGAGCAAGTGCTCAAGTTAAGTACTCCTACCTATAAACTCAGAAAGGAAAAGGCTAAAGCAAAGGAGGTATTAGTCGACCCCTCTTCTGTGGTAGTTCTTGATACCCAGCCAGAACAAGAACCTGATGTTTCTGTTGCTTCTGCTCCGGATTTGTCCCTTCCTGTGCCTCAGTTTAGGAAAGAACTTCAAGAACTGGACGAAAAGTGGGCCACTCGTATGGCCAGGCTTGAGGCACTTATTACTGTAGGACATCGCCCTTCACCTTCTGTGCAACAAAATCCGTCATTTTCTCCGGTCAAAGTACCGGTCTCTCATGCTGCTCCAGCAGGTGCTCTTTCCCAGACACCCTTTTTTGTCACTACTTCTGCTTCTTCCGGCCCAGCCGGCCCGGCTGTTGGCCCGGATGCGGCTAAAGATCAGGATTTTTCCTTTGCTGACAGACAATCTCCACTTCAAAACCTCTACCCGGAAGCAGAACCTATGTTTAAACACCCTGCTCCGGTGGCTACTGTTTCGTCAGCTGCTATGTCTGCTTCCTCTCAATCTTCATTTCAACAACCTTCTTCCGGCTCCGGGCCGGTCACCTTCCACGATGTCAATCCTCAGGAAACATTTGAAGAGGGTGAGTTATTTGACGCAGAGGAATCCCCAGACGTAGAAACCTCAGACCCGGACCGGGTCCTCAGTGAAGATCAAAACTACCGCGAGACTGTGAGAGGTGTCCGCGCGTTCATGGGATGGACACACATTCCTGACCTGGAGTTTTCTCCGCAATCCCGCACTGATAATCCTTGGGCAGGTCACCGTTCTCAGCCTGTGGGTAAGATTTCTGTGGATCTTCCACCGGAAGATTGGTTGTGCCGAAAACTAGAAACTCTAAACCTTGTACTGATAGAAGGATATCCTTCAAAATCTAGTGATCCAGGTGGCCTTCATGTGGACCAGTTCCTCAGACCCCCAAAATCCCAGAACAGATGGTATGGGATACACCCGGCGGAGCCTACAGATCCATCTAGACCGGGTAAATCGGTGAATTTTTGGCCAAATGATGCGGCGAAGATCAACAGTTCATTCCCCAGGATTTCAACCATATCTTCTACTTCTCCTCAGCCTCCTTCCCGCCCACTATCACAAGACACTATGCGTAAGTGGGAGAAAGCAGCAAAAGAGTCTTCATATATTTGCAACCAGTCCGCGGGGTTTAATCGCTGTATCACCAAAATACAGGATGCCTTCCAAGAACAATTACATATTTTACAAAGTGAACTTAAGAAAGGCAAGTCTTCTGTCAAATCTCAAGGTGCATTGGATGAACTTTTATACTTATCCTCATTTAACCAGAATGTCAGTTTCGCCATGGGTAAATCCTTACAACATTTGGCAGACTTTACATTTGTGCAGATGGCGAATTTGACCCTACTCCGTAGGGACTCATATTTGGAAGCTGTGAAACCGGGGATTAAACCAGATACCTTCAATTCCTTGAGAAATTGTCCCCTGAATGGATATGGATTATTTCCAGACGCTGCTATTAGAAAGGCTGAGGATGAAATCAACCAGTTAGAAGCTTCCCGACGTACCTCCCAGCCCGGCCCGGGCTGCGGGGGGTTCGCCGGTAGAGGCAGAAAGCAGAGATACCAACCCTACAGTACTGGTTGGAAACCTCAAGACACTGCTAAATCAACTTCTCAGGCCGGAAAGGAACTACCAGCTTGGAAAGCGTTTGGTTCCCGCAATAGAGGCCGGGGCAGAGGCCGGGGTGGTCAACCCGGACGTGGTACCAAGATGGCTCATGAGAAGACACAGTATAAATGACAATTATTGCAAGTCAAGTCCGGTGCCGGTGGCCCGGCCAGTCAGTTCTGTACAAAGTGTCATAACAAGAAATTCTTTTGTATCTGTTCCAACAAATGTTTCTTATCATGTTGTATGTCGTGTACCTACTGTAACAAGGTGGCAGTCGCAAAAGAAAGACGTAAGACCAAAATTAAAGATCAAAAGTCAAATAAAGTGTGTGAAAAGTGCTTCTTTTGTCGGTCACTTTGTTTCTGCTCCAAATGTTCCAAATGTCCCCAATGTTGCAAGTGTCCAACCAGTGGGGGGACGTCTTCAGAGTTTTTGGGAAATATGGGCTCACAAGGGTGCAAACCCAAAAGTAGTGTCCATATTAAAAGAGGGTTATGTTCTTCCCTTCAAAGTAAGACCTCCCTTAGTAAGGGATCCCCTGATAGTAAGTGGCTATGCAAACCCCATCAGAGACTCCCACTTGCAAGCAGCTGTACAAGCTCTGATCGAGAAAAAGGCAGTAGAGAGGGTCAGGGTTCAAACCTCACTAGCCTTTTTCAACAGACTGTTCATTGTCCCAAAGCCGAACCACAAGTGGCGGCCAATCTTGGATCTCAGTACTCTAAATCAGTTTTTATGCGTAAAAACATTCAAAATGGAGACTCCAGAGACAATCCGGACCTCTCTACAACAAGAGGAGTGGGTGACATCGCTAGACTTCAGCGACGCCTACTTCCACATCCCAATTCACTACACATCCCGAAAATTCCTCAGGTTCCACTTTCAGAACCAGTCGTACCAGTTTCGGGCACTTCCCTTTGGCCTGTCAACAGCTCCCATGGAGTTCACTGGTGTGGTCAAAGAGGTCAAGTTAATGGCTCAGTCACAGGGTATAAGAATCCACCAGTACCTAGACGACTGGTTGATTCGAGCCCCTACCAAAGAATCTTGCCACCAGGGAACCCACTCCCTCCTAGCCCTCTGCCAGGAGTTGGGCTGGATGGTAAACATGCAAAAATCAGAACTGGAACCCCAACAAGTCTTCGACTTCGTAGGCTACCAGTACGACCTACTCAACGGAGTAGTCAGACCTACTCAAAATCGTTGGGAAACCCTTCAACAGAAAATAACAGTGCTTTTACAGAACAGATCTTGCCCAGTGAGAACTTTCATGTCTCTTATAGGTCTTCTCACTGCGACAGAAAAACAGGTGACCCTAGGCAGACTGCACATGAGACCTATTCAGTGGCACCTCAAGAAACACTGGAGAGTCCCAGAATCTCTGGAAAAGGAGATCCCAATTCCGGGGTCTCTCCATCAGTACCTGCAGTGGTGGACCCAAGAGGAAAATGTCCTAAAGGGTCAGCCCTTACACCCCCTGCGACACGCAGTTCAAATCTTTACAGACGCCTCAAAAGAAGGCTGGGGTGCTCACTTAGGCGACTTCACAGCAAGCGGTACTTGGTCAGTGCCCGAAAGCAAGTTGCACATAAACTTCTTAGAACTAAAAGCCGTGTTGTTAGCACTAAAAAGATTCCAACATTTAGTGCAAGGAAAGGTCGTCCTGATTGCCACAGACAACACCACGGTTGTGGCATACATCAACAAGGAAGGAGGTATGAGGTCAGGCTCACTCTGTGCCCTTCTTTGGCGGCTCCTATGTTGGTGCAGCCTCAATCAAATAGTACTGAAGGCCAGACACATTCCAGGCCGTCTGAATGTAATTGCAGACAAATTGTCTCGCCAAAGGCAGGTCATTCAGACGGAGTGGTCCCTCCATCAAGAGACCTTCGACCTCCTTTGTCAAACCTGGCATTATCCCCGAGTGGACATGTTTGCAACAAGGTACAACTGCAAGCTAGTTCAATTTGTGTCCCCAATTCCAGACCCAAAGGCCTGGTCAGTGGATGCTCTGACATTATCCTGGGAGGACCTGGACATGTACCTCTTCCCCCCAGTGTCTCTGATGGGGAAGGTGGTCAGCAAGCTGTCAGATCACTGGTATCGCAGAGCAATCCTGATTGCCCCGGGATGGCCCAACATGCCTTGGTTTTGGGACCTAGTGGAACTATCTGCGAGGGTTCCTCTTTGTCTTCCACACCACCCAGATCTAGTGACCCAACCTTTCAACAAGGCACGTCACAGGGATCTGACAAACCTAAATCTCCATGCCTGGCTCCTAGAGCCCAGACAATCAAGGAGCAGGGGTTCTCTAGCCCAGTGGCGTCAAGAATTGAGGCGCCTCAAAGATGTTCAACCAGAACAGTCTACGAAGCGAAGTGGGCCGTTTTTGTCAGATGGTGTGAAACAAGTCAGGTGGACTTCAGGAACCCATCTATAAAACAAATAGCAGATTTCCTCCTGCACCTTTTCCAGGAGAAGAATCTCCAGCCCAGCACTATTGATGGTTACAGGTCAGCCATTGCAGACAAACTGGGAAATACCTCGGTTAATGTCGGCAAGGATGAAAATTTGACTAGACTGTTAGACAGTTTTCACAGAGATAGGCCCAAAGGGCGCCGGGGGGTTCCTGCTTGGAACCTCTCCCTGGTTTTACACCAGCTTACAAAAGCGCCTTTTGAACCACTCAGAAAGGCTTCTCTGAAGCACCTTACTTTCAAAACTGTTTTTCTCCTAGCCCTGGCTTCAGGAAAACGCAGGAGTGAGATTCACGCTTGGTTAAACAAAAATATCAGACACCAAGCTGACTGGTCCAAAGTTTCCCTCTACCCTTCACCAAGCTTCTTGGCGAAAAATCACTTGGCAAAAGAGGGACCAGAGTGCGTGGCCCCTGTGGTCATTCCAGCCTTAGCCCCCACTCTGGATAAGTCTTTAAAGGAAGACAGATCCCTTTGCCCCGTTCGGGCTCTTCGCTACTACCTGGACAAAACGCAGGACCTAAGAACGGGAAAGGAGTTAGTTTTTGTTTCATTCAAACAAGGGTTTAACAAGGACATCTCTCCTGCCACTATCTCGTCCTGGATCAAACAAACAGTAGTGTTGTGTTATGATCTCTCTGACCAAGATTCCTTGACCTTACATCAGGTTAAGGCCCATGATGTTAGGGCCTTTGCGGCCTCCAAAGCCTTTCAAGGTGGCATATCTCTGGACCAGATTCTAGCAGCATGCCACTGGAAGTCCCACAACACCTTTACACAGTTTTACCTTAAGGATGTTGCCTGGGCAGATAAGGAGCTTTTTCACTTGGGTCCTGTGGTGGCTGCCCAGCAAATCCACCACTAGTCCCCTAAGCTTCTTTGTATATAATTATATATAGTGTACATACTAGTTAGTTTTAGGTGTAGGCTCACTTTTAGCCTAGGCCTTGGCTTCTCAAAGTCTTTTACTTCAGAGTAATCCTCTGGGTATAGGATTTTCCCTCTCTTCCAGGTTAACCGTGGGAATCATTGACTTGAACTCTTACTCTCTTCCTCCCCTCAGAGCAGTCAAAAAGGGGGGGGGGGGGAGGGGGGGGGCAGGTGGGTCTAGTTACCCTTGAGACTAACATGTCTCCTCAAAGGACTAGAACCTCACACCTAGGTATAATATAAGAGTTTCTCCAATCCTCAGAAGGCTGCCCTCCTTCCACTGGGTAGTTATTCTAGCTATCGTCTGGTAGGTAAGATGTATTAACGCAATGAAATTGCAAATTTTAATTAGTAAATTAAATTTTTATTAGTTAATACCTTACCTACCAGACGGGAAATTCCCACCCGGCCTTCCCCGCTTCCAGCCTTCATCATTCAATCTTAGGGACGAAAAAGATGCTATGACGTCACGTCCCTCTGGCGAGTGAGGCAGGAACTAGGCCACCTGGCGAGTGGATTGTAGTGTGCCGGTCCTGCCGGGGGTGAAACCCGGGACGTCTTTTTCTTTCGTTTGGCGGGACCGGCTGGCGCCGGGCTATAGCTATCGTCTGGTAGGTAAGGTATTAACTAATAAAAATTTAATTTACTAATTAAAATTTGCAATTTTGGTTATATTTGTGGTAATTTGTGTCCATTTGCCTTGTTTTTGTTTAATATTTGATTTTTATGATCTGGTTCACACTTTTGATTCCATGATCGGCGATGATCGATCTCTGTTTACATTATTCCGATTCGAGCATCGAGAGGTCAAACCTTGGCGATCTCCCAGCACTAGTGGATAGAAGCCCTCGAGTTTATAAAAAGCCCTCACATTGAAATTTTGACATTTTAAATTGAATTCAAATTTGATTCTAATTAAAAAAAACTGTTGTCCTTTATTGTAAAATCTGAAAATATATACAAAGAATGCTCTTCTTTGAAATGTGCTCAGGATTGCACTAGAGCTGATATCATTAGCGATTTCTGTAGATCGACGCTCGCCTGTTAGATGCGAGTTGAACTCGAGTTGAACTCGAGTAAATGATACAAATATTAATAAACTAATAATGTACAAATATTGTCATCAAGGGATCCGCCATTAACGTATTTATTACCATTTTATTGCAAGGAAATATATTTCAGAGTGTCTTCAGAACCGACAAGGACGGGTGATAATTCTCTTAATTTCAGAACCGTCACACCCATATATGCAATGTATAAAATATTTTGTGACTTTACTTATATTGGCTGTTGAATTAAAGCATGCGGTCTGTGAAAATGGATTGAAACAAAGAAGGATAAGAAAAATATATGGTGTTTTATTTTTTTAAATAAATGTGAATAATCTTTGTATTTTTACCAAATTCTTTTAGGGGATAAAATTTGCATATTATACGGAAATTCGTGAGTGTTGTCATTGACAACCATATTTTAATTTGCGTTCAAAATTCATATATTACTTTACATAACAAAATCGGGATTTACTGCACCTTACATAAAAATTATTTATTTAAACTGAAGTAACGCATATATATTTTATAAAAGACATGAAGGGGAAGGACATTTTTGTCTATAACGGGTCTTAAAGTAAATAATTTGTAAACCGTTTCCGTTAGCGGTTCTGAAAGTGATTATTTTCCGACCCGTCAGTGACTGTTCTGAAGCCACAGCGAATATATTTTGTTGCCGGTTAAATTGTGCAGATATGTATGAGCACTTTATGGAACAGCCACGTAAATAAGGGAAATGTTAAAAAAAACATTGCTCATTGATTTTTTGTCTTTATGGTTAGATAAATTACAAAAGTGCTGATTTTATAACAAGATTAATATATCGTAATTTATTTCTTAAAAACTCAAGTTTAAATTGCGTAAATCGATGTGGTCCCCAAATATCGCCCACCGAGTTACGACTCGAGTTTCGGTCAACTCGTTACAGCACTAGATTGCACTGCTTAGGTGATTGATCACTTTGAATTGAAGATGAATGTTATGTTTTGGTCTATTGTTTCAAAACGTAAAAGAAGCCCCAAGAAGATTATTGGGGAAGTTCTGTTCATTGAAACATACTCAGGATTGCACTGCTCAGGTTAGTGATCAAGGCCTTAAGTATAATTAATTCAAACACTTAAATTAGATCAATGAATTATCAATTGCAAAACATGAGGTCTCCAGTAATTAAAATATGGGCTAATTTGTGTATGGGAGAGCTTCAGGCTCCGGCGGCTCCGCATTTTGTTTTCCTTATAACTCTGTAACCGTTATCCGGATTCTTTTCAAATTTGGCAGGTTTAGGCAGTAGCCTTGGGGAATTTTTTTGAATATGCTGCAGTGACATTACAACCAATCAGAGAGGTCACATGACCAAAAATGTCTTTTTTCGATGGGGAAGCTTGTCCGGATGATAACTTGAAAGGAATTTTATCAATTCACCTGAAACTTGGCAAATACATTCATTCTATTAAAATCTGGAAATCATTAGATTTTGGCATTGAATGGTCAAGAAATGGCCGAGTAATTAATGATTAATTAATCATTACGAATTTTCCAAATAAGGAAAACACAAAAATGCTTATATCTCGAAAACCGTGCTAGATAGAGCGATTTCGACGAAATTTTTGACCCACAGGGTATCTCTGCGGAGTAGTTTTTTCAATTTTCAAAAAAAATTTTGTCTCGTCCAAAATGGTGGCCATTTTGAATTTTCGAAATTTTCGCAAAAATTGCAAAACACAAAAATGCTTATATCTCAAAAACCGTGCTAGATAGAGCAATTTCGACAAAATTTTTGACGCGCAGGATATCTTTGCGGAGTACTTTTCTGAATTTTCAAAAAATTTTTGTCTCGCCAAAAATGGCGGCCATTTTGAATTTTCGAAATTTTCGTAAAAATTGCAAAACACAAAAATGCTTATATCTCGAAAACCGTGCTAGATAGAGCGATTTCGACGAAATTTTTGACCCGCAGGGTATCTCTGCAGAGTAGTTATCTCAATTTCGAAAAAATTTTTGTCTCGCCAAAAATGGCGGCCATTTTGAATTTTCGAATTTTTCGCAAAAATTGCAAAACATAAAAATGCTTATATCTCGAAAACCCTGCAAGATAGAGCGATTTCGACGAAATTTTTGATCCACAGGGTATATCTGCAGAGTAGCCATGCCAATTTTCAAAAAAATTTTGTCTCGCAAAAAATGGCGGCCATTTTGAATTTTCGAATTTTTCGCAAAAATTGCAAAACATAAAAATGCTTATATCTCGAAAACCCTGCTAGATAGAGCGATTTCGACAAAATTTTTGACCCGTAGGGTATCTCTGCAGAGTAGCCATGCCAATTTTCAAACAAAAAATTTCTCGCAAAAATGGCGGCCATTTTGAATTTTCGAATTTTTCGCAAAATTGCAAAACACAAAAATGCTTATATCTCGAAAACCGTGCTAGATAGAGTGATTTCGACGAAAGTTTTGACCCACAGGGTATCTCTGCAGAGTAGCCATGCCAATTTTCAAAAAAATTTTGTCTTGTCAAATAACTCATTCATCTACTTGTGGGAGAGCTTTCACATGGTGAAGTTTCAGACCCATAGCTAATTACTCACCTACTCAAAATGAGTAAATGCGAATTATCTCTAAAAGTATTGCAGATAGCCAATTTTTCTCAAATAAATCATTCACCTATTTTTGGGAGAGCTTTCACTTGGTGAAGTTTCAGACCCATAGCTAATTACTCACCTACTCAAAATGAGTAAATGCGAATTATCTCTAAAAGTATTGCAGACAGCCAATTTTTCTCAAATAACTCATTCACCTACTTTTGGGAGAGCTTTCACTTGGTGAAGTTTCAGACCCATAGCTAATTACTCACCTACTCAAAATGAGTAAATGCAAATTATCTCTAAAAGTATTGCAGACAGCCAATTTTTCTCAAATAACTCATTCACCTACTTTTGGGAGAGCTTTCACTTGGTGAAGTTTCAGACCCATAGCTAATTACTCACCTACTCAAAATGAGTAAATCCGAATTATCTCTAAAAGTATTGCAGATAGCCAATTTTTCTCAAATAACTCATTCACCTACTTTTGGGAGAGCTCTCACTTGGTGAAGTTTCAGACCCATAGCTAATTACTCACCTACTCAAAATGAGTAAATGCGAATTATCTCTAAAAGTATTGCAGATAGCCAATTTTTCTCAAATAACTCATTCACCTACTTTTGGGAGAGCTTTCACTTGGTGAAGTTTCAGACCCATAGCTAATTATTCACCTACTCAAAATGAGTAAATGTGAATTATCTCTTAATAGTATTGCAGATACCCAATTTTTCTCAAATAACTCATTCACCTACTTTTGGAAGAGCTTTCACACACGAAAATGAAAAATTGTGAATATCTCGGAAAAGCTATTTCTTCTGCTTTAATGCTCGGCGGGAGATACACACCGCGGCAGTGGTCTTGACAAAAATTTTTGTCTCTCCAAAAATGGTGGCCATTTTGAATTTTCAAAGTTTTTGCAAAACACAAAAATGCTTATATCTCGATAACCGTGCTATATGGAGCGAACTCAACACAATTTTTGACCTGCTGGGTATCTCTGCAGAGTAGCCATGCCAATTTTCAAAATATTTTTGTCTCGCCAAATATAGCGGACATTTTTTATTTTTTGCAAAACACAAAAATGCTTATATCTTGAAAACCGTGCTAGATAGAGCAGACTGCGCTGACTTTGGTTGCCACAACAGTATAAGGCTAGAAACGAAGCATTTTCTTAATACTTTAGCACTCACCTTTATAGCCTTTTCGGGACGATTTGTTTTTGCATAGCAAAAACATTATCTTTTTTTTTTGCGAGCGATCCTCTAGTTCTGTTTATATCTCATCAGCATCCTACAGTTGATGATACATGTAGTAAACCCAAATGGAAATTATTAAGAATAATAAAGGTGGAGTTAAGATCTATGTGTATTTTCTATGTGTTATGAATGAATATTCCAATTTTCCAAAATGAGGGCTTTTTATAAAGTTGAGGGGTTTTCTCCACAAGCCTGAAAATAACGTGAGGGGTTTTCTCCACAAGCCCCAAAATAGGGTGAGGGGTTTTCTCCACAGGAGACTTTTGAGGGGTTTTCTCCTGAGGGGTTTTCTCCTGAGAGCTCATTTTTCCTGGATTCTAATTTTCAGCTATGCAGTACAAGTACACAGAAGTGAGTAAGTGCAAGTACCCTGACTCGCCCCAGGCTTGTCTGTAATGTCTCCTTGGTTATAATACTCTTTTCGTGAGTAGTATTTTTGATAACAAATGTTTATGTTTAGGTGCTGGAGCATTTCATTGTGATAATGACTTCAGTTGTCATTCTGGAGACTTAGGTCTTATCTTATAGAGTTGATTTTAAACTATGAGAAAGGAATGATTTAGTTGTTAAAGGTTCTCAATGTATGAAGACTGGTGTTCATTCCTATTTTGTAGGACTTGAATGTTCCAAAACATGCCATGGATGTCATAGAGGAAGAACTCAACAAGCTTTCATTTCTTGATAACCACTCTTCAGAATTCAGGTAGACTCTTATCGTACTCTACTTTTTCTGAAAATATATGGGGCATTTATGAATAGTGTTTTGCCATATTCAACTGTGATTTCATAATGTAAGGTGGTTTTCTGTGAAAAGAAATAATAGGAGGCACTATCAAAGTTGCTTCTGCATAATGAATTGAAGTGATGCATCTGATGTATTAATTATATGTATCTTCTTTTAAGTCCCTGTGATCTGTGTAGCAATTTAATTAGTGTGAAAGTAAAGAGGAAAATACTTGGAACTGGCTGATCAATATTTAACTTTGTCGAGATGAAGATGCAGTACCTACGTGGTCAGCAAAGCTCTTCCTTCGTAATAATCATGGCATTTCAGTGGTTAACCACCAATACCTGTTTAATGGCTGTGTGATGTGATGAAGGTTTGGTTTTGTGCTCCATAGAGTCCACTAGGACAGGGATTAAGCATCACAAATGTCTGATCAGATTACATTCAAGATGTAATCTGTTTTTACCTGGATTTTGACTGTATAATCGCTGAGCAGTGTCAGTCTAGTCACTAGCATCTGTCTAACCAGTATTAAATTTATATTCACAATACCATTCATGTGTATACATTCTGTGCAGTATTACATGTAACTACTTGGACAGACTAATCAATATTAAGTGTGTATTCACAGTGCGTTACCTGACATTGTATCTCCTAGACTTTGAATTCATGTTACAGTGTCATCAGTATCCACCTGGACTAGCTGGTCAATATTATATCACAGCCTATTACTTCACTAGTTGGAATTTGCTTGTATTCATGTTGCAGTGTCACCCGCAACTACTTGGACTGGCTGACCAACATGCCATGGGGAAAGTACAGTGAAGAGAACCTGGATCTGAAGAGAGCCAGAGAGGTGTTAGAAGAGGACCACTACGGCATGGATGATGTCAAGAACAGGATTCTGGTACTGTGTAAAAACTGTCACACCTAGAGGTTCAGAATACTAGGTATCATGACTCATGCCCTAGGATGTCATGTACCAGTTATTGGTACAGTAAATCTTTACATAACCAGAAGTTGTTTGAGAGAGGTCAAGCAACAAGTTGCCAGTACAGTGTTATGACTCCTATTTAATAGAGACTTCGGAAACAGGATATTGATGCTATAGCTCCTTTAAATTAAGATCCTTTAGTTTTACTTAGTGTTGTACCTTTTGTCTTACAATCTTTCACCTGTGTTCTAGGCATGCACTTTGGTTGCAACCACTCACTATATCTGGTAAGGAATACCCGTATTACATATGATAAGATATAAATTTCTGTCATTTGTATTTTTGCAGGAGTTTATAGCAGTGTCCCAGTTGAAAGGAACTACCCAAGGCAAGATCCTGTGCTTTTACGGACCACCAGGTGTGGGGAAAACCAGCATAGCACGGTCTATAGCTAGAGCTCTAACCAGAGAGGTGAGTGTGCTAATAAATGTCACATGTTTTGCATTTGTAAAGGAATGCTTCACATGCAAAGAATAATAGCTAGATTAGTAGAGTTGTGAGAAGTGTCTGATGTCTTAAATAAAGAACAGGTGCACTTTTGTAATAATCATACCCGGAGACTTAATAGTCAGAGTATGCAAAGTAAATTGTTGGGACTTTGTACACGCTACACAGAGTCTACTGTATATGAATATTATTAATTCACAAACAGGAGTTGTAATATTCTTGCAAAAACAGTATGACAGCTATCTTAATTGTCATGCTTAAAATTTGTAAGTATTTATCGCAAGTGCAGTGTTGTTATACACATTTGGTTTCAATATAATTTCTTGGGGCGATTTGAGATAGTGCTGTTATTTGTAGTGCTAAAACTAACATTGATTCATAAAAATTTGTGATACACAATGATCATAAGCTGACGGTAGTGTTTTTAAAAAATATTTTACTTCTTTAAATAGTACCAGGTTGAGCCATTGGAAAAAAAATGATTGTTTAGGTGTGTGTTTAAAATGTTCACTGATTATTTTAGAGGCTGAATTGTATGATAATTTACAGGCACTGTAAAGGTCATTCCTGTATTTTCTAGTATTACAGGTTTAGTGTTGGAGGTATGACAGACGTGTCGGAAATCAAAGGCCACAGGTAATATAATAAGTTCTATTTTTTTCGCAAAATTATTAAGGTTTTCAGAGCAATGATACACATGTTCTTTTTATACTGATGAAGTACATTTACAAAACCAGTGGTGCCTTTTCTTAAAATATTTCGAAAAAGTCTAAAGTTTAGATATAGATTAAGAAATATTGAATGTGCAACTGAATTTGAACCACCCTTGAAAACTAAGTAATATGCAGCAAAATTTGGAACATGGATTAGATGTGTTAATAAGTCATTGTGCACTGGGAATCATGTGAAGGATTGTTTCATGTTACCAAGGACATTTCTTTCGGACCCTCCCAGAGGTCTCTTTTCAACATTGTCTTTGTTACAGGAGGACCTATGTGGGTGCAATGCCTGGCAAGATTATCCAATGTCTGAAGAAAACAAAAACAGAAAACCCACTGATCTTAATTGACGAGGTTTGTATATTACACCATATACACATTCTGATATATTTACCATCCAGTTTTTACTCCACAGCCCTTAAGGGCTGTCGGGTATTGTTTTCCCCCATGTTGTCCGGATGGGCGGGGTGGGCGGCGGAAAAAAGTTTGTCCGGGCTGTATCTCAGAAACCATAAAATGTAGGAAGTTGATACTTGTTTTTTTTTTTTTTTTTTTTAATGTGTGACCTTGATTTGACCTTGTCGTAGTGACCTTGACCTATAAAATCTTGTCCGAGCTATATGTCGGAAACTGTAAGGAGTGGGAAGTTGATACTTGATAGGGACATTGGTTAGGGGGTGTAGGTGTGCAGCATCATGGTGTGACCTTGATTTGACCTTTGACCTTGCCGTAGTGACCTGGAGCTATAAAATCTTGTCTGGGCTATATCTTGGAAACCGTAAGGTGTAAGAAGTGGATACTTGTGGGGACATTGGTTAGGGGTGGTAGGTGTGCAACATCATGGTATGACCCTGATTCGGCCTTTGACCTTGTCATAGTGACCACAAGTTTAAAATCTTTTCTGGGTTATTTCTTTGATTCCATAAGGTGTAGGAGGTTGACACTTGGTTGGGACATTGGTTAGGGGGTGTAGGTGTGCATCATGGTGTGACCTTTAACTTTGGCTCTGCCAAAGTGTGTTCACCTGCCATATTGAGACATTTTTTTCTTATGACAAAGATACATTTGATTGCTGTAACTGATTATTACATGCACTTTTACATAATTGTGCTTTTTCCATTAACAGCTATTCTCCTGTTAAGAAATTTTACAGCTTCAAAATTTTCAGAGTACTGGTTAATTCTGTCATCTTGCTATTGAATTGTCTTGTTTTAATACTTTATCTTTACATACATATTCTTTCTCTTAGATGTTATTTTCTCTACTTAAACATTATTTGGCTCTTTATACTCTTTCACTACTACTATGTCTCATCTTGTTGAAAAATATTTCCCCATCCAGTTTTTACCCCACAGCCCTTAATGGCTGTTGGGGTATTGTTTTCACCCATGGTGTCCGGATGGTCGGGCGGGCGGGCGTCCGGGCGGGCGTCCGGGCGGCGGGAAATAGTTTGTCCGGGCTGTATCTCAGAAACCATAAGGTTGATTGACCTTTGACCTTGCCGTAGTGACCTTGAGTTTGAAAATCTTGTCCGGGCGATATCTCGGAAACTGTAAGGTGTAGGAAGTTGATACTTGGTAGGGACATTGGTTGGGGGTGTAGTTGTGCAACGTCATAGTCTGACCTTGATTTGACCTTTGACCTTGCTGTAGTGACCTTGACCTATAAAATCTTGTCCGGGCTATATCTCGGAAACCGTAAGGTGTAGGAAGTTGATACTTGGTAGGGATATTGGTTAGGTGGTGTAGGTGTGCAACGTCATGGTCTGACCTTGATTTGACCTTTGACCTTGCCGTAGTGACCTTGACCTATAAAATGTTGTCCGGGCTATATCTCGGAAACTGTAAGGCTTGGGAAGTTGATATTTGGTAGGGACATTGGTTAGGGGGTGTAGGTGTGCAACGTCATGGTGTGACCTTGATTTGACCTTTGACCTTGCTGTAGTGACCTTGACCTATAAAATGTTGTCCGAGCTATATCTCAGAAACCGTAAGGTGTAGGAAGTTGATACGTGGTACGGATATTGGTTAGGGGGTGTAGGTGTGCAACGTCATGGTGTGACCTTGATTTGACCTTTGACCTTGCTGTAGTGACCTTGACCTATAAAATGTTGTCCGAGCTATATCTCAGAAACCGTAAGGTGTAGGAAGTTGATACGTGGTACGGATATTGGTTAGGGGGTGTAGGTGTGCAACGTCATGGTGTGACCTTGATTTGACCTGTGACCTTGCCGTAGTGGCCTTGACCTATAAAATCTTGTCCAGGCTATATCTCAGAAACCGTAAGGTGTAGGAAGTTAATACTTGGTAGGGATATTGATTAGGTGGTGTAGGTGTGCAACGTCATGGTGTGACCTTGATTTGACCTGTGACCTTGCCGTAGTGGCCTTGACCTATAAAATCTTGTCCAGGCTATATCTCAGAAACCGTAAGGTGTAGGAAGTTGATACTTGGTAGGGATATTGATTAGGTGGTGTAGGTGTGCAACATCATGGTCTGACCTTGATTTGACCTTTAACCTTGCTGTAGTGACCTTGACCTATAAAATATTGTCCGGGCTTTATCTCGGAAACTGTTAGGTGCAGGAAGTTGATATTTGGTAGAGACATTGGCTAGGGGGTGTAGGTGTGCAGCATCATGGTGTGACCTTGATTTGACCTTTGACCTTGCCATAGTGACCTTGACCTATAAAATCGTCAGGGCTGTATCTCGGAAACCGTAAGGTGTAGGAAGTTGATACTTGGTAGGGACATTAGTTATTGGCTATAGGTGTGTATTATCATGGTGTGACCTTAATTTGACCTTTTACCTTGCCGTAGTGACCTTGACCTTTAAAATCTTGTTGCACCTTTGGGTCTGTCTTTTGATGCAGATTAAGCAAAAGCATATTAGAATTTATTAAGAATTTTACTTTCATAACTTCCCATTGTAAGAGATAGAATTTCATCAAGTGAGCCGCAGATTTTACTCCAACACCACACATAAGCATTCATTAAATGTATTACCACTTCTGTATGCATGGTAATATTCAAACCATCTAAACCATAATTCGGAAATGCAGATGTATATAAAGAGTGTTGAATTTTAGTTTACTGATTAATGCTGTCATCTTGTCATTGAATTATCTTGTTTTAATACTTCATCTTTATACGCATTATCTTTCTTTTAAACATTATTTCTCCATTTAAACATTGTTTGGACCTTTATATAACGGACAGTGCTCTGAAAGTATCCTGAAGTTTGTACTGGTACAGTACTTCTATATCTCATGGTGTTGAAAATATTTCTCAAGGCTGTGGGGTACGGGCATCTCTGATGCTATTTTCATACATTCTATTTTAGATGTTTACACTTCATTTGTTTTCATTACAATTCTTTACATTCACTAGTCATGTCCGGTGCATGGACCACATGTTCTGATAGGACCTTGGCTGTTGAGAGGGACATAAATTCTCTACTTGACTATAACTGTTCAATTTCATGTCCAAAATATTTACAATGCAAAAGTTTGAAACTTGTTAAATTCAGTTTCATTTCAACAAAAAAAAAGAAAAAAAAAAAAAGAACACTGGATATATTTGGTTCTAATCAAATGTTACTTTTCTTTTGCAATTTATTATTTATTATTGACAATGTTTTGGCAATTAGTAATGATCCTATCTGAATTATAACGTTTGTTCAGCCTGTTACGTGGTTATCATTATGCCAGTAATACTGAGTGAAAGTGTGTTATTGTGTAGGTTGACAAGATGAGTAGAGGTTTCCAGGGTGACCCTGCCTCTGCGTTACTAGAGCTGCTAGATCCAGAACAGAATGCTAACTTCTTAGACCACTACCTGGATGTACCTGTGGACTTGTCAAAGGTAAGTGTTAATATATGTGAAAATATTTGACACAGTCTAAGATCATGTCGGGTTTTATTTTGTGGTTCACTAACCATTTGAGAGACTGGTTATTGTTTGGGTTAAATGTAAACGCATTATAAATGCTAAATTACCTTTTTGAAGTACATGTGTCACAGTATAACACCAATTAGATTCATATTTTGTTATGTCTTATCAAATTCACCAGTTAAAATACAATAGTGGCCATAAATGCAAATAAAATGATAAACAGAAAATTCTTGGGTGTTTCCCAGTGTTACTAAGGTTGTCATGAAACTGGCCAGTGATAGGTGAGCAGATGTAAAGTATGATATAAAGCTTTAAAGCGTTTGGTTAAGTAGTTTTGGCTGTATATTTATATAGATTTTTTTATATATTTTACATGTTTTTGTTAAATATTTGATGTGAATCTGTTGAATCTGAGTTCTAATAGTGGTTAATTGGTCATGAAATGTCACATCGGTTTGTGTTTGTAAGACATTATAGCCAAGAACTATTGTTAACTGTTTCACCTGTAGGTTTTGTATATTAGGGTTTTTACTGAACTGTACTAAGAACAGAATTATCACTGTCGGTTTTTTTTTGCGCAAAACTTCTTTATATGGCAATAGGTTGTTAACTGTATCACTGTGCTGGCTAATGTGTATCAGACTTATTGAAATATCGCATAATTTTATTTAAAAAGCTTGTCACATGAATGACAGTTTAATTGCACTGATGGTGTTATGAGTCTTATTTGGGTAATTCAGAGATAAGTATTTTGATATGCAAGTCAAGTACAATACAACCCAGACCTCAGTGTAAGTGGATTATCATCAAGTAGAATTAAATATAAGGTCATATAAGGGGAGCATCTCCTTTTAAATTTACTTTGTTTGCTGGAAATCCTAGTAAAGCTAAAAGTATGTTTGATGTGACTTCATAAATTGTTTCATTTTTGGAGGCCATCAGAAGTTTGTTTTTTTTTATGAAAATTGAGATATCTCAAAAAATAGTAAAGGATTTCTCAGTTTCAAGGTCATTTTAGACTTATTTTCAGTAATAATGATTATATTTTGAGTAAAACCTGGAAGTATTACTTATTGCCAGGTGCTGTTTATTTGTACGGCCAATGTGACCGACACTATACCTGAGCCACTGCGTGACAGAATGGAAATGATTGATGTGTCTGGCTACGTGGCTGAGGAGAAGGTAGCCATTGCACAGGTGAGTGGTACCCAAATACTGCATGGTATATGTAGACAGTGATACCTCTTTCATCTCAACCTGATTAAAGAAAAGTAAAGGACAAAACATTCACCAGTTGAAATCATCAAAGTTTCAAGAAATAGAAGGGGTGATGTTTTGCTTAACCCCTTAAAGACCTTATCTGTCGACTAGCAGTCGACAGCAATGTGTATTCTACAGTACCATGTCTGTCGGCTAGCAGTCGACACCCCCATATGATATGCCAGCTTTCCTTCAACACTGTAGAATTAAACGTCTTGGTATACTGATATACGCTATTTAAAATATTATGTACGAGGACGTTATGGACAACGTAAATCACTTGTGGTGTGTGTTTTAGCAACCTAAACTGTCTGTCAGCTTTTCATCCCGGATTTTCCTTCGGTATAGTAGAATACTGCTCCCTTGGTGGTGAAGAGGTTAAGAATGCTAAACTCAGAGATTGTGTTCAAAAGAGGGTTTCGGTGAAATATGAAAGTCATTTCTAATTTTTAACTAAAAACAAATGCTTTGTTTCACACTAACTGTCAGTAGGTCCCTAGGTGTTTCGCCTAGTACCTGCTGATCGCAGGAACATCTAACTTAGTTTGAGTAGCCCAGGGGACCCCAGTGCAATAGTTGTAGATATAAAGTCAGAGAGAGATGGTGCTTTATTCACAAATTAAGAATGCCTTTAAGGTGGAACATTGTGTGAGGAATCATCAGATATCAATGTATTTTGCCTGAAGGCTATCCTTAATTGAACAACTGGGATAAAGCTTGAGGACTTAATTAAGTACTATTATAAAGACTGGTGTAGCATATTTTAAAGAAAACAGTCACAGATTTTCTACTTTTCCTGGAACCATTTCATCCCAATTACTTCCTTCTAATTGTACTTACTTGACCCAGGTTATGGACAGCAGTGATTTCTGCATGGACTGCTTTTGCATTCAAGTTGAATTTCTGGTCTTAAAGATGGCATATTATATGACATAGTGGTAAATTGTTTAATGATAAACAAAGTGACAGCAATTTGGTTATAATCATAATGTGTTTTAGAGCCAGTGTTTTATGGCATTTGTAGAGATACTTGATCCCTAAAGCCCAGACTGGTAGTGGGATAGACCCTGAGCAGGTTCAGATATCGGAGGATGCTCTGAGCACGCTTATCAAATCCTACTGCAGGGAGAGTGGAGTTAGAAATCTGGAGAAACAAATTGAAAAGGTGAGATTAATGCAGTCACTTTTGTCTGTGTAGAGTGTACCAGATATAGTTACAGTTTGCATGTATTTTGCTCCTTTAATGATACACAAATCCAATAAAATTTACAAAAATACAATAACCTTAGTGCCATATCAGTGTCAGCTATACTATGTCATATATCATGATCCATTTTTTAAAAATAATTTATAAAAAGTGTTTGTCTTTTAAGATTTTGTTACTCTTATATGTGGTATTTTATGGCATGAAACATAAAATATGCCTATTTGTGTCCAGGTATTCAGAAAAACTGCACTGAAGATTGTGAATGCTGATGAAGAGAATATCATGGTAACCAATGACAATCTGCAGGACTTTGTTGGCAAGCCAACTTTCACCTCTGATAGACTCTATACGTCCACACCTCCAGGGGTAGTGATGGGCTTGGCATGGACATCTATGGGTGAGTATTTTATGGATTTAAATTGTCATGATTTCACACTTTGTTCTATAGGTCTACATCTCTAAAGCTTGTCACAGAGTTGGCCTGGACGTCAATGGCAAATTTTGGTATCACATCAAATTTTCAGTCAATTAAGCAGCCCATTTTCAAAAGATGTTCAGCCCAGTTATTTCTATACTTTTGTCATTTACTACAATCTTCCAGAAAGGCACTTCCTGTAAAGATGGTGGTTGGTATAAACTTTTGAAAAATATGTAATAAGTATTTGGTTAATCATTTGGCTGTGTGGATATCGATATTGAATGTAAAAATTTTTCAGTATCGGCCGATATCGGAAATTTATATTGTCTACCAAATTAGACCAGATCCCTGATACCGAAAATGCTTTTGTTCTAGCATTTCCCCAACTGCATCAAAAACACATTAAAAACTACAAAAATGTGAGGTGAAATTATACATTTTTTTTCAGATTTAGGCTTTATTTCAAATATTTACAGTGTAATTAACAGTTTTACTTAAAATGGTGACATTGATGTATGTCTTTAGTCATCAATGTCGGCAACCCTGTTCCAAAACGATAAATATTGCCAGTATTGATAAACAATGTACCCACTAGTAATAATATATGTATTTTACAGATGAACATTACAAAAATTGTGGATATTGATTGTTAAATTGTTGTTTCCAGTCAGTGTCTATAGAAATAGAACTATGAGTACCCTTATCCACCATTACTTAGACATTCATCATTAATTGCCTGCTTGCTAAAATCTTAAAATTCAGGGGCGGTATTCACTAACAAGGATTAAGATCAGATCAAGATCAGATCAAATTTGAGAAAAAAGTTTCAAGTGAGCCAGTGGATCAAATAGCTATTCACAAAGCATGGATCACTTGAACTGAAAAGATCAAATATTTGATCTGTTTTTGTAATCATTACTACTCTCCCAATTTGTAGTTATTTATTGTTTTAGGTTAAAATTCCTCTTAATTTATGAGCCTTCCATTATCTAAACAAAAATCTCAATCCCAACCTGTTCACATAATAGAGGCTCAAACTGTACTATACTGAACGAATCACTGCTCACAAATTATTTTGTCTCTTTAAACACTTTAGTGATGTATTTATCCATGGTTTTCAATAAATTCTTTCAGACCACATTACAAAGTACATCTTAAATTTCAGATTTACCCATCAAAAGAAAAACAAAATAACAGTGCTATAAATAATATTAAGCACTGAAATATTGTTTCCCAAATCTTGGGCAACAGTATCTCTTATGTTATTTTTTTTCTGCAGATAACCATTGTAAAATATATCCATTGTTTTGATAAATGTTTTAGAGCCATGTGTCTTTCTTTTTCTGCACACAAAAATATTAGAAATATATCCATATAGCTGTATTTTAGTGACATCTATTTTATTATGTCCACCCCCCTGGGGGGTGGATATATTATTTTTGCGTCCAATGTCCGTTGTCCGATGTCCGGCGTCCGATGTCCGGCGTCACGCATGGTTTCCGCTCATTTAAAGGAAAAGTATTAGAGCTATTGTCACCAAATTTGGTATGCAGGCTTATTGGGTCAGTAGCTTGCTTGGGATTGCTTTTGGCTGTTGTACCTCTTTTGCTTACTGAGTAATACTTAAGTACAGCTATTTTCAGTACCCATTGGTTTCCGTGCATTTAAGCCAAAATAATTAAAGATATTTTACTACAATTTTGAATACAAGATTGTTATGTCCATAGCTCGCTTGGTATTGCATTTGGGACTGATAGCTTTGTCAGTACATGAGTAATAGCCATTTAGGTACTTCATTGTGTATTTTCAGTACTACTTTTGAGTAATTTGCTAATATCTCAGAAACCGTAAGAGATAGAGCGATTTCGACAGAATTTTTGACCCACAGGGTATCTAAGGAATGCAATCTATGCAATTTTCCAAAAATTTTCCCCTCCCCAAAAATGGCGGCCATTTTGAATTTTTGCAAAAAATGGCAAAACACTAATTTGCTTCTATCTCCTTAACCGTGCAAGATAGAGCGATTTCGGCAAAATTTTCGACCCACAGGGTATCTGAGAATTCTACTCTTGCCAATTTTTAAAAAGTTTTCCCCTCCCCAAAAATGGCGGCCATTTTGAATTTTCGAACTTTTGCCAAAAATGGCAAAACACAAATTTCCTTCTATCTCCTTAACCGTGCGAGATAGAGCGATTTCGTCGAAATTTTCGACCCACAGGGTATCTAAGGAATGTAATCTTTGGAATTTTCAAAAAAATTTCCCCTCCCCAAAAATGGCGGCCATTTTGAATTTTCGAATTTTTGCCCAAAATGGCAAAACACAAATTTGCTTCTATCTCCTTAACCGTGCGAGATAGAGCGATTTCGTCGAAATTTTCAACCCACAGGGTATCTAAGGAATGTACTCTTCGCAATTTTCCAAAAATTTTCCCCTCCCCAAAAATGGCGGCCATTTTGATTTTTCGAATTTTTGCCAAAAATAGAAAAACAGGAATTTGCTTCTATCTTCTTAACCGTGCAAGATAGAGTGATTTCGTCAAAATTTTCGACCCAACCAATGCAAAAAGGCATGAAGCTGAAATCATTTATATCTACACTAATAAATATTTAAGCATCATTGATATATTTTACAAATGAAACAGGGTCTTGTAAGACTACTGTACAATTTTGCCAAAAGGTTCATGGGGTGGACATTACACATGATAATGTGTGTTCTTCTATGCTATCCTGTTTCTATTCGCATCTACTATCAACAGGGCGTCCTATTTCTAGTTACTTTACTGCATATAGATCTATAACCATTAAGAAATATCCCCATTGTTTAAACAAATGTGTTTTAGAGCTATATATATATTTCCCTGGCAAAATATCCACATTGTTTCGAAAAGTATTGAAGAAACACATAATATGCAAACCTTGACATGCTGTCCTCTATTGGGTTTATGATTAAAGAAATCTGATTGGTTATACCATGGAATGTAAACATAAGTGTGCCTTTGGTTTGACCCTATACGTACCAATATGACAAAAATTCTAGTTGCAATAATAGTTCACAAACATGGTAACCAAAAGGGGTAATATATTTGCACATTAGGATACATACAATTGCTTACATGTACCTGTATACATGTTTTCCATGTGTGTATATTTACAAACAATGTCACAAAATCATAGACTAAGCTGTTGACAAACTTAGGTTTAAGCTTGAGTTTAAGCAATAACTCAGAGGTGATTTTTTGTCTCACATGAGATTACTTTTGAAAATACAAACTTCAACATAATCTCATGTGTGCAGAAAAAACTGAGATTATGTGTCTGAGTTTAAGTATGAGTTTAAGAATCTTTGTAAATCCGGGCAGTATCATTATTCATCTGCCAAAGTTTTATTTGTAGATCAATTTTTGGATTTGCCTAAAATTTATGGATATGTATATATTACAGTACCATCCAAATGCAGAAAAGTTATGATGAATAATATCTGGCCAGAGAGGGAACAAGTGATCATTGAATAATGCACTGAAAATTCCAATATTTGTCATGGAACGATTAGTTCCTCTGTCTCTGTAGTGCCTGATTAAAAGATCCACCTTGATCAGAAAGTTAATCCAACAAAGTACACAGATGAAATTTAATCCAAAGTTTGATCAGAAAATCAGATCAAATGTTTCGTGAATACCAATCATTGTTGATCCAAAAATATGATCAAAAGTTGATCATTTTTGCTCAAATTTGATCTGATCTTTACTGATCCATGTTCGTGAATACCGCCCCAGGAATATGAAAGTTTGCATATTTAAGCTTAGATCTAAACTTCCACATATCTAGGTGAAGCTGCAAACTCCTGAAAAGGGGATTTTATTGCATTAATACATCTTACCCAATGGACAATTGCTAACCCGGTCAGCGTGACCGGCCCCGCCAAGTGACAGAAAAAGCCGTCCTGTGTTACCCACTGGTACTGTGCATTCGCCAGGTGGCGCATCATACATCTTTCCTGTCTAGACAGTGTGATGTCATCGCATCTTTTTTATGTCAGCATTATGTCATCACTCTGCGGCGTACGCGTCCGCGTGAACAACTTCTTCTCCAAAACTACAAGGCCTAGAGACATGCTGTTTTTTTTAAAAGATACCTTATCTATCGAGGATGAAAAATTGTTCAAGGCATGCAAATCTGTCTGTTCGTCTGTTTGCTAGAGACATTACAAGGGGGGTACCCCCACCAAAAGTGTGAAAATTTCAACTTTTTATCACAATTTTCTCAGTGACTATTGCAGGGATTTCTCTCATATCTTGCATATATGTACTAGGCCAGAGGTAGATTCTCTTGTGTGAGTATGAGACCTGGATCTGTCTTACTTTTTTTTAATAAACTTTTTTAATAATTTTTAATGCATTAAAATTCATGAAATCATGCACTAAATCACTTATAACTTCAAAAGTGTTGCATTTACAGCATTTTATGAAAATATGTTGTTCAGCTACTTTTTTCATAGCTACAATATGGTGAGTAAGTTGGGTGTCTGTCTCAATAGCTAAGTGAGTAATAGCTACTTTTGGGCTTTTCAGTAACTTCCATTATGAGTAAAATCACTTGTAACTTAAAAACTATTGCATTTAGAGAATTTCGTATAAATATGTTATTCAGCTACTTTTGGGCCAGCTATAACATAGTGAAATTTCAGACCTGTAGCTCATGGCATAGCTGAGTAATAGCTACTTTTAGGTTATCACTGTTGAGTAAATGGCTTATAACTTGAAAACTATTGCATTTAGAGAATTTCGTATAAATATGTTATTCAGCTACTTTTGGGTCAGCTATAACATAGTAAAATTTCAGACCTGTAGCTCATGGCATAGCTGAGTAATAGCTACTTTTAGGTTATCACTGTTGAGTAAATGGCTTATAACTTAAAAACTATTGCATTTAGAGAATTTCGTATAAATATGTTATTCAGCTACTTTTGGGCCAACTATAACATAGTAAAATTTCAGACCTGTAGCTCATGGCATAGCTGAGTAATAGCTACTTTTAGGTTATCACTGTTGAGTAAATCACTTATAACTTGAAAACTTTTGCATTTAGAGTATTTTGTTTCAATATGTTATTCACCTATTTTGGGGTCAGCTATAACATAGTGAAGTTTCAGACCTGTGGCTCATTTCATAGCTGAGTAATAGCTACTTTGAAGTTCTCACTGTTGAGTAAATCAGTTATAATTGGAAAACTATTGCATTTACAGAAATTTGTGCAAATATGTTATTCAGCTACTTTTGGGTCAGCTATAACATAGTGAAATTATAGACCTATAGCTCATGGCACAACTGAGCAATAGCTATTCTCAGGTACTGACTGTTGAGTAAATCAGCTATAACTTGAAAAATATTGCATTTGGAGTATTTTGTTAAAATATATTGTTCACCTACTTTTGGGTCAGCTATAACATAGTGAAATTACAGACCTATAGCTCATGGCATAGCGGAGCAATAGCTATTTTCAGGTTCTCACTATTGAGTAAATCAGTTGTAGCTTGAAAACTATTGCATTTACAGTAGTTTGCTTAAATATGTTGTTCACCTACTTTTGGGTTAGCTATAACATAGTAAAATTTCAGACATGTAGCTCATTGCATAGCTGAGTAATAGTTCCTTTGAGGTTCTCACTGTTGAGTAAATCAGTTGTAACTTGAAAACTATTACATTTAGAGTAATTTGTTAAATATGTTATTCACAGAATTTTTGGTCAGCTATAACATAGTGAAATTGCAGACCTCTATGTCATGGCATAGCTGAGCAATAGCTACTTTCAGGTTCTCACTGTTGAGTAAATCATTGTATCCACTGGATAGCCGCAGTGTGTAGAGAGAGATTTCACCACTACTGCTCTGATAAAAAAATATTATAGCTAGCTTTCTTAAGTTTGCAGTATATATTAATAACCATAAAATGTTGTCTGGGAATATTTTTGGCCTCATTTTGAGAAACAAGATGGCCGCCACAGATGTTTTTTGTCAGTCATGAAAAGTGGTTATATCTCCCTTATTATTGATCCTAGAGGTTTGGGATGATAAACCAACCTGTAGGAAATCATGGGGTGGGAATCTTTTGGTGTGGTCAGATTTGACCTTCAATGACCCCTCCTTCAAGGTCAAACAAGGAGAGCCAAACTTAAAAGTGCTTATAACTCGCTTATTATTGGTCCCAGAGGTTTGGGATGGTAAAGAGACAGGAAATCATGGGCTGTGAATCTGTTGATATGGTCCGATTTGACCTTGGAACCCTCCTTCAAGGTCAAATAAGGATAGCGAAAATTGAAAGTGCCTACAACTCACTTATTATTGGTGACAGAGATTTGGGATGGTAAACCATCCCGTAGGAAATCATTGGCTCGGAATCTTTTGGTATGGTCAGATTTGACCTTTGGACCCCTCCTTCAAGGTCAAATGAGGACAGCCAAGCTTAAAAGTGCTTATAACTCATTAAGCGTCCCGCAAGGGACGCTTGTTTGTGTATGGGAGAGCTTCTGGCTCCGCCGGCTCCGCCGGCTCCGGCGGCTCCGCCGGCTCCGCCGGCTCCGCCGGCTCCGCATTTTGTTTTCCTTATAACTCTGTAACCGTTAGGCGGATTCTTTTCAAATTTGGCAGGTTTAGGCAGTAGCCCTGGGGAATTTTTTTGAATATGCTGCAGTGACATTTCAACCAATCAGAGAGGTCACATGACCAAAAATGTCTTTTTTCGATGGGGAAGCTTGTCCGGATGATAACTTGAAAGGAATTTTATCAATTCACCTGAAACTTGGCAAATACATTCATTCTATTAAAATCTGGAAATCATTAGATTTTGGCATTGATTGGTCAAGAAATGGCCGAGTAATTAATGATTAATTAATCATTACGAATTTTCCAAATAAGGAAAACACAAAAATGCTTATATCTCGAAAACCGTGCTAGATAGAGCGATTTCGACGAAATTTTTGACCCGCAGGGTATCTCTGCGGAGTAGTTTTCCCAATTTTCAAAAAATTTTTGTCTCGCCCAAAATGGCGGCCATTTTGAATTTTCGAAATTTTCGCAAAAATTGCAAAACACAAAAATGCTTATATCTCAAAAACCGTGCTAGATAGAGCAATTTCGACAAAATTTTTGACCAGCAGGATATCTCTGCGGAGTACTTTTCCCAATTTTCAAAATATTTTTGTCTCGCCAAAAATGGCGGCCATTTTGAATTTTCGAAATTTTCGCAAAAATTGCAAAACACAAAAATGCTTATATCTCGAAAACCGTGCTAGATAGAGCGATTTCGACGAAATTTTTGACCCTCAGGGTATCTCTGCAGAGTAGTTATCCCAATTTTGCAAAAAATTTTATCTCGCCAAAAATGGCGGCCATTTTGAATTTTCGAATTTTTCGCAAAAATTGCAAAACATAAAAATGGTTATATCTCGAAAACCGTGCTAGATAGAGCGATTTCGACGAAATTTTTGACCCTCAGGGTATCTCTGCAGAGTAGTTATCCCAATTTTGAAAAATTTTTGTCTCGCCAAAAATGGCGGCCATTTTGAATTTTCAAATTTTTCGCAAAATTGCAAAACACAAAAATGCTTATATCTCGAAAACCGTGCTAGATAGAGCGATTTCGACGAAATTTTTTACCCACAGTGTATCTCTGCAGAGTAGCCATGCCAATTTTCAAAAAAATTTTATCTTGCCAAAAATGGCGGCCATTTTGAATTTTCGAATTTTTGCGTAAAAATTGCAAAACACAAAAATGCTTATATTTCGAAAACCGTGCTACATAGAGCGATTTCGACGAAATTTTTTATCTTCAGGGTATCTCTGCAGAGCAGCTATCCCAAAGAGCTTTCACTTGGTGAAGTTTCAGACCCATAGCTAATTGCTCACCTACTCAAAAAGAGTAAATGCGAATTACTTCTAAAAGTATTGCAGATGGCCAATTTTTCTCAAATAACTCATTCACCTACTTTTGGAAGAGCTTTCACATGGTGAAGTTTCAGACCCATAGCCAATTATTCACCTACTCAAAATGAGTAAATGTGAATTATTTCTAAAAGTATTGCAGATAGCCAATTTTTCTCAAATAACTCATTCACCTACTTTTGGGAGAGCTTTCACATGGTGAAGTTTCAGACCCATAGCTAATTATTTACCTACTCAAAATGAGTAAATGCTAATTATCTGTAAAAGTATTGTGGATACCCAATTTTTATCAAATAACTCATTCATCTACTTGTGGGAGAGCTTTCACATGGTGAAGTTTCAGACCCATAGCTAATTACTCACCTACTCAAAATGAGTAAATGCGAATTATCTCTAAAAGTATTGCAGATAGCCAATTTTTCTCAAATAACTCATTCACCTACTTTTGGGAGAGCTTTCACTTGGTGAAGTTTCAGACCCATAGCTAATTACTCACCTACTCAAAATGAGTAAATGCGAATTATCTCTAAAAGTATTGCAGATAGCCAATTTTTCTCAAATAACTCATTCACCTACTTTTGGGAGAGCTTTCACTTGGTGAAGTTTCAGACCCATAGCTAATTACTCACCTACTCAAAATGAGTAAATGCGAATTATCTCATAAAGTATTGCAGATAGCCAATTTTTGTCAAATTAATCATTCACCTACTTTTGGGAGAGCTTTCACTTGGTGAAGTTTCAGACCCATAGCTAATTACTCACCTACTCAAAATGAGTAAATGCGAATTATCTCTAAAAGTATTGCAGATAGCCAATTTTTCTCAAATAACTCCATCACCTACTTTTGGGAGAGCTTTCACTCTGTGAAGTTTCAGACCCATAGCTAATTACTCAACTACTCAAAATGAGTAAATGGGAATTATCTCTAAAAGTATTGCAGATAGCCAATTTTTCTCAAATAACTCATTCACCTACTTTTGGGAGAGCTTTCACTTCGTGAAGTTTCAGACCCATAGCTAATTACTCAACTACTCAAAATGAGTAAATGCGAATTATCTCTAAAAGTATTGCAGATAGCCAATTTTTCTCAAATAACTCATTCACCTACTTTTGGGAGAGCTTTCACTTGGTGAAGTTTCAGACCCATAGCTAATTACTCACCTACTCAAAATGAGTAAATGCGAATTATCTCTAAAAGTATTGCAGATAGCCAATTTTTCTAAAATAACTCATTCACCTACTTTTGGGAGAGCTTTCACTTGGTGAAGTTTCAGACCCATAGCTAATTATTCACCTACTCAAAATGAGTAAATGTGAATTATCTCTAAAAGTATTGCAGATAGCCAATTTTTCTCAAATAACTCATTCACCTACTTTTGGGAGAGCTTTCACTTGGTGAAGTTTCAGACCCATAGCTAATTACTCACCTACTCAAAATGAGTAAATGCGAATTATCTCATAAAGTATTGCAGATAGCCAATTTTTGTCAAATTAATCATTCACCTACTTTTGGGAGAGCTTTCACTTGGTGAAGTTTCAGACCCATAGCTAATTACTCACCTACTCAAAATGAGTAAATGCGAATTATCTGTAAAAGTATTGCAGATAGCCAATTTTTCTCAAATAACTCATTCACCTACTTTTGGGAGAGCTTTCACTTCGTGAAGTTTCAGACCCATAGCTAATTACTCACCTACTCAAAATGAGTAAATGCGAATTATCTCTAAAAGTATTGCAGATAGCCAATTTTTCTCAAATTAATCATTCACCTACTTTTGGGAGAGCTTTCACTTGGTGAAGTTTCAGACCCATAGCTAATTACTCGTCTACTCAAAATGAGTAAATGCGAATTATCTCTAAAAGTATTGCAGATAGCCAATTTTTCTCAAATAACTCATTCACCTACTTTTGGGAGAGCTTTCACTTGGTGAAGTTTCAGACCCATAGCTAATTACTCGCCTACTCAAAATGAGTAAATGCGAATTATCTCTAAAAGTATTGCAGATAGCCAATTTTTCTCAAATAACTCATTCACCTACTTTTGGGAGAGCTTTCACTTGGTGAAGTTTCAGACCCATAGCTAATTACTCGCCTACTCAAAATGAGTAAATGCGAATTATCTCTAAAAGTATTGCAGATAGCCAATTTTTCTCAAATAACTCATTCACCTACTGTTGGCAGAGCTTTCACTCTGTGAAGTTTCAGACCCATAGCTATTTATTCACCTACTCAAAATGAGTAAATGCTAATTATCTGTAAAAGTATTGCGGATACCCAATTTTTATCAAATACTCATTCATCTACTTGTGGGAGAGCTTTCACATGGTGAAGTTTCAGACCCATATCTAATTACTCACCTACTCAAAATGAGTAAATGCGAATTATCTCTAAAAGTATTGCAGATAGCCAATTTTTCTCAAATAACTCATTCACCTACTTTTAGGAGAGCTTTCACTTGGTGAAGTTTCAGACCCATAGATAATTACTCACCTACTCAAAATGAGTAAATGTGAATTATCTCTTAATAGTATTGCAGATAGCCAATTTTTCTCAAATAACTCATTCACCTACTTTTGGAAGACCTTTCACACACGAAAATGAAAAATTGTGAATATCTCGGAAAAGCTATTTCTTCTGCTTTAATGCTCGGCGGGAGATACACACCACGGCAGTGGTCTTGACAAAAATTTTTGTCTCCCCAAAAATGGTGGCCATTTTGAATTTTCAAAGTTTTTGCAAAACACAAAAATGCTTATATCTCGAAAACTGTGCTATATGGAGCGAACTCAACAAAATTTTGGACCTGCTGGGTATCTGTGCAGAGTAGCCATGCCAATTTTCAAAATATTTTTGTCTCGCCAAATATAGCGGACATTTTTAATTTTTTTATTTTTTGCAAAACACAAAAATGCTTATATCGTGAAAACCGTGCTAGATAGAGCAGACTGCGCTGACTTTGGTTGCCACAACAGTATAAGGCTAGAAACGAAGCATTTTCTTAATACTTTAGCACTCACCTTTATATCCTTTTCGGGACGCTTTGTTTTTGCTATGCAAAAACATTATCTTTTTTTTTTGCGAGCGATCCTCTAGTTTATAATTGGTCCTAGAGGTTTGGAATGGTAAACCATAGGAAATCATGGGCTGGGAATGTATTTGTGTGGTTAGATTTGACCTTGGACCCCTTCTTCAAGGTCGAACGAGGATATTGCATTTGTAGTATTTCTTTAAATATGTTTTAACCTATTTTTTACACTTAAACAATTACCTTGTTATTTTCCTTCATAATACCATTTACAGGGCACAACTTTTTTATCCTTTTCTTCTGTCAGCTTCGGAATTTCTTTCGAACTTGCTGTTCAGTTACCATTTACTGTATTTCTATACAGCCCTTTTCCTGATAATTATTCTGTCCTCTAATCACCTTCACAAATCAGAAACACTCAGTCAGCTGACACAGTGCCCGTTCACGGGCACTCTCCTCTTGTTTTCTTTGGGTGCATGTACTATGCTGACGGATTTTTGAGAAGCTCTCAGAAGTTGAAGAATTTGTGGATTACTTGCAAATTTGAACTTAAGTTTCTTATTTTCTACATTTTGTGAGTATTTCAACACATCATGGCATCACCAGGACAGAAGAGAGGAACCTGCGGCCATTTTATGGAAGCAAAAAAAAAAAAAAAATACACATATTTAAGCTGCACCCCGCCTGGACCCTGCAACACCAACAATTATATGGTATATAAGGTCATTCCCAACTAAACCTGCTGAACCTGTTCTAAACAGGTTCAAAACCGGTTCAACACAGGTACAACCAGGGGTTCAACTCAACAACCCCAAAAGTACTTCAGGAAGTCCAGCTGACCATAAATCATAGCCTCTGATGAGACTGCACCCATGTTAAGAACAGTCAAAATACAATTAACATAAAAGTTAATTATATAAGGCAAATTATATTTTATTTACCTGTCTGGAAGCTACTTTCCTTTGGCATTTTATGGAAGCCTTTGACTCTCATGCCTACTGCGCACAATGTCTTGATAAAGTGTAAGGTCAGTGATTCCTGCATGTTGAAACTTGACTGTCTTAACTGTAACATTCTAACAACTGACCAGTGGGCTCAGGTAGCCACACCATCATACAAGATAAAGAAAGAAAAGCGAGATTCAAAGTCTGACAAGTCTGACAAAATAGAAGCAGAAGACACTAGTTCCTTGAACCTGGCTTTGGTGTTGGTAGTGGGGGTCCTGAATGACCAGAAGAAAGTAAAGTCTCCTGGGAAAAGTATGATGAGAGACAAGGGTAAGAAGAAACTGTCTACCCCACTGACAGCAAGATTGAAGCCTTGCATCAGAAATGGTCATAACAATTTTCAAGGCTTGAGGCAGTGCTGCTGGCCAGAACTCTAGAGAAACCCCAAAAGGAGCCGACCTTCCAGACTGTGAAAATGACACCGATGAAGCCCCTACCAGTTGGTGAAGTGAAGTCGGCAGAACCTTTCATTCCACATACCCAGCCTGTTGACCGACCTCAGATTGTTGACTGACCCAAGTCTACCAACCCAGAAGCAATTAGGCAGCTCACCGACTTAGATTTCGACACTGAAAGTGATGACGATCTGACCAATCTCAGCTGCCTTGCCCTGTTGAAGAAGGGGAGGTGTCAGATCGTGATCAGGACACTGCTACAGCCGACCTTGACCAGGCCCTCTCAGAAGAGCAGACTGAGCAAGACAATGAGGGGCATTAGGTCCTATATGGGCTGGAGGCACATCCCCAACATAGACACAACTACTTCAACCCTTTTGTTGGGCCCAAGCTACAGCCAGTTGGAAAGATCTCTGTAAACATGCCTACAGATGAATGGTTGTTTAAGAAGTTGGACAAGTTAAATATGACTCTGGTAGAAGGATATCCTTCCCGTACTTCTGAGGCCAGAGGTTTGGAAATGGACCTGTTCATCAGACCAGCAAGATCTCAGAGCAAGTCATATGGTTTACACATCAACAATGAGAAGTCGTCAAGTTCTGTGTCTTTCTGTGTCCTCAAAGATGAACCACCAGAAGATTTCTCAAGAGACTAGCAAAATGGGAGAAATCAGCCCGGAAATCCAGCTACATTTGCTACCAGGCTGCTGGATTTAATAGATGTCTGAATCGTCCAGACTGAGCAGAGCAAAGGAAAGTCAGCTGGTAAACTTGAGACAGTATCTGGTGAACTGCAGTACTTAATGGACTTTAACAGGAGCATCAGTGAAGTCATAGCCAAGACAATGGAACACCTGTCACACTTTGTTTTCATTTCAATGGCAAACTTTACTCTTACAAGAAGAAACACCTACCTTGCTCATTTGAGATCCAATATCAAGCCTGATGCACTAGCTGCTTTGAGAACAGCACCTCTCCACATGGCCACATTGTTTCCAGATAATGTCTTGAAGAAAACTGAAGAAGACATTTCTAGCTTTGAAAGTAAAGGACACTCCAATTCATCTTCTCACAAGAAGGGTCGGTACTCCCTTATGATAGATAGGCTGGAGAAATCACAGGACAGCAGCAAGTCAGATAAGCTGGCTTGGAAGACTAGTGGATCCCATTGTCATGGGAAGAAACACAAGGGCAAATCATGTAACTACTCTTCATGACTAGCCAAAGGTCAGTTGTTGTATAAATCACAATTACAGTTCAAATGCTCCAGTGTGTGCATGGTGACTGACCGGGAACAGAAAGACTTTTAATTCTTGTAAGACATTAAATGTAAACTTACCTGTTGCAGATCATGTACCTTTTGCTGTAGGGCAGCCACAAGAGAAAGGCTCTAGTCCCGACATTGTTCAACCAATGTCATTAAAATATGTGAAAGATGTTTCTTGTGCAGATCACTTAAGGTTTGTCCAGAATGTCACAAACGCTCCAGTTGTTGCTCCAGATCTACCTGTAGGGGCCAGGTTGCACTAATTTTGGGAAACCTGGGTAGCCCTAGGGGATTACGTAGGCTACGTTGCTTTTTTATGTCGTCACTCTGCAGTGTGGGCGTACGCGTCCACATCCGCGTGAACAACTTCTCCTCCAAAACTACAAGGCCTAGAGACATACTGTTTTTTTTTAAAGATACCTTATCTATCGAGGATGAAAATTTGTTCAAGGCATGCAAATCTGTCTGTTTGTCTGTTTGCTAGAGACATTACAAGGGGGGTACCCCCACCAAAAGTGTGAAAATTTCAACACTGTATCACAATTTTCTCATTGACTATTGCAGGGATTTCTCTCATATCTTGCATATATGTACTAGGTCAGAGGTAGATTCTCTTGTGTGAGTATGAGACCTGGATCTGTCTTAATTTTTTTAAAATAAATTTTTTAAATTATTTTTAATGCATTAAAATTCATGAAATCATGCACTAAATCACTTATAACGTGAAAAGTATTGCATTTAGAGCATTTTGTTAAAATATGTTATTCAGCTACTTTTTTTATAGCTACAACATGGTGAGTAACTTGGGTGTCTGTCTCAATAGCTAAGTGCGTAATAGCTACTTTTGGGCTTTTCAGTAACTTCCATCATGAGTAAAATCACTTATAACTTGAAAACTACTGCATTTAGAGTATTTTGTTTAAATATGTTATTCACCTATTTTGGGGTCAGCTATAACATAGTGAAGTTCCAGACCTGTGGCTCATTGCATAGCTGAGTAACAGCTACTTTGAAGTTCTCACTGTTGAGTAAATCAGTTGTAATTGGAAAACTATTGCATTTACAGAAATTTGTGTAAATATGTTATTCAGCTACTTTTGCGTCAGCTATAACATAGTAAAATTACAGACCTGTAGCTCATGGCACAATTGAGCAATAGCTATTTTCAGGTACTGACTGTTGAGTAAATCAGCTGTAACTTGAAAAATATTGCATTTGGAGTATTTTGTTATAATATGTTGTTCACCTACTTTTGGGTCAGCTATAACATAGTGAAATTACAGACCTATAGCTCATGGCATAGCTGAGCAATAGCTATTTTCAGGTTCTCACTATTGAGTAAATCAGTTGTAACTTGAAAACTAGTGCATTTACAGTAATTTGCTTAAATATGCTGTTCACCTACTATTGGGTCAGCTATAACATAGTAAAAATTCAGACATGTAGCTCATTGCATAGCTGAGTAATAGCTACTTTGAGGTTATCACTGTTGAGTAAATCAGTTGTAACTTGAAAACCATTACATTTAGAGAATTTAGTTTAAATATGTTATTCACATAATTTTTGGTCAGCTATAACATAGTGAAATTGCAGACCTCTATGTCATGGCATAACTGAGCAATAGCTACTTTCAGGTTCTCACTGTTAAGTAAATCATTGTATCCACTGGATAGCCACAGTGTGTAGAGAGATTTCACCATTACCGCTCTAACAAAGAAATATTACAGCTAGCCTTCTTAAATTTGCAGGATATATTAATAACCATGAAATGTTGCCTGGGAATATTTTTGGCCTCATTTTGAAAAACAAGACGGAGGTCAGGGATGTATATTCGACTTTAAACAAGGACTTTTGTTGGCCCCCTAGAGCAAAGGGTATTATAGGTGGAGATCTCAAATTCGCAGGATATGTTCCTCATTATAAAATCTTGACTGCGAATATTTTTGGCCTCATTTTGAAAAACAAGATAGCCGCCACAGGTGTTTCTTTGTCAGTCATGAAAAGTGCTTATATCTCCCTTATTATTGGTCCTAGAGGTTTGGGATGGTAAACCAACCTGTAGGAAATCATGGGCTGGGAATCTTTTGGTGTGGTCAGATTTGACCTTTGACCCCTCCTTCAAGGTCAAATAAGGATAGCCAAACTTAAAAGTGCTTATAACTCGCTTATTATTGGTCCTAGAGGTTTGGGATGGCAAACAGACATATAGGAAATCATGGGCTGGGAATCTGTTGATGTGGTCCGATATGACCTTGGACCCCTCCTTCAAGGTCAAATGAGGATAGCCAAACTTAAAAAGTGCTTATAACTCGCTTATTATTGGTCCTAGAGGTTTGGAATGGAAACCAACGTATAGAAAGTCATTGGCCGTGAATCTTTTGGTGTGGTCAGATTTGACCTTGGACCCTGCCTTCAAGGTCAAACGAAGATAGCCAAACTTAAAAGTGCTTATAAGTCGCTTATTAATGGTCCTAGAAGTTTGGGATGGTAAACCAACCTATAGAAAATCATTGGCTGGGAATCTATTGGTGTGGTCAGATTTGACCTTGGACCCCTACTTCAAGGTCAAACAAAGATAGCCACACTTAAAATTGCTTATAACTCGCTTATTATTGGTCCTACAGGTTTGGGATGGTAAACAACCTACAGGAAATCATTGGCTGGGAATCTTTTGGTGTTGTCGGATTTGACCTTGGACCCCTCCTTCAAGGTCAAACAAGGATAGCAAAACTTAAAAGTGCCTATAACTCACTTATTATTGGTCCTAAAGGTTTGGGATGGTAAACCATCCTATAGGAAATCATGGGCTGGGAATCTTTTGGTGTGGTCAGATTTGACCTTTGGACCCCTCCTTCAAGGTCAAATGAGGACAGCCAAACTTAAAAGTGCTTATAACTCGCTTATTATTGGTCCTAGACGTTTGTGATGGTAAACCAACCTATAGGAAATGATGGGCTGGGAATGTTTTTGTGTGGTTGGATTTGACCTTGGACCCCTTCTTCAAGGTCGAACAAGGATATTGCATTTGCAGTATTTCTTTAAATATGTTTTAACCTACTTTTTACACTTAAACAATTACCTTGTTACTTTCCTTCATAATACCATTTGCAGGGCACAACTTTTTTGTCCTTTTCTTCTGTCAGCTTCGGAATTTCTTTCGAACATGCTGTTCAATTACCATTTACTGTGTTTCTGTACAGCACTTTCCCTGATAATTATGCTTTTCCTCTCATTATCACCTTCACAAATCAAAAACACTCAGTCAGCTGACACAGTGCCCGTTCACGGGCACTCTCCTCTTGTTTCTTATTAAGACAGAACAACAGAAAGACGGAACGAAACTGATTACAATAACCCTCTCCTATCGTCAAGCATTAAACATTGATTACCTGTTGGTTCATATAATGCTTTAATTTTTTCCATCTTTCTGTTATTCATACTTGCACAATTGCACTCTTCTAATATTTTGAGATATTTTTTAAATATAATTTGTCACTGACAAGCCCAGAAATAGATTTTCTCATTTGTGTTAAAGATTTGATAAAAAAACAATGAGAAAAAAACACTGAAGCATTCTTGGCCTGTCTTTATTGTGAGAAAGAATAAGAATTTACTTCCGTGATAAACATAGGACTAACGTCATAGGCATAATTCATTGAGGATCAAGTAGACTAGTTGCAAAAAGGCCAGTTTAAATTACCAATCTCAATATGAGAGGGAGAGATTCAGAACATGGTTTATTTCCAAAATACTGTTAGAATTTTTATCTACCGTAAATAATAATAAAATATTAGTCTTGAGAAATAAAAGTAATAAAAAAGGTTATTTTAGTCAACATATCAGCTGTTTATAGCTGTGCATTCTGTGGTCACCTTAAGATGAACATCTTTTTTGTCATTTGCAGCAGTTTCGTGTTTCTTTACTGCACTTCTAGCAATTCTAGGAGAATGAGTAATTTGAGCTTCAGTCAGGAAATTAACATGTATGGAGTATCACTAATACCAGAATACCAAGTTAAGATATAACAAATTCAAAAAGGCTCTTGTTTAAAGATTTGATTCAGGTACACTAAAAATTTTTACTTATATGTTTTAATGGGAAGTGTCTTAGAATAAGAGCTTTGAGTGTCAGGGTATCAGTTAAGAGCCAACCTTACCGAGCATATAAATATCATACCATTGTGTGGAGTGTCTCGTCCTTAAAGCTGTCTTCATGATGTGCTTTGTCCCTGCAAGGATGTCATTTTTCACCCCCATTGTCCCCCAATCCTCCCCCCATCATCAGTCTTTGTGAAGCACTCCAGTGTTACAGACAAAAAAAAAAACCCCATGTAATATGGAACACTAAACAGGGATACTTTCAATGGGGACTGTTCTTTTGAAATAGAATTCTAGCATCATGTGACAAAAGTTAGACTTTGCTGTATTATTTTAATATTTATGAAACTGGAAACCATGGATAGACTGCTAGTGGGTGGGGGCTGGGGTGGTGCTGCAAAAAATTCGGGATTTTTTTGTTTCTAGAATATGATCTGGATCTTTCCCAAAATATAATTGCTTCTTCCTTTGGCCAGACCCTACCTACATAAAAAAAATTTCATGAAGCTACGCTCATTTGGAGTAGTATCAACCCAGAAAGCCAAAGTCATTGAAATTGAGATTTCACCATTACCGCTCTAACGAAAAAAATATTATAGCTAGCCTTCTCAAGTTTGCAAGGTATATTAGAGGGTGCACCACAGTATTCTATTGGTAGGCTTTATGTCTAAATTAGGCCTGTGGCTAAATTACTTGCCCACTAAAATGAGTAATTTTGCATTTTCTCTAAAAGTATTGCAGATAGCAAATTTTTCTTAAATAACTCATTCACCTACTTTTTGGAGAGCTTTCACATGCTGAAGTTCCAGACCTGTAGGTAATTACTCACCTACTCAAAATGAGTAAATGCGAATTATCTCTAAAAGTATTGCAGATAGCCATTTTTTCTCAAATAACTCATTCACCTACTTTTGGGAGAGCTTTCACTTGGTGAAGTTTCAGACCCGTAGCTAATTATTCACCTACTCAAAATGAGTGAATGCGAATTATCTCTGAAAGTATTGCAGATAGCCAGTATTTCTCAAATAACTCATTAATATGAAAACAACTTATAGGAAGTCATGGGCTGCGAATCTTTTGATGTGGTCAGATTTGACCTTGGGCCCCTCCTGCTTATTATTGGTCCTAGAGGTTTGCAATGTGAAAACGACTTATAGGAAATCATGGGCTGCGAATCTTTTGATGTGGTCAGACTTCACCTTGGGCCCCTGCTACAGGATCAAATAAGGGTAGCCAAACTTAAAAGTGCTTTCAGCTTGCTTATTAACGAAAAATGCTGTTTATCTTCTAAACAATGTTGCTTGGCCTTTGTCGGTGGATGCATCCTGCATCTGGCCACAGATGCGTCCTTGGTCTAGTTTCATTTGCATCAGGCAATAGTTACAGAAACTGTGAGTCTGCTGCTGTAGATGATTTTCTTGTTTCAGACAGTAGTTGGTGCCATTCTTGACAATTCTAATTTGAGAGCAAAAACAGTTTGTTTAAAACATCTGGCTAAGTGATTGGAACTTTCAATAAGTCTCTACTGCTACAGCATTCCCGAAAAATATAACATGTTTTTAGGTTACAATCTCAAAGATGTTGGGTTTATATGTTGCAGGAAAGCTATACTCATTTGGACAAACACTTACACAGCCTGAAGTCGTTGTCTGAAGCTGTGTTAAGAACCATTATGCTACAATTGGATTTTCCTATTCAGCCTCTAGCTTTTCGTAATGCAATTGGATTTTGAGACAGCAATTTTGTAGCCATTACTTGTTGGAAATATCTTTTTATAGTAAGCGAACTTGAGTTAAATTTTTGTGTGTGTATCTTTATATTTTAGTTATGTTTTAACTTGAAATATATTTTGAATGTAACACTTAGCTTCAAGTCAAGAAAATATTTGTTTCACTTCTGTGGATTGTGGTTCTCACAAAGAAAACAACATGTCAGACTAGGCCGGGTTGACATTTAAACAAAGTTGATCAAACATACAGCGGGGACGATATTTTTTACTCTTTGGCTGGCAACTCTATGTTCCCCTGGAGAGGCTTTGGATTTCTTTGCTGGTAGCTTGGCATCATTAGAAGCAGTCCAACAAATGTCCAATGCATACAAAAGATGTTCCCTGTTTAGAACACAAGAGTTCTGCAATAATGTAGAACTAGTATTCTGATAAACAGAATTAATTATATCCCCAGACGAAAGTCGGGGATATATTGGATTCAGGTCCGTCGCGCCGCCGCCGCCGCCGCCGCCGCCGTAGAAATTTCCTTGTGGACGCGATAACTCAAAAACAAATTAATATTTTTTTTTCAAACTTGGTACACATGTTAAGGGTGCCCAAAGGAAGATCCCTATTTTAAGGTGACCTTAAACTCCCAGTAAAAAAGAACTTATGGCCACCTTAAGGTCAGAAATTGGACTTTTGGCCACTTAGAGCCTTGTAGGTCACAAACTATGATGCTCAGCTGGCTGAAATTTTACCTGACAACACATTAATATGTTCTTAGTACATGTGCCGAAAATCACGACTTTAAGTTGAGGAGAAAATTGTGTTTGAGGCCCATAAATACCCCCACTTAGGGATTTTTTGCTATACTTTTCATATATTTTGTCCTATAATTTGGAAGTGGTAATTCTGATGAGTCTCAAACTGCGCTAGGTATAACTTTGATATGTAATCCTTGTCTGTAGAAAATTTTAGGGCTGTAGGTTTACCCAAAGGGGTCGACTTAAGGTCTCAAAAGTGCCCACAGAGACCCAATTTATGCACTTTTTGCCACTTTCAAGCACTGTAGCTTTCAAACTATGTCTCTCATCTAAGTTAAATATCATCTGGGAATATATCTATGTGTTTTCTTATATGTGCCCCAACATTTAGGCCTTTAATAGACAGTTAACCTGTGTATCAGGACCATAAACACCCACCCGAGTGACCCTTATAAGACATTTTTCACATCTTTTTCCCTGTAACTTGGAAATGGTAAGTCTGACAAGTTTCAAACTGTATTAGATATATATTCTGTGTGTAATCTTAGTATGTAACAGATTTTAAGTCTGAAGCTTTAATTTTGAAGGTCAAATTGAGGTCTCTAAAAGGCTCCCAAAGACCCAATATTTGGACTTTTTGCTACTTTTAAGCCCTGTGACTGTCAAACTATGTGACTGATAGAGCTCAAATCCTATCTGGGAAGATATTAGTATGTTATTTTTATATGTGCCAAAAATTAAGGCTTTAAGAAGACATTTAACCTGTGTATGAGACCATAAATCCCCACCCGAGTGACCATTTTTAGACATTTTTCACATATTTTTCCCTGTAACTTGGAAATGGTAAGTCTAAGAAGTTTCAAACTGTATTAGATGTATATTCTATGTGTAATCTTAGTATGTGACAAATTTTAAGTCTGAAGCTTTAATTTAAAGGCCACATTTAGGTCTCTAGAAGGCCCCATAAAGACCCAGTATTTGGACTTTTTGCCAATTTTAAGGCCTGTGACTGTTAAACTATGTGACTGATAGAGCTGAAATCTCATCTGGGAATACATTATTATGTTCTTTTTACATGTGCCAAAAATCAAGGCTTCAAGTAGACATTTAACCTGTGTATGAGGACCTTAAACACCCACCTGAGTGACACTTTTAAGACATTTTTCACATATTTTGCTCTGTAACTTGGAAATGGTAAGTCTGAGAAGTTTCAAACTTTATTAGATACATATTCTATGTGTAATCTTAGTATGTAACAAATTTTAAGTCTGAAGCTTTAATTTGAAAGCCACATCGACTTTGGACTTTTTACCACCTTTAAGCCCTGTGACTGTTAAACTATGTGATTGATGGAGCTGAAATCCCATCTGGGAATACATTATTATGTCCTTTTTACATGTGCCGAAAATCAAGGTTTTTAGTAGACATTTAACCTGTGTATGAGGGCCATAGACACTCGCCCAAGTGCCTTTTTTGACATTTTTTCCGTATTTTGCCCTGTTATTTGGAAATGCTTAGTGTGACAAGTCTTAAACTGTATTATATATAATTTTTGTTTGTTATGTATGTCCCCCAAAAAGTTTCAGATCTGTAGTTTAATTGCTAAGGTCTCTTTAACAATTGTAAAATGCCCACAGAAACCCAATTTATGGACATTATGCCACTTTAAAGCCCAGTAACTGTCAAACTATGTGGGTTATAGAGCTGAAATCTTTGAATTTTTCAAAGGAAATGCCTGTCTATTTAAATTTTGATTATTAATAATGTTATGGCTATCTTAGTCTTTTAAGAACTTATTTTTGTGTGTTATACCTCTGCTTGCTGAGTTTTTAACTTTTTAAAATGAAACTGGTTAAACATATTCAAGTAGACAAAATGGACACTTTAAGTGAGCTTTAAGTCCCAATATTAATGAAATTATATCCTTATGTAGTAAAACTAGGGGATTTTTAACCCTCAACTAGCCCAGTTTTATTCAACTTGCCTCAGTTAATTTTGACACAGCTCCTACAGTTATGAACTCATTTCAGTTGATAATCACATACTTAAAATTCTCAATTCTTTTTGTATTTGAGTACCCCTTTTATATAGATTGTTTGTTTACCATTTATCCCCACCTCTGGGACCTCCAGCTATATTGAGTGACACTAAATAAACAAAGGTATTTAATGATATCAGATGAGAAACAAAGAACTCAATGGGGTTGCAGATCTTGTGTAATAGTGAGAGAGGTGTGGAGAAGGGGAGAGGGGTGGGGGTGGGAGGTAGTGGGCTTCATTACATATAACACAAAGGGGAGTCAGAACTGAGATTGTGTCACATATTTAGGTTGCATATATATGGACCACATATATAGGTATAGAGGAAATGAATAACTGAAAACAATTTGCAAATTCTAAAAATAATATAATAAAATAATAATATAAATAATTTTTTTTTAAATAATATTTTATTTGTGAACAAATATAGAAACAGATATGCGCTTTTGGGATTATGAATTTTAGAATGGACATTGAATCATCAATCATTTAAATACTTTGAAGGAAGATTGAAAAGTATGATGAGTTGAGTTAAAATAATATTTTATTTGTCAACAAATATAGAAACAGATATGCTCTTTTGGGATTATTATTTTAGAATGGACATTCAATCATCAATCATTTAAATACTTTGAAAATAGGTTTAGAGTTATCATTGCAGGAAGATTGAAAATATAATTTGAGTTATGTATTCGGTGTCTGGGGATACACCATCTTCCTTGGGAAGATATAAACAGAGTAGATTGATGTGCTGAAGTTCATATAATAATGGGTAATTATGTTTTAAAAAATTCCCGATCAAAACCTGTGGCGTGAGTGATGACCTGTCTGGGGATATGTTGGCGCCGAGTTGGCCCAATCTAGTTCTGGACAAAATTTGTATATATTCATGTTTTAATTTACAAATAACTATATTTTTTATCTCCTCAAGGATAATTTCAGAATTTTGAAACAGTCAGCAGCCAGGAAACTTATTAATAGTGCAGTCTTCAGAGATTCTATCTTCTTTTCCAAATCTTTGTTCAGCCATGATGCAGAAATAATATTCTTGTGTAAAGGGGGCAGTATAATTTGATCAAACAAGTTAAGATATGAACCCTCTTTAAACTGAAGACATTGGTGAAGAAAATTTAAAACAAGTTCAGAAGGAACAAAGCAGCATGTTCTATTTATGGAGTCCTCTGTTCTATGCTGTTGCTACCTACCCATCAATATATTGTTTGTATTGCTGTTAGTGCAAATAGCGAAAGTGGATCACAATTATGAGTTCTGACTTTATCATTAAATCAGATTGTGTCTCTCAGTGATATATATATATATAAATTTTTTAAGAGTAAGTAAATAAATTTGTCACAGCAATACCTCAAAGTTTAAAAATCCTTTGTGTCTAAACTCATTTGTGAAATCTTTGTTCCACTATTGTTCACAGAAATTATCTGGGAAATCAGGTGGAATTTTCCGACTTGAAAAACAGAGTGTCTTATTTTGCTTCCTTTTTAGGTGTCTCTGTCCACTTAATTTTGTGAAAGGAACTCCCATTGTCAAGGTCCTGAGTGAAGTAATGCCCCGATTTCTTTATCATGTTACATTCTGCTCTGAATTTTTACCACGTGTGTGACTTGAATAATTTATTGACTCAAAGTGCTGCGCTAAATGTGTGGAATGAATCAGATAGAACATCTTAATATGTGCTAGGATAAAGAATTATGTCCACCCCCCTGGGGGGTGGATATATTATTTTTGCTTTTTTCGCCGTCCGATGTCCGATGTCCGGCGTCCGGCGTCCGATGTCCGGCATCACGCATGGTTTCCGCTCATTTAAAGGAAAAGTATTAGAGCTATTGTCACCAAATTTGGTATGCAGGCTTATTGGGTCAGTAGCTTGCTTGGGATTGCTTTTGGCTGTTGTACCTCTTTTGCTTACTGAGTAATACTTAAGTACAGCTATTTTCAGTACCCATTGGTTTCCGTGCATTTAAGCCAAAATAATTAAAGATATTTTACTACAATTTTGAATACAAGATTGTTATGTCCATAGCTCGCTTGGTATTGCATTTGGGACTGATAGCTTTGTCAGTACATGAGTAATAGCCATTTAGGTACTTCATTGTGTATTTTCAGTACTACTTTTGAGTAATTTGCTAATATCTCAGAAACCGTAAGAGATAGAGCGATTTCGTCGAAATTTTCGACCCACAGGGTATCTAAGGAATGTAATATTTGCAATTTTCAAAAAATTTTCCCCTCCCCAAAAATGGCGGCCATTTTGAATTTTCGAATTTTTGCCAAAAATGGCAAAACACAAATTTGCTTCTATCTCCTTAACCGTGTGAGATAGAGCGATTTCGTCGAAATTTTCGACCCACAGGGTATTTAAGGAATGCAATCTACAATTTTCCAAAAATTTTCCCCTCCCCAAAAATGGCGGCCATTTTGAATTTTCGAATTTTTGCCAAAAATGGCAAAACACTAATTTGCTTCTATCTCCTTAACCGTGCGAGATAGAGTGATTTCGTCGAAATTTTCGACCCACAGGGTATCTAAGGAATGCAATCTTTGCAATTTTCCAAAAATTTTCCCCTCCCCAAAAATGGCGGCCATTTTGAATTTTCGCCAAAAATGGCAAAACACAAATTTGCTTCTATCTCCTTAACCGTGCCAGATAGAGCGATTTCGTCAAAATTTTCGACCCACTGGGTATCTGAGAATTGTACTCTTGGTAATTTTTAAAAAATTTTCCCCTCCCCAAAAATGGCGGCCATTTTGAATTTTCGAATTTTTGCCAATAATGGCAAAACACTAATTTGCTTCTATCTCCTTAACCGTGCGAGATAGAGCGATTTCGTCGAAATTTTCGACCCACAGGGTATCTAAGGAATGCAATCTTTGCAATTTTCAAAAAATTTTCCCCTCCCCAAAAATGGCGGCCATTTTGAATTTTCGAATTTTTGCCAAAAATGGCAAAACACAAATTTGCTTCTATCTCCTTAACCGTGCGAGATAGAGCGATTTCGTCGAAATTTTCGACCCACAGGGTATCTAAGGAATGCAATCTTTGCAATTTTCAAAAAATTTTCCCCTCCCCAAAAATGGCGGCCATTTTGAATTTTCGAATTTTTGCCAAAAATGGCAAAACACCAATTTGCTTCTATCTCCTTAACCGTGCCAGATAGAGCGATTTCGTCAAAATTTTCGACCCACAGGGTATCTGAGCATTGTGCTCTTGGTAATTTTTCCAAAAATTTTCCCCTCCCCAAAAATGGCGGCCATTTTGAATTTTCGAATTTTTGCCAAAAATGGCAAAACACTAATTTGCTTCTATCTCCTTAACCGTGCGAGATAGAGCGATTTCGTCGAAATTTTCGACCCACAGGGTATCTAAGGAATGTAATATTTGCAATTTTCAAAAAATTTTCCCCTCCCCAAAAATGGCGGCCATTTTGAATTTTCGAATTTTTGCCAAAAATGGCAAAACACAAATTTGCTTCTATCTCCTTAACCGTGCGAGATAGAGCGATTTCGTCGAAATTTTCGACCCACAGGGTATATAAGGAATGCAATCTTTGCAATTTTCAAAAAATTTTCCCCTCCCCAAAAATGGCGGCCATTTTGAATTTTCGAATTTTTGCCAAAAATGGCAAAACACCAATTTGCTTCTATCTCCTTAACCGTGCCAGATAGAGCGATTTCGTCAAAATTTTCGACCCACAGGGTATCTGAGCATTGTGCTCTTGATAATTTTTCCAAAAATTTTCCCCTCCCCAAAAATGGCGGCCATTTTGAATTTTCGAATTTTTGCCAAAAATGGCAACACACTAATTTGCTTCTATCTCCTTAACCGTGCGAGATAGAGCGATTTCGTCGAAATTTTCGACCCACAGGGTATCTAAGGAATGTAATCTTTGCAATTTTCCAAAAATTTTCCCCTCCCCAAAAATGGCGGCCATTTTGAATTTTCGAATTTTTGCCAAAAATGGCAAAACACAAATTTCCTTCTATCTCCTTAACCGTGCGAGATAGAGCGATTTCGTCGAAATTTTCGACCCACAGGGTATCTAAGGAATGCAATCTTTGCAATTTTCCAAAAATTTTCCCCTCCCCCAAAATGGCGGCCATTTTGAATTTTCGAATTTTTGCCAAAAATGGCAAAACACAAATTTCCTTCTATCTCCTTAACCGTGCCAGATAGAGTGATTTCGTCAAAATTTTCGACCCACAGGGTATCTGAGCATTGTACTCTTGGTAATTTTTAAAAAATTTTCCCCTCCCCAAAAATGGCGGCCATTTTGAATTTTCGAATTTTTGCCAAAAATGGCAAAACACTAATTTGCTTCTATCTCCTTAACCGTGCGAGATAGAGTGATTTCGTCGAAATTTTCGACCCACAGGGTATCTAAGGAATGCAATCTTTGCAATTTTCCAAAAATTTTCCCCTCCCCAAAAATGGCGGCCATTTTGAATTTTCGAATTTTTCCCAAAAATGGCAAAACACAAATTTGCTTCTATCTCCTTAACCGTGCGAGATAGAGCGATTTCGTCGAAATTTTCGACCCACAGGGTATCTAAGGAATGCAATCTTTGCAATTTTCCAAAAAATTTTCCCCTCCCCAAAAATGGCGGCCATTTTGAATTTTCGAATTTTTGCCAAAAATGGCAAAACACAAATTTGCTTCTATCTCCTTAACCGTGCGAGATAGAGCGATTTCGTCAAAATTTTCGACCCACAGGTATTTCAGCATTGTATTCTTGGCAATTTAAAAAAAAATTTCCCGTCCCCTAAAATGGCGGCCATTTTGAATTTTCAAATTTTTGTCAAAAATGGCAAAACACAAATTTGCTTCTATCTCCTTAACCATGCGAGATAGAGCGATTTCGTCGAAATTTTCAACCCACAGGGTATCTAAGGAATGTAATCTTTGCAATTTTCAAAAAATTTTCCCCTCCCCAAAAATGGCAGCCATTTTGAATTTTCGAATTTTTGCCCAAAATGGAAAAACACAAACTGGCCTTAACCGTGCCAAATAGAGTTATTTCGTTGAAATTTTCGACCCATAGGGTATCTAGAAAATGTACTCTTGGCAATTTTCAAAAAAATTTCCTTTTCCCAAAAATGGCGGCCATTTTGAATTTTCAAATTTTTGCCAAAAATAGAAAAACAGGAATTTGCTTCTATCTTCTTAACCATGCCAGATAGAGTGATTTCGTCAAAATTTTCAACCCAACCAATGCAAAAAGGCATGAAGCTGAAATAATTTACATCTACACTAACAAATATTTAAGCATCATTGATATATTTTACAAATGAAACAGGGTCTTGTAAGACTACTGTACAATTTGGGCAAAAGGTTCATGGGTGGACATTACACATGATAATGTGTGTTCTTCTATGCTATCCTGTTTCTATTCGCATCTACTATCAACAGGGCGGCCGATTTCTAGTGTTTTAACTCAATTAATTTGTGGTTTCGCATGCATATGCAGAGTTCTTGCTTGTAAATAAACTACAAATTTAAAATTCTAAGATGCTGAAACCCTGAAACCAGAAATATATTCTGTAAATAATATTATGTGTTATCGTTTTTGTGTATTTAAGTTTAAATAAAATGATCACTTTTCGTATTACGGAAAATAGAAGAAAGAATGACTTCAAAAGAACTTGAAATAACCCTGAAAACTGTTCATTGTTTTTGTTGTTGTGACTAATTTAGTTAAAATCGTATGTTTAGTTAAACAGTAAAGCTTCATTTTACATTTTTTCCCCCAAACTTTATTTCCCATAAAACAGTATACACTGAAACAAATCTTTCACACATACAAAAACACACACCCGTAAATTATAGTGCATTTGATTAACTATGCAATTATATGCTTTCATATACATATGATAGACATAACAAAGTTGGTTTACTACTTTTTCTTGGTTTATGTAATTAAACCTTAAAGAATAATTATAAGCCTTTTTATCATCACATAACACAAATAACATAATAACATAAAATAGCTAATTTGGTAACCTCTTCAGTTACTCTATTGTTTCTATTTCTGTGAACAGTTCTTTCCAGTTTTGCCATATTTGATCAAATTTCTTGTTCCATTTCAACTTTGACAACAGGTCTTGTTCAAGAAATGTATTTTTAATTAATTTTTGCAACCAATATATGTTAAAATCTTTCTTCTTTGAGGCACATGTAAATATATAATACCTTGTTATGATCAAGATAAAATTTAGAGGCCAAAATGATTTATCAGATGTAGGATATCCTAATGTTAAGATAGTTGCATTAAAATTTAAATTTAAGTTCAATTTCTGGTTTATCCAGGCATATACTTTTGGACACTCAGAAAATAAGTGCACTAGTGTTTCCTTGGAATTTTGACATATTCTGCAATTATCAGTATCAGATATTTTGGTTTTGTACAAGTAATAATTAACTCCTAAAATCCGGTGCAAAATTCTGTACTGGGACCAAAGGAACACATTATCATTTATTGCAAAGAAACAAGCTTTACAAAGATTTTTCCAATTTTCTTTGTCGATAATTTCTGTTGAGCTTCCATTCCATTTTATTTCATTCGTGTGAGATAATCCTTTATCAAAAATGGCCAAATAAATACTTTTTGTTGAAGTTTGACTGTTTGCAATAAATTTGATATGAAATGGTATGCATGGTCTACATATTTCAAATTTTTCATCTGTTTTGTGATGGATAATGAACTCAGAAAATATCTTTTTCACCATATAGTAATGAACCTTACCTTATCCTCACTAGTGCTTACGTGTTGGCGGGAGCAAACATGCATGACCAAATGAGAATATTTTTAAAATAAATATTCTTGTCGGTACCAGGATGTATATGCATGACTGCGCATGCGCATGTACCGGAAGAACCCCATTAAGCCTCACTTTAATTTTGGTCATGAGGGAGTAAACATCGTTTGACTAAATCTTCATTTGCAAAGAATTTCAACATGGCTGGCAAGGAAAAAGATGTTTTTGTAAAGAATTCACTCTTTCATAAGAATTGGAAGTTTTTATTCTTTCTTTGATGTTTGCCAACCATCTTCAACAGGAAGTCTGCATTTTAATGAGAATAGTTTAGAGGCTAGAATGTCACTGGGAAACTAGCATTCTTAGTCTTCTCTCACTCCAGACAAGATATCCACGGCTGGGAAGAGGCTCATGGTGACACAACTTCAACAGAAAACAAGTAACAACTCTGTCTTTGCTGAGGTAGATTCGACAGAAACTTCTTGAGATCAAGAAGAAATACCTAAGTTAAACCTTCTCATCCATTCATTTTGGTATGGAAAGGGTTTGCTTTCTTCACTTTTCTACCTTATGTGAGGTCTGTTGGGGTTTTCTCATTGTAAAACACATCAACAGTTTTTTCACATTACACAGTTTACAGCCATGCAGGTTAAAACACAGCATATTCAAATGATGGGAGTGGCCATCTTCTGGTCACAATTCTCAAACTTGGGAAATACTGCAATGTTTTGTTTGGATCCAGTGGACCAACACTTCATTAAGACGTTGAAGTACTGCTCAGCTACATTCAGACGTAATTTCTTTCTTCTCATTTATTGGGAAGTTTTAGAAATTATAGAGGAGGCATCAATGGCAAGGACTTGCAACATGAACTGGTTTAGTACCACATCTACACTAATATGTAATTTTTATATTTTAAGCAGTTTTCTAAACTTTCCATTAATAAATCAATAGATTACTCACGAATTTTGTGTTTGTTTATAACTACCGCCATATTTACCGGAAGTGGGTGCTTTTGGTAGATTCTAAATGTCGGAAACACCGTTATTCTTACCGGAATGAAATATAATTTATCCCGGAAAGTGTTTATGATATATTAGCCAACAGTGGAGTGAAAAAGTCGATTATGGGTCGATCATTGGTCGGAAAAATGGACGAATAATCGACCATGAAAATTGAGGCAATTCCACTCACTACAACCAAGGTATAAAAGAAATGATGGCTGGAGGGTCTTTTACTGCAACATCTAATTTAAAAACGAATGTCATCTCGAAGTTGGGCACATTCTGCAATTCGGTTTAACATTGAAAGTACCTTATCGAATTGTCGAGAATTCCCACAATTCATAGCCGATAGATTTTGACAGAAGGAAACACAAATGCAATGAATAAAGTGTGTTTTAAATGCTTCTATACGTTTATAACTTCAGTAAATGTGTACAAGCATTCAGTTTTACAGTATATGGGTGATCTGTGAGGGTAGTGTATATATCATGCATCACACGGTCCCGGCTCTGAGTATGCAAACCGCAAGGTAATCAGTACTCCATTTGTGAAGGTGGATAGGTAGTCACGTTACATTTATCAGACGCGTTCTTCCTCAATCCCAGGTACAACTAAATGTGATTCTTCATTGTTTCTTTGCTGATGAAAGAATGCATCTTGTCGTTCTTTTCAGTTCACAGCCCTACCCTTTGGTATAGCAACGGCTCTACTCGAATTTGTCCGCGTAGCACCACATTCATCAGTATTGAGACCACTGGTTATACACTGCCTCTTACATCACATATTTGCTTGTAGAAATCGAAGCAATAAGTGGCCTGTGTACAGAAACTACATTGGGTGATAAGCTTTTGAAGTCAGAACTCATCCCAACAAAACACTTCCACTTCTTTGGTTACAAATTCAACCATGGCAAGGGTGAAGTGTCCCTAAAAAAAGTGGGTATTAAGAAGGTTATGGATGGGTACATGCAAGTTTATTAGCCATAATTCCATTCCCAGAATTCTAATGTCATTTATAGGAATCTATAACCTAGAACATACATTCCCAATGGACATTCTTCACATAAATGTTGCTTGGAAATTCCTTTGGAATATTTACAATCTCTACACATTCGGACAGATTGTTCACAGTTTTTTACAGAACTTGTGACTATTAAGGGTCAAGAAACATATTTGGGAGACCCATTATTGTCATATGGTCAGCCACAAAAACCAGGAAGTACTGAAGGCTGCATTTCTGATAATGTTTTTCAAATTCACCTTCAAAACAAGAGGGTTTTACTTCAGATAATGGCACGGCACAGTGTTGTTTTTATCTTAACAAGAGGGACCCTTTCATTAGATATGTGTCTGATGATCTGACATCTAATGGTCCTTTGTAAGCCCACAACAATTTCTGAGGGCTCACCACATTTAGGGCTGTCAAGATGGGATATCATCAGCTTTCATACAGGGACAAGTCATTCAGACAGAATGTCCTTCATCCCATAGTTTTCACATTATTTGCCAAATTTGGCACACTGCAATGTTAGATAGCTTTGTTTCAAAGATGAAGAACAAACTATCTGTGTTTATTTCACCAGTCTAATACCCTAATGCAATGCAATACAATGGCAGTAGATGTATTGAGTATCTTATTCAAGGCACTATTTGGTTATACCTACTGTTAAGTATTTCTCATTTCAAAAATGGTACAAAAAATGAGAATTATACTTCTTAGATAATAGCAGGAGCCCCAGGGTGACCAGGGATGTGTTGTTTGGGACTTGATGGACTTATTCTCAAAACCACTTTTGCCCTACAGCATAGAGGAATCTCTTTAAACAGCTATCAACTAGAGATTCACAAAAGCCTGCCATATCTCAACTCCAGAAAAAAAAAGCTGAGGCACTTCAGAATCTGTTTTTAAAAAGTCTACAGAGCAAGGTAGTTCTTTTGAATCTGATGCAAGGAGATTCAGTTGGACTTCCAACAGCCTTCTCTCTTCTCAATAGCAGATGTTTGAGTCATTGATTCACTGGTAAAATCTGGTTTCTACCACACTGGCAGGATACAGGGATGCTATTGCAAATCATTTGGGTTCACTACTGCAATCATTCATAGTTATGAACTCAATAGACTGATACATGGGTTTTTCATTTGGGTTCTTCATAGGTATGAACTCAATAGACTGATACATGGTTTTCAGTTGGGTTCACTGTTGAAATCATTCATAGTTATGAACTCAATAGACTGATAGATGGGTTTCATTTGAGTTCATTTTTGAAATCATCCATAGTTATGGACTAAATGGATTGATAGTGGGTTTTCTTAGGATAGACCAATGAAGGATGGTGCTATATCTTTTACATTCTTTGGACTTATCTTGATTATTCTTAGTCTTGACAAAGTCTCTTTTAGACCATCTGAATCAGAATTTGAACATTCTGACATTCAGATCAGTTTCTCATGACCTGGGCCTCTGATAGATAGAGAAGTGAGGTTGTTTGGACTTTCAAATCATTGAAGCACAAACTGGAAGGAGTTCACAGTTTCTCCTTCATCAGTACTCCTAGCAGAGAACAGATAGCCTCAGATGGGTTTCATTCTTGTATGCAATTTTAGATCATTCTTTGACTGAAGATATGATTTGTTGCCTCTTTAGAGCTCTAAGACTCTATTTTGACATATTTCAGATCTTAGATATGGGAAATATGTGCTATTCATCTCTTTTAAGATGATTTTTCAGGAGGTATACAAGGAGCTCCCATGTGAACAGACAGACAGTCCTGCTAGCCGATAAAAGATCTGACCGTGAAGCTTAGAATGTTTCCATGGCCAAGGCTCAAAATGCTCCTTATATGGCTGGAAGTCACACTCCACAGTTTTAGTTTATACTTTAACTTGTGACCTGGAAGTCTAATGAAGGTCAGACTATTCTTTGGAACTATAGTATCGCTATGTGGTTCCTTCATAGCTTGTGTATTGTATTATACATTACAGTAATTATATGTATGTACAGTTCCAATGGCCAGAACACACATTTTAGTGGTACCTGAAAACCCATTGGAAATACCCCAGTCATGGGACATTTAATTCCCCTGTCAGAGATTTTAGAAAGCATCTGATCTGGTGGAAAGACCCAGGGAATGTGTTAATAGGTGGTCTTCTCCATATAGAGGAGCACAATCTAATGTTATTATATCCCCAGACGAAAGTCGGGGATATATTGGATTCAGGTCCGTCGCGCCGCCGCCGCCGTAGAAATTTCCTTGTGGGCGCGATAACTCGAAAACAAATTAATATTTTTTTTTCAAACTTGGTACACATGTTAAGGGTGCCCAAAGGAAGATCCCTATTTTAAGGTGACCTTAAACTCCCAGTAAAAAAGAACTTATGGCCACCTTAAGGTCAGAAATTGCACTTTTGGCCACTTAGAGCCCTGTAGGTCACAAACTATGATGCTCAGCTGGCTGAAATTTTACCTGACAACACATTAATATGTTCTTAGTACATGTGCCGAAAATCATGACTTTAAGTTGAGGAGAAAATTGTGTTTGAGGCCCATAAATACCCCCACTTAGGGATTTTTTGCTATACTTTACACATATTTTGCCCTATAATTTGGAAGTGATAATTCTGATGAGTCTCAAACTGCGCTAGGTATAACTTTGATATGTAATCCTTGTCTGTAGAAAATTTTAGGGCTGTAGGTTTACCCAAAGGGGTCGACTTAAGGTCTCAAAAGTGCCCACAGAGACCCAATTTATGCACTTTTTGCCACTTTCAAGCACTGTAGCTTTCAAACTATGTCTCTCATCTAAGTTAAATATCATCTGGGAATATATCTATGTGTTTTCTTATATGTGCCCCAACATTTAGGCCTTTAATAGACAGTTAACCTGTGTATCAGGACCATAAACACCCACCCGAGTGACCCTTATAAGACATTTTTCACATCTTTTTCCCTGTAACTTGGAAATGGTAAGTCTGAGAAGTTTCAAACTGTATTAGATATATATTCTGTGTGTAATCTTAGTATGTAACAGATTTTAAGTCTGAAGCTTTAATTTTGAAGGTCAAATTGAGGTCTCTAAAAGGCTCCCAAAGACCCAATATTTGGACTTTTTGCTACTTTTAAGCCCTGTGACTGTCAAACTATGTGACTGATAGAGCTCAAATCCTATCTGAGAAGATATTAGTATGTTATTTTTATATGTGCCAAAAATTAAGGCTTTAAGAAGACATTTAACCTGTGTATGAGGACCATAAATCCCCACCCGAGTGAGCATTTTTAGACATTTTTCACATATTTTTCCCTGTAACTTGGAAATGGTAAGTCTAAGAAGTTTCAAACTGTATTAGATGCATATTCTATGTGTAATCTTAGTATGTGACAAATTTTAAGTCTGAAGCTTTAATTTGAAGGCCACATTTAGGTCTCTAGAAGGCCCCATAAAGACCCAGTATTTGGACTTTTTGCCAATTTTAAGGCCTGTGACTGTTAAACTATGTGACTGATAGAGCTGAAATCTCATCTGGGAATACATTATTATGTTTTTTTTACATGTGCCAAAAATCAAGGCTTCAAGTAGACATTTAACCTGTGTATGAGGACCTTAAACACCCACCTGAGTGACCCTTTTAAGACATTTTTCACATATTTTGCTCTGTAACTTGGAAATGGTAAGTCTGACAAGTTTCAAACTTTATTAGATACATATTCTATGTGTAATCTTAGTATGTAACAAATTTTAAGTCTGAAGCTTTAATTTGAAAGCCACATCGAGATCTCTAAAAGGCCCACAATGACCCAATATTTGGACTTTTTACCACCTTTAAGCCCTGTAACTGTTAAACTATGTGATTGATGGAGCTGAAATCCCATCTGGGAATGCATTATTATGTCCTTTTTACATATGCCGAAAATCAAGGTTTTTAGTAGACATTTAACCTGTGTATGAGGGCCATAGACACTCGCCCAAGTGCCTTTTTTGACATTTTTTCCGTATTTTGCCCTGTTATTTGGAAATGCTTAGTGTGACAAGTCTTAAACTGTATTATATATAATTTTTGTTTGTTATGTATGTCCCCCAAAAAGTTTCAGATCTGTAGTTTAATTGCTAAGGTCTCTTTAACAATTGTAAAATGCCCACAGAAACCCAATTTATGGATATTATGCCACTTTAAAGCCCAGTAACTGTCAAACTATGTGGGTTATAGAGCTGAAATCTTTGAATTTTTAAAAGGAAATGCCTGTCTATTTAAATTTTGAATATTAATAATGTTATGGCTATCTTAGTCTTTTAAGAACTTATTTTTGTGTGTTATACCTCTGCTTGCTGAGTTTTTCACTTTTTAAAATGAAACTGGTTAAACATATTCAAGTAGACAAAATGGACACTTTAAGTGAGCTTTAAGTCCCAATATTAATGAAATTATATCCTTATGTAGTAAAACTAGGGGATTTTTAACCCTCAACTAGCCCAGTTTTATTCAACTTGCCTCAGTTAATTTTGGCACAGCTCCTACAGTTATGAACTCATTTCAGTTGATAATCACATACTTAAAATTCTCAATTCTTTTTGTATTTGAGTACCCCTTTTATATAGATTGTTTGTTTACCATTTATGCTCAACCCACACCCCCCACCCGGATTCCCCCCACCCACCTCTGGGACCTCCAGCTATATTGAGTGACACTAAATAAACAAAGGTATTTAGTGATATCAGATGAGAAACAAAGAACTCAATGGGGTTGCAGATCTTGTGTAATAGTGAGAGAGGTGTGGAGAAGGGGAGAGGGGTGGGGGTGGGAGGTGGTGGGCTTCATTACATATAACACAAAGGGGAGTCAGAACTGAGATTGTGTCACATATTTAGGTTGCATATATATGGACCACATATATAGGTATAGAGGAAATGAATAACTGAAAACAATTTGCAAATTCTAAAAATAATATAATAAAATAATAATATAAATAATTTTTTTTTAAATAATATTTTATTTCTGAACAAATATAGAAACAGATATGCGCTTTTGGGATTATGAATTTTAGAATGGACATTGAATCATCAATCATTTAAATACTTTGAAGGAAGATTGAAAAATATGATGAGTTGAGTTAAAAATAATATTTTATTTGTCAACAAATATAGAAACAGATATGCTCTTTTGGGATTATTAATTTAGAATGGACATTCAATCATCAATCATTTAAATACTTTGAAAATAGGTTTAGAGTTATCATTGCAGGAAGATTGAAAATATAATTTGAGGTATGTATTCGGCGTCTGGGGATACACCATCTTCCTTGGGGAGATATAAACAGAGTAGATTGATGTGCTGAAGTTCATATAATAATGGGTAATTATGTTTTAAAAAATTCCCGATCAAAACCTGTGGCGTGAGTGATGACCTGTCTGGGGATATGTTGGCGCCGAGTTGGCCCAATCTAGTTTACCAATGCGCCTGTCAATGGTTGGGGAACACATTGGTATTTAGTGTTGTAAAATTCCAAATGTGTGGGAATTTTTTTCAATGCTTATTCTGGACAGTTCCAGTTACTTTATAACAAAATATAACTACATATGTTATTTTGTTAAGTTTTAAAGTATGGTTGTCATACTCTTGTACTTATCATCACAAGGGTGTTTGAAATTAGTACATTAGAACTAAAAATGCATGTAGGGCCAAGGCACCATTGGGAAGGTTGCCAGGTTAGTGCTTACATATATAACTACTAAATGTTATTTCGTTAAGATACTTTTATTGCATAATACAGTCTAGTACTTTATTCTCACAAGATTTCTTGAGATTTGTACTTTGACTCCTCATTTGATTATACCTGCTTGTGGTGACAAAAATATTAAAAATCCCACCACCAGTATGGTTGTAATCAAGCACCAGTGAGGATAAGGTAAGGGTATTTTACGCAATAAAATGTAAACATCTTTAACTTACAAAAAGTTAAATTACAATAAAATTTTTACATTTTATTGCCTAAAATACCCTTACCTTATCCTCACTAGATTCGGATTACCGCACTGCCAACCCCACATTTTCAACATTTTTGGGTTTACAATATATTATATTGGCTCCCAAAATTAAAGTGAGACTTAACGGGGTTCTTCCGGTGCACGCGCATGCACGGTCATGTGTATACACACTGGTACCGACAAGAATATTTATTTTAAAAATATTCTCGTTTGGTCGTACATGTTTGCTCCCGCCAACACATAAGCACTAGTGAGGATAAGTTAAGTATTTAACTTACAAAAAGTTAAATTACAATAAAATTTTTACAATTTATGTTTATGTCAAATTTTCGCATTATGTCATCCATACTCAAGAATTTACCCTCTGGATCAATTACATCACCCACTACATTGATACCTTTTTTGACCAAGTTTGAAGATACATGTTACTTTTGCTCATGAAGCTGTTGTACCAGATACTGTTTGTTAAGATATCTACATTGGAATTGATCTTTTGTGATTTGCAGGCTTCCATCCAATATGTAAAGACTGCCTTTCAAAATGGATTTAATTTTATCTTATTAACTGACCACCATACACTACCGAGTGTAACAAGGTTATTAAGATCACCTACTGTATTTAAGAGGAACTGATACCACATTGGTTCTTTATTAAAGAGTATTTGTTTTATCCAATTTAATTTTACAGCTTTTTCAAAGTTCTGAATGTTTATCATTCTGAGACCTCCATCAATATAATCAGCACAAATAGTAATTATTTTTATCTTATCAGGCTTTTCACCCCAAAGGTATGCAAAAAACATTGTATTTACCGTATTTTTTGTAATAAACGCCCCCTCCCTATTAATCACACACCCCCCCCCCACCCGAGATCAAGGCAGCAAGTGTTCATTATCGCCCATTGCCACTGGACTCGAGATATGATTTTATTTATCTGTAATAGTCGCCCCCCCTTTGGAAAAATGCATCGCCCCGGGGCGTTTATTACAATAAATACGGTATTTCTTTCAGAGTTTTTTCAGGAGTTGGAATTGACATAAATAAATGATTAAATAATGATAGATTAATGTTTTTAAAATAGTAATTCTACCCAGTGGTGTCAGAATTCTCTGTTTCCAGAGTTTTAAGATACCCCTAGACTTATTTATGGTTTTTTATAAATTTATAGCAGGCATAGTATCTAATTTGGTGGAAAATTCAATGCCCAGTAACACAAAATCCTGTTCTCCCCACTTGAAATCATGTGTTACATCTAGCTTATACTTACGGTGCCTTTTTGAACTGATCCAAATTAATTTTGTTTTATCAGCATTCATTTTAAGCCCTGAAAGATGACCAAATAATTCTAAAATATTTAAGGCAGCCTGCAAGGAACCTTTTCTACCATTTTATATTTTTAATTTTTTATGAAAACTATTGCATTTAGAGTAATGTATTTAAATATGTTGTTCATCTACTTTTGGGTTAGCTATAACATAGTGAAATTGCAGACCTGTATGTCATGGCATAGCTGAGTAATAACTATTTTGAGGTTCTCACTGTTAAGTAAATCAGTTGTAACTTGAAAACTATTGCATTTAGAGTATTTTGTTTAAATATGTTGTTCACCTATTTTTGGGTAAGCTATAGCATAGTAAAATTGCAGTCCAGTAGCTCATTGCATAGCTGACCATAGCTACTTTGAGGTTTTCCCTGTTGAGTAAATCAGTTGTAACTTGAAAACTATTGCATTTAGAGAATTTGTTTAAGTATGTTATTCATCTAATTTTGAATGAGTTATAACATTGTAAAATTGGAAACGTGTATCTCATGGCATAGCTGTGTAGTGGCTATTCTCAGGTTTTCACTGTTGAATAAATCTGTTGTAACTTGAAAAATATTGCATTTAAAGTATTTTTTATAAATATGTTGTTCACCTACTTTTGGGTCAGCTGTAACATAGTGAATTTGCAGACCTGTATGTCATGGCATAGCTGACCAATAGCTACTTTCAGGTTCTCACTGTTGAGTAAATCAGTTGTAACTTGAAAACGATTGCATTTAGAGTATTTTCTTTAAATACATTGTTCATCTACTTTTGGGTCAGCTATAACATGGTAAAGTTGCAGACCTGTAGCTTATCCCATAGCTGAGCTATAGCTACTTTGAGGTTTTCTCTGTTGAGTTAATCAGTTGTAACTTGAAAATTATTGCATTAAAAGAATTTTGTTTTTATATGTTATTTCATTTACTTTTGAACTAGCTATAACATTGTAAAATTGGAGACTTGTAGCTCATGGCATAGCTGTGTAATAGCTATTCTCAGGTTCTCACTGTTGAGTAAGTCAGTTGTAACTTAAAAAATATTGCATTTAAAGTATTTTCTATACATATGTTGTTCACTTACTTTTGGGTCAGCTATAACATAGTGAATGTGCAGACATGTTGAATGAATCAGTTGTAACTTGAGAAGTATTGTATTTAGAGTGTTTTGTTTAAATTTAATCTTCACCTACTTTTGGGCTAGCTATAACATAGTGAAATTGCAGACCTACAGGTCATTGCATAGCTGAGCAATAGCTACTTTTAGGTTCTCACTGTTGAGTAAATCATTTGTAACTTGAAAATTATTGTATTTAGAGTATTTTCTTTAAATATGTCATTCACATACTTTGGGTCAGCTATAACATAGTGAAGTTGCAGACCAGTAGCTCATTGCATAGCTGAGCAATAGCTACCTTGAGATTTTCTCTGTTGAGTAAATCAGTTGTTACTTGAAAACCATTGCATTTAGAGAATTTTGTTGTAATATCTTATTTATCTACTTTTGAATTAGCTATAACATAGTCAAATTGCTGTTGTGTAGCTCATGGCATAGCTATGTAATAGCTATTCTTAGGTTCTCACTATTGGGTAAATCAGTTGTAACTTGAAAACTATTGCATTTAAAATATTTTGTATAAATATGTTGTTCATCTACTTTTTGGTCAGCGATAACATAGTAAAATTGCAGACCTGTATGTCATGGCATAGCCGAGCAAGAGCTACTTTCAGGTTCTCACTGAGTAAATCAGATGTAACTGGAAAACTATTGCATTTAGAGTATTCTGTTTAAATATGTTGTTCACATACTCATGGGTCAGCTATAACATAGTGAATTTGTAGACCTGTAGCTCATGGCATAGCTGAGCAATATCTACTTTTAGATTTTCACTGTTCAGTTAATCGGTTGTAACTTGAAAACTATTGCATTTACAGTATTTTGTTTAAATAAGTTATTAACCTACTTTTGGGTCAGCTATAAAATAGTAAAATCGCAGACCTGTAGCAGCTTGCATAGCTGAGTAATACCTATTTTCAGGTTCTCACTGTTGAGTAAATCAGTTGTAACATGAAAACTATTTCATTTACAGCATTTCTTTAAATATGTTATTTACCAGTTTTGCGTTAGCTATACCATATTAAAATTGCAGCCCTTTGACTGATTGCATAGCTGAGTAATAGCTACTTTGAGATTCTCACTGTTGAGTAAATCAGTTGTAACTCAAAAACTTTGCATTTGCAGTATTTTCTTTAATTATGTTTTTAACAAACTTTTTACACCTAAACAGTTATCTTGTTACTTTCCTTCTGAGTACCATTTGCAGGGCACAACTTTTGTGTCTTTTTCTTCTGTCACTTCTACTCTGAAACTCAAAACACACAGTCAGCTGACACAGAGCCTGTTCATGGACACTGATTGCTTGTTTTAATTTTGAAAGAGAAAAAATTGATTGTAATTATTATTATTGTTATTTTGTTAAACAGTCAGATGTAGAAAAATATGTTCTGCTATTATTGAAGATTTGTAATATTTATACCATAAATGTGAAGTTTTCATTACTTTTTTCTCATAATCAGTCGGCAATACCCAGAAACATATTTAACTTTTCAAGTGGTTTATGGTTTTTGAACCAAGAAAATATAACTGCATTTTATGTAAAACCGAGAAATTCTGCACACTTTTCTTTATTCTTCAGTTAGTTACAGCATTGTCTTTGTGGTAAAAGATGCCATTATATGCCAGTGAAAAATAAATTCTATCCCAGACATTCAGTACATAACTTAAGTTTGTATCAGTGTTTTTGACCTCTGTATGTTCTCTAAGGATACTCATTTCTTATTTGATATTAGCAGTCTTGCAATAATTCTCATAAAATTGGCTGAAAACGAGTCACGATTTGCAAATTCTAAATGAGAATCATCCAAAGGCTGGCTATTTTATGTAGTACCTTTTCAGTAGTAGAGTATTGGTGAATGAGTACTGAAGTGCAAAAACTTAACACTCGTCCAGACATTAAATAAAAATTTGCAAATTTAGGGTCGTAGTACTGTGCATGAGTGGTGTAGAAACACCACGAAACATGAATAAAATTTGAATTTCACAATTCAGACAAGAGCAGATTAAACTTGATTGTGAATCCTGACTGATGTTGTCTCGATAATCATGTTCTCCATTTAATTTGTATGCCCTCACATTGATCTTTAATGCTCTTTTTGTGTGTTAATCTCCCCCAGACAGAACCTGTTCTCCTTGCCAGTTAATGAGCACAAGTGACACAAAAACCAGATGTATAGATTCCCTCAAACTGTTTGTGACAGTTATTTGATTTCCTCTTTTTCCGGACTCACATAATACTTGTACTAAGCTATTACCAGAGCTTAATTAAGTGGCCAGTTTTTAAAATTTTTTCCAAACACTAAAAAATTCATAGTTGACAATCTATATTTAAAAGGAAAAGTTTATAATTTATTTTCAAAATAATGATATTAGCTGTTGTTTTATTTTGTTGTAATATTAATCATTATTTTATCACCACCGCAGTGTGTAAAAAGGTTTTCTTGTTATGATTCTCTGGCAATAACTTTTACTCCGAGGCTCCTAAAATTTACTGGATATGTTCTTTATCACTATTTTGGGATTCCTTGTGGCCTCATTTTGAAGAAACAAGATGGCTGCCACAGCAGTTTTGTGAAAATGACCTTTTTGTGTAAAGACAAACTGTCAATGTTTCAGCTGCAGAAGATTGAGTTCCTTTTATGGGTGATGTAATACCAAATATCTATGTCCTCTATGGGCATGTAAACATTTGACTTTGAGGCTCTTCAAGATCATCAACAGAATGCCAAAGTACTGCACAAGTGTAATAGTACCTCCTGCATTTCTCATATTATTTTAGAGGCTTGGGATCTGAAACCAACGTATTCCATGGGCGTGGATTTTTTAATGTGGTCAGATTGGAACTTGGACCTCTTCTTCAAGGTCAGACAAGGGCACCCAAGCTTAAAAGCATTTAAAACTTGCTTGTTATTGACCGTAGCAGTTTGCTATGTATAACCAACCTATAGGAAATCATGTGCTGGAATTCTTTTGGCCCCTCTTTCAGGGTCAAATGAGAGTAGCAAAACTTAAAAGTGGTTATAACTGGCTTATTGGTCACAGAGGTTTCCACTTTGAAACCAAACTATAGGACATTGTGGGCTGGGCATCTTTTGATGTGGTATATCATGGGCTGGGAGTGTTTTGATATTTTTAATCACCTTGGACCCCTTGTTCAAGGTGAAACAAGGGTAGCCAAATTTAAAAGTGCTTCTTACTACTTTACTGTAATTATAAATCATTCGATAAGAAATCATAGCCTGGGGATCTCATCTTGTTAATGCATATTATTGCACCTGGCATGGATCTTAAGAGTAAGTGTTTACTTAAACCATTTGACTTTTGGTGGAATACAAAAATGCATAGGTTCTATGATGTAGGTCTAGTTAAGCGGCCAATCAGGGACGCTTATTTGTTTTCACGTAACTTCTTGGACTTTCAATAACTTTTTGGGCTTTCAAATTTTTCTTTCCTTTTTATCTTTCTTTAAAATTATAGGAGCGGGAAAAATTTTTGGGATACTTTGCGGAGACCTCAAGCTTTATTTAAGGTAACCTTAAGCATTTTTCAAAAACACCCCGTCATCGCGTTTCAGAAAAAAAAACACACCTGTGCTATAAAATTTATCAGGTATATTCTAGACCTATATCCACAGGTCAGAAAGGATTTCCTGATCAATTGGACCATAGATGGCTCAATGGGAGACATTTTATTTTGGTAATTTTTTTAACAATGAGTACTTGGTCTGTATCTCAAAAATGGTCAGGATTTCGGCGTTTTGTTGGAATAACTTATTCAGCTACTCCAGTTCACTTAGTTTTTCACTTTTTTTCAACCAAACTTGGCATATATATTAAGATTTACCAAAGGATTATCCTGACTTTATGGTGACCTTAAACTGTTAAAATAATTGGAACTATGGCCCCCTAAAGTCATAAAATGTGGAATAAATCCGTCTGGCCCCTTTCTTTTTCCATATCTAACGTATATTGATATTGAAGTAGATGAAAAGAAGACTCTTACTACCTTATGATTTCAATATTAATGATGTTATGGCCATCTTAAACTTAAAATGTAGGGTTTTTCAGCCCTAAGCTCAGTTAATGTTTAAATTTTTAAAATAAAACTTGGCACATTTATAAAGGTTGGCAGAAAGGGACATTCTCATTTTATGGTCACCTTAAAGTCGCAATATGAATGAAGTTATGTCACCTTACAGTGAAAAAAGGAAGTTTTCAGCCTCTAGCTATCTTATTGTTCAACTGACCTCAGCTACACTTTATGCACTTATAAAGGGTGACAAAAGGGACATTCTTTTATTTTATGGTCACCTTAAAGTCCCAATATGAATGAAGTTATGGCCACCTTGCAGTGAAATTATGGAGTAATTACTTTCCAGCTATCGTATTGTTCAGCTGACCTCAGTTAAATTTTGCACTTATTAAAGATGAAAATAGGGACATTTTTATTTTCTTTCCACCTTGGAGTTCCATTACAAGTACAGTCATGGGCACCTTGAAGTAAAAATGATAGTTTTTACCTCCCAACTGACTTACTGTTCAGTGACATCAGTTCAACTTGACACATTGATTAAGTTTAAGGAAGACTTTTAATGACCTTTGTCCTTAAAATTTATGTTTTTACTTCAGCTGACTTCTCAGTCAGCTGACATTATGGCATCACTCTACGGCGTCTGTGTGAACAACTTCCCCTCCAAAACTACAAGACCCAGAGACATGCTGTTTTTTAAAAAGATATCTATCGAGGATGATAAATCGTAAAATCCATGCAGATCTGCCTGATCGTTTGTTTTGCAGAGCCATTAGAGGAGAGGTACCCCCAGCCAAAGTCTGAAAATTTCAACACTTTGTCACAATTTTCTCATTGACTATTGCAGGGATTTCTCTCATTATCTTGCATATATGCACTAGACCACCAGTAGATTCCCTTGTGCGAGTATCAGGCCTGGATCTTTCTTAATTATTTTTTTATGAATTTTTGATGTATTAAAATTCATGTATTCATGCACTAAATCACTTATAACTTTAAAAGTATTACATTTAGAGCATTTTGTTAAATGTGTTTTTGATGTAGTTTTGTGTCAGTTATGACATAGTAAAATTTCAGAACTGTAGTCCCTTACATAATTGTATCCCCGACGTGAAGCGGGGATACTATGGATTCATCATCGTCCGCGTCCGCAGAGATTTCTTGTTAGCGACCTACAGTCCACATTTCTTTCCAGATTTCTTTCATATTTGGCAGGTGGCTTGATATGGTAGAGGACTCGCCACCCTATTTTTTTGGTAGGCTTTATGTATAAATTAGGCCTGTGGTAGACAAAAATGTCTAAAATGTGGAATATTGCTTGTTAGCGACCTACAGTCTACATTTCTTTCCAGATTTCTTTCATATTTGGTAGGTGGCTTGGTATGCTAAATCATGATAAATGGTCATCCTTGAGCCTCTATCTTCCAGTTAGGGGAATGTCAGTTACTTGTCAGTTGGGGCTGTACCTGTACAGTCGGATTGGTTAAATATCGCTTTGAGTCCTGTAGTATATGGAGATATTACGCTGAGTATAAATACATAATAAATAAAAATAAATGCTAGAGGACTCGCCACCCTATCTTTTTGGTAGGCTTTATGTCTAAATTAGGCCTGTGGTAGACAAAAATGTCTAAAATGTATTAAAATTCATGAAATCATGCACTAAATCACTTATAACTTGAAAAGTGTTGCATTTAGAGCATTTTGTTAAAATATGTTATTCAGATACTTTTTTCATAGCTACAACATGGTGAGTAACTTGGGTGTCTGTCTCAATAGCTAAGTGAGTAATAGCTACTTTTGGGCTTTTCAGTAACTTCCATCATGAGTAAAATCACTTGTAACTTGAAAACTATTGCTTTTACAGAATTTCGTATAAATATGTTATTTAGCTACTTTTGGGTCAGCTATAACATAGTAAAATTTCAGACCTGTAGCTCATGGCATAGCTGAGTAATAGCTACTTTTACGTTATCACTGTTGAGTAAATTACTTATAACTTCAAAAGTATTGCATTTAGAGTATTTTGTTTCAATATGTTATTCACCTATTTCGGAGTCAGCTATAACATAGTGAAGTTCCAGACCTATGGCTCATTGCATAGCTGAGTAATAGCTACTTTGAAGTTCACACTGTTGAGTAAATCAGTTGTAATTGGAAAACTATTGCATTTACAGAAATTTGTGTAAATATGTTATTCAGCTACTTTTGGGTCAGCTATAACATAGTGAAATTACAGACCTGTAGCTCATGACACAACTGAGCAATAGCTATTTTCAGGTACTGACTGTTGAGTAAATCACTTGTAACTTGAAAAATATTGCATTTGGAGTATTTTGTTAAAATATGTTGTTCACCTACTTTTGGGTCAGCTATAACATCGTGAAATTACAGACTTATAGCTCATGGCATAGCTGAGCAATAGCTATTTTCAGGTTTTTACTATTGAGTAAATCAGTTATAACTTGAAAACTATTGCATTTACAGTATTTTGCTTAAATATGTTGTTCACCTACTTTTGGGTCAGCTATAACATAGAAAAAATTTAGACATGTAGCTCATTGCATAGCTGAGTAATAGCTACTTTGAGGTTATCACTGTTGAGTAAATCAGTTATAACGTGAAAACTATTACATTTACAGTATTTTTTTTAAATATGTTATTCACAAAATTTTTGGTCAGCTATAACAGAGTGAAATTGCAGACCTCTGTGTCATGGCATAGCTTACTAATATCTACTTTCAGGTTCTCAATGTTGAGTAAATCATTGTATCCACTGGATAGCCACAGTATGTAGAGAGATTTCACCATTACACCGCTCTAACGAAAAAAATATTATAGCTAGCCTTCTCAAGTTTGCAAGGTATATTAGAGGGTGCACTACAGTATTCTATTGGTAGGCTTTATGTCTAAATTAGGCCTGTGGCTAAATTACTTGCCTACTAAAATGAGTAATTTTGCATTTTCTCTAAAAGTATTGCAGATAGCAAATTTTTCTTAAATAACTCATTCACCTACCTTTTAGAGAGCTTTCACATGCTGAAGTTCCAGACCTGTAGGTAATTAGTCACCTACTCAAAATGAGTAAATGCGAATTATCTCTAAAAGTATTGCAGATAGCCAATTTTTCTCAAATAACTCATTCACCTACTTTTGGGAGAGCTTTCACTTGGTGAAGTTTCAGACCCGTAGCTAATTACTCACCTACTCAAAATGAGTAAATGCAAATTATCTCTAAAAGTATTGCAGATAGCCAATTTTTGTCAAATAACTCCTTCACCTACTTTTGGGAGAGCTTTCACTTGGTGAAGTTTCACACCTGTAGCTAATTATTCACCTACTCAAAATGAGTAAATGCTAATTATCTCTAAAAGTATTGCAGATATCCAATTTTTCTCAAATAACTCATTCACCTACTTTTGGGAGAGCTTTCACATGGTGAAGTTCCAGACCCATAGGTAATTATTCACCCACTCAAAATGAGTAAATGCGAATTATCTCTAGAAGTATTGAAGATAGCCAGTATTTCTCAAATAACTCATTAATATAAAAACAACTTATAAGAAGTCATGGGCTGCGAATCTTTTCATGTGGTCAGATTTGACCTTGGGCCCCTCCTGCTTATTATTGGTCCTAGAGGTTTGCAAGGTGAAAACGACTTATAGGAAATCATGGGCTGCGAATCTTTTGATGTGGTCAGACTTCACCTTGGGCCCCTGCTTCAGGGTCAAATAAGGGTAGCCAAACTTAAAGTGCTTTCAGCTTGCTTATTAACGAAAAATGCTGTTTATTTTCTAAGCTATGTTGGTTGGCCTTTGTCGGTGGATACATCCTGCATCTGGCCACAGATGCGTCCTTGTCTAGTTAATTAATTGCTGTAAAACATAAACATTCTACTGCAGTAAATAATCTTTTTCTCACCTGCATCTTATTTCAGTGAGGGGAGTGAGGAAAAGGCAGTCTTTTTCTGCACAGATCTGCCCCCTCCCCACTCCCCTCAAATAAAAATGCATGTGAGAAAAGACTTGCCTCTGTGTATGGGGGATAGATGGGTGAGATGGGGAAGTGAGATTATGTGTGTGTTGTAAGTCTCACTTCCCGCCATTCAAACAAAGAGGAGAATATGTGTGCAATGTGTGTATCTTTTCTGTCTTGCAAAAAAAAAAAAAAAAAAAGAAACTGAAAGATAATGGAAAGGTTCACTCTGACTGAGCTTTATCAAGCCTAGCTGTGCATGCTGTTATTCTGCTTACAGTCAAATACTGCAACTGATACCATTTTTATGTCAGCTGACTTGTCAGTCAGCTGACATTATGTCGTCACTCTGCGGCGTGGGCGTACGCGTACGTGTGAACAACTTCTCCTCCAAAACTACAAGGCCTAGAGACGTGCTGTTTTTTTTAAAAGATACCTTATCTATCGAGGATGAAAAATTGTTCAAGGCATGCAAATCTGTCTGTTCGTCTGTTTGCTAGAGACATTACAAGGGGGGTACCCCCACCAAAAGTGTGAAAATTTCAACACTTAATCACAATTTTCTCAGTGACTATTGCAGGGATTTCTCTCATATCTTGCATATATGTACTAGGCCACAGGTAGATTCTCTTGTGTGAGTATGAGACCTGGATCTGTCTTACTTTTTTTTTAATAAATTTTTTTAATAATTTTTAATGCATTAAAATTCAGGAAATCATGCACAAAATCATTTATAACTTGAAAAGTGTTGCATTTAGAGCATTTTGTTAAAATATGTTATTCAGCTACTTTTTTCATAGCTACAATATGGTGAGTAAGTTGGGTGCCTGTCTCAATAGCTAAGTGAGTAATAGCTACTTTTGGGCTTTTCAGTAACTTCCATCATGAGTAAAATCACTTGTAACTTAAAAACTATTGCATTTAGAGAATTTCGTATAAATATGTTATTCAGCTACTTTTGGGTCAGCTATAACATAGTAAAATTTTAGACCTGTAGCTCATGGCATAGCTGAGTAATAGCTACTTTTAGGTTATCACTGTTGAGTAAATCGCTTATAACTTCAAAACTATTGCATTTAGAGAATTTCGTATAAATATGTTATTCAGCTACTTTTGGGTCAGCTATAACATAGTAAAATTTCAGCACTGTTGCTCATGTCATAGCTGAGTAATAGCTACTTTTAGGTTATCACTGTTGAGTAAATCGCTTATAACTTGGAAACTATTGCATTTACAGTATTTTGTTTCAATATGTTATTCACCTATTTTGGGATCAGCTATAACATAGTGAAGTTTCAGATCTGTGGCTCATTGCATAGCTGAGTAATAGCTACTTTGAAGTTCTCACTATTGAGTAAATCAGTTGTAACTTAAAACCTATTGCATTTAGAGAATTTCTTATAAATATGTTATTCAGCTACTTTTGGGTCAGCTATAACATAGTAAAATTTCAGACCTGTAGCTCATGGCATAGCTGAGTAATAGCTACTTTTAGGTCATCACTATTGAGTAAATCAGTTGTAACTTGAAAACTATTGCATTTACAGTATTTTGCTTAAATATGTTGTTCACCTACTTTTGGGTCAGCTATAACATAGTAAAATTTCAGACCTGTAGCTCATTGCATAGCTGAGTAATAACTACTTTGAGGTTGTCACTATTGAGTAAATCAGTTGTAATTGCAAAACTATTGCATTTAGAGAATTTCGTATAAATATGTTATTCAGCTACTTTTGGGCCAGCTATAACATAGTGAAATTTCAGATCTGTAGGTCATGGCATGGCCGAGTAATAGCTACTTTGAAGTTCTCACTATTGAGTAAATCAGTTGTAATTGGAAAACTATTGCATTTAGAGAATTTCGTATAAATATGTTTTTCAGCTACTTTTGGGTCAGCTATAACATAGTAAAATTTCAGACCTGTAGCTCATGGCATAGCTGAGTAATAGCTACTTTTAGGTCATCACTATTGAGTAAATCAGTTGTAACTTCAAAACTATTGCATTTACAGTATTTTGCTTAAATATGTTGTTCACCTACTTTTGGGTCAGCTATAACATAGTAAAATTTCAGACCTGTAGCTCATTGCATAGCTGAGTAATAACTACTTTGAGGTTCTCACTATTGAGTAAATCAGTTGTAATTGCAAAAGTATTGCATTTAGAGAATTTAGTATAAATATGTTATTCAGCTACTTTTGGGTCAGCTATAACATAGTAAAATTTCAGACCTGTAGCTCATGGCATAGCTGAGTAATAGCTACTTTTAGGTCATCACTATTGAGTAAATCAGTTGGAACTCGAAAACTATTGCATGTACAGTGTTTTGCTTAAATATGTTGTTCACCTACTTTTGGGTCAGCTATAACATAGTAAAATTTCAGACCTGTAGCTCATGGCATAGCTGAGTAATAGCTACTTTGAGGTTATCACTGTTGAGTAAATCGCTTATAACTTGGAAATTATTGCATTTAGAGTATTTTGTTTCAATATGTTATTCACCTATTTTGGGGTCAGCTATAACATAGTGAAGTTCCAGACCTGTGACTCATTGCATAGCTGAGTAATAGCTACTTTGAAGTTCTCAATGTTGAGTAAATCACTTATAATTTGAAAACTATTGCATTTAGAGAATTTTGTATAAATATGTTATTCAGCTACTTTTGGGTCAGCTATAACATAGTAAAATTTCAGACCTGTAGCTCATGGCATAGCTGAGTAATAGCTACTTTTAGGTTATCACTGTTGAGTAAATCACTTATAACTTGGAAACTATTGCATTTAGAGTATTTTGTTTCAATATGTTATTCACCTATTTTGGGGTCAGCTATAACATAGTGAAGTTCCAGACCTGTGGCTCATTGCATAGCTGAGTAATAGCTACTTTGAAGTTCTCACTGTTGAGTAAATCAGTTGTAATTGGAAAACTATTGCCTTTACAGAAATTTGTGCAAATATGTTATTCAGCTACTTTTGGGTCAGCTATAACATAGTGAAATTACAGACCTGTAGCTCATGGCACAACTGAGCAGTAGCTATTCTCAGGCACTGACTGTTGAGTAAATCGGCTATAACTTGAAAAATATTGCATTTGGAGTATTTTGTTAAAATATATTGTTCATCTACTTTTGGGTTAGCTATAACATAGTGAAATTACAGACCTATAGCTCATGGCATAGCGGAGCAATAGCTATTTTCAGGTTCTCACTATTGAGTAAATCAGTTGTAACTTGAAAACTATTGCATTTACAGTATTTTGCTTAAATATGTTGTTCACCTACTTTTAGGTCAGCTATAACAGAGCAAAAATTCAGACTTGTAGCTCATTGCATAGCTGAGTAATAGTTACTTTGAGGTTCTCACTCTTGAGTAAATCAGTTGTAACTTGAAAACTATTACATTTAGAGTATTTTGTTAAATATGTTATTCACAGACGTTTTGGTCAGCTATAACATAGTGAAATTGCAGACCTCTATGTCATGGCATAGCTGAGCAATAGCTTCTTTCAGGTTCTCACTGTTGAGTAAATCATTGTATCCAACCTGTAGGAAATCATGGGCTGGGAATCTGTTAATATGGTCCGATTTGACCTTGGAACCCTCCTTCAAGGTCAAATGAGGATAGCCAAACATAAAAGTGCTTATAACTCGCTTAATATTGGTCCTAGAGGTTTGGAATGAAAACCAACCTATAGAAAATCATGAGCTGGGAATTTTTTGGTGTGGTCGGATTTCACCTTGGAGCCATCCTTCAAGGTCAAATGAGGATAGCCAAACTTAAAAGTGCTTATAACTCGCTTATTATTGGTCCTAGAGGTTTGGAATGGAAAACCAACCTATAGAAAATCATGGGCTGGGAATCTTTTGGTGTGGTCAGATTTCACCTTAGACCCCTCCTTCCAAGTCAAACGAAGATAGCCAAACTTAAAGTGCTTATAACTCGCGTATTATTGGTCTTGGAGGTTTGGGATGGTAAACCAACATATAGGAAATCATGGGCTGGGATTCTTTTGGTGTGGTCAGATTTGACCTGGGACCCCTCCTTCAAGGTCAATTGAGGATAGCCAAACTTACAATTGCTTAGAACTCGCTTATTATTGGTCCTACAGGTTTGGGATGGTAAACAAGCTACAGGAAATCATGGGCTGGGAATTTTTTTGTGTGGTCGGATTTGACCTTGGACCCCTCCGTCAAGGTCAAACAAGGATAGCCAAACTTAAAAAGTGCCTATGACTCACTTATTATTGGTCCGAGAGGTTTGGGATGGTAAACCATCCTAAATTCTTTGGCTGGGAATCTTTTGGTATGGTCAGATTTGACCTTTGGACCCCTTCTTCATGGTCGAACGAGGATATTGCATTTATAGTATTTCTCTAAATATTTTTAACCTACTTTTTACACTTAAACAATTACCTTGTTACTTTATTTCATAATACCATTTGCAGGGCACAACTTTTTTGTCCTTTTCTTCTGTCAGCTTCGGAATATCTTTCGAACATGCTGTTCAGTTACCATTTACTGTATTTCTGTACAGCCCTTTCCCTGATAATTATGCTTTCCTCTCATTATCACCATCACAAATCAAAAACATTCAGTCAGCTGACACAGTGCCCGTTCACGGGCACTCTCCTCTTGTTAGATAATCCACTTTCCCATAAGATACAAAACACAGTAAAGCTTACCCTCTCCTTACAATCTCATGCCACAACTACTACAGCTATATTAATTCAAGTCTCCATCCAGGCCGCTTGTTTTTGTTAGCAAAAACCTTTTTCTAGTTATTATTACTTCAAAATCGAAAATTGATTTTGAAGTATGTTGGTCAGTGGGTTTGTTTGTTTGTTTTTTGTTTGTATGTTAGTTAGCACGTTCTAGGCCACGATTTTGAAGCTAGGATTTTCATTTTTCTTCCTATAACATTGTCAGGGGTCAGAATAGAGAAGGACCGAATTTTGACAAAATCGGTAGCATTTTCACATAGCTATGACCATTTTAGCTTCTCTGAGTAAATGACTTATAACTCTGAAACTCTTGCATTTACAGCATTTCTGTTAAATATGTTGTTCAGGTACTTTATCTTTAGCTATCAGATGGTGCATAGTTTGGAGCTCTGTTGCATTAGCTAAGGGAGTAATAGCTATTTCTCTAATTAGTAGCACATTTTAAAAATGAGAATGTGTCAAATTTCTTCGAAAGTATCATACATTGGGACTTTCTTTCAATGCGTAATTTACTATGTTTGGGTAAGTTATGACATAATGAAGTTGCAGACCTGTAGCTCATTCCGTAGCTGAGCAATAGCTACTTTCAGGCTCTCACTCTTGAGTAAATTGTTTGTAATTTTAAAACTATTGCATTTAAAGTATTTTGTTGAAATTGTTATTCGCCTACTTTTAGGGGCAGGTGTAACATAGCTCATTCCATAGCTGAGCAATAGCTACTTTGAGGTTCGCACTGTTGAGTAAATCGCTTGCAACTTTAAAACTATTCCATTTAGAGTATTTTATTGAAATATGTTATTCACTTACTTTTAGGTCAGGTGTAACATTGTAAAATTTCAGACCTGTAGCTCATTCCATAGCTGAGCAATAGCTACTTTCAGGATCTCACTATTGAGTAAATCGCTTGTAACTTTAAAACTTTTGCATTTAGAGTATTTTATTGAAATATGTTATTCACTTACTTTTAGGTCAGGTATAACATAGAAAAATTTCAGACCTGTAGCTCATTCCATAGCTGAGCAATAGCTACTTTCAGGATCTCACTGTTGAGTAAATCCTTTGTAACTTTAAAACTATTGCATTAAGAGTATTTTGTGAAATATGTTATTCACCTACTTTTGAATCAGCTACAACATAATCAAATTGCGGACCTGTAGCTCATTCCATAGCTGAGCAATAGCTACTTTGAGGATCTCACTGATGAGTAAATCGCTTGTAACTTGAAAACTATGGCATTAACAATATTTTGTAGAAATATATTATTCATCTACTTTTGGGAAAGCTATAACATAGTGAAATTGCAGACCTGTAGCTCATTCCATAGCTGAGCAATAGCTACTTTGAGTTGGCCAAATTTGGACCCAATGCAAAGGATGTGTAGTTGGAATCTTGTAATGCAGTAAGTTATCAGTGGATTGCAGCAAGATGTCGAAGTTACGACTCAGCTGCAGCCTGAGTGCTCGTTTTTTTATTGCGAAAAATACACTTACCATTTCCTGACCATTGCTATATGTTGGTGCCATCCAACTCACTGGCCAACGTTGAGAAACGTTTTAAGAAACCTTAAGAGGCCAGTGAGTGAGTGTGAACTAGCATGTCCCCCTAGTGGTCATGTGACCACGCTAGTAAACAACCTTCATTAAGCGTCCCGCAAGGGACGCTTGTTTGTGTATGGGAGAGCTTCTGGCTCCGCCGGCTCCGCATTTTGTTTTCCTTATAACTCTGTAACCGTTAGGCGGATTCTTTTCAAATTTGGCAGGTTTAGGCAGTAGCCCTGGGGAATTTTTTTGAATATGCTGCAGTGACATTTCAACCAATCAGAGAGGTCACATGACCAAAAATGTCTTTTTTCGATGGGGAAGCTTGTCCGGATGATAACTTGAAAGGAATTTTATCAATTCACCTGAAACTTGGCAAATACATTCATTCTATTAAAATCTGGAAATCATTAGATTTTGGCATTGATTGGTCAAGAAATGGCCGAGTAATTAATGATTAATTAATCATTACGAATTTTCCAAATAAGGAAAACACAAAAATGCTTATATCTCGAAAACCGTGCTAGATAGAGCGATTTCGACGAAATTTTTGACCCGCAGGGTATCTCTGCGGAGTAGTTTTCCCAATTTTCAAAAAATTTTTCTCTCGCCCAAAATGGCGGCCATTTTGAATTTTCAAAATTTTCGCAAAAATTGCAAAACACAAAAATGCTTATATCTCAAAAACCGTGCTAGATAGAGCAATTTCGACAAAATTTTTGACCAGCAGGATATCTCTGCGGAGTACTTTTCCCAATTTTCAAAATATTTTTGTCTCGCCAAAAATGGCGGCCATTTTGAATTTTCGAAATTTTCGCAAAAATTGCAAAACACAAAAATGCTTATATCTCGAAAACCGTGCTAGATAGAGCGATTTCGACGAAATTTTTGACCCTCAGGGTATCTCTGCAGAGTAGTTATCCCAATTTTGCAAAAAATTTTATCTCGCCAAAAATGGCGGCCATTTTGAATTTTCGAATTTTTCGCAAAAATTGCAAAACATAAAAATGGTTATATCTCGAAAACCGTGCTAGATAGAGCGATTTCGACGAAATTTTTGACCCTCAGGGTATCTCTGCAGAGTAGTTATCCCAATTTTGAAAAAATTTTTGTCTCGCCAAAAATGGCGGCCATTTTGAATTTTCAAATTTTTCGCAAAATTGCAAAACACAAAAATGCTTATATCTCGAAAACCGTGCTAGATAGAGCGATTTCGACGAAATTTTTTACCCACAGGGTATCTCTGCAGAGTAGCCATGCCAATTTTCAAAAAATTTTATCTTGCCAAAAATGGCGGCCATTTTGAATTTTCGAATTTTTCGCAAAAATTGCAAAACATAAAAATGGTTATATCTCGAAAACCGTGCTAGATAGAGCGATTTCGACGAAATTTTTGACCCTCAGGGTATCTCTGCAGAGTAGTTATCCCAATTTTGAAAAAATTTTTGTCTCGCCAAAAATGGCGGCCATTTTGAATTTTCAAATTTTTCGCAAAATTGCAAAACACAAAAATGCTTATATCTCGAAAACCGTGCTAGATAGAGCGATTTCGACAAAATTTTTTACCCACAGGGTATCTCTGCAGAGTAGCCATGCCAATTTTCAAAAAAATTTTATCTTGCCAAAAATGGCGGCCATTTTGAATTTTCGAATTTTTGCGTAAAAATTGCAAAACACAAAAATGCTTATATTTCGAAAACCGTGCTACATAGAGCGATTTCGACGAAATTTTTTATCTTCAGGGTATCTCTGCAGAGCAGCTATCCCAAAGAGCTTTCACTTGGTGAAGTTTCAGACCCATAGCTAATTGCTCACCTACTCAAAAAGAGTAAATGCGAATTACTTCTAAAAGTATTGCAGATGGCCAATTTTTCTCAAATAACTCATTCACCTACTTTTGGAAGAGCTTTCACATGGTGAAGTTTCAGACCCATAGCCAATTATTCACCTACTCAAAATGAGTAAATGTGAATTATTTCTAAAAGTATTGCAGATAGCCAATTTTTCTCAAATAACTCATTCACCTACTTTTGGGAGAGCTTTCACATGGTGAAGTTTCAGACCCATAGCTAATTATTTACCTACTCAAAATGAGTAAATGCTAATTATCTGTAAAAGTATTGTGGATACCCAATTTTTATCAAATAACTCATTCATCTACTTGTGGGAGAGCTTTCACATGGTGAAGTTTCAGACCCATAGCTAATTACTCACCTACTCAAAATGAGTAAATGCGAATTATCTCTAAAAGTATTGCAGATAGCCAATTTTTCTCAAATAACTCATTCACCTACTTTTGGGAGAGCTTTCACTTGGTGAAGTTTCAGACCCATAGCTAATTACTCACCTACTCAAAATGAGTAAATGCGAATTATCTCTAAAAGTATTGCAGATAGCCAATTTTTCTCAAATAACTCATTCACCTACTTTTGGGAGAGCTTTCACTTGGTGAAGTTTCAGACCCATAGCTAATTACTCACCTACTCAAAATGAGTAAATGTGAATTATCTCATAAAGTATTGCAGATAGCCAATTTTTGTCAAATTAATCATTCACCTACTTTTGGGAGAGCTTTCACTTGGTGAAGTTTCAGACCCATAGCTAATTACTCACCTACTCAAAATGAGTAAATGCGAATTATCTCTAAAAGTATTGCAGATAGCCAATTTTTCTCAAATAACTCCATCACCTACTTTTGGGAGAGCTTTCACTTGGTGAAGTTTCAGACCCATAGCTAATTACTCACCTACTCAAAATGAGTAAATGCGAATTATCTGTAAAAGTATTGCAGATAGCCAATTTTTCTCAAATAACTCATTCACCTACTTTTGGGAGAGCTTTCACTTGGTGAAGTTTCAGACCCATAGCTAATTACTCAACTACTCAAAATGAGTAAATGCGAATTATCTCTAAAAGTATTGCAGATAGCCAATTTTTCTCAAATAACTCATTCACCTACTTTTGGGAGAGCTTTCACTTGGTGAAGTTTCAGACCCATAGCTAATTACTCACCTACTCAAAATGAGTAAATGCGAATTATCTCTAAAAGTATTGCAGATAGCCAATTTTTCTAAAATAACTCATTCACCTACTTTTGGGAGAGCTTTCACTTGGTGAAGTTTCAGACCCATAGCTAATTATTCACCTACTCAAAATGAGTAAATGTGAATTATCTCTAAAAGTATTGCAGATAGCCAATTTTTCTCAAATAACTCATTCACCTACTTTTGGGAGAGCTTTCACTTGGTGAAGTTTCAGACCCATAGCTAATTACTCACCTACTCAAAATGAGTAAATGCGAATTATCTCATAAAGTATTGCAGATAGCCAATTTTTGTCAAATTAATCATTCACCTACTTTTGGGAGAGCTTTCACTTGGTGAAGTTTCAGACCCATAGCTAATTACTCACCTACTCAAAATGAGTAAATGCGAATTATCTGTAAAAGTATTGCAGATAGCCAATTTTTCTCAAATAACTCATTCACCTACTTTTGGGAGAGCTTTCACTTCGTGAAGTTTCAGACCCATAGCTAATTACTCACCTACTCAAAATGAGTAAATGCGAATTATCTCTAAAAGTATTGCAGATAGCCAATTTTTCTCAAATTAATCATTCACCTACTTTTGGGAGAGCTTTCACTTGGTGAAGTTTCAGACCTATAGCTAATTACTCGTCTACTCAAAATGAGTAAATGTGAATTATCTCTAAAAGTATTGCAGATAGCCAATTTTTCTCAAATAACTCATTCACCTACTTTTGGGAGAGCTTTCACTTGGTGAAGTTTCAGACCCATAGCTAATTACTCGCCTACTCAAAATGAGTAAATGCGAATTATCTCTAAAAGTATTGCAGATAGCCAATTTTTCTCAAATAACTCATTCACCTACTGTTGGCAGAGCTTTCACTCTGTGAAGTTTCAGACCCATAGCTATTTATTCACCTACTCAAAATGAGTAAATGCTAATTATCTGTAAAAGTATTGCGGATACCCAATTTTTATCAAATACTCATTCATCTACTTGTGGGAGAGCTTTCACTTGGTGAAGTTTCAGACCCATAGATAATTACTCACCTACTCAAAATGAGTAAATGTGAATTATCTCTTAATAGTATTGCAGATAGCCAATTTTTCTCAAATAACTCATTCACCTACTTTTGGAAGACCTTTCACACACGAAAATGAAAAATTGTGAATATCTTGGAAAAGCTATTTCTTCTGCTTTAATGCTCGGCGGGAGATACACACCACGGCAGTGGTCTTGACAAAAATTTTTGTCTCCCCAAAAATGGTGGCCATTTTGAATTTTCAAAGTTTTTGCAAAACACAAAAATGCTTATATCTCGAAAACTGTGCTATATGGAGCGAACTCAACAAAATTTTGGACCTGCTGGGTATCTGTGCAGAGTAGCCATGCCAATTTTCAAAATATTTTTGTCTCGCCAAATATAGCGGACATTTTTAATTTTTTTATTTTTTGCAAAACACAAAAATGCTTATATCGTGAAAACCGTGCTAGATAGAGCAGACTGCGCTGACTTTGGTTGCCACAACAGTATAAGGCTAGAAACGAAGCATTTTCTTAATACTTTAGCACTCACCTTTATATCCTTTTCGGGACGCTTTGTTTTTGCTATGCAAAAACATTATCTTTTTTTTTTGCGAGCGATCCTCTAGTTATTTTTGTTGGCCATCCCAGAGTGTGGACGTATTTTTTTCTATTGGGATTTTTATTAAGTTTGATGGTTTTTTGTGGCTTTTTGAGTTCTGTGGTAAGACATCTGTGTTGACAATGTCTTCTCAGGACGAAATTAAAAAAGCACAGAGGGAAAGTGCTTTTGTGGCCATTTTATGGTGGATTGAGCGCCACTATTTGTAAGATGGCGGCATTGATGTTTCGTTGTTGGATGAAGAGGATTCCTCTATTCAGAATTCAATTTTTCCTTCAAAAGGCTTGTGTTTCATGAAGATGAGCCAAGTTCTTTTATTTTTATATTTTTTGTCCACTAGATTGAAGATTTACAACAATATACACTGAAACTGTCGGCAGTCTTACTAGCTCCGGCAGGGACAGTTTACAGGTTGCTAGGCAACCAAGGAAGTCGCCATGAAAGACAATTCGATTGTTATAAACCTGTTCACTCGTCGGGTTCATTTAGCCGGGAGTTTGGTAGCAAATATCTCACACACGTCATTCTCTGCCGAAGGGGTGACTGGATGGAATCCCCTTTGGGGTCAGACATGCTCTTGGACAAGTTCCGAATGCAGATTTGATCTGTTTCTCCATTTATTTCTTCCGATGGACTTCAGTCGGAACTTTTCACGGAGGAAAATACCTGAATGACGTCATCCGAACACAATCGAGTTTCCATACCTCCTCAAAGGTCTGGAATCGGTTTGACAGATGACCGGAGTTGTGATTCATCTCAGCAATTGCCTTTTCAGTCTATACTTTTTTACCGGTTTTTCTGCTGGAAACCGGCACCGGTACATATAACTAGTAGCCATTGTCAATTTATTATTCAAGAGTACATGTTCTCTGGTTCTCTGCAGCAGCTAGAGAGCATGTCAAATCTTGGATAAGAATTATTGGAAGTGGTCTAGCAGGACCTCTGGCAGGATTTCTTCAAGGATCTATAAGGATTAGCTACTTCTCATAGAATATCAGCAATTTCTTGGTTTGTCACCAGAATATTTGCAATTACAGTCCTCAAAGATCCTGAATTTTTGCTCACCAGGAGTGTTTCAGATCTTTCAGTGCTCTAACATATCTCTTTAAATATTTTAGTGGGATAAGGAGTGCATTTTTCACTGTTAATGAAGTTTTTTCTTGGTGGACACATGTCAGATGCCCCGAAAAACTTCATTTTGTAATCTCATGTTATGGGGATTCTTATGTTAGGAAGGGCCAAATCTGACATATGACTAGAAACGTCATAAAAGGCACTACAACATATACTTTTGTCCCTTTTATGACAATTCTTCCTCTTACTCTGTTCCTCAGATAGACATGGGGGAATTAGAAGTAATATAAGTTAGTAATGTTTTTAATGGAGTAATTGTTTAGGAGGAATGTATGTCCAGTTTCGCAGATATACAATTTCTTACTTGTTCAGACAGTAGCAGGACTTTTTTCATCCATTTTTTTCACGGAAGCGACAGTAGCAGGAAGTAGTTCTGATCCATATGCAGAAAACATTTGTGGACATGGGTTTTGAAGTTAAAAAAAAAAAAAAAAAAAAGGGCGAGAGACAACAGTTTGATAGGAGCTGTTTATGAAATGATCGACAAAAGGGCGATAACACCAGTAAGATGGGGATATCGCTGCAATTTTACAGTTTATCGGTTGTCATAAGCTGGGAAGAGATGGCTACCACCAATAGTTGAGGTCAGTTAAACAGGCCTTTACATGTACCTTAATTTCGCAATATTGGAATATTTGCTTTTGTTTCTAGTAAGTGAATGGAGGTATTTGTACCTTTCCTTACAGTGGCATTCTTTCGTAGCCGGATTCACGCGAATTTTTATCTTCACTTCAGTGTTGATGACAGATCACACCAGTTCATTGTCTCTTCGCTATGTCAGTACATGGTGAAACTGTGGGATCTATAAGAACGCATCATGTTTTACCAGTATATAGACCATTTCATTGCCTGGCTCTTTGAAATGGTTTATTTTCGGCTCTGCTGGTATCAAATGATAGTGAACATGATGGCTGTAGTAGAAGGCATTCGGTGTCACCACTTTATATACATTTGGTACATGTCTAAAGCCAGGGTTGGATCATGATTTATTATATCAAGTTAAGTCCCAGTCTCAGGGTTTTTATTTTGAATTGCAGATTCTCCAGTTAATGGTTTCTAGGAAGCCATTTTTCTGGTTGGTGGCATGGCTTCATAGGATAAGACAAGGCCATTGGGTCATTTTGGTCAAGGCTATCTTCTAGAGTTCCAGAGATCTTGTGATATTCTCAGGTTCTCAGGGATCATCTTCAGTGGTGGACCGACTTTTCAAATTTGCAGGAGCTCCCATTACTTCATCAGAAGGAGCACAATCTCCTTCTCTTATTAGATGCTTTCTTTTAGGGTTGGGATGCACAATTATGGCATCAAACAGCCAGTGGTCTGTTGTATCATGAGGGGTCAAGACTCCACATTAACAGTGCTACTACCTTTAGAATCATTTGGAAGTCTGATTCGGATTCTAAATCTGTTGATTTCCACAGACAGTTCTTCAGTGGTTTCCTATCTGAACAGGTAGGGAGGTACCCACTTTCAGGAATGTGTTTCCTTATCTGAAGAATCATTCCTTGGACGAATGCGATGGGTTCAGATTCAGGCATATCACTTCCCAGGGTATACAAATGTTCTAACAAATTCTTTGTTCATGAGAGTCAAGGTGATTCAAATTGAATGTGTTTTGGATGACTTTTGAATCTTCTATTCTGATTCAGGTGTTCAATCAAATCTGTCTTTGATTACAATCACCAATGATGGATTTGTTTTGCAACTAGTTTGAACCACAAGCTTGTCTTTTTCAACTTTTCTTGGGATGGACTGGACAGTTTGTTTGGTCCTGTGACCTTGATTCTTCAGGTGATGCAGGTGAATCATTTGGCTTCTAAGGCTCCTTTGGTTTTTCAACCTGTAGTCATTCCTGTTTTGGAACCTTCTTTAGATCATGCTTTGGTGCAAGATAGGTTTCTTTGTCCAGTGAGAGTCTTGAGAGGTTATCTGGATAAGTCAAAGATCTCAGGAAAGTCAAGAAAATTCTTTTTGTAGCTATTAAGAATGGCTACTCCAAGATTTAAGTGCAGAATCATCTGGATTGCATCAGAGTGGCTAGGGATGTCTTATTTTTGGGATCTGGTGGATCTGTTCCACAAAGGTTCCTTTTTAAGGCTTCCCTTGCTGGTGAGTTCAATCATTATGCCATTGGTATCCAATAACCTGAATCTTAAGCTTCCAGTGTATGTGTTTCCTTTCTTAGACTGTGGGGCTTGGGGATCAGGTGCATTACTCATTTCTTGGGAGGATCTGGACAGCTTTGTGTTTGTTTCCAGTGGTTCTCATTCCTCAGGTGACTCAAGATGATCACCTACAGGTGCAGAATCATCATGATTGCACCAGGATAGCCAAGGATTCTTCAGGTGATTTAGAAGATGACCACCTTCAGGTGCAGATTCATCATGATTGAATCATGATGGTCATGGTGGATGTTCTTGGTTGTGGGACCTGGTAAATCTATGCACATCTGAGGCTTCTTTGTGGTGAGCTTCTCAGATACTTCTTTTCTAGATGTAGCAAATTTCCTTAATTATTTCTTTAAGGAAAGGAATCTTAAGCCATCTACTATTGCTGGTTTCAGAATAACAATGGTAGATTGCTTTCCTTGAAGGAGAATAAGTCTCTAGAACTCTTCAGCTGTATAGATTGTTGACATATTTCTATAGAGACAATCCAGTAGTCAATAGGTTAAGCCTTCTTTTCCTTTTGTCTCTGGTCTTGTTTGGTCTCACCAGACAGCCGTTTGAGCCTTTGGGGAAGATTTCTTGGAGGTTATTAACTTTCAAGACGGTTTTTCTTTTGACTTTGGCATTAGGCAAAGGAAGAAGGGTATTTTCGTTAGCTTTGTCTTCCCTTACTTTGAATGAGTATTGCTCACAAGTGGCTCTGGCCATTTATTAGCCAAGATTCAGTTGGCTTTGGATGGGCCTACTTCAGTTAAGCCGGTCGATATACCAGCTCTCAATCACTGGGACAGCAGTTTTACTCAAGATAGATCTCTTTGTCTTGTGAGGTTTTGAAATACTTTTACTTGGGACAAAGGATTCAATGAGGAATTATTATGTCTTGTCTGTGCCTAGTTAGGAAGGCTTTACAGCAGATATTTTCAGGTCTACTATCTTATCTTGCTGTAGGCAGACTAGCTTTTTGACTGAGGAGAAGTCAAATTCTGACTCTCAACAGCAGCGAGTCAAAGCAAGAATCTTTAGGTTTTAGTATAGTGTTTCTGTATATGAATTTTCAGATGCCTGTTACTGGAAACCATAACTTTTTCACCAATTTTCAGTCTCACCTGCTTGGTTTGCTTGTGGTCAGACTTTGATATTGTGTCCTACAGTTTGTTATCTTATAAGTATATGTGTGATACCTATTTTGATACTTTAGTATACATTTGCATCTGTATGTCTGTCATACTATCTGTCTTTTTATTAGGCAGAATTGTTGACTTCATTCAGGCTTGGAATTACACAATATGCTGATGACACTTCCAATATTTGTGTCACCTGTGTGGGTGTTGGATGTTTGTCTAGATGCAACATTCAACTGTGACAATGACTGTCAGTTTGTGAGAACTTCAACTACATACTATGATTTAGGGGATCTGTATGGTATGTGGTGACTGTTGGAAGTTTATATGTTGTGGTATGCATGTAAATTTCAATGTAAACTTCTCATAATGTTTTAGTTGTAGGCTAGGTAGTGAGTCTCTGTTATGATTACTTCCTTCCTACAACAGCAACAACAACAGCAACAAGGCTGTGTTGTTTTGTAGTGCTCAACAGTTCCACTGCCTCATCTGGGAGGTTAGTTTGGATCTGAATGCCTATAGGTTTGTGCTGTGTATGATAGCTGTGCAGAGTGGTGTACTGGGTCTTTAAATTCTAGTACTGCCCTCCTTCCATGAAGGCTGCATTCAGCAATGGTCAGGAAATGGTAAGTGTATTTTTCGCAATAAAATTGAAAAATTTTGTTGTAATTTTAATTTTTATTAGATAAATACTTACCATTTCCTGACCAGGATAGTCCCCCCCTGCCTCCCCGCAGATTCAGTACTAGGGGAGTATTTTCTGCAACAAAAATAATGAAGGTTGTTTACTAGCGTGGTCACATGACCACTAGGGGGACATGCTAGTTCACACTCACTCACTGGCCTCTTAAGGTTTCTTAAAACGTTTCTCAACGTTGGCCAGTGAGTTGGATGGCACCAACATATAGCAATGGTCAGGAAATGGTAAGTATTTATCTAATAAAAATTAAAATTACAACAAAATTTTTCAAGTTTGTTTGTTTGATCCACCCTCTAATAAGAGGCCATTACTTGTATTTTTGGCCAACTTTTAGAACTTGCTTCATAATGAATGGTTAGTTTAAAATTTTAGATTAGTGTTGTAAGCACTTATTAAGCGTCCCGCAAGGGACGCTTGTTTGTGTATGGGAGACCTTCAGGCTCCTTATTTTGTTTTCCTTATAACTCTGTAACCGTTAGGCGGATTCTTTTCAAATTTGGCAGGTTTAGGCAGTAGCCTTGGGGAATTTTTTTGAATATGCTGCAGTGACATTTCAACCAATCAGAGAGGTCACATGACCAAAAATGTCTTTTTTCGATGGGGAAGCTTGTCCGGATGATAACTTGAAAGGAATTTTATCAATTCACCTGAAACTTGGCAAATACATTTATTCTATTAAAATCTGGAAATCATTAGATTTTGGCATTGATTGGTTAAGAAATGGCCGAGTAATTAATGATTAATTAATCATTATGAATTTTCCAAATAAGGAAAACACAAAAATGCTTATATCTCGAAAACCGTGCTAGATAGAGCGATTTCGACGAAATTTGATCTCTGCAGAGTAGTTATCCCAATTTTGAAAAAATTTTTGTCTCGCCAAAAATGGCAGTCATTTTGAATTTTCGAATTTTTTGCAAAAATTGCAAAACATAAAAATGCTTATATCTCGAAAACCGTACTAGATAGAGCGATTTCGACGAAATTTTTGATCCAAAGGGGAACCCCTAAAGAGTAGCCATGCCTATTTTCAAAAAAATTTTGTCTCGCCAAAAATGGCGGCCATTTTGAATTTTCGAATTTTTCGCAAAAATTGCAAAACATAAAAATGTTTATATCTCGAAAAACTTGCTAGATAGAGCGATTTCGATGAAATTTTTGACCCACAGGGTATCTCTGCAGAGTAGCCATGCCAATTTTCAAAAAAATTTTGTCTCGCCAAAAATGGTGGCCATTTTGAATTTTCGAATTTTTCGCAAAAATTGCAAAACATAAAAATGCTTATATCTCGAAAACCCTGCTAGATAGAGCGATTTCGACGAAATTTTTGACCCACAGGGTATCTCTGCAGAGTAGCCATGCCAATTTTCAAAAAAATTTTGTCTCGCCAAAAATGGTGGCCATTTTGAATTTTCGAATTTTTCGCAAAAATTGCAAAACATAAAAATGCTTATATCTCGAAAACCCTGCTAGATAGAGCGATTTCGACGAAATTTTTGACCCACAGGGTATCTCTGCAGAGTAGCCATGCCAATTTTCAAAAAAAATTTGTGTTGCCAAAAATGGCGGCCATTTTGAATTTTCGAATTTTTGCGCAAAAATTGCAAAACACAAAAATGCTAATATCTCGAAAACCGTGCTACATAGAGCGATTTCAACGAAATTTTTGATCTTCAGGGTATCTCTGCAGAGCAGCTATCCCAAAGAGCTTTCACTCGGTGAAGTTTCAGACCCGTAGCTAATTATTTACCTACTCAAAATGAGTAAATGCTAATTATCTCTAAAACTATTGCGGATACCCAATTTTTATCAAATAACTCATTCATCTACTTTTGGGAGAGCTTTCACATGGTGAAGTTTCAGACCCGTGGATAATTACTCACCTACTCAAAATGAGTAAATGCGAATTATATCTTAAAAGTATTGCAGATAGCCAATTTTTCTGAAATAACTCATTCATCTACTTTTGGGAGAGCTTTCACATTGTGAAGTTTCAGACCCATAGCTAATTGCTCACCTACTCAAAATGAGTAAATGCGAATTACCTCTAAAAGTATTGCAGATAGCCACTTTTTCTCAAATAACTCATTCACCTACTTTTGGGAGAGCTTTCACTTGGTGAAGTTTCAGACCTGTAGCTAATTACTCACCTACTCAAAATGAGTAAATGCTAATTATCTCGAAAACTATTGCGGATACCCAATTTTGATCAAATAACTCATTCATGTACTTTTGGGAGAGCTTTCACATGGTGAAGTTTCAGACCCGTAGATAATTACTCACCTACTCAAAATGAGTAAATGCGAATTACCTCTAAAAGTATTGCAGATAGCCAATTTTTCTGAAATAACTCATTCATCTACTTTTGAAGAGCTTTCACATGGTGAAGTTTCAGACCCATAGCTAATTACTCACCTACTCAAAATGAGTAAATGCGAATTATCTCTAAAAGTATTGCAGATAGCCAATTTTTCTCAAATAGCTCATTCACCTACTTTTGGGAGAGCTTTCACTCCGTGAAGTTTCAGACCCATAGCTAATTACTCACCTACTCAAAATGAGTAAATGCTAATTATCTGTAAAAGTATTGCGGATACCCAATTTTTATCAAATAACTCATTCATCTACTTGTGGGAGAGCTTTCACATGGTGAAGTTTCAGACCCATAGCTAATTACTCACCTACTCAAAATGAGTAAATGTGAATTATCTCTAAAAGTATTGCAGATAGCCAATTTTTCTCAAATAACTCATTCACCTACTTTTGGGAGAGCTTTCACTCCGTGAAGTTTCAGACCCATAGCTATTTATTCACCTACTCAAAATGAGTAAATGCTAATTATCTGTAAAAGTATTGCGGATACCCAATTTTTATCAAATACTCATTCATCTGCTTGTGGGAGAGCTTTCACATGGTGAAGTTTCAGACCCATAGCTAATTACTCGCCTACTCAAAATGAGTAAATGCGAATTATCTCTAAAAGTATTGCAGATAGCCAATTTTTCTCAAATAACTCATTCACCTACTTTTGGGAGAACTTTCACTTGGTGAAGTTTCAGACCCATAGCTAATTATTCACCTACTCAAAATGAGTAAATGTGAATTATCTCTTAATAGTATTGCAGATAGCCAATTTTTCTCAAATAACTCATTCACCTACTTTTGGAAGAGCTTTCATACACGAAAATAAAAAATTGTGAATATCTCGGAAAAGCTATTTCTTCTCCTTTAATGCTCGGCGGGAGATACACACCACGGCAGTGGTCTTGACAAAAATTTTTGTCTCTCCAAAAATGGTGGCCATTTTGAATTTTCAAAGTTTTTGCAAAACACAAAAATGCTTATATCTCGAAAACTGTGCTATATAGAGCGAACTCAACAAAATTTTTGACCTGCTGGGTATCTCTGCAGAGTAGCCATGCCAATTTTCAAAATATTTTTGTCTCGCCAAATATAGCGGACATTTTGAATTTTCGAATTTTTTGCAAAACACAAAAATGCTTATATCTTGAAAACCGTGCTAGATAGAGCAGACTGCGCTGACTTTGGTTGCCACAACAGTATAAGGCTAGAAACGAAGCATTTTCTTAATTCTTTAGCACTCACCTTTATATCCTTTTCGGGACGCTTTGTTTTTGCTATGCAAAAACATTATCTTTTTTTTTGCGAGCGATCCTCTAGTTCTTTTTGTTTAGAAATACTGCTTGTCCTTCAGAGTAGACTACTAGATGAAAAAACATCAGTGGGCTATCAACTGCACTGGTTACCAGTATATTAAATCTACAGTGAAATCCTGATGATAGAGGTTGACTATATATCCTGCATATAATCATTTACTAGTATTTCCTGTTTAATGCTGTCATTACCATATTATTTTACTGAGATTAAAATCTGTGTATCATATATATAATCATATATATTTGTAATGGTTTCCTCATTCTCTATACAATCTACCTTGAATTCTCCCCTCTGAACAATGAAACTAAGATAGCAGTTTTTTTCTGTAGAACCCTTTCACAAGTCATTATTAAATACATGTATGTTTTTATGTCTGTTCTATATGTCAGCTGACATACTGCCATGTTCTATGTCTTGGTAGGGACATTGGTTAGGGGGTGTAGGTGTGCACCATCATGGTGTGACCTTGATTTCACCTTGCTGCAATGACCTTGAGTTTGAAAATCTTGTCCGGGTTATATCTTGGAAACTATAATGTGTAGGAAGTTATACTTGGTAGGGACATTGGTTAGGGGTGTAGGTTTGCAACGTCATGGTGTGACCTTGGTTTGATCTTTGACCTTGTCGTAGTGACCTTGACCTATAAAATCTTGTCTGGGCTATATCTCGGAAACCATAAGGTGTAGGATGTTGATTCTTGGTACGGGTATTGGTTAGGGGTTGTAGGTGTGCAACATCATGGTGTGACCTTGATTTGACCTTTGACCTAGTGATAGTGACCATGAGTTTGAAAATTTTGTCCAGGCTGTTTCTTGGATTCCATAAGGTGTAGAAGGCTGATACTTGATAGGGACTTTGGTTAAGGGGTGTAGGTGTGCATCATGGTGTGACCTTTTTGCTATGCCAAAGTTTGTTCACCTGCCATATTTGAGACATCTTTCTCTTATGACAAAGATATATGGGTTGCTGCAAATGATTATTATATGCACTTTTACATAATTGTGCTATTTCCATTGACAGCTATTCTCCAATTAATAAATTTTACACCTTCATAATTTTAGTTTACTGATTATTGCTGTCATCTTGCTATTGAATTGTCTTGTTTTAACACTTTATGTTTACATACATTTTCTTTCTCGTAGATGTTATTTTCTCTGCTTAAATATTATTTGGAGCTTTATATGACTGACACTGCTCTGAAAGTATCCCAATCTTTATTTCACTACTTCTATATCTCATGGTGTTGAAAATTATTTCCCCAGGCTGTGGGGTACGGGCATCTCTGATGGTATTTTTTGTGATGTTTTTCAGCTCACTCTGAAGTCGTCTCTGGACTATAAAGTCAATAACTGTCAGTATATATTTGGAATATGTTGCCACATTTTTATTTTGTTTCTGTATTTTTGTACGCATATTTTGTTTACTGTGCAGTAGGATTGTAGAAAGAGAGTACTTGCAGTGGGCACTCATTTCAGGCCAGAGTGACAGAATATTAGGTTTATACTGCATTTTCTGATAGGCTAGTATTAAATCTGAGCGACACCTTGCAATGCTGTGTTTGCTAATTGTATCCACCGGAAACATCCGGTGGATACTTTGGTTTAGCGTCCGCTACGCCGCCGCCGCCGCGCGTAGAGAGATTTTCGGCGTTAACGCCCTAAGAGGGAAACAACAGCAGCTAGGTTCACCAAATTTGCAGAATATCTTCATTGGGGGGTAAACTTCTCTGGGAAGGAAAATAGCCTCATTCTGAAAAACAAGATGGCCGCCACGGGCATTTCTTTAAAAATAATCTACATTTTTCTACTGGCTCTTCCTCATAGGTAGAAGGTTGAATCTCTTCATAGGTGATATGTATGACACATATACATGTCCTCTACAACCTTGCACACATTTGACCTTGAAGCTCCTAATTCAAGGTCATCCACGGAGTGTCGAAGTAACCCACATAGCGGACTTTAAAAGTGCCTATATCTCCCTTATTATTGGTCCTAGAGGTTTGCAATGTGAAGCCAACCTATAGGAAATCATGTGCTGTGAATCTTCTGATGTGGTCAGATTTGACCTTGGACCCCTCCTTCAAGGTCAAACGAGGATAGTCAAACTTATAAGTGCTTATAACTCGCTTATTATCAATCCTAGAGGTTTGGGATGGTAAACCAACATATAGGAAATCATGGGCTGGGAATCTTCTGGAGTGGTCGTATTTGACTTTGGGCCCCTCCTTCAAGGTCAAACGAGGACAGCCAAAGTTAAAAGTGCTTATAACTCGCTTATTATTGGTGCTAGAGGTTTGGGATGGTAAACCAACGTATAGGAAATCATGGGCTGGGAATCTTCTGGTGTGGTCGGGTTTGACATTGGGCCCCTCCTTCAAGGTCAAACAAGGATAGCCAAAGGTAAAAGTGCCTATAACTCGCTTATTATTGGTGCTAGAGGTTTGGGATGGTAAACCAATATATAGAAAATCATGGGCTGGAAATCTTGTGGTGATGTCGGATTTGACCTTGGGCCCCTCATTCAAGGTCAAACGAGACCAACCAAACTTAAAAGTGCTTATAACTCGCTTATTATTGGTCCTAGAGGTTTGGGATGGTAAACCAGCATCTAGAAAATCATGGGCTGGGAATCTTCTGGTGTGGTCGGATTTGACCTTGGGCCCCTCCTTCAAGGTCAAATGAGGATAGCCAAAGGTAAAAGTGCCTATAACTCGGTTATTATTGGTCCTAGAGGTTTGGGATGGTAAACCAACATATAGGAAATCATGGGCTGGGAATCTTCTGGTGTGGTCGGATTTGACCTTGGACCCCTCATTCAAGGTCAAACGAGGACAGCCAAACTTAGAAGTGCTTATAACTCGCTTATTATTGGTCCTAGAGGTTTGGGATGGTAAACCAGCATATAGAAAATCATGGGCTGGGAATCTTCTGGTGTGGTCGGATTTGACCTTGGGCCCCTCCTTCAAGGTCAAACGAGAATAGCCAAAGGTAAAAGTGCCTATAACTCGCTTATTATTGGTCATAGAGGTTTGGGATGGTAAACCAACATATAGGAAATCATGGGCTGGGAATCTTCTGGTGTGGTCGGATTTGACCTTGGGCCCCTCCTTCAAGGTCAAAGAGGACAGCCAAACCTAAAAGTGCTTATAACTCACTTATTATTGGTCCTAGAGGTTTGGGATGGTAAACCAACATATAGGAAATCATGGGCTGGGAATCTTCTGGTGTGGTCGGATTTGACCTTGGGCCCCTCATTCAAGGTCAAATGAGGGCAGCCAAACTTAAAAGTGCTTATAACTCGCTTATTATCAATCCTAGAGGTTTGGCATGGTAAACCAACATATAGGAAATCATGGGCTGGGAATCTTCTGGAGTGGTCGGATTTGACCTTGAGCCCCTCCGTCAAGGTCAAATGAGGATAGCCAAACTTAAAAGTGCTTATAACTCGTTTATTATTGGTCCTAGAGGTTTGGGATGGTAAACCAACACATTGGAAATCATGGGCTGGGAATCTTCTGGTGTGGTTGGATTAGACCTTGGGGCCCCACGGTCAAGGTCAAATGAGGACAGCCAAACTAAAAAGTGCTTATAACTCGCTTATTATTGGTCCTAGATGTTTGGGATGGTAAACCAACATATAGGAAATCATGCGCTGGGAATCTTCTCGTGTGGTCGGATTTGACCTTGGGCCCCTCCTTCAAGGTCAAATGAGGATAGCCAAACTTAAAAGTGCTTATAACTCGCTTATTATTGGTTTGACAGGTTTTGGTGCATTGTCTTTACGGTGGATACAGTTTGCATCGGTTCTCCGATGCGCTAGGTCTAGTTGGTATTTGTGATGTTTCCAATTTTCTGTATTTTATAGGTGGATCAACTCTGTACATTGAGTCCACCCTCAAATCACCTCTAGACTCTGGTAAGACTGATGGGGACGGAAGTGTGTTTCTCACTGGCCACCTGGGGGATGTGATGAAGGAGAGTGCTCAGATCGCTCACACCTTCGCCAAGTCATTCCTCATGCAGAAGGAGGCGGACAACAGCTTCCTGCAGAAAGCACAGATACATCTACATGTGCCAGAGGTGAGCAACCAGCTGTGTTAGCATTGAAATGCTATTTTTATTGCGTTAATACATCCTATCCAATAGACAATTGCTTTACCGTTCGGCGCAACCGGTCCCGCCAAACGCCAGAAAAAACGTCCTGTATATACTACTAGCAGGACCGGTCACAGAGTCCATTTGCTAGGTGGCGTATCGTACTTCCTTCCTGTCTAGACAGCATGATGTCATCTTTTTCATTTGGCGCATGGAGTGTGCAGACATGTTTTCTACAGAGAGACGTTTTGAAGTTTAACTGCGAATTCATCCATTTTATTTTACTTCCACATATATCTACTGAATTACTGATCATCATGTTGTCCCCAGGACAGAAGAGAGGCACTTGTGGCCACGTTATGGCTATTTTTGATGGCCACTTGAAGATGTCGGGACAAGGGGGTTGGAGAAGACAACTGCGTTCTTAAGAAAGACTGCCCTACAGTGTTTCCTGAGCCTTTTTTTCTGGAGGTCAATTGACCCCCTTCTTTAAAAACCGGGGGTCAATCAAAATTTTTGAGGGTCAGTTAGACTTGACCCCTTCTACTTAAACTGCAGGTTAGAAAAAATAATGGACAAACAATACCTAAAATACCTTACAAAGATAGTGTGTGTGTTAGAGTTACGAAACGTTGGGTACCATGTACCCATGGGGCATCGAAAATGGGGTACAAGTAATATTCTGTCACATTTTCCTCAATAAACAATGTTTAGATACACCCAGTTACTAAAAAGCAATAAATTAGATTTAAATTTATTTATCACTTTGACAGTAAATTATGGTACATTGTACATGGTTGTACATTCATAAAAATATCTGAAGTACACCTGTGTACATCAGGGTAAAGAAAACAAGAAGCACTATTCAATTTTCAATGATATATATATTGACAGTTTCTAAAAAATTATTTTATCTACACTACAAATATGATATCTTTTCTGTTTGAAAGACAAATTATTGTAGCTTATGTTGCTTTTTATTTGACAAAAATCCATTGAGTGGTTCCAAAGTTACAGTGTTTTTTGCTACAATCCCTGTAAATATTTTCGAATTTCAGAGGTGATAATTTCTGGGGAGGTTTCCGGGGTTAAAAATTCAAGAATTTCCGAGATTTAGTAGAACGTGTCTCCCACTGCACAAGGTATTTGTCATCGTTCGGAGACGTTGTTTCCAATTGTGTCCTTGCAAAGATCACCTTTTCTTTCGATATGTAACGTTTCGAATAAGGTTTGCATGGGTACATTGTAACACTGGCCGTTTAAGCTGGATCTGCGTAGCTCTCGTCTCACATGAAATTTTAAAATATACAGCTTATCTTCAGTGCTGTTTTATTGCATGTGCATCTATCTTTCATTAAAAAAAATCTCGAGTCCTTTGTTATTGAATAATGCAAATGCGCATGCGTGACCTCGTGAACTCTTCGCCTCTCGACCTTTTGATGCCACGCATGCGCATTGACAGGTAAACAAACAGGAAATCGGCCATTTTTGTTTTGAAATTGGAATAAATAAAGAATTGCTGCATATATAGACGAAATATTAATATTTCTTTTTTGCAAATACTTCTGCGTCAGTCTGACCCCCAAGTAAATATTATGTGCGTAAATCGCTGGATTTCGACGTCAATTTACGCACGTTTGTGCGTAAACGGAAACACTGCCCTATATGTAAAGCATTTGCACCAGAGCAGGTCCAACAGCTAGCCACCCCCACTTATAGAGAAAGAAAGAACAAAGACAAGAAAATGGTTTTGTCCTCCTCTACCCCTACTCTCGTGGACCCTTCACACGTCTGTGTTTTGGGTAAAGTAGATGGAGAGAAGGCTGTTGTTAAGCCTGAAACCACCCCTTCTGAAAAGAAGAAGAAGCAAAGCAATTCACCCAAACCTTCTCCCAGATCCAGCAAGAAGAAGCCCAGTACCAGCAGCAGACTTTCATCTGAAGATTTGAAAAATCTAGATGACAAATGGGCTGAGAGATTTGCAAGGCTGGAAGCAATGCTGTTGTCCAAATCCTTTGATGTTCCAGTGGAACTGGTGGTGAAACCAGCAGAAGTCATCACCAGCCAGAAGCCATTTTTGGTGCTAGCACCAGTAAGTTGGCTGAATCTGCAAAGCCTTCTGGTCCCAGCCTTGTTCAGGCCTCCGGTGATGCTGTTCCACCCAAGGGAGATGAGATCCAGCAGAATGCCACCCAGCCTGTTGAGGCTGCCGGTGCGGGGACGGCCACCCACCCTGTTCAGGCTCCCACTGCAGGTCCTGATGTACTGCCTTCTGGTACCGGTGATGCTGCCTTCAGTGTAGACCAGACCCTGACTGGTGGTAGAGTTGTCCAGAGCACCAGTGGGTCTGAAAGTGAGGATGACCAGCACAATGAGGCCAGTTCCATGTTGGAAGGAAACTTACGGGACGATTCCCCAGACAGAGAACTCACCAGGGACGAGTCTGCAGATCAAGAACTCTCTGAGGAAGCCAGCTATAGAGAGACAATAAGAGGCATAAGATCCTTCAAGGGTTGGCACAAGGTCCCTGAGTTTGAGAGTGTTTCATCTTCTGATGACAACCCTTTTGCCGGTTCACATGTTCAGCCAACCAGTAAAGTGTCAGTCAAGCTTCCGGTGGAGGATTGGTTTGTGCAAGAAGATGGAAAAGCTTAATCTCACCATCACAGAGGGCTACCCTGCAAGAAATACAGAAACTGCTGGCCTCCTCAAAGATCAATTCATCAAGCCTCCCCAGTTGTCCAGATGGTATAGGATGCATACTGAGAAGAAAGACTGTGACTATACCACTGTATGCTCCTGGTCTCCGGAACCGGCCAAGCTCAACAGTTCTTTTAGTCGGGTTGCAAGACGTAGCCTTCCTACTGCCCCACCCTCCCGGGCCCTCAGCCAGGACATGCTTAGGCGTTGGGAGAGAGCAGCCAGAGAACAAACTGTCATGTTTAACCAGGCGGTTGGACTGTCACGTTGCTTGACCAAGATGCCATGTCCTCTCAGTTAAAGACTTTACATCTGGATAGCACGAAGGGCAAGTCGTCTGAGAGAATGAAGCATGCTGTAGATGAACTTGACTATCTGGTGACCTTCAACTGGTCAATATCTCAAGCCATGGCTCAGTATGGCGAACTTTACCCTTGCTCGCAGGGACAGTTACTTAGAATATCTACATGCTGGGGTGAAGCAGGACACCCTTACAGCTCTGCGTACTGCCCCCGTTCATCTACATTCATTATTCCCTGACAAGCTTATCACCAAGGCTGAAGAGGAAATCTGTAGGAGAGGCGTTCTTCTGGCCAGTCTCACAGACGTCAAGGTCACTTTCACCCTTATGCTCCCAGTGACAAGTCTGTTCATTAACCGTTCCAAAAGTCCGGTAACCCAGCATGGAAGCAAATAAGGATAGGATAGACAGCAAGTCAAGAAAAGTCGTGGCAAGCCTTCAACCTTCTCCCAGAAGCTGGCTAAGGGTTCCAAGCTGCGTAAATGACCATCAATGTGTAGAATTTGTGACCGGACTGAAGGACTCTGTTTATGTGTCCGGTCAGATAGGCTTGAACCCTTGTCCAGTGATAGCTGGAGACTAGAAAGTGACTGTACATTCTCATGTAGACTTTTGTGTTGCATATGCTCATTCTGTTACAGGGTTGCCACAAAAGAAAGGCGTAAATCCCAATTATTGTTACAATCACACAGAAATAAAATATGTGAAAGATGTTTCCTGTGCAGGTCACTTGAGTTCTGCAAATCTTGTCACAAATGTCCCAACTGTTGCTATAGATCCACATGTAGGGGCAAGGCTACACAATTTTTGGGAGAAGTGGGAAGCTCTGGGTTCGAGTCCAAAAGTAGTCACCACACTCAGAGAGGGTTACACCCTTCCCTTCCGGTTCAGACCAAACTTAACCAGATCACCAACTGTCATCCAAACAGGCCCACGTTTTGGAGGCACTGTATCAGATAGTGAACAAAAATGCAGTAGAACCGGTAGCCAACCAAAACTCACTAGGGTTTTACAACCGGCTGTTTTTGGTACCCAAACCCAACAACCAGTGGAGACCTATCTTGGACCTGAGCAACTTGAACACCTTCCTAAACACAGAGTCGTTCAAAATGGAAACCCCAGAGAGAATAAGATCCTCCCTACAGCCAGGGGAGTGGGTCACATCCATAGACTTCAAAGACGCATACTTACACATACCTATTCACAGTCAGTCCAAGAAGTACAGTAGAACCCCTATTATCCGACCCTTGTGGGAGAAAATTTGGATAATAGAGGGTCGGATAATAGAGGTTCTACTGTACATGCGTTTTCACCTGCAGGGTTGGTCCTACCAGTTCAAAGTCCTACCCTTCGGCCTTTCCACAGCACCCATGGAGTTCACAGTGGTGGCCAAAGAGGTCAGACTGATGGCCTTACAGAGGGGTATAAGAATCTGACTGGTTGGTGAGAGCCACATCCCACCAAACTTGTCTCCAGCATACACAGACCTTGGTAGCTCTCTGTCGAGATTTGGGTTGGCTGGTGAACAAGGAGAAGTCAGAACTGGAACCAAAACAGGTTTTCAACTTCGTAGGTTGCCAGTTCGACTTGAAAGAGGGCAGAGTCAGACCCACACCAGAGCGTTGGCAGACTTTGATAGACAAAATTTAGTCAATTCTGTCTGGTCCGGTGTTTCCGGTCCGGCAGTTCATGTCCCTCATAGGGCTCCTAACAGCAACAGAAAAGCAAGTCCACCTAGGTCGACTTCATATGAGACCCATACAGTGGCACTTAAAGAACAACTGGAGGGTACCAGAATCACAAGAAAAGGTGATACGTGTTCCCGGATCGCTCCACCCCCACCTAAGGTGGTGGCTGGAGGAAAGCAATGTGCTTCCAGGTCAACCATTACACCCACTAAAACATGCTCTGCAGATATTTACAGATGCATCAAAAGAAGGGTGGAGCGCACTGCAAGGGGAACCTGGTCCCTCCCAGAAGGCAAATTGCACATAAACCAGTTGGAACTAAAAGCAGTCTTCTGGCCCTAAAAGAGTTCCAAGACCTCTGTTGCAACAACATAGTACTGGTAGCCACAGACAACACAACAGTGGTTGCCTAACAAGGAAGGGGGGATAATGTCGGGCTCTCTGTGTGCCCTACTGTGGAGAATCCTGTCCTGATGCACCAGGAAACAGGTAACTCTCAGAGCATGTCACATTCCCGGCCGGCTGAACGTGATAGCAGACATGCTATCCAGACTTGGCCAGACCATTCAAACGGAATGGTCCCTTCATCCAGAGGTGTTCCAAGCTATATGCTCCCGGTGGCGTCAGGCTCAAGTTGATCTTTTTGCCACCAGATTCAACAACAAACTGCCACCGGTCCCAGACCCCCAGGCATGGGCAGTGGATGCACTCGGTCTGTCCTGGGAGGATCTGAACCCATATGCATTCCCACAAGCAGGCATCTTGGGCAAAGTAGTGGAGAAGTTGCAGGACTACCCATGCAACAGAATTATACTGATTGCACCAGGATGGCCCAACATGCCCTGGTTCTGGGATCTAGTGGCAATGTCCAGTCAGATCCCACTGTGTCTGCCCAACCTACCCAACTTGGTGTCTCAGCTATTCAACCAGACCCTGCACAGGAACCTGTTAAACCTGAACCTACATGCCTGGCTCCTAGAGCCACAGCAATCAAGGAGCAGGGCTTCTCTGAAGCAGTGGCAGCACGAATTAAGGATCAACCAGATCCATCTGTGAAGCAAAGTGGTCCATTTTTACAAAGTGGTGCCTTAGTAATCAGGTGGACTGCAGGGCACCACCTCTGAAAACCATAGCTGACTTCCTCTTGCACCTGTTCCAGGACAGGAAGTTGCAGCCAGGTACCATTGATGGATACAGATCAGCCATTGCTGACAAGTTGGATAACTCCCCCATTAATGTCAGCAAAGATGAGAATCTCAGTCGCCTCCTGGATAGTTTCCATAGAGACAGGCCCAAGGGCAGGAGAGGCATACCCTCCTGGAACCTGTCCCTGGTCTTGCACCAGCTGACTAAGGCTCCCTTTGAACCTTTAAAAGAGGCCTCACTAAAACACTTGACCTTCAAGATTCTTTTTCTGCTGGCCCTGGGTTCTGGTAAGCGCAGGAGTGAGATCCATGCTTGGTTACATAAGAACATCAGACACCAGTCAGACTGGTCTAAGGTGTCCTTGTACCCCTCACCCAGCTTTCTATCCAAGAACCAGCTGGCTAAGGAAGGTCCAGATAGTGTGGCCCCAGTGGTCATATCAGCCCTGGCCCCCACTCTGGATAAGTCACTCAAGAGTGACAGGTCCTTCTGTCCAGTCAGAGCTATTACTTGGACAGGACCTCAGATTTTAGGCAGAACAAGGAGTTGGTCTTTGTCTCCTTCAAGAAAGGTTTTGATAAGGACCTCTCACCTGCTACCATCTCCTCATGGATCAAGCAGACTGTGATCCTTGGATGAGCTCTCTGACCAGGAGGCCCTCACACTGCATCAGGTCAAAGCCCATGATGTCAGGGCCTTTGCTGCTTCTAAGGCCTTCCAGTCGGGGGTCTCCTTAGAGCAGATTCTGTCAGCCTGCCACTGGAAATCCCATAACACCTTCACACAATTCTGTTTGAAGGATGTGGCTTGGGCTGACACAGACCTTTTTCATTTAGGGCCTGTGATGGCTGCCCAACAGGCCCACCACCACCAAGCCCAAAAATGAGGAGATATGTAAATATGTATATATGTACATAGCATGTATATTTGTATATAATACAAAAAAAAACAAGGCCACTCCCGCAGCATTTATCTCCTGCCTGGAATCAGTAATAATGGAGAACTAAATGAGATAAGGGCTTTATAGTAAGATAACCCCACTTGACATTGAAGAATGGGTCAAAGGTAAAAGTCAGCAGTCTCAGGCCTTTACTTCCTTTAAGTTGTTTTCACATTTGGAACCCCTATTAGCAATGGTAAGGGAGATATAAGGCCTTTTTAATAGGATAATCCCATTTAACATGTGATAAGACAGCCATTTTGGCTTCGAAACTAGGTCAAATTACTATCAGCTTAACTTTCCTGGCCATATATATTTTGCGCATATTTGATGAACCTAGCTGCAATATTTCATGTTTTAGAGCATCTTAATGAATTTTAAATAATTGGATATGGTGGCCATTTTGTTTTTCAAAATAAGGTCAAAATTTTTCTCAGACAAAACATTTGAAGGCCAAGAGTTTTAATGGTACGAACCTGTAAGAGCAATATTAGGGGAGATAGAAGGCCTCTTAAAATGTAAATTTGATGAAGGTAGCTGGAATTTTCGACATTTAGAACAACTGTATGATTTTTAAACAATTGGCTATGGCAGCCATTTTGTTTTCCAAAATGAGGCCAAAATTTTGCATAAACATTCCTTGCAAATTTGATGAAGATGTCTTTATAAATGAATAAGATATTAAGGTTTATGCTGAAACCTGACAAACGGATGCACGGACGGATGCACAAACAGATGCACACACGCATGGAAGCTGTTTACAATTTTAGACCACAGCCTTTGCTTTTCATGGTCTGTCTTTACAATCTGAAGCCACAGCACCAATAATATGGGAGAAATAAGGACGTTTTAGTGTGACGACCTTGAAGCAGGGGTCAAAGGTCAAATTCAACACATGGAAAAGATTACCAGGCCATGACTTCGTACAAGTTGTTTTCACATTCCGAACCTCTAGGAGCAATATTTGGGGAGATATAAGGCCTTTTTAATAGGATAATCCCGTTTGACATTAAACATGCGATATGGCGGCCATTTTGTTTTTTGAACTAGGTCAAATTTATTATCAGGCTAGCTTTTCTAGCCATATAGCTTTTGTGCAAATTTGATGAAGCTAGCTGGAATATTTCAAGATTTAGAGCACCTTTACGATTTTCAAACAATGAGCTATGGCGGCCATTTTGTTTTTCAAAATGAGGCTAAAATTTTTCAGAGACAGGTTTTTATAGCCATAAACATTCCCTGCAAATTTGGTGAAGATATGCAATATTTGGGGAGATATAAGGCCTTTTTAATAGAATAACCCTGTTTGCCATTAAACATGCGATATGGCGGCCATTTTGTTTTTTGAAGTAGGTCAAATTTATTATCAGGCTAGCTTTTCTAGCCATATAGCTTTTGTGCAAATTTGATGAAGCTAGCTGGAATATTTCAAGATTTAGAGCGCCTTTACAATTTTCAAACAATTAGCTATGGTGGCCATTTTGTTTTTCAAAATGAGGCTAAAATTTTTCAGAGACAGGTTTTCATAGCCATAAACATTCCCTGCAAATTTGGTGAAGATATGCAATATTTGGGGAGATATAAGGCCTTTTTAATAGGATAACCCTGTTTGACATTAAACATGTGATATGGCAGCCATTTTGTTTTTGAACTAGGTCAAATTTATTACCAGGCTAGCTTTTCTAGCCATATAGCTTTTGTGCGAATTTGATGAAGCTAGGTGGAATATTTCAAGATTTAGAGCACCTTTAGGATTTTCAAACAATTAGCTATGGCGGCCATTTTGTTTTTCAAAGTGAGGCTAAAATTTTTCAGAGACAGGTTTTTATAGCCATAAACATTCCCTGCAAATTTGGTGAAGATATGTTCATAAATGAATGAGATATTAAGGTTTATGCAAAAACGTGACGAACGGACAGACGGACGGACGGACGTACGGAAGGTGTTTTATAATCTCCCGTCCACGGCCTTCGGCCGGCGGGAGATAAAAAAAACCTGTGACTTGCTTCCTTTGGGAAGTTTATTTCTTATGGGAATGAACTCAACCCTCTTCTCCCTATCTCAGAGCAGGTCTGAGAAAAAGGAGGCAACTTTGGTAGACTTTCGGGTAACCAGTTAGTCTTAGCCAACCTTGACCTTTGAGGTCATCTGACCTTAGGTCAACCGGGCCTCCTCAACCTTTGTTTTTTGTTTATGAGTTCAACTGAGTCCCTAGTAACTTACCCGCCTACCAAGTGGTAGTTATTCAGCAATTGTCCATTGGATAGGATGTATTAACGCAATAAAATTGCAAATTCAATAAGTAAATTAAATTTTTATAAGTTAATACCCTATCCAATGGATAGGCAAGGCCCACCCATCCGGCCCCGCTATCAGCTTACTAGGGGTCTTACTAGGAATAGACACAAAAAAGATGCTATGACGTCATGCTGTCTAGACAGGAAGGAAGTACGATACGCCACCTAGCTAATGCACACTCTGTGTCCAGTCCTGCTGGTAGTATATACAGGACGTCTTTTTCTGGCGTTTGGCGGGACCGGTCGCGCCGACCGGTAAAGCAGTTGTCCATTGGATAGGATATTAAGTTATAAAAATTTAATTTACTTATTAAATTTGCAGTTTTATTTCAATCTCACCCTCTTATATATCGGGTTAGCTAACTATAGCATATCGATACTTAAACTTACTATTTCATGATATGAAATGCTTAATCTAACTGTTACAAATGCCTCACATAAATGGTTGTGGTAATGTATATGGTAGTGTGTGATTTAAGTACCTGCCTGCTCCTCAGCGCAATTGCTGCAAAATGCAGCCAAGTTGGAGCCAAGGAACACTCCACCAATCTGGTGAATTTATGGCTTCTAAAATTGAGGTAAATGGTTTACTATTACCTTACTACAATGGGTGTATCTTTGGCAAAGAATCAACAATATCTTAGAAATCATCTACCCACATTTATCTACTTTTATGACTTAATTGCTCACCACAAATTATTGTGGCAGTTTATTTATATATATATATATATATATATATATATATATTTGCCAATAAAAGGTTTTTTTGGGTGGGGTGAGTGGATACTAAATCTCACTTGCCCAACAAAGAATCAGATCAGATCTTCCATCCCTTGTTTGGGTCTAAACATTTGGAAAGAGTATGGTTGGTTTGAGTCTTTGTACGTGTGATGATAATTAAGTTCTTATCACACATGGTATATTTTGTGTTAATTAATGACATTGCTGGAGATAATGAAATTCAGTCCTAGAACACTTTTTACAAGGGAAATTGGCATTTGGTTTCTTTATATGTGAATACATTTATGAGGTTTTTTGTGGAGGGACTTGCGTGCTTCAGTTACCTTTTACTAATTGATCTCTTTGTTTATAATGGGGTTGAGTTTTATTGTCACAAGAGATATGATTGTGTTACCATTTCTGTGTCCTGTAACTGTGGTGTGAGACCACACCTGTGTTTTATTGATGAGTTATAAATGTAATTCAGAAATCTACCTGTGCCATGCTTTGTGATATATATTAGATACCATTATATTGTGTGACTTTCTCATCTTTAGAATGTGCTCAGAGTGTTGTTATATTGATGTTAATTCACCAGTAACAAGAGCACTCGGAGAGCGCAGATCTCCGCCACGGGAGCTCAATCCGGATCACTCCCAATATATTTTTCATGGATCCAGACAGTGATCCAGATCACTCCCCAAACCTTATCACTTGTTCCTTGTCCCATTTAGGACATATCCTGAAAATTTCATCAAAATCCGTCCGTAACTTTTTGAGTTATCTGTCTTTAAAAATTACATTTCATGGATCCAGATAGTGATCCGGATCACTCCCAAAATTTCGTCATTTCTTTCTTTTACATTTTCAGACATATCCTGAAAATTTAATCAAAATCCGTCCAAATTTTTTTGAGTTTTCTGGTTCACAAACAAACAAACTCAAGCGAAAACATAGCCTCCTTGGCGGAGGTAACTAGGTGCACATTTTATTGTACCAACTCAATAACTGCAAAGCAGTGTACGGTGTTGTATCAGGTGAAATTGATGTATTTGAATTTATTTGGATCTAACATCACCCTCAGTATATTCTATAGGTCTATCAGAATTCTGCATTATACATCAGAGGGCTGTTCCATTATTACCACCCAATCGTAAACGTACTTCCCAATTGGAAAAAATTAAAATATTCAAGTTCCATGAGTGTAGCCTGAGATAGGTTTAAGATATGTATAATACACATTCTTGATTTGTCCCGATAGCTTTCCGATGGATGCTGTGATTATCTTCCAATAGGCTCCTGATAGATTTGTGATAGTTTCCTTATCCATCTGATTGGTGTACAAACTTTAAGGATCCACTTAAGATGGAAAAGATAGGTTACAAATCACTATGAGATCAAAAAGATGACTTAACAAGATGGATTAAGATGGGTTTAAGATGACAAACATCTGATAAAGTGATAAGGATCACCAGTAGTTTGTGATAATTTCAAACTTTTTAATATTAATATAGATCTAAACTATTCCCAGTGGACTTACGAAAGCATCCATTCAGGAACACTTTGTGAAGTACCAGAACTTCCATACAGAAACATCCCAATTGTAATTTGCAATGGGTTTAAGATTGTTCCAATTGAAACGACCTCCCAAACCTCAAGAATGAGGCATTGTATTCCAGTCGGAGTGTTTTGGTAAATGCCTCATTTCTGTAATCACTGGCACGCTACTGTCTGTCAACTTGAGAAACTCGACCTTTTCCTGCTTTGCCTATACACACAGAAGTTTTGAAATGATCAAAATTTCTGCCTCCACAATTTTCAGGGTTTTGGACACCTATGAGGCTGTAAATGTAAGCAATATGGCCTGCGGTGTGATCAGGGCATTACAACAGGAGGTGATGTAACTTTCTTGAGAAGGATTGCCAGGGTTTTAAGTAACACTTAATCCAGAATTCCTTGTTTGCAATTTTTGGTACTACAGTCTAACCCACTTATCCCGATCTCGGAAATATCGACTTCCTGTTTATCTCGAGGTTACACCCTCAGTCCCAGCTCATTTAGAATAAAATATATAAGAAAATTAAAGGTTATTTCGATATAAAATGCTAGTATTTGCGCTTATATCGAGGCTATTTGCCATTTTACACAATGCCAGTGTTGTTGATATTTAGTCCGGTGGAAAGTATCCTTTTGTAAGAAAAACAAACAGACACATCCAGCGTGTGTTACAAAAGGCAATTTACCCAGTAAAGCTGAAAGTCAAACAATAATATGACCATCTCTGAAGATTACATCTACTAGCAATACTTTGAATGAGAAGCCAATTTGTTTATTTTCCTCCCCATTACGGTGTAGGTTTCAACTACTAGTATACTTGTTGTGATGCATGTTTTCTTGGATATTCATGAAGGAATACATTAAATTAAAGGTATTTACTAGTTCATTTACTATATACCCCACGGACATTGCTTAAAACAACATCTTCCAGCTATCTGGCTAATATCTTTCATTATCGCCCATACACTCGGTAGTTGTTTTGACAAGTTTAGTCTCTCAAAGGCGTGAATGTATATTTCGAATTTTGGATAAGTCGAGGTGATTGGAATGGACCAATGAAATTCGAGATAATGAGGTTAGACTGTATATATATAGTTTTTTTACATTCCAAATAGATGCTTATTACATTAATGTCTGCTTCAATCTTCTATTGTGTTGTATAATTTCAACACATTCACTTAACTCAATGTACACAATCATTTTGTTAAAACATAACAGAATTGATCTATTGAAAAGGTATATTATAATCTTGCACAATTTTTCTGCACAACAACTACAGAATGGAATTAGCCAAACAATGAAGAAACATTACAACAAAATTCTTCTGGAAGCCCCCAATTAACTTCTTTGTAGCATGGGTAGTACTGCTTTGTTTGGACTCTTTTAATTTCTTGATGCTGTTAACCCATGCCTTTTTATAGCTGTAAACATTACCAAGCAACACATTTTCCCCTGATAGCAAGTGTCCTTAGCACTGATGGCTATATTACTTACTGGCAAAAAGCACATTAATGGGATAAAAGTAAGTGCTAAATTCTTGGATTCAGCTTTCTTAAAGGGGAGGTGGCCATATATCAAATGCGTGGGTTGCCTCTGAAATGTATTCAGTAAGTGGAGAAGAAGGATTGATTTTGGTTTGGATATAGAGAAAGAAATATGGAATTTGTCACAGACTATGAATTTCTTCATCAGGGGGCATGTACTTGGGAAAACATAGCAAGAAAAGACACCATGCTGAAGTTATCTAACAGATTACTTGAATATTCTGCAATACTCACAAAAGGCACAGATGTGTTATACAAGGGAATAATAAGATAAGGGTATTTAAGTTTGTGGCCTTGTGGGTGTTACACAGCATAAACCTGTGCATGACTTTTCACTAAATTTTCAGGAAATGTTTAACCCGAAGAAGTTCTAAACTAAGACAAATGCCTTCTTTGTTAAAAGAAGTCCTTACATCATGAATGAATAAAATATTTAAGTTTTCCCCTTCTTCAACTACATAAAAGTTGTTACATCTGAATGATCTGACAATTCTCATGAGTTCTGTGTACTTCTTACAACTGAAGTTATTCCTTAGATTTTCCCAAATCTCAATGTTGTTGCCCATTTAGTTGTACCCGCGGGCTGGGGTTCTTGCCTGCTGAGGCTGGCTATTTTTTCATCGGAGGTTACCTGATAGTCTCAACAGCCTTTATCAGATTAACATTGTATTATTGTTGAGGCATGCTGGCCTCAATATTACATATTATGTGACTTGTGCAAATTGACCACTATGTCCAGTGATACTCAATATTCATGGGGTACTAGATACCCTGCCTATAGTAACTGTAATATGAACCCTGGTTTGAATATATTCAGTGCTTTCTGCCGCCGCAGGATTATGGTCTCCCTTGAATAACTTCTTGGGCTTTCAAATTTCTCTTTCCTTCTTATCTATAGGGGCGGGAAATTTTTTTGGATACTTTGCGCAGACCTTAAGCTCTACTTAAGGTAACCTTAAGCATTTTTCAAAAACACCCCGTCACGGAAAAAACCACACACACCAGTGCTATAAAATTTACCAGGTACCTTCTAGACCAAATTTCGCAGGTCGGAAAGGATTTTCTGATCAATCGGACCTAGATGCCTAGATGGGAGGCGTTTCATTTTCGTAAATTTTTTTAAAATGGATACTTTGTCTGTATCTCAAAAACGGTCGGGATTTCAGCGTTTTGTTGGAATAACTTATTAAGCTACTTTTTGATAATCTTTCACATGCTGAAGTTTTTAGTCCTGTATCTGCAATCTTAAAGTCACCTTAATGTCAAAAAGGGGGTTTTAGCCCTCCAGTTCACTTAGTTTTTCACTTTTTTCAACCAAACTTGGCATATATATTAAGATTTACCAAAGGATTATCCTGACTTTATGGTGACCTTAAACTGTTAATATAATTGGAGCTATGGTCCCCCTAAAGTCATAAAATTGGAATAAAACCGTCTGGCCCCTTTATTTTCTCTATTTTTAAAGAATCTATCTTATATTGATATTGATGTTGATCAAAAGAAGACTCTAACTACCTTATGATTTAAATGTTAATAATGTTATGGCCATCTTAAACTTAAAATGTAGGGTTTTTCAGCCCTAAGTTTGGTTAATGTTTAAATTTTTAGAATAAAACTTGTCACATTTATAAAGGTTGCCAGAAGGGATATTCTGACTTTTTATGGTCACCTTAAAGTCCCAATATCAATGAAGTTATGGTCACCTTACAGTGAAAAAAGGAAGTTTTCAGCCTCAGCTATCTTATTGTTCAACTGACCTCAGCTAAACTTTGTCCACTTATAAAGGATGACAAAAGGGACATTCTTCTTTTAAGGTCCGGGCTATATCTCGGAAACCGTAAGGTGTAGGAAGTTGATACTTGGTAGGGACATTGGTTAGGGGGTGTAGGTGTGCAATGTCATGGTGTGACCTTGATTTGACCTTTGACCTTGCCATAGTGACCTTGACCTATAAAATCTTGTCCGGGCTATATCTCGGAAACCGTAAGGTGTAAGAAGTTGATACTTGGTAGGGACATTGGCTAGGCGGTGTAGGTGCGCAATGTCATGGTGTGACCTTGATTTGACCTTTGACCTTGCCGTAGTGACCTTGACATATAAAATCTTGTCCTGGCTATATCTCAGAAAGCGTATGGTGTAGGAAGTTGATACTTAGTAGGGACATTGGTTGGGGGTTGTAGGTGTGCAATGTCGTGGTGTGACCTTGATTTGACATTTGTCCTTGCCGTAGTGAGCTTGACCTTTAAAATTTTGTGCAGGCAATATCTCTGAAACTGTAAAGTGTAGGAAGTTTGTAGTTGGTAGGGACATTGCTTAGGGGTTGTAGGTGTGCATCATAGTTTTTAGTTTACTGATTAATGCTGTCATCTTGCTATTGGAATGTCTTTTTTTAATACTTTATCTTTGCATACATTTTATTTCTCTTAGATGTTATTTTCTCTACTTAAACATCATTTAGACCTTGCTATAACTGACACTGCTCTGAAAGTATCCCGATCTTTGTACTGTTTCACTACTTCTATGTCTTATGGTGTTCAAAACTATTTCCCCAGGCTGTCGGGTACGGGCATCTCTGATGCTATTTTTAAATCATCCACTTTTCAATCAGATACAAAACACAGTAAAGCTTGCGTTCTGCTTACAGTCTCATACTGTAGCTAGTACAGCTCTCCATCCAGGCTGCTCGCTTTTGTTAGCAAAAACCTTTTTCTAGTTTTAAAATGACATTTGCCTCCCATATGTGGGACATTTTTGAAGAGAGTAGATTTACTTTCTATACAATTTTGTCTTTAGTCTTACAACTTACCTTTAAAATTTCCAGATAAGTCAAAATAATCGGTACAACTGAGAAATTAAAGGTGAAAAAAATACCCAACAGAAAAGGGTAAGCCTTATTTTTATACAATTTCAAGTTCAGGACATACTTCAATGTAAATACATCACTACACCACCTTGTATATTCCCAGTAAACATTTGAAACGTTTTAAAATGGTTTAAATGTTTACAAAACATTTTTAAAACCTATTGAAACTCTATCTTATAGTTTTTTTTTACTTTTCCAAGTAAACATTAAATCTGTAATGTTTAAGAAATGTTTCATAAACATTCTATATACAAACGTTTTTCAAAAATTCATCATGAAATGGTTTATAAACAGTACACATAAATGTTTAAAAACATTGTTGATCAAAACATTCCATCAAAAACGTTTTTAGACCCATATTTTCAGAATGCTTATTAAACCTTCACCTTCAAATATGTCCAAACAAAGATGGCGGTGAGCAATAATAGGGGATTTTAAAGGACATTGTCAAAAATTACCCCACATGCAATCCCTAAAAGTAATAATTGAATGGGGGCATAATTTTTAAGCCATTATCTTGCAATTTTAGATAAAATAATATTTTCATTAGTGAGCAACCTTGAAAAGACATTGAATTTGACCTCTGACCCCATTATTATTCAGACATTTATATGTCATCTAACATTTATCATTAAACATTTAATAAACGGTATACATAAAACATTTTAAAAACATTCTATTATAAATGGTTTTTGTACCAATCATTTTTTAACCTTTGCCAAACGTTTCCTATCAAATGTTAGCAAAACCAAAAAAATGTTCAGTTGGTTAAAGTGGAACACTGAGGTGATAGTGGACTGCCAACAAAACCTGGCTCAGCTGTTCTTGCACAATGGGGTATTTGAATTGCATAAAAAACAATACTCAACAACAACAAAGCTTCCATGTACCAAAAGCTCAGTAAATGTTGCAATAAAATACAAGTTCACAGAGGTGATAAACTTTAATCACCATGAATGTTTATGCAAAATATTTATGGTAATGATTGATATCATAGTTAGCTTTATTCAGCCTAAAAAAATATTATTATAGTTAACTGATAAATTTATTTTAAAATTGAAGGCATGAAAAAATAACCATTTTAAGATTATACTTTAAGGGCCATAAAAGTGTGGCAGTGATTTTGGAATCTGAGTGTAAGCAGACAATTTAGCAGAGATTGTACAGGTATAGCCTTGATGTGGCCCGACATGTGCTCAAAAGTTGTCACGGAAAATGCAAAATGGTTGTTTAATGTACTTCACTTTGTTGTGGAAATGGAGCAGGGACAGCTATCAAAATTCAAAATATTATTCACTTGTCCGCAAATGTTGAAATATTTTAATGTGAACCACAAATTGTAAGATACGTTTTTTTGTATTTGTAGACTATAAAATTATTACTCTCAAAGTAAGTTTAAAAATTGAAGTGAAACAGAAAAAGTGTTCAGAGCAGGCAGTAATTCAATTCAAATTTTAAATTAATGAAAAGTTACAATTATTCAACCTTCTTTGGAACTTAAGTCATAGTAGTTTCAGAAGGTCACAAAACTTAGGCCAGTATTTTCAGTGGGGAGTGTTTGTATTGCATGCAGTAAAGATTACACATAGTCTGACATGGACCAGGCTCAGTGTGAAGAGTTCTAAAAGGGTGCAAAAAAATCCCATTTTGTGTAGTATGTGCTTTTAGGGCCAGAACATTTAATAGAATGGCATATTTTTCTGCATATACTTCGTGTATATTTCTATTATGAGTTAATTTGGTTTCACTGATTAATGGAAAAATCTTGTCAATTTATCAGGGTGGAAAGTTTTTCCTGATTAGAGCATTCTTAGTATTGTACAGAAAATGTTGAGTAGAATGGACTGAGTTTTTACCCCACAGCCTTTAAGGGCTGTGGCGGTATTGTTTTCACTCATGGCATCTGGATGGGTGGGTGGGTGGCAGGAAAAAGTTTGTCCAGGCTGTATCTCAGAAACCGTAAGGTGTAAAAAGTTGATACAGCAAAAATTGTTTCCCTGGGCTGTGGGGTACAGGCATCTCTGATACTATATTTTTACTGTGATATTTCAGTTCAGTTGCTGACCACAGTACTTTTGTCAGCATTCTTGGGAGTCATACCCAAGGATGGACCAAAGATGACTACTTTTTTTACCATGAGGTTTCAGTTGCTGATCTAAATGTTTCATGCTTATTTCAGGGAGCCACACCTAAAGATGGCCCCAGTGCCGGCTGTACCATTGTGACTGCCCTGCTATCTCTGGCAATGGATAAACCCATCCGGCAGAACCTGGCCATGACTGGCGAGGTCTCTCTCACTGGGAAGGTGCTGCCAGTGGGAGGCATCAAGGAGAAAACTATTGCTGTGAGTTGTCGAATATTTTATGTCAGCTGACAAAATTTATATGTGATGGAGAGGAATCACTCCCTTGAATTTTTCATCGTAAATATAAAAGTTTTACAATAAACATGAGAGTATACATGATTAAGAAATAAAATGGTTTAACAGCAGATTAATCATCTTTGACACTACTGAACCATAGAATTTAATCGCTCTGGTCCAGTAACTATTCTGTGAATGATTCAAACATCCCCATTATAATCATAATTGTATCCCCGGACGAAAGTCGGGGATACTTAGGATTCAGTATGATCACGCCACTGCAGAGATTTCCTTTCAGACGCGATAACTTAAAAAATATTCTAGTTAGACCTTTCAAATTTGGTATGTGGGTATATATGGGCAATGCCACCAACGTTATTTTTTGTGACCTTGACCTTCAATTTCAAGGTCACTGGTGGCCTCTTAAAGGTCTGATTTTGGCTATTTTTTCACATTTTGGCCCAGTTCTCATATACAGAAAGTTAGATCATCCTATGGGTGGTATATATAATTCATATATATGTCCTCTGTAAGCATGTAGAAATTTCATCCACAGACCGCCAAAGTACCTCACCGAGGCCATTTTTTGCTTTTTTGGAGATATTTTCACACTTAATGCTGACTATATTGCATGAAAACTATTGAAAATGGCTTTGGAGGTTGAGTACATGATGGAGTACCAGCATCCAGTTTCTTGACCTTGGCTATTGTTTTCAAGGTCACCTTAGGCCTGCTAAAATGACTCAAAATGGTACCTCAGACTGTGAGGCCATATACCTCCTTTATTATTGGCTGTTACCACTCTAACAAAAAAATATTATAGCTAGCCTTCTCAAATTTGCAGGATATATTCATAACCATAAAATCTTGCCTGGGAATATTTTGGCCTCATTTTGAAAAACAAGATGGCTGCCACGGGCGTTATTTTGTCAGTCATGAAAAGTGCTTATGTCTCCCTTATTATTGGTCATAGAGGTTTGAGATGGTAAACCAACATATAGGTAATCATGTACGGGGAATGATATGAGCCACATTTTAATAAGGAAATATGTATTCGCAAAATATTTTGAACTTTATAAACTTCATTTTTAATTAATATAAAGTAAAAATGTAAGATATTTCAAGAAATTAAAAAATGTAAGAAATTTTTGTGTTCTTTATTGTTTGACAAAGTATTAACCAGTTGAAAGCTTAATATAATGACGTTTTCAATAACCAGTACTTAAATATCCTTTGCGGATTTCATCATTTCTACCTAAACGAAACAAAATGCAGTATGCCGGTTTACTGTTCACACCACTAATATTTGTCTCATCATAATTAACTATGTACTTCTGTTTATAAACAGTTTGATCAGCAGGACTGGATCTGGCTCCATTATATTGGATTAATAATGATTGATGGGTGGAATATCTGTGTTTGTTCATGACCGTGACAAATCCACAAAAGCACAGCAACAAAATCTCTTGTCTCCTGTAATCTGGATAATGATCAGCATTATGACATCCAAACCAGCAACAAAATTCTTATTATTTGGTTGCAGAGCTGTAGGATATGGTGTGACGGGTAAACATAGGCACAGTTACTATAGTGATCGGGTATGGCCTGGAATGTTGCCAGAATATTTCTCTGGGACTGGATGAAAATTTGGCAAATTTTGTTCAACTTCTTTTTAGTCGAATCTTCGATTCGAGTTATGTACTGAGTTGCGGTCGCGATTTTAAAAGGGCCGTTTAAGCCCTTAAATATCAAATTCTTCATAATATTTGTTCACATATCGGTACATTAAGGTCTATACTATACACTCTGCCATTTTGAAGATTTTTAATGCTTTTATTCAGTTATATTTTATAAAGTAAAAAGCTTGTCTAGCACTTCGTCTGGCTTTCTCCAAGGACCCGTATGTCCTAGAAACTATTGTGTTTGCCATTGTAATGGCCTACTCGAACGAGTCTTTTTTAACGGTTTCGTCTGCTGGTTTCTAGACCTTAAACCCCAATTAATTTATTCGTCTGCAGGGTTTATCACGCAGTCACTGTTAATGTAAAATTGCTGTCTGCCCATCTACGTGTACTCCATTATTTGTCAAACAAATAAACCGCAAAGAAATTAATGAATGAAGTGACGTCACGGTAGTACTATACATTTTTCGTTTAGCCAATCAAAATCGAGATCACCTCTGGCAGAGACAATGAAAATATTCAAACTCCGTATATCTACATTCAACCACTAGAAGGCGCTTTTGTATGTCCTAGAAGGTATCATGATGGGGTTTCTAAACGTGAGGCTACGATGGGGTTTCTAACAACATTTTACAAATATATAATCCAGCAATATTTCTGTCTTCTCGCAATATTTAAAATGAATAAAATATCAAATGCTGGTAGTTGTACACCCACACAGTGATGAAAACGTGAGGCTACAATGGTGTTTCTAACAATATTTTACAAATATATAATCCAGCAATATTTTACTGCACCGCACCTCACTCTGTCTTCTCGCAATATTTAAAACAAATAAAATATCAAATGCTGGTAGTTGTACACCCACAGAGTGATGAAAACGTGAGGCTACAATGGTGTTTCTAACAATATTTTACAAATATATAATCCAGCAATATTTTACTGTCGCCGCACCTCACTCTGTCTTCTCGCAATATATAAAACAAATAAAATATCAAATGCTGGTACGGTAGTTGTACACCCACAGAGTGATGAAAACGTGAGGCTACAATGGTGTTTCTAACAATATTTTACAAATATATAATCCAGCAATATTTTACTGTCCCCGCACCTCACTCTGTTTAGCGGGCGATAATACCAAGTTTACAGATTTCAACACCCACTGCTGTCCTAAGATTCGACTCCGTGGTTGGCAGAAGGCCAGCCACTTCACCCTAGTTCTTTGATGCTATGAAGGATGAAGTGAAGTATGACTGCTGGTTTCCTCAGTTTATGTTTTAAAGTAATGCCTGAAGATTTTTCATAGCTGATAGTGTGCCCATCTGTGGTAGTCAGGTTTTATGTCTATCAGTCACTCGCACAATTGCTCAAGAAGCGTGCAAATGGATAATGGTGAACTTGGAAGCAAAAGTGTACTATTCACACAAAAAGACATTTTATTGTTTGGTTGTAGACAGTGTTATAAAAATCAAATTCAAAACACAATTAGTTCTGAATCTACATCTATATCTACATCTGTCTTTTTTTATTCTCAGTGTGCATTAGTACAAACAGACATTTATTCTAATTCTAATTGTACTTTTATAGCGCTTAATCTCTATCTAATGATAGACTCTAAGATGCAGAAAGCCAAAATCAGAGATCGTAATCGTTAAATTTATCCCAGCAGAATCCAGACTCTTTCAAGTTTACTCTAATGCTAGATAAATAATGCCCTGGTGCTGGGTTCACGAAGCCTCCTTAATATAAAGGTCACCTTAAATTCAAGGATTTCCTTGAATTTCTCCCTCCTTTAAAAAATCTCAGTTTCACAAAGCCTCCTCCCTAAAGGAGACTTTGAAAACTCCCTTAAATTTCAAGGAAGCTAAGGACCTAACTTTAATTTAAGGAAATGTCCTTCAAGGAATGTTTAATAACTTTAAAGAACATTAATTATTGCTCCCTCCTTAGGTTTCAAGGAAGACCTTTGGTAAGGAGAGTTAAAGGAGGCTTTGTGAAACTGAAGTTTAAGGTGGCCTTCCCGAAGGAATAAAATTGACCTTCCTTTACTAAAGGAGGTCCTTTCCAAAGGAGGCTTCATGAAACCGGCCCCTGGTCTTGATTTATTTCCAAACAATGATTGACCTTTAATTTGACATCGCAATTTATGGGCTGAAATTATAGTTCGAACAGCAGCAAGCATAAATCTTGTGGGTGATCCAAAGCCTAAACCCATGCATGGATTTTCACCAAATTTCCAGGATTTGTTTATCCCAAGAGGATCTAGAGCTACTTAGCTTTTGGAAGGTATCTAACAGTAGCGGTTACCATGACAACATTTTAAATTCTTTTCAGCCTTAAACTTCTAAATTTAAAAAGGGGCATTATTAAACCAGTGTTACTACAGTTGCATTTTATCTCCCACTGAGCAAAGGCCAGGGTTGCAAGATTATGACACCTTCCATGTGTGCATTTGTGTCTGCATGTGTGTTTGTGTTTGTCATATTTTTACATAAACCTTTTCTCTCATTCATTTATGGAAATATCTTCAGCAAATTTGCAGAGGATGTTTTTGGCTATGTTTTTAAAAAAACAAAATGGCCGCCACAGCTGATTGTTCGAAAATCATCAAGAATTTCTGCTTAAAATGAGAAAAAAAAAACATTTATCTCGAAAACGGTACGAGATAGAGCAGTTTCAGCAAATTTTTTACCCACAGCTGTTGCCATGATTACACTTTTAATCCTGATGGTGGCCATCTTGAATTTCTGCGTAAAACGCCATAACACATGTATCTCAGAAATTGTGCAAAATAGAGCAATTTTGATAAAAAAAGTTTTCGATAATAGGGCATACACAGAGTTATCTGGCATTTTGCGAAAAATCTTTTTCCCACCTTTTTGGCATCATCTTTAATTTCTGGCAGGTTGAATTTTTGTACAAATGGAAAAACATATTAAACAGACCAAGATACTCATTTCAGAAAAATCATTAATGCTCATTGGGACGCTTTGTTTTTGCTTTGCAAAAACACTTTCATTTTCTCTTGCAAAGCAGTACTGTAGTTTGACCTTTGGCCCCTGCTTCAAAGTCAAGTAGGCCTTATATCTCCCTTATCATTTGTCCTGGGGGTTTTGAATAAGAAATCATCTTAGAGGAAATCATACCCTGTGAATCTTTTGCAAGTGTCAAATTTGACCTTGACCCCTGCTTCAAGGTCAAATGGAATCATCACTCAGAAAAGGCCTTATATCCCTTATTGTTGCTCCTACAGCTTGAAAATGTAAAACTAACCTGGAGAAAGTCATGGCTAGCAAACCTTTAGCAAGTTTTGAATTTGGCCTTTGACCCCTGCTTCAGGGTCAAGTGGGGCCATCATACTAAAACAGTCGTATATCTCTTATATTTTGATTCTTTGGCTTAGAACTCTGTTTCAAAGTCACCTAACCATTTTTGCTTAATTCTCATTGGGAGATAACAATCATGGTAGTGGCCTTGTTATATGTGTAGAGAAACTATTGCTATAGAAACTATTGCTTTATAATCGGCTTCTATCTAAATTGACAGATGCCTTCCTGTTAAAAGAAATTCTCACATTATAAACAAATAAAGTATACAAGTTTTCCCTGTTCGTCAACTTCATGAAAGCTCTTATGTCTGACAATATCTCATGGATTCTGTGTACTTCTTACTTCCTAAACCTCAATATTGTTTACCAATATAGTTGTACCTGCTGGCTGGGGTTTTTACCTGCTGAGGCTGGCTATATTAGTATATCTTACTTCCCTACATGTGATAAATAATGAAGATGAGCTGTAAAGGGAATATCTGTGTCATCAACAGCATCCAGCCAATCAGTACAGTTGGTAGCACATGTATTTCATTTGTATCATATGATTAAAACACCAAGATTCTCTTTTCCTACACAAAAGAGATTTAGATTTTTCTTGAACCCTCATTAGCCTGTGTATGTCCGCAGATGATGTTCAGAAAGCAGAAAGATGCACCAGCATTCAGACAATGTATAACTATGACTTCACCGTTAAATTCAACTATACGAAAACAACTAGTTTAGTTCCATAAACTAGAAATTAAGTATTTTATTATATTTCTTGATGAAGACTAAGTATTCTTATTAAATAGTAAAAACAGAGTATAGGAATAAAGTATGATAGCTTATTATGCAGGCAAAATATCAGGTGTAAAATTTTATTTCATACCTGATTAAATAAGGAAAGAGAAGTTTTAATTGATTACATTGTAATATTAGTCTTCTTAACAGTGATAATCCTTTTGAGTGGGGTTTGTTAACCTTGTGATAAAAATACATGCAGACCTAGTTCATCAATGTGGTGGGTAAACAGATATTGATGGTATTCAAGAGCACTCGGCGGCCTATGTTATTGCACAAGAGCAAAATCTACTTGTAAACCAGTTAGCATTTCACCCTTCCTTCCCCTGTTGAAAACAATATCAATAAACTGCTGATACAAACGGGGTTTATGTGGTCTTCAAGTTGGCTTTTTTTCTAGTCTTTTCACTTGTCTCTAACCCTATCTGAATTTTAACTGTAGTTTGGTGTGAATAAAACTCGGGGTTTAATTGTTTGAAACAGTCAACTATATAAGACACAAACATGCATTAGATGGATCCAGTATAAAAAGGATGGATTTTATTTTCTCTTGAATTAAAGTTATGTGGCAAGGAAGCAAGTGTTGTTTAATAGAAGCAAGATGAAAAGTTTTAATTTTCCTCACATATTTGCACATTGCTGATGGTGAGCATAGAGTCCCCTCTGTGCTGTGGTGTTTCACAATTCTATTCTAATTGTTATGGTACTTTTATAGCACCTAATCTCCATCTGTTGACCGACTTTAAGGTGCATAATGCCAGAAAACAGAGATCATAATCATTAAATCAGAAACATTGCAGGGGTCGGCACCACAGAGAAAGACCGAAACAAGACCAGAAAACTAGGGTGGGTATGCGATTTACTGAGCATACATCAGATCATTCCAAACCCATGGGGCATAATATGCAAAGCTAAGGCCATAATGCTTTTTGGACTTGTTTATTGATGCAAAGTGGAGGACCTCTAGCAGCATGCCATCAGATTGACTTCTACGAGTTCTGTACACACTATGTCTGGGTTTGAGGAAAGGTTCAAGGTATTTTGATATAACCACTTTGTAGAAACTTGTACACCAATAGGCCATCTTGAAAACAGAGTGAAGCATGCTGACAACCAATGAAGACTCTTTCTTACAGGAGTGATATTTGAGTACTTGGTGATATTAGCAACAATTCTAGCAAGACTGTTTTGAACACACTGGAGCCTGTGAAGATCAAGAGCAGAGAGACTTCTAAACAACGAATTACAGTAGTCAAAAAGACTGTCAACCAAAGCGTTTGCAGCCAAAAGAGCAGTATCACCAGTGTTCGCATTAGGGTTATGTAATGTGGGGTACCCTGTACCCCATGGGGCATCAAAAATGGGTACCACACTGTGAAAATGGGGTACAAGTAAGCTTCTGTGCATATTTCTCTATAAATAGTGTTTAGATACCTTCAGTTACTAAACTTTGAGTTTTTTTTATGTCAGCTGACATATTGGCATCACTCTGCGGTTTATGCGTCTGCGTGAACAACTTCTCCTCCAAAACTACAAGGCCTAGAGACATGCTGTTTTTTTGAAAAAGATACCTTATCTATCGAGGATGAAAAATTGTTCAAGGCATGTAAGTCTGTCTGTTCATCTGTTTGCTAGACCTATTACAAGGTAGGTACCCCCACCAAAAGTGTGAAACTTTCAACACTTTATCACAATTTTCTCAATGACTATTGCAGGGATTTCTCTCATTTCTTGCATATATGTACTAGGCCACAAGTACATTCCCTTGTGTGAGTATCAGACCCGGATCTGTCTTAATTTTTTTTTATGAATTTTTTAAATAATTTTTAATGCATTAAAATTCATGAAATAATGCACTAAATCACTTATTTTCTCATTGACTGTTACAGGGATTTCTCTCATTTCTTACATATATGTACTAGGTAGATTCCCTTGTGTGAGTATCAGGCCTGGATCTTTTTTTAATTATTTTTAAATTTTTTAAATAATTTTTAATGCATTGAAATTCATGAAATCATGCACTAAATCACCTATAACTTTAAAAGTATTGCATTTAGAGCATTTTGTTAAAATATGTTATTCAGCTATTTTTTTCATACCTACAACATGGTCAGTAACTTGGGTGTCTATTCCAATAGCTAAGTGTGAAATAGCTACTTTCTGATTTTTCAGTACCTTTCATAATAAGTAAAATCACTTGTAACCCAAAAAGCTATTGCATTTAGAGAATTTTGTATAAATATGTTATTCAGCTACTTTTGGGTCAGCTATAACATAGTAAAATTGCAGACCCGTAGCTCATTGCATAGACGAGTAATAGCTACTTTGAGGTTATCATTGTTGAGTAAATTGCTTGTATCTTCAAAACTGTTACATTTAGAGTATTTTGTTTGTATGTTTTTCATGTACTTTTGGGTCAGCTATAACATTGTAAATTTGTAGACCTGTAGCTCATGGCATAGCTGAGCAATTGCTATTATCAGGTTCTCACTGTTGAGTAAATCAGTTGTAACTTGTAACTACTTTTGGGTCAGCTATAACCTAGTGAAATTGCAGACCTGTAGCTCATTACGTAGCTGAGCAATAGCTATTTTCAGGTTCTCACTGTTGAGTAAATCAGTTGTAACTTGAAACTATTGCATTTAGAGTATTTTGTTTAAATATGTTGTTCACCTACTTTTGGGTCAGCTATAACATAGTAACTACTTTGAAGTTTTCTTTTGAGTAAATCAGTTGTAACTTTAAAACTATTGCATTTAGAGTATTTGTTTAAATATGTTCTTCATATACTTTTGAATTTGCGAAAACATTGTAAAATTGGAGATGTGTAGCTCATGGTATAGCTGTGTAATAGTTATTCTCAAGTTCTCACTGTTGAGTAAATCAGTTGTTGAAAAATATTGCATTTAAAGTATTTTCTATAAATATGTTGTTCACCTACATTTGGGTCAGGTATAACATAGTTAATTTGCAGACCTGTATGTCATGGCATAGCTGAGCAATAGCTACTTTCAGGTTCTCACTGTTGAGTAGATCTGTTGTAACTTGAAAACTATTGCATTTAGAGTATTTTCCTTAAATACGTTGTTCCCCTACTTTTGGGTCAGCTATAACATAGTAAAGTTGCAGACCAGTAGCTCATCACATAGCTGAGCTATAGCTACTTTGAGGCTTTCTCTGTTGAGTTAATCAGTTGTAACTTGAAAACTTTTGCATTTAAAGAATTTTCTTGTAATATCTTATTCATCTACTTTTGAATTAGCTATAACCTTGTAAAATTGGAGACTTGTAGCTCATGGCATAGCTGTCTAATAGCTGTTCTCAAGTTCTCACTGCTGAGTGAATCAGTTGTAACTTGAAAAGTGTTATTTTTAGAGTATTTTGTTTAAATATATTGTTCACCTACTTTTGGGTCAGCTATAACATAGTGAAATTGCAGACCTACAGGTCATGGCATAGCTGAGCAAAAGCTACTTTCAGGTTCTCACTGTTGAGTAAATCAGTTGTAACTTGAAAACTATTGCATTTAGAGTATTTTCTTTAAATATGTCATTCAGCTACTTTTGGGTCAGCTATAACATAGAAGAGTTACAGACCAGTAGCTTATTGCATAGCTGAGCAATAGCTACTTTGAAGTTTTGTCCTGTTGAGTAAATCGGTTGTCACTTGAAAAGTATTACATTCAGAGAATTTTGTTTAAATATCTTATTCATCTACTTTTGAATTAGTTATAACATTGTAAAATTGCCATTGTGCCGCTCATGGCATAGCTATGTAATAGCTATTCTCAGGTTCTTACTGTTGGGTAAATCAGTTGTAACTTTAAAACTATTGCATTTAAAGTGTTTTCTATAAATATGTTGTTCATCTACTTTTGGGTCAGCTATAACATAGTAAAATTGCAGACCTGTATGTCATGGCATAGCCGAGCAAGAGCTACTTTCAGGTTCTCACTGTTGAGTAAATCAGATGCAACTGAAAAGTATTGAATTTCGATTATTCTGTTTAAATATGTTGTTCATATACTTATGGGTCAGCTATAACATAGTGAAATTGTAGACTTGTAGCTCATGGCATAGCTGAGCAATAGCTACTTTTAGATTTTCACTGTTCAATTAATCGGTTGTAACTTGAAAACTATTGCATTTACAGTATTTTTTTAAATAAGTTATTAACCTACTTTTGGGTCAGCAAAAAAAATAGAAAAATCGCAGACCTGTAGCTCTTTGCATAGCTGAGTAATAGCTACTTTCAGGTTCTCACTGTTGAGTTAATCAGTTGTAACTTGAAAACTATTTCTTTTACAGCATTTCTTTAAATGTGTTATTTATCTACTTTTGCGTACCTTATAAAAAATTGCAGCCCTTCAACCGATTGCATAGCTGAGCAAAAGCTACTTTGAGATTCTCACTGTTGAGTAAAGCAGTTGTAACTCAAAAGCTGCTGCATTTGCTGTATTTTTATTAAATAATTATAATGTTTTTAACCTACTTTTTACATCTAAACAGTTACTTTGTTACTTTTCTTCTGAATACCATTTGCAGGGCACAACTTTTGTGTCCTTTTCTTCTGTCACTTCTACTCTAAAACTCAAAATACACAGTCAGCTGACACAGATTGTTTGTTTATTTTATTTCATGGGCTCTCACAGTACAATAAGTCTTGGTTCTTGTAAAATGCATTTTCAAGTTTTTAAATTACACCAGGTTAAGGAAAATAGTCAAAAAATAAACTTGACTTTCAATGATTTTTTCTCCCTTATTTTTGGAAGAAATTAAATGCAGCGAAAATGAACAGAAGCACTGTTCAATTTCCTATCCAATGATATACAATATGCATCTGTGGAAAGTAGTTTTAAAAATATTTGAAAAAGCTGAACCCCTGTCAACAAACTTCATTTAATTTACCATGAAATTTGTTTTGTACGATTATTTTATTTAAGCTACAAATATATTCATACTGTTTATATATCTCTCAATCTACTTTTGCAAAGAATAACTAATTTATGCTTGTGCACTGGCCAGTAAGAAAAAGTTTATGATCAAAACATTCTGGATAGATTTGCAACTAAAAAGATGGGTTTAAGATGAAATAGGTTTTGGATAGTTTTATGTTAATATTTACAAATGTAAGATCATGCAGATAAGACTTGGGGAAAGTTTACGAAAAATTGAAACCAATTGAAATTATTGGGTAGGCAGGCAATAGCTACCCAATAGGTTTACAGCCCTCCATCCCAATCCAGGTTTACGATGGAAAAGATGGAGTTCCAAAAGGAAAGTATTTGGAATTTCAGGTCATAATAAAGCCTTTAAGTTTCCTAATGAAGTTTTTTGTGCACAGTGCACCAAATGAGTGTGTACTTATTGAGAATGCATGATGGATGATTAAATGAATTGCAATCAAATATTGCTGTTGTCGTCTGTTAGACCAGTTTTCATCAGATCCCTTTTTCATTTGGAAATAGCTTGATTACCCCTTACTGTTATCCTCAATTTCCATTGATGCATACTGAAAACCACTGTTTAATCAAATCTCTCCTGCTTGCCCATGCATTTCTATTTTGCTCTTAATTAGCTGTAAGAAGAGGTACCCTATCCTTTTTTTTTTCAAAATGCATTTTCTATAATGGTAATAATTATTTCTAGTTGACCAGGCACTAATTTGCACCACATATCATATAATTATATGAAAAAAGTAGCATTTTAAGATTATATTCAAGGTAGTTCTCAAAATAAGAAAATTAATTTAAGCATGGGTAATATTTGAGAAAATAACTCAGTGAATAGGCTCAGATGGTCAAAAGGCCCCCATTTTAAGAGCTAATTTCAATTATTGGGGCAGACCATCAAAATTTCCTTTTTCTAATCAGTTGGATTTGAACACCATAATCACAGAGACGAGAGCCTTATGACTGACTTGCTTTCACTTGGTAGAAAAAGAGTAGACATTTTTATCATCCCTTGCAACCCTGTAATTTATTCTGTGTGACCTTTTAAATCTTTACTTTGTCCGGTTTCATACGTTAGAAGAATTGTTCAACTTGGTGAATGAAGGTAACTTTGGGGCAAATATAAATAACCACTAGCCCACCATTATACAGTGAAATAGACTTTTATTTCATAAAAATGTAAATATACTATACCATATGAAAACACTTGGGTAGGCGTGGCTTGGCGTTCGGTGACCGCCACGTACACCGTACATAGAATTTAAATATATGAGGGGAGACCCTCTTTAAACCTATATACTTGCTACCTTTGACCCCTGGTGACCTAATTCACTCTGCCATGCGCAGTAATACAGAAATAGTTCATTCTTTTTGTGGCGGTTGAACTATCAACAGGCGTTTTGCTACCTTTTAAAAAGACCTGCATTTACACGTTTTTGAAGCTCTGTGAGTACTTCTTTGCTGTTTTATTCACTTTTCCTCCATTTTATTTACCTTTTACTTCAATTTCTGGTGAATTTATTGTATACTTTGGGCATTATTTACGTATTTCTTCATAATTCGTATTATCGCTCATCTGGTCACGTGGTGTTAGAATGTCGGATTACCTTTGGAGATATTCATTTCCTTTGTAAATTAATTCTTTTTATGCACTTCTACAGGCATTTTTATTTTAATTTACGGTATTCCTTCATTCTTTCAACGAAATTCTTCGTTTCTCCACGTATTTTGACCGTATTGACTGTGCATTGTTTTTCACGTAGTTACCTATTTGGTATTTTCGCTCATCGGGTCACGTGGTGTCAGAATGTTGGACTTCCTTTGGAAATAATCATTTCCGCGGTGAATTAATTCATTTATGCACTTATACAGGCATTATAATTCACCTTTTACGGTTTTCCTTCATTCTTTTTACGAAATTCTTCGTTTCACCGCGTATTTTGACCATATTTTTGAGCTTTTTACGAATCATTCACCAGGTCATGTGACGATGACGTCACATCCAAAATGGAGGTCAACCGATCGGTTGTCAGAAAATATTCATTTTCATAGTGATTACAGCATTTCCAGGTTTGTTTATACATTCCTTCTACATATTTCTTTGAATATTATTATGTCAGAGCATAATGTGTAATATTTTCAATTGTTAACGCATTTTTCATAGCGTAACATTACGGTATCTACTGCCTACCATTCACGGTTCTTTTCTTGTTCAGGCCCTTTCATTTGACATTTCTGGAATTCGGATCCTGGTTTCAGTGTTTTGGGGTTCAATTCTGAGCCTAGGGTCTCCATTTTAGCCTTTCTCCACCTTCAATTTTGGAGGTTGGGGGTTTACGGCTTCTGGGGAGGACTTTGTCTTCCACCTTTTGGAGATCCATTTCACTGTTGCTGGTTTCCTACATTCCAATTTTATGTCAATTGGTCATTTGGTTTCTCAGTCCATTTTTAGTCCTTTGGCCTCTTTTGTGCCTAGGCTTCAGTCTAATCAGACTGCTTTTTGGACTGGGATTACCTTCTCAAGACCATTCATGTTCAGGGTCCCTTAGAAGAGTTTATCAGTTGAATCCAACTGATTTTGCTACTTCCTTAACTCTACTCCATTCATTTTCTAAATCTAGAAAATTTTTGTTTGGGGTTTGGTGGAAATCTTCTGTTACTCAACAGCTTTCTATTGTGTTTTCACCATTTTTTAGATCTGACGATCAATGGGCACATCTCCCTTTTGGGTATGTTGGGGGTTCCTCTGTCTACAGTTAACCTTTAGGCAGACTTCAGGAACCCTATTCCAATTTTTTTTTTTTTGTGCCAGTCTGTTGGACTATATGGGTGCTTAGGACTTCATCCTTTAATCTTCTCCTCAGAAGATTTTCAAGCTTCCTGTCTAACAGAATTAGGGAATAAATTTGACTGCTCTTTTCTTTTGATCAGTCTTATTTTTCTCTAAGTCAACCACTTTTCCAGGCTTAGAAGTTCCTTCATGAGGCCAGATACTTACTTTCTGTCACTCATTCATTTTGGGATTTTCTTATTCTAAGTTTTGTAGGTTGGGTAATTACCCAATTTTCCTTCTAAAACTTAGTTTTGCCAAGTACAAAATCCTCTTCAGAGGGTTTTTTGGGTTGACTTCTTCAGGTTTCCGGACCTGGGATCTAGCCTGAAGGGGTTCTTAAGACCTTCTCTTCCCTAGGTAGAGTTCCTCTGCTATTAGGGGAGATCTGAGATGGACCTTAGGGTCCTTATTTCTGTGGGATTTTTTCCTTCAGTCCTGTTTTGTTGATCACTTATTCAAGTTGATTGACAAGGCAATACTTTCTCAGTGGTCTTTTTCATCCACCATTCTTTGGACATCTGTTTCAATGGGTCTTCTAGCTACATTTTAGCTGGTTGATCTATGGCCTTTTTTCAGCCATCTTTGCACTTTATTTTGAGAGATTTCTTTATCCATTTCCCTCACTTGTGCTTAGTCACTTGGTAGGGTTAATTGGTCCTTTTTTGGTCTTATGCTGTTTCTTGTGATGTCTCTCTTGGGAAACCATTTCTTCTCACATATAACAGTATAAGCAGAAGGCTTTCATGTGGCCCTTACTCAAGGTGCCTCTTTTAAGCTATCTGCATTAGCCTCTTGAGGCACACCAATTAGGACCTTTTTTCCTCCCATCCAGGGAGTTTTCTCTCTAACTTAGTGCTTTTAGGATGTGGTTCCTTTCCAGGTTCCAACATTCTGATGGTGGAATGCCTTCCAGAGGTAGAGGCTCAGCCTCAACCTCTATTATGGTGTCCTTCAGGAGATAAGAGGTTGTTTTACTCAAATTTTCACTCTTACTTCCAGATCCCTCCACTTGCCAGTGGGAGGTCAACTGATTCCAGTGGTCTCTCAGATTCCACTTTCCTGATTCTTTCAGCTCTTCTCCACAGAAGAATGCTGTTCTTTGTCATTCAGTCTCACACTGTCTGTTCACATGAGCAGTTCAAGTATCTTGAGCTCCTGTTTTCCTGATTTTTCAGGGCATTATCCTTGACAAAGATATACTGGAAACCACAATTAGAGTTATATCTTTTCCTGGTTTTCCAGACTATCAGGATGCAACTTATCAGTTGATCATTTTCTCAATTGGCCAGTGGACCACTTCTCTTCCTCAATTTGCCTCCTTTCTCTCCTTTGGCTCCTTTGGTTCACTCTTGCTCATAGTTTTGCTTTTGGGCAAGGTGTACCACTTTGTGGCAATGCCTTATGGTCTAGCCACTAGCCTTTCAGGATTTACTTCCTTAGTCAAGGAAGTAAGGAAAGTTGGCTTTGAGGTTGGGCATCTCAGTGCACATGTGACTACAAATTGGCTCATTAGAGCCAATAGTTGTCAGAGGCTCTTTTTTCAACTCTATTAGAGTTGACTTTCATCTTGGAGTGGTTCTTAGCAGGAAGTATTTACATCTGTTTCTTTAACAGGTCTCCTTCCTGGGTCAGGTTCTTAACCTGTTTCTTAATTACCTCTCTAACTGGGCTCCTTATTTCTTTTGGCTTCCACTTGGAAGCCGCTTCTTCAAGGTCCCTACACATGACACTTCTTCTGTGTCATCTCAGGACACTTGATTTTCCTTCTCAAAGGTGCTCTGGATTTTCCATTCCTTGATCCTTCTATGAAGGTTCATTCAAGATGGTACTATCCTGGGAACTATGTCTTTGCATACCTCCCTTTAATTCCCTAGTTTTTACATCTACTTTCATGGATGTTTCACTGCGGGGTTTGGGAGTTCTTTGTGCTCTGTGGACCACCTAAGGTCTATTTTTGATGTAGCAGTCCAGTCTGTGCATCAGTTCTAGAGCTCATAGCTGTCCTTTTTGCTCAGACATTTGTTCCTCTTTTATCCTTTCATCAAAGGATCATCCTTTCAGCCTCAAACAACTCAGATGTCTTGTTCTCAAGACATTTGTTCCTCATTTGTAAGGGATTCTTCAGATAGTCCAGGTAACACTGTTGTCTGGGCTTTCTTTTTATCAAGACAGCTTCCACTCTTGGGACATGTGTATTTTGGCATCTTTTGCCATTATTTTTACAAGAACAAGTCTGTTCTTCCACCTCATGTTCCAGGGGCATGAATCTTTGGCAGACCATCTCTGGAGGTCTTTTCTCACCTTTCATATAAGGTGGCCCTTCAATTCTTGGATCTTCAGATGGTAGTCTCAGACTTCTCATCTTATTTAGATCTCTTTTGCCATGTGATTCAATCACAAGCTGCTCTTACATGTGCCTCCTGTGCTAGATCCTTAGGCTCTGGCAACAGATGCCCTGGAGTGTTTTGGTCCGGAGTACTTATTTTACTCCTTCCCTCCTTCAGCTCCTTGTCCTCTATGGCCATGAAGTTAATCAACTTTCAGAGCTGTATCATTATTCTTGTAGCCTTTCCTGGTAATTGCCAGGTTTGGCCTCAAGATCTCCTTTAAGAAAGCCATTGGCTCTTCCTCTTATTCTTTTATAACAATCTCATCTAGAGTTTTGTTATTTATTTTTATGGAGTTCCTTTCTTCAAGCTTTCTGGCTGAAGTCTCCTTTAACAAGAATTTTCACAGGAGGGGTCTTGGAGGATTTTTATCCTCCATAACTGTCTATGAAGCAATGTGGAACTGCTTCAAAAAACTTGTGAGAAACATGGCCACTCTGCTATGCTTCAACTGTCCCATTTATTGCTGTTTGTTCCTTTTAAGGAATTATTTTTCAGACAATAGGGATACAGGTCAGCTCTCTCCAGGTACTACTTGGAGTTGGGTTCTTATAGGAGCTAGGAAGTCTCATTTAGAGCTTCTTTAAGTCCAGAATTAGGGTAGTCGTCACCTACCTGTTTGGTACTTAATCCTTGGTTCTGCAGGCTCTTACCAAGGCTCCTCTTGAACCTTTTCATTTGCTGAGCCAAGTTTTTCACATTTTAGACAGTCTTTCTTACTCCCTTTCTTTGGGAAGGAGAAGGAGTGATTTTGTTTCCTTTATTTAAAGGTTTTCTCTCACTCTTTAGGGATGGCCTAAGTCATCCTTAAGTCAGATCTTACTTTCCTGGCTTAAGCCAGTTTTCTTCAGAAGGCTCTTCCTGCTTTGACTTTTTGTCTTTGGTCAGGATGACTTAGAAGACCTCTTTTTTTTTTTCAGTCAGATTCCTAAGATACTTTCTATCTAGCTATTCTGACTTAAAAGGATTTCTTCTTGGTCTTTCTTCTGAAGTCCAAGAGGGTGATATTGCTGCTCAGACAATATCTTTTTGGATAGCACTTTATCCTTTATTCCCTCAATCTCTGTTCCACAGAGAATGCATCTCTTCATGGTGTCAGGGCTCATCATGTCAGGGCACAGGGGTCTTCCTGGTCCTTTAGGGGTGGAATCCCACTCCTAGTCAACATGAGATCCTGCACGTGGAAGAGCCATTCCACTTTTACATCCTTCTATTTTAGGAATGTATTTCCTTCAGAGATGTTGTTCTTAAGAATCTCTTATGATTTCTTAAGTGGAGTGGACATCCTTTTCCACTCAGCCATTTCTCTCTCTTCTACTTAAATTCCTCAATTTAAGTCCATCTGAAACTTTTAGTTTCAGAAAAAGGGGGGTGGCATTTCCCTTTTAGGGAATCTATTCTTCATCTCTATTTTCAGAACCGTGCTTCTTAGTGCCTCTGGGCATGTTCCTATTCTGAGCACAGGGCATACTTATGCCTTCTCCTTTGAGCTGACCTAATAGGGTGTAGACAGCAGTGCTGAAGTTAGTGCAGTGGTTAATGCTACTCACTTAGCTCACTCGAGTTATTGCTTCAGCACAGAGGTTTTGGGTTTAATTGCATTGCACTAGGAAGTATCCTTTTGTAGCAATTTAACCTTAGGGTGGTTTTCCTCAGTCTGTCTTTTTCCCACCATCCTTCCATGTGGGCATTCAACCCAAGTGTTTTCATATGGTATAGTATATTTACATTTTTATGAAATAAAATTTCATATTTTTAAATGTAAAATGCATTTTTATGAATAAAAATGTATATACTTACCATATGAAAACAGCAAATCACCCTCCCGCCTGCCCCGCTTTTAAAGACCTTTTTCCAGCATTTATGTTTATTCACAAAAAGAATGAACTATTTCTGTATTACTGCGCATGGCAGAGTGAATTAGGTCACCAGGGGTCAAAGGTAGCAAGTATATAGGTTTAAAGAGGGTCTCCCCTCATATATTTAAATTCTATGTACGGTGTACGTGGCGGTCACCGAACGCCAAGCCACGCCTACCCAAGTGTTTTCATATGGTAAGTATATACATTTTTATTCATAAAAATGCATTTTACATTTAAAAATATGAAAATTTACAGAACTTGGCAGAGGCATATGCTTTTAGAGAGAACATGTAGATTTTGCTCCTACATAAAAAAAATCCCCAGTTATTTGCCAGGAAATCCTAGTTTAGCAGTTATATACCTTCCACCCGGTATAGATTGAAGCTAACAAAGTGTATGTGTAATAATAATGAAAATCAGTATTATTGGGACTAATGGGTGCATTGAGATTTACAAACATTGCAATGTTTTCCGTTTGCTGTATTGAAAATTTCAAAGGATCCGGGTCTGTACATTAGTTTATGGTAATCTAACCTGGCTCTTATTAACCAACAAATGGGGACAGTGTCTGGCATGTGTGTGGGGGTAGTAAAGTTCTGAGGTGCTATATGGTTCTACTGTACCACTGTAATCTACTGGTTCTGCTGTACTGTTGCTCTATGGTTCTACTGTTTTTGTGCTATATGGTTCTACTGTTCTCATGCTGTATGGTGCTACATTACTGTGCTTTACAATCTGCTTCTACTGTACTCCTATATCATGGTTTTACTGTACTCCTTTATCATGGTTATACAGTACATGTACTTTATGGATCTACTGCTCTCATATTATACTTACTAAAAAAGAAACACAAGTTTTATAAAGAATTAATTACCATCTATCTTGCTTTTCTTTTTTGGCTAAATATATTTTACTCTACTGTCCTCATGCAATATGCTTCTACTGTAATCATACTATATGGTTCCACTGTAGAAATGCTATATGATTCTACTGCTTTTATGCCATAAGATTCTACTGTAATTGTGTTGTATAGATGTACTGTTGTCATGCTATGTAGTACACTGCAATTCTACATTTTGAGCTCTTTCACTCCCAGAAAAAAAATATTGGAGATTATACGGTCTCATCTTTATGGAGCCCAGATGAGATTGTTATTCTTGCTATAAATTGGCATGTATCAGACATATGTGCATTAATTTCCAATATCCCTGTACTTGCAATAAATTGCTGGGAGACTTTCTGGCTTTTCCCAATGTAATCATAGCTCTGTGTGGCATTTTTTATTTACATGGGGGTGAGATTGATCTTGATTTTTGGGTGGAGGTATTATCCTTCAGTAATTTACATTGTAAGTTAAAGGTTCACTTTGTCAGTATTTTATGTGATAAGAAAAAGGGTTAATTCATTCCGAATAATTATCACCCAGGCAAATTGTGCTTAAAATCTGTCTTATTTCACAAGATATTATACTCCTTTAAACTCAATTTTAGGGACTAGGAAATTCTCTCTACCAACCCAGGAATTTCTGATGACTGGTTAAAATTTGAAAAAGAAAGTCCTCTCAAGGAAATGATATTTATTTCTACTTAAAAGGGAATTTTATCTGGCACGTTTGCATGTACAGAAAATGGGAAGTCATCATTGTTTGTTAGTTCGCAAAAAAAATCCCCTGAAAGGTTAAATTTAACTAACTTCTTTTCACAGCGATTAACAGTGCACCAAAAATAACATGGATGTTTTCCATCAGTTTCTAGCGAAGTCCACATGTGCTGGTGTAAACGAGGCACACTTCTCAATAAATCCTCATTGAAAGGTCCCACTTGCAACACTTTATACATATTTGATGCGACTGAATTCACAGCTGAAGCTTAAAGAGGGTAATAACCACTAACAGAGCTGGTTAAAGGGACACATGTTGCCACCACTAGTTTTCCCTGTCTGCAGGCAGGATTAATAAGAACATTCTGATTTTGATAAAGGCTGCAGTTAGTCCACACCTTTTATATTTAATCATTTGGCTATCTTCTCTGTGGTTGTGAGTTCCAATCCAACTCCAGGCATCAAATGGGATACAGTGAGACCCTGCCCTGATATGATCATAGAAATGGATGTTAAACCTTAAGTTGTGTTGAATTTAAACTGAATGAAGGGAACTTTCCTTGAATGATACATTCATTGTCCTTAACGTTAGCTCATTTTATTATTTACAAACTTTATAAATTATTAAATACATCATATAGATTATTGATGTATTACAGATAGAGAATAAATACTTAAAAAGGCAATATTTCCAATCCAGAAACTTGCAGTATTCTTAGCAAAAAAAGAGTAGAAAATTTTATCATCCATTGAAAGCTCTAAATTTACTCTGTGGCCTTTTTAATCTGAACTCATATTGTTCTATACTTTACAATAACTGTTCTAATGAGTAATTGTTCAACTCAGTGAAGGAAATTTTTTTTAAACTTTGGATCAAATGAATGAAGTTTTTGCTTGTCTTTCTGATTTATACCACTACTAATGGGGCTGTTCCATTTCTTCGATATATATCGTAAACCCTGCTCCTGATTGTTCAGGAATCGGGACTTGAATCTTATACATCTCAATGATCTTAAAGCCGTCATAAACCTATCGTGCACGAAAAGTATGGTACTTCCCGATGGGTTTATAAGTACAACACCCAGGAGTCCTTCGGGAACGGTTTACAAGAGTTTCAAACTGCCGTGAAATTATCGCCAACCTCTCCTTATCCTTATCAGATTTATTGCATCGTAAACCCATCATAAGGTCATCTTTTTTATCAAACTGCGGTCTTAAACCTGTCTTATAGTTGTACAGCAATCTTTTCCATCTTATAGCGATTGTAAACCTATTTGTTTTAACTTAAGGGACTCATAAAATAATCAGATGGATCGAGAAATTATTGCAATCCTATGGGAAGATTTTCTGAGTCAATGGCAACATCAATTGGGAAGCTATCAGGAAAATATCTTATACATCAGGAAAGTATCTAAAACCTGATTGTAAACTACAAACTGAATTGTCCATTTTTTATGTCAGCTGGCTTTTCAGTCAGTTTACATGGCAGCTCTCTTCGGTGTCCGTGTACATGTGAACAACTTCTCCTCTAAAAGTACAAGGCCCAGAGATGTGCTGTTTCTTTTAAAAGATACCGTGTCTATCAAGGATCATAACTTGTTCAAGGCATGCAGATCTGTTTGGTTGTGTATTCCCCGGAGTCGTTTGAAGTGAGGTACCTTCACCCAAAGTGTGAAAATTTCAACATTTTATCACAATTTTCTTATTGACTATTGAAGGGATTTGTCTCTTATCTTGCATACATGTACTAGACCACAAGGACATTCCCCTGTGTGAGTATCAGGCCTGGATCTTTCTTAATTATTTTTTATGAATTTTTCCAAACAAATTATGCATTAAAATTCATGAATTCATGCAATAAATCTCCTATAACTTGTAAAGTATTGCATTTAGAGCATTTTGTTAAAGTATGTTCTTCAGCTACTTTTAAATAGCTACATCATGGTGAGTAACTTGGGAGGCTATTCCAATAGCTAAATGAGTAATAGCTACTTTCTGACTTTTCAGTACTTTCCGTAATAAGTACAGTCATTTTTAACTTGAAAACTATTGCATTTAGAGCATTTTGTTGAAATATCTAATTTACCTACTTTTGGATCAGCTATAACATAGTGAAATTGCAGACCTGTACTTTACTGCACAGCTGAGCAATAGCTACTTTGAGATCCTCAATGTTGAGTAAATCACTTTTAACTTGGAAACTGTTGCGTGTAGTGTATTTGGTTTACATAAGTTGTTCACATACTTTTGGGTCAGCTATAATATAATAAAATTGCAGACCTGTAGCTCATTGCATAGCTGAGCAATAGCTACTTTGAGGTTCTCACTGTTGAGTGAATTAGTGTAACTTAAAAACTTTTGCATTTACAATATTTTGTTGAAGTATGTTATTCGCCTACTTTTGGGTCTGGTGTAATATAGTAAAATTGCAGACCTGTAGCTCATTGCATAGTTCAGTAAAAGCCACTTTCATGTTCTCTCAGTTAAATAAATCACTTGTAGCTTAAAAACTATTGCATTTATAGTATTTTGTTTGAATGTGTTTCTCATCTACTTTTGGGTCAGCTATAACCCCCCTACGTTTTTTACTAAGGAACACCGATGGTCCCCTTGGTGATGACCCTATTATGTTTTACGATTTCTGATTTATGTATTACGATTTGGATGGTGTGCCTTAGAATCCGTAAGTTTGGAGATTAAGCACATGGATACCTGATACTGATAAGTTGATAACACAGTAAAATTGCAGACCTGCAGCTCATTGAATATCTGAGCAATAGCTATTTTGAGATACATCCTTTTCTACTTTCAGTTGTACTATTAAGCTCAAAACACAAAGTCAGCGGACACAAAGCCCATTCACGGGCACTCATTGCTTGTTTATTGCTTCAATTGTAAACCAACGGTAAACCACACTCGCAGAAATGGAACAGGCCTCTAAATAGGTTTTAAAGCCTATCATCTTACATGATTCCCTGATTTTCTTGCTGTAAGAGAAGTTATTTTTATGGAGACTTTTTTCTTCATTACTTTCAAGTGCTCCATTGTTGCCAAGCAATATAGCCCACATTAGTTCTGTGAATAAGTATACAAGAGCATGAGATGTGTGTTCTTAATTGATGGAGGTTGTTAAACCAATAAAAATATTCACAGTAGACACTTTTAGCCAGTGTAATTCTTACTGGATTCTATACTATACATTGTCGTGATTTAAAGGGTTTTTGTTCTAGGCCAGATCATTCAGTTGATATGCACCCGGTGGCATCAACCTCAAATAGATTTTTTTTGCAAGGAGGTTCAGCAACAAGCTGCCTCAGTTTGTGTCCCCAGTTCCAGACTCCCTAGCCTGGGCAGTAGATGCACTCTGCCTACCTTGGGAGGAATTGCACCCAAAAGCCAACCCGCCAGTAGCCATCCTAATGGCAGGGTAGTGGCAAAACTATAGGACTACCCATGCAGGACTATCATGATTGCTCCAGGGTGGCCTGACATGCCCTGGTTCAGGGATCTGGTACCTAGGTCAAGCCAAATCCCACTGTACCTGCCCAATCTGCTGACTCAACCCTTCAATCAGATTCCATACAAGAATCTGTCGAACCTAAATCTCCATGCCTGCCCCCTAGAGCCTAAGCTGTAAAGGAGCAAGGCTTCTCTGAAGCAGTGGTGGGATGAATTGAGGCTCCTCCAGATCAGTCTATGAAGCGAAGTGGACTATTTTTACAAAATGGTGCCAAAGTAATCAGGTGGACTTCAGGGCACCACCTATCCTATCCATAACAGACTTCCTCTTGTATTTGTTCCAAGAGAGGAAGTTACAGCCAAGTACCATTGATTTCTATATACTGGGAAATCTACCACCTATAAAATCCATGGCCGGCTTCCTCTTATATCTGGTCCAGGACAGGAAGTTACAGGCTAGTACTATTGATGGCTACAGATCAACCATAGCATACAGACTGGGAAATTCACCCATCAATATCAGCAAGGACAAAAATTTCACTCATCTCCTGGATAGTTTCCATAGAGACAGACTTACGGGTCACAGAGGCATCCCCTGGTACTTCACCAGCTCTCAAAGGCTCCCTTTAAACCCCTTAAAGAGGAACTTGACCTGCAAGATGGTGTTCCTCTTTGTTCTGGCAATGCGGGAGTGAGATCCATGCTTTTCTCAACAAAAACATCAGACACCAGACATACTGGTCCAAGATGTCTCTCTACTCCTCACCCAGCTTTCTTTCGAAGAATCAGCTGGCCAAAGAGGGTCCAGGATGTGTGGCCCCAGTGGTTATTCTTGCCCTGGCCACAACTCTGGACAAATCACTCAAGGCTGACTGGTCTCAATATCCAGTTAGAGCCCTGCGCTACTGTTTTGATAGGATCTCAGGCAGAATAAAGAACTGGTCTTTTTATGTCGTCACTATGCAGCGTTGGTGTACGTGTCCGCGTGAACAACTTCTCCTCCAAAACTGCAAGGCCTAGGGACATGCTGTTTTTCTTTTTAAAAGATACCTTATCTATCGAGGATGAAAAATTGTTCAAGGCATGCAAATATGTCTGTTCGTCTGTTTGCTAGAGCCATTACAAAAGTGTGAAAATTTTAGTGATTATTAGTGATTATTGCAAGGATTTCTCTCATATCTTGCATAGTGTCAGACCTTTCAGATCTTTCTTAATTATTTTTTTATGAATTTTTTAAATAATTTTTAATGCATTCAAATTAATGAAATCATGCACTAAATCAATTATAACTTGAAAAGTATTGCATTTAGAGCATTTTGTTTAAATATGTTATTCAGGTACTTTTTTCATAGCTACAACATGGTGAGTAACTTGGGTGTCTATCTCAATAGCTAAGCGAGTAATAGCTACTTTTGCACTTTTCAGTAACTTCCATCATGAGTAAAATCACTTGTAACTTGAAAACTATTGCATTTAGAGAATTTTGTATAAATATGTTATTTAGCTACTTTTGGGTCAGCTATAACATAGTAAAATTTCAGACCTGTAGCTCATGACATAGCTGAGTAATAGCTACTTTTAGGTTATCACTGTTGAGTAAATCACTTATAACTTGAAAAGTATTGCATTTAGAGTATTTAGTTTCAATATGTTATTCACATATTTTGGGGTCAGCTATAACATAGTAAAATTCCAGACCTGTGGCTCATTGCATAGCTGAGTAATAGCTACTTTCAAGTTCTTACTCAACACTAAATCATTTATACCTTGAAAAGTATTGCATTTAGAGCATTTTGTTAAAATATGTTATTCAGCTACTTTTTCCATAGCTACAACGTGGTGAGTAACTTGGGTGTCTATCTCAATAGCTAAGTCAGTAATAGCTACTTTTGGACTTTTCAGTAACTTCCATCATGAGTAAACTCACTTGTAACTTGAAAACTATTGCATTTAGAGAATTTTGTGTAAATATGTTATTTAGCTACTTTTGGGTCAGCTATAACATAGTAAAATTTCAGACCTGTAGCTCATTGCATAGCTGAGTAATAGCTACTTTTACGTTATCACTGTTGAGTAAATCACTTATAACTTGAAAAGTTTTGCATTTAGGGTATTTAGCTTCAATATGTTATTCACCTATTTTGGGGTCAGCTATAACATAGTAAATTTTCAGACCTGTAGCTCATGGCATAGCTGAGTAATACCTACTTTTAGGTTATCACTGTTGAGTAAATCACTTATAACTTGAAAACTATTGCATTTAAATTATTTAGTTTCGGTATGTTATTCACCTATTTTGGGGTAAGCTATAACATAGTAAAATTCAAACTATTGCATTTGCAATATTTTCTTTAAATATGTTTTTTACTTTTTACACCTTAACAGTTACCTTCTTACTTTACTTCTGAACACCATTTCCAGGGCACAACTTTTATGTCCTTTTCTTCTGTCACTTCTACTCTGAAACTCAAAACACACAGTCAGCTGACACAGAGCCCGTTCACGGGCACTGATTGCTTGTTCTCCTTCTAGAAAGGTTTTGACAAAGACATCTCTCCTGCCACTATCTCATCATGGATCAAGCAAACAGTGATCTTTTGCCATGAGCTCTCTTACCAAGAGGTCCTTACCCTACATCAGGTTAAAGCCGATGATGTTAGGGCCTTTGCTGTTTCTAAGGTTTTCCAGTTATCAGCCTGTCACTGGAAGTCCCACAACACCTTCATGCAGTTTTACTTGAAGGATGCGGCCTGGGCTGATTCAGGGCTCTTTCAGCTGGGCCTGGTGGTGGCTGCCCAGCAGATCCACCATTACCCCATATATATACATAAGCAGTCTGCCACCTTGACCAGCAGGGTTTTCAAGGTGGCAGTGGCACTGCCTATTGAAGACTACTAGCTAGACTCCTCTTCCTTCCAAAGAGGGCCTCTGCGGGGACTGAACTCATACCTCTCTTCCCCTACCTCAGAGGAGGTCTGTGAAAAAGGGGAGATGGGTGGAGTGGAAGGCCGATTGGTTCCAGTAACCAACTCATCAGCAACCAACCAATGGGGCTAGATTATGTCCCTCTGAGACCACTAATGTCTTTTGAGTTCATTCACAAGTCCCTAGTAGGCTACCCACTTTCCAATAGTTGTTATTTTAGTTAATTGTACATTAGGTAAGATGTATTAACACAATAAAGTTGCAAGTAAATTTTTATTAACAATAAAATTGCAAGTAAATTAAATTTTTACAAGTTAATATCTTTCCTAATTGACAGGAGAGGGCCTCCCAACCAACCCTGCATTCTTCTTACTGAGGATCATACAATGTTAGAAGAATGAAAAAGATGTTATGCCGGTCCTGCCGGTGGAGACACCAAACGTCCTTTTCTGGTATTTGGCAGGACCGGCATGCACTGGCAATATAGCTAATTGTCCATTAGTTAAGATATCAACTTATGAAAATTTAATTTACTTATTAAATTTGCAAATGTTCAGTATGTTTTTGTATGCAGTGCAACAACTTGTTTTTGTTCAGTCGCACCTAAGAGTCAATGGATGGAGATTAAACGCTATAAAAGTCCACATTTGATTAGATTAGGTTTTATGAGATTATAATAACCATCATATATCAATAAAGAAAGTGATCTCTTTTTCTATTTTTGTAAACAGAATAATGCATTTCTGTATTCTTTAAGGAGAATTCCTCTAGCCCTAATATAAGGTTCACAATATTTTGTACAGAAATAAAGGAAAAGGTAAGAAACTAAAGGAGAATATTGACCAAGTCATATGCAATGCTTTCCTTCATTCCTTCAACTGCTTATCATTATATAACATGAGCAGTCTGTTGACAGCTATGTTAACAGTAAATCTAATATGACACGCCTGTGTCAGCGAATCTGATTGGTCAAGAGGAAAAAATCTTTGGATTATAACGCCACATAATAGTCCACCCAATTATAGCTGATATAAAAGGTTCATTTAAAAGCAGATGTAAACATAATGTAACCCTTATCGCTTTGCATTCGTGGTTCTAAACTGCCAATCAGACTATAATTCTGCATATTGTCCACCCCGTGATGGATTATTGCTGAAGTCAATTAATGCATTGAATGATGTTCTTGCAGGCCAAGCGAGTTGGAGTGGACTGCATCATTCTACCAATAGAAAACCGCAAAGACTATTCAGACCTGCCTAGTTTTATCACAGACGGCCTGGAAGTGCATTTTGTGGACCATTACCGAGACATTTACGACATTGTTTTCCCGTGATCAGAGGTAGCACCCTGGTTTATGTAACTTTATATTCCAAATGGAAGATTTGGAAAGAAAATTGTGCCTCGTTCTCTCAGAGTTATGGCCACACTGTTGTTTTCAGCCTTTACGGGTGCAGGTTTTAAGTGTTCATAGAAAAGTGTAGGATAGCTAAAGCTCACTAGGATTCAGCCTTAAGTTTATGTAAAAAGCAGAATCAGAAATGTTGTGATATATTATATTCTTTCTGCTTCTTGTGCTGATACACTTAATATTTGTTGTAATGAGTCGTTAGCAAGTTTCCAGTAACATAGCCCAACCATTTTTTAAAGTTCACTTGGCAGGGACATTGGTTAGGTCGCGTTGAACTTTAAAATCTTTTCCGGGTTAAATCTCGGAAACCATAAGATGTTGGAAGTTGATACGTGGTATAGACATTGGTTAGGGGTTGTAGGTGTGCAACATCATATCACAATGTTGCTCTGATAGTCTCCTGATCTTTGTATTATTCTATATTTCTCTGGAGTTGAAAACTTTTTCCCTGGGCTGTGGGGTATGGGCATCTACGATGCTATTTTTGTTGTACAATAAAGCAGCTATTACAATTCCAAACTGGTGAGTATAAAATGTTGTTAAAGTGCTCATTGTTGTTGGAGAAGATTTATCCTGTGTTAGATGTTGGCAGTATATTATTTTTGACAAGCTTATTACTGCCAAGTAGATGAGGAATAAAACTCCATTTTCAGCATCAGTGTTGTTCAAAATTTGAGACAAAGATGGATTAGTATGGAGATATCATTCCCTGTATAAAGTTACATCAACTCAGTCTCTTCCAGTGGGGGGACAATCCATCATACAGTCATTGATTCTTTTATTGATGCAATAATTCAACATAAATCTTTTATTTTCAGTGACTAAAATTAAATTGTCACAATTTTCTGTTTTGTTTATGTTCGAAAGCATATTTTTAGGAAGATGTTTTGCTGATGTTAAATGTTAAAATGGTTTGCATATTAATGTGTTAATGTCAGTGTTTCAATTTCAGTGTAGTATGTGGAGATTATATGTCAAAGGGAAACTTGGTATTTCAATCAGTATATATAATGGATGTCACTCCATAATGTCCCCTACTGCCAAACCTGCGAGATGTTTGGCATTCATTTCATGTATGTGTATGTTACTCTCACCTCTATCTCAACAAAAATATTACCTTGACGTGTATTAGTTTCCAAAGCTTGAGATCAAGTGTGAATTTGAACCAGACATCTAATTTAAATGCAAAATTGCTGTGATAAAATATTGTAATTAAGGTGTTTTGTAATTTGCTGTATTCATAAAAAAGATAATTGAAAGATGATCCAAAATCCAATTTAACATAAAAGAAAATATAAACTTAAGCTATTTTTTTTTCTTCAGTGAACCTGTTTCATCACTAAAGTTAAGCAGCAGCTTGGGCTACATTAGTACTTGGATTGGTGACCATCTGAGTTCTAGCCATCTGACTTAGAATTTATTTTTGTTGCCAGACTTTCAAAAATTCCAGTGCACTTCTCGTGTCTCTGATGGTTTTGCAGCTCATGTAGACTGAAGAACTTTTCAGCCTTGTTATATATCAGTGATATATATTAGTGCTGCGACGATGTTTGAAGAAGTTCAATAGTTCGCTCGTTTACTGCCCTGATTTCGGAATTCGGTTCAAAACGTCTGAAATTCGGACTTTGCGAAACGTTTAGAAATCCCCAATATCACACCACATCCCAACGGATCCTATTTTCGCCCATCTATAAAACTTGTTTCTTTTGTTGAAAATATGGCAGAATTTATTTTAAAAATATATGGATTTTATATTTTTGCTATATTTTCAATAAAGTGACGAGATTTTATGTGAGATTTCTGCATTTTAACTGGTTTTGAAAACGTTGTTTCGAAGATCGAACTAGACCGAAGTTCGCTAGCTTGTACAGGTACCAAACATCGAACCCGATATTCGAAGCGATTTCACAGCACTAATATATATGTGATTTGTTCAAATGCCAGGTAAAATGTAAGAAAAACAGAGGAAAGTTGAAATAACTTAAGGGCAATATATATGCTTGAAACAAAACACTTTTTAAAAGTAGGGAAATGGTTGAAGTTCTTTCTTGGAAAATAACCCAACAATGCCTGTATTACTTTGGGAAAAGCAAAATGGTTTGTTTCAGAAGAATAATAAAATGTTTGTCTATTTTGCAATAAAATAATGGGTTGTTTTTTTTTTGGTTTTTTTTTAGGTTTTTTGGGATTTTTTTCAGTGTTTGTTATTTGTATGTGGTTTTAATGGCATATATGACAAATATTAATCAATAATACAACTTCCTGAACAAAGAAATAAAAGTACTCGTATATTTATAAATCTGTGTTTTATTCACTTGAACTCTTAAGATTCATTACACTGAAGTAGTTGATTCACCACAGTAAAATTCCGAAATTTCTTTTGATATAATTAGTTCCTGGGTAGATTTGAAAGCACATTTAATGATACCAGACTTCCTTGCTGAGCAGTTATTAAAGAATCAGTCTACCTCTATATGGAAAATGGGACAAATGAAAGTCACTTTCCCTGATAACTGTCAACAATTAGGGACACACTTTATACAGGTAGATTAAATGATACAGTTGTAAAATTGTTCTTTAATCAGTCAATCAGAAAATTAAAAGGTAGGCTACAAATCTGTTTTGAAATATATGAATATGAATTGGAAGCCACATGCATTCCTTGATAATATTTCACAGTCACACGAGAAAAGAACTCCCAAGCTCTCTTACAGGTAGATTAAAGAATACATTTAAAAATTGTTTCCTTAATCAATGAATAACAAAAGGAAAAGGGCACAGATCAAATCTGTTGTGAAGATAACTTGAATTAGAAGCCACATTATACAAAATAGTGTGCAGTAAAGAATAATAAAACCAAATTACAATGCATTTGTGAGATGTTGTATTGGGGATTTTCATCCTGGGGATTTTCAGTACCCCCTATGGGGATTTTCTATGGGTCTGCAAATATCTTAGGATTTGACATACAATCATTGAGGGGAGTGGGGTGTGTTTTTAGCAAAGTCATAACACCAAAATGGTTCAAAATTTCAGTATGATTGTCATGTTTTGTAATACCGGAGTTCAACTTCCAAGAATTTTTATAACACCAAACTGGGGATTTTTAACTGGGCAGGCTGTTATGATTGTCAGGTAAAAATGTAATTAAATTTTTCAAATCTCAGTTTTGAATAAAAAAGTTTGTTTCATTGAATAACTTTAATATTTAACATGTTTTTATTATATTTTCTATCTTTACTGCGACAAACATAAATTTACTTTTGTTCTTGTTGTCATCCGCTGTTGCCAAGAACAACTGAATTTGGAAACCCTTATTTTTTTCTGTAGTCTCATTACATGGACTTTGCATTAGCAGCAAATCAATACCAACTAAATGTAATAGGTCTGCCAGTCCAATATATTATTCTTCGTATTTTTCTTAATGTACTGATGAGATATTATTTTTCCAAATGTATTGATGGGATAGTATCTTGAAGTCTTCTGGCTTGGAACATTTTGTTGTCCCCTACTTTTTCTGAAGTGGAAATGGGAGGTTTTTTCTTGTTCAGTGGAATTTTTCTTGTTTTATGTCTGCAATACTGAAGCCATACTGTCTAACACAGAAGTAACGGGCGAGTTAATCTCTTTTCCGTTTTGGTTCTCATACAGATTTTGTCTTCAAAGAAGAAAGTGGCAGGGTTAGCTGGACTGGTTAGTGATAAAATGATCTGAATGTAATTCTCAGGTCTAGAAATTACATAAATTACACTGTAGCTCTTGTACATTGTAATTAAGCATCCCACGTGGGACGCTTGTTTGTATATAGGAGAAGCGACTCCGCCGGATTCGCCGGATCCGCATTTTCTTTTTGCAATAGGTTTGCAGCCATAAGGCAGATTCTTTTCATATTTGGCAGGTGTATGCAGTAGCCCTGGGAAATTTTTCTGAATATGCTGCAATGACATTTTCACCAATCAGAGAGGTGACATGACCAAAAATGTGTTTTTGGAAGCCCGTCCTTGTCCAGATGGACAAAACTGCTTGTATCTCCTTAACCGTGTGAGATAGAGCGATTTCGTCAAAATTTTTGACCCACAGGGTATCTAAGCAAACTACTTTCTCCAATTTTCCAAAAATTTTCTCCTCCCAAAAATGGGGGTCATATTCAGTTTTCGAATTTTTGACAAAACATGCAAAACACAAAATTGGAAATATAGGCTCATCAGGTACACATATAGAACAATACTGATACTTTTTGAAACCATTTTCTTCATAAAATAAAAATTTACTGGTGGGATTTCAGCAAAATTTTTGTGAAGACTGGCCTTTCCAAGTTTCAACAAATATTTCACTTGCCAGAAATGGCGGCCATTTTGAATTTTCGAATTTTTTTTCAAAAATGCAAAACACAAAAATCCTTGTATCTCAAAAACCCTGCTAGATAGAGCAATTTCGACAAAATTTTTGACCCATAGGGTACTACTTCTGAGTGGCTGACGCAGTTTTCAAAAATTTTTTGTCCCACCAAAAAATGGCGGCCATTTTGAATTTTCGAATATTTCGGAAAAATCACAAAACACAAAAATGCTTGGATCTCGAAAACCGTGCTAGATTGAGCGATTTCGGCAAAATTTTTGACCCACAGGGTATCTGTAAATATTAGCCTTTCCAAGTTTCAACGAATATTTCACTTGCCAAAAAGTAGTGGCCATTTTCAATTTTTGAATTTTTTTCAAAAATGCAAAACACAAAAATGCTTGTATCTCGAAAACCGTGCTAGATAAAGCAATTTCAGCAAATTTTTTGACACACAGGGTATCTGTGAAGACTAGCCTTTCCAAGTTTCAATGAATGTTTCACTTGCCAAAAAATGGCGGCCATTTTGAATTTTCGAATATTCCTTTATATTCCATTTATATTCCTTTATATCTCCTTTATTCTTGCTTTTAGAGCTTTTGAATGTATTAAGAGGCATTGGAAAACTATATGTGGAGAGTGAACAACTTCTCCTCCTAAACTACAAGACCCAGAGACATGCTGGTTTTTTTTAAAGATACCTTAACTATGGGGGATGAAAGTTGTTCAAGGCATGCAGATCTGTTCGTTCATCTGTTCCCCAGAGCCAGTACAAGTCAGGTACCCCACCCAAAGTGTGAAAATTTCAACACTTTATCACAATTTTCTCATTCACTATTGCAGGGATTTTTCTCATATCTTGCATATATGTACCAGGCAACTAGTAGATTACCTTGTGTGAGTATTAGACCTACATCTGTCTTAATTTTTTTTATTAATTTTTTAGATAATTTTTAATGCATTAAAATTCATGAAATTATGCACTAAATCACTTATTTTATTACGCTACAATAGCTTACCATGTGGGACTTAATGCTGTTCTCGGGTCGCCACACCCGGGGCCAACGTCTTAGAAAAAAAGATCGTTCTTGTTAGCCACCGGATATACTGGTAGTTGTCGTCACGTGATAACTTCTGACCAATCGCCCTACTTTCTCGTTGGCCACGATGACTGGTAGCAGTTTGTAAATATACAGACATTTCTATTTATTTCTCAGTTCTTACTTATTGTTGGAGGCTAATATTTGCATATTTCTTTATTTATATGCTATAGATCATTCTGTAAAATTCTGATTTTCCCACCTTAAGTATTTCTTGACTTTCGCGTGTTTTTAGCTTTCCTCGGTTCAGGCAATTCTATTGTACGTCTTTTATTGCGTATAAAATGTCTCTCCATCAAGCAAATAAAGACAAACCGAGAGCTCAGAAATGCCGCCATTTTTGCTTCAGTTTTGATACACATAATTTCTGCCCTACCTGTAGGGAGGCTGGCAAGGGAGATGACCCCTGTGTCACCTTTGAAACCCCTTGTGAAATTTGCAGCCTTTTTACCTCCCCCCCCCCCCCCCCCCCCCCCGTCCACAACCTCTTGCCTTCAGTTCCCTGTCCTTGAAAACACCAGCCAAGACTATTCCACCCACCCCTGGCACGGCTTTGCAAAATAAAATTCAGAAAAACATAGAAAAATCACTGGGTGATTCCTTAAATATACATTTACAGCAGCAAATGGGTACCTTCCAGGCATCCATGTTGGAAGCTTTTCAGTCACTCCGAGAGGAGTTGGCTGCAAAACAGAAAGTCGAGGTAGAGTCCTCGCTTCTTGCTTCAAAACCTGGCTCGTCCAGTAATACTGCTGCCCCTCTGGATTTGCCCCCTCCGAGATCTGGTACTAACATCCCAAGCGAGGCTATGGATGTGGACTACGGTCCAGCACTCCCTCCTCGTCTAGTATCTACTCAACTTTCCTCGGATCAGTACGTTGCCCCCTCTGAAGGTCTTCCCGAAGAGGTCTCGTACTCTCACAAAAAGCAAAGCCATAAGCAGCCAGTTGACCCGAGCTCTGCCTCGGACCAACTAAATGAGGATTCCGATGAACCTCGGATCCCTTCTTCTAGATCCAAAAAACACTGTGACAAGAGCAAGCATAAATCAAGATCTAGATACGTGTCATTTTCCTCAGAGGAGGATCACTCCCCTGTAGCCAGACACAGGTCTTCTAAGCCCTCTAGGGCTCAGCCCTCAGGAGTAGCTTCTGATCAAGACCTCCCACAACATGATCCAGACCCCCCTTATTATAGGGAAGTAGCTTTGTCTGACATGCCCTCACAATACTCTGAAGAAGTAGACACCTTCAGGCGTATTCTGTCTCTCCCTGACCCCAGGGAATCTATGCCCAGGTCGTCCACTTCAGTGTTGGGTCTGGATGATGAAAAAGGCCGTCAAGAGCTCAGACCTAGAGGTCCTTCCTCTATCCTTCCACTTAGCTCAGTTATCAAGGACGCCTTTGATAAATTCCAACATGACTTTAAGGCTGCCAATTTATCTGAGGGAAAATATGTCAAGCCTCCTCCCTCAACTTCAAAGTGGTACAAGGTGGGACAGCCAACTTTTCAGGACAAAATTCAGGAGTTGAATACGGACTTTGCTAAGATCTGTATTACTCCTAGACCTTCTGGGTCCCCAGTAGCCAGAGTTCCCCTGCCAGTTCTCAAGGAGCTGGAACTTCAGGCTAGACAAAATATCTCTACCCTCAACTTCACCGCTGCTTTTGCCAAAACCTCCTCTTCTTGCAATGCTTCATTGGAAAAATGCCAACATAGCATCAAGTCTACGGTCAAGAAGATAAAATCTCAGATTCAGAAAGGTGCCAATCCTGAGAAAGCGGCAAAGCGCAGATATGAGGAAGTAGCTGACTACTTAGATTTTTGGAACAAGATGGTACTTGTTCAACACAGGGCCCTCACTTGTCTCAGCAAATCTCTAGCCCATATTTTGCAGAGGGAATTATACTCTATGGCTAATACCGGCTTGCTCAGGCGCGAAGCCGAGATGACTCTATTACATCCACAATTAGGAGAAATGAGACGTCAAGAACTCAGGAACTCGTCCTTTTGGGGCCCTTCCTTGTTCGAGTCTCAATTAGTGAAGGAAGGTGAGGACTTCCTTCTCAAAAAAGGCACCTCAAAAGATTCTCAGGGTTTTGCACCCTACCAGAATAAGCCCTTTCGTGGTCCCCACAAGAAAAGAGGCTCCTACAGGAAACGCCCCTATGGGGGCAATACCTCTCAAAGCAGTAACCAGTCCTTTCCCTCGGGAAGAGGAAAATCCAACTTCAGAGGCTCTTTTCGACCCCACAATAGAGGAAGGGGGCGTGGAAACCCCCCTCCCCAATGACTCCTCCAAAGCCTCACTCAGTCCACCAGTAGGAGGTTGCCTCCGTTCTTTCAGGAGAGACTGGCTCACAAACAAAGGTTCTCAAAACGTGTTAAACATTATCACCAATGGCTACGTTCTGCCATTCCGTTCAAAGCCAAACTTGATCAGATTTCCTCTGATTCTGTCAGAGTACAAGGCCCAACAAAAAGACCAAGCCTTGGCCACTTGTATCCAGTCTCTCCTGTCAAAGAACGCTATCGAAAGGGTAGACAATGTAAAATCTCTCGAGTTTTACAGTCGCCTGTTCCTAGTACCCAAGCCTCACCAAAGGTGGAGGCCAGTCATAGACTTAAGCAGGCTCAATACTTTTCTACACGTAGAAAAGTTCAAAATGGAAACTCCAGAGTCCATCAGGACCTCCCTGATTCCAGGGGAGTGGGTATCGTCGATAGACCTGTCGGATGCTTACCTGCACATCCCCATCCACCCAAGCTCAAGGAAATACCTAAGGTTTTGCTACAAGGCTCAGGTGTTCCAGTTCACCTCCCTCCCGTTCGGACTAGCCACAGCCCCCCAGGTCTTTACAATGATCGTAAAGGAAGTGAAACTAATGGCCCTCTCAAGAGGACTCAGAATTCACCAATACCTGGACGACTGGCTGATCAGGTCCCAGTCTCAGGAGGAAGCCCAAGTGAACACTCAGGCAGTAGTAGAACTGACTCAGTCCTTGGGGTGGATAATAAATCAGGAAAAATCAGAACTGAAACCTACTCAGGTGTTTTCGTTCGTGGGCTACGAATACCACCTAGATTCAGCCCTTGTAAAACCCACTCAAGAGAGATGGCTCAAACTTCAGGATTTGATCCTACGACTCAAGTCAAAACGTGTTTTGACTGCAAGATGTTTGATGTCTCTAATTGGGTTGCTAGCCTCAACGGAGAAAATGGTCCCGGAGGGACGCCTTCACATGAGGCCCTTTCAGTTTCACCTCAAGGAGCACTGGAGATATCCTCAGTCGCTGGACAACCTCCTTCCCTGGACAGAAGCCATTGCAGCCCACCTAGATTGGTGGCAAAATCCCTCCAATGTGATGAAAGGTGCAGACCTTCATCCCAAAGACCACAGTATCCAACTCTTTACCGACGCCTCAAACCAAGGTTGGGGCGCTCACTTAGACCAAAATTCTACAAAGGGTCTGTGGTCAGATCGGGAAAAAAGGCTACACATAAATGTCCTAGAATTGAAGGCGGTCTCCCTGGCCCTTCGAGACTTCAAGGACCAGTGCCAGAATCAAACAGTGTTGGTTGCGACGGACAACTCGACAGTGGTAGCCTACATCAACAAACAAGGAGGAACACACTCGGCAGAGATGTGTGCTCTCCTGTGGAAGATCATGAGCTGGTGCCATCACTACCACATAACATTGAAAGCCAGGCACATTCCAGGGTGCCTGAATGTGATGGCCGACCTGCTATCCAGGTCCAACCAAGTGCAGTCAACAGAATGGTCTCTGCACCCACAGGTCTTCAAACAGATCTGCCAGAAGTGGTTCACACCTCATGTAGACTTATTTGCCACTCACCTGAACCACAAACTCCCTCTATACGTGTCTCCTATCCCAGACCCAAGGGCCTGGGACATAGATGCTCTGAACATAAACTGAACCAACCTCACAGCCTATGCGTACCCTCCTACGGCTCTCCTTCAAAAGGTGATCCAAAAGATCAGGCAATGCCAGTGCCTGATCATCGTAATAGCCCCAGGCTGGCCAGGGATGCCCTGGTTTTGGGACCTAGTGCAGCTCTCAACAGAGATCCCACTGCAACTCCCAGTGTCAACAACCCTACTCAAACAGTCCCACAAGCTGGTGTTCCACAACAACCCCCAGCACCTGAACCTCCACGCCTGGTGTCTAGGAGCGGACAACTCCAAGAACAAGGCTTCTCTGTGGAGGTGGCAGAGAGAATTGCTGCCCCTCAGCGGTCATCAACAAGGACCATCTACAAGTCAAAGTGGGCCCTATTTGAAAAATGGTGCAGAGAAAATTCGGTGGATTTCTCCACTCCATCTGTGAAACAAATCTCAGATTTCTTCATGTATCTGTACCAAGACTTAAACAGGCGCCCCTCGACCATTGATGGTTACAGGACTGCAATCGTTGACACTTTGGGCCCAACGGCCCAACATATTGCACACAATGCAGACCTTCATAGGTTACTCTCCAGTTTTCACAGGGATCGTCCTAAAAGTTCCAGAAATTTACGCAAGTGGAACCTTTCTGTTGTCCTTAACGAGCTCACCAAAGCACCATTTGAGCCCATGAAAGACTCAGACCTCAAACATCTTACTCTCAAAACTGCTTTCTTGCTAGCCTTGGCCTCCGGCAAGCGCCGCAGCGAAATCCATGCCTGGGTCGCTAACAAAGTAGCTAATTTAGGCCAATGGGAAAAGGTAGCCTTGTTCCCTTCTTCTGACTTCATAGCCAAAAACCAACTAGCAAGAGAAGGTTCTCAAAGTGTGTCACCAGTGACTATTCCTGCTTTGACTACCATTGTAGATAGACAGTTTAAAGAAGACAGGACCCTGTGTCCCGTGCGGGCCCTGAGGTTTTATTTGGACCGAACTAAAGACCTGAGAGGGTCTCGTTCTCTCCTTTTCATCTCCTTTAAGAAAGGTCATACCTCAGATATCAGACCCGCTACACTCTCTTCATGGTTGAAACAAACCATCTTACTTTGTTACAAACAAGCAGATCAACAAGCCTTGGACTTGGTCCAAGTCAAAGCGCATGACATCCGGGCCTTCGCGGCCTCTAAGGCCTTTTACGGTGGGGTATCGGTGGACCAAATCATGCAAGCCTGTCACTGGAAAGCTCACAACACATTTACAAATTTTTACCTAAAAGACCTTACTTGGTCGGACACCGACAACAATTTGTACCTGGGACCCGTAGTGGCTGCACAACAAGTCCTAGATCCTTCCCCTCAGACCAGTTGTCCTCGGAAAGAAAAAAAAAGGGGGGGGGGGGGGGGCACATCCGCTACAACCAAGTCTTCAGGAGTCTTTCCCAGGATCTAGGTATTCCTTTACCTTCAAGATGTTATGGGTAAGGTCATTTTATCCTTTAATTATCAAGTAATTTCTATTAAGGACCTATTTAGTTGTCATTAATCTCATATTCAGGTTTTAAAAATTTTATGAGAGGCCCAACCACTGGGTTGGTCAGTCACACGTGAAGGGCCCTTTGGGACCCTTAGACCTCGAAGTGAGCACTGCTGCACTTCCGTCCTACAATCAAACATCTAGACAGTTTTAGCACTGTCTCTCATTTACTCAGGTTTTTGGCTCGTTACAGGCCCGGCTTTCGGGATCGGGGCACTGTAAATGGGACTCAGACTGGTATTTCTGGCACTATTCTATACTTTTAATTCAAAATCTTAGAAAAAAATTACATATCTTCCAGTCTCAGCTGTAATCCCGCCACCGGGCGGTTGAATTCAGCATTAAGTCCCACATGGTAAGCTATTGTAGCGTAATAAAATTGAAAATTTTAATTACTTAAATGTAGCTTTTATAAGCTACAAGCTTACCATGTGGGACTTAGGAGAGTCCCACCCTGCCTCCCCGCTGTTTACAGCTGAGGGGTAGGTTCAAAAATTTCAACGAGAAAGTAGGGCGATTGGTCAGAAGTTATCTCGTGACGACAACTACCAGTATATCCAGTGGCTAACAAGAACGATCTTTTTTTCTAAGACGTTGGCCCCGGGTGTGGCGACCCGAGAACAGCATTAAGTCCCCCATGGTAAGCTTGTAGCTTATAAAAGCTACATTTAAGTAATTAAAATTTTCAATTTTCTCATTGACTATTGCAGGGATTTTTTTCTTAGATTGCATATATGTACTAATCCACTAGTAGATAACCTTGTGTAAGTATCAGGCCTGGATCTTTCTTAATTATTTTTTTATGAATTAACATAGTGAAATTGCAGACCTGTAGCTCATTACATAGCTGAGCAATAGCTATTTTCAGGTTCTCACTGTTGAGTAAATCAGTTGTAACTTGAAAGCTATTCCATTTACAGTATTTTGTTTAAATAAGTTGTTCACCTACTTTTGGGTCAGCTATAATATAGTGAAATTACAGACCTGTAGCTCATTGGATAGCTGAGCAATAGTTACTTTGAGGTTATCACTGTTGAGTAAATCAGTTGTAACTTGAAAAGTATTGTATTTGGAGCATTTTGTTTAAATATGTTATTCACCTAATTTTTGGTCGGCTATAACATAGTGAAATTACAGACTTGTAGCTCATTACATAGCTGAACAATAGCTGTTTTCAGGTTCTCACTGTTGAGTAAATCAGTTGTAACTTGAAAACTTTTCCATTTACAGTATTTTGTTTAAATATGTTGTTCACCCACTTTTGGGTCAGCTATAACATAGAGAAATTACATAGCTCATTACATAGCTGAGCAACAGCTATTTTTAGGTTCTCACTGTTGAGTAAATCAGTTGTAACCTGAAAACTATTGCATTTACAGTATTTGTTTAAATATGTTGTTCACTTACTTTTGGGTCAGCTATAACATAGTGCAATTACAGACCTACAGCTCATGGCATAGATGAGCAATAGCTATTTTTAGGTTCTCACTGTTGAGTAAATCAGTTGTAACTTGAAAACTATTGCATTTAGAGTATTTTGTTACCTCCACCAATGAGGTTATGTTTTCGCCCGGGTTTGTCTGTCCGTCTGGTTGTTTGTGAACAAGATAACTCAAAAACGTATGGACGGATTTTGATAAAATTGTCAGGATATGTCCAAAATGGTAAAAGGAAGAAGTGATTAGATTTTGGCAGTGATTCGGATCACTGTCTGGATCTTCTGGATCCATGAAATGTAATTTTTAAAGAAAGATAGCTCAAAAACTTATTGAGGGATTTTTATGAACTTTTCTGGATATGTCTGTCCTAAATGGGACAAGGAACAAGTGATTAGATTTTGGGAGTGATCTGGATCACTGGATCCATGAAAAATAATTTGGGAGTGATCCGGATCACTATCGGCAAAAATGTGAAATAGAGGGGGAATATCAGTGCTAATGGTAGGTTTTGAAAGTCCAGGAATTGAGCTCCTGTGGCGGAGGTCTGCGCTCTCTGAGTCCTTTTTAAATATGTTGTTCACCTACTTTTGGGTCAGCTATAACATTGTGAAATTACAGACCTACAGCTCATGGCATAGTTGAGCAATAGCTATTTTTTGAGCAATAGCTATTTTTTCATGGCATAGTTGAGCAATAACTATTTCTCAGTTCACGAGCACTGAGTGCTTGTTCTTTCATGTTAATGCATAAACCTCCACACTGTCTGCTTAACTTTCACTTCTCTCAGTGCTTCATATTTTATTTTCAAAAACCTTTTTCTACATTATATTTTTTAATGAATTTTTAAAATAATTTTTAATGCATTAAAAATTCAAGAATTCATGCAGTAAATCACTTATAACTTGAAAAGTATTGCATTTGGAGCATTTTATATGTTTTTCAGCTAGTTCTATTTCACCTATAACATAGTAAAATATCAGACTTGTAGGTAGGTGATTTCAGAGCTATGAATGGCTAACTAGCAAACTATACATATGTTCATCTGCACACTCAGACTGAACCCCCCCCCCCCCCCCCCCCCAATCACTCACTTCTCTGCAGATGAGAGAATTGTCTCTGTGTGTGTCAGTGGGTTGTGTGTTTGAGTGGTGGGGGGGTGGGGGTGTATGTTTGTGTGTGGAGTACAGGCAGTCATCTATTTTAATATGTTTCCATTCAAATGTGAGAAGGACAGAACTTTCCTCTTGTTATTATTAAGCGTCCCACAAGGGACGCTTGTTTGTGTATGGGAGAGCTTCCGGCTCCGCCGGCTCCGCATTTTGTTTTCCTTATAACTCTGTAACCGTTAGGCGGATTCTTTTCAAATTTGGCAGGTTTAGGCAGTAGCCTTGGGGAATTTTTTTGAATATGCTGCAGTGACATTTCAACCAATCAGAGAGGTCACATGACCAAAAATGTCTTTTTTCGATGGGGAAGCTTGTCCGGATGATAACTTGAAAGAAATTTTATCAATTCACCTGAAACTTGGCAAATACATTCATTCTATTAAAATCTGGAAATCATTAGATTTTGGCATTGATTGGTCAAGAAATGGCCGAGTAATTAATGATTAATTAATCATTACGAATTTTCCAAATAAGGAAAACACAAAAATGCTTATATCTCGAAAACGGTGCTAGATAGAGCGATTTCGACGAAATTTTTGACCCGCAGGGTATCTCTGCGGAGTACTTTTCCCAATTTTCAAAAAATTTTTGTCTCGCTAAAAATGGCGGCCATTTTGAATTTTCGAAATTTTCGCAAAAATTGCAAAACACAAAAATGCTTATATCTCAAAAACCGTGCTAGATAGAGCAATTTCGACAAAATTTTTGACCCGCAGGATATCTCTGCGGAGTACTTTTCCCAATTTTCAAAAAATTTTGGTCTCGCTAAAAATGGCGGCCATTTTGAATTTTCGAAATTTTCGCAAAAATTGCAAAACACAAAAATGCTTATATCTCGAAAACCGTGCTAGATAGAGCGATTTCGACGAAATTTTTGACCCGCAGGGTATCTCTGCAGAGTAGTTATCCCAACTTTGAAAAAAAAATTTTCTCGCCAAAAATGGCGGCCATTTTGAATTTTCGAATTTTTCGCAAAAATTGCAAAACATAAAAATGCTTATATCTCGAAAACCCTGCTAGATAGAGCGATTTCGATGAAATTTTTGACCCACAGGGTATATCTGCAGAGTAGCCATGCCAATTTTCAAAAAAATTTTGTCTCGCTAAAAATGGCGGCCATTTTGAATTTTTGAAATTTTCGCAAAAATTGCAAAACACAAAAATGCTTATATCTCGAAAACCGTGCTAGATAGAGAGATTTCGACGAAATTTTTGACCCGCAGGGTATCTCTGCAGAGTAGTTATCCCAACTTTGAAAAAAAATTTTCTCGCCAAAAATGGCGGCCATTTTGAATTTTCGAATTTTTCGCAAAAATTGCAAAACATAAAAATGCTTGTATCTCAAAAACCCTGCTAGATAGAGCGATTTCGACGAAATTTTTGACCCGCAGGGTATCTCTGCAGAGTAGCCATGCCAATTCTCAAACAAAAAATTTCTCGCAAAAAATGGCGGCCATTTTGAATTTTCGAATTTTTCGCAAAATTGCAAAACACAAAAATGCTTATATCTCGAAAACCGTGCTAGATAGAGCGATTTCGACAAAATTTTTGACCCACTGGGTATCTCTGCAGAGTAGCCATGCCAATTTTCAAAAAAATTTTATCTTGCCAAAAATGGCGGCCATTTTGAATTTTCGAATTTTTGCGCAAAAATTGCAAAACACAAAAATGCTAATATTTCGAAAACCGTGCTACATAGAGCGATTTCGACGAAATTTTTTATCTTCAGGGTATCTCTGCAGAGCAGCTATCCCAAAGAGCTTTCACTTGGTGAAGTTTCAGACCCATAGCTAATTGCTCACCTACTCAAAAAGAGTAAATGCGAATTATCTCTAAAAGTATTGCAGATAGCCAATTTTTCTCAAATAACTCATTCACCTACTTTTGGGAGAGCTTTCACTTGGTGAAGTTTCAGACCCATAGCTAATTACTCACCTACTCAAAATGAGTAAATGCGAATTATCTCTAAAAGTATTGCAGATAGCCAATTTTTGTCAAATTAATCATTCACCTACTTTTGGGAGAGCTTTCACTTGGTGAAGTTTCAGACGCATAGCTAATTACTCACCTACTCAAAATGAGTAAATGCGAATTATCTCTAAAAGTATTGCAGATAGCCAATTTTTCTCAAATAACTCATTCACCTACTTTTGGGAGAGCTTTCACTCTGTGAAGTTTCAGACCCATAGCTAATTACTCACCTACTCAAAATGAGTAAATGCGAATTATCTCTAAAAGTATTGCAGATAGCCAATTTTTCTCAAATAACTTATTCACCTACTTTTGGGAGAGCTTTCACTTGGTGAAGTTTCAGACCCATAGCTAATTACTCACCTACTCAAAATGAGTAAATGCGAATTATCTCTAAAAGTATTGCAGATAGCCAATTTTTCTCAAATTAATCATTCACCTACTTTTGGGAGAGCTTTCACTTGGTGAAGTTTCAGACCCATAGCTAATTACTCGTCTACTCAAAATGAGTAAATGCGAATTATCTCTAAAAGTATTGCAGATAGCCAATTTTTCTCAAATAACTCATTCGCCTACTTTTGGGAGAGCTTTCACTTGGTGAAGTTTCAGACCCATAGCAAATTACTCACCTACTCAAAATGAGTAAATGCGAATTATCTCTAAAAGTATTGCAGATAGCCAATTTTTCTCAAATTAATCATTCGCCTACTTTTGGGAGAGCTTTCACTTGGTGAAGTTTCAGACCCATAGCTAATTACTCGTCTACTCAAAATGAGTAAATGCGAATTATCTCTAAAAGTATTGCAGATAGCCAATTTTTCTCAAATAACTCATTCGCCTACTTTTGGGAGAGCTTTCACTTGGTGAAGTTTCAGACCCATAGCAAATTACTCACCTACTCAAAATGAGTAAATGCGAATTATCTCTAAAAGTATTGCAGATAGCCAATTTTTCTCAAATAACTCATTCACCTACTTTTGGGAGAGCTTTCACTTGGTGAAGTTTCAGACTCATAGCTAATTACTCACCTACTCAAAATGAGTAAATGCGAATTATCTCTAAAAGTATTGCAGATAGCCAATTTTTCTCAAATTAATCATTCACCTACTTTTGGGAGAGCTTTCACTTGGTGAAGTTTCAGACCCATAGCTAGTTACTCGTCTACTCAAAATGAGTAAATGCGAATTATCTCTAAAAGTATTGCAGATAGCCAATTTTTCTCAAATAACTCATTCACCTACTTTTGGCAGAGCTTTCACTTGGTGAGGTTTCAGACCCATAGCTAATTATTCACCTACTCAAAATGAGTAAATGTGAATTATCTCTAAAAGTATTGCAGATAGCCAATTTTTCTCAAATAACTCATTCACCTACTTTTGGGAGAGCTTTCACTCTGTGAAGTTTCAGACCCATAGCTATTTATTCACCTACTCAAAATGAGTAAATGCTAATTATCTGTAACAGTATTGCGGATACCCAATTTTTATCAAATACTAATTCATCTACTTGTGGGAGAGCTTTCACATGGTGAAGTTTCAGACCCATAGCAAATTACTCACCTACTCAAAATGAGTAAATGCGAATTATCTCTAAAAGTATTGCAGATAGCCAATTTTTCTCAAATAACTCATTCACCTACTTTTGGGAGAGCTTTCACTTGGTGAAGTTTCAGACCCATAGATAATTATTCACCTACTCAAAATGAGTAAATGTGAATTATCTCTTAATAGTATTGCAGATAACCAATTTTTCTCAAATAACTCATTCACCTACTTTTGGAAGACCTTTCACACACGAAAATGAAAAATTGTGAATATCTCGGAAAAGCTATTTCTTCTGCTTTAATGCTCGGCGGGAGATACACACCACGGCAGTGGTCTTGACAAAAATTTTTGTCTCCCCAAAAATGGTGGCCATTTTGAATTTTCAAAGTTTTTGCAAAACACAAAAATGCTTATATCTCGAAAACCGTGCTATATGGAGTGAACTCAACAAAATTTTGGACCTGCTGGGTATCTCTGCAGAGTAGCCATGCCAATTTTCAAAATATTTTTGTCTCGCCAAATATAGCGGACATTTTTAATTTTTTTATTTTTTGCAAAACACAAAAATGCTTATATCTTGAAAACCGTGCTAGATAGAGCAGACTGCGCTGACTTTGGTTGCCACAACAGTATAAGGCTAGAAACGAAGCATTTTCTTAATACTTTAGCACTCACCTTTATATCCTTTTCGGGACGCTTTGTTTTTGCTATGCAAAAACATTATCTTTTTTTTTGCGAGCGATCCTCTAGTTTAAGAGTGTGTTCTCTGATCATGTGGGAGCTTCTTTAATTATATAAGACAAACTCTGGTGTTAATCATGTCTATGGAACCAAATTTAACTGCAGTTAGAACTTCCCAACCTCTGTTGCAGTCCAATCACTCAGTCTGAGCCTGTTTGAGCAACGTGGGTACTCTTCACAAAGGCCTCCCAAATGAAAGGAACTACACATAGTAGCTTTGATTTATGGCAGTGACAAGCTGTTTCATGTAAAAACATCAGAAAAAGGTGCTCCAATCTGAGAAAGGCTTTTATTGTATCCACTGGAAGCATCCGGTGGATACTTTGGTTTAGTGTTCGCTACGCCGCCGCGCGTAGAGAGATTTTCGGCGTTAACGCTCTAAGAGGAAAACGACAGCAGCTAGGTTCACCAAATTTGCAGGATAACTTTATTGGGGGATAAGCTTCTCTGGGAAGGAAAATAGCCTCATTCTGAAAAACAAGATGGCCGCCACGGGCATTTCTTTGAAAGTAATCGACATTTTTCTACTGGCTGTTTCTCATAGGTAGAAGGTTGAATCTCTTCATAGGTGATATGTATAACAGATATACATGTCCTCTACAACCTTGCACACATTTGACCTTGAAGCTCTTAATTCAAGGTTATCCACGGAGTGCCGAAGTAACCCACATAGCGGACTTTAAAAGTGCCTATATCTCCCTTATTATTGGTCCTAGAGGTTTGCAATGTGAAACCAACCTATAGGAAATCATGTGCTGCGAATCTTCTGATGTTGTCAGAATTGACCTTGGACCCCTCCTTCAAGGTCAAACAAGGATAGCCAAACTTAAAAGTGCTTATAACTCGCTTATTATTGATCCTAGAGGTTTGGGATGGTAAACCAACATATAGGAAATCATGGGCTGGGAATCTTCTGGCGTGGTCGGATTTGACCTTGGGCCCCTCCTTCAAGGTCAAACGAGGATAGCCAAAGCTAAAAGTGCTTATAACTCACTTATTATTGGTCCTACAGGTTTGGGATGGTAAACCAACATATAGGAAATGATGGGCTGGGAATCTTCTGGTGTGGTCGGATTTGACCTTTGGGCCCCTCCTTCAAGGTCAAACGAGGATTGCCAAAGTTAAAAGTGCTTATAACTCACTTATGATTGGTCCTAGAGGTTTGGGATGGTAAACCAACAGATAGGAAATCATGGGCTGGGAATCTTTCTGTGTGGTCAGATTTGACCTTGGGCCCCTCCTTCAAGGTCAAATGAGGACAGCCAAAGTTAAAAGTGCTTATAACTCGCTTATTATTGGTCCTAAAGGTTTGGGAGGGTAAACCAACCTATAGAAAATCATGGGCTGGGAATCTTCTGGCGTGGTCGGATTTGACCTTGGGCCCCTTCTTCAAGGTCAAACGAGGATAGCCAAAGTTAAAAGTGCTTATAACTCGCTTATTATTGATGCTAGAAGTTTACAGTACGAAACCAACTCATACGAAATCTTGGGCTAGGAATTTTCTGATGTTAGATTTGACCTTGGGCCCCTCCTTCAAGGTCAAACAGTGGTTCACTGGCTTTGGTGAGTTGTCTTTTCGGTGGATACAAATTTGCATCGGTCTCCGATGCGTAGGTCTAGTTGAGTTTCAAGTTTCTCTGGGAAGGAAAATAGCCTCATTCTGAAAAACAAGATGGCCGCCACGGGCATTTCTTTGAAAGTAATCGACATTTTTCTACTGGCTGTTTCTCATAGGTAGAAGGTTGAATCTCTTCATAGGTGATATGTATAACAGATATACATGTCCTCTACAACCTTGCACACATTTGACCTTGAAGCTCTTAATTCAAGGTTATCCACGGAGTGCCGAAGTAACCCACATAGCGGACTTTAAAAGTGCCTATATCTCCCTTATTATTGGTCCTAGAGGTTTGCAATGTGAAACCAACCTATAGGAAATCATGTGCTGCGAATCTTCTGATGTTGTCAGAATTGACCTTGGACCCCTCCTTCAAGGTCAAACAAGGATAGCCAAACTTAAAAGTGCTTATAACTCGCTTATTATTGATCCTAGAGGTTTGGGATGGTAAACCAACATATAGGAAATCATGGGCTGGGAATCTTCTGGCGTGGTCGGATTTGACCTTGGGCCCCTCCTTCAAGGTCAAACGAGGATAGCCAAAGCTAAAAGTGCTTATAACTCACTTATTATTGGTCCTACAGGTTTGGGATGGTAAACCAACATATAGGAAATGATGGGCTGGGAATCTTCTGGTGTGGTCGGATTTGACCTTTGGGCCCCTCCTTCAAGGTCAAACGAGGATAGCCAAAGTTAAAAGTGCTTATAACTCACTTATGATTGGTCCTAGAGGTTTGGGATGGTAAACCAACAGATAGGAAATCATGGGCTGGGAATCTTTCTGTGTGGTCAGATTTGACCTTGGGCCCCTCCTTCAAGGTCAAATGAGGACAGCCAAAGTTAAAAGTGCTTATAACTCGCTTATTATTGGTCCTAAAGGTTTGGGAGGGTAAACCAACCTATAGAAAATCATGGGCTGGGAATCTTCTGGCGTGGTCGGATTTGACCTTGGGCCCCTTCTTCAAGGTCAAACGAGGATAGCCAAAGTTAAAAGTGCTTATAACTCGCTTATTATTGATGCTAGAAGTTTACAGTACGAAACCAACTCATACGAAATCTTGGGCTAGGAATTTTCTGATGTTAGATTTGACCTTGGGCCCCTCCTTCAAGGTCAAACAGTGGTTCACTGGCTTTGGTGAGTTGTCTTTTCGGTGGATACAAATTTGCATCGGTCTCCGATGCGTAGGTCTAGTTGAGTTTCAAGTTTCTCCTTAGCAAATTTTCCTTTAAATGCCTGATATATTAGTAAGACATTGATATTCATACTGACACAATATTTAGCATCAAGATTGAAAAAGTTTTTTTAAACCAAGTCGATTCATGAATTGATCTGGACCTCACCATCACTGAAGGCTGCCCTTCAAGAAACACAGAAACTGCTGGGCTTCTCAGGGATCAGTTCGTCAAGCCACCCAGGTCGTCTAGATGGTACAACATGCATGCTGACAAGAAAGACTCTGATTTGTCCACTGTGTGTTCCTGGTCTCCGGAACCGACAAAGCTGAATAGTGTGTTCAGTAGGGTGGCCAGACGTAGTTTACATGCTGCCCCACCCACCCAGCTCCTTAGCCAGGACATTTTGAGACGCTGGGAAAGAGCAGCTAGAGAACAGACTGTTATGTGCAACCAGGCTGCCGGGTTGTCATGGTGCTTGACCAAAGTACAGGGTGCGATATCTACACAACTCAAGAGTTTGCACTCAGATAAGAGCAAGGGCAAGTCCTCTGAAAGAACGCAACAAGTTGTGGACGAACTGGAGTATTTGGTGACTTTTAACCATTCAGTCTCCCAAGCCATGGCCAGGACAATGCAGGACTTGTCTGAAGGCATTTTCATCAGCATTGCAAACTTCACCCTTGTGTGTAGAGACAGCTACCTGGAATATTTGCATGCTGGTGTGAAGCAGGATATGCTCACTGCACTGCGCACTGCTCCTGTCCATCTACAGTCACTTTTCCCAGACCAGCTTCTCATTAAAGCTGAGGAAGAGGTTTCTAGAAGTGAGGAGAGGCATTCTTCTAGCCAGTCACACAGGAAACCCGGTTGTTTCCACCATATGCTTCCAATGACAAGTCTTCTTATCAACCGGACCGGAAGTCTTCTATCCCAGCTTGGAAGCAAATATGAGAATGCCAGCAGGGAAAGAAAGGTCATGGCAAGCCTTCAACCTTATCACAGAAACTGGCCAAGGGTTCCAAACCTCGTAAATGACAATTACTGCGTAAAGTGTGGTACCGGACTGAAGGACTGTGCTTGTGTGTCTGGTCAGAGAGGTTTGAACCCTTCACCAGTGATGGCCAAAGACAGAGACTTAACCAGCAAGAGCTTGGGTTGCAAATGCTCATTCTGTTATCGGGTTGCCACAAAAGAAAGACGTGATTCCCAATTATTGTCACAATTACACAGAAATAAAATATGTGAAAGATGTTTCCTGTGTAGGTCACTTGAGCTGTGTAAATCTTGTCACAAATGTCCCAACTGTTGCCATAGATCTACCTGTAGGGGCCAGACTGCACCAGTTTTGGAAAAAATGGGAATCCCTGGGGGCAAGTCCCAAGGTAGTAACAGCACTCCGAGAGGGCTACACCCTCCCCTTCCAGTTCAGACCCAACCTAACCAGATCACCAACTGTCATAAGCAGCTATGGCAACCCTCACAAAAACCTCAACCTTCTGGAGGCCCTGTATCAGCTGGTGAACAAAAATGCAGTAGAACCGGTAGAAAACCAAAACTCCCCGGGGTTTTACAACCGGCTCTTTTTGGTACTCAAACCAAACAACCGGTGGAGACCTATCTTGGACCTGAGCATCTTCAACACTTTCCTAAACACAGAGTTGTTCAAAATGGAGACACCAGAGACAATAAGAACCTCCCTACAGGCAGGGGAGTGGGTAACCTCCATAGATTTCAAGGAGGCATACTTCCACATACCAATTCACAGTCAGTCCAGGAAGTACATGCGTTTTCACGTCCAGGGTCGGTCATACCAGTTCAAAGCCCTACCCTTTGGTCTGTCCACAGCACCCATGGAGTTCACAGAGGTCTCCAAAGAGGTCAAACTGATGCCTTTACAGAGGGGTATAATAATCCACCAGTACCTAGACGACTGGTTGGTGAGAGCCACATCCCACCAAACTTGTCTCCAACATACACAGACCTTGGTAGCTCTCTGTCGAGAACAAGGTTGGCTGGTGAACAAGGAGAAGTCAGAACTGGATCCAAAACAGTTTTCAACTTCATAGGTTACCAGTTTGACCTGAAAGAGGGCAAGGTCAGACCCACACCAGAGCGTTGGCAGGCCTTGATAGACAAAATTCACACAATTCTGTCCGGTCCAGCGTGTCTTCTCACAGCCACAAAAAAGCAAGTCCACCTAGGTCGACTTCACATGCGACCTATACAGTGGTACTTGAAGAACAACTGGAGGGTCCCAGAATCACTAGAAAGGGTCATACCAGTCCCCATGTCACTCCACCCCCACTTAAAGTGGTGGCTGGAGGAAAGCAATATGCTACCAGGTTAACCATTACACCCACTAAAATATGCTCTTCAGATATTTACAGACGCATCAAAAGAAGGGTGGGGTGCTCACTTAAATGAGCGCACTGCAAGGGGAACTTGGTCACCTCCAGAAAGCAAGTTGCATATAAACCATTTGGAACTAAAGGCGGTCTTTCTGGCAGTGGATGCACTCAACCTATCCTGGGAGGATCTGGACCCATATGCCTTCCCACCAGCAGCCATCTTGGGCAATGTGGTGTTGAAGTTGCAGGACTACCCATGCAACAGAATACTTCTGATTCCACCAGGTTGGCCCAACATGCCCTGGTTCTGGGGCCTAGTGGCCATGTCCAGTCAGATCATACTGTGCCTGCCCAACCTGTCCAATCTGGTAACTCAGCCTTTCAACCAGACCCTACATAAGAACCTGTCAAACCTGAACCTTCATGCTTGGCTCCTAGAGCCACAGCAATCAAGTAGCAGGGCTTCTCTGAGACAGTGACAGCACGAATTGAGGCTCCTCAAAGAGGATCAACCAAATCCATCTATGAGGCAAAGTGGACCATTTTTAGGCGGGTTGCGTGTAACCAACCCGCCTATTAGATTGAGGTGTCCAACGTCCGTCTGTCTATCCGTCCCCATTTTCGTTTCCGGACTCTAACTCGAAAACGGTTTGTCAAACTTGACAGGAAGATAGATCACCATCATAGCTAGGTTCCTTTCGAAATTGGTGTAATTCCATCTGTTCGTTTTTTGCCTATTTGTCTGTCCGTCAAAATTTCCGTTTCCGGACTCTAACTTGAAAACGGTTTGTCCAATCGAATTCAAACTTGACAGGGAGATAGATCACCATCATAGCTAGGTTCCTTTCGAAATTGGTGTAATTCCGCCTGTTCGTTTGTCCGTCAATATTTCCGTTTCCGGACTCTAACTCGAAATCCGTCAAAATTTCTGTTTCCGGACTCTAACTCAAAAACGGCTTGTCCAATCGAATTCAAGCTTGACAGGGAGATAGATCACCATCACAGCTAGGTTCCTTTCGAAATTGGTGTAATTCCGTCCGTTCATTTGTCTGTTTTTTTGTCCGTTTGTCCATCAACATTTCCGTTTCCGGACTCTAACTCGAAAATACTTTGTCCAATCGAATTCAAACTTGAGAAGGGAGATAGATCACCATCATAGCTAGGTTCCTTTCAAAATTGGTGTAATTCCGTCTGTTCGTTTGTCCGTTTTTTGTCCGTTTGTCTCTCCGTCAACATTTCCGTTTCCGGACTCTAACTCGAAAATACTTTGTCCAATCGAATTCACACTTAACAGGGAGATAGATCGCCATCATAGCTAATTGCTTTTGAAATTGGTGTAATTCCGTCCTTTCGTTTGTCTGTTTATAGCATAGATACAGTTATGTAACCTAGATTACAAGTTTTACATTTCTTAGCACGCCAAACATATTCACCTTAACTGGGTGACCTAATATTTCTTTCCTTGTTTCTAAATTTAATTACAGCAGTCGCTAACCTTATTGCTGCCTGCACAACCTGCCTTTTGGGGCATCTTTGACCCTCTTGTTACAAAGTGGTGCCTCAGTAATCAGGTGGACTTCAGGGCACCACCTTTGAAAGCCATAGCTGACTTCCTTCTGTACCTGTTTCAGGACAGAAAGTTGCACCCAGGTACCGTGGCTACAGATCAGCCATTGCTGACAAGTTGGGCAACTCCCCCTTTAATGTCAGCAAAGATGAGAATCTCACCCGTCTCGTGGATAGTTTCCACAGAAACAGACCCAAGGGCAGAAGGGGCATCCCCTCCTGGACCCTCTCACTGGTTCCACACCAGCTGACAAAGGCTCTCTTTGAACCCATAAAAGAGGCCTCACTAAAACACTTGACCTTTCAAGACTGTTTTTCTCTTGGCCCTGGGTTCTGGTAAACGCTGGAGTGAGATCCATGCCTGGTACATATTAAGAACATCAGACACCAGTCAGATTGGTCTAAGGTGTCTTTGTACCCCTCAAGCACACCCAGCTTCCTTCCTCAACCAGCTGGCTAAGGAGGGCCCAGATAGTGTGGCCCCAATTGTTATACCAGCCCTGGCCCCCATTCTGGATAAGTCACTCAAGGATGACAGGTCCTTATGTCCAGTCAGAGCCCTGCGCTATTACTTGGACAGGACCTCAGATCTTAGGCAGAACAAGTAGTCTTTGTCTCCTTCAAGAAAGATTTTGATAAGGACATCTCACCTGCCACCATCTCCTCATGGATCAAGCAAACTGTGATCCTTTGTTATGAGCTCTCTGATCAGGAGGCCCTCACACTGCATCAGGTTAAAGCCCATGATGTCAGGGCCTTTGCTGCCTCTAAGGCCTTCCAGTCAGGGGTCTCTTTAGAGCAAATTTTGTCAGCCTGCCACTGGAAATCACACAACACCTTCACACAGTTCTATTTGAAGGATGTGGCTTGGGCTGACACAGAGCTTTTTCATTTGGGGCCAGTGGTAGCTGCTCAGCAGGTCCACCTCCAAACCCAAAAATGAGGAGATGTGTAAATATGTATATATGTACATATGGTGTATATATTTTGTATATAATACTTTTAAAAAAATGGGACTTGCTTCCTTAGGGAAGTTTATTTCTTATGGGACTGAACTCAACCCTCTCTTCCTATTCTCAGAGCAGGTCTGAGAAAAAAAGGGGGGGGCAATGTCGGTAGACTTCCGGGTAATCAGTGAGTGGTAGCCGACCATGACCTTGCAGGGTTCTCTGACCCTAGGTCAAACCGGGCCTTCTCAGTTTTGTTCTGTTTATGAGTTCACTTGAGTCCCTAGTACCTTAGTTATTCAGCAATTGTTCATTGGATAGGATGTATTAACGCAATACCAATTTTATAAGTTAATACCTTATCCCATAGACAGGCAAGGCCCACCCATCCAGCCCCGCTGTCAGCTTACTAGGGGTCTTAATAGGACTAGACATGAAAAAGATGCTATGATGTCACGTTGTCTAGACAGGAAGGAAGTATGATGTGCCACCTAGCGAATGCACACTCCGTGACTGGTCCTGCGGGTAGTATATACAGGATGTCTTTTTCTGGCATTTGGCAGGACCGGTCGCGCCGACCGGTAAAGCAATTGTCCATTGGATAGGGTATTAACTTACAAAAATTTTATTTATTAAATTTGCAATTTTATGATCTTAAATCCTCCTATTCATGGTTTAAATTTGTACAGATTGTAGATTTTTACAGTATATCTGTGGAACAAAAACGCTAAAATAACAGCCAAAATTTATTCTCATGTATTGATAAATTTTGTATTTCACAGGAACTTTTATTTTAACATCATGAAAATAGCATCAGAAATGCCCATACCCCACAGCCTGGGGAAATAGTTTTCAATACCATGGGATATAGAAGTCATGAAACAGTACAAAGATTGGGATACTTTGAGAGCAGTGTCAGTTATATAAAGGTCCAAATAATGGTTGGATAGAGAAAATAACATCGAAGAGAAAGAAAATGTATGTAAAGATAAAGTACTAAACAAGACAACTCAATAGCAGGATGACAGCATTAATCAGTAAACTAAAAATTATGAAATTATGAAATTTATTAATTGGAGAATAGCTGTCAATGGAACTAGTACAATTATGTAAAAGTGCATATAACAATCCGTTGCAGCAATCCATATATCTTTGTCATAAGAGAAACATGTCTCAAATATGGCAAGTGAACACACTTTGGCAGAGCAGAAAGGTCACACCATGATGCACACCTACACCCCCTAAACAATGTCCCTACCAAGTGTCAACCTTCTACACCTTATGAAATCAAAGAAATAGCCCAGACATTGCACACATACACCCCCTAACCAATGTCCCTACTAAGTATCAACTTCCTACACCTTATAGTTTCCGAGATATAGCCCAGACAAGATTTTCAAACTCAAGGTCACACTATGACGTTGCAAACCTACACCCCTTAACCAATGTCCCTACCAAGTATGAACTTCCTACACCTGGTTTCTGAGTTTTTGCCTGTATAAACTTTTTCCTGCCCGCCCGCCCAACTGACCAACCGGCCAAATGCCCATCCAGACACCATTGGTGAAAACAATATCCCGACAGCCCTTAAGGGCTGTGGGGTAAAAATTATTAGTCTCAACAATTTACAGAAAATTACATGAACAAATTTTATTTACAAAGACAAGACTCGTGTTAACATTTGTTGATTACCTGAAAAAAAAAGTAAACTGGAAAAAGGGTTTTTGAAAAGCAAAATATACTGTCCCAATAAGGTGATAAATAAAAATGTGTTAAAGGGTAAAGGCAGGAAATCAAGGAAAGATATGCTGTTTTTTTCCTATTATCAGTTAATACATTCAAAACCTATATAAGCAATAATGAAGGAGATAAAGTTAAAATATAGAATCTGTGATTTGATAACACCAGTTTGACCCAAAAGGCAGAACTAGAGGGTAAATCTGATGTGCTTTGTACACTCCCTGTGTATGACTTCCTATTACCTCCCAATGCATTCCAAACCTCTACATGCAATAATGAAAGAGATATAACCCAAAAACTCTAAGATCTTTGATTTTATGACCCCAGTTTGACCCACAATTTTTAGACTCTACAAGGTTTCCTATCACCTCCTAAAACATTTTGAGACTCTAAATGAAACAAATAAGGAGGTAATAGGGAGATCTGATAAATTTAAGCTTTCTGATTAATACCCGATAAGAAATGCTCCTAAATCACTCATTTTTTGGTCCATTTACTTCCAAAATCTAATCAGCTCAAGATTTTGATAGCATTAAAACAACGCCCTCCTACAGTAACTAGCATTTGCTGAACGGTTATGATGAGCATGTGTACCGCGAAAAAAGCCATACACATTCCCTGCAAATTTCGTGAAGATATCTTTGTAAATGAATGAGATATTATGGTTTTTGTAAAAATGTGACGGATGGACGCACACGTACAGAAGGATCCCAGATAGCAAGATGCTAGTGGGCCACCGTTGGCTATGGGTGGCAAAATATAGCTTGTGGGCCACCACTGAGCCACTGGTGGCCCACTGACTGCATTTTTTTTCAAAATTTTAAAGCATTATAAACAACTTCAAAAGCAACCTCAAATACTGTTTTCTGACATATTATTTAACAATATTCAATGTTAAAAACACATTATTTCAAAATATAAATACATTGTTGGCCCACCAACTACCAGAGTCAGTGGCTGTAGCTCAGGTACCAGCCTACACCCACTGGTGTAAAATCCTGGGAAAAATTAGATAAAATGTGTGTTTTCTTTCACTTAACATAAGTTAATGTCATTTTTTAACAAACTTATTCTGTATTCCTTCATTTTGCTCAGTCAGTCTTTTCTCCACTTTATTACTTTATATATTACTTGCTTATATATTTGCCACAGGTGGTCCATCAATGGTCCACCCACTACATAAGTAGTACATGACCCATGATGGGCAGCCAGTGGGCCACTGGTGGCACATATATATAAATATTTTTAGTGAAGGTTAAAGAAAGATATTTTCATTTTTTTCCTTTTGATATAAATTTGTTTTTTGATGCAACCTAAAACTATCGCAGAATTTGTTTTTGTCTGACACATGCAACTATCATCTGTAAGAGCTATACTTAGTTGGTGGACCAATGGTGGTACTCTGGTGGCTACACCTCAAGCTCTGCTGAACGGCATTTGTTCATTTGCCAACGCTGGCCCAGTGAAGGCTTGCCAACCAAAACTCAGGCTGCCAAGGTTGGGCCAACGGTGGGCCAATAGTGGCTTTTTATTCAAGATGGCGGCGAGCAATAATAGGGGATATTGAGACACTTAGTAAAAAATTATTTATTATGGTATGTCTAAAAATCATATTTCAGTGGGCCCACAATTTTTAACTAACTATTTAACAATTTTAGACATAAAAATAACATTCTCATTAGAAATTCACAGTAAGAAAAGTTGTTTCTGAACATTATAATTTTATTGTTTGACTATGGAACATGTCATCCTAAGATACTGTTCCACCATTGTTTATGTTTGGTCATGTGACTTATTAGGGATTCCCTTAACTAAAATCCACCCACAATCTGTCAATTATTTGCTTTCTGTTAAACAATGGCCCCATAACTTCATGCTGCAATCTGATTGGCTGATGCTATATTATAGTGGTAGTAAAATTTTACCAGTGGCTTGCCAATGTCAGACCGACACATCCACCGGCCTAAAAGCCAGTGGGCCACTGATGGGCCACCAGTAAACCTTATTGTTGGCTGCCAACAGTGGGCCACTGTCTATCAGCTGGTCATGCCACCAGAGAACCACCACTGATGGCACGCAACAGTGGGCCACTGATGGGCCACCAGTAAACCTTATTGTTGGCAGCCAACAGTGGGCCACTGTCTATCAGCTGGTCACGCCACCAGAGAACCACCTTTGATGGCACCCAACAGTGGGCCACTGGTGGACCACCAGTCAACCTTGTTGGCTACTGAAGGTGGGCCACTGGTGGGCCAATAGAAAAGCTTATCATTGGCTGCCGACAGTGGGCCACTGAAGGACCATCAGAAAACCTTATTGTCGGCTACCAACGGTGGACCACTGCCTATCAGCCGGTCACGCCAACGGCTGGCCACCGCCTGCAGCCAACGTCGGTCCGACAGCTATGCCGCCAGTGGGCCAGCTGTGGCCCTACAGAGTCTTGCTCGAGTTTTATAATCTCCCGACCACGGCCTTTGGCCGCTGGTGGGAGATATTAAAGATGATTCAATAAATGTAAAACATAAATATACATATTTACACTTGTACTCGCTTTTATATTAGGAAAGCTAAATTAATTCAAGAAACTGTATACATGGGGTCTCACATATCCCCAGGTTGGGCTTCTAGTTGTGATTAACCTCAACTTACAAAAACACAGTACATGTATTTTCTGACTTAGAAAGCTCAAAGATGGTTTTCTTTATACAGAGTATTCTGTAATGGAATATTTAAACAGGCCATTTAACATTTCCCCCAATTTACTTTACAAATATATAGATTCTTATTTTGTATATTTTTTTACTATTACTGTGTATTTTGTCCATCATAGTGTAAAAATAAAATTAAATAATGTTTCAGCATCCACAATTTTGTTAATTTATAGGATGTGCCAATTCATCAGTAATTTATTTTACTCCTGATATAGTTACACAGTTCTATATTTTTTTATTTTATTTATTTCTATTTTATATTAATAAACAACCCATTGCAGAGGAAGACCTGGGGTATATCATTCCAATACTTACACTTCATAAATGCTGCTCAAGTAAGTCAATACAAAGAAAACATAAAAATAAATAAACTTACTGCATTATTTGCTTCGGAAAATCATGTTAATCTATTTTCCACAAAATTTGTATTGCATCAAAAAATAATGCAAAATGTCTTTTTCTGACACTTTTTTATTGTTCAAAATCATAAAACTAAGGGATCAACTATGTGATAAATAGATGAAAAAACATTTAGTTCCAAGGTACAATTGTCTATTATACTTACTGTTTATCTGTGAAAGGGACGTCTGCTTTCATTGCATAAACCATATTACTTTCCAGATCATTACTTTTGATATACTAATTTTTTCAATTGAAAACAGAAAATAAGAGTCTCTGTTAGCTGCAGACCAATTAACTTTCCATCAATCGAAAGAAAAGGTTACAATTCAACCTGTAGTAATTGGATGGACTATTTGGGTGATGTATCGCTCTCAACCAATCTTAAAAAATAAGCCCAATTTGAAAGGTCACCCTTGCTTAAATACGCTTGTAAAGCTCTATCCTCTCAACTGATGTCTGCTGTCCTATCGCATTGAAAATCCCACTGGACTGTTATCTGTCATTTACCACTAATAGGCAAAGTCCAACAGATGCATTAAATCCTCTTTTTTTCAAAGGTTGCATTAGTAGTGGACCATTCCAAGAATATTCTCTTGGTTTTTTTACTTACGCCAGACTGAGTAAATGTGTTTACAGTATGTATGTCAACAAAATACTGGATCACATGATTATTCAAATTATTTATAAATAAGGGTATTAACATTGTTCAACAGAACTGTTCAATTCAGATTCTAATATTTACACACAAAAACGTTAAAAATGAATAAACCGGCCGATAATATGCTACCACCTATATGTAAACATTTCAACTTTCAAGCGTCTTCAGATTTCAGACAGTGACTTTTAAGAATAAAAAAGTGACAGTACAGAGATATTTTGCATTACTTTTTGACCTGGTTTTGACACCCAACAAGATGGTGGTTTTGATCAGGAGTAAAAGTACATCACATTTGTTCACCAGTCACCAAAGCCTCAGAAATCTTTGCTAATCCCGTGAGGTATGTGCAGACTAGTAAAACTAATCTGAAAATGCATGACACTAATGTTCCAGTTTCAGCACAATAACCCCATTTATTGTGCGATGTCTTAGTTGAGTCCCTCCCTGAGCTTGTGCCACTCCGCAATCTGTTTTCTGGGACAGTTGATGACCTCATCCCAGTGCCGTGCCTCCAGCAGGTCCCTTGGACCAGCCCCAATCTGCAGCTGTCCAATCACCTCGTTCTTCATTACCCGGTCCCAGTCGAGCATGTGGAACTCCAGGGAGATATTCTGCAGCCCCTCATTACAGGGCACATCGAATACAAAGGACTCGTTAAACACTGGATTCAGAGTGCGCTTCTTTACATGTGTCTTCTTCTTGGCAATGCGCTGTCCATTGTACAGCAGATAGATCTTCACATAGGGATCTGAAGTCAAAAAGAGATGCATCTTTATACAAATTGTTCTTGTTTATAAACTGCTGTTGGTGTCACACCTATTTCTGTCCAGAACGGGATTTTCTTTTCACATGAATAGTATTTCATTTAATTATGACCTGGTTCTACAAATATGCCTGGTGTGCATTATTAAATTTTAACTTCAAACCCATTAGCAGTTTAGGTGTGTGAATTGACCTAAATAAACTGAGGTTTCTTTAAATTAATTGTCCTCGCCTTTGGTTCAAGTTACTTATTCATAAGGAAAGATGAGTCTTCAAAGACTTGATACCAAATGTTAATGTAAGAGAACATTGGTTCTTTAAATATTAGCATTTAGGCTAAAAATATCAAGTTTGTTGGTCATTCACCAGTGGTACTATACAAATATCATTTCACAACAAATATTTGGTAAATTTTAATTCCCTGTGAAAGCCATGCATCAGTGGTGCCTTTCTTCAACTTTGTATTCAGAAATATATCTCGGATACCAACTTTTCTAGCTTTTAATTTTTAGACTAAAATATCAAATGCAGGTACAAACGAGGCTGTCCTCTCACACATGTACATATTAAAATGTATGTTAGATTTTATGTATTGTGATCAATTTTTCTGATTTATATGAATAGTGGAAGAAAATACATGGTTTTTATTAAGAAATCACCAAAGTTTCATACACTTTCACACGGATAACAAATATTTGCCTCATATCATGTCCAAATATTTGAACAGCAATGTTGTTGTTTGTTTTTAACACTAATTTATATGAAAGGCATTAGTGCATTTGTTTGGAATAATTTTGAGGCAATTTTGTTAAAATTTCAAGTGTTGGCTAGTTACTTAATGAAATCTCAGATTAAGATTACTAAGATGACTAAAATACTTTTCTCTTTATAAAATTTGGGCTTAAGAAGTTGAAGTTTGTACTTTTATATTTGGACATATATTTCACTTGAATTTTCGTAATTATTTTACATTATTTTACAAAAACTTCCATATGTCAAGCATTTATGTACCCGTCGTCATCTTTAAAACCTATCCCACTGTCATTTAATGCAGACATGACGAGTAACCACCACACCTGGGGCCGATTTCACTAAAGGACTTAAACTAAGTCCCTTTTGTGGCTAAGTCTTGGACTTAAATCTAAGACTTTGGTCTTAGCTAGAAAAATGGATTTCACAAAGGTGACTTAGCTAAGTCCAGGCTTATCATATAACCACAGTGGTTTTCTGTGTCATGTGACCTTTTGTATCTATTCAAAATATAATATTGATGCCACATATTCTTCTTTTAATGTATTTTATCTAAGGATAAGTGCTGTTTTGAAATTGAAAACCTTGTTAGCACATATAAACTTCCCAAACACTACTTTAGTGAGGTGTTCTGCATAATTATAATTTATTTACAGCCATTTCAAATTTTGAAGTGGAGAAAAGTTTATGGCGGCCATATTTAAGTCCTCTTTACAAAATTTAAGCCCACTACCTCCCAGACTTAAAAGTTAAGTCCACTGACTTAGCAATTTCATGGACTTAGCTGCTTTGTGAAATCCGCTAAGTCTAAGACCACAGACTTAGCAGTTTTTTGACAAAATTTAAGACCAAAGTCTTAGATTTAAGCCTAAATCTGGACTTAAGTCCCTTTGTGAAATCAGCCCCTGTGTTTTAACTGTGAGACAAATTTGATAGTTTATGTTAGAGTCTATGACTGTAAATGATATTTATTGGATCCCATGAAACTCCCACAGCATGATGAAGTATTCAATACACAGCAATTACATGAAAAAATGTGCTGCCTGTTTAGCATAAACAAACCGTATAGAGGAGTAACTACCACAGGTCTTATCAATTCACCACTGCAAAATGTCCCATTGATTTGCCTAATCGAATCCCACGCTAATTAAACAATATCTTTACTGTAGCTGAAATGGACACATGTCAGGTTCATCTTGCTGATATTTCCTGAAGAATGAGTGGCGAATTCACTAGTAATATGTTTTGTTATGAATAATATGTGAAAAGAACACATTTGGTGTGGGTTATATTACTTCCAACAACACCACTGACAAAAAAAAATGAAATAAAAACTGGATTTTTGTGACAAGCCATGTTAAGAAGACTAACAAACAGATTCTCTCAATTTCCCACCATTCTAAACAAGGTAATTATCTCTGTTTGGTTACTAAAACTCAACTATTCATGACTACACTTTGTGTTTTAAAATGAAACAGGAAAATTAAACTCAAATGGTATATATTTTTGAATATCTCATGAAAAAAATGAATCAATACAGTCTATACAGTCTAATTAATTTTTAACTCTGAATTTCTTTGCCATGTATGCATAGATTTTAATGCAACCTTCCCAATGATGTTCATAACGTAATTACATAATTAATGAAATATTTATTAAAAATCTAGACTTATTTATGCATTTATCTGTGGTTAGGGGGACCAGGGAATACAAAGAAATATTACCCATTCGTATGTCCCAGTATTAGGTCAAGTAAATGGTAAAGTATATATAAACAAATAACATTTTTTCACTGTAAATGACATTTATGAATTAAATCTTGGAACACAAATAGCTAGAACAACTTCACTCCATCAGATTTTTCTGTTGGTGTTCTTCCAAAACTTTATCATATTTCTAAATTAATGTAATTTAGAACACTCTAAATCTGAAATTTTACCTACTTTTCTGGAATGAATGGTTCTTGGATGGTGATTAAAAACAAACATTTCCTAATATTTGGATGTCGCCTGATTATATTTTTTACTACATTTTATCCATTATGAGGCACTTAAATAGTTTACAGTTTTACAGACTTAATTACTGCATGGTTCATAAACTGTGAACTATCTATAATAAACCACACCCTCAAAAACAAATTTTCCAAATAGATTTGACTTTTACAACCTATTTCCCATAAACAGCGAAAGCTAATCAAGTCTTTCCTCATCAGACTGTCAACTTAATTCCACAACAGATCAATTATTCATAAAGAATGCTAAAAGGTGGGTAAAAAGGTTACATTTACTCATATCCTGCACAATAGAGGCAGTTTTTCCTGACATTGGTTAATATCTATCAACAGTAGAGGAAGTGATAACAAACTGTGTTTTACTTCTAATGGGTTGGGTTTTTTTTTAAATATCGCAAATATTATAAAATATAAAACAGACATCAACAATAATTTCTATAATCTATTTCCTGATACCAACTTATTTAACTGACATTTTGTTGTAAAAATGAAAGTGCATTAATGTTCATAAATAGACGTGGATATTTATATCAATATATGTCACAGGTCATTTATAAATAAAGATATATTCTCTTGATTTTCCAAAAACACATAATTAAAGGAAACAATAGAAGGTAGTGGGCTGCTTTGTACATTTCAAATACTGATAAAATGACATCAGAAAAAGTTTAATCTCTGTTTTTCAAGCTGATTAAACTTGATTGCATGACACAATGAATTAACTATTACTTTCATCCCACAGCCTTTAAAGTCTATATGGTTATTGTTTTTACCCATGACGCTCAACTGGGTGGGTGAGAAGTGGGCGGTGGGAAAAATCTTCTCCAGGCAGTGTCTCAGAAACTGTACGTTTGAGGAAGTTCATACTTGGTGGGGACATTGATTGGGGAGTGCAGGTATGCAACATCATGGTGTGACCTTTACTTGACCATTCACTTTGCTGTAGTCACCCATTGTTAAATTTTGTACAGGCTATATTCTGGAAAATGGTAAGGTGTAGGATGTGATACTTAGCAGGGATATTGACTGAATAGTGTCGATGTGCAATGTCATGGTATGACCTTGATTTGACCTTTGACCTTGTCCACACATCTCAGAAAACATAAGGTGCAGGAAATTGTTACTTAGCTATACTTCAATTAATAGACAAATCAATTAAGAAACTTTACAGCTTCACAACTTTTAGTTTACAAACTGATGCTGTCATCTCGCTATTAAATTGTCTTGCTTTGATACTTTGTGTTTACATACATTTTTATTTTCTTAATGTTAGTTCTCCTTCACCTTTACATAACTTACATTGTTCTTAAAGATTCATTATCTTTATAATTTTTTGATTCCTGTACTGTTTCCCCAGGCTGTGGGGTACAGGCATTTCTGATGCTATCTTTTTTCTTTACTATTACATGTATATAAGAACTGATTTAAATCCTTTTAAGCCATGTTGTTTCAGGCTTATTGTAATTCTTGATACCTTACTTGGGTATCTTTAAACACATATGATTATAATGGAGATTCATCTGTGGTCAAACATTAAGCAGGATGGCTTCTCGTTATTAACCAAAGCAAAAAAATATGGCTCTGGACTGGTATTCAGAAAAGGGGTCAGCCAAAGATAAGCAAAACAAATCAGATCAAGCATACAGCTTTTTATACTAAACCATGACTTTTAGCTCATACTTCACTGGTTCCTTTTCAAGACATGGTTCAGTGCTTATGATGGAGAACAGAAATGTATATCAGGGCTGGTATTCATTAAAAATCTCAAACACAATCTCAGACTCAAATATAATCCCTATAATTTAAGGTTTAAAGCCTAAATTTGAGTTTATACTCAAACGGAAACTCAAATTTGAGTGTAAACTCGAAAGTATATAAAGAGGTCTTAATGTTTGGGATTACGGCTACACTAATTTTGGTTGACCATGTTTTTGTTTGAGTTTAAACATATACTGCTTAGGTAGGAATTCACTTCAGAATGCTAAATTTGAGTTTATACTTATGTATACATCTGTGTTTCAGTGTAAGACTGTGAGTGAGTTTGAGATTGAGACTTATTTATGAATATCATCCCTGGCATGTGCTTTTCAATCTTTATATAGCTGTGTAGACTGTTCACCTGACAAGCCAGCTATGTCCATCTTGGGCAGGTTCCTTGCTTTTAGGACCACAACAGTGAGTCTGTTAGCTGCAGGCTGGTAGCACAGAGATAACAACAGCTCACCACGCCCAGCACTTGGGATCTGAGAAACAGACACATAGAGGAAGATTAAAGCCTCATGAATGACAAAACTTTAGATTAGATTAGTTTATCTACAATATATCAAGGCTGCGGCAGCTATCTGAACTGTATTGCATAAGATTCAAGTACTTTTGTTATTTTTGAATGGAATAACATTCCCATGACAAAGGAATATCCTTGAAAGCAAGAGAATCATGATTTACAAAAACTTACTATTTCCATGGGAGGGGGGGGGGAGCTTGGGGATGGTGGGCCTGAGCCATGTTGAGATAACTGAAAAGCCCAAGACTATCTGAGCATTGAAAGCCAACTATAATCACATACTAGATTTGCAATCAGAAGGTACTGGAAGAAATCTGTGTATTGTGAGACTAATACCCACAACAAAATATTCGTTTCTTCAAGAATTCTCAGGATCGTACTAAGATGTCATCAATATGCAATTGTCAAAAAAGGAGTCCATTAAGAATTTGTAACAGGATTGAACACATTTTCAAAATGTGATTCCAAAAATAAACTAAATACAGTTCCAGGTTACATGTTTGTGTTACCATAAAAAATCCCATAAATAGTTTTTTTCTTCACTTCAGCTTAGCTAACTCGCTCTTATTAATACATCTATTGTTTAACTATGAAATATTAAAAAGAGTTTTACTCCAAAAATGGAAACATAATACAAGCAAAAAAGCTAGTCTACAATAATTAAGTTGCCCTTCAAACAGAACCTTTGGCCTTATTTCCCTGATATATTTCCACCACAATCAACAAATATTGAACAGCCTTTCATAAACTCTGTTGATCTAATGTACATTTTTAACTTCGAGAAAGCTCAGTTGCCTTTATTACTGTGTAATCGTGTGACAGAAACTTTCACAGGAAACCAAAGAAGCAAAGCATGATCGTAATAGAAAAGCCAATGAAATTCATAGGAGGATAAAACTAACCTTTATATGCCTTGGGAGGATTTCTTTGCAGGTGGAAACCTCTTGTTCATTGACGTCAACCCCATTCAGTGGATATAAGACTTCGCCAATAATTTCATCCCTGGAAAATCTATCAAAACTGAGGACCACAAAATGCAGGGTGATGGCTTGCAACAAGCTGTTGTCAATCCCATAGAATGTAAAGATTTCATCATATGTGGGATTCAGTGTCTTCCTTAGTACTCGTGTCTTCACTTTATGTCTCTTTTCTGGCAATAGCTGCAACTTGATGTAAGGGTCAGAGCTTTCTTGATTCATGTCCTTGGCTGGGAGATCTGTGGCCTTTAAGATGCTCACCATCAATGCTGTCTTTGGGGCATCATACTTGACTGTGAAATAGAGATGACCTAGTTTCATCATTTTCTGCTCATCGATCCCCTTTTCTCTGAGACTTATCTCCTTTTCAGTAGGAGAGACCAGCCCTTCTTTCTCATTCACCTGATAAACCTGTGTCTTAAATGTCTGTGGGTCAATATAAGTGTCTGTGGGGCTCCTCTTTCCCCGCTTTTCTGGGAGAGTGGCATCATGTTGTTCTCCATATTTCACTGGACTAAGAGGTTTTGAGTTCTTTGAGGTTGTGGGGACCTTAGATGTGCCAGATTCTTTCAGCCCTCTCCTTATGGCAGATGACAAAGGTCGCGTGTTTCCCCTACGACTGTAGTAACATTTGTAAAAGAGAACAGATGCAGCCACCACAAATACGAGTCCACCCAAGACAGCACCAAGAATAATAGGCCAGATCGCTGAAATAAGAATACAATAATGACATATGTTTTAATAGAACAATGTTACATGTAAGAAGACTAGCTGTCACATATAGTTAATGGCAGTATTTTCATTTATAAATATAGTGAATACAGATGATATAAACTATTAAAAAGTAAATGCCTTACATGTATTTACCCATCAATTCATTTATGATCTAAAATTAATATTTCAACTTTTCTTAGAATAAATACCATTTTACAATAAATTGCTGGCATTTCTCTAGTTGTATGACCTTGTTTCATTTCAAAATGTTTCATAATATCTTTCAATTATGAACTGGTCAAATCTACCTGTTTATTTTCCATGTGAGTGCAGAACTGTATCTGCACCCCACCTCAAATGAATGTCACAGAAATGCCAAACAGCATACAAATACAGTACAAGACAAAAATTAGAAGAAACTGTATAATGAGTAGCATTATCAATTTCATGGTTTCATGGAACTTAAGTTCCATCTCATTAAACCTGTCACACTGTTTAAAATGTGAACTGTTCCATTGTGTTACGTCATGTCTGAACTACTTAAGTCCAGGGCCTGTATTCACAAAGATTTTTAGAGTTAGTCTTATTCTTAGAATTTTTCTTAGAATTGTTGTTTTTCTTAGAAAAAATCTAACAATCAGAATTATCCCTTTTCAGGGACGCTTAATTATTTAAAATGTTTGTGAAAAATAATCAAAAAAGATCCAGGTCTGATACTCACACAAGGGTATCTACTGGTGGCCTAGAACATATAAGCATGATAAAAGAGAAATCCCTACAATAGTCAATGAGAAAATAAGTGATTTAGTGCATTATTTCATGAATTTTAATGCAATAAAACTTATTAAAAAAATTCATAAAAAATTAAGACAGATCCAGGTCTAAGACTCACACAAGGAAATCTACTGTGACCTAGTACATATATGCAAGAAATGAGAGAAATCCCTAAAATAGTCACTGATTGTGATTAAGTGTTGAAACTTTTACACTTTTGGTGGGGGTACCTCCCTTGCAATGTCTCTAGCAAACAGCCGAACAGACAGATTTGCATGCCTCGAACAATTTTTCATCCTTGATAGGTATGTTTAAAAAAAAACAGCATGTCTCTAGGCCTTGTAGTTTTGGAGGAGCAGTTGTTTACACAGACGTGGACACGGATGCCGCAGAGTGACGACATACGTCAGCTGACATAAAAAATATGCAAATGAAGTGTTAGGTTTTAATTTATTTTCTGTTGGGAAAAATAAGTACCAGGGGTCTTTCGCAAGACTTAAGTGTCCCTGTGTACATTCAATCATTTATACATATAGGAGTCTGCAGTAAACTGCAATTTGGAAGGAAATGGGGGCATGCACAAAAACTACTTGGCAGTGCTTGTGTAAATGTGTTGTGTACCATTCAGTTAGAGGGCTTTTATACTGAGGTATATTCCACTGCGGGTTTTTACAGAATCTTTTTTCTGCTAGAGGCTTTTTCTGTTTACTTGATCATCAGTACAATATAATAAGTGTTTTCATAAGATTGGCATTTTGTCCTTCCCGTCTCATAAAATGGCCAGCTTTTTGTCCTCCCTTGCAATTTTGACTGTGTTTTGTCCACCCACATTTGGTCTGCTGGGGTTTTTGTCCGTACACCACATGATTTGTCCCACTACAAAATGTCCAAGTATGGAATATGCATCTCTGAGAAAGAAGATTTATGTAAAGATAAAGTATTAAAGCAAGACAATTCAATAGCAAGATGACAGCCTCTAGGACCAAAAATAAGCAAGTAAAATTCTTGTTTGAGCTTGAAGGAGGGTCCCAAGGTCACATCTGACCTCATCAGAGGATTCCTAGGGAGTTATAAGCACTTTTAAGTTTTGCTATTCTTGTTTGAGCTTGAAGGAGGGGCTGAAGGTTAAATCTGACCACATCAGAGGATTCCTACCCCATGATTTCCTATAGGTTGGTTTCACATTGCAAACCTCTAGGACCAATAATAAGTGAGTTATAAGCACTTTTAAATTAGATTATCCGCATTTGACCTTGAACGAGGGGCCCAAGGTCAAATCTGACCACATCAGAAGATTCCCAGCCCATGATTTCCTATAGAATGACTTCACAAACCAAACCTCTAGGACCAATAATAAGAGAGATATAAGCACTTTTCATGACTGACAAAGAAACGCCTGTGGCGAACATCTTGTTTTTCAGAATGAGGCCTAAAATATACCCAGTCAAGACTTTGTAATAATGAACATATATCCTGCAAATTTGAGATCTCTACCTATAATACCCTTTGCTCTAGAGTGCCAATAAAATTCCTTGCTGAAAGTCAAAAAAATGCCTGTGGCAGCCATCTTGTTTTTCAGAATGAGGCCAAAAATATTCCCAGGCAAGATTTTATGGTTATGAATAAGTCTAGCTATGATATTTTTTTAGTTAGAGCGGTAATGGTGAAATCTCTCTACACACTGGGGCGGCGGTGTCACAAAGCAAAATCCATAGTATCCATTGGATGCTATCCAGTTTTTACAGAACAGTTGCACCAATAATCAGTTGCAGTAATCCATATATCTTTGTCATCAGACAAACATATCTCAAATATGGCAGGTGAACACATTTTGTCAGAGCTGAAGTGAAAGGTCACACAATGATGCACACCTACACCCCTTAACCAATGTCCCGACCAAGTTGCAACCTTCTAAACATTACGGAATCCCAGAAATAGCCCAGACAAGATTTTCAACCTCATGGTCACTATGACAAGGTCAAATCAAGATCACACCATGTTATTTCACACCTACAAGCCCTAAGCCATGTCCCTACCAAGTATCAACTTCCTACACTTTACGGTTTCAGAGATATAACCTGAACATGATTTTATAGGCCAAGGTCACTAAGGCGAGGTCAAAGGTCAAATCAAGTTCACACCATGACACTGCACACCTACAACCCCCAACCAATGTCCCTACCAAGTATCAACATCCTACACCTTATGGTACCAAAGATACAGCCCGGACAAGATTTTTAAACTCAATATCACTACGGTAAGGTCAAATCAAGGTCACACCATGATGTTGCACACCTATATGCTCTAACCAATGTCCCTACTAAATATCAACTTCCTACACCTTACAGTTTCTGAGATATAGCCTGGACAAGATTTTATAGGTTAAGGTCACTATGGCTATTCTGAGATATAGCCTGGAAAAGATTTTATAGGTTAAGGTCACTATGATGTTGCACACCTACACCTCCTAACCAATGTCCCTACCAAGTATCAACTTCCTACACCTTACAGTTTCTGAGATACAGCCCGGACAAATTTTTTCCCACCGCCCACCCGACCGCCCATCCGGACACCATGGGTGAAAAAATACTTCGACAGCCCTTAAGGGCTGTGGGGTAAAAAATTCTAAGAATAAGTGTGATTCTAAGAACAAGAATCTTTGTGAATGGGAAAACTCTTATTCTTAGAATTTTTCTAAGAAAATGACACTTCTACGGAAAATTCTAAGAATAAAACTAATTCTAAGAATAAGAATCTTTGTGAATACATGCCCAGAAGTAAAAAGTAGAAATACTTCATGCAGTGATAACCAAAGACAAAACCTAAGTCAAAATCAGAATGGAATTTACAGAAAATTACCCCACTAATCTTTGGATGGATCAACTCCGTCTTCACAAAGCTTATTAGCTGATTTTACATCATGCCTTTTTGCATTGGTGCAAATTTGCTCAAAATCACTCTGTCTCTCAAGGTTTTTGATATAACCAACATTTTCGATTTGCGATAAAATTGAAGATGGTGGGCCAAATTTGAGAAATTTGACATTTTTCAGAGGCAATATACCAAAGATCTCTAATATCCAAAAGGTCAAAAATTAGCTTGAAATTGCTTTATCACATACGGTTTTCAAGATAAACAACATTTTCAATTTCCGCCAAAATTCAAGATGGTGGACAAAATTCTGGAAATTCAACTTTTTCACAGGCACTATATCTAAGATCTCTAGTACCCAAAGGGTCCAAACATTGCTTGAAATCACTTTATCTCTAAGGGTTTTTGAGATAAATGAAATTTTCAATTTCCGCCAAAATTCAAGATGGCAGCCAAAATCTCGTTCCCAAGATAAATGCATTTTTGCATTTTACACAGAAATTTAAGCGATTTTTGTGAAATGTCGCCAGTAGACTGCAGATACACTATGGGTAAAAAATTTTGTCAAAATCGCTCTATCTCGCTCTATTCCGAGATAAATGTGCTTTTGCATTTTACGCAGAAATTCAAGGTAGTCGCCAAAAGTGGCGGGGACAGCGATTTTTGCTTAAAGTTGTCAGTAGACTCTTCATATACCCTGCGGGCCAAAAATTTTGTTGAAATCGCTCTATCTTGCACCGTTTCTGAGGTAAGTGTTTTTATGTTTCACACAGAAATTCAAGATGGCCACCAAATTTAATTTTTGGCCAATATGTGCACTTACCAAGTCTTGTACAGACTGGAGTGAAAGTCTTAATAGAGATAGGTTTTTCTGTGGGTGGGTACCTAATTTTGGCTGATGTAAGTCTATCCCTTAGGTTGGGTAGTCGCCATAATAGGTTTGTTTGGGAAAATATTAGTTAATTCCTCAGTATTCTGGATAATATTCCAGTTGTCTCTAATCAGTTTTCTGACATCAGGGTTTTTAGGACTAAAAGTAGTGATCAGTAGTGAGTTGTGATCAGTTCCCTATTTCGCCCAAATTTCACTGTAGTGTCCAGGAAATCAATAGAGGTGGTACTGTATTCATGAGTGAACTTGATAGTAGGATGTAAGGAGTTCAAATAATTTATGAACTCAAGAAGTGAATCTTTCCCATAGGTCCAAACCATGAATATTTCGTCAATACACCTCCTCCATGTCAGTGGTTGAAGGTGATATCCTGAGAGGGCCTTAGTTTCATTTCTATCCATGAATAGATTTGCATAATTCGGCATCAACGATGTGCCCATGGCAGTGCCTCCTGTTTGTAGGAAATGTTCACCATTGAACTCAAAATTCATGTTATGGAGTACCAGACTTAATGGGTCCAGGATAAATTTGGCTATAGGTGTTTTACTGGGGTCATTTCTTCAAAAGGTCACACCATGATGCACACCTACATCCCCTAACCAAAGTCCCTACCTAGTGTCAACCTTCTACACCTTATGCAATCCAAAAAATAGCCCAGACAAGATTTTAAAACTCATGGTCACTATGACAAGGTCAAATCAAGGTCACACCATAATGTTGCACACCTATAACCCCTAACCAATATCCTTACCAAGTATGAACTTCCTACATCTTACGGTTTCCAAGATATAGCCCACACAAGATTTTATAGTTCAAGGTCACTACAGCAAGGGCAAAGGTCAAATCAAGGTCACAACATGACATTGCACACCTACACACTCTAACCAATGTCCCTACCAAGTAACAACTTAATACACCATACGGTTTCTGAGATATAGCCTGGACAAGATTTTATAGGTCAATACAGCAAGGTGAAAGGTCAAATCAAGGTCAGACCAGGATGTTGCACACCTGTAACCCTCAACCAATGTCCCTACCATGTACCAACTTCATACACCTTACAGTTTCCAAGATATAGCCCGTACAAGATTTTATAGGTCAAGGTCACTACAGCAAGGTCAAAGGTCAAATCAAGGTCAAACCATGACGTTGCACATCTACACACCCTAGCCAATGTCCCTACCACGTATCAACTTCCTACACCTAATGGTTTCCGAGATATAGCCAGAACAAGATTTTATAGGTCAAGGTCGCTACGGCAAGGTGAAAGGTCAAATCAAGGTCAGACCATGATGTTACACACACCTACACCTCCTATCCAATGTCCCTACCAAGTATCAACTTCCTATACCTTATAGTTTCTGAGATACAGCCCATGCACCCGCCGGGACACTCGACCGCTCATCCGGACACCATGGGTGAAAACAATACCCTGACAGCCCTTAAGGGCTGTGGGGTAAAAAGTACATGAACAACATATTTGACAAAAAAACTCTACATTTAATAGGTTTGCCAATATAAGTGATTTACTCAATGGTGAACTGTCAAGGTAGCTATTACTTAGTTAGCTATGGACCTACAGCTCTGAAAATTTGCCATGACACTGTACATCAAAAAGTAGCTGAACAACATATTTGACAAAATTATTGTAACTCTAGCAGTTATAAAGAAAAATAGCATTTACTCATTTTGGTCATGGTTAAAAACTGAATTAGCTATTACTCAGGTAGCTATTGAGACAAACCTCTGAAAGAGTTACCACCTTGTAGGCATGGAGAAAGTAGCTGAACAACATATTTTACCAAAATATTGTAAATGCAGCCATTTTTGAGTTATGAGCACTTTACTCAAAGTAGCTACCAGTGCTATTACTCACTTAGCTATGGACCTATGCCATACATAATCTCCTGTCCAGCGGGCCATCTAGAGATAATCAACATGAGGCAGTAAGTTAGACAGCCAATAATAAAGGAGGTATATGGCCTCACAGTCTTATATAGGCGTATATATGCAGTAAAAGGTACAATTTTGAGTCATTTAGCAGGCCTAAGGTGACCTTGAAAACAATAGCCAAGGTCAACAAACTGGATGCTGGTACTCCATCATGTACTGAACCTCATAAGCCATTTTCAATAGTTTTCATGCAATATAGTCAGCATTACGAGTGAAAATATCTCAAAAAAAGCCAAAAATGGTCTCGGTGAGGTACTTTTGATGGTCTGTGGATGACCTTCAATGAAGAGCTTCAAGGTCAAATTTCTGCATGCTTACAGATGATCTAACTCTCTGTATATAAGAACTGGGCAAAATGTGAAAAAATGGCCAAAATCTGATCTTTAAGAGGCCACCAGTGACCTTGAAATTGAAGGTCAAGGTCACAAAACACTAGTGTTCATGGCACTGCCCATATATAGCCACATACCAAATTTGACAGGTCTAACTGAAATATTTTTTAAGTTATCGCGTCCGAAAGGAAATCTCTGTGGCAGCGGCGGCGTGACCATACTGAATCCTAAATATCCCCGACTTTCGTCCGGGGATACAATAAATGTTATTTTATTGTATTTATGCTTTAAACTGATTTTTGATGGAATCTGCATAAGATTTCACAATAGCCTTCAGTAGTGCAAATAATGTGTCAGAATTGTCTCACTACAGACAGAATCAGTGATTTCCACAAACATGTGGAACCAAACTCTGTACTAGCTCCCATTCACTAAACTATTATTTTATATGGTTGGCTCCTATACCCATTTATTGGACTACCTGGGAGGCAATCCAACCCCCCATTTTAGTGTATAAGTCGAGAACATAAATCTGGACCTCCCTCTACAATCTGGCTACCTCACTATATTCAAACCACAGCACCCATAAATTGAATTTCTTGATTCATACTTATTGACTGATGGTTATATAATGCTCCAATGGATTTATTGTCTGAGATACTACAGTCCAATAAAATAAAACACATTTTGAGTGATTTTTTAAATATTTTATTCACCAAAGTAGTATTTAATAAGTTTTTCAATCTATTTGAACCTATTTATAAAGTCCCACCACAGACCTTATATTTCAAGACTTACCACTCATCTTGGCTTTGACACTTATTGGGCTTCTCCTTATTCAAGATGACTTCCCCAAAAGGATAATCTTGCATAAGGAGAAATATTTGCTCCTTGTTGCATTTAGATATTCCTAGAAAAGCTATTCCTTCACTTTAAGTTGTTTGGGATCATAAAAAATATACAGACTCCCAAAGAGCTCCTCTGCTCCTCAGGAGCACAGGAGTGACTCATCCTATCTGGAGAGCCGATTTTTCCACCTTATGGAGGAAAATTGGCCCAAAAATTTTATTGCCTCTGATGAGAATGCTAAACATAAGAGATTCGAAATAATCAATCATAAAGAGAGATTATCAGGCTAAAGAGTCAATCATTCACTTACACACTGACTTATTGCTATATATTTATTATGTTAAGGTAGCCAAGTCTCAAGAATTTTAAGTAAAAAGGTCACAAAAATCTTCCTTAAGCTTAATCAATGTGTCAAGTTAAACCGATGTTAAATAATAAATCAGTTGGCGGCTGAAAACCCTCATATTCACTTCAAGATGGCCATGACTGTACTTGTATTGGAACTCCAAGGTGGAAAGAAAATAAGAATGTCCCTATTGTCTTCTTTAATAAGTGTGCAAAATTAAACTGAGGTCAGCTGAACAATACAATAGCTGGAGGTTAAAAACTCCATAATTTCACTGCAAGGTGGCCATAACTTCATTCATATTGGGACTTTAAGGTGACCATAAAATAAGAATGTCCCTTTTGTCATCCTTTATAAGTGCACAAAATTTAGCTGAGGTCAGTTGAACAATAAGATAGCTGGAGGCTGAAAACTTCCTTTTTTCACTGTTAGGTGACCATTACTTCATTCATATTTGGTCTTTATGGTGACCATTAAATTAGAATGTCCCTTCTGCCAACCTTTATAAATGTGCCAAGTTTTATTTTAAAAATTTAAACAATAACTGAGCTTAGGGCTGAAAATCCTACATTTTAAGTTTAAGATGACCATAATATTATTAATATTTAAATCATAAGGTAGTAAAAGTTTTCTTTTGATCTACCTCAATATCAAAATAAGTTAGATTTTTTAAAAATGGAAAAATAAAGGTGCCAGATGGTTTTATTCCAATTTTATGACTTTATGGGGGCCATAGCTCCAATACTAACAACAGTTTAAGGTCACCATACATTCAGAATAATCCTTTGGTAAATCTGAACATGTATGATAAGTTTGGTTGAAAAAAGTGAAAAACTAAGTGAACTGGAGGCTAAGACCCCCCTTTTTTGACATTAAGGTGACCTTAAGATTGCAGATACTGGGCTAAAACTTCAGCATGTGAAAGATGATCAAAAAGTAGATGAATTAGTTATTCCAACAAAACACTGAAATCCTGACCGTTTTTGAGATACAAAGTACCCATTTTTAAAAAAATTGACAAAAATCAAACGCCTCACATTCAGGCATCTATGGTCCGATTGATCATAAAATCCTTCCTGACATGTGGAATTAGGTTTAGAATGTACCTGATAAATTTTATAGCACTGGTGTGTGTTTTTTTTCCAAAACGCGATGACGGGGTGGTTTTGAAAAAGGCTTAAAGTTTAATTAAAGTTTAGGGTCTCCTTGAAGTATCCAAAAAATTTTTCCCGCCCCTATAGTTGTAATGAAAGATAAGAAGGAAAGAAAAATTTCAAGGGAGACTATAATTCGGCAGTGGTGATAAGTCGAACCTACATGAAAACAAATAAGTACCCCTGACAGACCGCTTAATTAAATTTTTATAAGTTAATACCCTATCCAATGGACAGACAAGCTTTTTCTATCGTTTGGCGGGACCAGTCGCACCGACTGGTAAAGCAATTATTCGTTTTTTATAGGGGGTTAACTTATAAAAATTTAATTTAATTATTAAATTTGTAAAACTATATGTTACATGGTGTATACTTGGCAGTACTTGTGTAAATGTGTTATGTAGTTAGGGCTTTTACACTGCAGTATTTTCTACTGTGGATTTTTATAGCTTTTTTTCTGCTAGAGGCTTTTTCAATTTACTTGACCATCAGTACAATATATTAAGTGTTTTGATAAGATCGGCACTTTGTTCTCCCTGTCCCCAAAAAATGGCCAGCATTTTGTCCTCCAGCATTTTGTCCACCAACGTTTTGTCTGTGTACCACATGATATGTCCCATTATGAAATGTCCAAGAATGAAATATCCATACCCGTGACAACCCACACCCCCACTTTCAGGAAAATCTTGTATCTGGATCTGTACTGAGTCCATACTTCACCTCCTTTGTCACAAAAAGGCAAATAATCCTGTCTCTTTGGGATGATGTTATTAGTATAATTCAGAGGAATTACATAGATTTTTACTCATTTAAATGGAAAAAAATTATTTTAGTTAGTTTAGCTAATGAAGTTGGACAATACAAAATTAATTCCAAGTGAAATCTTAAACTTGTAATAATCTCTTAATTGGAAACTTACCATTAGTGAAACGTAATACTAGTGGATATCTTAAAAAAGCAGAATTACTGAAATTTTCTTTTAACTGAAATTTCTACTTATACTTTACAAGTGAATGATTCAAATTAATCTTAGCAGACTGACCTAACAATCATAATGTAATATGTTACCTGAACTGAGACACTGCCTGACTCAGAGCATTTGGCTTAAGTTGAGGTATTATTCTGTGTGATGATTTGTGGAATTTTTATGTGACTTTAAACATGTTGCATATGATGTAAAAATATGAAAAATTGGGGCTGTATTCTTCAACAATACTTTGCTAAGGTCACCTTAGATCCAAGTCAGGAATGATTTTCTACTTACCAAAGTATTACTTAGATTTTGTATTCATTAACCTCTACTTTGTTAAGTATTAGATTCTAAGTTAGGAAAACTCCCTATACTTTTTACCGTAACTGTAAACATGGAAACCAGTATATCTAAGTTAGAAGAGTCTATTCCACAACAATTTTCATGTAAGGTGTCCTTTGTTTTTTACTGCGTCATCTGTCTTTTTAAAAATGGTGAAAAGCTCATTTTCATATCAATAAAAAACAAGATTCCCTGCAATAATTGCATATTTTAAAAAACATTCTATCCTCTAAGGTACCTCTGCTGTTAACCTGAAATCTATGTAGAGGTCTAAGGTGACCTTAGAGTTAGGAATGTTGATGAATACCATTTTGATTCAAGTTAGTAAAAGCTTGAGAAAAACTCCAAGTTAGGAACAGTCTAAGTATTGTTAAAGAATACGGCCCCTACATTTGACAACATTTGATCAAAAACAAGATCAGTCATTAAATAATAACTCCCAGTAAACACTTTGGGTTTTAAAAATGTTTGAAAGGAAACGTTTGGCAAAGGTTAAAAAAATGATGGGTGCGAAAACCATTTATAACAGAATGTTTTTAAAACATTTTCTGTATTTCATTTATTAAACGTTTAATGATAAATGTTAGAAAAACGTTACAAACGAACATATTAATATTTGAATAATAATGGGGTCAGAGATCAAATTCAATACCTTTCTACAGTTGCTCACTGAAGAAAATATTATTTTTATGTCTAAAATTGTAAGATAGTGGCTTAAAAATTGTGCCCCTTTCAATTCTCACTTTTTGGGATTGCATGTGGGGCAATTTTCGACAAAGTCCTCTAAAATCCCCTATTATTGCTCACCGCCATCTTTGTTTGGACATTTTTGAAGGTGAAGGTTTAATAAGCATTCTGAAAATATGGATTTAAAAATGTTTTTGACAGAATGTTTTTAAAACATTTGATCAACAATGTTTTTAAACATTTTATGTTTACTGTCCAAAGTACACTTCACGATGAATGTTTGAAAAACATTTCTAACATAACCTTCATTTCTTAAGCTATTTTATAAATGTTTAAATATGTTTCCAGTCAAACCTAGCTTCTGAAGTTATTTTATAAACGTTTAATAAATGTTTTCAGTAAAAACGCTTGTATATAGAATGTTTATAAAATGTTTTTAAACATTACAGTGTAAAGGTTTGCTTAGAAACATTTAGAAAACCATAAGACATGGTTTAAATAGGTTTTAAAAACATTTTGTAAACGTTTAAACCATTTTAAAACATTTCTAATGTTTACTGGGATGATTTTACTACTTTTTAATAATATATTTTAAGTTTCCTACAAAATACTACATGAAATTTGTGTAAACATTTGAATATTCATAGAATACATTATTAAAAGAACAATGGAAACAAACCTGGATGTGGTGGGCTCTCACTGTCATGTAACATTGCTCCCATTGTTATTCACTATGTCAGCACAGTTCAACCAAACCAATATTTTAACAAAGTAAAAGCTTCACTTTCCTGCAATACTTAACAATTGATTGTACAATAATTAATTATAGAAACTAATTTCAAATATTCCTCTTTTTATGGTATAAAACAGTAAACAAAGGTCCAGTGGGGTATATGTTTACTTGTTATCCATATGGGAATGTCTGTGTCTTGTGGACTTTTCCCCAGACTCTGTTTATGATAAAGTTATTATACATCAACCCCTCCCAGTTGCCAGTGCTGCTGCATTCAGTTCTTGATGTCAGCCAATTATACTCAATGCGTGGGAGATTTCTGCTGGGTAAGATCCCCCCATTTCCCATTTTATGCAGCTTCCAGGAAATCAATATTCTGGACTGCTAGCACTGGTTCTTTTGTTGGTGACGACCTAACACACACACACCCGTCAGTTTCATAAAAATAAAATGATAAAAGCTAGGTGTTTAACATTTTTTGACAAATGTATATAAAATAATTATAAAATAAAAACATTCAGACATAATGGATATGACCTCGATCCTACCAAAACTGTAACTACTTTTTCCTTTGGCCAGTCCTTACCCACATAAAAAATTCATGAAGTTCCACTCAACAATTTTAGAATAATTTTAAACCAGACAACCAGAGTCATTAAAAATACAATGGGACCTTTAAAAGTTTGGGATTTTTTTGGTATCCAGAATATAATCCGAATGTTCTTCACAACTTAATCACTTCTTTCTTTGGTCAAACCCTATACCCACATGGAAATTCTCAGATATCTGTCATTTATTTTTACACTTAATTCAAACACAGACAGACAAACAAACCCACAAATATAATCTCCTGGTAGAGGTAATTTAATCAAGGAGCAATCTCATAAGAAACAAACCTTTTGACCTTAATTTGTGTATTCTCAGGAGCGTAGCTAATGTATAATTATGTAAATAAGCCAGTATGTCCAGACGTGACAATTTTGTTAGAAAAAACATTAATAAGATATACAGTTGGGAACTTCCCATCCCAAACAAATATTGCATATAACCACAACTTTCTGTAAAATCAGGGCTGTACAAAATCAAATATCCTAGCTTCTCCCCTGAATTCTGAACATAAACTTTAATACATCCTTTGTCACCATGTTTATCCAGCTTTAACCTACTCCCTGCCTCCCTGCCCCTGAAAGAAAGTCAAATGAATGAAGTTATCTCACTAAAGTTCTTACCAAAAATCAGTTCATATTATTTATTAAAAACTCAGATAAACTGTACTAGCTATTTACCCCGAATCCAGGAAAAAAACCCTCACAAAATGAGCTCTCAGGAGAAAACCCCTCAGGAGAAGACCCCTCAAAAGTCTCCTGTGGAGAAAACCCCTCACCCTATTTTGGGGCTTGTGGAGAAAACCCCTCGTGTTATTTTCAGGCTTGTGGAGAAAACCCCTCAACTTTATAAAAAGCCCTCATTTTGGAAATTTGGAATATTCATTCATTTACACATAGAAAATCATGTATAACAAAGAAGAATTTTATTAAGTCATACACACCTTTAAAATCACATTAAAATCACATAGCACTTTGAAAAGTGGGCAATACTGGGCAATATTATTTTTTAACCCAAATTTGGGGAAAAACCAATGATGCACTTTATTTAAGCTTCATAAAACTCTTTATTCAGCTAAATGTGTGCAAGGTTTTATTATAAGTATATAGCATATAAATGACAGTGCATGAATATAATATTTAAATGGAATGAAATATATCAGCACTGAATGAGCACATAAATACAATTGTACATAACAATTTAGGCATTAAGGTCATTTGAGGATTAGAATAGCTTCTACTTATTTCTACCCACTCACTGCCAGTGAAGCCATACTGTTAATGCAGTGTCTCAAACCTTATTACTGACAAGCCAGAGTTAAGCTGACAAGCCAGAGTTTATACTGCCTGATGATAGCCCTAGAATAGTGGGCTAAATAGTTTAATTGCAATTATGAAAGGGACAAGTATAAACCCCTCTTTTTATATTATACTTGAAAGTGACACAATAGGGGACATGTTTGATTGTTTATATATGCTAATGTATACAGTTTTAATTCTGTCCACTGATTTAAGTTTTGAAACAATAGACCAAAACATAATATTCATCTTCAATTCAAAGTGATCAATCACCTGAGTAGTGCAATCCTGAGCACATTTCAAAGAAAAGCATTCTTTGTATATATTTTCAGATTTTACAACAAAGGACAACATTTTTTAAAAATTAGAATCACATTTGAATTCAATTTAAAATGTCAAAAGTTCCAATCCACAGGCCTGAAAATAGAATATAGGATGGGGTGCTTGAGTACAAGTTAAATAAAAATATAGGGTTAAATAAAAAATGAGGGCTTTTTAAGTTTAGGGGTTTTCTCCACAAGCCTGAAAATAACATGAGGGGTTTTCTCCACAAGCCCCAAAATAGGGTGAGGGGTTTTCTCCACAGGAGACTTTTGAGGGGTTTTCTCCTGAGGGGTTTTCTCCTGAGAGCTCATTTTGTGAGGGGTTTTTTCCGTCTCCCTTTACCCCACTGCATACATTAGTCTGGGTCAGGAAGTTGTGTAGTGTTATTTCCTTTCTGAAAGAAAATGGATAAATAATCAGTTGTCGCAACAATTTCTATGTTTCTGAGTAATTAAGATTACCAGTAGGTCCACTGCTTAAGGCATGAATCACAAAAACCACAAATCAAAGGGCGTGTCTCACCAGAACATTGCCAGTGTCTTATTAGAACATTGCAAGTTTTTATTTGTGGTCATTTTAAGACTTAAGCCCTGCACCGTATGTATACCTTTAAAGTTTAAAAGTAAAAATACAAATGTCAAAAAAAACGCATGACAATATCACACTGAGGTTAAAGGGCAACGGGAATTCACACACAAACCAGCGACATATACAGTTGTTATTTGTGGCATTTATAAAGTGTGAAAACATATATTAATATCCATCTTGTCACAGGTGGGTTTATCTGTTAATTAAGTGTCTTTATTTCTCAAAGTACGTTGCTGATTAAGTTTTCTCAAATAGCAGATTTCTTTGAAGACCAGTTGGGCTATTAGGATTCCTCTTTGAAGTCCAGCTGGACGATTATATATGATTATTTTATATTTGGTTCAGGTTCAGGGTTCTGTGATAAAGAACATTTAGATACATAAGCCTAGTGTAAAGGTGTCCTGTTGTTCACAGTCCATAAACATAAATGTGACATGACATAGACGGAATATTTGCGCTTATCTTTTCTCCACAAGGACCCTTTAAAGGAAGACGCTGCAAAACTTTGTCAGATTAACTTTGATCTCAGATTATGCAATGAAGTCATTACAGGTTTCAGTTGAAAAGTATCTCTTGATTGCCCCACAAACAAAAGGATCAAATTAAAACACAAACCAACAAGAACACCCGTAGAGTGCAGACCTCCGCCTGGACGTGGTTACCTCGGCTCTACACGCAAGTAAAGTAGAACTGAGGTAACCATGCATGTCTAACCTCCGCCAAGGCACGTTATCATAGGTAAGTAAATTGGATTTTTTTTTTAAATCTAGACGTAATCTAAACCAGTCTCAATACTTAATGGGATCTAAGTTGGACCAAACCCATGTTTTGATTTTTTTCATGAAGTCCAACCTGCAGTATTTGTGCAATCATGTTAACAAACAAACGGACAAACAAATGGTAATGAATACAATATCTCTTTGGCAGAAGTAATAAAGGGTGGGATAAGTTACCATTGGTCATCAAATGAAACCCCCTATAAATTCTAAGCAAATTGTTAGATCTCATAAAAGGACATTTATAATTTGACTTTTGAAGTAACAACACACATTTATGAAGAGCATTTCTAAACAGCTATTGGTGTTAAAGTATCCAGCTGTAACAGTTTTTGTATATCCTTTATAACTGCAATTTTGTAACTTTCAGTATTACTCTGGTGGTGATTTGGCGATTAAACTCTTTTTTTTATGATTACATGTAAGCAAGAAATAAACAAATACTCCAAATTGTAAAGGAAAATACCCCAACAATATTTCAGAGTTGGAGTACCAACAAAGAAGGATTTTCGACTTTTATTTTTTTCATGAGCATATGCCATGAGAGCCTTGTTTAAAAATCTTGAGAATTGATGCAATGATCATTTGCAAAACATAAGAAACTACTGTATGATATATCCTTGCATACATAGGTAATACGTTATATAACTAACCCTTCTGTAATAATGCTCTATTCTTTAAGTTGAATTTACTGTTAAACTCTCAAAATACTAATTAAGGTACTTACTACCAATTTAGATGTACTTCATCCTAATTTAAGACTGATCCATGAAATACTTTCTAACACAATGTTATCTGGCATCTTATTTAGAGAATCTTATACATTTATGTTAGTGGACCCCTCCTGGTTTCTGGTTATATATTGTAGACAAAAAAATCTAAATTTTTTCTGGTAATATTGTAAATTTAATTCTGAACCCCCCCCCCCAAAAAAAAACAAAAAAAAAACACAATTAACTGGCAACTATGTATATAAGGCATTGTATTTATTTATTTGGGGTTTTACGTCGCTTTCAACACTGTACAGGTCATATCACGACGGGTAGTTGGAAGGGCAGAGGAAACCAGTACATAGAGTTCGCTAGGGTTGTGTACTGTAAACTGCCGACCAACGGCAAGCAACTACCAGCTTTCCCACTTAAGGCCGTCACAGGGATCGAACCCCCGACCTCAGAGGTGGGAGGCGAGAGTGTTACCACTCTGCCACCGTGGCCCCTATAAGGCATTGTAAAGACACAAATAGGTAATTTTATAATAAACAGCTACAAGTAAGGGTTCAACTGGTGTACATAATGACAGAAAATAACATTTATCTCGAAGACCATGAGCAATATAGCAATTTGTAAATGTTTTATTATTAAGATCAGCCATGTGACAAATTGTCAACTGAGAGACAAAAATATTGTGAAATAAATTTGAATTTTTTGATGATTTTATTAGATATAACCAGAAGAGGGAAAAGAAATTGTTTTCATTTTAAACAAGTTTGCAAGTCACAATAACAAGTTATAAAACTTTTGTTGTTTTAAAATTATAGTTAGAGCATAACCATACAGAAAGAGTTGGCATTAATTGACGCTGAAAATATGGGGCCACGGTGGCAGAGTGGTAACACTCTCACCCCCCCACCCCCCCCACCCCCCACCCCTTACTTCTGAGGCCGGGGTTCGGTTCCCGGCACAGCCTCAAGTGTGAAAGCAGGTAGTTGCTTTGCCGTTGGTCGGCAGTTTAGAGTACAGATCCCTGACGAACTGTATGTACTGGTTTCCTCTGCCCTTCCAACTACCCATCGTGATATGCCCTGTACTGTGTTGAAAGTGATGTAAAACCCCAAATAAATAAATGACACTGAAAATATATTTAATACTGAGAGTAAAAACAAGAATATGATTATAGGCTTTTCCCATAAAAATCATGCTGATGTTTTGGATTCTCTATTTTACCTATCAGAGCAACATCAACCTTATCCTATGTTAAGGGTCACAAGGGTGATAAGAAATTTCTTTATGACATGTATAGTATAGATCTGGTTTTTATTGTGGAGTTGCAAATTAGTAAAGCATGAGTAATCTGTACTGAACAACTGAATTGAATTTGATATGTGATATAATATAATTGTGTAATATTTCAGACATACTTTGTGATATTTACTTAAGTTAATAACTGTGTTTATGTACAGTCATTGCCAGTTTTACCATCTACAGTGTGTGGTGTAAAAAGACAGACCCATGTCGACAAACTGCATTCCCCAACAACTTAGAAGTGGAAGTGATATGTTCTTGGAACAATTTACTTGGAATAATGAAGATTAAAGATGGGTTGACATAAAAATCACACTGAAGAGTTAATCCCCGGCTTGGCAGGTTACCATATTGATAAAACTACCTAAAACATAACCTATTAGGTAGAAGTTCATATGATCTGTTATATGATGCTGTATTTTTTCATTAATTACTTCGGATTGGATTGATTTTCTTTATGACATCTCCAAGTCTCATATTATGTTCACAAGGAAAACAAGTTCCGCGACAGTCAATATTTAACAGCCAACCTTATTTTTACGCATTTTCGTGGTTTTTAAAGTAGAAAGGTAAGATGGTTTCTGTTCAAGCATCTCGTTTTTCGCTACTTAATGTTGACGACGACAGTGATTCTGCAGATGTGAAAGGTAGTGAGAGTAATGCAAAGTCACAACAAAAAGGTGGCGCTAAAAAGAAGAACAAGAAGAAGCGAAAAGATCAAGGAAATGCTGAAACGGACCAGGTAAACATATTATCGCTCATTATGGGATCTGTCGTACGCTTGACCATTACCTATTTGTTTGGGGTTTTAAGTCACTTTCAACACTCTACAGGTCATATCACGACGTGTAGTTTTGTGGGCAGAGTACACCAGTACATACAGTTTGTCAAGGTATCGTACTGTACTGCTCAGCCAGTGAATTTCGTCATGCCAGTGAAGTTCGTCACTCGTATTTTATGACAGTATTAAAACTTCTTTACTGTGATCTTCCTGCAAAAAAATTATACCTTGCTCTCCAAGGCAAGTATTCCACTTTTTAAAATATATTGCTAGTGCACTAAATCATTTTTACACTTAATTCATATTGCTGAATTAGATATTAACATTAGAAGTCATGGTTGCATATGTTTAAACAGAAGTATTACTGGTTTTTGAGGGTTTAAATGGCAGGTGACAAAATTCACTAGCTGAGCAGTAAATTGCCCACCATAATTAAGCAACTACCAACTTTCCCACGTAAAGTCCAGGATTTGAGGTACCAACCTAAGAGGTGGGAGGTGAGTATGATGCCTCTGTATAGTTTGGTATCAAAAGTATTAAAGTTAAGCAAATCTTGTCTATAAGTTATTCATGTAGTTTTTCATCATAACACAATGTCCAAATGTTGTCATTATGGGATCCGCCATTAATGTGTTTAGTACTATTTTATTGCAGGGAATTAGGAAATATATTTTGTTGCCGGTTAAATTTTACAGATATTAGTATAGGGATTGATGCTCGATCTTTCAATATCGATCGATCATCCCACAGAACTGCCGATATCGACACATCCTACCAGCATTTCGATATCGAAATAACATACAACAAACACAAAAATGTTTTAAAAAATGATAATTTTACTGCTTAAATGCATATTTATTGTATAAAATCTTTAAAAAAGGCACATTTACAACTGAATCAAAACAGGGTCAAGTCTGGCACCATCTGTGTTTACATTGCCAGTGACCTACTTCTTGTTTCACAAACGAGATACAAAACCTGACAGCTAGTACACAGGAAAGCACGGCAACTCTTGTTTAATGTATGTTTTGTTCATTTTGTTTAATTTTATATTGCAGAAATATATTTTTGGTGCTTAAGTAGCATCTTTTGATATTTTCGTGAATTTATATTTACACGTTTTCGAAGAACCTGTATTATCGCCTACGGCTTACTTTAATTGTCCCGATATTGAAATATCGATCGATCCACAACACTAAATTTTCATTCAATATCGATCCTCAACATGGCTCTCGATCCCTATACAAACAGATATGTATGCGCACATTATGGAACAGCCGCATACATATAAATAAGGTAAATAAAAACACAACCATTGCTCATTGATGTGTATGTCTTTATAGTTAGATAAATCACAAAAGTGCTAGTTTGTAACAAGATTAGTATATCATTATTTATTTCTTGAAAACTCAAGTTTAAATTGAGCAAATCGATGTTATCCCCAAATATCGCCCACCGAGTTGCAACTCGAGTTTCGGTCAACTTATTACAGCACTAGCTACTTTGGCATTTTCCTACTGAGTAAGTCACTTTTAAGTTCACAAGTATTCAGTTTAGAAGTTTGCTATAAGATATGTTATCCTTAGGGTACTAAGGACTCTAGAACATCTAGGACTTTCCCAAATTTTGGCCGCCATCTTGGAATTTTGGCAGAAATGGAAAATATCATTTATCTCAAAAACCGTAAGAGATAGAGCGATTTCGGGCAAATTCTGCACCCGAAGGGTAGTAAGTACTACTCCACTATCACCTCTGAAAAATTTAGACTTTTCCGATTTTCGGCCACCATCTTCACTCAAGAGTGTTAAGAGGCTATATAATCATTAAGCGTCCTGCAAGGGACGCTTGTTTGTGTATGGGAGACCTTCAGGCTCCGGCGGCTCTGCCGGCTCCGCATTTTGTTTTCCTTATAACTCTGTAACCGTTAGGCGGATTCTTTTCAAATTTGGCAGGTTTAGGCAGTAACCTTGGGGAATTTTTTTGAATATGCTGCAGTGACATTTCAACCAATCAGAGAGGTCACGTGACCAAAAATGTCTTTTTTTCGATGGGGAAGCTTGTCCGGATGATAACTTGAAAGGAATTTGATCAATTCACCTGAAACTTGGCAAACTCATTCATTCTATTAAAATCTGGAAATCATTAGATTTTGGCATTGATTGGTTAAGAAATGGCCGAGTAATTAATGATTAATTAATCATTATGAATTTTCCAAATAAGGAAAACACAAAAATGCTTATATCTCGAAAACCGTTCTAGATAGAGCGATTTTGACGAAATTTTTGAACCACAGGGTATCTCTGCTGAGTAATTATCGCAATTTTCAAAAAAAATTTGTCTCGCCAAAATGGCGGCCATTTTGAATTTTCGAATTTTTCGCAAACATTGCAAAACATAAAAATGCTTATATCTCGAAAACTGTACTAGATACAGCCATTTCGACGAAATTTTTGACCCACAGGGTATCTCAGCAGAGTAGCCATGCCTATTTTAAAAAAAAATTTTGTCTCGCCAAAAATGGCGGCCATTTTGAATTTTCGAATTTTTCGCAAAAATTGCAAAACATTAAAATGCTTATATCTCGAAAACCCTGCTAGATAGAGCAATTTCGACGAAAGGTTTTAGCTACAGGGTATCTCTGCAGAGTGGCCATGCCAATTTTCAAAAAAATTTTGTCTCGCCAAAAATGGCGGCCATTTTGAATTTTCGAAGTTTTCGCAAAAATTGCAAAACATAGCGATGCTTATATCTCGAAAACCGTGCTAGATAGAGCGATTTCGACAAAATTTTTGACCCACAGGGTATCTCTCTGGAGTAGCCATGCCAATTTTCAAAAAAATTTTGTCTCGCCAAAAGTGGCGGCCATTTTGAATTTTCGAATTTTTTCGCAAAATTGCAAAATATAAAAATGCTAATATCTGGAAAACCGTGCTGCATAGAGCGATTTCGACGAAATATTTGATCTTCAGGGTATCTCTGCAGTGTATCTATCCCAAAGAGCTTTCACTCGGTGAAGTTTCAGACCCGTAGGTAATTATTCACCTACTCAAAATGAGTAAATGCAAATTATCTCTAAAACTATTGCGGATACCCAATTTTTATCAAATAACTTATTCATCTACTTTTGGGAGAGCTTTCACATGGTGAAGTTTCAGACCCATAGATAATTACTCACCTACTCAAAATGAGTAAATGCGAATTATCTCTTAAAGGTATTGCAGATAGCCATTTTTTCTCAATTAATTCATTCATCTACTTTTGGAAGAGCTTTCACACGGTGAAGTTTCAGACCCATAGCTAATTACTCACCTACTCAAAATGAGTAAATGCGAATTATCTCTAAAAGTATTGGAGATAGCCAATTTTTCTCAAATAAATCATTCACCTACTTTTGGGAGAGCTTTCACTTGGTGAAGTTTCAGACCCATAGCTAATTACTCACCTACTCAAAATGAGTAAATGCGAATTATCTCTAAAAGTATTGCGGATACCCAATTTTTATCAAATACTCATTCATCTACTTTTGGGAGAGCTTTCACATGGTGAAGTTTCAGACCCATAGCTAATTACTCACCTACTGTAAAAGGAGTAAATGCGAATTATCTCTAAAAGTATTGTAGATAGCCAATTTTTATCAAATAACTCATTCACCTACTTTTGGGAGAGCTTTCACTTGGTGAAGTTTCAGACCCATAGCTAATTATTCACCTACTCAAAATGAGTAAATGCGAATTATCTCTAAAAGTATTGCGGATACCCAATTTTTATCAAATAACTCATTCATGTACATTTGGGAGAACTTTCACTTGAAGTTCCAGACCTGTAGGTAATTACTCACCTACTCGAAAGGAGTAAATGTGAATTATCTCTTGATAGTAGGGCAGGGTCGGTAACACCAGTATTTCGGTATCGAGACCAATTCACTTCAACACCGTGGTGACACTTTACAGCCGGTATTTCGAATGTCAGTATATAATATTGTGAGAAAACGTCAAGTATTAGAAACAAACCTCAAATTTGAAGAAATAGCAAACTTTTATAGAGTATTTTCATATATTTTGACAGTTTTATAGTGATTTCTATCAGAACTTCAATGTTTTCTTTTCGCGAAACTTACTTCCGGTTGGTGGGCCTATTCGATTGGGGATATTCTAGAACGCATTTTCTTCTTTCGGTATCCTGGAATCGGTATGGATTTACACTGGTGGGATCCCGAAATGAAAAATCTGCTACCGACCCTGCCCTGCTTAATAGTATTGCAGATAGCCAATTTTTCTCAAATAACTCATTCACCTACTTTTGGAAGAGCTTTCACACACGAAAATGAAAAATTGTGAATATCTCGGAAAAGCTATTTCTTCTCCTTTAATGTTCGGCGGGAGATACACACCACGGTAGTGGTCTTGTCAAAAATTTTTGTCTCCCCAAAAATGGTGTGGCCATTTTGAATTTTCAAAGTTTTTGCGAAACACAAAAATGCTTATATCTCGAAAACCGTGCTAGATGGAGCGAAGTCAACAAAATTTTTGACCTGCTGGGTATCTCTGCAGAGTAGCCCTGGCAATTTTCAAAATATTTTTGTCTCGCCAAATATAGCGGACATTTTGAATTTTCGAATTTTTTGCAAAACACAAAAATGCTTATATCTTGAAAACCATGCTAGATACAGCAGACTGCGCTGACTTTGGTTGCCACAACAGGAAAAGGGTGAAATGAAGCATTTTCTTAATACTTTAGCACTCACCTTTATATCCTTTTCAGGACGCTTTGTTTTTGCTATGCAAAAACATTATCTTTTTTTTGCGAGCGATCCTCTAGTTTGTTTTTACCCCACAGCCCTTAAGGGCTGTCGGGGTATGGTTTTCACCCATGGTGTCCAGGTGGGCGGGTGTCCGGGCGGGCGGGTGGCGGGAAAAAGTTTGTCCGGGCTGTATCTCAGAAACCGTAAGGTGTAGGAAGTTGATACTTGGTAGGGACATTGGTTAGGGGGTGTAGGTGTGCAACGCCATAGTCTGACCTTGATTTGACCTTTGACCTTGCCGTAGTGACCTTGAGTTTGAAAATCTTGTCCGGGCTATATCTCAGAAACCGTAAGGTGTAGGAAGTTGATACTTTAAAACAAAACCTGGCAGGCTGGACTCTAACCCAACAGACTTAAGCCTCAAAGTCAAAAACAGAGTCAGGCCTTTGAATAAATTAAGCAGCAAAGACATTTATTGGGAATTAATCAATAGGAAGTCAAAATGTCCCACATCACTTGAAACATGGATAGATCTTTTCCCTTTTTTGGAAAATATTGATTGGACAGACATTTTTAACTTGTCATACAGAATTACACATGAACCGCCCTTGCAAACTTTTCAGTATAAAGTGTTAAACCGAACGCTAAACTGTAAACACAATCTACACAACTGGAAGATAGCAGTTTCAGATTTATGTACATATTGCGATAATAATTCCATTGACACTCTAGAGCATCACCTAGTACTTTGCCCTGTCAGTGCTGATTTCTGGGAGCATCTTAAGCTATGGTTGAGTACCAACACTGAAATAACTTTACAATTCTCCATCTGCGAAATACTTTTGGGGATACCATATGCAAAAAACTTAGACCTCCTTTTGCCTAATTATCTTTTTCTTTTGGGAAAATGGTATATAAACAAAAGAAAGACAGAAGAAAACCCAATTCATTTCCAGGATTTCCTTTCCCAGCTCAAGTGCAAAGTCGCTATTTTAGATGATGTTTACTCAAAAAAAGAAGGAAGTGATATTGTCCAAAATGTTTATCAAACAATTTTAAACATACTTTAATTAAAGAACCATATTTGCATATTACCCGTCTGAAAATATTGTTTTTCTACATGCCACTTTTATGTTATTTGTCTTTCTAAGTTGTTGTCATTGTCATTTGTAATGTCTTTTGTCATCATTATATGTAGTAAATAAAATATGAAAAAAAAAAAAGAAAAAAAGTTGATACTTTATAGGGACATTGGTTAGGGGGTGTAGGTGTGCAACGTCATGGTCTGACCTTCATTTGACCCTTGACCTTGCCGTAGTGACCTTGACCTATAAAATCTTGTCTGGGCTATTTCTCGGAAACTGTAAGGTGTAGGAAGTTGATACTTGGTAGGGATATTGGTTAGGGGGTGTAGGTGTGCAACGTCATGGAGTAACCTTGATTTGACCTTTGACCTTGCCATAGTGACCTTGACCTATAAAATCTTATCCGGGCTATATCTCGGAAACCGTAAGGTGTAGGAAGTTGATATTGGTAGGGACATTGGTTAGGGGATGTAGGTGTGCAACATCATGGTGTGACCTTGATTTGACCTTTGACCTTGCCATGGTGACCTTGACCTATAAAATCTTGTCCGGGCTATATCTCGGAAACTGTTAGGTGTAGGAAGTTGATATTTGGTAGGGACATTGGTTAGCGCGTGTAGTTGTGCAACATCATGGTCTGACCTTGATTTGATCTTTGACCTTGCCATAGTGACCTTGACCTATAAAATCTTGTCTGGGCTATATCTCAGAAACTGTAAGGTGTAGGAAGTTGATACGTGGTAGGGATATTGTTTAGGGGATGTAGGTGTGCAACGTCATGGGGTGACCTTGATTTGACCTTTGACCTTGCCATAGTGACCTTGACCTATAAAATCTTGTCCGGGCTATATCTCAGAAACCGTAAGATGTAGGAAGTTGATACTTGGTAGGAATATTGGTTAGGGGGTGTAGGTGTGCAATGTCATGGTGTGACCTTGATTTGACCTTTGACCTTGCTTTAGTGACCTTGACCTATAGAATTTTGTCTGGGCTATATCTCAGAAACTGTAAGATGTAGGAAGTTGATATTTGGTAGAGACATTGGTTAGGGGGTGTAGGTGTGCAGCATCATGGCCTGACCTTGATTTGACCTTTGACCTTGCCATAGTGACCTTGACCTATAAAATCTTGTCTGGGCAAGATCTCGGAAACCGTAAGGTGTAGGAAGTTGATACTTGGTAGGGACATTGGTTAGGGGCTATAGGTGTGTATTATCATGGTGTGACCTTAATTTGACCTTTGACCTTGTCGTAGTGCCCTTGACCTTTAAAATCTTGTTGCACCTTTGGGTCTGTTTTTTGATGCAGATTAAGCACTGTTAATTGTATCCACCGGAAGCATCCGGTGGATACTTTGGTTTAGCGTCCGCTAGTGATGGGACGATTAGGCCAATGTTCGATTAATCGTCGGCGTTATGGTACAATCGCGTTCGGTCACTGACAACTTCTAGAAATCGATTAAATCTTACCCTTCCTTATGTGTCTCAATATCCACGTGTTTTTTATATTTTAAGCTATTTCCTTAACTTTCCTTTGATAAATAATGAGATTTGTCACGAATTTGGGTTTGTTTATGTCTACCGCCATATTTACCGGAAGTGAGTGCTTTTGGTAGGTTCTAAATGTCGGAAACACCGTTATTCTTACGGATTGACAAATACTTCATCCCGGAAAGTCTTTCATAATATATTTTCTTTTCATCGGTCGGAAAATTGGACGAATAATCGACCGCGAAAATTGAGGCGATTCCACTCACTAGCGTCCGCTACGCCGCCGCCGCCGTGCGTAGAGAGATTTTCGGCGTTAACGCTCTAAGAGGAAAACAACAGCAGCTAGGTTCACCAAATTTGCAGGATATCTTCATTGGGGGGTAAGCTTCTCTGGGAAGGAAAATAGCCTCATTCTGAAAAACAAGATGGCCGCCACGGGCATTTCTTTAAAAATAATCTACATTTTTCTACTGGCTCTTCCTCATAGGTAGAAGGTTGAATCTCTTCATAGGTGATATGTATGACACATATACATGTCCTCTACAACCTTGCACACATTTGATCTTGAAGCTCCTAATTCAAGGTCATCCACGGAGTGCCGAAGTAGCCCACATAGCGGACTTTAAAAGTGCCTATATCTCCCTTATTATTGGTCCTAGAGGTTTGCAATGTGAAGCCAACCTATAGGAAATCATGTGCTGCGAATCTTCTGATGTGGTCAGATTTGACCTTGGACCCCTCCTTCAAGGTCAAACGAGGATAGCCAAACTTAAAAGTGCTTATAACTCGCTTATTATCAATCCTAGAGGTTTGGGATGGTAAACCAACATATAGGAAATCATGGGCTGGGAATCTTCTGGAGTGGTCGGATTTGACCTTGGGCCCCTCCTTCAAGGTCAAACGATGACAGCCAAACTTAAAAGTGCTTATAACTCGCTTATTATTGGTCGTAGAGGTTTGGGATGGTAAACCAACGTATAGGAAATCATGGGCTGGGAATCTTCTGGTGTGGTCGGATTTGACCTTGTGCCCCTTTTTCAAGGTCAAACGAGGATAGCCAAACTTAAAAGTGCCTATAACTCGCTTATTATTGGTCCTAGAGGTTTGGGATGGTAAACCAATATATAGAAAATCATGGGCTGGAAATCTTGTGGTGAGGTTGGATTTGACCTTGGGCCCCTCATTCAAGGTCAAACGAGGGCAGCCAAACTTAAAAGTGCTTATAACTCGCTTATTATTCGTTTATTATTGGTCCTAGAGGTTTGGGATGGTAAACCAGCATATAGAAAATCATGGGCTGGGAATCTTCTGGTGTGGTTGGATTTGACCTTGGGCCCCTCCTTCAAGGTCAAATGAAGATAGCCAAAGGTAAAAGTGCCTATAACTCGCTTATTATTGGTCCTAGAGGTTTGGGATGGTAAACCAACATATTGGAAATCATGGGCTGGGAATCTTCTGGTTTTGTCGGATTTGACCTTGGACCCCTCATTCAAGGTCAAATGAGGACAGTCAAACTTAAAAGTGCTTATAACGCGCTTATTATTGGTCCTAGAGGTCTGGGATGGTAAACCAGCATATAGAAAATCATGGGCTGGGAATCTTCTGGTGTGGTTGGATTTGACCTTGGGCCCCTCCTTCAAGGTCAAACGAGAATTGCCAAAGGTAAAAGTGCCTATAACTTGCTTATTATTGGTCGTAGAGGTTTGGGATGGTAAACCAACCTATAGGAAATCATGTGCTGCGAATCTTCTGATGTGGTCAGATTTGACCTTGGACCCCTCCTTCAAGGTCAAACAAGGATCGCCAAACTAAGTGCTTACAACTCGCTTATTATCAATCCTAGAGGTTTGGGATGGTAAACCAGCATATAGAAAATCATGGGCTGGGAATCTTCTGGCGTGGTCGGATTTGACCTTGGGCCCCTCCTTCAAGGTCAAACGAGAATAGCCAAAGGTAAAAGTGCCTATAACTCGCTTATTATTGGTCATAGAGGTTTGGGATGGTAAACCAACATATAGGAAGTCATGGGCTGGGAATCTTCTGGTGTGGTCGGATCTGACCTTGGGCCCCTCCTTCAAGGTCAAATGAGGACAGCCAAACTTAAAAGTCCTTATAACTCACTTATTATTGGTCCTACATGTTTGGGATGGTAAACCAACATATAGGAAATCATGCACTGGGAATCTTCTGGTGTGGTCGGATTTGACCTTGGGCCCCTCCTTCAAGGTCAAATGAGGGCAGCCAAACTTAACAGTGCTTATAACTCGCTTATTATTGGTCCTACAGGTTTGTCATGGTAAACCAGCATATAGAAAATCATGTCCTGGGAATCTTCTGGTGTGGTCAGATTTGACCTTGGGCCCCTCCTTCAAGGTCAAATGAGGATAGCCAAACTTAAAAGTGCTTATAACTCGCTTATTATTGGTCCTAGAGGTTTGGGATGGTAAACCAACACATTGGAAATCATGGGCTGGGAATCTTCTGGTGTGGTTGGATTTGACCTTGGGCCCCACGGTCAAGGTCAGATGAGGACAGCCAAACTAAAAAGTGCTTATAACTCGCTTATTATTGGTCCTAGATGTTTGAGATGGTAAACCAACATATAGGAAATCATGCGCTGGAAATCTTTTGGTGTGGTCGGGTTTGACCTTGGGCCCCTCCTTCAAGGTCAAATGAGGATAGCCAAACTTAAAAGTGCTTGTAACTCACTTATTATTGGTCCTAGAGGTTTTGGTGCATTGTCTTTACGGTGGATACAATTTGCATCGGTTCTCCGATGCGCTAGGTCTAGTTCATATTAGAATTTATTAAGAATTTTACTTTCATAACTTCCCATTGTAAGAGATAGAATTTCATCAAGTGAGCCACAGATTTTGCTCCAACACCACACATAAGCAGTTATTAAATGTATTACCACTTCTGTATGCAAGGTAGTATTCAAAATATCTGAACCATAATTTGGGCATGCAGATGTAGAGTGTTGAATTTTAGTTTACTGATTAATGCTGTCATCTTGTTATTGAATTATCATGTTTTCATACTTCATCTTTTCATGCATTATCTTTCTTTTAAACATTATTTTCTTCATTTAAACATTGTTCGGAACTTTATATAACTGACAGTGGTCTGAAAGTATCCTGAAATTTGTACTGGTACAGTACTTCTGTATCTCATGGTGTTGAAAATATTTCCCTAGGCTGTGGGGTACGGGCTTCTCTGATGCTATTCTTGCTACATGTTTTAGAATTTATTTGCAAAAAATAGCAGTATTTTCACTGTTATACCCACTCTATTGGTTAGTGAAAAGTCATATTGTATATTGATTTTATATCTCAGCTGAGAAACCTAGCCTTTGGTAAAACAAAGGGTAAGCAGCAAGTAAATGGAAGTACTAAAGCTGGTAGAGGTGATGCAACAGAAGCCCAGTGGGAGCAATGGAAAAAGGTGGATGAAGAGGTAGGTTCAGTTAAATTGTGAGAGGAAATATTTGGCAGTGCATTGGATTTTCCAGGACAGTTTAGATTATCCTATTGGTTAATTTTAAATTTTTGGTAGAAATGATAGCTTTATTTGTGTTGACAATTGAAGGCCCAAAACCTTGGTATGCCATTCAAATTGAACCTTGTTTTCCCAAGTTCCATCAAGATGTGTATGCATAATATGTTGATCACAAAACTATGTTTGCTTATAACTCGCCTGTCTTTTACTCTACCAAGTTAAAGTTTCCAACATAATATCACTACCACTAGTTTTACTCTGTACCAACCACAATTATCTTTTTGTAAACTATTCAGTGGACAAGTATAATGAAGTATTTCATGTATTTAGGGTTATGAATTTATAATAAATTACTTTAGATTTTTGATCAACAACTACTTTAGCTTTTCTCTTATATTTCATAATAAAACCAGAAGTAAATAATGAATATCACAAGGTCACAACTAATCAAAGCTTTGGATGTGTTTTCAATCATGGTCTGCTGCAACACCAGACTTGATTTGCCACCCGAGATAAGTCAAATTTGTAAGTGCCACAGATGATGTCTGTAAGAGGATCGGATAACAGATGTTCTTCTGTATTTTGAATACCAGTTGTTTATGTACAGCATTACAGGGCATTGTATTCACTATAGTGACAATGTTTGTAGAAGTTCAATAGTTCACTCACTCATTGCCCCGAACTCTAAGTTCGGTTAATATGTCTGAAATTCAGACTCCGCAAAATGTCTAGAAATTACCAACAGGACAGCACATTACAAATGGTCTATTTTCATCCATCTAAAAAGCAAGTTTTGTTGGTAATATGGTAAAATTTATCAAAAATACCTATGGATTTTATATTTTTAACATATTTTCAACAAAGTGGTAAGATTTTATGCTAGTTTTTAGGCAGGTTGCATGTAACTAACCCGCCTATTAGATTGATGTGTCCAACGTCTGTCTGTCCGTCCGTCCACATTTTCATTTCCGGACTCTAACTCAAAAACGCTCTGTCCAATCGAATTCAAACTTGACAAGGACATACATCACCATCATAGCTAGGTTCCTTTCGAAATTGGTGTTATTCCGTCCGTTTGCCTGTCCGTCACCATTTCCGTTTCTGGACTCTAACTCGAAAATACTTTGTTCAATCGAATTCAAACTTGACAGGGAGATAGATCACCATCATAGCTAGGTTCCTTTCGCAAATTGGTGTACTTCCGTCTGTTCATTTGTCCATTTTTTGTCCGTTTGTCTGTCCGTCAATATTTCCTGCGCTACCCGCCTTTTGGGGCATCTCTGACCCCCTTGTCTGTGTTTTTGCTGGTTTTGACAGCATTGGTTTGATGATTATGTCCACCCCACTGGGGGGTGGACATATTATTTTTGCTTTTTCTGGCATCCGCCGTCCGTCACACTTGGTTTCCGGTCATTTCAAGGGAAAGTATTTATCCTATCTTGACCAAATTTGGTATGAGTGTTTATTGGGTTAATAGCTTGCATGGGATTGCTTGTGGTGAAGATTAGTGCTGGGAATCGCCTCCAATTTTCATGGTCGATTATTCATCCATTTTTCCGAGCGATGATCGACCCATAATCGATTATTTTACTCCCTTATTGTTTATTATTTAAGAAACACTTTCCGGGATAAAGTATAGGTCAATCCGGTAAGAATAACAGTGTTCCGACATTTAGAATCTACCGAAAGCACCCACTTCCTGTAAATATGGCGGTAGACATAAACAAACTCGAAATGCATGACAAATCTGTTGATTTATTAAGTAAAAATTCGTAAAATATATGGAAAATATGTGGATATTCAGATAAATAAGGAAAGGTAAGATTTAAGCTGAATATTCGATCATTAGAAAACGTTCATGATTCTACACTGTCACCGACGATTAATCGACAATACGTCTAATCGCCACACCACTAGTGAAGATAGCTCTATAGCTAACTGATAGCTAGCTTCTTTTTATGTCAGCTGACTTGTCAGTCAGCTGACGTTATGTCGTTACTCTGCGGCGTGGGCGTCCGCGTACACGTACGCGTCCCCGTGAACAACTTCTCCAAAACTATAAGGCCTAGAGACATGCTGTTTTTTTTAAAAGATACCTTATCTATCGAGGATGAAAAATTGTTCAAGGCATGCAAATCTGTCTGTTCGTCTGTTTGATAGAGACATTACAAGGGGGGTACCCCCACCAAAAGTGTGAAAATTTCAACACTGTATCACAATTTTCTCAGTGACTATTGAAGGGATTTTTCTCATATCTTGCATATATGTACTAGGCCAGAGGTAGATTCTCTTGTGTGAGTATGAGACCTGGATCTGTCTTAATTTTTTTTTTAATAAATTTTTATGTCCACCCCCCTGGGGGGTGGATATATTATTTTTGCTTTTTTCGCCGTCCGATGTCCGATGTCCGGCGTCCGATGTCCGGCGTCACGCATGGTTTCCGCTCATTTAAAGGAAAAGTATTAGAGCTATTGTCACCAAATTTGGTATGCAGGCTTATTGGGTCAGTAGCTTGCTTGGGATTGCTTTTGGCTGTTGTACCTCTTTTGCTTACTGAGTAATACTTAAGTACAGCTATTTTCAGTACCCATTGGTTTCCGTGCATTTAAGCCAAAATAATTAAAGATATTTTACTACAATTTTGAATACAAGATTGTTATGTCCATAGCTCGCTTGGTATTGCATTTGGGACTGATAGCTTTGTCAGTACATGAGTAATAGCCATTTAGGTACTTCATTGTGTATTTTCAGTACTACTTTTGAGTAATTTGCTAATATCTCAGAAACCGTAAGAGATAGAGCGATTTCGTCGAAATTTTCGACCCACAGTGTATCTAAGGAATGTAATATTTGCAATTTTCAAAAAATTTTCCCCTCCCCAAAAATGGCGGCCATTTTGAATTTTCGAATTTTTGCCAAAAATGGCAAAACACAAATTTGCTTCTATCTCCTTAACCGTGTGAGATAGAGCGATTTCGTCGAAATTTTCGACCCACAGGGTATTTAAGGAATGCAATCTACAATTTTCCAAAAATTTTCCCCTCCCCAAAAATGGCGGCCATTTTGAATTTTCGAATTTTTGCCAAAAATGGCAAAACACTAATTTGCTTCTATCTCCTTAACCGTGCGAGATAGAGTGATTTCGTCGAAATTTTCGACCCACAGGGTATCTAAGGAATGCAATCTTTGCAATTTTCCAAAAATTTTCCCCTCCCCAAAAATGGCGGCCATTTTGAATTTTCGCCAAAAATGGCAAAACACAAATTTGCTTCTATCTCCTTAACCGTGCCAGATAGAGCGATTTCGTCAAAATTTTCGACCCACTGGGTATCTGAGCATTGTACTCTTGGTAATTTTTAAAAAATTTTCCCCTCCCCAAAAATGGCGGCCATTTTGAATTTTCGAATTTTTGCCAAAAATGGCAAAACACTAATTTGCTTCTATCTCCTTAACCGTGCGAGATAGAGCGATTTCGTCGAAATTTTCGACCCACAGGGTATCTAAGGAATGTAATATTTGCAATTTTCAAAAAATTTTCCCCTCCCCAAAAATGGCGGCCATTTTGAATTTTCGAATTTTTGCCAAAAATGGCAAAACACAAATTTGCTTCTATCTCCTTAACCGTGCGAGATAGAGCGATTTCGTCGAAATTTTCGACCCACAGGGTATCTAACGAATGCAATCTTTGCAATTTTCAAAAAATTTTCCCCTCCCCAAAAATGGCGGCCATTTTGAATTTTCGAATTTTTGCCAAAAATGGCAAAACACCAATTTGCTTCTATCTCCTTAACCGTGCCAGATAGAGCGATTTCGTCAAAATTTTCGACCCACAGGGTATCTGAGCATTGTGCTCTTGGTAATTTTTCCAAAAATTTTCCCCTCCCCAAAAATGGCGGCCATTTTGAATTTTCGAATTTTTGCCAAAAATGGCAAAACACAAATTTGCTTCTATCTCCTTAACCGTGCCAGATAGAGCGATTTCGTCAAAATTTTCGACCCACAGGGTATCTGAGCATTGTGCTCTTGGTAATTTTAACAAAATTTTCCCCTCCCCAAAAATGGCGGCCATTTTGAATTTTCGAATTTTTGCCAAAAATGGCAAAACACAAATTTGCTTCTATCTCCATAACCGTGCCAGATAGAGCGATTTCGTCAAAATTTTCGACCCACAGGGTATCTGAGCATTGTGCTCTTGGTAATTTTAACAAAATTTTCCCCTCCCCAAAAATGGCGGCCATTTTGAATTTTCGAATTTTTGCCAAAAATGGCAAAACACTAATTTGCTTCTATCTCCTTAACCGTGCGAGATAGAGCGATTTCGTCGAAATTTTCGACCCACAGGGTATCTAAGGAATGTAATATTTGCAATTTTCAAAAAATTTTCCCCTCCCCAAAAATGGCGGCCATTTTGAATTTTCGAATTTTTGCCAAAAATGGCAAAACACAAATTTGCTTCTATCTCCTTAACCGTGCGAGATAGAGCGATTTCGTCGAAATTTTCGACCCACAGGGTATCTAAGGAATGCAATCTTTGCAATTTTCAAAAAATTTTCCCCTCCCCAAAAATGGCGGCCATTTTGAATTTTCGAATTTTTGCCAAAAATGGCAAAACACCAATTTGCTTCTATCTCCTTAACCGTGCCAGATAGAGCGATTTCGTCAAAATTTTCGACCCACTGGGTATCTGAGCATTGTACTCTTGGTAATTTTTAAAAAATTTTCCCCTCCCCAAAAATGGCGGCCATTTTGAATTTTCGAATTTTTGCCAAAAATGGCAAAACACTAATTTGCTTCTATCTCCTTAACCGTGCGAGATAGAGCGATTTCGTCGAAATTTTCGACCCACAGGGTATCTAAGGAATGCAATCTTTGCAATTTTCCAAAAATTTTCCCCTCCCCAAAAATGGCGGCCATTTTGAATTTTCGAATTTTTGCCAAAAATGGCAAAACACCAATTTGCTTCTATCTCCTTAACCGTGCCAGATAGAGCGATTTCGTCAAAATTTTCGACCCACAGGGTATCTGAGCATTGTGCTCTTGGTAATTTTTCCAAAAATTTTCCCCTCCCCAAAAATGGCGGCCATTTTGAATTTTCGAATTTTTGCCAAAAATGGCAAAACACTAATTTGCTTCTATCTCCTTAACCGTGCGAGATAGAGCGATTTCGTCGAAATTTTCGACCCACAGGGTATCTAAGGAATGTAATCTTTGCAATTTTCCAAAAATTTTCCCCTCCCCAAAAATGGCGGCCATTTTGAATTTTCGAATTTTTGCCAAAAATGGCAAAACACAAATTTCCTTCTATCTCCTTAACCGTGCGAGATAGAGCGATTTCGTCGAAATTTTCGACCCACAGGGTATCTAAGGAATGCAATCTTTGCAATTTTCCAAAAATTTTCCCCTCCCCCAAAATGGCGGCCATTTGAATTTTCGAATTTTTGCCAAAAATGGCAAAACACAAATTTCCTTCTATCTCCTTAACCGTGCCAGATAGAGTGATTTCGTCAAAATTTTCGACCCACAGGGTATCTGAGCATTGTACTCTTGGTAATTTTTAAAAAATTTTCCCCTCCCCAAAAATGGCGGCCATTTTGAATTTTCGAATTTTTGCCAAAAATGGCAAAACACTAATTTGCTTCTATCTCCTTAACCGTGCGAGATAGAGTGATTTCGTCGAAATTTTCGACCCACAGGGTATCTAAGGAATGCAATCTTTGCAATTTTCCAAAAATTTTCCCCTCCCCAAAAATGGCGGCCATTTTGAATTTTCGAATTTTTCCCAAAAATGGCAAAACACAAATTTGCTTCTATCTCCTTAACCGTGCGAGATAGAGCGATTTCGTCGAAATTTTCGACCCACAGGGTATCTAAGGAATGTAATCTTTGCAATTTTCCAAAAAATTTTCCCCTCCCCAAAAATGGCGGCCATTTTGAATTTTCGAATTTTTGCCAAAAATGGCAAAACACAAATTTGCTTCTATCTCCTTAACCGTGCGAGATAGAGCGATTTCGTCAAAATTTTCGACCCACAGGTATTTCAGCATTGTATTCTTGGCAATTTAAAAAAAAATTTCCCGTCCCCTAAAATGGCGGCCATTTTGAATTTTCAAATTTTTGTCAAAAATGGCAAAACACAAATTTGCTTCTATCTCCTTAACCATGCGAGATAGAGCGATTTCGTCGAAATTTTCAACCCACGGGGTATCTAAGGAATGTAATCTTTGCAATTTTCAAAAAATTTTCCCCTCCCCAAAAATGGCAGCCATTTTGAATTTTCGAATTTTTGCCCAAAATGGAAAAACACAAACTGGCCTTAACCGTGCCAAATAGAGTTATTTCGTTGAAATTTTCGACCCATAGGGTATCTAGAAAATGTACTCTTGGCAATTTTCAAAAAAATTTCCTTTTCCCAAAAATGGCGGCCATTTTGAATTTTCAAATTTTTGCCAAAAATAGAAAAACAGGAATTTGCTTCTATCTTCTTAACCATGCCAGATAGAGTGATTTCGTCAAAATTTTCAACCCAACCAATGCAAAAAGGCATGAAGCTGAAATAATTTACATCTACACTAACAAATATTTAAGCATCATTGATATATTTTACAAATGAAACAGGGTCTTGTAAGACTACTGTACAATTTGGGCAAAAGGTTCATGGGTGGACATTACACATGATAATGTGTGTTCTTCTATGCTATCCTGTTTCTATTCGCATCTACTATCAACAGGGCGGCCGATTTCTAGTTTTAATTATTTTTAATGCATTAAAATTCATGAAATCATGCACTAAATCACTTATAACTTGAAAAGTATTGCATTTAGAGCATTTTGTTAAAATATGTTATTCAGCTACTTTTTTCATAGCTACAACATGGTGAGTAACTTGGGTGTCTGTCTCAATAGCTAAGTGAGTAATAGCTACTTTTGGGCTTTTCAGTAACTTCCATCATGAGTAAAATCACTTATAACTTGAAAACTATTGCATTTAGAGAATTTTGTATCAATATGTTATTCAGCTACTTTTTGGGTCAGCTATAACATAGTAAAATTTCAGACCTGTAGCTCATGGCATAGCTGAGTAATAGCTACTTTTAGGTTATCACTGTTGAGTAAATCACTTATAACTTGAAAACTATTGCATTTAGAGTATTTTGTTTAAATATGTTATTCACGTATTTTGGGGTCAGCTATAACATAGTGAAGTTCCAGACCTGTGGCTCCTTGCATAGCTGAGTAATAGCTACTTTGAAGTTCTCACTATTGAGTAGTGGTCCTACGATTAGACGGAAAATCGATTCATCGTCTATTTAAAACTTTCGATGTAGAAAATCGATTCTCATTTTAAGAATCGATTGTGAATCGAAAGTAAGACTTATAAACCACCTAATTTTCCCTTTTTCTACAGATGTTTAACATTTTATTTTCGTAACATTTGTTTACATTATCTGCCATGTTTCTTTCACTGGTATCTACTTCCTGTTGGTTACAACTAAAACTCAAAATTTCTGTAGGTATTTAGAAGATCTTTTAATACAATAAACTAAGTTCAACCTAAATTAAATTTAACTTTCACTGCTTCACACGCAACATGTATACTCCCGATAAATGGGGAATAACAACCTTGGCCATAAATCAAGTGGAGAGAGATCACACTACTGTAATACTTCAGCAGTCTGCCATGAATATTTTTGACAAATTTTGTTTAACAAGAAAACTAAAATGTTTACTACATTGCCATACTTAGAATTTTACAGTATCTAAGAAATTATAATTATATGAAATGAATAGGTCATGAAGATCTGCTTAAAAAAGGAAATTCATGGAATATTGTTTTCAGGATGAGAGAAATTTAACAGAATAATAGACAAATGCTTTACAGTAACATAAACAGGCAGAGAGAGAGTGAGGGGGATCTGACTTCGTTGAAGCTGGTGGGAGATACTGAGCCTTGCCACAGGCATTTATATGTATAAAGAAGGCACAACTGTTTGACTGCATTATAAGTATTTTTCATAATGTTCTCATACACTTACTTAGCCTAGCTTGCTGAGGAGACTTCCAGACTAGAAAGGCCTTTGATACAGTGTGCATTATGGCAAAAATATTTCACGTTTGCATTATGGTTCAGACAGCCTGGAAGGCCAGGCTAGGAGATACTTTCAGTTTGAACTACACCTGTGTTGCTAACTCTGGAAGGTTTTAACTTAGGACACCCATGCACTGAAACACATACAAGTGCTAAATACACTTGATAAAATAACTGCACCATCCATTTATCAATGATACACAACTATTTATGTCATATATATCATATATATGCTGTTTTGAGAAATTTTCATCATATTATTCCTGAGATAAGAGTCAGATTTTCCAGACCCCATCCAATACACATAAACTTGAGTGACAATGCTGAAATACATGTTCACTTGTGCCAAACTGTTTCATATAACCTAGTATATATTACAAAACATCAATACTGACCAGAAACAATAAAAGTCACTCTTCCATTTGATTAATGAAAATAGCATGTCTTTGAAAAGTGTCCTGAGTTAAAAATGGAAGGAAAATTCCATGAACACATGTCTATGTATTGTTTAGTTCCCAAAGAAGCATTTTATTCAGGATAATTTTCAGAAGCTGCTTGGCAGTCACTATTCTTGACATATGATAATGATAAGCAGATATTCTATTCTTCTTTGTTGCATATATACAAAGTGTCCTGAGTTCACAACACGGGTGTACCACATGGTGATGTTGAACAAAAGGGGTTGAAATAGACTTGCACCAAGTCTTTGTATTTCTCATCCCACTAAATCTGACATAGATGAAAACATTATACATCCACTTAAGGAGGGAAAAATCCTTCTCTATGCTGAAACAGTACTTTTGTCAGCCCCACATTCTAGTATAAAGTCATACAGTCCTCATATAATACCTTAGAAAAAAAGGACTTGAAGAAAGTCTAGAGTTGAAATATTGTTTATTTTTATTTATGATTGGTTGCTAATCTGCTCATGTTACATTCAAACACTGTAAATGATTTAGCTGATGAAAAGGGAGAATGAAAATAAATATTATTTTGTAACTGTTAAGGCCACCTTAATAGATTATTATATTATTGCTGATGCACATACTTGTTGACTCTTCAACCTACTGGTTTCCTAACATACCCCCTTCCCTACCCCAAAATGTAAACAAATAACCTAGATTTTTTTCACCACTGACCTATCGGAAGACTACTGTTATTGTATCCACCGGAAGCATCCGGTGGGTACTTTGGTTTAGCGTTCGCTACGCCACCGCGCGTAGAGAGATTTTTGGCGTTAACGCTCTAAGAGGAAAACAACAGCAGCTAGGTTCACCAAATTTGCAGTATATCTTCATTGGGGGGTAAGCTTCTCTGGGAAGGAAAATAGCCTCATTCTGAAAAACAAGATGGCCGCCACGGGCATTTCTTTGAAAATAATCTACATTTTTCTACTGGCTGTTCCTCATAGGTAGGTTGAATGTCTTCATAGGTGATATGTATAACACATATACATGTCCTCTACAACCTTGTACACATTTGACCTTGAAGCTCCTAACTCAAGGTCATCCACGGAGTGCCGAAGTAACCCACGTAGAGGACTTTAAAAGTGCCTATATCTCCCTTATTATTGGTCCTAGAGGTTTGCAATGTGAAGCCAACCTATAGGAAATCATGTCCTGCGAATCTTCTGATGTTGTCAGATTTGACCTTGGACCCCTTCTTCAAGGTCAAACGAGGATAGCCAAACTTAAAAGTGCTTATAACTCGCTTATTATCGATCCTAGAGGTTTGGGATGGTAAACCAACATATAGGAAATCATGTGCTGCGAATCTTCTGATGTGGTCAGATTTGACCTTGGCCCCCTCCTTCAAGGTCAAACGAGGATAGCCAAACTTAAAAGTGCTTATAACTCGCTTATTATCGATCCTAGAGGTTTGGGATGGTAAACCAACATATAGGAAATCATGGGCTGGGAATCTTCTGGTGTGGTCAGATTTGACCTTGGGCCCCTCCTTCAAGGTCAAATGAGGACAGCCAAACTTATTAGTGCTTATAACTTGCTTATTATTGGTCCTAGAGGTTTGGGATGGTAAACCCAACATATAGGAAATCATGGGCTGGGAATCTTCTGGCGTGGTCGGATTTGACCTTGGGCCCCTCCTTCAAGGTCAAACGAGGACAGCCAAACATAAAAGTGTTTATAAGTCGCTTATTATTGGTCCTAGAGGTTTGGGATGGTAAACCAGCATATAGGAAATCATGGGCTGGGAATCTTCTGGTGTGGTCGGATTTGACCTTGGGCCCCTCCTTCAAGGTCAAACGAGGATAGCCAAAGGTAAAAGTAAGTAAGTAAGTAAGAAACACTTATATAGCGCCGAAATTGATGTAAACATCCTCTAAGGCGCTGATGTGCAAAAAGGGATAGTCCAGTTCCAGAAAAAAAAGGTCCGTTTCCATATTAGCGTCCGATAGGGGAGATAGGCTATGGTGGAGGATAAGCCAATCTAAAAAGATATGTTTTCAACTGTTTTCTAAAACCAGAAATGCTTTCTATGGTTCTAATGGCTTGAGGAAGCTTGTTCCACTCTGTGGGAGCCCCTGCTATGAAACTGCGTAGCCCTGAGCGTTTATTTGGTTTAGATGAGGAAATTGATAGGCGATTGCCCCGTGTTGGCTGAAATGTATTGCTTTATAAGTGAGGAGATTAAATTTGAACAATATACGGTAATGAATGGGAAGCCAGTGTAGTTTGTGCAGGAAGGGTGTAACATGACAATTTTTATTGCGTTAATACATCCTATCCAATGGACAATAGCTTATCCGGTCGGCGCGGACCGGCCCGCCAAACGTCAGAAAAAGACGTCCTGTGTCTCCACCGGCTAGGCCGGCCCAGTGGTGTGCACTCGCCAGATGGCGTGTCGTACTTCCTTCCTGTCTAGACAGAGTGACGTCATAGCATCTTTTTCGTTTGGCGCATGTGTGTTGTGCACGAATTTTATGAGTTAAGAAACTTTCAAAGAATTTCACATTTTTTCTTCAGAGTGTGACTTTTATTATATATATATTTGTTCAAGAGTGTGTATAGATCATTTTGGACTATCTTTCGTTACGGATCGTCATGTCTTCCCCTGCTCAGAAGCATGGAAGTTGTGGCCATATCATGGCCAGCTTTGACAGTCACAGTTTCTACGCACGTTGCAGAGAAAAGGATAAGGGGTCAGATCCGTGTGTATTAAAGAATGATTGCAACTCTTGTAACATTTTGTCTGAGGACCAACGCGTACAGTTGTCCACTCCATCTTACAGACTAAAAAAGGAAAAGCGAGATCTCAAGAAATCCGCGGATACTCCTAATAAGGACTCTTCCAGTTCCTCTCTCATAGATCCATCTTCAGTGATGGTGGTGGGAGTTGTGGACGATCAGGGGATTGTAAAGTCCCCTGGTTCGAGTTCTGAGAAGAAGAAGAAGAACACCCAACCTGATAAACCTCATTCTTCTAAAGACTCAAAAACTTCTACTGATAAGCCCTCCAAGTCGCTTACTAAGACTCACAGATCCTCACCGGATACTAGGATTGAGGAGTTAGACCAGAAATGGTCGGACAGGTTTAACAGACTGGAGGCTCTCTTATTATCAAGGTCATTGGATAAGGAACCTACCTTTTCCTCAGTGAAAGTGACTCCAGCCCACTCGCCTCCTCAGAGTTCGGCTATCTCTTCCAGACCGTTCATTGAACCCGGTCAAAATTCAAGTCAGTTGGCTACCGACCTCGCCTCTCAGAGACCGGTCACCGACCAAACCAAGAATTCCTCTTCTGCTCACCGACCCTCAGATTTGCCTGGTGTTATTCAGACTGTCTCCAAGTCGACCGGCAAATTGTCAAAAGGAAAGGTGTCTGCCGACCAACATTCAGATGTAGCTGGTACCGACTCTCCCTCATCTCAACAGGTACCTAGCAGATCATCAACAGCACCGGCAAGGCGGCACAGTGTCTCATCGATGGACACAGATTCAGAAACTGACCTTTCGGACGGTCCCCCAGTAGACCTCTTTGTTGCAGAGGAAGGGGAGCTCTCTGATCAAGACCTGGAAACCTCTGTAAATGATCCAGACCTTACCCTCTCAGAAGAGCAGAGCTACCGAGAAACCATGAGTGGTATCAGGTTGTTTATGGGGTGGACCCACATCCCAGAAGTTGATAGCACAGCTTCCAGGTCTGAAGATAATCCTTTTGCCGGTCCAAAATCTCAACCGACAGGAAAGGTCTCAGTCACCATGCCCACGGATGAGTGGCTTTGCAACAAATTTGGGAAATTAAATATGACTCTCACAGAAGGGTATCCATCACGCAGCTCAGAGGCGGGAGGGCTCCTCAAGGACCAGTTCATCCGCCCCCCAAAATCGCAAGCAAAATGGTATAACTTTGCACCTAACCCACAGAAGAGTGATCAGGAAGCTTCACAGACTGTAACTACTTGGAACACGGACGTTTCTAAAGTTAACAGTTCCTACAGTTGCATAGCAAAGGCGGCCGGCATTGCCTCAACCCCTCCTGCTTCCCGTCAAATATCACAGGATAATTTACGCAGATGGGAAAAGGCGGCTCGCGAAGCGTCCACTACTTGCAACCAGGCGGCTGCATTCAACAGGTGTTTATACAAGGTCCAGGGAAACATGCAAGCAGAACTCAAAACCATTAAATCAGAGTTGAGTAAGGGGAAATCGGCAGGAAAGATGTCCCGTGCAACAGAGGAAATGCAGTTCCTCATGAACTTCAACTCGAGCATTACCCAGTCTATGGCAAAAACCCTTGAACACTTAACAGACTTTGTTTTTGTGATGGTCGCAAATACTACCCTTATTAGAAGAGATTCCTATCTCTCCCACTTAAAGATGGGTATCAAGCCAGACACTCTGTCCGCTTTGAGGACTGGACCGCTTCACACTTCAACCCTGTTTCCAGATGCCGCCTTAAAGCAAGCGGAGCAGGATATTGCCAATTTTAAAAACAAGTCGCAACCCCAGTCGGGCAAGAAAGGTCGCTTCCACCCATACGAACGAACCGACAAGCGTTCAGATTACAGGAAATCAGACCGACCAGCTTGGAAGAATATTGGCAATAAGGGACAGGGCAAGAAGAACAAGGGAAAGGCCTCATTCTATTCCTCGCGACCAGCCAAGGGCCAGCAGTCATATAAATGACAGTTATTGTGTAACCAGTTTACAAAAGGGACTGCTGGCCCGGAGCAAGACATTAGTACAAGAAAAGACACTAAATACTGTAAACTTTCATGTTGTAACAGGTGTACGTTCTGCTCCCGGGCACTCCCAAAAGAGAGAGTTAAGTCCCGGGGCAGCAGATTGTCAAATATCAGAGTATCACAAATTAAAAGACACTCAGGGGCAGCAGATTGTCAAATATCAGAGTATCACAAATTAAAAGACACTCAGTTGTCTTGTGTCCAATCTGTAAACAATGCCCCAAATGTTGTACAAAATCTGCCTGTAGGGGCCAGACTCCAAAACTTTTGGGAAACTTGGTCAAAGCTAGGAGCCGGCCCAAAGACCCTTCAGATACTGAAGGAGGGTTATACCCTCCCTTTTCAGACCCGACCAAATCTTACAAGGTCTCCAACAGTCATAAGTTGCTATGCAGCTACCTGATGGAGGCATTGCATCAGCTTACGGACAAAAACGCAGTCGAGTTGGTCCGCAATCAAACATCCTTGGGTTTCTTCAACCGACTTTTTCTAGTGCCCAAACCCAATAACAAATGGAGGCCAATACTAGATCTGAGCAAACTAAACCTTTTCCTCAAGGTGGAAAAATTCAAAATGGAGACACCGGAAACCATCAGAACATCCCTCCAACAGGGGGAGTGGGTCACCTCAGTGGACTTCAAGGATGCCTACTTCCACATACCAATACAGGAACAATCCAAGAAATACCTCAGATTTCATATCCAGGGCCGGACTTATCAGTTCAAAGCTCTCCCCTTTGGCCTGTCCACAGCCCCCATGGAGTTCACTGTAATAGCCAAAGAGGTGAAACTGATGGCCGCACACCAGGGTATAAGGATCCACCAGTACCTAGACGACTGGTTGGTGAGAGCCAAATCCAAACAGAGTTGCTCCCACCATATTCAGATTCTTGTCAGAATTTGCCAGGACCTCGGTTGGCTGGTGAATTTAGAAAAATCAGAGCTGGAACCCAAACAAGTCTTCGACTTTGTAGGTTACCAATTCGACCTCAGGTCCGGCCGGGTCAGACCGACTCCGGACCGGTGGCAAAGCCTTCAGGGCAAAATACAAGCATTGCTCTTACTACCGACCTGTCCGGTCCGGCAGTTCATGTCACTAATAGGACTCCTAACGGCCACAGAAAAGCAAGTTCACCTCGGCCGCTTGCACATGAGACCCATACAGTGGCATCTCAAAAATCATTGGAGAGTACCAGAGTCACTCGAAAAGATGATTCTGCTACCCAGATCTTTGCACCCTCACTTACAGTGGTGGCTGGAGGAAGACAATGTCCTCCAAGGCCAACCCCTACACCCAATAAAGGATGCTCTGCAAATTTTTACAGACGCATCAAAAGAAGGGTGGGGCGCTCACTTAAACGAGCTCACTGCAAGAGGGTCCTGGTCAGTTCCAGAAAGCAAGCTACACATAAATTACCTCGAACTCAAGGCAGTCTTTCTAGCATTAAAAGAGTTCCAAGATCTTTGTGTAAACCAGATAGTCCTAGTGGCTACGGACAACACGACAGTCGTAGCATACATAAACAAGGAAGGCGGTATGAGGTCGGGTCCTCTGTGTGCCCTCCTGTGGAGAATCTTGACCTGGTGTTCCCAGAGACAAGTAACTCTAAAAGCCCGTCATATTCCGGGCAGGCTAAATGTGATAACCGACAAGCTATCCAGACTGGGCCAGACCATCCAGACGGAGTGGTCCCTTATCCCGGAAGTATTTCAAAACCTGTGCAGGAAGTGGCACCAGCCTCAAATAGATCTCTTCGCCACCAGGTTCAACTACAAACTACCTCAGTTTGTGTCTCCAGTTCCGGACCCCCTGGCGGTGGCAGTGGATGCTCTCACCCTGCCATGGGAGGATCTGGACGCTTATGCCTTTCCACCGACCGCCATCTTGGGCAAAGTGGTGGAAAAGCTACTGGACACCCCATGCAGAAGATTAATTCTGATTGCTCCGGGATGGCCCAACATGCCCTGGTTTTGGGACTTAGTGGCCATGTCCAGCCAAGTTCCCCTGAGCCTACCACACCTGCCCAACCTGTTGACACAGCCCTTCAATGAGATCCCTCACAGAAATCTGATCAACCTAAATCTTCATTCTTGGCTCCTAGAGCCACAGCAATCAAGGAGCAGGGCTTCTGAAGCAGTGGCAGCAAGAATTGAGGCTCCTCAGAGAAGATCAACCAGATCAGTCTATGAGGCAAAGTGGACCATTTTTACAAAGTGGTGCATCACTAATCAGGTGGACTTCAGGTCACCACCTGTGAATTCAGTGGCTGACTTCCTACTTTACCTCTTTGAGGTCAAAAATCTTCATCCCAGCACCATTGATGGATACAGGTCTGCCATTGCGGATAAACTGGGTAATACCACAGTCAATATCAGCAAGGATGAGAATCTCACTCGTCTCCTGGACAGTTTCCACAGAGACAGACCCAAGGGCAGGAGGGGCATACCCTCCTGGAACCTTTCACTGGTATTACACCAGCTCACAAAGGCCCCCTTTGAACCTCTCCGGGAGGCGTCATTGAAGCATTTAACCTTCAAGACTGTCTTCCTTTTAGCTCTGGGTTCGGGCAAAAGAAGAAGTGAGATCCATGCTTGGCAGCACAAGAATATCAGACACCAGTCCGACTGGTCCAAGGTGTCCCTGATTCCATCTCCCAGCTTTCTTTCCAAGAACCAGCTGGCCAAAGAGTCCCTCAAGTCTGACAGATCCCTTTGTCCAGTCAGAGCTCTACGCTATTATTTGGACAGGACTTCAGACCTCTGGCAGCACAAGGAGCTAGTCTTTGTCTCCTTCAAGAAAGGCTTCGACAAAGACATCTCTCCTGCCACTATCTCCTCATGGATCAAACAGACTGTGATCCTATGCTATGAGCTCTCTGATCAACAGGCCCACACCCTACATCAAGTTAAAGCTCATGATGTCAGGGCCTTTGCTGCTTCTAAGGCCTTCCAGTCGGGAGTCTCCTTGGAACAGATCTTATCAGCCTGCCACTGGAAGTCTCATAACACCTTCACTCAATTTTATCTGAAGGATGTGGCTTGGGGTGATTCAGAGCTCTACCATCTTGGCCCTGTTGTGGATGCTCACCAGATCCACCAACAGTCGAGACCTTAGAGGAGATCTGGGCATTTGTAAATAAGAGTACATATTTGTATATATTGCACATATAGTTAAGCATCAACAAAAAAAAAAAAAAAAAAAAAAATCTCACGTACTTCCTCCGGGAGAGGTAATTTTATGGGACTGAACTCATCCCTCTCTTTCCCTACCTCAGAGCAGGTCTGTAAAAAAAAAGGGGGGGGGCGGGGCGCAAGTTCGACTCTGACGGTTCCTCTCCGGATAACCGCATGATGATTCTCGACCATAGCCTTAAGGGTATCTGACTTCAAGGTCTACCCAGGCTGTAAGAAAAGAAGGAATGGTCATTATTTCCCACATGAGTTCAACTTCTTTAGTCCCTAGTAACTCACCCGCCATCCAAGCGGTAGTTATTCAGCTATTGTCCATTGGATAGGATGTATTAACGCAATAAAATTGCAAATTTAATAAGTAAATTAAATTTTTAGGCGGGTTGCGTGTAACCAACCCGCCTATTAGATTGATGTGTCCGACGTCCGTCTGTCTGTCGTTTTTCGTTTCCGGACTCTAACTTTAAAACGGTTTGACCAATCAGATTCAAACTTCACAGGGAGATAGATCACCATCATAGCTAGGTTCCTTTCGAAATTGGAGAAATTCCGTGTGTTCGTTTGTCCGTTTTTCGTCCGTTTGTCTGTCCATCCATCTGTTTGTCCACATTTTCGTTTCTGGACTCTAACTTTAAAACAGTTTGACCAATCAAATTCAAAATTCACAGGGAGATAGATCACCATCATAGCTAGGTTCCTTTCGAAATTGGTGAAATTCCGTGTGTTCGTTTGTCCGTTTTTTGTCCGTTTGTCTGTCCATCCATCTGTTTGTCCACATTTTCGTTTCCGGACTCTAACTTTAAAACGGTTTGCCCAATCAAATTCAAACTTCACAGGGAGATAGATCACCATCATAGCTAGGTTCCTTTTGAAATTGGTGAAATTCCGTCTGTTTGTTTGTCCGTTTTTCCGTCCGTTTCTTCGTTTTTGTCCGTTTTTCTGTCCATCCATCTGTCCGTCCACATTTTTGTTTCCGGACTCTACCTCGAAAACGGTTACTCCAATCTAATTCAAACTTCACAGGGACATACATCACCATCATAGCTAGGTTCCTTTCGGAATTGGTGTAAATCCGTCCGTTCATTTGTCTTGTTTTTCTGTCCATTTGTTCGTTTTTAGGCGGGTTGCGTGTAACCAACCCGCCTATTAGATTGATGTGTCCGACGTCCGCCGCTCCGTCCACATTTTCCATTTCCGGACTCTAACTTGAAAACGGTTTGACCAATCAAATTCAAACTTGACAGGGACATAGATCAACATGATAGCTAGGTTGCTTTCGATATTGGTGAAATTCTGTCCGTTCGTTTGTCCGTTTTTCGTCCGTATGTCTGTCCATCCGTCTGTTTGTCCACATTTTCGTTTCCGGACTCTAACTTGAAAACGGTTTGACCAATCGAATTCAAACTTGATAGGGAGATAGATCTCCATCATAGGTAGGTTCCTTTCGATGTTGGTGAAATTCCGTCCGTTCATTTGTCTGTTTTTCGTCCGTTTGTCCATCCATCTGTTTGTCTGCGTTTTCATTTCCGGACTCTAACTCGAAAATGGTTTGACCAATCGGATTCAAACTTGATAGGGAGATAGATCTCCATCATAGCTAGGTTCCTTTCGAAATTGGTGAAATTGCGTCTGTTCGTTAGTCTGTTTTTCGTCCATTTGTCTGTCCTTCTGTCTGTCCGTCCACATTTATCCTGTACATATGGTAAGTTTCATACTATGGATACTGTTGCTCCGAATGCACGACAATCAGATGAAGATGCACTGAATCTTTGATCCCCAACAAAATGGCAGATGATGATTTTTACCACTTACTCCAGGGTTTTAATATTCAACAACGGGAATTTCTATACCATGTCTTACATTGTGTCAAAACTCAAAAAACACCTTTCCATCTATTCCTTTCTGGAGGTGCAGGAGTTGGAAAAATTCATCTTGTAAAAGGAATTTTTCAAGCTCTCCTTCGATATTATAATAGCTTACCAGGGCAAGATCCAGCTGACATTAAGCTAGTTCTTGCAGCACCTACTGGAAAAGCTGCCTACAATATCCGTGGAGCTACTCTACATTCTTTTCTTGCCATACCTGCCAGCCAAAGCCTTAAGAAATATATACATTTGGATGATAGCAGAAGAAATACACTGAGGTCCAATTTTAGTAAACTGAAAATCATCGTAATAGATGAAATATCTATGGTAGGTGCAGATATGTTCCAATTCATTAATGCCCGATTACAAGAAATCTTTCAGTGTAACCTACCATTTGGTGGTGTAAGTGTACTTTGTGTAGGTGACATGTTCCAATTACGTCCTGTGATGGACAAATGGGTTTTCCAAAATACATCATCACCTTATCAGTCTTTAACAGCAAATTTGTGGCAAGATTTGTTTGAACTCTATGAACTTACAATAGTGATGAGACAAAAAGATGATGCTACATTTGCCAGCACATTGAACAGAATTAGAGAGGCTAACCATACGTCAGATGATGTGAGCCTGCTGAGTTCTCGAGTTATACAGTCCTCAGTGACTACAACCTATCCAAATGATGCTATTCATCTTTTCACTTCAAATTCACTTGTAGAAAAACACAATGAACAAATTATGCAAACACTTACAACTCGAGGATGCTTGTGTGTTGCAAAAGACTTCATTATTGGTAATGTCACTCCATCGCTCAAAGAAACGATTTTACAGTTGGCTCAACAAATGAAACCACAAAAAACTCAAAACCTAGAAACAACGTTGCATATAAAAATTTCTGCCAAATTTATGCTCATTCAAAATGTTGATACCTCTGATGGCTTGACCAATGGTGCCACCTGTACCATTATGGATTTTAGTCATGAGACTGTTCCACCTACAATTTTATGGGTACTATTTGATGATATTGATATTGGAGAGAAATGTCGAAATACAAACAAGAACTTGTACAATTCACAAACAGACCGTAGGTGGACTCCTATACAACACATTGAAAGAAGATTTCAATTTGGAAAATACAAGAATATCTTAGTGGTAAGGCGACAGTTTCCTCTCAAACATTGCTCAGCAACAACTATTCATAAGTCACAAGGGTCATCGTTAGAAACAGCAGTTGCATCATTCCAAGGTTATGTAACTCCACATATGATGTATGTGGCACTTAGCCGGCTTACACACCTCCAAGGTCTTTACCTGCTAGACTTTAATTCGCAAAAGATCAAAGTTGACAGTGCTGTCAAAGTAGACATGCTACGCCTACGAAATTCAAGAGCACTTCAGATTAAGCCCATGCCACTATACCATCAGACTTTGCACCAGCACTTTAAAATAGTGTTCATTAATACACGCTCGCTTCACAAGCATATAGCAGATGTTAGAAGTGATCAAAACATCAAACATACAAATTTGTTGATAATAGCAGAGACGTGGGCCATCAATTCAGATCTTTCATCTGCCTATGACATACCAGGATTTATATTGGCCAAACAGTACAATGCATCCTCACCAAATCCAACCACAAGGCCACATGGGGGTATGATGATCTATATCGAGCCTGAACTGATCCTTGATTCATATTTTCATAGGGAAAAAGATAAGTCAGTTCTCATAAATTTTGAAGTATATACAGGCAATCGAAGTATCAATATGCTTGCTGTATACAAACATCCGGCTCAGAAGCAAACCATATTTACATCAATGTTGAAGGATATACCAAAGAAAAACCAAATGGATACTATAGCAGTGGGAGACTTTAACGTAAACCAATTAAAACCTTCATCTGATTTAACAATGCTACAAAATTCAATGAAAACTCATTTCCACATAGAAACAAAATTACTTGAAGAAACAACTGATTACCACTCTTCTTTAGATCACATTTACTCCAATATATCTAATATTTCCTGTGGGGTTTTGGAAACATACTGGAGTGATCATGAAGGAGTATGGATTGCCATTTGATTCAAGAGATCTACTGCTCACTTTCTAAAAATATACTCTTAAACATGAGCCTATAATGTTTCTAATTATAATCATAAAACCATCGCAGATGTAATAGGAGCAGTGAACGAAAAACCAAAAAAGAAGCAAATGTCAAAAAGCAAAATTCATCTAAGACTGTGATGGAACATAATCCTGGAGGACAGTAAACACATCCAAGAATCAATGTACAGTGTAAAAAAACATAACTGTGACAACAAGATTTTTAAAGGAACAACATCAGCGCATCAAAAGAGTGACATGATCTGTATATGCCAGGGTGAAAAGACGCCTTCTTGTGAGAGACTGCAACAAAAAGATTAGTACACAAAAGAATAGAAGCCACCAGTTGGACCTGGTGAGTTTCGTTCTTAGTTCTTACAAACAGAAACCTTACAACTAGATCATCTGTGGATATTTCAATTTCTGGTGAAAATAAGTGGTAAATTAATGGTCTTCATTTACTTAGTTTTAGTTCTATATTTATTATAGTATAGATACAATAATGTAACTTAGATTAGAAGTATTACATTTCTTAGCACGTCGAACACATTTACCTTAAGTGGGTAACCTAACATTTCTTTCCTTGTTCCTAAATTTAATGAGAGCAGTTGCTAACCTTGTTTCCTGCGTGCGCAACCCGCCTTTTGGGGCACCTCTGACCCTCTTGTTATAAGTTAATACTAGTGATCTCAACGGGTATCCGGATATCCGGGTACCCGAACCCTGAATATTTACCCGAATCTGAAATCACATACCCGAGTACCCGAAACTACTGTCAATATCGCCCACTTTGGCTGACGAGTACACATATATCTGGACTTCATAAATTCACCTAAAAATGAATTTATTCAATTAAAATGCACGACAGTAATGTTTTCTCACCCTTCTACACCATTTAAAATATTTAAGTTGTCTTTTATTTTGGGTATTAATGCATTGTTAAATGCCGATACCCTTTGAAAACCGTCAGTATATTAACTCAGTTATGTAATTCCGAGTACATGAAATGTTGTATATATTGCCTATATAGTGATATGCACACCTTAAATAAATTAAAAGAAGGATATTTTCTATTTTCAAACAGTATTTCATAATTTAGAATCAATAAAGTTCACTTACCTGCCTGGAAAAAAAATAAAGTTTCAATTCCGAAACTACATTCGAGTAACAGTAAATGCTTTTACTGATAGGTCATGTGACTCTACTTTTATGGACACTACAATAAACAACCGTGTTTTGAATGTACAGAAATCTTTTCTTGGTTAACATTTCTTCTGTGTGGTACTGTTTTGAATGCAAAAAGGGTGGCCGACGAGAAATAAAGCAAATGGTTGGATCCCATTATTTGTGTAAGTTTTAAGTTTGTAAATGTGGAGATTTTTGTAGAATCACCTATTATCGCCCATCGGCGCGAGTACCCGGGTACCCGCCCGCTGAAATCATTACCTACCCGGTCCCACCAAAAGGGATACTTTGAGAACACTAGTTAATACCCTATCCAATGGACACACAAGACCCTCCCTCCGACCCCGCTTTCAGTCTACTAGGGGTCTAATACGTTTAGACAATGAAAAAGATGCTATGACGTCACTCTGTCTAGACAGGAAGGAAGTACGACACGCCATCTGGCGAGTGCACACCACTGGGCCGGCCTAGCCGGTGGAGACACAGGACGTCTTTTTCTGACGTTTGGCGGGCCGCGCCGACCGGATAAGCTATTGTCCATTGGATAGGGTATTAACTTATAAAACTTTAATTTACTTATTAAATTTGCAAATTTGTTTAGCTTGCACAGCGTCCGACATAAGGCATTTTGAACTCTTTGTAGTCTGCTAGTATATGCCTTTTTTGTGTTGTAAAGCAGTGAATTACAGTAATCCAGACGACTGCTTACCAAGGCATTTGCCACCTTTACAGCTGTTTCATGATTTAAGTACCTGCGGACCCTTCGTAGTTCCCGGAGATGGTAGTAACTTATGCGACATATATTAACCACGTGTCTTTGGATTGAATTTTCAGCATCCAGGATGACACCTAGGTTTTTTACCGATTCAGCTGGTTCCATGGTGTTGCCAAGCAAACTCACTGGGAATGATGACTTCAGGGAACTTCTAATTTGATCATCACCAATCACTATAAATTCTGTCTTGTCAGGATTTAATTTAAGCTTATTATTTCCCATCCAAGCCTGGACCGCCTCGAGGCAATTTGTTAATTCAGTGATACTGGATTCGAAGTTCCTAGAGTCGAGTTCCAAGTAAATTTGAGTGTCATCTGCATATAAGTGGTGGGTGACATTGAATTTAGATATGACTGAGCTGAGAGGGGTTGTGTATAGGGTAAAAAGGAGTGGCCCTAGAACTGAGCCCTGGGAAACCCGTAAGGGAGTTGAAAAGCATCTGAAAGATGTCCATCTATTTTGATCCGCTGCTTGCGTGAGTTGAGGTATGACTGGACCCACTTAAGCACTACATTATCAATGCCATACCAGCGCTGAAGGCAGTTGAATGGGATTGACTGGTCTATTGTATCGAAAGCTGCAGATAAGTCCAAAAGGACTAATCCAACAGCTGCACCCTTGTCCATTGATGTGGCAATGTCGTTTTGTATTTTGAGCAATGCCGTTTCAGTTGAATGAAAAACTCTATATGCGGACTGGTTTTCGTTGGATATACCCTCATGAGCAATATGCTCATTTATCTGCCTAGCCACAGCTTTCTCTATGAGTTTGGAGATGTAGCTGAGGTTGGACACTGGTCGATAATTCTTGAGAATATTCTTGTCAAGACCAGCTTTTTTCAACAAGGGTGTAACATGTGCAGTCTTAAAACAGGATGGGAAACTGCCCTCCTGTAGAGAGTAGTTCACAATATTTGTAATAGGAGTCAAGAGCACACTGATGCAATCAAGGACCAATGATGTTGGGATGGGATCCAAGTCACATGATTTATTTGGTGTCGACTTTATGATTTTAAGGACTTCTTCCTCTGACATGGTCCGGAAAGAAACAAACTTGTTTTTGTAGGAACCTGAGACAGGGGGATCGACATCAGTAGACAGTAATCCAGATCTTAATTTAGCAATTTTGTCAGCAAAATACCTGCCAAAAGTGTTGACTAGACTGTTCATGGTGGTATAATCTGGAAGTACCATTTTTGGCGATCTATGGAGGACTTTGTGGAATTCCACAAGGCCTTGGGGTTATCCTCATTTTCCCTAACCATATCACTGTAGTATTTGGTTTTTGCACATTCCACGAGACGGTTGAAATGGTTCACAGCAGCTCTATACCTACTGCGGTTTATGGCAGAGTTGTCTCTTCGCCACTCCCTTTCGAGTTTGCGCTTACGTCTCTTTGCTGCCAAAATCTCACTGTTGATGAACCCTTTGTTGACATGTTGTGGGGTCTTACATTCATGTACAGGTGCATGCTTGTCAAGTATATTCCTAAGGGTATGAAAGTACTGGTGTGAAAGTAAGCTAGCTGTTTTGTAAGGAGCCTGGATAAGCTCCGAATTTACAATGTCAGACATAAATTCAGTTTTATTTATCTTGCGAAGTTTCCTGATTTTCAAACGCTTTACTCTGCAGGAATTTTTGACAGGGAATGTTGTAGTAAAAAAGACAGCTAGGTGGTCTGATATGCCGTCCTTTACATAATGGTGAACTGAGGAAGTTAGGGATTTACTAGTGCAGAGTACGTCAAGGATATGTCCTTGTATGTGTGTAGGTGCTGACACATGTTGAATGAAATCAAAATCCAATAGAACTGTGTTGAAATTTTCTGTCCAGCAATTTTGACTGTCAAGCTGGATATTGACATCTCCCAGGATAATATTTTCATGTGTGACAAAGCAGCTGCTTCCATGAAACTGTTGCATTCCTCAATAAATCTGCTTTTGCTGGTACTTGGAGGTCGGTAAATTACATGTACCAGGAGCTGGCTTGACCGCCGATCAGTTTGACAATGCACGCTATCAATGCCATTCCTAACAAGGACAGCGACTCCACCTCCTTTCTTGTTCTCGCGCGGGACCTGGTGAAGCTGGAAACCTGCAGGGGTTATCTCATCCATTAGGCCTTGTGTGTCCGACGGTCTTAGCCATGTCTCGGTGACACCAACGACGTCGAGATCATTTGACAAAACAAAATCACTAAATGCTGATGTTTTGTTGCGCAATGAACGGACATTCAGATGACAGGCTTTGATATTTCTGGCTGATGGATCTGGGTTCAGACTAATGTCACCAGAAAGAATCAGGATGATGGACCACCAAGGGTTGACATTTCTGAAACAGTGCGTCACTTGACGACAGTGGGCCTGCAGGGCTACAAAAGCAATGTTGCAACTGTCCAAAGAGGAGAGTAAACTTGGGTGAATAATTTTTGGTGATGGCAAGCTATTTTCCTTGGTGGGGGTTGTTGACCGAGCAGTCAAGAGGATGGAAAAACAGAACCAAAAAGTGCAATGCATGACCAATGAAAGCCAAAAATTAAAATTTAGAAATAGGTGGACCTACCTTTCCTAAGTACAAACCTTTCTAATTACAGCATCACGGTACCAAAAACAAAAGATGGTAGGTTAGGAAGGAGTAGATTAGTGCATGTTTGATAGATGTGTGGGATTAAAAATATGACAAATACTGGTAGTTTACAGGGAAAATCAATTGCTGTACAATTTTTTATGATATATATCTAAGTTACATGTAATACACAAGATTTGTAAGTTTCTTTGTTTACAGCATAAACTTTGTTTACATATGTAATACACTTGATATGGTTTGTGTGTGGAACATTGAAGTGTTACCGCAGGAATTACCGAGTGGGCGATAATACCCGTTTAATGACAAACAGCACTTTTGAGTGATATCTGGGTGTGCTGACAATCACTAATCTATTGGTTTACAATTTTTTGATCAAATACATACAATAACAGTAAAATATATCAAATACCGACCAGTTTCTTTGGAGAAAGTAAGCCTATAACTCACTTATTATTGGTCCTAGAGGTTTGGGATGGTAAACCAGCATATAGAAAATCATGGGCTGGGAATCTTCTGGTGTGGTCGGATTTGACCTTGGGCCCCTACTTGAAGGTCAAATGAGGATAGCCAAAGGTAAAAGTGCTTATAACTCGCTTATTATTGGTCCTAGAGGTTTGTGATGGTAAACCAACCTATAGGAAATCATGGGCTGGGAATCTTCTGGTGTGGTCGGATTAGACCTTGGGCCCCTCGTTCAAGGTCAAATGAGGACAGCCAAACTAAAAGTGCTTATAACTCGCTTATTAATGGTTCTACAGGTTTGGGATGGTAAACCAACCTATAAGAAATAATGGGCTGGGAATCTTCTGGCGTGGTTGGATTTGACCTTGGGCCCCTCCTTCGAGGTCAAACGAGGATAGCCAAACTTAAAAGTGCTTATAACTCGCTTATTATTGATCCCAGTGGTTTGGGATGGTAAACCAACATACAGGAAATCATGGGCGGGGAATCTTCTGGCATGGTCGGATTTGTCCTTGGGCCCCTCCTTCAAGGTCAAACGAGGACAGCCAAACTTAAAAGTGCTTACAACTCGCTTATTATTGGTCCTAGAGGTTTGTGATGGTAAACCAACATATAGAAATCATGGGCTGGGAATCTTCTGGCGTGGTCGGATTTGACCTTGGGCCCCTCCTTGAAGGTCAAATGAGGACAGCCAAACATAAAAGTGCTTATAACTTGCTTATTATTGGTCCTAGAGGTTTTGGTGCATTGTCTTTACGGTGGATACAATTTACATTGGTTTTCCGATGCGCTAGGTCTAGTTATATTTGGTAAAAAAGAATATTCTGTCTTTCTTACAAAGCAAGCAGAAAAACGATTATAATCGATAATCGATTGCTCAGAGTTACCGATTAATCGATTCTGATTTTTTAGACCGATTCCTAACACTACTATTGAGTAAATCAGTTGTAATTGGAAAACTATTGCATTTAGAGAATTTCATATAAATATGTTATTCAGCTACTTTGGGGTCAGCTATAACATAGTAAAATTTCAGACCTGTAGCTCATGGCATAGCTGAGTAATAGCTACTTTTAGGTTATCACTGTTGAGTAAATCACTTATAACTTGAAAACTATTGCATTTAGAGTATTTTGTTTAATATGTTATTCACCTATTTTGGGGTCAGCTATAACATAGTGAAGTTCCAGACCTGTGGCTCCTTGCATAGCTGAGTAATAGCTACTTTGAAGTTCTCACTATTGAGTAAATCAGTTGTAATTGGAAAACTATTGCATTTAGAGAATTTCATATAAATATGTTATTCAGCTACTTTTGGGTCAGCTATAACATAGTAAAATTTCAGACCTGTAGCTCATGGCATAGCTGAGTAATAGCTACTTTTAGGTTATCACTGTTGAGTAAATCACTGATAACTTGAAAACTATTGCATTTAGAGTATTTTGTTTAAATATGTTATTCACCTATTTTGGGGTCAGCTACAACATAGTAAAATTCCAGACCAGTGGCTCCTTGCATAGCTGAGTAACAGCTACTTTGAAGTTCTCACTGTTGAGTAAATCCGTTGTAATTTGAAAACTATTGCATTTACAGAAATTTGTGTAAATATGTTATTCAGCTACTTTTGGGTTAGCTGTAACATAGTAAAATTTCAGACCTGTAGCTCATGGCATAGCTGAGTAATAGCTTCTATCAAGATAACTTGAAAACAATTGCATTTAGAGTATTTTGTTTAAATATGTTATTCACCTATTTTGGGGTCAGCTATAACATAGTGAAGTTCCAGACCCGTGGCTCATTGCATAGCTGAGTAACAGCTACTTTGAAGTTCTCACTGTTGAGTAAATCCGTTGTAATTTGAAAACTATGGCATTTACAGAAATTTGTGTAAATATGTTATTCAGCTACTTTTGGGTCAGCTATAACATAGTAAAATTTCAGACCTGTAGCTCATGGCATAGCTGAGTAATAGCTACTTTTAGGTTATCACTGTTGAGTAAATCACTTATAACTTGAAAACTATTGCATTTAGAGTATTTTGTTTAAATATGCTATTCACCTATTTTGGGGTCAGCTATAACATAGTGAAGTTCCAGACCTGTGGCTCCTTGCATAGCTGAGTAATAGCTACTTTGAAGTTCTCACTATTGAGTAAATCAGTTGTAATTGGAAAACTATTGCATTTAGAGAATTTCATATAAATATGTTATTCAGCTACTTTTGGGTCAGCTATAACATAGTAAAATTTCAGACCTGTAGCTCATGACATAGCTGAGTAATAGCTACTTTTAGGTTATCACTGTTGAGTAAATCACTGATAACTTGAAAACTATTGCATTTAGAGTATTTTGTTTAAATATGTTATTCACCTATTTTGGGGTCAGCTACAACATAGTAAAATTCCAGACCTGTGGCTCATTGCATAGCTGAGTAACAGCTACTTTGAAGTTCTCACTGTTGAGTAAATCCGTTGTAATTTGAAAACTATTGCATTTACAGAAATTTGTGTAAATATGTTATTCAGCTACTTTTGGGTCAGCTATAACTTAGTAAAATTGCAGACCTGTAGCTCATGGCATAGCTGAGTTATAACTACTTTTAGGTTATCACTGTTGAGTAAATCACTTATAACTTGAAAAGTATTGCATTTAGAGTATTTTGTTTAAATATGTTATTCACCTATTTTGGGGTCAGCTATAACATAGTGAAGTTCCAGACCTGTGGCTCCTTGCATAGCTGAGTAATAGCTACTTTGAAGTTCTCACTGTTGAGTAAATCAGTTGTAATTGGAAAATTATTGCATTTAGAGAATTTCATATAAATATGTTATTCAGCTACTTTTGGGTCAGCTATAACATAGTTAAATTTCAAACCTGTAGCTCATGGCATAGCTGAGTAATAGCTACTTTTAGGTTATCACTGTTGAGTAAATCACTTATAACTTGAAAACTATTGCATTTAGAGTATTTTGTTTCATTATGTTATTCACGTATTTTGGGGTCAGCTATAACATAGTGAAATTCCAGACCTTTGTGTAATTTGTGAAATTTGTGTAAATATGTTATTCAGCTACTTTTGGGTCGGCTATAACATAGTAAAATTACAGACCTGTAGCTCATGGCACAACTGAGCAATAGCTATTTTCAGGTACTGACTGTTGAGTAAATTAGCTGTAACTTGATAAATATTGCATTTGGAGTATTTTGTTAAAATATGTTGTTCACCTACTTTTGGATCAGCTATAACATAGTGAAATTACAGACCTATAGCTCATTGCATAGCTGAGCAATAGCTATTTTCAGGTTCTCACTATTGAGTAAATCAGTTGTAACTTGAAAACTGTTGTATTTACAGTAATTTGCTTAAATATGTTGTTCACGTATTTATTGGTCAGCTATAACATAATAAAAATTCATGTAGCTCATTGCATAGCTGAGTGATAGCTACTTTGAGGTTGTCACTGTTGAGTAAATCAGTTGTAACTTGAAAACTGTTACATTTAGAGTATTTTGTTTAAATATGTTATTCACATAATTTTTGGTCATCTATAACATAGTGAAATTGCAGACTTCTATGTCATGGCTTAGCTGAGCAATAGCTACTTTCAGGTTCTCACTGTTGAGTAAATCATTGTATTCACTGGATAGCCGCAGTGTGTAGAGAGATTTCACCATTACCACTCTAACGAAAAAAATATTATAGCTAGCCTTCTTAAGTTTGCAGGATATATTAATAACCATGAAATGTTGCCTGGGAATATTTTTGGCCTCATTTTGAAAAACAAGATGGCCGCCAGGGACGTTTATTCGACTTTAAACAATGACTTTTGTTGGCCCCCTAGAGCAAAGGGTATAAAAGGTGGAGATCTCAAATGCGCAGGATATGTTCCTCATTATAAAATCTTAACTGGGAATATTTTTGGCCTCATTTTGAAAAACAAGATGGCCGCCACAGGCGTTTCTTTGTCAATCATGAAAAGTGCTTATATCTCCCTTATTATTGATCCTAGAGGTTTGGGATGGTAAACCAACCTGTGGGAAATCATGGGCTGGGAATCTGTTGATGTAGTCCGATTTGACCTTAGACCCCCTCCTTCAAGGTCAAATGAGGATAGCCAAACTTAAAAGGGCTTATAACTCGCTTATTATTGGTCCTAGAGGTTTGGAATGGAAACCAACCTATAGAAAATCATTGGCTGGGAATCTTTTGGTCTGGTCGGATTTGACCTTGGACCCTGCCTTCAAGGTCAAATGAAGATAGCCAAACTTAAAAGTGCTTATAACTCGCTTATTAATGGTCCTAGAAGTTTGGGATGGTAAACCAACCTATAGGAAATCATTGGCTGGAAATCTATTGGTGTGGTCAGATTTGACCTTGGACCCCTCCTTTGAGGTCAAACGAAGATAGCCAAACTTAAAATTGATTATAACTCGCTTATTATTGGTCCTAGAGGTTTGGGATGGTAACCAACCTACAGGAAATCATGGGCTGGGAATCTTTTAGTGTTGTCGGATTTGACCTTCGACCCCTCCTTCAAGGTCAAACAAGGATAGCGAAACCTAAAAGTGTCTATAACTCGCTTATTATTGGTCCTAGAGGTTAGGGATGGTAAACCATCCTATAGGAAATCATGGGATGTGAATTTTTTGGTGTGGTTAGAGTTTTTTATTGGACCCCTTCTTCAAGATCGAGCGAGGATATTGTATTTGCAGTATTTCTTTAATTATGTTTTAACCTACTTTTTACACTTAAACAATTACCTTGTTACTTTCCTTCATAATACCATTTGCAGGGCACAACTTTTTTGTCCTTCTGTCAGCTTCGGAATTTCTTTCCAACATGCTGTTCAATTACCATTTACTGTATTTCTGTACTGCACTTTCCCTGATAATTATGCTTTCCTCTCAGTATCACCTTCACAAATCAAAAACACTCATTCAGCTGACACAGTGCCCGTTCACGGGCACTCTCCTCTTGTTTTTACTTGTTTTGTTTCTGGGCATTTTAAAGAAAAATATTTGACATATCTTTACCAAATTTGAGGATTGCTTTCAGTGATAATAGCTATATAACTGACTGAGTAATAGCTACTTAGCTATTTTGGGTAGCTTTTTTATGTCAGCTGACATGTCGTCAATCTGTGGCGTGGGCGTACGCGTCCGCGTGAACAACTTCTTCTCCAAAACTACAAGGCCTAGAGACATGCTGTTTTTTAAAAGATACCTTATCTATCAAGGATGAAAAATTGTTCAAGGCATGCAAATCTGTCTGTTCGTCTGTTTGCTAGAGATGTTACAAGGGAGGTACCCCCACCAAAAGTGTGAAAATTTCAGCACTTTATCACAATTTTCTCAGTGACTATTGCAGGGATTTCTCTCATATCTTGCATATATGTACTAGGCCAGAGGTAGATTCTCTTGTGTGAGTATGAGACCTGGATCTGTCTTACTTTTTTTAAAATAAATTTTTTTAATAATTTTTAATGCATTAAAATTCATGAAATCATGCACTAAATCACTTATAACTTGAAAAGTGTTGCATTTAGAGCATTTTGTTTAAATATGTTATTCAGCTACTTTTTTCATAGCTACAACATGGTGAGTAACTTGGGTGTCTGTTTCAATAGCTAAGTGAGTAATAGCTACTTTTGGGCTTTTCAGTAACTACCATCATGAGTAAAATCACTTGTAACTTGAAAACTGTTGCATTTAGAGAATTTTGTATAAATATGTTATTCAGCTACTTTTGGGTCAGCTATAACATAGTAAAATTTCAGACCTGTAGCTCATGGCACAACGGAGCAATGGCTATTTTCAGGTACTGTATGTTGAGTAAATAAGTTGTAACTTGAAAACTATTGCATTTAGAGTATTTTGTTAAAATATGTTGTTCACCTACTTTTGGGTCAGCTATAACATAGTGAAATTACAGACCTATAGATCATGGCATAGCTGAGCAATAGCTATTTTCAGGTTCTCACTATTGAGTAAATCAGTTGTAACTTGAAAACTATTGCATTTACAGTATTTTGCTTAAATATGTTGTTCACCTACTTTTGGGTCAGCTATAACATAGTAAAATTTCAGACCTGTAGCACATGGCATAGCTGAGTAATAGCTACTTTTAGGTTATCACTGTTGACTAAATTACTTTTTACTTGAAAACTATTGCATTTAGAGTATCTTGTTTCGATATGTTATTCACCTTTTTTGGGGTCAGCTATAACATAGTAAAATTTCAGACCTGTAGCTCGTGGCATAGCTGAGTAATAGCTACTTTGAGGTTATCACTGTTGAGTAAATCACTTATAACTTGAAAACTATTGTATTTACAGAAATTTGTGTAAATACGTTATTCAGCCACCTTTGGGTCAGCAATAACATAGTGAAATTACAGACCTGTAGCTCATGGCACAACTGAGCAATAGCTATTTTCAGGTACTGACTGTTGAGTAAATCAGTTGTAACTTGAAAAATATTGCATTTGGAGTATTTTGTTAAAATATGTTGTTCACCTACTTTTGGGTCAGCTATAACATAGTGAAATTACAGACCTATAGCTCATGGCATAGCTGAGCAATAGCTATTTTCAGGTTCTCATTATTGAGTAAATCCACTGGATAGCCGCAGTGTTTAGAGAGATTTCACCATTACCGCTCAAATGAAAAAATATTATAGCTAGCCTTCTCAAGTTTGCAGAATGTATTAATAACCATAAAATGTTGCCTGGGAATATTTTGGGCCTCATTTTGAAAAACAAGATGGCCGCCAGGGACGTTCATTAGACGTTAAACAAGGACTTTTGTTGGCCCTTTAGAGCAAAGGGTATTATAGGTAGAGATCTCAAATTCGCAGCATATGTTCCTCATTATAAAATCTTGACTGGGAATATTTTTGGCCTCATTTTGAAAAACAAGATGGCCACCACAGGCGTTTCTTTGTCAGTCATGAAAAGTGCTTATATCTCCCTTATTATTGGTCCTAAAGGTTTGGGATGGTAAACCAACCTGTAGGAAATCATGGGCTGGGAATCTTTTGGTGTGGTCAGATTTGACCTTTGACCCCCTCCTTCAAGGTCAAACGAGGATAGCCAAACTTAAAAGTGCATATAACTCGCTTATTATTGGTCCTAGAGGTTTGGGATGGTAAACCAACATATGGGAAATCATTTGCTGGGATTCTTTTGGTGTGGTCAGATTTTACCTTGGACCCCTCCTTCAAGGTCAGTTGAGGATAGCCAAACTTAAAATTGCTTATAACTCGCTTATTATTGGTCCTACAGGTTTGGGATGGTAAACCAATCTACAGGAAATAATGGGCTGGGAATCATTTGGTGTGGTCGAATTTGAGCTTTGAACCCTCCTTCAAGGTCAAACAAAGATAGCGAAACTTAAAAGTGCCTATAACTCGCTTATTATTGGTTCGGGATGGTAAACCATCCTATAGGAAATCATGGGCTGGGAATGTTTTTGTGTGGTTGGATTTGACCTTGGACCCCTTCTTCAAGGTCGTACGAGGATACTGCATTTGCAGTATTTCTTTAAATATGTTTTAACCTACTCTTTACACTTAAACAGTTACCTTGTTACTTTCCTTCATAATACCATTTGCAGGGCACAACTTTTTTGTCCTTTTCTTCTGTCAACTTCAGAATTTCTTTTGAACATGCTGTTCAATTACCATTTACTGTATTTCTGTACAGCACTTTCCCTGATAATTATGCTTTCCTCTCATTATTACCTTCACAAATCAAAAACACTCAGTCAGCTGACACAGTGCCCGTTCACGGGCACTCTCCTCTTGTTATTTTAAGCATTTTAAAGGAAAAGTATTTCACCTATGTTCACAAAATTTGGGATGTAGGATTATTTGATCAGTAGCTTGCTTGGGATTGCTTTGGTGATAATACCTTTACAGCTAACTGAGTAATAGCTACTGTGCTATATAGCTATTGTGCTATTTTTAGTTGACTTTTTTTCTGGACATTATAATGAAGCAATGTTTTCTATCTTCTCAAAAATTTATATGAAAGATAATCTGGTCAATACTTTGGCCAGCATAGCTTTTGGTTGTGATAGCTTTGTAGCTATCTGAGTAATATCTGCTTTGCTACCTTGAGCCTACTCTAAATTGCATTTCTGTTTTCACTCTTTTAAAAGAAACATATTTGACTCATCAAAAAAATTTTCAAAAAATTTTCCTCTCCCCAAAAATGGCGGCCATTTTGAATTTTTGAATTTTTGCCAATAATGCAAAAAGAATAATTTGCTTCCATCTCCGTAACTGTGCGAGATAGAGCGATTTCATCGAAATTTTCGACCCATAGGGTATTTAAGCAATGTAGTCTTGGCAATTCTCAAAAAAATTTTCCTCTCCCCAAAAATGGTGACCATTTTGAATTTTCGAATTTTTGCCAAAAATGCAAAAACACAAATTTGCGTCTATCTCCTTAACTGTGCAAGATAGAGCGATTTTGTCGAAGTTTTCGACCCAAAGGGTATCTTAGTAACCTACTCTTTGCAATTTTCAGACAAAATTTCCTCTCCCCAAAAATTGTGGCCATTTTAAATTTTTGAATTTTTGCCAAAAATGCATAAACACAAATTTGCTTCTATCTCCATAACTGTGCAAGATAGAGCGATTTCGTCGAAATATTCGGCCCAAAGGGTATTTTAGCAAACTACTCTTTGCAATTTTCCAAAAATTTTACTCGCTTCAAAAATGGCGGTCATTTTGAATTTTTGCCAAAAATGCAAAAACACTAATTTACTTCTACCTCCATGCGAGATAGAGCGATTTCGTTAAAATTTTGGACCCAAAGGATATCTCAGCAAACTACTCAATTTTCAATAAATTTTACTCCCCCAAAATGGCGGCCATTTTGAATTTTCAAATTTTCGCCAAAAATGCAAAAAACACTAATTTGCTTCTATCTCCGTAACTGTGCGAGATAGGGCAATTTCATTTATCTTGGGAATGAGATTTTGGCTGCCACCTTGAATTTTGGTGGTAATTGTATCCCCGGCGCGAAGTGGGGATACTATGGATTCATCATCGTCATCGTCCACGCCCGCAGAGATTTCTTGTTAGCGACCTACAGTCCACATTTCTTTCCAGATTTCTTTCAAATTTGGCAGGTGGCTTGATATGGTAGAGGACTCGCCACCCTATCTTTTTGGTAGGCTTTATGTCTAAATTAGGCCTGTGGTAAACAAAAATGTCTAAAATGTGGAATATTGCTTGTTAGCGACCTACAGTCCACATTTCTTTCCAGATTTCTTTCATATTTGGCAGGTGGCTTGGAATGCTAGAGGACTCGCCACCCTATCTTTTTGATATTGTTTTTGTGTAAATTAGGCCTGTGGTAGACAAAAATGTGTAAAATCACCTACTCAAAATGAGTAAATGCGAATTATCTCTTAAAAGTATTGCAGATTTCCAACTTTTCTCAAATAACTCATTCACCTACTTTTGGAAGAGCTTTCATATGGTGAAGTTTCAGACCCATAGCTAATTACTCAACAACTCAAAATGAGTAAATGTGAATTATCTCTAAAAGTATTATAGATAGCCAATTTTTCTCAAATAACTCACCTACTTTTGGAAGAGCTTTCACATGGTGAAGTTTCAGACCCATAGCTAATTATTAACCTACTCAAAATGAGTAAATGCTTATTATCTCTAAAAGTATTGCAGATAGCCAATTTTTCTTAAATAACTCATTCACCTACTTTTGGGAGAGCTTTCACCTGCTGAAGTTTCAGACCCATAGCTAATTATTAACCTACTCAAAATGAGTAAATGCTAATTATCTCTAAAAGTATTGCAGATAGCCAATTTTTTTCAAATAACTCATTTACCTGCTTTTGGGAGAGCTTTCACCTGGTGAAGTTTCAGACCAGTAGCTAATTACTCACCTACTCAAAATGAGTAAATGCAAATTATCTCTAAAAGAGTTGCAGATAGCCAAATCTTCTCAAATAACTCATTCACTTACTTTTGGGAGAGCTTTCACATGCTAAAGTTTTTTTATGAATTTTTAAAATAACTTTTAATGCATTAAAATTCATGAAATCATGCACTAAATTATTATAACTTGAAAAGTATTGCATTTAGAACACTTTGTTAAAATATGATATTCACCTATTTTTTTCATAGTTGCAACATGGTCAGTAACTTGGGTGTCTATCTCAATAGCTAAGTGAGTAATAGCTACTTTTGGATTTTTCACTAACTTCCATCATGAGTAAAATCACTTGTAACTTGAAAACTATTACATTTAGAGAATTTTGTATAAATATGTTATTCATCTACTTTTCGGTCAGCTATAACATAATAAAATTTCAGACCTGTAGCATAACTGGCACAACTGAGTAATAGCTACTTTTAGGTTATCACTGTTGAGTAAATCACTTATAACTTGAAAACTATTACATTTAGATTATTTATTTTCAATATGTTATTCACCTATTTTGAGGCAGCTATAACATAGTAAAATTCCAGACCTGTGGCTCATTGCATAGCTGAGTAATAGCTACTTTTAAGGTTCTTACTCAGCACTAAATCATTTCTAACTTGAAAAGTATTTCATTTAGAGCATTTAGTTAAAGTATATTCTTTAGCTTTTCAGTAACTTCCAACATGAGTAAAATAACTTGTAACTTGAAAACTATTGCATTTAGAGAATTTCGTATAAATATGTTATTCAGCTACTTTTGGGTCAGCTATAACATAGTAAAATTTCAGACCTCTACCTCGTGGCATAGCTGAGTAATAGCTACTTTTGCCTTTGCCGGTGCATACATTCTGCATCTGGCCACAGATGCGTCCTGAGTCTAGTTGAAAATGTCATTTATCTCAAAAACCCTCAGAGATAAAGTGCAATGTTTCGAGCAATGTTTGGACCCTTTGGGTACTAGAGACCTTAGATATTGTGCCTGTGAAAAAAAGTTGAATTTCCAGAATTTTGTCGGCCATCTTGAAAATGTCCTTTATCTCAAAAACTGTAAGGGTTAGAGCAATTTCAAGCTAATTTTTTACCATTTGGATATTAGAGATCTTTGGTATTTTGCCTCTGAAAAATGTTAAATTTCTCAAATTTCGCCCCCCATCTTCAATTTTATCGGAAATCAAAAATGTTGGTTATCTCAAAAACCTTTACAGACAGAGTGATTTTGAGCAAATTTTGAACCAAAAGGACATGAAGCTGAAATAATTTACATGTATACTAATAAATATTTAAGCATCATTGATATATTTTACAAATGAAACAGGGTCTTGTAAGACTACTGTACAATTGTTGCAAAATGTTCATGGGGTGGACATTACACATAATGTGTGTTCTTCTATGCTATCCTGTTTCTTTTCATATGTTGCAGCTACTCTTCACAGGGCGTCCTATGTCTTGTTGAACTAGGTTTAATTTCACCAGCTGGTTTAGATTCCAAACATAGAACCCAAAATACTAAATGATTTCACAGCACTAGTTCACCATTTTTTTTTTTTTTTTGCCAGTTTGCAGCTGATAACTTTGAAAAAGATCTCCAAGATGCACTTATAATGAGTAAAATAGAACACGAAGAGCAACAACAGGTTTGTAGATTTGTTTCTTTGCTTTCTGAGTTGGTATAATCTGTATTGTTGTACGACTTCAATACTTTTTGTATAGTGCATGGTAAAAAGTAAAGAATTCATCTTTGCTAGTTTAATTGAACCCACTTTACTGGAGACTGTAGCATTTGAAAAAATGTTCCTCGTATAATTGATCCCCCCAAGGTTGGGTTTTTTCCGGATAAAACCTATTTTTTTCGGGGACGGTGGGAAAAACTGGATAAAACCCCCTTTTTGCCAGTTTAAACCAGACAATACTGGACAAAACTGGAAAAAACTGATTTAAATTAAATATAACTATACAAAAATAATATTACATTACATATAAAGTCCTTGGTACTAATTACAACAATTAAATGACAAAACTTATTATTTAAACAATTAAAAGATTCCAAATTTTAATTTTTTTTTAAATCAATCAGAGCCCAAAGGCAGACTGATACTTGAAGTGACAAATTGTAAACTGGGACCTTGAAAGAATAGGTCAAAGTCAAAGTTGGGGTTTTACGTCCCGTTCAACAGCCAGGGTCATATTGGGACAGGTCCTCAGAATTGGCACTTGTGGGACTCGAACCCACAGAGGTGACAGCCTATGATTAGATGCCAAACTTGCTAACCACTAGGCTACTGAGGAAAGAATAGGACATCTGTTGGACATGTGTGCCCATTTGCAGTAAAAAAAAATTTATAAAGATGTTTCTGTGGGGGTTATGAGATTTAAATTAATTGGTTTCTGAATAGTAGAAGAAAAAGTTGTCACTAGTTTATACATTTATTTTATACAGTTAAAACACACATCCACTTGCCCTCTGTATTTATGTAATCAAAGTCACTAAAAGTCCAATGGAGCAGGGCAACATTTATGATTGTTAATTATATTTACAGAAATTGGAAAATTAAAATATATAATAATACTAAGAAAATACAAAAACATTACCCATTAAAGTGTATGTAGAATTTTAATTTCATATTTCATTCATTTCAAGATTGGAGAAAATTAGTGGTATAACTCAGGTGTGACATATGTCAGCTTAAATGACAATACAAGTGATATTTCTGGTTTAATTCATGAGGCAAAGACATATTGTGATGCCCTTTTGTGTTCTTTAACCCATTCTTTCAGAAGCAGTTTAGTTCTGAGGGGTTTATTATCTCCCGCCGGGAGGGAGATTATGAAATGATGCCTGTGTGTTTGTGCGTGCGTGCGTGCGTGCGTGTGTGCGTGCGTTAGTTAGTCACGCAGATTTCTCCAAAACTACTGCAGCTACAGATTTTTTGTAAATTAATAGTCCCAATGAATTTTCATGCCCTTGAAAATTTTTTTGGTTTTATGGACTTAGGCCTAAAGATAAGTGAGTAATAGCAATCATAGCTACTTGGAGTAAAGGGCTCATAACTCAAAAACTATTGCAGATACAACTTTTTCTTGAAATATGTTGTTCAGCTACTTTGTCCTTAGCTATAAGATGGTACATAGTTTGGGGTTCTATTGCATACCGTAAGTGAGTAATAGCTATTTTCTCATTTGTAGCTAAATAACGACATGAGTAAATGTCAAATATCTTCAAAAGTATTAGAGTTACAGAAATCTTTTCAAATATGTTGTTCATCTACTTTTTGGTAAGCTATCACATAGTAAAGTTTCAGACCTCTCGCACCTTGGATAGCTGAGTAATAGCTACTTTGAAATTCTGACTGTAGAGTAAAGCCATTGTAACTCCAAAACTATTGCAGTTAGAGTGTTTTCCTTAAATATGTTGTTCAGCTACTTTGTCCTTAGCTATAAGATGGTACATAGTTTGGGGTTCTATTGCATGCCATAAGTGAGTAATAGCTATTTTCTCATTTGTAGCTAAATAACAAAAGAAGTAAATGTCAAATATCTTCAAAAGTATTAAAGTTAGGGAAATCTTTTCAAATATGTTGTTCATCTACTTTTTGGTAAGCTATCACATAGTAAAGTTTCAGACTTGTTGCACCTTGGATAGCCGAGTAATAGCTACTTTGAAATTCTGACTGTTGAGTAAAGCCATTGTAACTCCAAAACTATTGCAGTTAGAGTGTTTTCCTTAAATATGTTGTTCAGCTACTTTGTCCTTAGCTATAAGATGGTACATAGTTTGGGGTTCTGTTGCATGCCATAAGTGAGTAAAAGCTACTTTCTCATTTGTAGCTAAATAACAAAAGGAGTAAATGTCAAATATCTTCAAAAGTATTAAAATTAGGGAAATCTTTTCAAATATGTTATCCATCTACTTTTTGGTAAGCTATCATATAGTAAAGTTTCAGACCTGTTGCACCTTGGATAGCTGAGTAATAGCTACTTTGAAATTCTGACTGTTGAGTAAAGCCATTGTAACTCCAAAACTATTGCAGTTAGAGGGTTTCCTAAAATATGTTGTTCAGCTACTTTTTCCTTAGCTGTAAGATGGTACATAGTTTAGAGTTCTGTTGCATGCTATAAGTGAGTAATAGCTATTTTCTCATTTGTAGCTAAATAACAGGAGTAAATGTCAAATATCTTTAAAAGTATAAGAGTTAGGGAAATCTTTTCTAATATGTTATCCATCTACTTCTTGGTAAGCTATCACATAGTAAAGTTTCAGACCTCTTGCACCTTGGACAGCTGAGTAATAGCTACTTTGAAATTCTGACTGTTGAGTAAAGCCATTGTAACTCCAAAACTATTGCAATTAGACTTTTTTCCTTAAATATGTTGTTCAGCTACTTTGTCCTTAGCTATAAGATGGTACATAGTTTGGGGTTCTATTACATGCCATAAGTGAGTAATAGCTACTTTCTCATTTGTAGCTAAATAACAAAAGGAGTAAATGTCAAATATCTTCAAAAGTATTAAAGTTAGGGAAATCTTTTCAAATATGTTATCCATCTACTTTTTGGTAAGCTATCACATAGTAAAGTTTGAGACCTCTTGCACCTTGGATAGCTGAGTAATAGCTACTTTGAAATTCTGACTGTTGAGTAAAGCCATTGTAACTCCAAAACCATTGCAGTTAGAGTGTTTTCCTAAAATATGTTGTTCAGCTACTTTGTCCTTAGCTATAACATGGTACATAGTTTGGGGTTCTATTACATGCCATAAGTGAGTAATAGCTACTTTCTCATTTGTAGCTAAATAACAAAAGGAGTAAATGTCAAATATCTTCAAAAGTATTAAAGTTAGGGAAATCTTTTCAAATATGTTATCCATCTACTTTTTGGTAAGCTATCACATAGTAAAGTTTCAGACCTGTTGCACCTTGGATAGCTGAGTAATAGCTACTTTGAAATTCTGACTGTTGAGTAAAGCCATTGTAACTCCAAAACTATTGCTGTTAGACTGTTTTCCTTAAATATGTTGTTCAGCTACTTTGTCCTTAGCTATAAGATGGTACATAGTTTGGGGTTCTATTGCATACCATAAGTGAGTAATAGCTACTTTCTCATTTGTAGCTAAATAACAGAAGGAGTAAATGTCAAATATCTTCAAAAGTATTAAAGTTAGGGAAATCTTTTCAAATATGTTATCCATCTACTTTTTGGTAAGCTATCACAGAGTAAAGTTTCAAATTTCAAAGTTTACAACTTTTGGTGGCCATCTTCAATTTTTGCGGAAAATGAAAAATGGCAAATATCTCTGAAACTGTCAGACAAAGAGCGATTTCGAGCAAGTTTTGGACCCGCAGTGTAGTAGAAGGGTATTCTGTTGAAACATGAAAGTTTTCAATTTCACATGGTGAAGTTTCAGACCCATAGCTAATTACTCACCTACTCAAAATGAGTAAATGCTAATTATCTCTAAAAGTATTGCCCAGAGCCAATTTTTCTCAAATAACTCATTCACCTACTTTGGGAAGAGCTTTCACTTGGTGAAGTTTCAGACCCATAGCTAATTACTCACCTACTCAAAATGAGTAAATGTGAATTATATCTAAAAGTACTGCAGATAGCCAATTTTTCTCAAATAACTCATTCACCTACTTTTGGGAGAGCTTTCACTTGGTGAAGTTTCAGGCACGTAGCTAATTACTCACCTACTCAAAATGAGTAAATGCTAATTATCTCTAAAAGTATTGCAGATAGCCAATTTTTCTCAAATAACTCATTCACCAACTTTTGAAAGAGCTTTCACATGGTGAAGTTTCAGACCCATAGCTAATTACTCACTTACTCAAAATGAGTAAATGTGAATTATCTCTAAAAGTATTGCAGATAGCCAATTTTTCTCAAATCACTCATTCACCTACTTTTGGGAGAGCTTTCACTTGGTTAAGTTTCAGACCCGTAGCTAATTACTCACCTACTCAAAATGAGTAAATTTGAATTATCTCTAAAAGTATTGCAGATAGCCAATTTTTCTCAAATGACTGATTCACCTACTTTGGGAAGAGCTTTCAGTTGGTGAAGTTTTAGACCCACAGCTAATTACTCACCTACTCAAAATGAGTAAATGCGAATTATCTCTAAAAGTACTGCAGATAGCCAATTTTTCTTAAATAACTCATTCACATACTTTTGGAAGAGCTTTCAGTTGGTGAAGTTTCAGACCCATAGCTAATTATTCACCTACTCAAAATGAGTAAATGCGAATTATCTCCAAAAGTACTGCAGATAGCCAATTTTTCTCAAATAACTCATTCACCTACTTTTGGAAGAACTTCCACATGGTGAAGTTTCAGACCCATAGCTAATTACTCACCTACTCAAAATGAGTAAATTTGAATTATCTCTAAAAGTATTGCAGATAGCCAATTTTTCTCAAGTGACTGATTCACCTACTTTGGGAAGAGCTTTCAGTTGGTGAAGTTTTAGACCCATAGCTAATTACTCACCTACTCAAAATGAGTAAATGCGAATTATCTCTAAAAGTACTGCAGATAGCCAATTTTTCTTAAATAACTCATTCACCTACTTTTGGAAGAGCTTTCAGTTGGTGAAGTTTCAGACCCATAGCTAATTATTCACCTACTCAAAATGAGTAAATGCGAATTATCTCCAAAAGTACTGCAGATAGCCAATTTTTCTCAAATAACTCATTCACCTACTTTTGGAAGAACTTCCACATGGTGAAGTTTCAGACCCATAGCTAATTACTCACCTACTCAAAATGAGTAAATGTGAATTATCTCTAAAAGTACTGCAGATAGCCAATTTTTCTCAAATAACTCATTCACCTACTTTTGGGAGAGCTTTCACTTGGTGAAGTTTCAGGCACGTAGCTAATTACTCACCTACTCAAAATGAGTAAATGCTAATTATCTCTAAAAGTATTGCAGATAGCCAATTTTTCTCAAATAACTCATTCACCTACTTTGGGAATAGCTTTCACTTGATGAAGTTTCAGACCTATAGCTAATTACTCACCTACTCAAAATGAGTAAATACGAATTATCTCTAAAAATACTGCAGATAGCCAGTTTTTATCTCCCGCCAGGCTTTAGCCCGGGAGGGAGATTATGAAATGATGCCTGTGTGTGCGTGCGTGCATTAGTTAGTCACGCAGATTTCTCCAAAACTACTGCAGCTACAGATTTTTTGTAAATTAATTGTCCCAATGAATTTTCACGCCTTTGAAAATTTTTTTGGTTTTATGGACTTAGGCCTAAAGATAAGTGAGTATTCCACTATCTTTAGTACATCTTATTTATACGGCGGGAGATAAATGCATGCGTCAGAATGCTTGTTAAAAGGGGTTTATCTACCCCAGAGTTATTTCTAGTAGCTGACACTTGAGGAGCTGAATCCCAGCTACTAAATCTCAATTGCAATTGTGTGGAGTGTAAAAATGTGTGCTGAAAACTGTAAAAATTTGTGCCAAGCTACCATCCAGTGTGCCAAGGAGAAGTATGAGTGTGATGCGAAGTCCATAGTTACAGACAATGCCAAAAACATGGAGAAGATGCGAAAGGAGCTAGAGGATGATGATCCGTCACTGATTGTGTTTGGGTGCCTTTCTCACTGGTTGAATCTCCTTGGTCAGGACATTACCCCATCTGGTGTTCTGAAGCACATCATTGAAATCCAGAAGTTCTTCAGGAATCATCATCTTCCTGCTGCATGGTTAAAGGAATGTGAGGGGAGCATCAAACCACAATTACCTTGTGATACTAGATGGAACAGCCAGCTAGCATGTTTGTCGAGCTACCTCAACAACAGGCCCCATTACATGAAAATAGCAGAAATCCATGAAGATCTGGATAGTACCATTGTGAGAAAGATTATGGATTACAACTTGTTTTGTCAGGCCAGAGATCTTGTGAAACAGTTAACCCCAGTGTCTCATGCCATCAACAGAGCACAAAGTGATACAACTACCATTGCTGACAGTCTTGACATTTGCGTGGGCCTTTTAAGTAACCCAGACCTTGAACCCCACAAAAGCTCAGTTGAGAAGCGTGTGAAACAGGCTCTACTACCATGTCATTTTGCTGCTTACAAGATCCATCCAAAATACAAAGGTGAAGGACTATCAAATGACCAAAATGAAATGGCTTGTAACTGGATACTGAAAAGAAATCCAGACTTTATGGGTACCACTCTTGCTTTCAGTGCAAAGCGGGCTCCATTTCCTTCTTCACACCTTTGATGTTGCGGATATTGTTGACCCTGCTACCTGGTGGGAATCCTTACCAGAAGCTAGTTTCCCAAGTGGTTTCATCAAACTAGCAGTGCAGCTCATGGGTTCTCCTTCATCATCAGCATCTATTGAGCGCATATTTTCCACATTTGGGCTGATCCATTCAAAACTGAGGAACAGATTGGGGCTGGAGAAGGCTACAAAACTGGTGTTTTGTTACAGAATGCTGAGAGGCCCAAAAGAATTAGAACACTAGAAGTAAAATTAACTCTTTTTAAAGATAAAGTGCTTGCAAAACAAGAACTGGAATTAAACTTTTTAAAGTTAAGGTGCTTACACCACTGCACATTTTTCACTGTGCATATAACATATAATATAGAATATAATAAAGGTATAAATATGTAGTACAGTGTTCGCTCTCGAGCGCGATTTCACAAGTTTGTACACACTCTGGGGCGAGTTGTCGCAAAACCAATTCACCAACGCGTCTGTGCTGTCGCTACCAGGCGAAACACTCAAAACTGACAGAAGAAATTCGTCTATTATCGGAAGCAACGACGTACATATTTCCTCATAGAAATGTTTGAGAAAAGCATGAAAAGCAGTTTATTTTATTTTATATATCCAGCTAACAGTAATTCACGTCAGAATTCGGGTATTTTCGCGAGATTTCCGTTCTTTTTGTTGATTTTTAAACTCGTCTTCTGCTTATAGTGTCACAGGCGAAACAGTCGAAACAACTACTGACCAAAGAAATTTGTCTATTATTGGAAGCGATGACGTACATATTTCCTCATAGAAATAGGTGAGAAAGACATGGAAGTGAGTTTATTTTATTTGATACATCCAGCTAACAGCAATTCAAGCGAGATTTTGGGTATTCCCACGAGATTTCCGTGCTTTATGTCTATTTTTTAACTCGTCTTCTGCATATTGTGTCACAGGCGAAACAATCGAAACAACTACTGACCAAAGAAATTTGTCTATTATCGGAAGAGACAAAATATATATTTCTTTAAAGAAAAGAGAAATTTAAAATTTAAAAATTGAAAAAAAAAATCCAGTAGCACCCAGCCATTAGGCCATTAAGATGTGGTTTAGAAGTGAAATTAAAAAAAAAAAAGACAAATAAAAACAGAATTAAAAAAAGAAGATTTTATGCAATCCCAAATTGGAACTAATAATATTTCAAAATATCTTGACGCAAAACATGTCTCACATTTTTTCACAGTTGTCTCGCCTTTTCAAGCGAAGGGAGACAGTCTGTCTCGCATTCATTTTTGACGAGAGCGAACACTGGTAATATATGTATAAGAGCTACTATTCTTGTGACATTTAAATACAAAAAATTTAAATAAATGATTTTGTATGATTCTGGGTTTTCAATTGTTTTTATTTTTTTCCGGTTTTGTCCAAAAGCGGATAAAACCTATTTCTTCCAGGATGGTAAAAACTGGAAAAAACCAGGCGGAAAAAAACGCTTTGGAAAAAACTGCCAACCTTGGAACCCCCCTTTACTGGAAGCTGTAGCATTTGTAAAATGTTGTCAATTGAACCCATTTTTTTTCTGGAGGGTTTAGCATTTGTTAAATGTTGCTAGTTTAATTGAAACCAGTTTACTGGAGGCTGGAGCATTTGTAAAATTTAACCATTCTAGTTATACTGTTAATGAGATGGCTTTGCAGCAGGCCTGGGCAAAATGTATTTGTATTCATATTTGTAAGTATTTGAATACATTTTTAAAAGTATTCGTATTTGAATACTTTTGTGAAAAATGCAAAGTATTCGTATCGAATACATTCCACAAGTATCACATTCCTGAATACTTTTACGAATACTTTTGCATTTTTCATTTTGTTTGAAGTTTTCATTCTTCACACTCATACTTGCAAAACCTTTTATGATAACTTTACTGTGACATTTGGTATGTGGTGTCTTTGGCACCTTAAAGGCATTGGACTATATATCTTGAATTCAACCATTTAACTTGAATGTTGCATGCCAATATAGACTGTATATTGTATATTTGTGCTGTATATCTGTATTTTTACATTGACCTTTTATTTCCGGGTATAAATAGCATATAAATCTTCTTAGCAAATATTGTATATTTGTGCTGTATATCTGTATTTTTACATTGACCTTTTATTTCCGGGTATAAATAGCATATAAATCTTCTTAGCCAGGACATGCCCATACGTTGGAAGAGAGCAGCCAGAGAACAGGTCATGTGCAATCAGGCTGCTGGACTGTCTGGATGTTTGACCAGGGTCCAGGACGCTATGTCTTCTCAGTTAAAGACCCTACACTTGGATAAGACTAGGAATGGGTTGGTACCAAAAGTGTGTACATGGGAGGTCGTCAAAGCAAAACCATACCGATTCCGGGACTCCGCGTTTTAGTACACCCCAACCAAACATGGACGTTTCCTGTTCACGACATCACAATAAAAGTTCCTTAATGCACAAAATATGGGATAAACATGTACAGTTTCTTCAGATTTCAGGTTTGTTCCCAATATATTAAGTTTTCCTTCAATTATATGAGTTGACAAGCAATATTAAGGTTATAAAGTGGCGTAACCAAAACATGGCAGTTCTGCTCAACGTATTCGCCAGTGTATAAAAGTCTGCAAAATGTGTGAAAATATGGGATAAAAGCTTATAATTAAAAGCTTATAATTTGGGTATGTTTCTAAAATTTTAACCCTTCCTTCCATTATATTTACTGACAAGTGAAGTTGCGGTTGTAAAATCTCATCACGGTATTTCAGTGAAATGCTCTCGATACCGAGATACCGGACCTACCGACCCATCCCTAGATAAGACCAAGGGGAAGTCCTCTGAAAGAATGAAGCAGGCTGTGGATGAACTTGACTATCTGGTGACCTTTAACCAGTCAATATCTCAAGCCATGGCCAGGACTATGCAAGATCTTTCTGAAGGGGTTTTCATCAATGTGGCGAACTTTACCCTTGCATGCAGGGACAGTTATTTAGAATATCTACATGCTGGTGTTAAGCAAGATACCCTTACTGCTCTGTGTACGGCTCCAGTTCATCTACCATCACTATTCCCTGACCAGCCTCTCACCAAAGCTGAAGAGGAAATATCTAGAAGTGAGGAGAGGCATCCCTCTGGCCAGTCTCACAGACGACAGGGTCATTTTCACCCTTATACTCCCAGTGACAAGTCTGTTCATCAACCTGACCCGTAGTCCAGTAACCCAGCATGGAAGCAAATAAGGGACAGACAACAAGCAAAGAAAAGTGGTGGCAAGCCTTCAATCTTCTCCCAGAAGCCGGCTAAGGGTTCCAAGCCACATAAATGGCAATCAATGTGTAGAGTTTGCTACTTGACCGAAGGACTGTGTTTATGTGTCCGGTCAGATAGACTTGAACCCTCCTCCAGTGATAGCCGGAAACAAGAGAGAGACTGTATATTCACATGTATATTCACATGTCTCGTCAACCAGACTGGAAGTCTTCTATCCCAGCTTGGAAGCAAATACGAGAACAGCAGCAGAGAAAGAAAGCTCGTGGCAAGCCTTCAACCTTCTCACAGAAACTGGCCAAGGGTTTCAAACCTCCTAAATGACAATTACTGTGTAAAGTGTGTTACCGGACTGAAGGATTGTGCTTGTGTGTCTGGTCAGAGAGGTTTGAACCCTTCTCCAGTGATGGCCAAAGACAGAGAATTGACCAACAAGAGTGAGACTGTAAATTTACTTGTAAACTCTTGTGTTGCAAATGCTCATTCTGTTATCGGGTTGCCACAAAAGAAAGGCATAATTCCCAATTATTGTCAGAATTACACAGAAATAAAATATGTGAAAGATGTTTCCTGTGTAGGTCACTTGAGCCCTGCAAATCTTGTCACAAATGTCCCAACTGTTGCTATAGAGCCCCCTGTAGGGGCAAGGCCACAGCAGTTTTTAGAGAAGTGGGAAGCTCTGGGTTCGAGTCCAAAAGTAGTAACAACACTCGGAGAGAGTTACACCCTTCCCTTCTGGTTGAGACCCATTTTAACCAGATCACCCACTGTCATAAGCATCTATGTCAACCCACAAAAACAGTCCTACCTTTTGGAGGCACTGTATCAGCTGGTGAACAAAAAGCTGTAGAACTGGTAGCAAACCAAAACTCACTGGGGTTTTTACAACCAGCTATTTTTGGTACCCAAACCCAACAACCGGTGGAGACCTATCTTGGTCCTGAGCACCTTGAACACCTTCCTAAACACAGAGTCGTTCAAAATGGAGACCCCAGAGACAATAAGAACCTCTCTACAGACAGGGGAGTGGGTCACCTCCATAGACTTCAAGGACGCATACTTCCACATTCCAAATCACAGTCAGTCCAGGAAGTACATGCGTTTTCACATCCAGGGTCGGTCGTACCAGTTCAAAGCCCAACCCTTCGACCTGTCCACTGCACCCATGGAGTTCACAGTGGTGGCCAAAGAGGTCAAACTGATGGCTTTACAGAGGGGTATAAGAATCCACCAGTACCTAGGCGACTGGTTGGTGAGCGCCACATCTCACCAAACTTGTCTCCAACATACACAGACCTTGGTAGCTCTCTGTTGAGAACTAGGTTGGCTGGTAAACAAGGAGAAGTCAGAACTGGATCCAAAACAGGTTTTCAACTTCTTAGGTTACCAGTTCGACTTGAAGGAGGGCAAAGTCAAACCCACACCAGAGCTTTGGCAGGCTTTGATAGACAAAATTCAGACAATTCTGTCCGGTCTGGCAGTTCATGTCCCTCATAGGACTCCTAACAGCCACAGAAAAGCAAGTCCACCTAGGTCGACTTCATATGAGACTCATATAGTGGCACTTGAAGAACAACTGGAGGGTACCAGAATCAGTAGAAAAGGTGATACCAGTCCCCAGGTCCCTCCACCCCCACTTAAGGTGGTGGCTCGAGGAAAGCAATGTGCTGCCAGGTCAACCATTACACCCTCTAAAACATGCTCTGCAGATATTTACAGATGCATCAAAAGAAGGGTGGGGCATTCACTTAAGGAGCGCACTGCAAGGGGAACCTGGTCCCTTCCAGAAAGCAAGTTGCATATAAACCATATAACTAAAGGCAGTCTTTCTGGCTCTAAAAGAGTTCCAAGACCCCTGTTCAAACAACATAGTCCTGGTGGCCACAGACAACACAACAGTGGCTGCCTATATCAACAAGGAAGGGGGGATGAAGTCGGGCTGTCTGCCCTGCTGTGGAGAATCCTGTCCTGGTGCACCAGGAAACAGGTAACTCTCAGAGCACGACACATCCCTGGCCGGCTGAACGTGATAGGAGACAAGCTATCCAGACTTGGCCAGACCATTCAAACGGAATGGTCCCTTCATCCAGAGGTTTTCCAAGCTATATGCTCCCAGTGGCACCATTCCCAGGTGGATCTGTTTGCCACCAGATTCAACAATAAACTGCCACAGTTTGTGTCGCCGGTCCCAGACCCCCAGGCATGGGCAGTGGATGCACTCAGCCTGTCCTGGGAAGATCTGGACCCGTATGCCTTCCCACCAGCAGTCATCTTGGGCAAGGTGGGCTTCTCTGAGGCAGTGGCAGCACGAATTGAGGCTCCTCAAAGAGGATCAACCAGATCCATCTATGAGGCAAAGTGGACCATTTTCACTTGTTTCAGGACAGGAGGTTGGAACCAGGTACCATTGATTATTACAGATCAGCCATTGCTGACAAGTTAGGCAACTTTCCCATCAATGTCACCAAAGATGAGAATCTCATTCATCTCCTGGATAGTTTCCATAGAGACAGACCCAAGGGCAGGAGGGGCATTCCCTCTTGGAACTCTCCCTGGTCTTACGCCAGCTGACAAAGGCTCCGTTTGAACCATTAAATGAGGCCTCACTTAAAAACTTGACCTTCAAGACTGTTTTTCTGTTGGCCCTGAGTTCTGGTAAATGCAGAAGTGAGATCCTTGCTTGGTTACATAAGAACATCAGACACCAGTCAGACTGGGCTAAGGTGTCCTTGTACCCCTCACCCAGCTTTCTGTCCAAGAACCAGCTGGCTAAGGAGGGACCAGATAGTGTGGCCCCAGTGGTCATACCAGCCCTGGCCCCCACTCTGGATAAGTCACTCAAGGGTGACATGTCCTTGTGTCCAGTGTCTGGGTAACTGGTTAGTGTTTGCCGACCTTGACCTTACAGGGTTCTCTGACCCTAGGTCAAACTGGGCCTTTTCAGTTTTATCGGTTTAAGAGTTCACTTGAGTCCCTAGTAACTTACCCGCCATCCAAGCGGTAGTTATTCAGCAATTGTCCATTGGATAGGATGTATTAACACAATGAAATTGCAAGTAAATTAAACTTTTATAAGTTAATACCCTATCTAATGGTTAGGCAAGGCCCACCCATCTGTCCCCGCTATCTGCTTACTAGGGGTCTTAATAGAACTAGACACAAAAAAGATGATATGATGTCACGCTGTGTAGACCGGAAGGAAGTACAATGCGTCACCTAGTGAATGCACACTCAGTGACTGGCCCTGCCAGTAGTATGTACAGGACGTCTTTTTCTGGCATTTGGCGGGACCTGTCATTCCGACCGGTAAAGCAATTGTCCTATTTGGATAGGGTATTAACTTATAAAAATTTAATTTACTTGTTAAATTTGCAGATTTCTCTGTTAATATAAAGTGTATTCTTAGTTATTTCATGTATGTTACTTTAAAAGTCTTTATGTGTCCTGAATAAAGTTTAAATGTACTTTTTATGTCAGCTGACTTGTCAGTCAGCTGACATTATGTCGTCACTCTGCGGCGTGGGCGTACGCGTCCACGTGAACAACTTCTCCTCCAAAACTACAAGGCCTAGAGACGTGCTGTTTTTTTTAAAAGATACCTTATCTATCGAGGATGAAAAATTGTTCAAGGCATGCAAATCTGTCTGTTCGTCTGTTTGCTAGAGACATTACAAGGGGGGTACCCCCACCAAAAGTGTGAAAATTTCAACACTTAATCACAATTTTCTCAGTGACTATTGCAGGGATTTCTCTCATATCTTGCATATATGTACTAGGCCAGAGGTAGATTCTCTTGTGTGAGTATGAGACCTGGATCTGTCTTACTTTTTTTTTAATAATTTTTTTTAATAATTTTTAATGCATTAAAATTCATGAAATCATGCACAAAATCATTTATAACTTGAAAACTATTGCATCTAGAGCATTTTGTTAAAATATGTTATTCAGCTACTTTTTTCATAGCTACAATATGGTGAGTAAGTTGGGTGCCTGTCTCAATAGCTAAGTGAGTAATAGCTACTTTTGGGCTTTTCAGTAACTTCCATCATGAGTAGAATCACTTGTAACTTAAAAACTATTGCATTTAGAGAATTTCGTATAAATATGTTATTCAGCTACTTTTGGGTCAGCTATAACATAGTAAAATTTCAGACCTGTAGCTCATGGCATAGCTGAGTAATAGCTACTTTTAGGTTATCACTGTTGAGTAAATCGCTTATAACTTGAAAACTATTGCATTTAGAGAATTTCGTATAAATATGTTATTCAGCTACTTTTGGGTCAGCTATAACATAGTAAAATTTCAGACCTGTAGCTCATTGCATAGCTGAGTAATAGCTACTTTTAGGTTATCACTGTTGAGTAAATCGCTTATAACTTGGAAACTATTGCATTTAGAGTATTTTGTTTCAATATGTTATTCACCTACTTTGGGATCAGCTATAACATAGTGAAGTTTCAGATCTGTGGCTCATTGCATAGCTGAGTAATAGCTACTTTGAAGTTCTCACTATTGAGTAAATCGGTTGTAATTGGAAAACTATTGCATTTAGAGAATTTCGTATAAATATGTTATTCAGCTACTTTTGGGTCAGCTATAACATAGTAAAATTTCAGACCTGTAGCTCATGGCATAGCTGAGTAATAGCTACTTTTAGGTCATCACTATTGAGTAAATCAGTTGTAACTTGAAAACTATTGCATTTACGGTATTTTGCTTAAATATGTTGTTCACCTACTTTTGGGTCAGCTATAACATAGTAAAATTTCAGACCTGTAGCTCATTGCATAGCTGAGTAATAACTACTTTGAGGTTCTCACTATTGAGTAAATCAGTTGTAATTGCAAAACTATTGCATTTAGAGAATTTAGTATAAATATGTTATTCAGCTACTTTTGGGTCAGCTATAACATAGTAAAATTTCAGACCTGTAGCTCATGGCATAGCTGAGTAATAGCTACTTTTAGGTCATCACTATTGAGTAAATCAGTTGTAACTTGAAAACTATTGCATTTACAGTATTTTGCTTAAATATGTTGTTCACCTACTTTTGGGTCAGCTATAACATAGTAAAATTTCAGACCTGTAGCTCATGGCATAGCTGAGTAATAGCTACTTTTAGGTTATCACTGTTGAGTAAATTGCTTATAACTTGGAAATTATTGCATTTAGAGTATTTTGTTTCAATAAGTTATTCACCTATTTTGGGATCAGCTATAACATAGTGAAGTTTCAGATCTGTGGCTCATTGCATAGCTGAGTAATAGCTACTTTGAAGTTCTCACTATTGAGTAAATCGGTTGTAATTGCAAAACTATTGCATTTAGAGAATTTCGTATAAATATGTTATTCAGCTACTTTTGGGTCAGCTATAACATAGTAAAATTTCAGACCTGTAGCTCATGGCATAGCTGAGTAATAGCTACTTTTAGGTCATCACTATTGAGTAAATCAGTTGTAACTTGAAAACTATTGCATTTACAGTATTTTGCTTTTTTCATAGCTACAATATGCTGAGTAAGTTGGGTGCCTGTCTCAATAGCTAAGTGAGTAATAGCTACTTTTGGGCTTTTCAGTAACTTCCATCATGAGTAGAATCACTTGTAACTTAAAAACTATTGCATTTAGAGAATTTCGTATAAATATGTTATTCAGCTACTTTTGGGTCAGCTATAACATAGTAAAATTTCAGACCTGTAGCTCATGGCATAGCTGAGTAATAGCTACTTTTAGGTTATCACTGTTGAGTAAATCGCTTATAACTTGAAAACTATTGCATTTAGAGAATTTCGTATAAATATGTTATTCAGCTACTTTTGGGTCAGCTATAACATAGTAAAATTTCAGACCTGTAGCTCATTGCATAGCTGAGTAATAGCTACTTTTAGGTTATCACTGTTGAGTAAATCGCTTATAACTTGGAAACTATTGCATTTAGAGTATTTTGTTTCAATATGTTATTCACCTACTTTGGGATCAGCTATAACATAGTGAAGTTTCAGATCTGTGGCTCATTGCATAGCTGAGTAATAGCTACTTTGAAGTTCTCACTATTGAGTAAATCGGTTGTAATTGGAAAACTATTGCATTTAGAGAATTTCGTATAAATATGTTATTCAGCTACTTTTGGGTCAGCTATAACATAGTAAAATTTCAGACCTGTAGCTCATGGCATAGCTGAGTAATAGCTACTTTTAGGTCATCACTATTGAGTAAATCAGTTGTAACTTGAAAACTATTGCATTTACGGTATTTTGCTTAAATATGTTGTTCACCTACTTTTGGGTCAGCTATAACATAGTAAAATTTCAGACCTGTAGCTCATTGCATAGCTGAGTAATAACTACTTTGAGGTTCTCACTATTGAGTAAATCAGTTGTAATTGCAAAACTATTGCATTTAGAGAATTTAGTATAAATATGTTATTCAGCTACTTTTGGGTCAGCTATAACATAGTAAAATTTCAGACCTGTAGCTCATGGCATAGCTGAGTAATAGCTACTTTTAGGTCATCACTATTGAGTAAATCAGTTGTAACTTGAAAACTATTGCATTTACAGTATTTTGCTTAAATATGTTGTTCACCTACTTTTGGGTCAGCTATAACATAGTAAAATTTCAGACCTGTAGCTCATGGCATAGCTGAGTAATAGCTACTTTTAGGTTATCACTGTTGAGTAAATTGCTTATAACTTGGAAATTATTGCATTTAGAGTATTTTGTTTCAATAAGTTATTCACCTATTTTGGGATCAGCTATAACATAGTGAAGTTTCAGATCTGTGGCTCATTGCATAGCTGAGTAATAGCTACTTTGAAGTTCTCACTATTGAGTAAATCGGTTGTAATTGCAAAACTATTGCATTTAGAGAATTTCGTATAAATATGTTATTCAGCTACTTTTGGGTCAGCTATAACATAGTAAAATTTCAGACCTGTAGCTCATGGCATAGCTGAGTAATAGCTACTTTTAGGTCATCACTATTGAGTAAATCAGTTGTAACTTGAAAACTATTGCATTTACAGTATTTTGCTTTTTTCATAGCTACAATATGCTGAGTAAGTTGGGTGCCTGTCTCAATAGCTAAGTGAGTAATAGCTACTTTTGGGCTTTTCAGTAACTTCCATCATGAGTAGAATCACTTGTAACTTAAAAACTATTGCATTTAGAGAATTTCGTATAAATATGTTATTCAGCTACTTTTGGGTCAGCTATAACATAGTAAAATTTCAGACCTGTAGCTCATGGCATAGCTGAGTAATAGCTACTTTTAGGTTATCACTGTTGAGTAAATCGCTTATAACTTGAAAACTATTGCATTTAGAGAATTTCGTATAAATATGTTATTCAGCTACTTTTGGGTCAGCTATAACATAGTAAAATTTCAGACCTGTAGCTCATTGCATAGCTGAGTAATAGCTACTTTTAGGTTATCACTGTTGAGTAAATCGCTTATAACTTGGAAACTATTGCATTTAGAGTATTTTGTTTCAATAAGTTATTCACCTATTTTGGGATCAGCTATAACATAGTGAAGTTTCAGATCTGTGGCTCATTGCATAGCTGAGTAATAGCTACTTTGAAGTTCTCACTATTGAGTAAATCGGTTGTAATTGGAAAACTATTGCATTTAGAGAATTTCGTATAAATATGTTACTCAGCTACTTTTGGGTCAGCTATAACATAGTAAAATTTCAGACCTGTAGCTCATGGCATAGCTGAGTAATAGCTACTTTTAGGTCATCACTATTGAGTAAATCAGTTGTAACTTGAAAACTATTGCATTTACAGTATTTTGCTTAAATATGTTGTTCACCTACTTTTGGGTCAGCTATAACATAGTAAAATTTCAGACCTGTAGCTCATTGCATGGCTGAGTAATAACTACTTTGAGGTTCTCACTATTGAGTAAATCAGTTGTAATTTCAAAACTATTGCATTTAGAGAATTTAGTATAAATATGTTATTCAGCTACTTTTGGGTCAGCTATAACATAGTAAAATTTCAGACCTGTAGCTCATGGCATAGCTGAGTAATTGCTACTTTTAGGTTATCACTGTTGAGTAAATCACTTATAACTTGAAAACTATTGCATTTAGAGTATTTTGTTGCAATATGTTATTCACCTATTTTGGGGTCAGCTATAACATAGTGAAGTTCCAGACCTGTGGCTCATTGCATAGCTGAGTAATAGCTACTTTGAAGTTCTCACTGTTGAGTAAATCATTGTATCCAACCTGTAGGAAATCATGGGCTGGGAATCTATTAATATGGTCCGATTTGACCTTGGAACCCTCCTTCAAGGTCAAATGAGGATAGCCAAACATAAAAGTGCTTATAACTCGCTTATTATTGGTCCTAGAGGTTGGAATGAAAACCAACCTATAGAAAATCTTGAGCTGGGAATTTTTTGGTGTGGTCGGATTTCACCTTGGACCCCTCCTTCCAGGTCAAACGAAGATAGCCAAACTTAAAGTGCTTATAACTCGCGTATTATTGGTCTTGGAGGTTTGGGATGGTAAACCAACATATAGGAAATCATGGGCTGGGATTCTTTTGGTGTGGTCAGATTTGACCTGGGACCCCTCCTTCAAGGTCAATTGAGGATAGCCAAACTTACAATTGCTTAGAACTCGCTTATTATTGGTCCTACAAGTTTGGGATGGTAAACAAGCTACAGGAAATCATGGGCTGGGAATTTTTTTGTGTGGTCGGATTTGACCTTGGACCCCCTCCTTCAAGGTCAAACAAGGATAGTCAAACTTAAAAAGTGCCTATGACTCAATTATTATTGGTCCGAGAGGTTTGGGATGGTAAACCATCCTAAATTCTTTGGCTGGGAATCTTTTGGTATGGTCAGATTTGACCTTTGGACCCCTTCTTCATGGTCGAACGAGGATATTGCATTTATAGTATTTCTTTAAATATTTTTAACCTACTTTTTACACTTAAACAATTACCTTGTTACTTTATTTCATAATACCATTTGCAGGGCACAACTTTTTTGTCCTTTTCTTCTGTCAGCTTCGGAATATCTTTCGAACATGCTGTTCAGTTACCATTTACTGTATTTCTGTACAGCCCTTTCCCTGATAATTATGCTTTCCTCTCATTATCACCATCACAAATCAAAAACATTCAGTCAGCTGACACAGTGCCCGTTCACGGGCACTCTCCTCTTGTTTAACATTACAATAGGATTTGATGTTCTGTCAGCAGAATTTTAAATTCTGTCAACAGAACTTCAAATCCATTTAAACAAATCAAATACAAGGATTGGAACTTCTGTCGACCGAATTTGAAATTCTGTCAAATTGGAAGTTCTGTCACGACTCACGACATATTCATAGGAATATATGTAGAAAGGTATAAAAAGAATGTTTGCATTTCATATGCTATTGCTTGCTAATGGTTAGAAAAAAAATTTAAGAATTAATAAATAAGAAAGATTTTTAGCTATATTCTGAAGCACTTTTTCAAGAGGCAAACTTGGAGTCATAAGTTCTTAATTTAGTATATGGTCATTGTTGTTACTGTATCTTGTGTTAGTTATATCAAAAGTTATGATCACAGGTTATCTGAGTGTTAAAAATTTAAATCCAATTTTCTTTGAGATCAACTTTAAAAATAGCAAAAAAAGTACTCGGGGATGAGTTAGGTATTACTTTTCTCATTGATGTTTGCAGTTGTGAGTAGGGCAGGGTCAGTAACACCGGTATCTCGGTATCAAGACCAATTAACTTCAACACCATGACAACACTTTACAGTCGGTATTTTGAATGCCAGTATATAATATTGTGAGAAAACGAAAAGTATTGGAAACAAACCTCAGATCTTAAGAAATTACAAATTTTATCCCATATTTTTTATATAGTTTAGCACTTTTGTAGTGATTTCTTTCAGAACTGCAATGTTTTCTTTTCGCGAATTTTACTTTCAGTTGGTGGGCGTATTGGGGATATACTAGAGCGCAATTTCTTCTTTCTGTATCAGTACGTTTTTGCACTGGCGGGATACTGAAATTGAAAATCTGCTACCGACCCTGCCCTAATCACTACTATGTAATTTATTGTAAGTTAGGTATTAATTTTCTCATTGATGTTTGTAATAGTGAGTAGGTAATTTATTGTAAGGCCTCACATGAAACAAGGCCACTGCCGCAGCGGTTATCTCCCGCCTTAGAATCAGTAAAAATGGAGAACTAAAGGAGATTTAAGGCCTTTGAAGTAAGATGACCCCACTTGACATTGAAGAAGGGGTCAAAGGTAAAAGTCAGCAATTTGAAAATAGTCTCAGGCCTTGACTTGGTATAAGTTGTTTTCACATTTGGAACCCCTAGTAGCAATGATAAGGGAGATATAAGGCCTTTTAATAGGATAATCCCATCTAACATGTGATATGACGGCCATTTTGTTTTTGAAACGAGGCTAAATTACTATCAGGCTAACTTTCCTAGCCATATGTATTTTGCACATATTTAATTAAGCTAGCTGCAATATTTCACATTTTAGAGCACCTTTATGATTTTTAAATAATTGGCTATGGTGGCTATTTTGTTTTTCAAAATAAGCCAAAAATTTTTCTCAGGCATAACATTTGAAGGCCAGGAGTTTTGATGGTCTGTCTTTATATTCTGAAGCCATAGCACCAATAATAAGGGAGAAATAAGGATGTTTTAGTGCGACGACCTCATTTAACCTTGAAGCAGGGGTCAAAGGTCAAATTCAACACCTGGAAAAGATTCCCTGTCCATGTCTTCCTACAAGTTGTTTTCATATTCCAAACCTCTTGGAGCAATATTTGGGGAGATATATGGCCTTTTTAATAGGATAACCTGTCATTAAACATGTGATATGGCGACCATTTTGTTTTTTGAACTAGGCCAAAATTACTATCAGGCTAGTTTTTCTAGCCATATAGCTTTTGTGCAAATTTGAAGATGCTAGCTGGAATATTTCAAGATTTAGAGGACCTTTATGATTTTCAAACAATTAGCTATGGCGGCCATTTTGTTTTTCAAAATGAGGCTAAAATTTTGCAGAGACAGGTTTTCATAGCCATAAACATTCCCTGCAAATTTGGTGAAGATATCTTTATAAATGAATGAGATATTAAGGTTTATGCAAAAACGTGACGGACGTACGGAAGGCGTTTTATAATCTCCCAACCTCGGCCTTCGGCGCCAGGCGGGAGATAATAACAAAAAAGTGCTTGGGGGTGTGTTAGGTATTAACTTTCTAATTGATGTTTGCAGTAGTGAGTAGGTAATGTATTCTAAGGCCTCACATGGAAGAATAGTACAATTGCCCTGATTGCAAGAAATAAGTGCTCAGGGATGAGTTAGGTATTAACTTGCTGAAAGATGTTTGCAATTATAACATAATATATTTTAACACAGTTTATGTTTACAATAAAGTAATGAAAATAAGCTTTTTAAGCGTCCCGCAAGGGACGCTTGTTTGTGTATGGGAGAGCTTCCGGCTCCGCCGGCTCCGCATTTTGTTTTCCTTATAACTCTGTAACCGTTAGGCGGATTCTTTTCAAATTTGGCAGGTTTAGGCAGTAGCCTTGGGGATTTTTTTTGAATATGCTGCAGTGACATTTCAACCAATCAGAGAGGTCACATGACCAAAAATGTCTTTTTTCGATGGGGAAGCTTGTCCGGATGATAACTTGAAAGGAATTTTATCAATTCACCTGAAACTTGGCAAATACATTCATTCTATTAAAATCTGGAAATCATTAGATTTTGGCATTGATTGGTCAAGAAATGGCCGAGTAATTAATGATTAATTAACCATTACGAATTTTCCAAATAAGGAAAACACAAAAATGCTTATATCTCGAAAACCGTGCTAGATAGAGCGATTTCGACGAAATTTTTGACCCGCAGGGTATCTCTGCGGAATAGTTTTCTCAATTTTCAAAAAATTTTTGTCTCGCCCAAAATGGCGGCCATTTTGAATATTCGAAATTTTCGCAAAAATTGCAAAACACAAAAATGCTTATATCTCAAAAAAACCATGCTAGATAGAGCAATTTCGACAAAATTTTTGACCCGCAGGATATCTCTGCGGAGTACTTTTTGCAAAAATTGCAAAACACAAAAATGCTTATATCTCGAAAACCGTGCTAGATAGAGCGATTTCGACGAATTTTTTGACCCACAGGGTATCTCTGCAGAGTAGTTATCCCAATTTTGAAAAAATTTTTGTCTCGCCAAAAATGGCGGCCATTTTGAATTTTCGAATTTTTCGCAAAAATTGCAAAACATAAAAATGGTTATCTCGAAAACCCTGCTAGATAGAGCGATTTCGACGAAATTTTTGACCCACAGGGTATATCTGCAGAGTAGCCATGCCAATTTTCAAAAAAATTTTGTCTCGCCAAAAATGGCGGCCATTTTGAATTTTCGAATTTTTCGCAAAAATTGCAAAACATAAAAATGCTTATATCTCAAAAACCCTGCTAGATAGAGCGATTTCGACGAAATTTTTGACCCACAGGGTATCTCTGCAGAGTAGCCATGCCAATTTTCAAACAAAAAATTTCTCTCAAAAAATGGCGGCCATTTTGAATTTTCGAATTTTTCGCAAAATTGCAAAACACAAAAATGCTTATATCTCGAAAACCGTGCTAGATAGAGCGATTTCGACGAAATTTTTGACCCACTGGGTATCTCTGCAGAGTAGCCATGCCAATTTTCAAAAAAATTTTGTCTTGCCAAAAATGGCGGCCATTTTGAATTTTCGAATTTTTGCGCAAAAATTGCAAAACACAAAAATGCTAATATTTCGAAAACCGTGCTAGATAGAGCGATTTCGACGAAATATTTTATCTTCAGGGTATCTCTGCAGAGCAGCTATCCCAAAGAGCTTTCACTTGGTGAAGTTTCAGACCCATAGCTAATTGCTCACCTACTCAAAAAGAGTAAATGCGAATTACCTCTAAAAGTATTGCAGATGGCCAATTTTTCTCAAATAACTCATTCACCTACTTTTGGAAGAGCTTTCACATGGTGAAGTTTCAGACCCATAGCCAATTACTCACCTACTCAAAATGAGTAAATGCGAATTATCTCTAAAAGTATTGCAGATAGCCAATTTTTCTCAAATAACTCATTCACCTACTTTTGGGAGAGCTTTCACATGGTGAAGTTTCAGACCCATAGCTAATTATTTACCTACTCAAAATGAGTAAATGCTAATTATCTGTAAAAGTATTGCGGATACCCAATTTTTATCAAATAACTCATTCATCTACTTGTGGGAGAGCTTTCACATGGTGAAGTTTCAGACCCATAGCTAATTACTCACCTACTCAAAATGAGTAAATGTGAATTATCTCTAAAAGTATTGCAGATAGCCAATTTTTCTCAAATAACTCATTCACCTACTTTTGGGAGAGCTTTCACTTGGTGAAGTTTCAGACCCATAGCTAATTACTCACCTACTCAAAATGAGTAAATGCGAATTATCTCTAAAAGTATTGCAGATAGCCAATTTTTCTCAAATAACTCATTCACCTACTTTTGGGAGAGCTTTCACTTGGTGAAGTTTCAGACCCATAGCTAATTACTCACCAACTCAAAATGAGTAAATGCGAATTATCTCTAAAAGTATTGCAGATAGCCAATTTTTGTCAAATTAATCATTCACCTACTTTTGGGAGAGCTTTCACTTGGTGAAGTTTCAGACCCATAGCTAATTACTCACCTACTCAAAATGAGTAAATGCGAATTATCTCTAAAAGTATTGCAGATAGCCAATTTTTCTCAAATAACTCATTCACCTACTTTTGGGAGAGCTTTCACTCTGTGAAGTTTCAGACCCATAGCTAATTACTCACCTACTCAAAATGAGTAAATCCGAATTATCTCTAAAAGTATTGCAGATAGCCAATTTTTCTCAAATAACTCATTCACTTACTTTTGGCAGAGCTTTCACTTGGTGAAGTTTCAGACCCATAGCTAATTACTCACCTACTGAAAATGAGTAAATGTGAATTATCCTAAAAGTATTGCAGATAGCCAATTTTTCTCAAATAACTCATTCACCTACTTTTGGGAGAGCTTTCACTTGGTGAAGTTTCAGACCCATAGCTAATTACTCACCTACTCAAAATGAGTAAATGCGAATTATCTCTAAAAGTATTGCAGATAGCCAATTTTTCTCAAATAACTCATTCACCTACTTTTGGGAGAGCTTTCACTTGGTGAAGTTTCAGACCCATAGCTGATTACTCACCTACTCAAAATGAGTAAATGCGAATTATCTCTAAAAGTATTGCAGATAGCCAGTTTTTCTCAAATTAATCATTCACCTACTTTTGGGAGAGCTTTCACTTGGTGAAGTTTCAGACCCATAGCTAATTACTCACCTACTCAAAATGAGTAAATGCGAATTATATGTAAAAGTATTGCAGATAGCCAATTTTTCTCCAATAACTCATTCACCTACTTTTGGGAGAGCTTTCACTTGGTGAAGTTTCAGACCCATAGCTAATTACTCACCTACTCAAAATGAGTAAATGCGAATTATCTCTAAAAGTATTGCAGATAGCCAATTTTTCTCAATTTAATCATTCACCTACTTTTGGGAGAGCTTTCACTTGGTGAAGTTTCAGACCCATAGCTAATTACTCGTCTACTCAAAATGAGTAAATGCGAATTATCTCTAAAAGTATTGCAGATAGCCAATTTTTCTCAAATAACTCATTCACCTACTTTTGGGAGAGCTTTCACTTGGTGAAGTTTCAGACCCATAGCAAATTACTCACCTACTCAAAATGAGTAAATGCGAATTATCTCTAAAAGTATTGCAGATAGCCAATTTTTCTCAAATAACTCATTCACCTACTTTTGGCAGAGCTTTCACTTGGTGAAGTTTCAGACCCATAGCTAATTATTCACCTACTCAAAATGAGTAAATGTGAATTATCTCTAAAAGTATTGCAGATAGCCAATTTTTCTCAAATAACTCATTCACCTACTTTTGGGAGAGCTTTCACTCTGTGAAGTTTCAGACCCATAGCTATTTATTCACCTACTCAAAATGAGTACATGCTAATTATCTGTAAAAGTATTGCGGATACCCAATTTTTATCAAATACTCATTCATCTACTTGTGGGAGAGCTTTCACATGGTGAAGTTTCAGACCCATAGCTAATTACTCACCTACTCAAAATGAGTAAATGTGAATTATCTCTTAATAGTATTGCAGATAGCCAATTTTTCTCAAATAACTCATTCACCTACTTTTGGAAGACCTTTGACACACGAAAATGAAAAATTGTGAATATCTCGGAAAAGCTATTTCTTCTGCTTTAATGCTCGGCGGGAGATACACACCACGGCAGTGGTCTTGACAAAAATTTTTGTCTCCCCAAAAATGGTGGCCATTTTGAATTTTCAAAGTTTTTGCAAAACACAAAAATGCTTATATCTCGAAAACCGTGCTATATGGAGTGAACTCAACAAAATTTTGGACCTGGTGGGTATCTCTGCAGAGTAGCCATGCCAATTTTCAAAATATTTTTGTCTCGCCAAATATAGCGGACATTTTTCATTTTTTTTATTTTTTGCAAAACACAAAAATGCTTATATCTTGAAAACCGTGCTAGATAGAGCAGACTGCACTGACTTTGGTTGCCACAACAGTATAAGGCTAGAAACGAAGCATTTTCTTAATACTTTAGCACTCACCTTTATATCCTTTTTGGGACGCTTTGTTTTTGCTATGCAAAAACATTATCTTTTTTTTTTGTGAGCGATCCTCTAGTTTTAATTTTTTTTTTTTTTTTTTTTTTTTTTTTGTGTAAGGTAAATAGTATCCATCAGTGTATTCAAATACTTTTCAAAAGTATTCATAAATGTATTCAAATACATTTTAAAAGTATTTGTAAATGTATTTGAATACTTTTCAGAAGTATTCATATTAGAATACTTTGGTAAATGATGTATTCGTATTCATGAACTTAGAAAGTATTCTTGTTCGTATTCGAATACTTTTCAAAGTATTCACCCCAGGCCTGCTTTGCAGTACTGTCAATCAAACCTAAATGTATGGAGTTCCCAGAACTTCATCGGTATTAAAAACATTAGTACAAAAAGATAAGTTTGAGTCTCAGCCACTTTTCTTCCGGTTTCTGAAAGTGAAGTTCTTAACTTTATTAAAGAATCTCGTGTTAAAATATGCTCATTAGACTCTTGAAGTACCTTTCTTGTTAAAGACATATAGACATTCACCTTCCATCAATAACCATATTAGTCCATCTATCCTTTCAAAATGGTGTTTTTCTAAAACCCTCGAAAAGTGCCATAGTCCTGTTTCTTATCAAAAAGACTTTCTTTGTCAGAGGCAGATCTTGAAAAATTAATGTCTGACTTGTTTGAATTAAATGTCGGTGTTCCTCAAGGCTCTGTTCTAGGCCCTCTGTTGTTTTCCCTATATATCACATACCATTAGTCAATTGATTGCTAAATATATGGATGTGTGACTGCTGTGATGTATCATTTCTATGCAGATGACACCCAGCTGTTCATTCATCTATCTCCCGGAAATTTTGCAAATTCTTTTCATCAGCTCAAAGCCTGTTTGAATGACAATGGATTTTTGGGAAGAGACTCAAACTAAATCCTAAAACACTGAATTCATAGTCTTGGACTCTATGGATAGGTAAAGCTGGCTCAAGGATTCCGTCCCTGTCAATATCTTCGGAAATTGTCTCTCTCCAACTGATATTGTTCATAATCTGGGTGTATTGTTTGACTCAAAAGTTTTGTTTTGCTAATCAAGTCACTTATATGATCAAATCCTAATTTGATAATCTGTGTGATTTACTTCAGATGCTTTCTCTCCTTTGATGTCTCAGCCATTGTTGCAAATACATTGGTCAGTAGCCATCTGGATTAGTCCAATTCTCTGTTTCGTAGTTTGTCATCCAAAAATATCACAAGGGCCCAGAATATCCAAAATTGTTTGGCACGCTTTGTCAGTGGTGCATTCATATTTACTCATATTACTCCAAGTCTTAAGTCTAATCGGTGGCTGCTTGTAAAGCAGCAAATCATGCTCAAAATCTTGGTACTAGCATACCAGTAACAGGCCACTGGAAAGCCAAAATATTTTTCTCCATATTTGTCTTAGTATCTGCTATTAAAACAGGATGGGACAATCCAGAGAAGATGTCTCTTCAGGTTATTCTTTATAGTTCCTCATTTCATAAGTCAAAAGGTAATTGTATCCCCGACGCGAAGCGGGGATACTATGGATTCATCATCGTTGTCGTCCGCGTCCGCAGAGATTTCTTGTTAGCGACCTACAGTCCACATTTCTTTCCGGATTTCTTTCATATTTGGCAGGTGACTTGATATGGTAGAGGACTCGCCACCCTATCTTTTTGGTAGGCTTTATGTCTAAATTAGGCCTGTGGTAGACAAAAATGTCTAAAATGTGGAATATTGCTTGTTAACGACCTACAGTCCACATTTCTTTCCAGATTTCTTTCATATTTGGCAGGTGGCTTGGTATGCTAGAGGACTCGCCACCCTATCTTTTTGGTAGGCTTTATGTCTAAATTAGGCCTGTGGTAGATAAAAATTTCTAAAATGCATTAAAAGTCATGAAATCATGCACTAAATCACTTATAACTTGAAAAGTGTTGCATTTAGAGCATTTTGTTAAAATATGTTATTCAGATACTTTTTTCATAGCTACAACGTGGTGAGTAACTTGGGTGTCTGTCTCAATAGCTAAGTGAGTAATAGCTACTTTTGGGCTTTTCAGTAACTTCCATCATGAGTAAAATCAATTGTAACTTGAAAACTATTGCATTTACAGAATTTTGTATAAATATGTTATTCAGCTACTTTTATGCCAGCTATAACATAGTAAAATTTCAGACCTGTAGCTCATGGCATAGCTGAGTAATACCTACTTTTAGGTTATCACTGTTGGGTAAATTACTTATAACTTCAAAAGTATTACATTTAGAGTATTTTGTTTCAATATATTATTCACCTATTTCGGAGTCAGCTATAACATAGTGAAGTTCCAGACCTGTGGCTCATTGCATAGCTGAGTAATAGCTACTTTGAAGTTCACACTGTTGAGTAAATCAGTTGTAATTGGAAAAGTATTGCATTTACAGAAATTTGTGTAAATATGTTATTCAGCTACTTTTGGGTCAGCTATAACATAGTGAAATTACAGACCTGTAGCTCATGGCACAACTGAGCAATAGCTATTTTCAGGTACTGACTGTTGAGTAAATGACTTGTAACTTGAAAAATAGTGCATTTGGAGTATTTTGTTAAAATATGTTGTTCGCCTACTTTTGGGTCAGCTATAACGTCGTGAAATTACAGACTTATAGCTCATGGCATAGCTGAGCAATAGCTATTTTCAGGTTGTCACTATTGAGTAAATCAGTTGTAACTTGAAAACTATTGCATTTACAGTATTTTGCTTAAATATGTTGTTCACCTAATTTTGGGTCAGCTATAACATAGAAAAAATTCAGACATGTAGCTCATTGCATAGCTGAGTAATAGCTACTTTGACGTTATCACTGTTGAGTAAATCAGTTATAACGTGAAAACTATTACATTTACAGTATTTTGTTTAAATATGTTATTCAAAATAAAAAAAAATATTATAGCTAGCCTTCTCAAGTTTGCAAAGTATATTACAGGGTGCACCACAGTACTCTATTAGTAGGCTTTATGTCTAAATTAGGCCTGTGGCTAAATTACTTGCCTACTAAAAATGAGTAATTCTGCATTTTCTCTAAAAGTATTTCAGATAGCAAATTTTTCTTAAATAACTCATTCACCTACTTTTGGGAGAGCTTTCACATGCTGAAGTTCCAGACCTGTAGGTAATTACGCACCTACTCAAAATGAGTAAATGCGAATTATCTCTAAAAGTATTGCAGATAGCCAATTTTTGTCAAATAACTCCTTCACCTACTTTTGGGAGAGCTTTCACTTGGTGAAGTTTCAGACCCGTAGGTAATTACTCACCTACTCAAAATGAGTAAATGCAAATTATCTCTAAAAGTATTGCAGATAGCGAATTTTTGTCAAATAACTCCTTCACCTACTTTTGGGAGAGCTTTCACTTGGTGAAGTTTCAGACCTGTAGGTAATTACTCACCTACTCAAAATGAGTAAATGCAAATTATCTCTAAAAGTATTGCAGATAGCCAATTTTTGTCAAATAACTCCTTCACCTACTTTTGGGAGAGCTTTCACTTGGTAAAGTTTCAGACCCGTAGGTAATTACTCACCTACTCAAAATGAGTAAATGCAAATTATCTCTAAAAGTATTGCAGATAGCGAATTTTTGTCAAATAACTCCTTCACCTACTTTTGGGAGAGCTTTCACTTGGTGAAGTTTCAGACCTGTAGGTAATTACTCACCTACTCAAAATGAGTAAATGCAAATTATCTCTAAAAGTATTGCAGATAGCCAATTTTTGTCAAATAACTCCTTCACCTACTTTTGGGAGAGCTTTCACTTGGTAAAGTTTCAGACCCGTAGGTAATTACTCACCTACTGAAAATGAGTTGCAGATAGCGAATTTTTGTCAAATAACTCCTTCACCTACTATTGGGAGAGCTTTCACTTGGTGAAGTTTCAGACCTGTAGGTAATTACTCACCTACTCAAAATGAGTAAATGCAAATTATCTCTAAAAGTATTCCAGATAGCCAATTTTTGTCAAATAACTCCTTCACCTACTTTTGGGAGACCTTTCACTTGGTGAAGTTTCAGACCTGTAGCTAATTATTCACCTACCCAAAATGAGTAAATGCTAATTATCTATAAAAGTATTGCAGATATCCAATTTTTTATCAAATAACTCATTCATCTACTTTTGGGAGAGCTTTCACATGGTGAAGTTCCAGACCCGTAGGTAATTACTCACCTACTGAAAATGAGTAAATTCGAATTATCTCTAAAAGTATTGTAGATAGCCAATTTTTCTCAAATAACTCATTCGCCTACTTTGGAAAGAGCTTTCACTTGGTGAAGTTTCAGACCCGTAGCTAATTATTCACCTACTCAAAATGAGTAAATGCGAATTATCTCTAAAAGTATTGCAGATAGCCAGTATTTCTCAAATAACTCATTAATATGAAAACAACTTATAGGAAGTCATGGGCTGCAAATCTTTTCATGTGGTCAGATTTGACCTTGGGCCCCTCCTGCTTATTATTGGTCCTAGAGGTTTGCAATGTGAAAACGACTTATAGGAAATCATAGACTGCGAATCTTTTGATGTGGTCAGACTTCACCTTGGGCCCCTGCTACAGGGTCAAATAAGGGTAGCCAAACTTAAAAGTGCTTTCAGCTTGCTTATTAACGAAAAATGCTTTTTATCTTCTAAACTATGTTAGTTGGCCTTTGTCTGTGGATACATCCAGCATCTGGCCACAGATGCGTCCTTTTTCTAGTTTTAACAATTGTTTCTCCTGTGATGCTCCAAAACTTTGGAATGATTTGCCATTGCAAATTCAAACTGCTCCTAATCTTTCATGTTTCAAAAGATGACTAAAATGTATCTGTTTCATAAGTCTTTCCCACCCTAGTGTTTGAAAACTGAACACCGATCATCTCTGTGGTTAAAACCCTTATCACGTTTCATGACTTTTTAATGTTTTGGATGGTGTGCCTTAAGCCCTTGGATACCTGATGTCTGATACACTAAAGTTTTTGTAATATTTTATATATTCTTACTTCCAGTTTAACTGATGGTCATGTTATTTTTGCTATCAGAGATGGACCATCAAGTGTATCTCTTGTATGAATTTTGTCTCAATATATACTGCACTCAAGTTTAATGTACTTTAAATAAATATATGTGTGCATATATGTGTTCTTATAGATCAGAAAAGAGTTTGAGGCTGCTGGCATTGTTTTAACAGAAAATGGAAAACCTAAGAAGAAGAAGACTAAAACCAAAGGCAAAATGAGTTTAGATGAGTTTCAAAAGTTAGAAGAATCTACTGTTCCAAGGCCTAAACAAAATGGTAATATTCTGGTTTATAATGAGTTAATTGAGATAGAAAAAATATATATATTACCCATTGTCATAAACTCTCTAAGGCTGTGTTTAGGTGTTTAAACAAGTAGATGGAAGCATTGAAGTCAGACAAATAGTAAACCAAATGTTGTGGAATTTAATAGAGGAGACTTCAGTGTCTTAATTATAGAACAGTTGATTTAATTAAGGTTAAAGTCTGTTGGAAAAAAAGGTTGTCAAGTGTGTCTTATTCTGAGAAAAAAATTCCCGGTCATTAACTTTAGCAGTGGGGTAAAAACGATGTCAATGTGGCCATTAAAATCAGTTCACAATGCCATTTGAAGATTGTCCAAGCATTCCTAAAAGAGTAAGGTAACACATTATTTGGAGTAGGGAATCAGCAAAAGAGTGGTTTTCTTCAGATAAATAACCACAATTTTCACCCTATAGCCTTTAAAGGCTGTGCTGTTGTTTCACCCATGGCATCTGGCTGGATGGCCAGGTAAACGCCGGCAAAAATCTTGTCCAGGCTGTATCTCAGAAACCAAGAGGTGTTGGAAGTTAATACATGGGGACATTTTCAGGGGGTTTTGGTGTGCAACTTGATTTAATGTTTGACATTACTGCAGTGACCTTGACTTTTGAAAAACTTGTCCAATCTATATCTTAAAATTCAGAAGGTGTAGGAAGTTGTTATCCGGCTTGGATATTGATTGGGGATTGAAAGTTTGAAACATATTTTGTGTGAGATTGGTGTGGCATTAAACCTTGCCTCTGCTAGAATGACTTCTACTACCACATTTGAGACATTTCTCCTACCACAAAGCTATTTCTGCCACTGAAGGCTGTGGTCAGGAGATTATAAAACGCCTTTCGTGCGTGTGTGCGTGCGTCAGTCTGTCTGTCTGTCTGTTCGTCACATTTTTGCATAAACCTTAATATATCATTTATTTATAAAGATATCTATATGTTTATGTCTATGAAAACCTGTCTGTGCAAAATTTTGGCCTTATTTTTGAAAAATATAATGGCGGCCATATCCAATTGTTTGAAAATCATAAAGGTGCTCTAAATCTCCAAATAATCCAGCTAGCTTAGTCAGATTTGCACAAAGGATATATGGCTAGAAAAGCTAGCCTGATAGTAATTTTACTTAGTTCTAAAAACAAAATGGCCACCATATCACATGTTTAATGTCAAATGGGTTTATCCTATTAAAAGGGCCTTGTATCTCCCCTAATATTGCTCCTAGAGGTTTGGAATGTGAAACAACTTGTAGGAAGTCATGGCCTTGGAATCTTTTCCAGGTGTTGAATTTGGCCTTCAAGGTTAAATGGGGTCATCACACTAAAACGTCCTTATTAAGCGTCCCGCGAGGGACACTTGTTTGCATATTGGAGGAATTCGCGCGGAAGGGTCCGACGTATCCGCCGGCTCCACAAGTTTGCCTACCTGTAGCGTCTTTACTAGTGGATGGAATTTCTTCAAACTTGGCACATATACTAGTAATTAGTAGTCCTGGGAAAATTTTCTGAATTTGGTGACATGACATTTCAACCGATCAGAGAAGTCACATGACCAAAAACAGGATTTTCCTTGTTCGGATAACTTAAGAAGCGTTTAAAATATTCACCTGAAATTTGATATATGGATGCATGGTATACAGATCTGCAAATGATTAGATTTTGCTAAACTTCCATTAAAAAATGGCTAATTAATTAAGCATTAAAATTTTTATTAACGAGGAAAATACAAATCCCTTGATAACTTCTAAACCATGCGAGATAGAGTGATTTCGACAAAACTTTTGACCACAGGGTATCTCTGCTAAGTACTCTGCTCAATTCCAAAAAAAAAAAAAATTAGTCTCTCCAAAAATGGCGGCCATTTTGAATTTTGTAATTTTTGACAAAAATGGTGAAACTTAAAATTGCTTGTATCTCCTAAACCGTGCGAGATAGAGCGATTTCGGCGAAATTTTTTGTCCATAGGGTATATATGCAAGATACTCTGCTCAATTTTCAAAAATTTTTCCTCTTTCCAAAAATGGCGGCCATTTTGAATTTTCAAATTTTATGGTAAAACTTAAATCTTTTGCCTTAAAAATTTTGGCCTTATTTTGAAGAACAAAATGGCCACCATAGCTAGTGATGGGAATCAGACTTGAAAATCAGAAGTCATGTTCTTTTGCAGGAGGGTTGCCACAAAAGAAAGGTAAATCCCGAGCATCAAAGATCAATAAAATCTGTGAAAGGTGTTTGCTGTGTAAATCCATTGAGTTCTGTACAAAATGTCACAAATGTCCCACCTGTTGTACCAAATCTGCCTGTAGGGGCCAGATTACACCAGTTTTGGAAAAAAATGGGCAGCCCTAGGTGTCAGCCCCAAATTACTAGCAGTCCTCAGAGAAGGTTACATTCTACCCTTCCGGTACCGGCCCAACCTAACAAGAAAACCCACAATAACAAGCTGTTATGTAAATCCTCACAGGAACAGCTACCTGTTGGAGGCATTGCATCAGCTGTTAGACAAAAATGCTGTAGAGTTGGTTCAAAATCCACAGTCCCTGGGGTTTTACAACCGGTTATTTCTGGTACCCAAACCCAACAACTGGTGGCGACCTATCTTGGACCTGAGCATACTGAACAATTATCTGAAAACACAGTCGTTCAAAATGGAGACTCCAGAGACTATACGGACCTCCCTCCAGGCAGGCGAGTGGGTAACCTCCATAGATTTCAAAGACGCATACTTCCATATACCAATAAACAGCCAGTCCAGGAAGTACATGCGTTTTCAGGTCCAGGACAAGATTTATCAATTCAAGACACAACCCTTTGGTCTTTCCACAGCCCCCATGGAGTTTACACTGGTGGTGAAAGAGGTCAAATTTCTGGCAGTGAAGCAGGGTATAAGAATCCACCAGTACCTAGACGACTGGTTGGTCAGAGCCAGATCCCACCAAACTTGTCTACAACACACACAAACCTTGGTAGCTCTCTGTCGAGAATTGGGCTGGTTAGTAAACAAGGAAAAATCAGAGCTGGAACCCACACAGCTCTTCAACTTTGTAGGTTACTAGTTCGATCTGAAAAACGACAGGGTTCGCCCAACCCCAGAACGTTGGTAAGCCCTACAGACAAAGATACAGGACATTATGTCAAGTCCAGTGTGTCCGGTCCGGATTTAATGTCCTTGATCGGTTTACTGACTGCCACAGAGAAACAGGTACATCTGGGCCATTTACATATGAGACCCATACAGTGGCATCTCAAAAACAATTGGAGAGTGCCAGAAACACTGGAAAAGGCCATCCCCATTCCCAAGTCACTCCACCCACATCTAGGATGGTGGCTGGAGGAAAGCAATGTGATCACAGGTCAACCATTACATCCACTAAAACATGCTCAACAGATGCATCAAAAGAAGGGTGGGGCGCTCACTTAAACGAGCACATGGCAAGGGGAAACTGGTCACTTCAAGAAAGCAAACTGTACATAAACTATCTAGAGTTAAAAGCAGTTCTCCTGGCCTTAAAAGCATTTCAAGCCCTTTGTACCAAAACAACAGTCCTCATAGCTACAGACAACACTACAGTGGTTGCTTACATAAACAAGGAAGGGGGAATGAAGTCGGGCCCCCTGTGTGCCCTACTATGGAGAATTCTGACCTGGTGTACCAGAAAACAGATTACTCTCAAAGCTCGACACATTCCCGGCCATCTGAATGTGATAGCCAACAAACTATCGAGACTGGGCCAGACCATTCAAACCGAATGGTGCCTCAGTCCAGAAATCTTCCAAGCTATATGTCACCGGTGGCACCAACCCACTGTGGACCTGTTTGCCACCAGGTTCAACAACAAGCTACCACAGTTTGTCTCACTGGTTCCAGACCCCCAGGCATGGGCAGTGGATGCTCTCAGCCTGTCATGGGAAGGACTGGATCCTTATGCCTTTCCACCAGCAGCCATCTTGGGCAAAGTGGTAGAGAAGTTACAGGGCTACCCTTGCAGCAGAATCATACTGATTGCACCGGGATGGCCCCTCATACCCTGGTTCTGGGATCTAGTGGAAATGTCCAGCCAGATTCCCCTGTGTCTGCCCAACATACACAATCTAGTGTCTCAGCCATTCAACCAGGCCCTACACAGGAACCTGTCAAATCTGAATCTGCATGCCTGGCTCCTAGAGCCACAGCAGTCAAGGAGCAGGACTTCTCTGAGGCAGTGGCAGCACGGATTGAGGCTCCTCAAAGAGGATCAACCAGATCTGTCTACAGGGATGGGGTCAATGTACTTTGTACTTAAGTACATTTGTACTTAAGTACATTTTTAAAGTACTAAAATGTACTTAAGTACATTTTCAAATTTCAAGTACATGTACTTGAATTGTACTTAAGTACATTTTCAATTTGATGTACTTACAAGTACATTTAAGTCCTTTTTAAGTCCTTTTAGTTTTAAGCAAATTTTCACTAATTTTTCAAAAGTTTGTGTGATTATAACACTTTATAATATGATTATATAATCATTATAATTGAATTAAGGTTTTTCCACATCTTTATTGACAAACATTCATGTAGATTAAATTTTCATTAAAGTTTCACTGATATTTCTGATTCAATTTGAGAACACTCTTTCTTTTAAAAAGTTTACTGTAATTGATAATAATAATGATTCAAATTATTAAAGTTTCAATTCAATGAGCCAATCATGTCTTAAAAAGAGGGACAATTGTTCCAAGATTGCATATTACTTGACCTCTTTAATCCTCTTATAACTGTCCACTTTGAACTTGCCTGATCTCAGTCAATAATATCTACCCTGTATGAATGCTCTTGGTAAATTGCACCTGGGCATTTAAGTTCTTTCAATAGGTCCAAGTTAATCACAAGGACCAGATTAGTCTCTGTGATGTAATTGCTCAGGAATGAGTTTTTCTTTCACCGGCCATTATCTTGTCTGACCACAATAAATACTGTGACAGGGGGATTAACAAGCCACTAACTTTTATGGTATTCACATTGTGTTACCATAATGGCTGCTGTTTTAAAGCATTTTGCGATTCCAGCTAATACTGAAGGAGTGTCAGATCAAAGTGTAAACATTGTACTCAGGTTATAGCAGACAGCACAAAAGTCACTTCAAATTTTGTCAAATATTTGAAGGTGAGGATTAGTTCATTGTTTACTTGTCACTTTTGTTGAATAGCAATTTTGGGTGATAACACTGTATTCCAAAGAAAGACATATATTTCATAAAGGAGAATGTAATACAATGCAAGCTTTCTGGTTTCACTCTCATACTTCAATTTACAAGAACTAGTTAACATAAACTTATTAAAAACATATAATATTATTGTATCAGGCTAACTGGTTACATGTATTTACTTATTTGTCAGTTAGTAAATATCATGTTCTGTAAAATTTTCCAACACCACAACACTTAATTAATTTCTAACTTACAGTGACTTAAAAGCCTAACAGCAAGCTGTGTAATTTTTTTATTTGTTGTATCTATTGTTTTGTGAAATATCTGTTGGGAGAGGTTAATTTATTTAAAACATAATGAATTTGATGGTGTGTTTTATAATTTACTTTGTCATTCACGGATAAAAAGTACTTGTACTTGTACTTAAGTACTTTGGAAAGTACTTGTACTTGTACTTAAGTACTTTGATGAAAAAAGGACTTGTATTTGTACTTGTACTTCAAAATTAACAAAGTACTTGTACTTGTACTTAAGTACATTTCAATGTACTTGACCCCAACCCTGTCTGTCTATGAGGCAAAGTGGACCATTTTTACAAAGTGGTGCCTCAGTAATCAGGTGGACTTCAGGGCACCACCTGTAAAGCCATAGCTGACTTTCTCCTGTACTTGTTCCAGGACAGGAAGTTACAACCAGGCAGTATTGATGGCTCAGCCCCTGCCAAATTGTCCAGTAATGACCATGGTTAACCATTGTTAAAGCAAGGTTAACCACGGTTAACCATGGTTGTATAACCTTGGTTTATCCCATGGTTGACCATGGTCTACCTTGGTCAACCATGGTTAAAATTTAACATTTTTGACAAATTGCACCATTACCAACCATGGTTGCAGACGACGATTGTAGACCATGGTTAACTATGGTATACCATGGTCTGCCACAGTAAAAATTTAACATTTTTGACAAATCGCACCATTGCTAACCATGGTTGCTTCAAATAACCTTAGTTTGTGACTGTGGATCACCATGGTTAGTAACCATAGTCACCCATGGTTGTAAACCATGGTTACCGTAATACACCTTGGATGAGTGTGGTTCACCATGGTTATAAACTATGGCAGTTACAATGATCTAACACAATAATAAACTTGAATTAAATGTGTTATTCAACAAAGTAATATCAATAATATATGTCGTCTTAAATACTTACACATAAACTCCAGATAGTTGCTCCAATTATTAAATATACTTCATTTTACTGAAAGACATGACCAGTAATTTCACGTAACATTTAAAATGTAAATCTTGTAACTGCAATATGTAATTATCTCAGTATTCCCACAATCACAAGGGTATTTGATCCTTCTGTTGATATTTGGCTTCATCTTAAAAGCCTTCTGGAGAGAAGTAAGAATGTAACCCTTTAGATTATATATCCTGTTATTCCATTGATGAGTATGTACATGTGTTCCTTCTATTCTTATCTGACATCAACTTATATGCCTATTTTGTAAATATTTTATATCTAGTTTCTTCTTTATTAACAAACCACTTGCATTGTTCATGTTAATATAATTGTTTCATTCTATCCAAATAAAGTGAGCACTTTTTAAAACAAAAAGAAACAACAGCTTTATAATGCAACTTCTTGTTCACTTTTTCTTTTATGTTTGAAATTCCCTCCATTCTATAAAAACTTCCTATGGCCTGGCCAATCAAAATACAACATACAAAGATGTCTCAACTAATCTTCTCTTTCACTGTATCATAAGCTTGCCTATTTGTTGTTGATGTGATAAAGAAAGAGCATCTCCCACACATCTATTCATAGAGTCAGTATGTGTGTGGGATGATGTGCTGACCTGAACAAATACCCCCTGGGTATTTTGTTTGCATGTGGGGTGTTATATATACAAGGTCTATTGAGAAACTGGACCTAGTATAACAGAGTATCCCTTGTCAGTTTCTTTGGTAATGAATTAATCAGTCTTGTTTCATTAATTTTGTGTCTTATGTGGTCATGCTAGAGTTCTGTATTTAGTGCATATTTGCTGTTTTACATATATTCACTATCAAGCAGATAATTCATTTAATTAAAAAGTAATCTATTCTGTATATTATATATTTGGTTATTAAATGTATTATTTATATAAGACAGCATGCAATAAAGTACAAATTCAGTACAAACTACAAAATTATGGACCAAACTTTAACTGTATAGTTCTGTCACTTTAATGTATTTGTAACCTTATAATTTATAATATAATAAGCCACCATTAACTACATTTAAACCAAGGTTAATTTAAGTTTAACCATGGTTATTAAAACTTAACCATGGTTTTGCTTTCAACCATAACCTAAAAGCATGTTCATCCATGGTTACTCAGTGTTTGAAACCATGGCTAATCATGACAATGGTCAACAATCATGACAATGGTCAACCGTGGTAACCATGGTCAACCATGGTTGACTTTTGGCAGGGCTGATCAGCCATTGCTGACAAATTAGGCAACGTGCCCATAAATGTCAGCAAGGATGAGAACCTCACTCGTCTCCTGGATAGTTTCCATAGAGACAGACCCAAGGGTAGGAGGCGCATTCCCTCTTGGAACCTCTCCCTGGTGTTGCACCAGCTGACCAAGGCTCCATTTGAACCCCTTAAAGAGGTGACAGGTCATTATGTCCAGTCAGAGCCCTGCGTTACTACCTGGACAGGACCTCAGATCTCAGGCAGAATAAGGAATTAGTCCTTGTGTCCTTCAAGAAAGGTTTCGACAAGGACATTTCCCCTGCCACCATCTCCTCATGGATCAAACAGACTGTGATCCTATGCTATGAGCTCTCTGACCAGCAGGCTCTCACCTTACATCAGGTTAAAGCCCATGATGTTAGAACCTTTGCAGCCTCTAAAGCATTCCAATCTGGAATCTCCTTAGACCAAATTTTATCAGCCTTCCACTGGATATCACATAATACCTTCACTCAATTCTTTTTTTTTTTTTTTTAATTTTTTTTTTTTTATTATTATTTTTTTATTGGTTTGATTTAACTGCCATTTACACTAGAGAGATATCTCCGATAGAAAAAAGATATCTCAATTCTACCTGAAGGATGTGGCTTGGGCTGACTCAGAGCTTTTCCACATAGGGCCAGTAGTGGCTGCTCAGCAGGTCCACCAGCAGGCCCAATAATCAGGGGACATTTATTGTAAATATGTATAAAGTGTATATACTGATACTTAGATAAGTATAAATCAACCAAAGAAAAAAAAACAAAAAAAAAAAAAAACAAAAAAACTGTGACATGCTTCCTTTGGGAGGTTTATTTCTTCGGACTGAACTCACACCCCTCTTCCCTAACCTCAGAGGAGGTATGACAAAAAGGGGGGGGGGGGGGGGGTGGGGGTAGTGTCTATATACTCCCGGTTAACCAGATTCTAGTATCAGACCTTAACCTCATGGGTTCTATAAGTAACCCAGGTCTGAAATTTATTGTTGTTCTTATGAGTTCACTCAAGTCCTAGTAACTTACCTGCCTACCAAGCGTTAGTTATTCAGCAATTGTCCATTGGATAGGATGTATTAAAGCAATAAAATTGCAAATTTAACTAGATGAATGCTTTTGCTAACAAAAGCGAAGCGTCCCTGAGAGTTTAAAATGCCTTGTGGTTTTAATCAGCATGCTGTAAAGCTAAGAATGCACAAAGCTGTACCGTACTGTAACATAAACCAACCCCCTTAGTGATATCATGACAGGGAAAATCCTACAAAGGTCTTCTTTAATTAACATAAACAAGCGTTGTAGACATAGACAAGCTGGAGAAAGTGTTGTACATTGGATGTACAACATTGGATGTAACTTTGGTAAATTTTGTGTAAATGCAACAAAGCATTTCAGTAACGAGTATTGATAACTTCATATATAATCATGTGTGCAAGTATGTATTGCTATTTAGATTGTCCACAGGGTTTTGCAATAGGTTTTAATACATTGTGAAAGCATAAAAGCAACAATAAAGGCAAAAGCTATTTCATGACTCCAGTTTGACCCATACATGGGGGTCAGGAGGTAAAACTAACCGGCTATTTAGACTGTCCACATATGGTTTCCCAATACCTCTTAATACATTCCGAAGCTATAATAGCAACAATGAAGGGGCTATCAGGTAAAAACTCCAAAACAGCTATTTTTTACCCCAGCTTGACCCATAGGGGGGGGGGGGGGGGGGGGGGGGGTCGGGTAGTAAAACTGACCGGCTACTTAGACTCTCCACATATGCTTTCCCAATACTTCTTAATACATTCTCAATCTATAAAAGTAACATTAAAGGAGATATAAGACAAAAACTCGAAATCAGCTATTTTATGACCCCAGTTTGACCCATGGGGGGAGGGATCAGGGGATAAAAGTGACCAGCTATTTAGATTCTCCACATATGCTTTCCCAATACCTCTTAATACATTCTGAAGCTATAAAAGCAACGATAAAGGAGATATAAGGCAAAAACTCCAAAGCAGCTATTTATGACCCCAGTTTAGCCTATAAGGGGGGCCGTGGGGTAAAACTGACTGGCTATTTAGACTCTCCACATATGCTTTCCCAATACCTCTTAATACATTCTGAAGCTGTAAAAGCAACAATAAAGGAGATATAAGGCAAAAACTCCAAAGCAGCTATTTTATGACCCCAGTTTGACCCATAAGGGGGGGTCGGGGGGTAAAACTGACCGGCTATTTAGACTCTCCACATATGCTTTCCCAATACCTCTTAATACATTCTGAAGCTATAAAAGCAACAATAAAGAAGATATAAGGCAAAAACTCAAAATCAGCTATTGTATGACCCCAGTTTGACCCATAAGGGGGGGTCGGGGGGTAAAACTGACCGGCTATTTAGACTCTCCACATATGCTTTCCCAATACCTCTTAATACATTCTGAAGCTATAAAAGCAACAATAAAGGAGATATAAGGCAAAAACTGAAAATCAGCTATTTTATGACCCCAGTTTGACCCATAAGGGGGGGTCGGGGGGAAAACTGACCGGCTATTTAGACTCTCCACATAGGCTTTCCCAATATCTCTTAATACATTCTGAAGCTATAAAAGCAACAGTAAAGGAGATATAAGGCAAAAACTCAAAATCAGCTATTTTATGACCCCAGTTTGACCCATAAGGGGGGGCCGTAGGGTAAAACTGACCGGCTATTTAGACTATCCACATATGGTTTCCTATTACCTCCAAATACATTTTATGGCTCTAAATGCAATACTTAAGAAGATAATAGGGGGGTTGACCTAAATTTAAGGCTCTCAGATTGGAAGGTGTGAGGAAATCACCCATAAATGAGACATTTTTCAAGGGATTGCTCCCAAAATCTAATCCGCTCGTGTTTTCGATAGTATGAACAGGTGTGTCAAATTATAAGGCTGTGTAGCAAGTAGTTTTTCCTGAACTGTGATGACGGGGTGGGGGGTGGGGGGTGGGGGGGGGGGAGTGTACTTAAAAAAATTGTTTTTGATCATGTGACCTTCATAAAGGTCAAAGGTCAAATTTAAGCATGCAGAAAAATTTTCCCACGCCTAAGGTATATAAGTGCCAAATATGGTTTGAAACCTAATATTAAGGGAGATATTCAAGGGAGACCATAATGCGGCGGCGGCGGCGAGGAAACTGAGGCGAAAACAAATAAGCGCCCTTTCAGGCGCCCTTAATAAGTAAATTAAATTTTTATAAGTTAATACCCTATCCAATGGACAGGCAAGGCCCTCCCAAACTGGCCCCGCTATCAGCTTACTAGGGGTTTAATAGGTTTAGACAATGGAAAAGACGCGATGACGTCATCCTGTCTAGACAGGAAGTATGTACGAGGCGACACCTGGCGAATGTACACTCCGTGACCGGTCCTGCTGGTAGTTTATACAGGATGACTTTTTCTGTCATTTGGCAGGACCGGTAGCGCCATTGGATAGGGTATTAACTTATAAAAATTTAATTTACTTATTAAATTTGCAAATTTCTTCCATTTATCAAAGTGAAGTGGCCTATTTTTATTGACATCATGAAATATAGTACATGTACTTGTTAAAGACTAGATTTATTGTGAAATAGCATATGCACTAAGTACAAAGTTTACCTCTCATGGCAGCCCTGTCAAGTCAGCAGGTTTTTCTTACTCTGAACCTTTTTAATTTCACAAAATTATTGATTTACTTTAGAGAGAGTATAATTATGTATATTATTTTTGCTTTTTCCGCCGTCCGGTGTCCCGGCCTCACACATTATTTCCGCTCATTTTAAGGAAAAGTATTAGAGCTATCTGTACCAAATTTGTTATGTAGGATTATTGGGTCAGTGTCTTGCTTGGGATTGCTTTCAGCTGTTGTAGCTCTTTTGCTTACTGAATAACACCCAAGTATAGCTATTTTCAGTACCTGTTGGTTTCTGTGTATTAAAGGGAAAATGATTCAAGTTATTTCAGTAAAATTGAGAATATTAGATTTGTATATCTATAGCTCACTTGGTATTGCATTTGGGACTGAGTAATAGCCATTTAGGTACTTTAATGGCTATTTTCAATACTTCTTTTGAGTAAGTTGGTTATATCTCAGAAACCATTACAGATAGAGCGATTTTGAGCAAATTTTCAACCCAAAAGGTAATAGAAGATTATCCTGGGTAAAAATGAAAAATTTTAATTTTTGGAACTTTTGGCGGCCATCTTGGATTTTAGTGGAAAATAAAAAAGTGTAAATATCTCCGAAACTGTAAGAGATAGAGCGATTTCGAGTGAATTTTTGATCCACTGGGTAGTACAAGGGTGTCTTATTGAAAAGAGAAAAATTAAAATTTTCGCAACTTATGGTGGCCATCTTGGATTTTCTGCCACTTTTGGCAGCCATCTTGAATTTCTGCATTAAACCCAAAAACGAGCTTATCTCGGAAACAGAGTGAGATAGAGCGATTTCGACGAAATTTTTGACCCACACAGTATCTGTAGAGTCTTCTAGCAACTTTCTTCAAAATTAATTTTTCCGCCACTTTTGGCGGCCATCTTGACTTTCTGCATAAAATGCAAAAACACATTTATCTCGGAAACGGAGCGAGATAGAGCGATTTCGATGAAATTTTTGACTCGTAGGGTGTTTGCAGAGTCTATTGATGACTTTTCCCAAAAATCGTTTTCCAGCCACTTTTGACATCCATCTTGAATTTCTGTGTTAAACACAAAAATGCGTTTATCTTGGAAATGGAGTGAGATAGAGCGATTTCGACGAAGTTTTTGACCCACAGGATATCTGCAGGGTCTACTGAAGATTTTCACAAAATTTGTTTTCCCGCCACTTTTGGCAGCCATCTTGAATTTCTGCGTAAAATGCAAAAAAAATAAATAAGTAAATAAATAAAAAAATAAACAAACCAGATTCATCCATGAAACCTTGCATTTTGTCATAAATGGAAAAACATATTAAACACAGAAAGAAGGTCATTTCTACAAAGTCATTAATACTCATTGGGACGCTTTGTTTTTGCTGAGCAAAAACAATTTCTTTTTCTCTTGCGAAGCAATAATGTAGTTACATTTTCATTTTTTCATTAAATGACTTGTAGTGTTTCCAAACATCATGGGTGGACATTACACATGATAATGTGTTTTCCTGTTTGCAATCCACCTATTTCTCTATTGTTCCACTTTCTCCTTTTACAGGGCTTCCTTTTTCTAGTTGATATGTTGTTATAAAGTTTGTGGGTTTGATATTACATTTCCATTTCACAGCTTTATCAGTTTTTGTTTTTTTCAGTTTTTTGTACCTTGTAATATAGGTTTTTAACCTGAGCCCATAAAGGCTGGGATTATAGTCGTTCCCTGCGCCATCCGGGCAGCGCTGGGCATAAAGCTTGTGGGTGTTCCACAGCCAAAACCCCTGCACGTATTTTCAACAAATTTCAGGGGATGTTTACCCCAAGAGGATCTAGAGCTGATTAGGTTTTGGGGGGTATCCTGTAACAACTGTTGCCATGGCAACACTTAAGATTTTGGGGTCTTAAACTTTGTGGGTGTTCCACACTGTCAGACTAAACCCCTGCACGGATTTTCACCAAATTATCAGGGTATGTTTACTCCAAAAGGATCTACAGCTGATTAGGTTTTGGGGGGTATCCGGTAACAACTATTGTCATGGCAACACTTTTAAAATTTTCGGGTCTTAAACTTTGTGTGTGTTCCACAGACTAAACCCCTGCATGGATTTTCAACAAATTTTCAGGGGATGATTACCCTAAGAGGATCTAGAGCTGATTAGGTTTTGGGGGTATCCGGTAACAACTGTTGCCATGGCAACACTTTTTAAGATTTTTGGGTCTTAAACTTTGTGGGTGTTCCACAGCCTAAACCCCCCATGCATTTTCACTAAATTTCCAGGATATGTTTACCCCAAAGGGATCTAGAGCTGATTAGGTTTTGGGGTATCCAGTAATATCTGTTATCATGGCAACACTTTTAAAATTTTTGGGTCTTAACATTTGTTCTAAAATCTTTAATGTTTTCTGTAACCTAAAATATTACAGCTAGCTTCATCAGATTTGCACAAATGCAAATGGATAGGAAAGCTTGCCTGAGAGTAATTGTGTCCTTGTTTTAGAAACAAAATGGTTGCCATATCAATCTTTAATGGCAAATAGGGTCATCATATCAGAAAGGCATTATATCTACCTTATAATAGTTTCTTTGGCTTCAGAATATGAAACCTACTTGTAAGAAATCATGGCCTATGAATCTTTTGTAGAACATCTTGTAGAACATCTCATTTTTTACACATCTTCTCTATACTTTTTACAACAGAAGTTGTTCCTAAGATTCCCAAAATCTCAATATTGTTGGCCATTTAGCTGTACCTACAGGCTGGGGTTCTTGCCTGCTGAGGCTAGCTAATTTTTTTTTTTTTTTTTTTTTTGCAATGTAAAAAATTTGAATAAGTTATTATTTTTCTGTTAAACACAAAATGTATAGAGGTATACAGTGACTATTTTTATTGCCAGATGCTTCCAGTGAAGAAGAAGACCTCTCACACACCAGCTTACCTCCAGCTGCACAGTTTTCAGAGTCCGATCCCACATTCTTTGATAATGTTGACAAAGATGTACATAAAATTATACAGAAAGAAAAGATACAAGAACATTATAAAAGGGTATGAACCACATGTTTGCCATTTGCTTTACAAAGGACAGTGCATGAGTTATATAGAAAAAAAAAATCAGTTGGAAAACCATTGTTTTTCTAGTGAAGTCACAGCCATATAGTTAGACTTTCTTCAAGTCCTTTTGTCTACTAAGGTATTATATGAGGACTGTATGATTTTTTACCAGAATGTGGGGCTGACTTGTATTTCAGCATAGAGCAGGATTTTTCCCTCCTCAAGTGGGAATTATTTTGATACTGACATACTGGTGGCCTAGTTTTTTTACACAAATTTATGTGTGTAAGAAACCCATGGAGAAAAGGGAAAAGGTCTTTCACTCATGAACAGTGATTGAAAGGAAAGGTCCAAGGATTAAATAAAAAGTATTCTTACATAAAATACTGTCAGAATATAAAGTAAAACTATTGTGGCTTATATCTTCAAAAGGTAAACTCTCAACCTAAAGTTCAAACCAGAGAGCTGCAAAACAACAACATTTTTCTTTCATTTATTACCCCACAGCCTTTAAGGGCGCTCGGGGTATTGTTTTCACCCATGGTGTCCGGATGGGCGGGCGGCGGGAAATAGTTTGTCCGGGCTGTATCTCAGAAACCGTAAGGTGTAGGAAGTTCATACTTGGCAGGGACATTGGTTGGGGGGTGTAGGTGTGCAATGTCATGGTCTGACCTTGATTTGACCTTTGACCTTGCCGTAGTGACCTTGAGTTTGAAAATCTTGTCTGGGCTATATCTCGGCAACCATAAGGTGTAGGAAGTTGATACTTGGTAGGGACATTGGTTAAGGGGTGTAGATGTGCAATGTCATAGTGTGACCTTGATTTGACCTTTGCCGTAGTGACCTTGACCTATAAAATCTTGTCCGGGCTATATTTCGGAAACTGTAAGGTGTAGGAAGCTGATACTTGGTGAGGACATTGGTTGGGGGTAGTAGGTGTGCAACATCATGGTGTGACCATGATTTGACCTTTGACCTTGCTGTAGTGAACTTGACCTATAAAACCTTGTCCGGGCTATATCTTGGAAACCGTAAGGTGTAGGAAGTTGATACTTGGTAGGGACATTGGTTGAGGGTTTAGGTGTGCCATGTCATGGTGTGACACTGACTGACCTTTGACCTTGCTGTATTCACCTTTAAAATCTTGTTGCACCTTTGGGTCTGTCTGTTGATGCAGATTAAGCACTGTTAAAGTCATATTAGAATTCATTAAGAATTTACTTTTGCAAGTTCCCATTATAACAGATAGAATTTCATCAAGTGAGCCACAGGCTTTTCTCCAACACCACACATAAGCATTCATTGAATGTATTGCCACTTCTGTATGCATGGGTAATATTCAAAACATCCAAACCATAATTCGGCCATTTTTGGTTTACTGATAAGTGCTGTCATTTTATCATTGAATTGTTTTGTTTTAATACTTCATCTTTACATACATTTCTTTTCCTTAGATATTATTTTCTCTACTTAAGCATTATTTGGACCTTAATATAAGTGACACTGCTCTGAAAGTATCTTGAACTTTGTACTGTTATACTACTTCTATATCTCATGGTGTTGAAAAATATTTCCCCAAGCTGTGCTGTACGGGCATCTCTGATGCTATTTTAGTTTTATACTGTTACACATATAATTTTTATCAACAGTTTACATTTTGACAATTATATAATTAGTATCATGAGAGACTGCAGCCATATTTACCATAGACAGGCCATTCAAATGTAGGTTAATATCCAATTTTATTTAGAGTTGAATCAATTTTATTTAGAGTTGAATCATTTAAGTCACAATTTCTATTCAGCTCTGAATAAAAGGGGTCATTGTATCCCCGGACGAAAGTCGGGGATACTTAGGATTCAGTACGGTCACGCCGCCACCGCCGCCGAGATTTCCTTTAGGACGCGATAACTTAAAAAATAATTTAGTTAGAACTTTCAAATTTGGTATGTGGGTAGATATGGGCAATGCCACGAACGCTATTGTTTTGTGACCTTGACCTTCAATCTCAAGGTCACTGGTGGCCACTTAAAGGTCAGATTTTGGCCATTTTTTCACTTTTTGGCCCAGTTCTCATATACAGAAAGTCAGATCATCCTATGGCTAGTACATATAATACATATATATGTCCTCTATAAGCATGCACAAATTTGACCTTGAAGCTCTTCCTTGAAGGTCATCCACTGACCGCCAGAGTACCTGACCGAGGGTCATTTTTGGCCTTTTTGGAGATATTTTCACACTTAACTCATATACAGAAAGTTAGATCATCGTATGGCTGGTATATATAATACATATATATGTCCTCTGTAAGCATGCACAAATTTGACCTTGAAGCTCTTCATTTAAGGTCATCCACTGACCGCCAAAGTACCTGACCGAAGGTCATTTTTGGCATATTTGGAGATATTTTCACACTTAAATTACATTGCTTGGAAACTATTGAAAATGGCGTTGGAGGTTGAGTACATGATGGAGTACCCGCATGCAGGCTTACCAGTTACAGATCTTCATTTAAGGTCATCCACTGACCGCCAAAGTACCTGACCGAGGGTCATTTTTGGCCCTCTATTTGTTTGTTTGCTTGTGAACAAGATAACTCAAAAACTGACACATGGATTTTGATGAAATTTTCAGGATATGTCCAAAATGGTAAAAGGAAGATACGATTAAATTTTGGGAGTGATCCAGATCACCGTCTGGATCTTCTGGATCCATGAAATTTAATTTTTAAAGACAGATAACTCAAAAACTTATGGGTGCATTTTGATGAATTTTTCAGGAAATGTCCTTAATGAGACGAGGAACAAGTGATTAGATTTTGGGAGTGATCTGGATCACTGTCTGGATCATCCGGATCCAGGCTGCCAGATGTGTTTGTGTAAAGTATAGCTCAAAAAGTTATGGATGGATTTTGATGAAATTTTCAGGATATGTCTGAAAAGGTAAAAGGATGAAATGATTGAATTTTGGAAGTGATCCGGATCACTATATGGATCTTCTGGATCCATGAAATGTAATTTTTAAAGATAGATACCTCAAAAGTTATGGATGGATTGTGATGACATTTTCAGCAATTGACCTAAATGGTGCAAGGAACAAGTGATTACATTTTTGGAGTTATCTGGATCACTGTCTGGATCATCCGGATCCAGGCTGCCAGATGTGTTTGTGTACAGTATAGCCCAAAAAGTCATGGGTGGATTTTGATGAAATTTTCAGGAAATGTCCTAAATGGGACAAGGAACAAGTGATTAAGCGTCCCGCAAGGGACGCTTGTTTGTGTATGGGAGAGCTTCAGTCTCCGCCGGCTCCGCATTTTGTTTTCCTTATAACTCTGTAACTGTTAGGCGGATTCTTTTCAAATTTGGCAGGTTTAGGCAGTAGCCTTGGGGAATTTTTAGGCGGGTTGCGTGTAACCAACCCGCCTATTAGATTGATGTGTCCGACGTCCGTCTGTCCGTCTGTCTGTCTGTCCGTCCACATTTTTCGTTTCCGGACTCTAACTTTAAAACGGTTTGACCAATCAAATTCAAACTTCACAGGGAGATAGATCACCATCATAGCTAGGTTCCTTTCGAAATTGGTGAAATTCCGTGTGTTCGTTTGTCCGTTTTTCGTCCGTTTGTCTGTCCATCCATCTGTTTGTCCACATTTTCGTTTCCGGACTCTAACTTTAAAACGGTTTCACCAATCAAATTCAAACTTCACAGGGAGATAGATCACCATCATAGCTAGGTTCCTTTCGAAATTGGTGAAATTCCGTCTGTTTGTTTGTCCGTTTTTCCGTCCGTTTCTTCGTTTTTGTCCGTTTTTCTGTCCATCCATCTGTCCGTCCACATTTTTGTTTCTGAACTCTAACTCGAAAACGGTTACTCCAATCTAATTCTAACTTCACAGGGACATACATCACCATCATAGCTAGGTTCCTTTCGAAATTGGTGTAAATCCGTCCGTTCATTTGTCTTGTTTTTCTGTCCATTTGTTCGTTTTTAGGCGGGTTGCGTGTAACCAACCCGCCTATTAGATTGATGTGTCCGACGTCCGTCTGTCCGTCCACATTTTCCATTTCCGGACTCTAACTTGAAAACGGTTTGACCAATCAAATTCAAACTTGACAGGGACATAGATCAACATGATAGCTAGGTTCCTTTCGATATTGGTGAAATTCTGTCTGTTCGTTTGTCCGTTTTTCGTCCGTATGTCTGTCCATCCGTCTGTTTGTCCACATTTTCGTTTCCGGACTCTAACTCGAACACATTTACCTTAAGTGGGTAACCTAACATTTCTTTCCTTGTTCCTAAATTTCATGAGAGCAGTTGCTAAAATTGTTTCCTGCGTGCGCAACCCGCCTTTTGGGGCACCTCTGACCCTCTTGTTTTGAATATGCTGCAGTGACATTTCAACCAGAGAGGTCACATGACCAAAAATGTCTTTTTTCGATGGGGAAGCTTGTCCGGATGATAACTTGAAAGGAATTTTATCAATTCACCTGAAACTTGGCAAATACATTCATTCTATTAAAATCTGGAAATCATTAGATTTTGGCATTGATTGGTCAAGAAATGGCCAAGTAATTAATGATTAATTAATCATTACGAATTTTCCAAATAAGGAAAACACAAAAATGCTTATATCTCGAAAACCGTGCTAGATAGAGCGATTTCGACGAAATTTTTGACCCACAGGGTACCTCTGCGGAGTAGTTTTGCCAATTTTCAAAAAAATTTTGTCTCGTCCAAAATGGCGGCCATTTTGAATTTTCGAAATTTTCGCAAAAATTGCAAAACACAAAAATGCTTATATCTCAAAAACCGTGCTAGATAGAGCAATTTCGACGAAATTTTTGACCCGCAGGGTATCTCTGCGGAGTACTTTTCCCAATTTTCAAAAAATTTTTGTCTCGCCAAAAATGGCGGCCATTTTGAATTTTCGAAATTTTCGTAAAAATTGCAAAACACAAAAATGCTTATATCTCGAAAACCGTGCTAGATAGAGCGATTTCGACGAAATTTTTGACCCACAGGGTATCTCTGCGGAGTACTTTTCCCAATTTTCAAAAAATTTTTGTCTCGCCAAAAATGGCGGCCATTTTGAATTTTCGAATTTTTCGCAAAAATTCCAAAACATAAAAATGCTTATATCTCGAAAACCCTGCAAGATAGAGCGATTTCGACGAAATTATTGATCCACAGGGTATATCTGCAGAGTAGCCATGCCAATTTTCAAAAAAATTTTTGTCTCTCCAAAAATGGCGGCCATTTTGAATTTTCAAATTTTTCGCAAAAATTGCAAAACATAAAAATGCTTATATCTCAAAAACCCTGCTAGATAGAGCGATTTCGACGAAATTTTTGACACGTAGGGTATCTCTGCAGAGTGGCCATGCCAATTTTCAAACAAAAAATTTTTCGCAAAAAATGGCGGCCATTTTGAATTTTTCGCAAAATTGCAAAACACAAAAATGCTTATATCCTGAAAACCGTGCTAGATAGAGTGATTTCGACGAAATTTTTGACCCACAGGGTATCTCTGCAGAGTAGCCATGCCAATTTTCAAAAAAATTTTATCTTGCCAAAAATGGCGGCCATTTTACTCACCTACTCAAAATGAGTAAATGCGAATTATCTCTTAAAAGTATTGCAGATAGCCAATTTTTCTCAAATAACTCATTCACCTACTTTTGGAAGAGCTTTCACATGGTGAAGTTTCAGACCCATAGCTAATTACTCACCTACTCAAAATGAGTAAATGCGAATTATCTCTAAAAGTATTGCAGATAGCCAATTTTTCTCAAATAACTCATTCACCTACTTTTGGGAGAGCTTTCACATGGTGAAGTTTCAGACCCATAGCTAATTATTTACCTACTCAAAATGAGTAAATGCTAATTATCTGTAAAAGTATTGCGGATACCCAATTTTTATCAAATAACTCATTCATCTACTTGTGGGAGAGCTTTCACATGGTGAAGTTTCAGACCCATAGCTAATTACTCACCTACTCAAAATGAGTAAATGCGAATTATCTCTAAAAGTATTGCAGATAGCCAATTTTTCTCAAATAAATCATTCACCTACTTTTGGGAGAGCTTTCACTTGGTGAAGTTTCAGACCCATAGCTAATTACTCACCTACTCAAAATGAGTAAATGCGAATTATCTCTAAAAGTATTGCAGACAGCCAATTTTTCTCAAATAACTCATTCACCTACTTTTGGGAGAGCTTTCACTTGGTGAAGTTTCAGACCCATAGCTAATTACTCACCTACTCAAAATGAGTAAATGCGAATTACCTCTAAAAGTATTGCAAATAGCCAATTTTTGTCAAATTAATCATTCGCCTACTTTTGGGAGAGCTTTCACTTGGTGAAGTTTCAGACCCATAGCTAATTACTCACCTACTCAAAATGAGTAAATGCGAATTATCTCTAAAAGTATTGCAGATAGCCAATTTTTCTCAAATAACTCATTCACCTACTTTTGGGAGAGCTTTCACTCTGTGAAGTTTCAGACCCATAGCTAATTACTCACCTACTCAAAATGAGTAAATGCGAATTATCTCTGAAAGTATTGCAGATAGCCAATTTTTCTCAAATTAATCATTCACCTACTTTTGGGAGAGCTTTCACTCGGTGAAGTTTCAGACCCATAGCTAATTACTCACCTACTCAAAATGAGTAAATGCGAATTATCTCTAAAAGTATTGCAGATAGCCAATTTTTCTCAAATAACTCATTCACCTACTTTGGGGAGAGCTTTCGCTTGGTGAAGTTTCAGACCCATAGCTAATTACTCACCTACTCAAAATGAGTAAATGCGAATTATCTCTAAAAGTATTGCAGATAGCCAATTTTTCTCAAATAACTCATTCACCTACTTTTGGGAGAGCTTTCACTTGGTGAAGTTTCAGACCCATAGCTAATTACTCACCTACTCAAAATGCGTAAATGCGAATTATCTCTAAAAGTATTGCAGATAGCCAATTTTTCTCAAATAACTCATTCACCTACTTTTGGCAGAGCTTTCACTTGGTGAAGTTTCAGACCCATAGCTAATTATTCACCTACTCAAAATGAGTAAATGTGAATTATCTCTAAAAGTATTGCAGATAGCCACTTTTTCTCAAATAACTCATTCACCTACTTTTGGGAGAGCTTTCACTCTGTGAAGTTTCAGACCCATAGCTATTTATTCACCTACTCAAAATGAGTAAATGTGAATTATCTGTAAAAGTATTGCGGATACCCAATTTTTATCAAATACTCATTCATCTACTTGTGGGAGAGCTTTCACATGGTGAAGTTTCAGACCCATAGCTAATTACTCACCTACTCAAAATGAGTAAATGCGAATTATCTCTAAAAGTATTGCAGATAGCCAATTTTTCTCAAATAACTCATTCACCTACTTTTGGGAGAGCTTTCACTTGGTGAAGTTTCAGACCCATAGCTAATTACTCACCTACTCAAAATGCGTAAATGCGAATTATCTCTAAAAGTATTGCAGATAGCCAATTTTTCTCAAATAACTCATTCACCTACTTTTGGCAGAGCTTTCACTTGGTGAAGTTTCAGACCCATAGCTAATTATTCACCTACTCAAAATGAGTAAATGTGAATTATCTCTAAAAGTATTGCAGATAGCCACTTTTTCTCAAATAACTCATTCACCTACTTTTGGGAGAGCTTTCACTCTGTGAAGTTTCAGACCCATAGCTATTTATTCACCTACTCAAAATGAGTAAATGTGAATTATCTGTAAAAGTATTGCGGATACCCAATTTTTATCAAATACTCATTCATCTACTTGTGGGAGAGCTTTCACATGGTGAAGTTTCAGACCCATAGCTAATTACTCACCTACTCAAAATGAGTAAATGCGAATTATCTCTAAAAGTATTGCAGATAGCCAATTTTTCTCAAATAACTCATTCACCTACTTTTGGGAGAGCTTTCACTTGGTGAAGTTTCAGACCCATAGATAATTATTCACCTACTCAAAATGAGTAAATGTGAATTATCTCTAAAAGTATTGCAGATAGCCACTTTTTCTCAAATAACTCATTCACCTACTTTTGGGAGAGCTTTCACTCTGTGAAGTTTCAGACCCATAGCTATTTATTCACCTACTCAAAATGAGTAAATGCTAATTATCTGTAAAAGTATTGCGGATACCCAATTTTTATCAAATACTCATTCATCTACTTGTGGGAGAGCTTTCACATGGTGAAGTTTCAGACCCATAGCTAATTACTCACCTACTCAAAATGAGTAAATGCGAATTATCTCTAAAAGTATTGCAGATAGCCAATTTTTCTCAAATAACTCATTCACCTACTTTTGGGAGAGCTTTCACTTGGTGAAGTTTCAGACCCATAGATAATTATTCACCTACTCAAAATGAGTAAATGTGAATTATCTCTTAATAGTATTGCAGATAGCCAATTTTTCTCAAATAACTCATTCACCTACTTTTGGAAGAGCTTTTACACACGAAAATGAAAAATTGTGAATATCTCGGAAAAGCTATTTCTTCTGCTTTAATGCTCGGCGGGAGATACACACCGCGGCAGTGGTCTTGACAAAAATTTTTGTCTCCCCAAAAATGGTGGCCATTTTGAATTTTCAAAGTTTTTGCAAAACACAAAAATGCTTATATCTCGAAAACCGTGCTATATGGAGTGAACTCAACAAAATTTTGGACCTGCTGGGTATCTCTGCAGAGTAGCCATGCCAATTTTCAAAATATTTTTGTCTCGCCAAATATAGCGGACATTTTTAATTTTTTTACTTTTTGCAAAACACAAAAATGCTTATATCTTGAAAACCGTGCTAGATAGAGCAGACTGCGCTGACTTTGGTTGCCACAACAGTATAAGGCTAGAAACGAAGCATTTTCTTAATACTTTAGCACTCACCTTTATAGCCTTTTCGGGACGCTTTGTTTTTGCTATGCAAAAACATTATCTTTTTTTTTTTGCGAGCGATCCTCTAGTTAGATTTTGGGAGTGATCTGGATCATCTGGATCCAGGCTGCCAGATGTTTTGTGTACAAGATAAATCAAAAAGTTATGGACGGATTTTGATGAAATTTTCAAGATATGTCTGAAAAGGTAAAAGGATGAAATGATCGAATTTTGGAAGTGATCCGGATCACTATACGGATCTTCTGGATCCATGAAATGTAATTTTTAAAGACAGATACCTCAAAAAGTTATGGATGGATTGTGATGACATTTTCACCAAATGACCTAAATGGTGCGAGGAACAAGTGATTAGATTTTGGGAGTGATCTGGATCATGAGCTACTTTTGGATCAGCTATAACATAGTGAAATTACAGACCTGTAGCTCATGGCACAACTGAGCAATAGCTATTTTCAGGTACTGTATGTTGAGTAAATCAGTTGTAACTTGAAAATTATTGCATTTGGAGTATTTTGTTAAAATATGTTGTTCACCTACTTTTGGGTCAGCTATAACATAGTGAAATTACAGACCTATAGCTCATGGCATAGCTGAGCAATAGCTATTTTCAGGTTCTCACTTCTGAGTAAATCAGTTGTAACTTGAAAACTATTGCATTTACAGTATTTTGCTTAAATATATTGTTCACCTACTTTTGGGTCAGCTGTAACATAGTGAAATTACAGACCTATAGCTCATGGCATAGCTGAGTAATAGCTACTTTTAGGTTATCACTGTTGAGTAAATCACTTATAACTTGAAAAGTATTGCATTTAGAGTATTTTGTTTCAATACGTTATTCAGCTACTTTTGGGTCAGCTATAACATAGTAAAATTACAGACCTGTAGCTCATGGCACAACTGAGCAATAGCTATTTTCAGGTACTGACTGTTGAATAAATTAATTGTAACTTGAAAAATATTGCATTTACAGTATTTTGCTTAAATATGTTGTTCATCTACTTTTGGGTCAGCTATAACATAGTAAAATTTCAGACATGTAGCTCATGGCATAGCTGAGTAATAGCTACTTTTAGGTTATCACTGTTGAGTAAATCACTTATAACTTGAAAATTATTGCATTTGGAGTATTTTGTTTCAATATGTTATTCACCTATTTTGGGGTCAGCTATAACATAGTAAAATTTCAGACCTGAAGCTCATGGCATAGCTGAGTAATAGCTACTTTTAGGTTATCACTGTTGAGTAAATCACTTATAACTTGAAAACTATTGCACTTACAGTATTTTGTTTCAATATGTTATTCACCTGTTTTGGGGTCAGCTGTAACATAGTAAAATTTCAGACCTGTAGCTCATGGCATAGCTGAGTAATAGCTACTTTGAGGTTATCACTGTTGAGTAAATCATTTATAACTTGAAAACTATTGCATTTACAGTAGTGATCTCAACGGGTATCCGGATATCCGGGTACCCAAACTTTGAATATCTACCCGAATCCGAAATCACATACCCGAGTACCCTCATCTAAGCTTAAGTGCTTCCAATATCGCCCATGGTGGCCGACCGAGTCCCGATATGTCCCAACTATCTACATAAAGTCACTTCAAAAGGAAACTGTTCAGTTAATTTGTACAATAATATTGTTTTCTCACCTTTTACACCATTTATAGTGTCATTAAGCGTCCTGCAAGGGACGCTTGTTTGTGTATGGGAGAGCTCCGCATTTTGTTTTCCTTATAACTCTGTAACCGTTAGGCGGATTCTTTTCAAATTTGGCAGGTTTAGGCAGTAGCCTTGGGGAATTTTTTTGAATGTGCTGCAGTGACATTTCAACCAATCAGAGAGGTCACATGACCAAAAATGTCTTTTTTTGATGGGGAAGCTTGTCCGGATGATAACTTGAAAGGAATTTTATCAATTCACCTGAAACTTGGCAAATACATTCATTCTATTAAAATCTGGAAATCATTAGATTTTGGCATTGATTGGTCAAGAAATGGCCGAGTAATTAATGATTAATTAATAATAACGAATTTTCCAAATAAGGAAAACACAAAAATGCTTATATCTCGAAAACCGTGCTAGATAGAGCGATTTCGACGAAATTTTTGACCCGCAGGGTATCTCTGCGGAGTAGTTTTCCCAATTTTCAAAAAATTTTTGTCTCGTCCAAAATGGCGGCCATTTTGAATTTTCAAAATTTTCGCAAAAATTGCAAAACACAAAAATGCTTATATCTCAAAAACCGTGCTAGATAGAGCAATTTCGACAAAATTTTTGACCCGCAGGATATCTCTGCGGAGTACTTTTCCCAATTTTCAAAAAATTTTTGTCTCGCCAAAAATGGCGGCCATTTTGAATTTTCGAAATTTTCGTAAAAATTGCAAAACACAAAAATGCTTATATCTCGAAAACCTTGCTAGATAGAGTGATTTCGACCAAATGTTTGACCCACAGGGTATCTCTGCAGAGTAGTAATCCCAATTTTGAAAAAAATTTTGTCTCGCCAAAAATGGCGGCCATTTTGAATTTTCGAAATTTTCGCAAAAATTGCAAAATATAAAAATGGTTATATCTCGAAAACCCTGCTAGATAGAGCGATTTCGACGAAATTTTTGACCCGTAGGGTATCTCTGCAGAGTAGCCATGCCAATTTTCAAACAAAAAATTTCTCGCAAAAAATGGCGGCCATTTTGAATTTTCGAATTTTTCGCAAAATTGCAAAACACAAAAATGCTTATATCTCGAAAACCGTGCTAGATAGAGTGATTTCGACGAAATTTTTGACCCGCAGGGTATCTCTGCAGAGTAGCCATGCCAATTTTCAAAAAAAAATTGTCTTGCCAAAAATGGCGGCCATATTAAATTTTCGAATTTTTGCGCAAAAATTGCAAAACACAAATATGCTAATATTTCGAAAACCGTGCTACATAGAGCGATTTCGACGAAATTTTTTATCTTCAGGGTATCTCTGCAGAGCAGCTATCCCAAAGAGCTTTCACTTGGTGAAGTTTCAGACCCATAGCTAATTGCTGACCTACTCAAAAAGAGTAAATGCGAATTACCTCTAAAAGTATTGCAGATGGCCAATTTTTCTCAAATAACTCATTCACCTACTTTTGGAAGAGCTTTCACTTGGTGAAGTTTCAGACCCGTAGCTAATTACTCACCTACTCAAAATGAGTAAATGCGAATTATCTCTTAAAAGTATTGCAGATAGCCAATTTTTCTCAAATAACTCATTCACCTACTTTTGGAAGAGCTTTCACATGGTGAAGTTTCAGACCCATAGCTAATTACTCACCTACTCAAAATGAGTAAATGCGAATTATCTCTAAAAGTATTGCAGATAGCCAATTTTTCTCAAATAACTCATTCATCTACTTTTGGGAGAGCTTTCACATGGTGAAGTTTCAGACCCATAGCTCATTATTTACCTACTCAAAATGAGTAAATGCTAATTATCTGTAAAAGTATTGCGGATACCCAATTTTTATCAAATAACTCATTCATCTACTTGTGGGAGAGCTTTCACATGGTGAAGTTTCAGACCCATAGCTAATTACTCACCTACTCAAAATGAGTAAATGCGAATTATCTCTAAAAGTATTGCAGATAGCCAATTTTTCTCAAATAAATCATTCACCTACTTTTGGGAGAGCTTTCACTTGGTGAAGTTTCAGACCCATAGCTAATTACTCACCTACTCAAAATGAGTAAATGCGAATTATCTCTAAAAGTATTGCAGACAGCCAATTTTTCTCAAATAACTCATTCATCTACTTTTGGGAGAGCTTTCACTTGGTGAAGTTTCAGACCCATAGCTAATTACTCACCTACTCAAAATGAGTAAATGCGAATTATTTCTAAAAGTATTGCAGATAGCCAATTTTTGTCAAATTAATCATTCACCTACTTTTGGGAGAGCTTTCACTTGGTGAAGTTTCAGACCCATAGCTAATTACTCGCCTACTCAAAATGAGTAAATGCGAATTATCTCTAAAAGTATTGCAGATAGCCAATTTTTCTCAAATAACTCATTCACCTACTTTTGGCAGAGCTTTCACTTGGTGAAGTTTCAGACCCATAGCTAATTACTCACCTACTCAAAATGAGTAAATGCGAATTATCTCTAAAAGTATTGCAGATAACCAATTTTTCTCAAATTAATCATTCACCTACTTTTGGGAGAGCTTTCACTTGGTGAAGTTTCAGACCCATAGCTAATTACTCACCTACTCAAAATGAGTAAATGTGAATTATCTGTAAAAGTATTGCGGATAGCCAATTTTTCTCAAATAACTCATTCATCTACTTTTGGGAGAGCTTTCACATGGTGAAGTTTCAGACCCATAGCTCATTATTTACCTACTCAAAATGAGTAAATGCTAATTATCTGTAAAAGTATTGCGGATACCCAATTTTTATCAAATAACTCATTCATCTACTTGTGGGAGAGCTTTCACATGGTGAAGTTTCAGACCCATAGCTAATTACTCACCTACTCAAAATGAGTAAATGCGAATTATCTCTAAAAGTATTGCAGATAGCCAATTTTTCTCAAATAAATCATTCACCTACTTTTGGGAGAGCTTTCACTTGGTGAAGTTTCAGACCCATAGCTAATTACTCACCTACTCAAAATGAGTAAATGCGAATTATCTCTAAAAGTATTGCAGACAGCCAATTTTTCTCAAATAACTCATTCATCTACTTTTGGGAGAGCTTTCACTTGGTGAAGTTTCAGACCCATAGCTAATTACTCACCTACTCAAAATGAGTAAATGCGAATTATTTCTAAAAGTATTGCAGATAGCCAATTTTTGTCAAATTAATCATTCACCTACTTTTGGGAGAGCTTTCACTTGGTGAAGTTTCAGACCCATAGCTAATTACTCGCCTACTCAAAATGAGTAAATGCGAATTATCTCTAAAAGTATTGCAGATAGCCAATTTTTCTCAAATAACTCATTCACCTACTTTTGGCAGAGCTTTCACTTGGTGAAGTTTCAGACCCATAGCTAATTACTCACCTACTCAAAATGAGTAAATGCGAATTATCTCTAAAAGTATTGCAGATAGCCAATTTTTGTCAAATTAATCATTCACCTACTTTTGGCAGAGCTTTCACTTGGTGAAGTTTCAGACCCATAGCTAATTACTCACCTACTGAAAATGAGTAAATGTGAATTATCTGTAAAAGTATTGCGGATAGCCAATTTTTCTCAAATAACTCATTCACCTACTTTTGGGAGAGCTCTCACTTGGTGAAGTTTCAGACCCATAGCTAATTACTCACCTACTCAAAATGAGTAAATGCGAATTATCTCTAAAAGTATTGCAGATAGCCAATTTTTCTCAAATTAATCATTCACCTACTTTTGGGAGAGCTTTCACTTGGTGAAGTTTCAGACCCATAGCTAATTACTCACCTACTCAAAATGAGTAAATGCGAATTATCTCTAAAAGTATTACAGATAGCCAATTTTTCTCAAATAACTCATTCACCTACTTTTGGGAGAGCTTTCACTTGGTGAAGTTTCAGACCCATAGCTAATTACTCACCTACTCAAAATGAGTAAATGCGAATTATCTCTAAAAGTATTGCAGATAGCCAATTTTTCTCAAATAACTCATTCACCTACTTTTGGCAGAGCTTTCACTTGGTGAAGTTTCAGACCCAGAGCTAATTACTCACCTACTCAAAATGAGTAAATGCGAATTATCTCTAAAAGTATTGCAGATAGCCAATTTTTCTCAAATAACTCATTCACCTACTTTTGGGAGAGCTTTCACTTGGTGAAGTTTGAGACCCATAGCTAATTACTCACCTACTCAAAATGAGTAAATGCGAATTATCTCTAAAAGTATTGCAGATAACCAATTTTTCTCAAATTAATCATTCACCTACTTTTGGGAGAGCTTTCACTTGGTGAAGTTTCAGACCCATAGCTAATTACTCACCTACTCAAAATGAGTAAATGCGAATTATCTCTAAAAGTATTGCAGATAGCCAATTTTTCTCAAATAACTCATTCACCTACTTTTGGCAGAGCTTTCACTTGGTGAAGTTTCAGATCCATAGCTAATTATTCACCTACTCAAAATGAGTAAATGTGAATTATCTGTAAAAGTATTGCAGATAGCCAATTTTTCTCAAATAACTCATTCACCTACTTTTGGCAGAGCTTTCACTTGGTGAAGTTTCAGACCCATAGCTAATTACTCACCTACTGAAAATGAGTAAATGTGAATTATCTGTAAAAGTATTGCAGATAGCCAATTTTTCTCAAATAACTCATTCACCTACTTTTGGGAGAGCTCTCACTTGGTGAAGTTTCAGACCCATAGCTAATTACTCACCTACTCAAAATGAGTAAATGCGAATTATCTCTAAAAGTATTGCAGATAGCCAATTTTTCTCAAATAACTCATTCACCTACTTTTGGGAGAGCTTTCACATGGTGAAGTTTCAGACCCATAGCTAATTACTCACCTACTCAAAATGAGTAAATGCGAATTATCTCTAAAAGTATTGCAGATAGCCAATTTTTCTCAAATTAATCATTCACCTACTTTTGGGAGAGCTTTCACTTGGTGAAGTTTCAGACCCATAGCTAATTACTCACCTACTCAAAATGAGTAAATGCGAATTATCTCTAAAAGTATTGCAGATAGCCAATTTTTCTCAAATAACTCATTCACCTACTTTTGGGAGAACTTTCACTTGGTGAAGTTTCAGACCCATAGCTAATTACTCACCTACTCAAAATGAGTAAATGCGAATTATCTCTAAAAGTATTGCAGATAGCCAATTTTTCTCAAATAACTCATTCACCTACTTTTGGCAGAGCTTTCACTTGGTGAAGTTTCAGACCCATAGCTAATTATTCACCTACTCAAAATGAGTAAATGTGAATTATCTCTAAAAGTATTGCAGATAGCCAATTTTTCTCAAATAACTCATTCACCTACTTTTGGGAGAGCTTTCACTTGGTGAAGTTTCAGACCCATAGCTAATTACTCACCTACTGAAAATGAGTAAATGTGAATTATCTGTAAAAGTATTGCAGATAGCCAATTTTTCTCAAATAACTCATTCACCTACTTTTGGGAGAGCTCTCACTTGGTGAAGTTTCAGACCCATAGCTAATTACTCACCTACTCAAAATGAGTAAATGCGAATTATCTCTAAAAGTATTGCAGATAGCCAATTTTTCTCAAATAACTCATTCACCTGCTTTTGGGAGAGCTTTCACTTGGTGAAGTTTCAGACCCATAGATAATTATTCACCTACTCAAAATGAGTAAATGTGAATTATCTCTTAATAGTATTGCAGATAGCCAATTTTTCTCAACTCATTCACCTACTTTTGGGAGAGCTTTCACACACGAAAATGAAAAATTCTGAATATCTCGGAAAAGCTATTTCTTCTGCTTTAATGCTCGGCGGGAGATACACACCGCGGCAGTGGTCTTGACAAAAAATTTTTTCTCCCCAAAAATGGTGGCCATTTTGAATTTTCAAAGTTTTTGCAAAACACAAAAATGCTTATATCTCGAAAACCGTGCTATATGGAGCAAACTCAATAAAATTTTGGACCTGCTGGGTATCTCTGCAGAGTAGCCTTGCCAATTTTCAAAATATTTTTGTCTCGCCAAATATAGCGGATTTTTAATTTTTTTAATTTTTTGCAAAACACAAAAATGCTTATATCTTGAAAACCGTGCTAGATAGAGCAGACTGCGCTGACTTTGGTTGCCACAACAGTATAAGGCTAGAAACGAAGCATTTTCTTAATACTTTAGTACTCACCTTTATAGCCTTTTTGGGACGCTTTGTTTTTGCTATGCAAAAACATTATCTTTTTTTTTTTGCGAGCGATCCTCTAGTTTATCTTTTATTTTGGTTGTTTATACATTGCTAAATGCAGGAACGCTTTGAAATTCGTCAGCATGTTAAAACAATTATCTAATTCCGACAACATAAATTGCTGTATATTGTCCATATAGTGACATGTTCTACTTAATAAATAAAACTTTAGTGTTTTCACACAGTATTTTAGAACTTTTATTCAGTAAAATTAACTTATTGCTCTTAGAAAAAAATAAAAGTTGCGATTCCGACACTACATTCGAGCTTTGTTTAATGTTTGACTTTTTGGTCATGTGACTCCATTTTATGGCATAAACAACTGTGTTTTGAATCTACAAAAGTCTTTTTCTTCCGTCTCCTGGTGTTTTGAATGCACCAACGAGTGAAGCAAAAAACAATATTATCCTAATATACATGATTATTTTGTCATTTATTAAATAAAAAGCTTGGCAGATGCAAGGAATAAAGCAAATGGGTTGGATCCCGTGCTTTATGTGAGTTTAGGGTTTGTAAATGTGGAGATTTATGTTCTAATACCTATTATCGCCCATCAGAACGAGTACCCGGGTACCCGCCCGTTAAAATTACTACCCACCCGGTCCCACATAACTGGAAATATTGAGAACACTAATTTACAGAAATTTGTGTAAATATGTTATTCAGCTACTTTTGGGTCAGCTATAACATAGTGAAATTACAGACCTGTAGCTCATGGCACAGCTAAGCAATAGCTATTTTCAGGTACTGACTGTTGAGTAAATCAATTATAACTTGAAAAATATTGCATTTGGAGTATTTTGTTAAAATCAGTTGTAACTTGAAAACTGTTACATTTAGAGTATTTTGTTTAAATATGTTATTCACATAATTTTTGGTCAGTTATATCATATTGAAATTGCAGACCTCTATGTCATGCTATAGCTGAGCAATAGCTACTTTCAGGTTCTCACTATTGAGTAAATCATTGTATCCACTGGATAGCCGCAGTGTGTAGAGAGATTTCACCATTACCATTCTAATGAAAAAAATATTATAGCTAGCCTTCTCAAGATTGCAGAATATATTAATAACCATAAAATGTTGCTTGGGAATATTTTTGAAAAACAAGATGGCCGCCAGGGATGTTTATTCGACTTTAAACAAGGACTTTTGTTGGCCCTCTAGAGGAAAGGGTATTATAGGTAGAGATCTCAAATTCGCAGGATATGTTCCTCATTATAAAATCTTGACTGGGAATATTTTTGGCCTCATTTTGAAAAACAAGATGGCTGCCACAGGTGCTTCTTTGTCAGTCATGAAAAGTGCTTATATCTCCCTTATTATTGGTCCTAGAGGTTTGGGATGGTAAACTAACCTGTAGGAAATCATGGGCTGGGAATCTTTTGGTGTGGTCAGATTTGACCTTTGACCCCTCCTTCAAGGTCAAATGAGGATAGCCAAACTTAAAAGTGCTTATAACTCACTTATTATTGGTCCTAGAGGTTTGGGATGGTAAACAGACATGTAGGAAATCATGGGCTGGGAATCTGTTGATGTGGTCCGATTTCACCTTGGACCTCTTCTTCAAGGTCAGTTGAGGATAGCCAAACTTAAAAGTGCTTATAACTCGCTTATTATTGGTCTTAGAGGTTTGGGATGGTAAAACAACGTATATGAAATCATGGACTGGGATTCTTTTGGTGTGGTCAGATTTGACCTTGGACCCCTCCTTCAAGGTCAGTTGAGGATAGCCAAACTTAAAATTGCTTATAACTCGCTTGTTATTGGTCCTACAGGTTTGGGATGGTAAACCACCCTACAGGAAATCATGGGCTGGGAATCATTTGGTGTGGTCAGATTTGACCTTGGACCCCTCCTTCAAGGTCAAACAAAGATAGCCAAACTTAAAAGTGCCTATAAATCGCTTATCATTGGTTCTAGAGGTTTGGGATAGTAAACCATCCTATAGGAAATCATGGGCTGGGAATCTTTTGGTGTGGTCAGATTTGACCTTTGGACTCGTCCTTCAAGGTCAAATAAGGACAGCCAAACTTAAAAGTGCTTATAACTCGCTTATTATTGGTCCTAGAGGTTTGGGATAGTAAACCAACCTATAGGAAATCATGGTCTGGGAATGTTTTTGTGTGGTTGGATTTGACCGTGGACCCCTTCTTCAAGGTCGTACGAGGATACTGTATTTGCAGTATTTCTTTAAATATGTTTTAACCTACTCTTTACACTTAAACAGTTACCTTGTTACTTTCCTTCGTAATACCATTTGCAGGGCAAATTTTTTTGTCCTTTTCTTCTGTCAGTTTCAGAATTTCTTTTGAACATGCTGTTCAATTACCATTTACTGTACTTCTGTACAGCACTTTCCCTGATAATTATGCTTTCCTCTCATTATTACCTTCACAAATCAAAAACACTCAGTCAGCTGACACAGTGCCCGTTCACGGGCACTCCTCTTGTTTTTATATATTGTATGTATTTTTACTTAATAATAAATTGACATTTTTGCCATGAATTTCGCGTTTGATTATATCTACCGCCATATATACAGGAAGTGGCTATCTTTAGTAGATTCTAAATGTCGGAACACCGTTATTCTTACTGGATTGACCTATACTTCATCCCGGAAAGTGTTTCATGATGGGTGCGCTAAAAGGGGAATTTTTTTCCCAACAAATATTGAATAAAAATAGTCTTTCCTTAGCACACTGTGCACCAAATAGGTCATTTATGGTACATCTAGATTCTCCCATGGAAGGCTTAAAGGATCTACTGCCCAGGCCATCTGATCCAGTACCGGTGACACAAACATGGGAAGTTTGTGATTGAACCTGGTTGCAAACAGGTCTACTTATGGTGGGACCCACTTGGAGCACAAAAGATTGAACACATGCTAAGATAGTGACCACTCTGTCTGTATCACTTGTTTGTGTCTGGACAATTTGTCTGCTATTACATTCAAGCGACCTGGGATGTGTCTTGCCCTCAGAACTATTCCCCTGGGATGGCACCAGGAAAGAAGTCTCCAAAGGAGGGCACAAGGAGAGCCTGATTTCATACTGCCCTCGTTGTTGATGTAAGATACCACAGTTGTGTTGTCTATTGCTATTAATACAATCTGGTCCCTGCAGAGATGCTTGAAGCTCTTGAAGGCCTGGAAGACTCCCTTTAGCTCCAGAAAATTAATGTGTAGGCGACTTTTGGTGTCCGACCATACACTTCTTGCAGTAGAGTCCTCTAAGTGTGCGCCCCAACCTTCGTTTGAGGCGTCTCTAAACACCTGTAGGGCGTGCTTTAAGGGGTGCAACGGTTGACCCCGGAGTACATTTCTCTCGTCTAACCACCAATATAGATGTGAGTGGAGAGATACTATAATGGGAATGACTTTTTCCAAGATCTCCGGAACCTGCCAGTGTCGCTTTAGATGCCACTGTGTGGGTCTCATGTGAAGGCGACCTGACCAAACCTGTTTTTCTGTGGCTGTGAGAAGACCTATCAGGGACATGAATTGTCTGAAGGTACAACTGTCCCTGGTCTTGACAAAACGTAACTTTTGTTGTAGGGCCAACCATCTCTTCTGAGTGGGCAAGACCCGACTGGTCAATAGGTTGAACCGGTAACCGATGAAACTGAAATCCTGTTGAGGTGTTAACTATGATTTCTTCAAGTTTACCACTCACCCTAGATCGCGGCACAGGTTCAAGAGGGTCTGGGTATGTTGTCCGCAAATTTCGCGGCACGGGGCTCTGACTATCCAGTCGTCTAGGTACTGGTGGATTATGATACCCCTTGCTTGTGCCATGACTTGGATTATGATACTCCTTGTTTGTGCCATGAGTTTCACTTCCTTGACTACTTTGATAAACTCCAATGGAGCTGTGGCCAAGCCGAAAGGAAGAGCAGAGAATTGATAAGTCTCCTTGCCCAGGAAAAACCTGAGTACTTTTGTGATCTCTGACTGATGGGAATGTGGAAATATGTGTCGCTGAAATCCAGCGAAGTCACCCATACCCCTTTTTGAAGGGATAGCCAAATTGTTTCTGGTTTTTACCCCACAGCCCTTAAGGGCTGTCGGGGTATTGTTTTCACCCATGGTGTCCGGATGGGTGGGTGGGCGGGCGTCCGGGCGGGCTGGTGGGTGGGCAGCGGGAAAAAGTTTGTCCGGGCTGTATCTCAGAAACCGTAAGGTGTAGGAAGTTGATACTTGGTAGGGACATCAGCTATAGGTGTGTATTATCATGGTGTGACCTTAATTTGACCTTTGACCTTGTCGTAGTGACCTTAACCTTTAAAATCTTGTTGCACCTTTGGGTCTGTTTTTTGATGCAGATTAAGCACTGTTAATTCATATTAGAATTTATTAAGAATTTTACTTTCATAACTTCCCATTGTAAGAGATAGAATTTCATCAAGTGAGCCACAGATTTTGCTCCAACACCACACATAAGCATTTATTAAATGTATTACCACTTCTGTATGCATGGTAATATTCAAAATATCTGAACCATAATTTGGCCATGCAAATGTAGATAAAGAGTGTTGAATTTTAGTTTACTGATTAATTGTTATTGAATTATCTTGTTTTAATACTTCATCTTTACATGCATTATCTTTCTTTTAAACATTATTTTCTTCATTTAAACATTGTTTGGAACTTTATATAACTGAAAGTGGTCTGAAAGTATCCTGAACTTTGTACTGGTACAGTACTTCTCTATCTCATGGTGTTGAAAATATTTCCCTAGGCTGTGGGGTACAGGCATCTCTGCTATTTTTTCATCTTGAAAGTTCCCGGCTGCAAATACAAGTTTAGTTGGCTGAGGTTCAAAATAGGTCTGCATCTGTTGCTGGGTTTTGGGACTAGAAACAACTGGTTGTAAAAGGCCAGGGATGACCGGATAACCACTCTTTCTACTACCAACTTGTTTATTAGGTCTAGCAATGCCTCTTTGAGGAACTGATTCTTTTTCCGTGTGTGCATAACCACTCTTAATCAGAGTTGACCGGGTCAGACGGGGTCTGATTTTGAAGGGTAGCGTTTATCCCTCTCAAAATCCCTCTCTGCCATTTTTGCCAAAACTTCTGTAACCGCCCCCCTACAATCAGATCTGTGACATCACTTGGGACACTTTGTACATGTGGGACAGAACGACATTGACTTACACAAGAAACACTTTTGACATCTTTTATTTCTCTCTCTGACACAAAGGGACTTGTACCTTTCTTTTTTGGATGCCCACGGAAACAAACAGAACATGCATGACTTATACAATTGATACAAGTCTTTGTCCAACCTGTAAATTACTTTGTTTAAAACTGTTGGACATAACCTGTAATTGTCATTTATAGGGTTTGTAGCCTCTGTTAGCAACATTGAGTGGCTTTTTATCAGTCAGCTGACATTATGGCATCACTCTGCGGCGTGGACGTACACGTGAGCGACTTCTCCGAAACTACAAGGCCCAGAGATATGCTGTTTTTTTTAAAAAGAGCATGAAAAATTGTTCAAGGCATGCAGATCTGTTTGTTCATCTGTTTGCTAGAGCCATTATAAGTGAGGTACCCCCCACGCTAAGTATGAAAATTTTAACACTTTATCACAATTTTCTCAGGGATTTCTCTAATATCTTGCACATATGTACTGGGTCACAAGTAGATTTCCTTGTGTGAGTGTCAGACCTGGATCTTTCGTAATTATTTTTTAATGAATTTTTAATGCATTAAAATTAATGAAATCATGCACTAAATCAATTATAACTTGAAAAGTATTGCATTTAGAGCATTTTGTTAAAATATGTTATTCAGCTACTTTTTCCATAGCTACAACATGGTGAGTAACTTGGGTGTTTATCTCAGTAGCTGAGTCAGTAATAGCTACTTTTAGACTTTTCAGTAACTTCCATCATGAGTAAAATCACTTCTAACTTGAAAACTATTGCATTTAGAGAATCTTGTATAATATGTTATTCAGCCACTTTTGGTCAGCTATAACATAGTAAAATTTCAGACCTGTAGCTGATGGTATAGCTGAATAATACCTACTTTTAGGTTATCAGTGTTGAGTAAATCACTTATAACTTGAAAACTATTGCATTTACAGTATTTAGCTTCAATATGTTATTCAGCTATTTTGGGGTCAGCTATAACATAGTAAAATTCCAGACCTGTGGCTCATTGCATAGCTGAGTATAGCTACTGTATTGCATTTAGAGCATTTTGTGTAAATAAGTTGTTCACTTATTTGGGTCAGCTATAACATAGTGCAATTACAGACCTACAGCTCATGGCATAGCTGAGCAATAGCTATTTTTAGGTTCTCACTGTTGAGTAAATCAGTTGTAACTTGAAAACTATTGCATTTACAGTATTTTGTTTAAATATATAGTTCACTTACTTTTGGGTCAGCTATAACATAGTAAAATTTCAGACCTTCAGACCTGTAGCTCATTACATAGCTGTGTAATAGCTACTTTGAGGTTATCACTGGTGAGTAAATCAGTTGTAACTTGATAACTATTGTATTTACAGTATTTTCTTTAAATGTATTATTAAGCTACTTTTGAGTCAGCTATACCACAGTAAAATTGTAGCCCTTTAACTCATTGCATAGCTGAACAAAAGCTACTTTGAGATTCTCTGTCTTGAGTAAATCAGTTGTACCTCGAAAACTTCTTTCACTTTTACTCTGGATTTTCAAAAAAATTTTGTCCCACCAAAAGTGACAGCCATTTTGAATTTTCGAATTTTTCACAAAATTTGCAAAACACAAAAATGCTTATATCTGGAAAACCGTGCTAGATAGACCGACTTCGAAATTTTTGACCCTCAGGGTATCTCTGTGGAGTAGCTATCGCAATCTTCAAAACATTTTTGTCTTCCCAAAAATGGCGGCCATTTTAAATTTTCGAATTTTTTACAAAAATTGCAAAATATAAAAATGATTATATCTCGAAAACCATACTAGATAGAGCGATTTTGATGAAATTTTTGACCCACAGGGTATCTCTGCAGAGTACTTATCCCAAGTTTCAAAATTTTTTTGTCTCACCAAAAATGGTGAGTAGCCTGTGGAGTAGCCATCCAAATTTTCAATAAAATTTGGTGGCCATTTTAAATTTTCGAATTGTTTGCAAACATTGCAAAAAAAAAGTGATTATATCTCCAAAATCGTGCTAGATAGAGAGATTTCAACAAAATATATTTCTCATATTATATTTGTCATATATTATTCTGTTTTCAAATTACAAATATTACTTCCTTCTGTAATAATTTGTTTCATAACATTTATGTACCTTTTCTTGGACCTTATCTTAAAAAATTCTTAAATCTGACCTTTGTGAATTTTTCTCATTACATCCCTGTATTACTAAACTTTTAAATGTGACATTAAAATTAAAACTTTGACTTTGGCCTATAACCTCAACCCCCTTTACTTTGCATGTCAAACTTCTGCAAACCCATAATACAACAATTTTAAATTTACTACTGCTTGCCATTTCAAATTGTAACACAAAATTTTTGTGAATAAAGTAATCTATAATCTTCACCCTCAAGTATTCAATATTGAAATCTTTTGAAACCTAAACCTTAATAATGCTTATGATGTGAACACTTTCCAGTCTAACTAGAAATAGGACCCTCATTTTATTGTGAGCCAGCGTTGTATCCCCAAACAGATCAAATGATTTTAAAAGTCAAGGTCACTATGGCAAGGTCAAGGTCGAATCAAGGTCACACTTTAACATTGCACAACAACTCTTTAACAAATGTGTCTACCATATATGAACATCCTACACTGTACAGTTTCCACGATATGGCCTGGACAAGATTTGAAAGGTGAAGTCACACCTGGATCTGTCTTACTTACACTATGACATTCCACAACTAAACCTCCTTGCCAATATCCCTACCAAATATGAACATCCTACACCTTATAGTTTCTGAGATATGGCCCGGACAAGATTTAAAATGATGGTCACTACAGTGAGTCACACTATAACACTGACAACTACACCTCCTAATAAATGTCCCTAGCAACTATGAACATCCTACACCTTACAGTGTCCGAGATATGGTCCAAACAAATTTTAATTGATGCTTATATTGGCTTTTTGCAGAATTTTGTTGTAGAAAATGCTCGAAGTCAGCAGTTCCAGGATACTTTAGAGAAAAAAGATAGAGAAATTGCTATGTTAAAGGAATCACACGAGAAGTTAAAGGTAATCCTTGCAGGTGTAAATCTTTTCTTTTTTGTGTGTCACATGGATTGCAGAGAGTCAGTATCCTTTTTAGTCTGCCTGAATCACAAACATGTTCAGAAAGAAGTGTAAATTTCATTGATTTTTCTTGAGGTTTAAAGTCCTATATCTTGTTCCAATTAGTACCTGATTCATTAAAGGTTGTATGTCATTTTTATCACTGATTTTGTATATTGAATTGACTTCTTTTCACATTTTAGCAGTGATGTAATAATAATGTCTGAAAGTGATATATGTGAAGGTCATATATTTTTAGAAAATATTGTATTGCAACGTGACACAGAGGAAGCAGTTTAAGTTCATTTACAGAAAATGTTCCTCATTGCAAAATGTTGGTATTCACAACCAGATTATTGTCTCTCGCCGGGCTTTAGCCTGGGAGGGAGATTATGAAATGATGCCTGTGTGTGCGTGCGTTAGTGTATCACGCAGATTTTTCCAAAACTACTACAGCTACAGATTTTTTGTAAATTAATTGTCCCAATGAATTTTCACGCCCTTGAAATTTTTTTTGGTTTTATGGACTTAGGCCTGAAGATAAATGAGTGACAGTAATCTTAGCTACTTTGAGAGGACTCATAACTCAAAAACTATTGGAGTTAAGGTTTTTCTTCAAATATGTTGTTCAGCTACTTTGTCCTTAGCTATAAGATGGTTCATAGTTTGGGGTCCCATTGCATGCCATAAGTGAGTAATAGCCATTTTCTTATTTGTAGCAAAATAATGACATAAGTAAATGTTGAATATCTTCAAAAGTACTAAAGTTAGGGAAATCTTTTCAAATATGTTATTCATCTAGTTTTTGGTAAGCTATCACATAGTAAAGTTTCAGACCTGTTGCACATTGCATAGCTGAGTAATGGCTACTTTGAAATTCTGACTGTTGAGTAAATCCATTGTAACTCCAAAACTATTGCAGTTAGCGTATTTTCCTAAAATATGTTGTTGAGCTACTTTGTCCTTAACTATAAGATGGCATATAGTTTGGGGTTCTATTGCAGGCCATAAGTGAGTAATAGCTATTTTCTTATTTGTAGCAAAATAATGACATAAGTAAATGTCAAATATCTTCAAAAGTATTAAAGTAGGGAAATCTTTTCAAATATGTTATTCATCTAGTTACCCCACAGCCCTTAAGGGCTGTCGGGGTATTGTTTTCACCCATGGTGTCCGGGTGGGAGGGCCGGCGGGCGGGCGGCGGGAAATAGTTTGTCCGGGCTGTATCTCAGAAACCGTAAGGTGTAGGAAGTTCATACTTGGCAGGGACATTGGTTGGGGGTGTAGGTGTGCAACGTCATGGTCTGACCTTGATTTGACCTTTGACCTTGCCGTAGTTACCTTGAGTTTGAAAATCTTGTCCGGGCTATATCTTGGCAACCATAAGGTGTAGGAAGTTGATACTTGGCAGGGACCTTAGTTAGGCGTTGTAGGTGTGCAACGTCATGGTCTGACCTTGATTTGACCTTTGACCTTGCCGTAGTGACCTTGACCTTTAAAATCTTGTCCGCGCTATATCTCGGAAACCGTAACGTGTAGGAAGTTGATACTTGGTAGGGACATTGGTTAGGGGGTGTAGGTGTGCAGCTTCATGGTCTGACCTTGGGTTGACCTTTGACCTTGCTGTAGTGACCTTGACCTATAAAATCTTGTCCGGGCTATATCTCGGAAACCGTAAGGTGTAGGAAGTTGATACTTGGTAGGGACATTGGTTAAGAGTTGTAGGTGTGCAACATTATGGTCTGACTTTGATTTGACCTTTGACCTTGCTGTAGTGATCTTGACCTATAAAACCTTGTCCGGGCTATATCTCAGCAACTGTAATGTGTAGGAAGTTGATACTTGGTAGGGACATTGATTAGGGGGTGTACGTGTGCAACGTCATGGTCTGACCTTGATTTGACCTTTGACCTTGCTGTAGTGACCTTGACCTATAAAATGTTGTTCGGGCTATATCTCGGAAACCGTAAGGTGGAGGAAGTTGATACTTGGTAGGAACATTGGTTAGGAGTTGTAGGTGTGCAACATCATGGTCTGACCGTGATTTGACTTTTGACCTTGCCGTAGTGACCTTTACCTATAAAACCTTGTCTGGGCTATATTTCGGAAACTGTAAGGTGTAAGAAGCTGATACTTGGTGACGATATTGGTTGTGGGTAGTAGGTGTGCAACGTCATGGTGTGACCTTGATTTGACCTTTGTACTTGCCGTAGTGAACTTGACCTATAATACCTGGTTTGGGCTATATCTTGGAAACCGTAAGAGGTGTAGGAAGTTGATACTTGGTAGGGACATTGGTTGAGGGTTTTAGGTGTGCCACGTCATGGTGTAACGCTGATTGACCTTTGACCTTGCTGTATTGACCTTTAAAATCTTGTTGTACCTTTGGGTCTGTCTGTTGATGTAGATTAAGCACTGTTAACCCTTTCGCTACTGAAGGAACATTATTCCACTGGACTGTAGCCATATGACGTCATGTCACGTCAGAAACGCCAATGAAGTAAAATAATAACTCACTACCTTATACACTTTATTTGCGGTATTTTTCGGCATATTTCAGTAGGAATTGATGAAAGTCGAATGGGAAAATTTGTGGGAATTCCCCAAATAAAAATAACCATGAGTAAACAATATGCAGCTATATGCGGTATATACGGCAATATATACAGAAACCAGTTAAAATAGGTGAAATGGTGAATTTTTGTTAAAAATATAGCATAACTTTCATATAAAATACTTAAAAAATTGGTTTAATACTGATACACCAAAGAAAATGTATAACAGTACACTGAAAGGAAAGAAGAAATATATATTATTGCCGTCGACCCTAGGTTGACAGACATGGTCCCTTCTAATACACATTGATGTCGACTGCTAGTCGACATACATGGTAGCGAAAGGGTTAAAGTCATATTAGAATTCATTAAGAATTTCCTTTTGCAAGTTCCCATTCTAAGAGATGGAATTTCATCAAGTGAGCCACAGGCTTTTCTCCAACACCACACATAAGCATTCATTGAATGTATTGCCACTTCTGTATGCATGGGTAATATTTGTATCCCCGGACGAACGTCGGGGATACTTAGGATTCAGTACGGTCACGCCGCCGCCGCCGCAGAGATTTCCTTTTGGACGCGATAACTTAAAAAATATTTTAGTTAGAACTTTCAAATTTGGTATGTGGGTATATATGGGCAATGCCACGAACGCTATTGTTTTGTGACCTTGACATTCAATCTCAAGGTCACTGGTGGCCACTTAAAGGTCAGATTTTGGCCATTTTTGCACATTTTGGCCCAGTTCTCAAAGACAGAAAGTTAGATCATCCTATGGCTGGTATATATAATACATATATATGTCCTCTATAAGCATGCAGAAATTTGACCTTGAAGCTCTTCATTGAAGGTCATCCACTGACCGCCAAAGTACTTGACCGAGGGGCATTTTTGGCCTTTTTGGAGATATTTTCACACTTAACGCTGACTATATTGCATGGAAACTGTTGAAAATGGCTTTGGAGGTTGAGTACATGATGGACTTCTGCCATCCAGGTTTACTGGTTACAGATCTTCATTTAAGGTCATCCACTGACCGCCAAAGTACCTGACCAAGGGTCATTTTTATGTCAGCTGACTTGTCAGTCAGCTGGCATTATGTCGTCACTCTGCGGCGTGGGCGTACGCGTACGCGTCCGCGTACGCGTCCGCGTGAACAACTTCTCCTCCAAAACTACAAGGCCTAGAGACGTGCTGTTTTTTTTAAAAGATACCTTATCTATCGAGGATGAAAAATTGTTCAAGGCATGCAAATCTGTCTGTTCGTCTGTTTGCTAGAGACATTACAAGGGGGGTACCCCCACCAAAAGTGTGAAAATTTCAACTTTTTATCACAATTTTCTCAGTGACTATTGCAGGGATTTCTCTCATATCTTGCATATATGTACTAGGCCAGAGGTAGATTCTCTTGTGTGAGTATGAGACCTGGATCTCTCTTACTTTTTTTTTAATAAATTTTTTTAATAATTTTTAATGCATTAACATTCATGAAATCATGCACAAAATCATTTATAACTTGAAAACTGTTGCATCTAGAGCATTTTGTTAAAATATGTTATTCAGCTACTTTTTTCATAGCTACAATATGGTGAGTAAGTTGGGTGTCTGTCTCAATAGCTAAGTGAGTAATAGCTACTTTTGGGCTTTTCAGTAACTTCCATCATGAGTAGAATCACTTGTAACTTAAAAACTATTGCATTTAGAGAATTTCGTATAAATATGTTATTCAGCTACTTTTGGGTCAGCTATAACATAGTAAAATTTTAGACCTGTAGCTCATGGCATAGCTGAGTAATAGCTACTTTTAGGTTATCACTGTTGAGTAAATTGCTTATAACATCAAAACTATTGCATTTAGAGAATTTTGTATAAATATGTTATTCAGCTACTTTTGGGTCTGCTATAACATAGTAAAATTTCAGACCTGTAGCTCATGGCATAGCTGAGTAATAGCTACTTTTAGGTTATCACTGTTGAGTAAATCGCTTATAACTTGGAAACTATTGCATTTAGAGTATTTTGTTTCAATATGTTATTCACCTATTTTGGGATCAGCTATAACATAGTGAAGTTTCAGATCTGTGGCTCCTTGCATAGCTGAGTAATAGCTACTTTGAAGTTCTCACTATTGAGTAAATCAGTTGTAATTGGAAAACTATTGCATTTAGAGAATTTCGTATAAATATGTTATTCAGCTACTTTTGGGTCAGCTATAACATAGTGAAATTACAGACCTGTAGCTCATGGCATAGCTGAGTAATAGCTACTTTTAGGTCATCACTATTGAGTAAATCAGTTGTAACTTGAAAACTATTGCATTTACAGTATTTTGCTTAAATATGTTGTTCACCTACTTTTGGGTCAGCTATAACATAGTAAAATTTCAGACCTGTAGCTCATGGCATAGCTGAGTAATAGCTACTTTTAGGTCATCACTATTGAGTAAATCAGTTGTAACTTGAAAACTATTGCATTTACAGTATTTTGCTTTAATATGTTGTTCACCTACTTTTGGGTCAACTATAACATAGTGAAATTTCAGACCTGTAGCTCATTGCATAGCTGAGTAATAACTACTTTGAGGTTCTCACTATTGAGTAAATCAGTTGTAATTGGAAAACTATTGCATTTAGAGAATTTAGTATAAATATGTTATTCAGCTACTTTTGGGTCAACTATAATATAGTAAAATTTCAGACCTGTAGCTCATGGCATAGCTGAGTAATAGCTACTTTTAGGTCATCACTATTGAGTAAATCAGTTGTAACTTGAAAACTATTGCATTTACAGTATTTTGCTTAAATATGTTGTTCACCTACTTTTGGGTCAGCTATAACATAGTAAAATTTCAGACGTGTAGCTCATGGCATAGCTGAGTAATAGCTACTTTTAGGTTATCACTGTTGAGTAAATCGCTTATAACTTGGAAATTATTGCATTTAGAGTATTTTGTTTCAATATGTTATTCACCCATTTTGGGGTCAGCTATAACATAGTGAAGTTCCAGACCCGTGACTCATTGCATAGCTGAGTAATAGCTACTTTGAAGTTCTCAATGTTGAGTAAATCACTTGTAATTTGAAAACTATTGCATTTAGAGAATTTAGTATAAATATGTTATTCAGCTACTTTTGGGTCAGCTATAACATAGTAAAATTTCAGACCTGTAGCTCATGGCATAGCTGAGTAATAGCTACTTTTAGGCTATCACTGTTGAGTAAATCACTTATAACTTGAAAACTATTGCATTCAGAGTATTTTGTTTCAATATGTTATTCACCTATTTTGGGGTCAGCTATAACATAGTGAAGTTCCAGACCTGTGGCTCATTGCATAGCTGAGTAATAGCTACTTTAAAGTTCTCACTGTTGAGTAAATCAGTTGTAATTGGAAAACTATTGCCTTTACAGAAATTTGTGCAAATATGTTATTCAGCTACTTTTGGGTCAGCTATAACATAGTGAAATTACAGACCTGTAGCTCATGTCACAACTGAGCAATAGCTGTTCTCGGGCACTGACTGTTGAGTAAATCAGCTATAACTTGAAAAATATTGCATTTGGAGTATTTTGTTAAAATATATTGTTCACCTACTTTTGGGTTAGCTATAACATAGTGAAATTACAGACCTATAGCTCATGGCATAGCGGAGCAATAGCTATTTTCTGGTTCTCACTATTGAGTAAATCAGTTGTAACTTGAAAACTATTGCATTTACAGTATTTTGCTTAAATATGTTGTTCAGCTACTTTTAGGTCAGCTATAACAGAGCAAAAATTCAGACATGTAGCTCATTGCATAGCTGAGTAATAGTTACTTTGAGGTTCTCACTCTTGAGTAAATCAGTTGTAACTTGAAAATTATTAAATTTAGAGTATTTTGTTAAATATGTTATTCACAGACGTTTTGGTCAGCTATAACATAGTGAAATTGCAGACCTCTATGTCATGGGATAGCTGAGCAATAGCTTCTTTCAGGTTCTCACTGTTGAGTAAATCATTGTATCCAACCTGTAGGAAATCATGGGCTGGGAATCTGTTAATATGGTCCGATTTGACCTTGGAACCCTCCTTCAAGGTCAAATGAGGATAGCCAAACATAAAAGTGCTTATAACTCGCTTATTATTGGTCCCAGAGGTTGGAATGAAAACCAACCTATAGAAAATCATGAGCTGGGAATTTTTTGGTGTGGTCGGATTTCACCTTGGACCCCTCCTTCAAGGTCAAATGAGGATAGCCAAACTTAAAAGTGCTTATAACTCACTTATTATTGGTCCTAGAGGTTTCGAATGGAAAACCAACCTATAGAAAATCATGGGCTGGGAATCTTTTGGTGTGGTCGGATTTGACCTGGGACCCCTCCTTCAAGGGCAGTTGAGGATAGCCAAACTTACAATTGCTTAGAACTCGCTTATTATTGGTCCTACAAGTTTGGGATGATAAACAAGCTACAGGAAATCATGGGCTGGGAATTTTTTTGTGTGGTCGGATTTGACCTTGGACCCCCTCCTTCCAGGTCAAACGAAGATAGCCAAACTTAAAGTGCTTATAACTCGCGTATTATTGGTCTTGGAGGTTTGGGATGGTAAACCAACATATAGGAAATCATGGGCTGGGATTCTTTTGGTGTGGTCAGATTTGACCTGGGACCCCTCCTTCAAGGGCAGTTGAGGATAGCCAAACTTACAATTGCTTAGAACTCGCTTATTATTGGTCCTACAAGTTTGGGATGGTAAACAAGCTACAGGAAATCATGGGCTGGGAATTTTTTTGTGTGGTCGGATTTGACCTTGGACCCCCTCCTTCAAGGTCAAACAAGGAGAGCCAAACTTAAAAAGTGCCTATAACTCACTTATTATTGGTCCGAGAGGTTTGGGATGGTAAACCATCCTAAATTCTTTGGCTGGGAATCTTTTGGTATGGTCAGATTTGACCTTTGGACCCCTTCTTCATGGTGGAACGAGGATATTGCATTTATAGTATTTCTTTAAATATTTTTAACCTACTTTTTACCCTTGAACAATTACCTTGTTACTTTATTTCATAATACCATTTGCAGGGCACAACTTTTTTGTCGTTTTCTTCTGTCAGCTTCGGAATATCTTTCGAACATGTGTTCAGTTACCATTTACTGTATTTCTGTACAGCCCTTTCCCTGATAATTATGCTTTCCTCTCATTATCACCATCACAAATCAAAAACATTCAGTCAGCTGACACAGTGCCCGTTCACGGGCACTCTCCTCTTGTTGGCATATTTGGAGATATTTTCACACTTAATGCTGACTACATTGCGTGGAAACTATTAAAAATGGCTTTTGAGGTTGAGTACATGATGGAGTACCAGCATCCAGGCTGACCGGTTACAGATCTTCGTTGAAGGTCATCCACTGACCGCCAAAGTACCTGACCGAGGGTCATTTTGGGCCCTCTATTTGTTTGTTTGTTTGTAAACAAGATAACTCAAAAACTGACAGACGGATTTTGATAAAATTTTCAGGATATGTCCAAATTGGTAAAAGGAAGATGTGATTTTTTGGGAGTGATCCGGATCACTGTCTGGATCTTCTGGATCCATGAAATTTAATTTTTAAACACAGATAGTTCAAAAAGTTATGGGTGCATTTTGATGAAATTTTCAGGAGATGTCCTTATTGGGACGAGGAACAAGTGATTAGATTTTGGGAGTGATCCGGATCACTGTCTAGATCATCTGGATCCAGACTGCCAGATGTGTTTGTGTACAATATAGCTCAAAAACTTATGAACGGATTTTGATGAAATTTTCAGGATATGTCTGAAAAGGTAAAAAGATGAAATGGTTGAATTTTAGAAGTGATCCGGATCACTATATGGATCTTCTGGATCCATGAAATGTAATTTTTAAAGACAGATACCTCAAAAAGTTATGGATGGATTGTGATGACATTTTCAGCAACTGGCCTAAATGGTGCGAGGAACAAGTGATTAGATTTGGGGAGTGATCTGGATCACTGTCTGGATCATCTGGATCCAGGTTGCAGATGTGTTTGTGTACATTGTAGCTAAAAAACTTATAGACAGATTTTGATGAAATTTTCAGGATATCTCTGAAAAGGTAAAAGGATGAAATAACTGAATTTTGGAAGTGATCCGGATCACTGTATGGATCTTCTGGATCCGTGAAATGTAATAAGACATACCTCAAAAAGTTATGGATGGATTGTGATGACATTTTCAGCAAATGACCTAAATGGTACAAGGAACAAGTGATTATACTTTTGGAATGATCTGGATCACCGTCTGGATCATCTGGATCGAGCCTGCAACATGATTTTACGATGAATTTTGATGATATTTTTAGGCTATGTTACAAATAGTAAAAGGAAGAAGTGGTAAAAGGATGAAATGATTGAATTTTGGAAGTGATCCGGATCACTATATGGATCTTCTGGATCCATGAAATGTAATTTTTTAAGACAGATACCTCAAAAAGTTATGGATGGATTGTTCCAGCAAATGGCCTAAATGGTACAAGGAACAAGTGATTACATTTTTGGAGTGATCTGGATCATCTGGATCCAGGCTTGCACATAATCTTGGAATGGATTTTACTATTTTCAGGATATGTTACAAATGGTAAAAGGAAGAAGTGGTAAAAGGAAGAAATGGTTCAATTTTGCGAGTGATCTGGACCACTATCTGGATCTTCTGGATCCGTGAATGTAATTTTTAAAGACAAATAGCTCAGAAAGTCATGAATGGATTTTTATGAAATTTTCAGGAAATGTCTTAAATGGGACAAAGAACAAGTGATTAGATTTTGGGAGTAATCTGGATCACTGGATGGATCATGTGGATCCAGGCTGCCAGATGTGTCTGTGTACAAGATAACTCAAAAACTTATGGATGGATTTCGATGAAATTTTTAGAATATGTCTGAAAAGGTAAAAGGATGAAATGATTGAGTTTTGGAAGCGATCCGGATCACTATATGGATCTTCTGGATCCATGAAATGTAATTTTTAAAGACAGATATAAGTGAAACAACTAGTGATTAGCTTTTGGAAGTAATCTGGTACTATGGAGAATCCTGACCTGGTGCTCCAGGAAACAGGCTCAAGCCCGACACATTCACGCCTTAACTATGTCCCGTCCGGGGATACACTGCGTCGAGACGCAATCTCTAGTTAAAACATCCAAACCATAATTCGGCCATTTTTGGTTTACTGATAAATGCTGTCATTTTATTATTGAATTGTCTTGTTTTAAAACTTCATCTTTATATACATTTCTTTTCCTTGGATATTATTTTCTCTACTTAAGCATTATTTGAAGCTTAATATAACTTACACTGCTCTGAAAGTATCTTGAACTTTGTACTGTTACACTGCTTCTATATCTCATGGTGTTGAAAAATATTTCCCCAGGCTGTGGGGTACGGGCATCTCTGATGCTATTTTTTTTGATAAGCTATGACATAGTAAAGTTTCAGACCTGTTGGACATTGGATAGCTGAGTAATAGCTACTTTGAAATTCTGACTGTTGAGTAAATCCATTGTAACTCAAAAACTACTACAGTTACAGTATTTATATCCCCAGACGAAAGTCGGGGATATATTGGATTCAGGTCCGTCGCGCCGCCGCCGCCGCCGCCGCCGCCGCCGCCGCCGCCGCCGCCGTAGAAATTTCCTTGTGGACGCGATAACTCAAAAACAAATTAATATTTTTTTTTCAAACTTGGTACACATGTTAAGGGTGCCCAAAGGAAGATCCCTATTTTAAGGTGACCTTAAACTCCCAGTAAAAAAGAACTTATGGCCACCTTAAGGTCAGAAATTGGACTTTTGGCCACTTAGAGCCCTGTAGGTCACAAACTATGATGCTCAGCTGGCTGAAATTTTACCTGACAACACATTAATATGTTCTTAGTACATGTGCCGAAAATCACGACTTTAAGTTGAGGAGAAAATTGTCCTTGAGGCCCATAAATACCCCCACTTAGGGATTTTTTGCTATACTTTTCACATATTTTGCCCTATAATTTGGAAGTGGTAATTCTGATGAGTCTCAAACTGTGCTAGGTATAACTTTGATATGTAATCCTTGTCTGTAGAAAATTTTAGGGCTGTAGGTTTACCCAAAGGGGTCGACTTAAGGTCTCAAAAGTGCCCACAGAGACCCAATTTATGCACTTTTTGCCACTTTCAAGCACTGTAGCTTTCAAACTATGTCTCTCATCTAAGTTAAATATCATCTGGGAATATATCTATGTGTTTTCTTATATGTGCCCCAACATTTAGTCCTTTAATGGACAGTTAACCTGTGTATCAGGACCATAAACACCCACCCGAGTGACCCTTACAAGACATTTTTCACATCTTTTTCCCTGTAACTTGGAAATGGTAAGTCTGAGAAGTTTCAAACTGTATTAGATATATATTCTGTGTGTAATCTTAGTATGTAACAGATTTTAAGTCTGAAGCTTTAATTTTGAAGGTCAAATTGAGGTCTCTAAAAGGCTCCCAAAGACCCAATATTTGGACTTTTTGCTACTTTTAAGCCCTGTGACTGTCAAACTATGTGACTGATAGAGCTCAAATCCTATCTGGGAAGATATTAGTATGTTATTTATATATGTGCCAAAAATTAAGGCTTTAAGAAGACATTTAACCTGTGTATGAGGACCATAAATCCCCACCCGAGTGACCATTTTTAGACATTTTTCACATATTTTGCCCTGTAACTTGGAAATGGTAAGTCTAAGAAGTTTCAAACTGTATTAGATGCATATTCTATGTGTAATCTTAGTATGTGACAAATTTTAAGTCTGAAGCTTTAATTTGAAGGCCACATTTAGGTCTCTAGAAGGCCCCATAAAGACCCAGTATTTGGACTTTTTGCCAATTTTAAGGCCTGTGACTGTTAAACTATGTGACTGATAGAGCTGAAATCTCATCTGGGAATACATTATTATGTTCTTTTTACATGTGCCAAAAATCAAGGCTTCAAGTAGACATTTAACCTGTGTATGAGGACCTTCAACACCCACCTGAGTGACCCTTTTAAGACATTTTTCACATATTTTGCTCTGTAACTTGGAAATGGTAAGTCTGAGAAGTTTCAAACTTTATTAGATACATATTCTATGTGTAATCTTAGTATGTAACAAATTTTAAGTCTGAAGCTTTAATTTGAAAGCCACATCGAGATCTCTAAAAGGCCCACAGAGACCCAATATTTGGACTTTTTGCCACCTTTAAGCCCTGTGACTGTTAAACTATGTGATTGATGGAGCTGAAATCCCATCTGGGAATGCATTATTATGTCCTTTTTACATATGGCGAAAATCAAGGTTTTTAGTAGACATTTAACCTGTGTATGAGGGCCATAGACACTCGCCCAAGTGCCTTTTTGGACATTTTTTCCGTATTTTGCCCTGTTATTTGGAAATGCTTAGTGTGACAAGTCTTAAACTGTATTATATATAATTTTTGTTTGTTATGTATGTCCCCCAAAAAGTTTCAGATCTGTAGTTTAATTGCTAAGGTCTCTTTAACAATTGTAAAATGCCCACAGAAACCCAATTTATGGACATTATGCCACTTTAAAGCCCAGTAACTGTCAAACTATGTGGGTTATAGAGCTGAAATCTTTGAATTTTTAAAAGGAAATGCCTGTCTATTTAAATTTTGAATATTAATAATGTTATGGCTATCTTAGTCTTTTAAGAACTTATTTTTGTGTGTTATACCTCTGCTTGCTGAGTTTTTAACTTTTTAAAATGAAACTGGTTAAACGCCGGTTAAACATATTCAAGTAGACAAAATGGACACTTTAAGTGAGCTTTAAGTCCCAATATTAATGAAATTATATCCGTATGTAGTAAAACTAGGGGATTTTTAACCCTCAACTAGCCCAGTTTTATTCAACTTGCCTCAGTTAATTTTGACACAGCTCCTACAGTTATGAACTCATTTCAGTTGATAATCACATACTTAAAATTCTCAATTCTTTTTGTATTTGAGTACCCCTTTTATATAGATTGTTTGTTTACCATTTATGCTGTAGCACTCCATCTCTTTGAGAGAACATGTAAACTGTGTAAAAAAGATGTAGAAGATGAGATACATTTTGTTTGTGTTTGTCCAGCTTTAGAGCTGATTCGTATGAAATATTTCAAAATTTTAAATATAGATAAATCTGAATTATTAATAGATCAATTATCAAGGGTATTAACTCATATGAATGTCAATATGGTTATTAATTTTATTTTTGATTTGTGGCAAGAAAGAAAAAGTAAATTATATTGTTAATTTTTATGTATTGAATTGCTGTCTTTATTTACTGTATCTTACCTCAAAATATGTTTGCTCTGTTTGTTATTAACTCTCTATTTAAAGTGACTTATAAGCCCATATAGGGCTGGGTATTACTTCAATAGTTTTTGTATAATCCTTGTCAACATAATACATGTCACTATAATAAACTAATAAACTAAACTAAGTCCCAACCCACATCCCCCACCCAGATTCCCCCCACCCACCTCTGGGACCTCCAGCTATATTGAGTGACACTAAATAAACAAAGGTATTTAATGATATCAGATGAGAAACAAAGACCTCAATGGGGTTGCAGATCTTGTGTAATAGTGAGAGAGGTGTGGAGAAGGGGAGAGGGGTGGGGGTGGGAGGTGGTGGTCTTCATTACATATAACACAAAGGGGAGTCAGAACTGAGATTGTGTCACATATTTAGGTTGCATATATATGGACCACATATATAGGTATAGAGGAAATGAATAACTGAAAACAATTTGCAAATTCTAAAAATAATATAATAAAATAATAATATAAATAATTTTTTTTTAAATAATATTTTATTTGTGAACAAATATAGAAACAGATATGCGCTTTTGGGATTATGAATTTTAGAATGGACATTGAATCATCAATCATTTAAATACTTTGAAGGAAGATTGAAAAGTATGATGAGTTGAGTTAAAAATAATATTTTATTTGTCAACAAATATAGAAACAGATATGCTCTTTTGGGATTATTATTTTAGAATGGACATTCAATCATCAATCATTTAAATACTTTGAAAATAGGTTTAGAGTTATCATTGCAGGAAGATTGAAAATATAATTTGAGTTATGTATTCGGCGTCTGGGGATACACCATCTTCCTTGGAAGATATAAACAGAGTAGATTGATGTGCTGAAGTTCATATAATAATGGGTAATTATGTTTTTAAAAATTCCCGATCAAAACCTGTGGCGTGAGTGATGACCTGTCTGGGGATATGTTGGCGCCGAGTTGGCCCAATCTAGTTTCCTAAAAGAATTTGTTCAGCTACTATTTGTTCAACTATAACATGGCATATCGTTTGGGGTTCCATTGAATGTCATAAGTGAGTAATAGCTATTTTCTTATTTGTAACAAAATTATGATGGAAATAAATGTCAAATACCTTCACAAGTATTAAAGTTAGGCAAATTTTTTCAGTTGTTATTCATCTAGTTTTTGATAAGCTTACTTTCTTGTGTCCTTTATATTTTTGTTGCTTTTGCAGATCTAGGTCAATAGCTAAGTGAGTAGATAGCTGAGTAACAACTACTAAAATGAGTAAATGTCTTTTATCTGTAAAAGTATGTTAGGTAGTCAATTTCTTCTAAATAAGTCATTCACCTACTTTTGGCTGATCTACCACATAGTGAAGTTGCAGATCTATAACTTTTTGCATAGCACACTCGTAGCTCCTTAAATGAGTAAATGCCTTTTATCTCTAAAAGTATTGCAGCTAGGCAATTTCTTCTAAATAAGTCAGTCACCTACTTTTGGGTGATCTACCACATAGTGAAGTTGCACAGCTGTAGCTCTTTGCATAACTGAGTAATAGCTACTAAAATGAGTCAATACCCTTTATCTTTAAAAGTATTACAGATAGGCAATTTCGTCTAAATAAGCCATTCACCTACTTTTGGGTGATCTACCATATAGTGAAGTTGCAGAACTGTAGCTCTGGATAGCTCAGTAATAGCTACTAAAATGAGCAAATGTCTTTTATCTCTAAAAGTATTACAGGTAGGCAATTTCTTTTAAATTTTTCCTTCACCTACTTTGAGTTGATTTACACAGTAAAGTTGCAGAACTGTAGCTCTTTGGATGGCAGAGTAATAGCTACTAAAATGAGTAAATGTCTTTTTTCTTTAAAAGTATTGCAATCAAACATTAAAGTGCCTCTTGCTTGTTGTCACTTTTGTGCCTCCATCTCAGGAAAATTTATATTCCACTAGCTTTAGTACATCAAATTTATACGACGGGAGATAATTGCATGCGTCAGAATGCTTGTTTATAAAGGCATTTTGTAGAAATATGAAAATTTTCAAGATTTGGTAAAAACTTTATTATTGTATTAGAATTTTAAGTCTTTATTTTATTTCCACAGAAAGAATTACAGCAGGTGAAAAAGAGAAACCAACAGCTTTGTCATATATTAGCTCAAGGAGAAAGTAAGCAGCCTGTTTTATGTCTTGTGATCCATCAGTTAACTAAAACCTTCCTCAAAAAAAGATATAATACAAGTATCATTGAAATATGGCAAGGAAAAAGTCAGAATCCTGTTTCATGTCTTTTGATCCATCTGGTATCATGGAAATTTGTCATAATTTAGTGCAGAATGAGGTGGGTTGTCATCTGTGCAGCTTTTATTACGCTACAATAGCTTACCATGTGGGACTGAATGCTTTACTGGTAGCCGCGAGGCAGAACGTACAACGTCTAAGAAAAAAAGACTTTTATTGCGTTAATATATCTTACCTAGTGGACCAGTGCATTTGTCCGGCGCGCAGCCGGTCCCGCCAAACGTTAGACAAAAACGTCCTGAGCTGGGCTCTGACCGGGACCGGTAGTGTAATCCACATTCGCCAGGTGTCGTGACTGCACCCAGCTCCCCTACTGCGCGTGCGCGCGCATGCGTACTTCCTCTTTTTGTGGCCTACCTACCTTTTTAGCTATTGCGGGGCAGGTAGCGTGGGACTCTCTTGGTCCACTAGATAAGATATTAACTAATAAAAATTTAATTTAACCATTAAATTTTCCATTTTATTGCGTTAATATATCTTACCTAGTGGACCAGTGCAGAATAACTACCCAGTGGTTGGAGGGTAGCTATGGACAAAGGGGGGACAGAGACTCTAAGATCTACATATATACTCAGTAAATCCAGAGGAAATCACCCGGGAAGGGTTTCTAACTACCCTGGATAGGTACAGTCTCTCTCCCCAAGATGAAATTGAGATGTCTCGGACGCTGCGCATGCGCAGGGACGGATTGTTGCCGGTGCTTTCCCGGTTTCTGATCAGACAAGTACTGGAGACTTTGTCTCCCGTCAGGATTTTGAACTGTTAAACAATCAGTTGGAGGAAAAATTCGCCCGTTTTGAGGCTCTCCTTACTAGAACCAACATATTTTCTACTCCAAAGATGCCTGTTTCAACGGGTCAAACCCCTATCTCTGACACGCCTTTTATCAATCCCTCTCCTGACCGCAGAGCCACCGGTCCGGTGAGGCCTCCGGGTCAGGACGTAGAGGATTCTGCTTCTTCTGTTAAAAAACAGAAAGGAAAATCAAAACACAAGAAGTCTATCAAACCGGCCGCTGCTGCCGGTTCTGCAAGTCAGATTGCTAGGTACCCTATTCCTCCCAAGACAGTGGTACCCGGTCCGGGTTTACAAGTTCTTGGTGAACCGGAGGAAACTGTGCCTGCTATCACCAGTGTCTCTTCCCTAGGGTCCGCCTCTCAACCGGTCATCACCGGTCCACAGTATACCAGTACTTCTGCTTCTTTTGCACCGGATAGTTTTGCTCAGCCGGATCCGGCTCTGTCAGACGGGGAACCCCTTCCGGACCGGTCAGATAAGGAATCTGGTGAGGAGGGTGAACTTTCAGATACTGAGGTCAATGAGAAAAACGAGGAAATGAACTACAGAGAAACGGTCCAGTCGGTCCGGTCTTTTCTTGGCTGGTCTCACATACCAGATTTTGAAGCTTCAGCAAGTGATGCAGACAACCGTTCTGACAACCCTTGGAAGGGAAAACACCCTCGTCGCTCAGGCAAAGTTTCAGTAGAGTTACCAGCTGACGACTGGCTTTGCTATAAGATGGAAAAACTGAACACTTGTGTTGCAGAAGGTTACCCTTCTCGTTCCCAGGAAGCCGCAGGTCTGAAACAAGACCAGTTTATCAGAACACCCAAAAGCCAGGCAAAGTGGTATACACAGTCACGACTCAAACAGGATGTCAATCAAAGACCTGGACGTACAATCTTTGGCTGGTCGGGTTCCGAAGCACGCCTGAACTCTCAATTCTCCCGTATTGCCAAGACTTCCTCATATCCATCTTCAGGACCAGCATCTAGGCCTGTCCCTCAGGAGATCCTTAGAAGGTGGGAGCAATGTGCTTAAAGAAGGCTCTTTGATTACCAACCACGCAGCGGGGTTCAACAGGTGCGTGAGTGAAATTCAGGACAAAATGAATCAACATATTTCATTTTTAAACGCTACCATTGTTCAGGGCAAGGCCCCAAAGGAAGTCACTGACGCCATCAAGGACTTGAAGGACTTGTCAGCTTTCCACAGTAGCGTTTCTGTGGCCTTAGGTACTGCCTTCCAGCACCTCGCAGACAGCTTGTTTGTTCAGCTAGCCAACTTCATTTTGTTGAGGAGAGATTCTTATCTCGAGTACGTTAAACCAGGCCTGAAACCTGATACCTGGAATAAACTACAAAATGCTCCCCTGTTCACTTACGGGCTATTCCCGGATGATGTACTGGCAGTAGCGGAGCAGGATATTCAAAAGCATGACTCAAACAAGAGTGCTACTGGTCCCGGCCCGGGCACATATCAGCACTCAAAGAAGCATCAATTCCGGTACCAGCCATATGAAAAGAAAGAGAGTCGTCAATCCGGCTTCTCCTCTTCCCAAAATCAACAACCTTGGAGGCAATTCTCGGGCAGAGGCAGGGGTAGGGGTCGTGGTAGAGGTGGATCTGGTTCGACATACTACTCCAAGCCTGCCCGTGGTACCAAACCATATAAATGACAATCAATATCTACTGAGCCCCCCAGTTGTGTTAAGTTCAAGTTTAGGGGATCTCAATCTAGTGTCATCAGCAAACAAAGGGACTTTTCCAGAGACTGTAAATTTGCATGTTGTTCTTCCTGCACCTTCTGTAAAAGGGCTGTTACAAAAGAAAAACGTAAGACCCTCTCATTCTCAAATAGAAATAAAATCTGTGAACAGTGCTTTGTCTGTAAATCAGTGTCTTTTTGCCCCAAATGTAACAAATGCCCCATGTGTTGCAAAAGATCCACCTGTGGGAGGCCGTCTGCAACTGTTTTGACAGGTTTGGCTCTCCCTGGGTTCAAATCCAAGGGTAGTCTCCATCCTCAGGGAAGGGTATCAACTACCCTTCAAGGAGAGACCACCTCTAGCAAGATTTCCTGTGAGAGTCAGTGGTTCATCAAATCCCTCACGAAACAAAAATCTGAACGAGGCATTGCATTCCCTAGGTCAAAAACAGACTATAGAAAAGGTGTCCGTTCAGTCATCTCTGGGTTTCTACAACCGGTTGTTCCTGGTTCCAAAACCCAACGGGAAATGGAGGCCCATTCTAGATCTAAGCCAACTGAACCTTTACCTTGCTCCAGCAACATTCAAGATGGAAACTCCGGAGACCATCAGACTCTCCCTGCAACAGGGGGAGTGGGTCACTTCGCTGGATTTCAGCGACGCTTATTTTCACATTCCCATAAACCACAGGTCGCGAAAAATATCTCAGGTTCCACTTAAAAGGTCAGACCTTTCAGTTCACAGCACTTCCCTTTGGCCTGTCGACGGCTCCGTTGGAGTTCACAAAGGTGGTCAAGGAGGTAAAACTCATGGCTCAATCGAGGGTTATTCGGATCCACCAATACCTAGACGATTGGTTACTGAGAGCCCCATGCCGGGAAATTTGCCTACGTCATACGCAGATCCTTCTGGACATTTGCCGCTCTCTAGGTTGGGTAGTCAACATGGACAAGTCAGAGCTGGTTCCCCAACAAACCTTCGACTTCATAGGTTATCATTTCGACCTATCTCAGGGGTTAGTCAAACCAACTCAGGACAGGTGGAGGAGTCTATCTCAGAAGCTCAACCTTCTCCTGGGACTGGAATGTTGCACAGTCAGGCAGTTCATGTCTTTAATCGGCCTTCTGACAGCAACAGAAAAACAAGTAGTATCGGGGCGGCTGCATATGAGGCCCATTCAATGGCACCTGAAAAAGCATTGGCATGCCCCGGAATCTCTGGAAAAGGTCATTCCAATTCCTTCATCTCTCCATGTACATCTAAGGTGGTGGTTGGACCCGGCCAAGGTGCTCTCCGGTCAACCCTTACACCCTCTTCAACACGCCCTTCAACTGTTTACAGACGCCTCAAACGAAGGTTGGGGCGCTCACTTAGGCGATTACATGGCAAAAGGAGTTTGGTTAGAGTCAGAAAGCGCCTTGCACATAAATTTGTTGGAGCTCAAGGCAGTCCTGCTGGCCTTAAAACGGTTCGAGCGGTTATGTTGCAACCAGATAGTTCTTGTTTGTACAGACAACACCACTGTGGTCTCTTACATCAACAAGGAAGGGGGGTATGAAATCAGGCTCACTCTGTGCCCTCCTTTGGAGACTGATGCTTTGGTGCAATCAAAGGCAGATTGTCCTGAGGGCCAGGCATATTCCGGGTCACCTGAACGTCATAGCCGACAAGCTGTCCCGACTCAATCAGCTGATCCAAACGGAATGGTCCCTCCTCCCGGAGGTGTTTGCTCAAATATGCCGGCGTTGGCACCGCCCGTCTGTGGACCTGTTTGCCACCCGGTTCAATCACAAACTTCCCCGGTTTGTATCCCCGGTTCCAGACCAATCAGCGTGGGAAGTGGATGCCTTAAGTCTCCCTTGGGAGGACCTGGACGCTTATGGTTTTCCGCCGACGGCCCTTCTTCATCAGGTGGTAACGAAACTTTTGGACCACGGATTCCGTCGTCTCATTCTGATAGCACCAGGTTGGCCCAACATGCCTTGGTTTTGGGACCTGGTCAACATGTCAGCTCAAATTCCCCTCCTGCTCCCTCAGGTGTCGAATTTGATAACTCAACCGTTCAATCAGTGTCCTCACCGGGACCTTCCCAATCTGAACCTTCATGCTTGGCTCCTAGAGCCTCTGCCATCCAGCAAGCCGGGTTCTCGGCAGAAGTGGCAACAAGAATTGAGGCTCCTCAAAGACGCTCTACCAGAGCCATTTATGACTCAAAGTGGTCCGTTTTTGTCAGATGGTGTGAGAAAAATCAGGTGGACTTCAGAACTCCCTCTATAAAGCAAATTGCGGATTTTCTCCTGTCCCTTTTTCAGGAGAAACATCTTCAACCTAGTACCATAGAAGGCTATAGGACTGCCATAGCCGACAAAGTGGGGAATTCCAGAATTAACATCAACAAGGAAGGGGGGTATGAAATCAGGCTCACTCTGTGCCCTCCTTTGGAGACTGATGCTTTGGTGCAATCAAAGGCAGATTGTCCTGAGGGCCAGGCATATTCCGGGTCACCTGAACGTCATAGCCGACAAGCTGTCCCGACTCAATCAGCTGATCCAAACGGAATGGTCCCTCCTCCCGGAGGTGTTTGCTCAAATATGCCGGCGTTGGCACCGCCCGTCTGTGGACCTGTTTGCCACCCGGTTCAATCACAAACTTCCCCGGTTTGTATCCCCGGTTCCAGACCAATCAGCGTGGGAAGTGGATGCCTTAAGTCTCCCTTGGGAGGACCTGGACGCTTATGGTTTTCCGCCGACGGCCCTTCTTCATCAGGTGGTAACGAAACTTTTGGACCACGGATTCCGTCGTCTCATTCTGATAGCACCAGGTTGGCCCAACATGCCTTGGTTTTGGGACCTGGTCAACATGTCAGCTCAAATTCCCCTCCTGCTCCCTCAGGTGTCGAATTTGATAACTCAACCGTTCAATCAGTGTCCTCACCGGGACCTTCCCAATCTGAACCTTCATGCTTGGCTCCTAGAGCCTCTGCCATCCAGCAAGCCGGGTTCTCGGCAGAAGTGGCAACAAGAATTGAGGCTCCTCAAAGACGCTCTACCAGAGCCATTTATGACTCAAAGTGGTCCGTTTTTGTCAGATGGTGTGAGAAAAATCAGGTGGACTTCAGAACTCCCTCTATAAAGCAAATTGCGGATTTTCTCCTGTCCCTTTTTCAGGAGAAACATCTTCAACCTAGTACCATAGAAGGCTATAGGACTGCCATAGCCGACAAAGTGGGGAATTCCAGAATTAACATCAGCAAGGATGAAAACTTGTCCAGGTTGTTGGACAGTTTTCATAGGGACAAACCAAAAGGCAGGCGTGGGGTTCCTACGTGGAATTTGTCTTTGGTCCTTCACCAACTTACACAACCTCCTTTTGAACCTCTCAGGAAGGCTTCGCTGAAGTACCTCACCTTTAAGACTGTCTTCCTTCTAGCCTTGGGCTCTGGGAAACGGAGGAGTGAAATTCATGCTTGGGTCCACAGGAACATTAGGCACCAAGAGGATTGGTCGAATGTTTCCTTATCGCCTTCTCCTAGTTTCATCTCTAAGAACCACCTGGCTAAAGAGGGTCCCGCTTGCGTGGCCCATGTTATCATTCCAGCCTTGGCTCCTTCATTGGACAAATCCCTCAAGGAGGATAGGAGTCTGTGCCCGGTCCGGGCACTACGTTATTACTTGGACAAAACCAAAGATCTCCGTTCAGGCAAAGAATTGGTTTTTGTTTCCTTTAGGAAGAGTTTCCAGAATCATATTGTCCCTGCTACCGTTTCCTCCTGGATCAAACAAACCATAGTCCTTTGTTACCAGATGTCAGACCAACAGGCTCAACAGTTGCATCAGGTTCGGGCTCATGACGTTCGCGCGTTCGCGGCGTCCAAAGCCTTTCAGGGGGGTGTTCCCTTAGACCAGAATTTGGCAGCCTGTCACTGGAAGTCTCATAACACCTTCACCCAATTTTACTTGAAGGACTTGGCCTGGGCAGACTCGGATGTGTACCATTTGGGTCCTGTGGTAGCTGCCCAACAAATTAGGGACTAAGTAGAGGCTCCCATGTATATAGTGATGTATATATGTATTCATACATGTAAAAAAAAAAAAAAAAAAAAAAAACGTCCCTGCAGTCTGTCTTGCGTTGCAAGAAGATGGGGGACCATCTTAATCTTCAATTCCCCTTCTTCACTTCTTCGTGGACTCGTCAGCTACAAAACTAGGGGGGGGAGGGGGGGGGGGGGGGGGGAGACTGTACCTATCCAGGGTAGTTAGAAACCCTTCCCGGGTGATTTCCTCTGGATTTACGGAGTATATATGTAGATCTTAGAGTCTCTGTCCCCCCTTTGTCCATAGCTACCCTCCAACCACTGGGTAGTTATTCTGGACTGGTCCACTAGGTAAGATATATTAACGCAATAAAATGGAAAATTTAATGGTTAAATTAAATTTTTATTAGTTAATATCTTATCTAGTGGACCAAGAGAGTCCCACGCTACCTGCCCCGCAATAGCTAAAAAGGGGGACATTCTTAGGTAGGCCACAAAAAGAGGAAGTACGCATGCGCGCGCACGCGCAGTAGGGGAGCTGGGTGCAGTCACGACACCTGGCGAATGTGGATTACACTACCGGTCCCGGTCAGAGCCCAGCTCAGGACGTTTTTGTCTAACGTTTGGCGGGACCGGCTGCGCGCCGGACAAATGCACTGGTCCACTAGGTAAGATATTAACTAATAAAAATTTAATTTAACCATTAAATTTTCCAATTTATACTTTTGCCGTAGCCTCAGGTTGTCGTCACATGATCTGCCCCTTTGTAAGCACTTTTCTCGTTGGTCGCCGCCATTTTACAGTCTTTGGGAAGTATTTACTGCCGTTTTCTAGCTATATCTTAGTGCAGTTTTATTGTTATTTGTCCCTTTTTATGTATTTCATTTATTAGTATATAAAGCACATTCTGTCCAATTTTCAGCACTTCCGCTTTTGTAATTTGTCCTTATTTTGAGTTTTGTGAGCTCGCCTTGACTGGTTTTCTTCTGCGAGTATTTTAGTTTGAGGATTTACTCACGTTCTTTTTATTGCATTAAAACATGTCTTCTCACCAGTCTAACAAAGACAAACCTCGTGCATCCAAATGTAACCATTTCTGCCACCCATTTGATCATCACAACTACTGCCCTACCTGCAGAGAGGCAGGTAAAGGCGACGATCCGTGTGTCCACCCATTTGATCATCACAACTACTGCCCTACCTGCAGAGAGGCAGGTAAAGGCAACGATCCGTGTGTCAATCTATTATCCCCCTGTACTATTTGCTCGTCTTTTACTGATGAACAACTAGCAAAAATCACCCATAGGAAACGCTACTCCAAGAAATCTGATCAAAATAAGGCAGAAGACATAGATTCTGAACTATTGGGGGACAACTCTTCAGAATCTTATGGGGGTTCGCATGCTGAGTTAGAAGTGGCTGCGAATCGTCTCTTCACATCCCCGCCTCGCCCTCAACCTCTTTCATTCGAGGCATTATCTTTCCGAAATCCAGCTCGTACTGTCCCGCCTACACCAGGTACGGCCTTACAACAAAAAGTGCAAGCTAACCTCAAAAAATCCTTGTCTTCTCGCCTTGACATACAAATGGATCAGAAAATGGGGGCTTTTCAGGCTAGTATGTTGGAGTCGTTTAATAGTCTTCGTGAAGATTTCCAAAAATCTTTACAAAAACAAGGGGAGGTAGCACAGACCTCTTCTGTTTCTAAAACGAACGCATCCTCCAAAGATATAGCCAAACCCTCACACTCCAGTAGTGCTCTCGAGTCCATGGAGGTCGAGTATGGTCCAGATCTTCCTCCTCGCCTCGCCGCGTATTCCAGTCGTCTCGAAGACGACTCGGCGCGGGTTCGTAGTTCTGGCGAGGAACCCTCGAAGGTAGCCTCGACCAAACCAAAACAACCTACACAGTCTTCTAAATATCAGGTCGTGGATCCGAGCTCTGCCTCAGACCACTACTCAGACTACTCTGTTGACCCTCCGCCGGCCCCTAGGCCCAAAAAGCACTCTGATAAATCAAAACACAAGTCAAGGGCCAGATTTTTACCATCATCTTCAGAGGAGGATCAGTCCCCTGAACGTAGACATAGGTCTCCTAAGCCGTCTGGGAAGTCTTACACTGATCAGGACCACCCCCAACATGACCCTGACCCTCCTTATTACAGGGAAGTAGCTTTGTCTGACATCCCATCTCAATATGCTGAGGAGGTGGATATGTTTCGACGCATCCTTAAACTGCCGGATCCTAGGGAATCCCTTCCCAGATCTTCCACAGCGGTCATGGGCCTTGATGATGAGAAAGGCAGGCAAGAACTTAGGCCAAGAGGTCCTTCCTCCATGTTACCTCTCGATTCAGTCATCAAGGATGCCTTTAATAAATTCGATCAGGACTTCCAGGTAGCAAATTTACCTGAGGGCAAGTACATCAGACCTCCTCCCTCCACTGTCAAGTGGTACAAGGTAGGCGAGCCTTGTTATGAGGACAAAATACAAGAGCTGAACACGGACTTTGCCAAGATTTGTTTTTCTCCTAAACCATCTGGGGCACCTATGGGCAAGGTCCCTATGCCAGTTCTTAAAGAATTGGAACATCAGGCAAGACAGAATAGTTCCACTCTCAACTTCGCCACCACTTTTGCCAAAACCTCCTCTTCCTGTAATGCCACTATGGAGAGGTGTCCGCATAGCTTAAAAGCGACCTCCAAAAAGGTCAAGTCTCAAATCAGGAAAGGTGCCAACCCTGACAAAGCAGCAAAATGTGGATATGACGAATCCTGTGAGTATTTGGATTTGTGGAATAAGACCGTCCTAATCCAACACAGGGCCTTAACTTGCCTTAGTAAATCTTTGGCACATATTCTCCAGAGAGAACTGTACTCTATGGGCAATTTGGTCTTACTTAGGCGCGAAGCTGAAATGACTCTATTACAACCCCACTTAGGAGAAACCAGGCGCCAAGAACTCAGGAATGCGTCCTTCTGGCCGCCATCCTTGTTTAAATCGCAGTTGGTAAAGGAAGGCGAGGACTTCCTCCTTAAAAAAGGCACCTCAAAAGATTCTCAGGGTTTTGGACCCTACCAGAATAAGCCCTTTCGTGGTCCCCACAAGAAAAGAGGCTCCTACAGGAAACGCCCCTATGGGGGCAATTCCTCTCAAAGCAGTAACCAATCCTTTCCCTCTAACAGGGGAAAACAAAACTTCAGAGGCTCCAGGGGTCGTTTTCGACCCCACAATAGGGGAAGAGGGCGTGGAAACCCCTCTTCCCAATGACTCCTCCAAAGCCTCAAACAGTCCACCAGTAGGAGGCCGCCTCCCTTCTTTCAGCAGAGACTGGCAAACAAACAATTGTTCATCCAACGTGTTAAACATTATCACCAATGGCTACATTCTGCCATTCCGCTCAAAACCAAACTTGGTCAGATGTTCTCTGATAATATCAGAATACAAGGCCCTTCCAAAAGACCAAGCCTTAGCCGATTGTATCCAGTCTCTGCTGTCAAAGAACGCCATCGAAAGGGTAGAAAATGTAAAATCTCGGGTTTTACAGTCGCCTGTTTCTAGTACCCAAGCCTCACCAAAGGTGGAGGCCAGTAATAGACCTAAGCAGGCTCAATACTTCTCTACACATATATTCAAGATGGAAACTCCAGAATCCATCAGGACCTCCCTGATTCCAGGGGAATGGGTAACGTCGATAGACCTGTCAGACGCTTACCTTCACATCCCCATCCATCCTCACTCAAGGAAATACCTAAGATTTTGCCACAGGTCTCAGGTGTTCCAGTTCACCTCCCTACCTTTCGGACTAGCCACAGACCCCCCCCCCCCCCCCCCCCCCCCCCCCAGGTCTTTACCATGATCGTAAAGGTGGTGAAGCTCATGGCCCTCTCCAAAGGTCTCAGACTCCACCAATACCTGGACGACTGGCTGATCAGGTCTCAATCCCGGGAGGAAGCCCTAGTGAACACTCAGGCAGTGGTAGATCTAACCCAGTCCTTTGGATGGATCATCAATCAACAAAAATCAGAACTGAATCCCACTCAGGTGTTTTCGTTCGTGGGTTACGAGTTCCACCTAGATTCAGCCCTTGTAAAACCCACTCAAGAGAGATGGCTCAAACTTCAGGATTTTATCCTGCAACTCAAGTCAAAACATGTTTTGACTGCAAGATGTTTGATGTCTCTAATTGGGTTGCTAGCCTCAACGGAAAAAATGGTCCCGGAGGGACGACTTCACATGAGGCCCTTTCAGTTTCACCTCAAGGAGCACTGGAAATTTCCTCAACCACTGGACAGCCTCCTTCCTTGGACAGAAGTCATCTCTGCTCACCTAGACTGGTGGCAGAACCCTGCAAACGTGATGAAAGGCTCAGACCTTCATCTCAAAGACCACAGTACCCAACTCTTTACAGACGCCTCAAACGAAGGTTGGGGCGCTCACTTAGAACAAAGTTCTACCCAAGGTCTGTGGTCTCCCCAGGAAAAAGGCCTTCACATAAACATCCTAGAGTTGAAAGCTGTCTTTCTGACCCTGAGACACTTCAAAGACCAGTGCCAGGACCAAACAGTGCTAGCTGCAACGGACAACTCAACTGTGGTTGCTTACATAAACAAACAGGAGGGGAGATGTGTGCACTCCTGTGGAGAGTCATGACCTGGTGCCATCGCTTTCACATAATATTGAAAGCCAGGCACATTCCAGGGTGCCTGAATGTGATGGCCGACCTACTTTCCAGGTCAAATCAGGTACAGTCGACCAAATGGTCACTACATCCACAGGTGTTCAAACAGAACTCCCAAAAGTGGTTCACTCCCCACGTGGACCTATTTGCCACTCATCTGAACCACAAGCTCCCTCTGTACGTGTCTCCTATCCCAGACCCAAAGGCCTGGGACATAGATGCTCTAAACATAGATTGGACGGGTCTCACTGCCTATGCTTACCCTCCAACGGCTCTCCTTCACAGGGTGATCCAAAAAATCAGACAATGCAATTGTCTGATCATACTAATAGCCCCAGGCTGGCCAGGGATGCCCTGGTTTTGAGACCTAGTGCAGCTATCAACAGAGATCCCACTACAACTCCCGGTGTCGACAACACTCCTCAAGCAGTCCCACATTTACGTGTTCCACAGGAACCCGCAGCACCTCAATCTCCACGCCTGGTGTCTAGGAGTGGACAACTCCAAGAACAAGGCTTCTCTGTGGAAGTGGCAGAGAGAATTGCTGCACCTCAGCGGTCATCAACAAGGACCATCTACAAATCAAAGTGGGCCCTATTTGAGAAATGGTGCAGAGAGAATTCGGTGGATTTCTCCACTCCATCTGTGAAACAAATCTCAGATTTCTTCATGTATCTGTACCAAGACCTAAACAGGCTCCCCTCCACCATTGATGGTTACAGGACTGCCATTGTTGACTCCTTGGGCCCATCGGGCCAACATATTGCTCATAATGAGGACCTTCATAGATTGCTCTCCAGTTTCCACAGGGATCGCCCTAAAAGTTCCAGAAATCTCCCCAAGTGGAACCTTTCTGTTGTTCTCAATGAGCTCACAAAAGCACCCTTTGAGCCTATGAAAGACACAGACCTCAAACATCTAATTCTCAAAACTGCTTTCTTGCTAGCTTTGGCCTCCGGCAAACGCCGCAGCGAAATCCATGCCTGGGTCGCAAACAAAGCATCTAATCTAGGCCAATGGGAAAAGGTCGCCTTGTTCCCTTCTTCTGACTTCATAGCCCAAAACCAACTAGCAAGAGAAGGTTCTCAAAGTGTGTCTCCGGTGACTATTCCTGCTTTGACTACCATTGTGGATAGACAATTCAAAGAAGACAGGACCCTCTGTCCGGTATGGGCCCTGAGGTACTATCTGGACCGAACCAAGGACCTAAGAGGTTCCCGGTCCCTCCTTTTCATCTCTTTCAAGAAAGGACATACCTCAGACATCAGACCCGCTACCCTCTCTTCTTGGTTGAAACAAACCATCCTACTTTGTTATAAACAAGTAGACCAACAAGCCTTGGATTTAGTCCAAGTCAAGGCACATGACATTCAGGCCTTCGCAGCCTCTAAGGCGTTTTACGGTGGGGTATCGGTGGACCAGATCATGCAAGCCTGTCACTGGAAAGCTCACAACACTTTTACCAATTTTTATCTAAAAGACCTTACTTGGTCGGACAATGACAACAATCTGTATCTGGGACCAGTAGTAGCGGGGCACAGCAGGTCCTAGACCCTTCTCCTCAGTCCAGTCATCCTCGGAAAGAAAAGAAGGGGGGAGGGGCAACTCCGCTACAACCAAGTCTTGAGAAGTCTAAGCCCAGGGTCTAGGTATACGTCTACCTCATCCGGGTGTATACGGTAAGGTCTATCTAGTCTCTATTCATGTTAATTGTACAGTATTAAGGACCTGAAGGTCATTTTCTCAGTTCCCAAGCCTTAAGCTCAGGTTCTTCCGTGATCGTCCTTGGGACTGACCCCGCCTGTGTATCTAGGGTACACCCTTCTTCTCGTCAAACACCCTGACAGTTTTAAATTCTAAATTCTAATTCTAATAGTACTTTTATAGCACTTAATCTCTATCTAATGATAGACTCTAAGACGCAGAAAGCCAAAATCAGAGATCGTAATCGTTAAATCAGGGACATTGCAGGGGTCGACACCACGGAGAAGACAAAATGAAAACTAGGGATAATCTAGGGTGGGTAAGCTTTTTCAAAGAGGTAAGTTTTCAACTTTTTCCTGAATGGGGAGAGAGATTTAGCTGAGCGTACATCATCAGGGAGATCATTCCAAATCCTAGGGGCAACATATGCAAAGCTAAGGCCAAAATGCTTTTTAGACTTATATATTGAAGCACAATGTGGGACCTGAAGCAGGACACCATCAGAGTGACTTCTACGTGTTCTGTACACACTATGTCTGGGTTTAAGGAAAGGGTCAAAGTATTTTGGATGGCCACTGTGTAGAAACTTGTACACCAATAGGGCTGTCTTGAAGACAGAGCGATGCAAGACAGGCAACCAATGAAGACTCTTTCTTACAGGAGTGATATGTGAGTACTTGGTGGTATTAGCCACAATTCGTGCAAGACTGTTCTGAACACATTGGAGCCTCCAAATGTCTAGAGCAGAGAGGCCTCTAAACAAGGAATTACAGTAGTCAAGACGACTTCCCACCAAGGCATTTGCAGCCAAAAGAGCAGCATCATGTGTAAGATATCCTCTGAGTCGCTTTAAATCCCTGGTATGAACAAAACTAGCCTTACAGATATTCCTGACATGGCAAGAGAAGGAAAAATCGGAGTCAAACCAGACACCTAAGTTCCTAATTGCATCAACAGGTGAAAGGAGTTCAACAGTGTTTAACACTGTCATTCATTCATTCAGATTTTTGGCTTCTACAGGCCCGATCCTCGGGATTGGGGCCCTGTAGATGGGATTCAGACTGGTACTTTCGATCCTTTCATTCTAACATTATTATCAAAATTCTAAGAAAAAACAGACTTATCTGCCAGTCTCCGCTGTAATCCCTCCAGACGTTGGTCGTTCTGCCTCGGGGCTACCAGTAAAGCATTCAGTCCCACATGGTAAGCTTGTAGCTTATAAAAGCTACATTTAAGTAATTAAGCGTCCCGCAAGGGACGCTTGTTTGTGTATGGGAGAGCTTCCAGCTCCGCCGGCTCCGCATTTTGTTTTCCTTATAACTCTGTAACCGTTAGGCGGATTCTTTTCAAATTTGGCAGGTTTAGGCAGTAGCCTTGGGGAATTTTTTTGAATATGCTGCAGTGACATTTCAACCAATCAGAGAGGTCACATGACCAAAAATGTCTTTTTTCGATGGGGAAGCTTGTCCGGATGATAACTTGAAAGGAATTTTATCAATTCACCTGAAACTTGGCAAATACATTCATTCTATTAAAATCTGGAAATCATTAGATTTTGGCATTGATTGGTCAAGAAATGGCCGAGTAATTAATGATTAATTAATCATTACGAATTTTCCAAATAAGGAAAACACAAAAATGCTTATATCTCGAAAACCGTGCTAGATAGAGCGATTTCGACGAAATTTTTGACCCGCAGGGTATCTCTGCGGAGTAGTTTTCCCAATTTTCAAAAAATTTTTGTCTCGCCCAAAATGGCGGCCATTTTGAATTTTCGAAATTTTCGCAAAAATTGCAAAACACAAAAATGCTTATATCTCAAAAACCGTGCTAGATAGAGCAATTTCGACAAAATTTTTGACCCGCAGGATATCTCTGCGGAGTACTTTTCCCAATTTTCAAAAAATTTTTGTCTCGCCAAAAATGGCGGCCATTTTGAATTTTCGAAATTTTCGCAAAAATTGCAAAACACAAAAATGCTTATATCTCGAAAACCGTGCTAGATAGAGCAATTTCGACGAAATTTTTGACCCGCAGGGTATCTCTGCAGAGTAGTTATCCCAATTTTGAAAAAAATTTTGTCTCGCCAAAAATGGCGGCCATTTTGAATTTTCGAATTTTTCGCAAAAATTGCAAAACATAAAAATGCTTATATCTCGAAAACCCTGCTAGATAGAGCGATTTCGACGAAATTTTTGACCCGCAGGGTATATTTGCAGAGTAGCCATGCCAATTTTCAAAAAAATTTGTCTCGCCAAAAATGGCGGCCATTTTGAATTTTCGAATTTTTCGCAAAAATTGCAAAACATAAAAATGCTTATATCTCAAAAACCCTGCTAGATAGAGCGATTTCGACGAAATTTTTGACCCACAGGGTATCTCTGCAGAGTAGCCATGCCAATTTTCAAACAAAAAATTTCTCGCAAAAAATGGCGGCCATTTTGAATTTTCGAATTTTTCGCAAAATTGCAAAACACCAAAATGCTTATATCTCGAAAACCGTGCTAGATAGAGCGATTTCGACGAAATTTTTGACCCACTGGGTATCTCTGGAGAGTAGCCATGCCAATTTTCAAAAAAATTTTGTCTTGCCAAAAATGGCGGCCATTTTGAATTTTCGAATTTTTGCGCAAAAATTGCAAAACACAAAAATGCTAATATTTCGAAAACCGTGCAACATAGAGCGATTTCGACGAAATTTTTTATCTTCAGGGCATCTCTGCAGAGCAGCTATCCCAAAGAGCTTTCACTTGGTGAAGTTTCAGACCCATAGCTAATTGCTCACCTACTCAAAAAGAGTAAATGCGAATTACCTCTAAAAGTATTGCAGATGGCCAATTTTTCTCAAATAACTCATTCACCTACTTTTGGAAGAGCTTTCACATGGTGAAGTTTCAGACCCATAGCCAATTACTCACCTACTCAAAATGAGTAAATGCGAATTATCTCTAAAAGTATTGCAGATAGCCAATTTTTCTCAAATAACTCATTCACCTACTTTTGGGAGAGCTTTCACATGGTGAAGTTTCAGACCCATAGCTAATTACTCACCTACTCAAAATGAGTAAATGCGAATTATCTCTAAAAGTATTGCAGATAGCCAATTTTTCTCAAATAACTCATTCACCTACTTTTGGGAGAGCTTTCACTTGGTGAAGTTTCAGACCCATAGCTAATTACTCACTTACTCAAAATGAGTAAATGCGAATTATCTCTAAAAGTATTGCAGATAGCCAATTTTTCTCAAATAACTCATTCACCTACTTTTGGGAGAGCTTTCACATGGTGAAGTTTCAGACCCATAGCTAATTACTCACCTACTCAAAATGAGTAAATGCGAATTATCTGTAAAAGTATTGCAGATAGCCAATTTTTCTCAAATAACTCATTCACCTACTTTTGGGAGAGCTTTCACTTGGTGAAGTTTCAGACCCATAGCTAATTACTCACTTACTCAAAATGAGTAAATGCGAATTATCTCTAAAAGTATTGCAGATAGCCAATTTTTCTCAAATAACTCATTCACCTACTTTTGGGAGAGCTTTCACTCTGTGAAGTTTCAGACCCATAGCTAATTACTCACCTACTCAAAATGAGTAAATGCGAATTATCTCTAAAAGTATTGCAGATAGCCAATTTTTCTCAAATAACTCATTCACCTACTTTTGGCAGAGCTTTCACTTGGTGAAGTTTCAGACCCGTAGCTAATTACTCACCTACTGAAAATGAGTAAATGCGAATTATCTCTAAAAGTATTGCAGATAGCCAATTTTTCTCAAATAACTCATTCACCTACTTTTGGGAGAGCTTTCACTTGGTGAAGTTTCAGACCCATAGCTAATTACTCACCTACTCAAAATGAGTAAATGCGAATTATCTCTAAAAGTATTGCAGATAGCCAATTTTTCTCAAATAACTCATTCACCTACTTTTGGGAGAGCTTTCACTTGGTGAAGTTTCAGACCCATAGCTAATTACTCACTTACTCAAAATGAGTAAATGCGAATTATCTCTAAAAGTATTGCAGATAGCCAATTTTTCTCAAATAACTCATTCACCTACTTTTGGGAGAGCTTTCACTTGGTGAAGTTTCAGACCCATAGCAAATTACTCACCTACTCAAAATGAGTAAATGCGAATTATCTCTAAAAGTATTGCAGATAGCCAATTTTTCTCAAATAACTCATTCACCTACTTTTGGCAGAGCTTTCACTTGGTGAAGTTTCAGACCCATAGCTAATTATTCACCTACTCAAAATGAGTAAATGTGAATTATCTCTAAAAGTATTGTAGATAGCCAATTTTTCTCAAATAACTCATTCACCTACTTTTGGGAGAGCTTTCACTCTGTGAAGTTTCAGACCCATAGCTATTTATTCACCTACTCAAAATGAGTAAATGCTAATTATCTGTAAAAGTATTGCGGATACCCAATTTTTCTCAAATACTCATTCATCTACTTGTGGGAGAGCTTTCACATGGTGAAGTTTCAGACCCATAGCTAATTACTCACCTACTCAAAATGAGTAAATGCGAATTATCTCTAAAAGTATTGCAGATAGCCAATTTTTCTCAAATAACTTCACCTACTTTTGGGAGAGCTTTCACTTGGTGAAGTTTCAGACCCATAGATAATTATTCACCTACTCAAAATGAGTAAATGTGAATTATCTCTTAATAGTATTGCAGATAGCCAATTTTTCTCAAATAACTCATTCACCTACTTTTGTAAGACCTTTTACACACGAAAATGAAAAATTGTGAATATCTCGGAAAAGCTATTTCTTCTGCTTTAATGCTCGGCGGGAGATACATACCACGGCAGTGGTCTTGACAAAAATTTTTGTCTCCCCAAAAATGGTGGCCATTTTGAATTTTCAAAGTTTTTGCAAAACACAAAAATGCTTATATCTCGAAAACCGTGCTATATGGAGTGAACTCAACAAAATTTTGGACCTGCTGGGTATCTCTGCAGAGTAGCCATGCCAATTTTCAAAATATTTTTGTCTCGCCAAATATAGCAGACATTTTAAATTTTTTTATTTTTTGCAAAACACAAAAATGCTTATATCTTGAAAACCGTGCTAGATAGAGCAGACTGCGCTGACTTTGGTTGCCACAACAGTATAAGGCTAGAAACGAAGCATTTTCTTAATACTTTAGCACTCACCTTTATATCCTTTTCGGGACGCTTTGTTTTTGCTATGCAAAAACATTATCTTTTTTTTTTGCGAGCGATCCTCTAGTTAAAATTTTCAAATTTAACATACTGCAAGAAATATCACTTTTATTGCGTTAATAAATCCTATCCAATGGACAATTGCTAGAAAAAGACGTCCTGTCTTTCCAGCGGCTGGCTGGTCCCAGTACTGTGCATTCGCCAGGTGGCGCATGGTATTTACTTCCTGTCTAGGCAACATGATGTCATATAACCTTTTTGTTTGGCGTGTGTACTGTGCAGGCGTGTTTTCTACATCTCCAGATATTTTAAGGAAAAATGTGGATTATGATGGATTTTCAACCATATTTGCAAATATTTTAGTGGAGAATTGTTATCTACATATCAAGCACGGATATACATTAAGAAATCTGCTGGAAACGCTCCCTAGCTGACTCAATTTAGTGTTGATGATAGGGCAGTAATCGACGAGAATTACATATGCGGCCATGTTGCAAGTTTCCTCCCAACTTTTTTGTTATCAGGGGCAGATTGACAATATAAGGAAAATACTGGATATACTACTTACAAGGTGGTTTTATCCATGTTTTTTGTTTAAATGCAAGGTAGTTTTATCCATGTTTTTTGTTTAAATGCACCTCTACAGTTCTCCAACGAAATGTCAGTCTTTTCAAGAATTGCAACGTAGAAGGAATCCCCTTCAGAAAAGCATAAAGTTCATTCTTTTGAACGTCTGATACATAGAAGGAATTTCATCTTCAGTCACTCTCAGTCCCACCCTTGTGGACCCGGCATGTGTGTCAGTAATAAGGGCAGTGGATGGCCAGGACACTGGTTTGAGTGCACAGTCGACTGAGAAAGAAGAACCGACTTCAGACCGGCATTGATCATCTTCAGAGCGCACTGGTACTGACTTATCTGCTGTAAAGCATCAGTCACACCAGCCTAGCTCGAGTATTTAGTGTTTTTTCATCAGAAGCAGGAGATGCATTCTTCAGATTGCTTCAGAGCGCACTGGTCCAGACATCTTTGTTGTAAAGCATTAGTCGACCGGCAAGCTCCAGTTCAGCTGACCTCACAATAGATATTCACCTTCAGAGCGCACTGGTCCAGGCTTCTCTGCTTTTAAAGCATCAGACGACCGGCCAGCTCAAAAGAACGCGACCCCTGACGTCATCTCCACGAAGCTGGTCATGTGGTTCACCGACCAAGTTACGAAGCTGATCACGTGATTCACCGACCAGGAAGGTCGGAAGTGCGTTCTTCAGAACTCACGTCTACTGTGATTCCAATCCCTGCCTTGCAGACCCAGCCTTGTTGTCGGTAGTGGGCTTTGTGGACTAGCATAATAGAATTACAGACCGACCAGTTTTTTCCTTCTTCAGAGTGCACTGGTACCGACTTCTCTGCTGTAAAGCATCAGTCTACCAGCCAGCTCCAGCCAACTACACAACCAACTATGTTGTCAGTAGTGGGATTTTTGTGGACGGTAAAAATACTGTTAAGTTCCCTGTTGAGTATCACAAAGAACGCGACCACTGACGTCATCTCCAATCAGCCAATCGCGTGTCCTTCCGACCAACAAGCTGGTCACGTGACACGCCAAACAACAATTGCTCTAAAAATAGCTCACAGGGGCTTTCCCAGCAACTGTCAAATCTACAAATAAGACGTACGTTTAAAAGAAATAGTTTAATTAATGGAAGAAACGCGCAGTAAGCTAAATTCCACACAAAAGATAGTTGTAAACTTGCTTCAGCAACTGGTTACAGCGTGTACCGACCGGGTACCGGCTACACAACCTTTGTACAGCTTTCCTGAACCCCCCCCCCCCCCAACTGGTGACAGAGTCATCTGACCCAGGCCATTCAACTCTGTGTTCATTCTGGGGCAGGTAGACAGCAAACATATACAACATATGGCTTCAACCGACCGGTTACAGAGTCTACCGACCAGCCTGCACTTGAAAGTTTGCTTCACATTAGCCGGTTACAGAGCCTTACTGCCTTTTACCAACCAGCACCAAGAATCAGCCAACCCACAGGGTTTTCTACCAGCTGGCCACTCTTCATCAGCAGCCTATTCACCGGCCTAAGACTGATGACAGGCCTAATAATGTGTAGTCTCTGACAGGAAGTTCTCCTACACAGAAACTGCTTCAACCGGTTACAGAGTTCACCAACGGGTTACCGGATATACAGTTTTCACTGAGCAGTTTTGCTTCACACCAGCTGGTTACAGAGACTACTGACCTATCATGTGCAATTACTGTCTTGCCCCTTTTCAGTACTGGTTACAGAGGACCGGAACCGACCAGCAGTCCCTCCTGGGGATCACCTAGTTAGTAGACCAGTGACTAAATTCATTGGTCAGCCTAACCTACCATTTTATTGCGTTAATACATCCTATCCAATGGATAATAGCTTATCCGGTCGGCGCAGACCGGCCCGCCAAACGTCAGAAAAAGACGTCCTGTGTCTCCACCGGCAGGTCGGTCCCTAGTACTAGTGCACTCGCCAGGTGGCGTGTCGTACTTCCTTCCTGTCTAGACAGAGTGACGTCATAGCATCTTTTTCGTTTGGCGCGTGACTAGTGCACAAGGAAATTCTTGCCAGATATTTTTTTGTGGATTTACTCAAGTTTACACTAGAAATTAGGAATTTTATTTATCACATTGGATTGTAGTTATATTGTAGAAGTGATATGTCTTCTCCAGGACAGAAAAGGGGGGCGTGTGGACACGCCATGGCCAGTTTTGATGGCCATCTCTCTTGTGCCCGTTGTAGGGACAAGGGAAAGGGGAAAGACACGTGTGTCGAGAATAAGGATTCTACTGACTGCTCACACTGTTCTGCTTTAACCCCTGAACAGAAAGCTCAACTGGCCACCCCCAGCTATAAACTAAAGAAGGAAAAGAGAGAAGCCAAGAAATTGGAAGCAGAAATTTCTAAGGAATCTGAATCGTTTGTGGATCCGTCTTCCATTTCAGTTCTAGGAGTGGTTGATAATGCTTGTGTTGTTCAATCGCCTTCAGTACCACCTGAAAAGAAAATCAAGAAGGATAAGACTTTATCAAAGCCTAAGAAAACCATGTCTTCTACTGAGGGTAAGATCGCGGATCTTGACCTTAAATGGCCCGAAAGGTTTAACCGTCTTGAAGCATTATTGCTTTCTAAATCCTTCCAACCTTCCTTCTCTGCTGATGTGCGGGTTTCTCCCTCTCATTCTCCACCAGCAAACATCAGTAAGGACTCAGAGCCCTTTTTTGCAACCCTCTGTGTCGTCTACTGCTTCTTCAAATGTAGAGCGCACTGGCCCAGACAATACGGATGCTTCACAGCACCAGTCAGCCGGTAAGCTCAAGACAACCTTTACTCATCAGGATACTTCACCTATTCAGCGCACTGGCCCAGACACTCAGTTAGCTGAAAAGCAACAGTCGGCCGGTAAGCTATTTGACAAACTTCCCAGAGGTGAACATTCATCCAGGCGCACTGGCACAGACAGTAAAGATGCTACTCAGCACCAGTCGGCCAGTAAGCTTACAGCACACACTTCAGGACGCGCTGGTCCAGACAAGGTTTCTGCAAAACACGTATCGACCGGCAAGTCTGTCCAGGAAAGATCTTTCTCCGACTGACCATCAGACTGGCTTCAGTCTTCTTCATCACCGGACTTACACAGGTCATCTCGCCGGGACAGCATTTCCAGTCTGGAATCGGCTACAGACAGTGACCTATCTGACCGACCACCCATTGAACTTTTTGTTGAGGATGCGGAGTTGTCAGACAACCAGGAGGGCGATTTGGATCAAAATATTTCAGAAGATCAGACTTATCGAGAAACTATGCGGGGGATACGCTCATACATGGGATGGTCCCATGTACCGGACATTGACAGTTCAAACCCATCTGATGGTAACCCCTTTGCCGGCCCAAAGGCTCCTGCACCAAGCAAGATTTCAGTTCAAATGCCGACAGAGGATTGGCTATGTAGGAAACTGGCCAAGCTCAATATGACTTTAGTAGAGGGCTAGCCCTCCACGACTTCTGAAGCCGGTGGACTTTTAATGGACCAATTCCTCAGGCCGAGCAAGTCACAATCACGTTGGTATGGCATTTGTCCTGGTCAGAAATGTGAACCACCAGCCGTGTCTAGTTGGAACGTAGGAGCTTCCAAGATCAACAGTAGCTACAGCAGGATTGCGCGCAAAGCTGGTATTGCTGCTACACCACCGGCCTCACAGAGAATCTCTCGGGCTACTCTCAGAAGGTGGGAGCAGACGGCCAGAGAAGCTACAGTAATCTGCAATCAGACGGCTAGCTTCAACCGCTGTATGTTCAAGGTCCAGGAAGATATGCGTGCCCAACTTAAGAGCATCCGGACGGAGAGCAAAGGGAAAGGTTCCACCAAAGCCTCAGAGGCCCTGGACGAGTTGCAACATCTCGTAGACTTTAACTCTAGTATCACTCAGTCGGCGGCCAGGCAATGGAGCACCTTACCGACTTCGTCTTTGTGACAATGGGCAATCTCACCCTGGTCAGGCGTGATTCTGATCTCTCACACGTAAAGAATGGGGTTAAACATCACACTTTAGCAGCATTGCGTACCGGCCCCCTTCAGTTTTCTACTATCTTCCCAGACTCTGTCATCAAGAAAGCGGAAGAGGAGATAGCCTATTATGACAGCAAGGGGCAATCTGCAAACATCCCCAAAGGAAAGGGTCGTTATCACCCCTATGAGAGACTTGATAAAAGGTCTGAGGGTCGCCCGGAGGCAAAAGGAGACAGACAGGCTTGGAAAAAACATTGGTAAAAGACAGAATAGAAGAGGCAGAAGTTTCAACTTCTCATCACGACCTGCCAAGGGCCAACAGTCGTACAAATGACAATCAATGTTTAGACAGGGATCAGAAATGACTGTTGGCCAGGAGCATACAAGAACAGACTTTTTTAGACTCTCATGTAAAGTTAAATGTAGTCTTTCCTGTTCTTACTGCAACCGGGCTTCCACAAAGGAAAGGTATAAGTCCCGTGTTGGCAGCTGTAAACCAGAAAAAAAAGGTCTATTAAACCATGTCAAAGGTGTTTCTTCTGTCACTCAGTTGTCTTATGTCAATCCTGTAACAAATGCCCATCTTGTTGTACCAAATCTACCTGTAGGAGCCAGATTTCAAAACTTTTGGCCGGAGTGGCTGAATCTAAATGCCAGTCCAACAGTGGTTCAAATCTTGAAAGACGGTTACACCCTCCCCTTCCGGACCCGACCCAAATTTGCAAGGTCTCCCACAGTCATAAGCTGTTATGTCAATCCCCACAGGAACAGCTACCTGTTGGAGGCATTACATCAGCTTATAGACAAACACACCGTAGAGCTTGTCCAAAACCAAACTTCTCTGGGGTTTTTCAACCGACTATTTTTAGTGCCAAAACCCAACAACAAATGGAGGCCTATCCTAGACCTGAGCAAGCTGAATCTCTTCCTCAAAACAGAGAAATTCAAAATGGAAACCCTGGAAACCATCAGAACTTCCCTCCAACAAGGGGAGTGGATCACTTCCTTGGATTTCAAGGACGCCTACTTCCATATTCCAATACAGGAACAGTCCAGGAAATATCTAAGATTTCATGTCCAGGGTCAGACATACCAATTCAAAGCACTGCCTTTCGGTCTGTCCACAGCACCCATGGAGTTCACTGTGGTAGCAAAGGAAGTGAAGCTGATGGCCACACACCAGGGTATAAGGATCCACCAGTACCTAGACGACTGGTTAATTTGGAGAATCTTGACCTGGTGTTCCCAGTGACAGGTGAATCTAACAGCCCGACACATCCCAGGCCATCTAAATGTGATAGCGGACAAGCTATCCAGGCTGGGCCAGACCATCCAGACAGAGTGGTCCCTCCTTCCGGAAGTGTTTCAAAGGCTATGCAACAGATGGCACCAACCTCAAATAGATCTCTTTGCCATGAGATTCAACCACAAACTGCCTCAGTTTGTGTCGCCAGTTCCGGACTCTCTGGCTGTTGCAGTGGATTCACTCACTCTGCCATGGGAGGACCTGGATGCATATGCCTTCCCACCGACCGCCATCTTGGGCAAAGTGGTGGAGAAACTACTGGACTCCCCGTGCAAGAGACTCATTCTAATTGCCCCCGGCTGGCCAAACATGCCTTGGTTTTGGGACCTGGTGGCTATGTCCAGTCAAGTCCCCCTCAGTCTGCCAAATCTGCCCAACCTGTTGACACAGCCATTCAATCAGATTCCTCACAGAAATCTGACAAATTTAAACCTTCATGCATGGCTCCTAGAGCCACAGCAATCAAGGAACAGGGCTTCTCTGAGGCAGCAAGAATTGAGGCACCTCAAAGAAGATCAACCAGATCGGTCTATGAGGCAAAGTGGACCATTTTTACAAAGTGGTGCTTCGCTAATCAGGTGGACTTCAAGTCACCACCTGTGAAGTCAGTGGCTGACTTCCTGCTCTACCTCTTTGAGATCAAGAATTTGCAGTCCAGCACCATTGATGGATACAGGTCTGCCATTGCTGATAAACTGGGTAACAGCACAATCAATATCAGCAAAGACGATAATCTCACCCGTCTCCTGGACAGTTTCCACAGAGACCGACCCAAGGGGCGGAGAGGTATCTGCTCCTGGAACCTCTCTGGTACTACACCAGCTGACAAAGGCCCCTTTCGAGCCTCTTAGGGAGGCATCACTGAAGCACCTGACCTTCAAAACTGTCTTCCTTTTGGCCTTGGGTTCCGGCAAAAGAAGGAGTGAGATTCATGCTTGGCAGCATAAGAACATCAGGCACCAGTCAGACTGGTCCAAGGTGTCTCTTTTTCCATCTCCCAGCTTCCTTTCCAAGAATCAGCTGGCCAAAGAGGGTCCAGAGAGTGTGGCCCCAGTGGTTATTCCATCCCTGGTTCCTACTCTGGATAGATCCCTCAAGTCTGACAGATCCCTTTGTCCAGTCAGAGCCTTGCGCTACTACTTGGACAGGACTTCAGACCTTAGGCAGCACAAGGAGCTAGTCTTTGTCTCCTTCAAGAAAGGTTTCGACAAGGACATCTCCCCTGCCACTATCTCCTCATGGATCAAACAAACTGTGATCCTATACTATGAGCTCTCTGATCACCAAGCCCATACCCTACATCAAGTTAAAGCTCATGATGTCAGGGCCTTTGCTGCCTCTAAGGCCTTCCAGTCTGGAGTTTCCTTAGAGCAGATTTTAGCAGCCTGCCACTGGAATCTCATAATACCTTCACTCAATTCTATCTGAAGGATGTGGCTTGGGTTGACTCGGAGCTCTACCATCTTGGTCCTGTGGTGGCTGCTCAGCAGATCCACCAACAGACCAGTACCTAGAGGAGATCTGTACATGTGTAAATAGTTGTACAAATATGTATATAATGAATATAACTGGAACATGCTTCCTTCAGGAGGTTTTAGTCTTATGGGACGGAACTCATCCCTCTCTTCCCCTACCTCAGAGTAGGTCTGTTAAAAAAAGGTGGGGGAGCAAGGTTGTTTCTGACAGTTCAACTCCGGTTAACCGGATGATGATAGTCGACCATAGCCTTAAGGGTTATTGACTTCAGGGTCTGCCCAGGCGTGAAAGGGAAGTTATTATTCTGAGTATGAGTTCAATTTTCAGTCCCTAGTAACTTACCCGCCATCCAAGCGGTAGTTATTCAGCTATTGTCCATTGGATAGGATGTATTAACACAATAAAATTGCAAATTTAATAAGGAAATTAAATTTTTATAAGTTAATACCCTATCCAATGGACACACAAGACCCTCCCACCGACCCCGCTATCAGTTTACTAGGGGTTTAACTGTTTAGACCACGAAAAAGATGCTATGACATCACTCTGTCTAGACAGGAAGGAAGTACGACACGCCACCTGGCGAGTGCACTAGTACTAGGGACCGACCTTCCAGTGGAGACACAGGACGTCTTTTTCTGACGTTTGGCGGGCCAGTCTGCGCCGACCAGATAAGCTATTGTCCATTGGATAGGGTATTAACTTATAAAAATTTAATTTACTTATTAAATTTGCAAGTTTTTACTGGTTACCGAGTATCACGGGCTACAGGGTTCTACTGTGGCCAAAAATTGCTGGTTACAGAAAACAGATGGTTCTTTTAAACAGCAAGAGAAAAGGTTATCCACACTCAAGCCTTCTTCGTGTCCATTCAGGGGCCAGCCATCATACAAATGACAATGTGTACACGCTCCACCTTCAAGGCAGCTGGCCCGCGCCAAGAGTCTGTAAAATGTGAAGAGGTGTGTCAGTCCCACCGGACTGGACCACAGCCATAACAGAAGGACTGTTAACTGGTTTCATTGTCACCAGGCCAGACCAGTGTCCGGAGGGACAGAAAATGTTTGTCAGACTACCAAATGTCCCAAATGTGGCACACAATCTGCCTGTAGGGTCCAGATTAAATCCGTTTTGGGAACTTACGAAGCCTTGGGGGCTGGACCCTAGGTAGTACCAATGTGAAGGAGGGCTACACTCTCCCTTTTTTGGTTCCAAACCCGACAGCCGTTGGAGACCTATTCTAGATCTTAGCAAACCAAACCTTTAGGAGACCATCGGGACCTCCCTCCAACAAGGGGAGTGGGTCACCTCAATAGATTTCAAGGATACCTACCTCCATATACCTATACAAGAACAATCCAGGAAATGCCTGAAATTTCACATCCAAGGTCGGGCATACCAGTTCAAGGCCCTGCCATTCGGTTTGTCCACAGCACCCTTGGAGTTCACTGTGATACCAAAGGAGGTGAAACTGGTGGCCATACACAAGGATTTAGGAATCCACCAGTACCTAGATGACTGGTTGGTGAGAGCCAGATCCCACCAGGCTTGTCTCCAACATACACAGGAACTAGTAAATAATGTGTCCGCAACTGAGTTGGTGAATTTAGAGAAATCAGAGCTGGAGCCCATACAAGACTTTGATTTTGTAGGCTACCACTTTGATTTCAGGTCTGATCGGGTCCGACTGACTCCGGACCGGTGACAGAACCTTCAAGAGAAAATGCTGAAACTGCTATCCCTACCGGCTTGCTCGGTCCGGGAATTCATGTCCTTGATAGGTTTACTAACAGCTACAGAAACGTAAGTTCATCTAGGCTGACTTCATATGAGATTCATTCAGTGGCATCACAAAAACAACTGGAGGGTACCAGAATCACTAGAAAAGGTGATCCCAATCCCCAGGTCCCTGCACCCCCATTTACAATGGTGGCTGAAGGAAGACAATGTACTTACAGGCCAACCATTACGCCCAACAAAACATGCTCTGCAAATATTTACAGACGCATCAATAGAAGGGTGGGGTGCTCACTTAGACGAGCACACTGCAAGAAGAACCTGGTCCCTTCCGGGAAGCAAGCTGCATATAAACTATCTAGAACTTAAAGCAGTCTTTCTGGCTCTAAAAGAGTTCCAAGACCTTTGCTCAAACAAGATAGTACTTGTAGCAACTGACAATATCTGTAATATTATTTATCCATTACTGACTCACACCTTGTCAATACTATCAAAATCTTTTTTTTTTGTCTATACCAGGTGGTAAATTCATCAGGACCCCTCCTATTATCTCCTTATCTGTTGCATTTAGAACCTTAAAATGTTTCCGGAGATAATAGAAAACCATATGCAGAGTTTAAAAAAACGCTCGGATTTTGAATGTATTGGGAGGTGATAGGAAACCTAAGAGATGGAGTCTAGGGAGTTGGTCAGACTACTCCTCCTCTGGTCCCCCTTATGGGTCAAACTGGGGTCATAAAATTACAGATTTTGTGTTTTTGGCTTTTATCTCCTTTATTATTGCTTTTAGAGCTCTTTTGAATGTATTGGTAGGTAATAGGAAACCATGATATGCAATCCCCTGCACCGTCCAGGTGGTGGCAGAGGCAGTCATAAAGTTTGTGGGTGTTCCAAAGTCTAAACCCATGCACAGATTTTCACCGAATTTTTAGGACATGTTTTACCCCGAGAGGATCTAGAGCTGATTAGGTTTTGTGGGGTATCTGGCAACAACTGTTTCCATTTAAAAAATAGTTTTAACCCACAGCCCTAAAGGGCTGTCAGAGTATCATTTCACCCATGGTGTCTGTGTAGGCAGGCAGGCAGCAGGAAAAAGTTTGTCTGGGGTAACGTCAACTTCATGGTGTGACCTTGATTTGACCTTTGTCTTTGCCATAGTGACCTTGACCTATAAAATCTTGTCCAGGCTATATCTTGGAAGCTGTATGGTGTAGAAAGTTGATACTTGGTAGGGATATTGGTTGGGGTTGTAGGTGTGCAACATAATGGTGTGACCTTGATTTAACCTTGCTGTAGTCACCCTGACTATTAAAATCTTGTCTAAAATATATCTGGGAATCTGTAAGGTCTAGAAGGTTGATATTTGGTGTGGGCATTAGTTAGGGGTTTAGGTATGCAATGTCATGGTGTGACCTTGATTTGATGTTTGACCTTGCTGTAGTGACCTTGAACTTGAAAATCTTGTCCGGGCCATATCGGAAACCATACGGTGTAGGAAGTTGATATATATTAATAACATTGGTTGGAGGGTATAGGTAAGCAACAACATAGTGTGACCTTGATTCAAGTTTGATGTAGTGACCTTGACCTTAAAAATTTTGTCTGGGCCATATATCAAAAACTGTAAGGTGTAGAAAGTTGATTCTTGGATGGGTCATTGGTTTTGGAGTGCAGGTATACTAAGTCATGGAGTGATCTTTAACCTTGGCCCTGCCAAATTGTGTTCACCTTCCATACTTGAGACATATTTCTGTTATGACAAAGATATATGGATTGCTGTAACTAATTTAGTGTCCCTGAAAAGGGCGCTTATTTGTTTCGTGTCAGTTTCCTCGCCGCCACCGCAGCCGCCACATTATGGTCCCCCTTGAATATCTCCCTTATTATTGGAACCATAATTGGTGTCGGAAAATTTTTCCACATGCTTAAATTTGACCTTTGATCTTTATCAAGGTCACATGATCAAAAAATTGTTTTTTTGGGTACACCCACCTGTCATCGCCGCTCGGCAAAATCTACTGACCATAGAGGCTTGTAATTATACACATATGTTCATACCATCAAAAACGCAAGCTGATTAGATTTGGGGAGCGATTTGATGGAAAAATGACTGATTTATGAGTAATTTTCTCAAACCTACCAACCAGAAAGGTATTGGGAAACCTTATGTGAAGAGTCTAGATAGCTGGTCAGATTTACCCCCTGACCCTCCCTTATGGGTCAAACTGGGGTAAAAAAAAAGCTGATTTTGTGTTTTTGTCTTATATCTACTTTATTCTTGCTTTTAGTGCTTCAAATGTATTAAGAGGTATTTGGAAACCTTATGTAAAGAGTCTAAATAGCCAGCCACAACCACCCCACCCCCCACCCCCCACCCCCCCACCCCCCCCATGGGTCAACTGGGGTCATAAAATAGCCGATTTTGTGTTTCTGCCTCATATGTCCTTTGGATTTTGGCTTTTACAGCTTTAAAATGTATTAACAGGTAGTGGGAATTCGTGGAGAGTCTAGGTAGCTGGTCAAATTAGCCCTCAGACCCCCTCTTATGAGTCAAACTGGGGTCATGAAATATCTGTTTTTGCCTCATATCTTCTTTATTATTGGTTTTTAATTTACAGCTTTACAATTTTTAAGAGGTACTAGGAATATGTGTGGAGAGTCTTAAGGGCTGGTCACAGTGGGGTCATAGATTGCAATTTCTACTTTAATATTTCAATATTAATGATGTCATTATCTTCATGTTATTTTCATATCTTAGTGCAAAGGGTGTAACTTTTTGAAATTGCACTCGTGACTTATACATACTATTAAAGCAGGCAAAATACATTCCTATTTTGTTGTCATCATCCAAAATTATGATATGCATCAAATTATGCTTGTTTTATTGTAAAAATCTGGGTCCAAATATTTACAAACTTCAGTGCAGCAGTCTCATAATGATAATTATGTCCACCCCACTGGGGGGGGGACATCTTATTTTTGCTTTTTCCGCCGTTCGGCGTCTCACTTGGTTTCCAGACATTTTAGGCAACAGTTCTTATCCTATCTTTACCAAATTTGGCATGCAGGTTTATTGGGTTAATAGCTTGTATGGGATTGCTTTTGGTGATGATAGTTCTATAGCTAACTGAGTAATAGCTACTTTGCTACTTTTGAGTAGCTCTTTGGTTTCCAGACATTTTAAGGAATGCTATTAAGCCTAGCTTTCTGAAATTTGGTATGGAGGTTCATTGGGTTAATAGCTTGTATGGGATTGCTTTTGGGGGGAATTGCTTCATAGATGAGTGAGTAATTAATTAAATAAATGAGTAATTAGCTATTTTGAATACTGAAAAAGGCAAATGTGCTCATATCTCCTTAACCGTGCGAGATAGAGCGATTTCGTCGAAATTTTCTACCCACAGGGTATCTAAGTAATGTAATATTTGCAATTTTCAAAAAATTTTCCCCTCCCCAAAAATGGCGGCCATTTTGAATTTTCGAATTTTTGCCAAAAATGGCAAAACACAAATTTGCTTCTATGTCCTTAACCGTGCGAGATAGAGCGATTTCGTCGAAATTTTCGACCCACAGGGGTATCTAACGAATGTACTCTTTGCAATTTTCAAAAAATTTTCCCCTCCCCAAAAATGGTGGCCATTTTGAATTTTCGAATTTTTGCCAAAAATGGCAAAACACAAATTTGCTTCTATCTCCTTAACCGTGCGAGATAGAGCGATTTCGTCGAAATTTTCGACCCACAGGGTATCTAAGTAATGTAATCTTTGCAATTTTCAAAAAATTTTCCCCTCCCCAAAAATGGCGGCCATTTTGAATTTTCGAATTTTTGCCAAAAATGGCAAAACACAAATTTGCTTCTATATCCTTAACCGTGCGAGATAGAGCGATTTCGTCAAAATTTTCGACCCACAGGGTATCTAAGGAATGTAATCTTTGCAATTTTCAAAAAATTTTCCCCTCCCCAAAAATGGCGGCCATTTTGAATTTTCGAATTTTTGCCAAAGATGGCAAAACACAAATTTGCTTCTATCTCCTTAACCGTGCGAGATAGAGCGATTTCGTCGAAATTTTCGATCCACAGGTCACAGGGTATCAAAGGAATGTACTCTTTGCAATTTTCAAAAAAAATTTCCCCTCCCCAAAAATGGCGGCCATTTTGAATTTTCGAATTTTTGCCAAAGATGGCAAAACACAAATTTGCTTCTATCTCCTTAACCGTGCGAGATAGAGCGATTTCGTCGAAATTTTCGATCCACAGGTCACAGGGTATCAAAGGAATGTACTCTTTGCAATTTTCAAAAAAATTTTCCCCTCCCCAAAAATGGCGGCCATTTTGAATTTTCAAATTTTTGGCCAAAAGTAGAAAAACAGGAATTTGCTTCTATCTTCTTAACCGTGCGAGATAGAGTGATTTCGTCGAAATTTTCAACCCAACCAATGCAAAAAGGCATGAAGCTGAAATAAATTACATCTACACTAATAAATATTTAAGCATCATTGATATATTTTACAAATGAAACAGGGTCTTGTAAGACTACTGTACAATTTTGGCAAAAGGTTCATGGGGTGGACATTATACATGATAATGTGTGTTCTTCTATGCTATCCTGTTTCTATTCACATCTACTATCAACAAGGCGTCCTATTTCTAGTTTATAAATTCCCATTTTCAGCTCATTATCACTTCTTCTGACTTCCATTCTTCTGGAGTAAATTAAAAATTATGCAATACAAACATATTCTTTACTATGTCCCTTATTTATACATAAAATCTGCATATCACTGACACTTTCAACAGAGCATAGATAAAGATAACATCTTACTCCTTATGAGCATTTCTTCATGCATAGACTAAAACAGGGGGATAGGTTAGTGTTGGGGGAGACACATAAATTAACTATTGATTTTATCCCTTATCAGCATATACCCAGTGGACTAATTCTCTGGGGACTCATCAAAGACTGGCAATTATATATAAATAGAAATCAGCATTATTCATAAGATATAAATAGGCTTGTAGGAACATTGACCATTTATTTACTCATTCTGATAGATGTGTTTTGAGCATTGTGTCAAAAACTTCTTGCCTTTCTAAAGGCTCAAATTTTACTACGCCTTTTTATGTCATCACTCTGCAGCATGGGCGTAGGCGTACGCTTGAGCGACTTCTCCTGCGAAACTACAAAGACAAGAGACACACTGTTTTTTTTTTACCCCACAGCCCTTAAGGGCTGTCGGGGTATTGTTTTCACCCATGGTGTCCGGATGGGCGTCCGAGCGGGTGGGTGGGCGGCCAGCGGGGAAACGTTTGTCCGGGCTGTATCTCAGAAACCGTAAGGTGTAGGAAGTTGATACTTGGTAGGCACATTGGTTAGGGGGTGTAGGTATGCAATGTCATAGTGTGACCTTGATTTGACCTTGCCGTAGTGACCTTGACTCATAAAATCTTGTCCGGGCTATATCTCGGAAATTGTATGGTGTAGGAAGTTGATACTTGGTAGGGACATTACTCAGGGGGTGTAGGTGTGCAACGTCATAGTCTGACCTTGATTTGACCTTGACCTATAAAATCTTGTCCGGGCTATATCTCGGAAACTGTAAGGTGTAGGAAGTTGATACTTGGTAGGGACATTGGTTAGGGGCTGTAGGTGTGCAACATGGTGTGACCTTGATTTGACCTTTGTCCTTGCTGTAGTGACCTTGACCAATAAAATCTTGTCTGGGCTATATCTCGGAAACCATAGGGTGTAGGAAGTTGATACTTGGTAGGGACATTGTTTAGGGGGTGTAGGTGTGCAACGTCATGGTCTGACCAGGATTTGACCTTGCCATAGCGACCTTGACCTATAAAATCTTGTCCGGGCTATATCTCAGAAACCGTGAGGTGTAGGAAGTTGATGCTTACTAGGGACATTGGCTAGGGGGTGTAGGGGTGCAACGTCATGGTGCAACCTTGATTTGACCTTTGACCTGGTAGTGACCTTGACCTTTAAAATCTTGTTGCACCTTTGGGTCTGTCTTTTGATGCAGATTAAGCACTGTTAAAGTCATATTAGAATTCATTAAGAATTTTACTTTTACAAGTTCCCGTTGTAACAGATGGAACTTCATCAAGTGAGCCACAGATTTTGCTCCAACACCACACATAAGCATTCATTGAATGTATTACCACTTCTGTATGCATGGTAATATTCAAAACATCTAAACCATAATTCGGCCATGCCAGATGTAGATAAAGAGTACACGCATTATCTTTCTCTTAGACATTATTTTCTCTATTTAAACATTGTTTGGACCTTTATATATCGAACAGTGCCCTGAAAGTATCCTGAACTTTGTACTGATACAGTACTTCTGTATCTCATGGTGTTAAAAATATTTCCCTAGGCTGTGCGGTACGGGCATCTCTGATGCTATTTTTTAAAAGATAGCTTATCTATCTAGCATGAAAAATTGTTCAAGGCATGCAGATCTGTTTGTTCGTCTGTTTGCCAGAGCCATTATAAATGAAGAACCCCCTACCCTAAATATGAAAATTTCAACACTTTATCACAATTTTCTCAGTGACTATTGTAGGGATTTCACTCATATCTTGCACATATGTACTAGGCCACAAGTAGATTCCCTTGTGTGAGTGTCACACCTGGATCTTTCTTAATTTTTTTTTATGAATTTTTAAAATAATTTTACCCCACAGCCCTGTCGGGGTATTGTTTTCACCCATGGTGTCCGGATGAGCAGGTGGGAGGGCGGGCGGTGGGAAAAAATTTGTCCGGCCTGTATCTCAGGGGTGTGTGTGTGTAGGTGTGCAACGTCATGCTCTGACCTTGATTTGACCTTTGACCTTGCCGTAGTGACCTTGACCTATAAAAGCATGAAGTTAATCCGAGCTCTGCCTCGGATCAGCTCTGTGATGAATCCGATGTACCTCGGATGTCATCTGCTAAATCCAAGAAACATGCTGACAAGAGAAAACATGAAGTGAGGTCCAGATTTGTGTCATCTTCCTCAGAGGAGGATCAGTCCTCTGTTGCCAGACACATGTCTTCAAAGCCCTCTGAGGCCCAGCCCTCTGGGGCTATCTCTGATCAAGACCAACCTCGACATGATCCAGACCCTCCTTATTACAGGGAAGTAGCTTTGTCTGACGTTCCCTCCCAATACACTGAAGAGGTGTCCTCCCTGACCCCAGGGAGTCTATGCCTAGGTCCTCTACTTCAGTAATGGGTCTGGACGATGAGAAAGGCCGCCAAGAGCTCAGACCCAGAGGTCCTTCTTTTATGCTTCCTCTCAGCTCTGTTATCAAAGACGCCTTTGATAAATTTGTACATGACTTCCAGGCCGCTAATTTACCTGAGGGTAAATACATCAAACCTCCTCCTTCCACTGCCAAGTGGTATAAGGTGGGACAGCCTTGTTATGAGGAGAAAATACAGGAGTTGAACACTGATTTTTATGTCGTCACTCTGCAGCGTGGGCGTACGTGTACGCGTCTGCGTGAACAACTTCTCCTCCAAAACTACAAGGCCTAGAGACATGCTGTTTTTTTTAAACGATACCTTATCTATCGAGGATGAAAACTTGTTCAAGGCATGCAAATCTGTCTGTTCGTCTGTTTGCTAGAGACATTACAAGGGGGGTACCCCCACCAAAAGTGTGAAAATTTCAACACTTTATCACAATTTTCTCAGTGACTATTGCAGGGATTTCTCTCATATCTTGCATATATGTACTAGGCCAGAGGTAGATTCTCTTGTGTGAGTATGAGGCCTGGATCTGTCTTAATTTTTTTTTAATAAATTTTTTTAATAATTTTTAATGCATTAAAATTCATGAAATCATGCACTAAATCACTTATAACTTGAAAAGTATAGCATTTAGAGCATTTTGTTAAAATATGTTATTCAGCTACTTTTTTCATAGCTACAACATGGTGAGTAACTTGGGTGTCTGTCTCAATAGCTAAGTGAGTAATAGCTACTTTTGGGCTTTTCAGTAACTTCCATCATGAGTAAAATCACTTATAACTTGAAAACTATTGCATTTAGAGAATTTTGTATAAATATGTTATTCAGCTACTTTTGGGTCAGCTATAACATAGTGAAGTTCCAGACCTGTGACTCCTTGCATAGCTGAGTAATAGCTACTTTGAAGTTCTCAGTGTTGAGTAAATCAGTTGTAATTGGAAAACTATATCATTTAGAGAATTTCATATAAATATGTTATTCAGCTACTTTTGTCTCAGCTATAACATAGTAAAATTTCAGACCTGTAGCTCATGGCATAGCCGAGTAATAGCTACTTTTAGGTTATCACTGTTGAGTAAATAACTTATAACTTGCAAACTATTCCATTTAGAGTATTTTGTTTCAATATGTTGTTCACCTATTTTGGGGTCAGCTATAACATAGTGAAGTTCCAGACCTGTAGCTCATTGCATAGCTGAGTAATAGCTACTTTGAAGTTCTCACTGTTGAGTAAATCAGTTGTAATTGGAAAACTATTTCATTTACAGAAATTTGTGTAAATATGTTATTCAGCTACTTTTGGGTCAGCTATAACATAGTAAAATTGCAGACCTGTAGCTCATGGCACAACTGAGCAATAGCTATTTTCAGGTGCTGACTGTTGAGTAAATCAGCTGTAACTTAAAACATATTGCATTTGGAGTATTTTGCTTAAATATGTTGTTCACCTACTTTTGGGTCAGCTATAACATAGTGAAATTACAGACCTATAGCTCATAGCATAGCTGAGCAATAGCTATTTTGAGGTTCTCACTATTGAGTAAATCAGTTGTAACTTGAAAACTATTGCATTTACAGTAATTTGCTTAAATATGTTGTTCATCTACTTTTGGGTCAGCTATAACATAGTAAAAATTCAGACCTGTAGCTCATGGCACAACTGAGCAATAGCTATTTTCAGGTGCTGACTGTTGAGTAAATCAGCTGTAACTTAAAAAATTGCAAATTTAATAAGTAAATTAAATTTTTATAAGTTAATACCCTATCCAATGGACAATTGCTTTACCGGTCGGCGCGACCGGTCCCGCCAAACGCCAGAAAAAGACGTCCTGTATATAATACCGGCAGGACCGGTCAGTAGTGTGCATTCGCTAGGTGGCGCATCATACTTGCTTCCTGTCCAGACAGAGTGACGTCAGTTCATCTTTTTCGTTGTCTAAATAGCTTTAGACCCCTAGTAAGCTGGTAGCAGGGTCGGTTGGGAGGGCCTTGCCTGTCCATTGGATAGGGTATTAACTTATAAAAATTTAATTTACTTATTAAATTTGCAATTTTATTGCGTTAATACATCCTATCCAATGGACAATTGCTGAATAACTACCGCTTGGTAGGCGGGTAAGCAGCTAGGGACTTCTGTGAACTCATAACAAAACAAAATAGTACAGGCCCATTTGACCTAGGGTCAGAGAACCCTGACAGGTCAAGGTCGGCCACCAACTCACCGGTTAACCGGGAGTCTACCGACGTTGCCCCCCCCCCCCTTTTTTCTTTCCTTCCAGAGTCAGTTTGAGAAGGGAAAGATAGAGAGAGAGGGGCTGAGTTCAGTCCCAGAAGAAATAAACTTCCCAAGGGAAGCACATATATACAACATCCCCTCACTTCTGGGCCTGGTGGTGCACCTGCTGGGCAGCCACTACAGGTCCCAGGTGGAAAAACTCCGAGTCAGCCCAGGCAACATCCTTCAAATTGAATTGGGTGAAGATGTTGTGAGATTTCCAGTGGCAGGCTGACAAGATCTAAGGAAATCCCTGATTGGAAAGCCTTAGAGGCAGCAAAGGCCCTAACATCATGGGCTTTAACCTGATGTAAGGTGAGGGCCTCCTGGTCAGAGAGCTCATAGCACAGAACCACAGTCTGTTTGATCCATGAGGAGATGGCAGGTGAGATGTCTTTATCAAAACCCTTCTTGAAGGAGACAAAGACTAACTCCTTATTCTGCCTGAGGTCTGCAGTCCTGTCCAAGTAGTAGCGCAGGGCTCTAACTGGACATAGGGACCTGTCACCCTTGAATGACCTATCCAGAGATGGTGCCAGGGCTGGGATGACCACTGGTGCCACACTATCTGGACCTTCCTTAGCCAGCTGGTTCTTGGATAGGAAGCTGGGTGAGGGGTACAAAGACACCTTAGACCAGTCTGACTGGTGTCTGATGTTCTTATGTAACCAAGCATGGATCTCACTCCTGCGTTTACCTGAACCCAAAGCCAGCAAGAAAAACAGTCATGAAAGTTAGATGTTTCAAGGAGGCCTCTTTCAGGGGTTCAAAGGGAGCCTTTGTGAGCTGATGTAAAACCAGTGAAAGGTTCCAGGAGGGGATGCCCCTCCTGCCCTTAGGTCTGTCTCTATGGAAACTATCCAGGAGACGAGTGAGATTCTCATCTTTGCTGACATTAATGGTGGAATTGCCCAGTTTGTCAGCAATGGCGGATCTGTAGCCATCAATAGTGCTTGGTTGTAACTTCTTCTGAAACAAGTGCTGGAGGAAGTCAGCAATGGCTTTCAGAGGTGGTGCCCTGAAGTCCACCTGATTACTGAGGCACCACTTTGTAAAAATGGTCCACTTTGCCTCATAGACAGATCTGGTTGATCTTCTTTGAGGAGCCTCAATTCGTGCTGCCACTGCCTCAGAGAAGCCTTGCTCCTTGATTGCCGAGGCTCTAGGAGCCAGGCATGTAGGTTCAGATTCGACAGGTTCCTGTGAAGGACCTGGTTGAATGGCTGAGACACTAGGTTGGGTATGCTGGGCAGACACAGTGGGATCTGGCTTGACATTGCTACCAGGTCCCAAAACCAGGGCATGTTGGGCCACCCTGGAGCAATCAGAATTATTCTGTTGCAGGGGTAGTCCTGGAGCTTCACCACTTTGCCCAAGATGGCTGCCGGTGGGAAGGGGTATGGGTCCAGGTCCTCCCAGGAGAGGCTGAGTGCATCCACTGCCCAAGCCTGGGGGTCTGGTACCGGTGATACAAACTGTGGTAGTTGTTGTTGAACCTGGTGGCAAACAGGTCCACTTGTGGCTGATGCCACCTTGAACATACAGCTTGGAACACTTCTGGATGAAGTGACCACTCTGTTTGAATGGTCTGGCCAAGCCTGGATAGCTTGTCTGCTATCACGTTCAGCCGGCCGGGGATGTGACGTGCCCTGAGGGTTACTTGCTGCCTGGTGCACCAGGACAGAATTCTCCACAGTAGGGCACACAGAGAGCCCGATTTCATCCCCCCTTCTTTGTTGATATAGGCAACCACTGTTGTGTTGTCTGTAGCTACCAACACTGTCTTGTTGAAGACTAGGGTTTGAAACTCTTTAAGAGCTAGAAATACTGCTTTCAGCTCCAAGTGGTTTATGTGTAACTTGCTCTCTGGTAGGGACCACTGTCCCCTTGCAGTGTGCTCGTCTAAGTGAGCGCCCCACCCTTCTTTTGATGCGTCTGTAAAGATTTGCAGAGCATGTTTTAGAGGGTGTAATGGTTGACCTAGAAGCACATTGCTTTCCTCCAGCCACCACCTTAGATGGGGTGGAGGGATTTGGGGACCGGGATCACCTTTTCCAGTGACTCTGGGACCCTCCAGTTGTTTTTCCAAGTGCCACTGTATGGGTCTCATGTGTAGTCGCCCTAAGTGGACTTGCTTTCTGTTGCTGTGAGTAGACCTATGAGGGACATGAATTGTCGGACCGGGCAAAGCGGATCCGACAGTATTGATCTGATCTTGTGTGTCAAGGCCTGCCAACGTTCTTCTGTTGGTCTGACCTTGCCCTCTTTCAGATTGAACTGGTAACCTACGAAGTTGAAGACCTGTTTGGGAACCAGCTCTGACTTTTCCTTGTTCACCAGCCACCCTAATTCCTGACAAAGTGTGACTAGGGTTTGAGTATGCTGGAGACAGGTGTGGTGGGTAGAGGCTCTCACCAGCCAGTCGTCTAGGTACTGGTGGATCCTTATACCCTTCTGAAAAGCCACGAGTTTGACCTCTTTGGCCACCACTGTGAACTCCATTTGAGCTGTGGACAGGCCAAAGGGAAGGGCTTTGAACTGGTAAGACCGACCCTGGAGGTGAAAGCGCATGTACTTCCTGGACTGACTGTGAATTGGTATGTGGAAGTATGCGTCTTTGAAATCTATGGATGTGACCCACTCCCCTGCTTGGAGGGAGGTTCTTATTGTCTCTGGGGTTTCCATCTTGAACGTTCCTGTGTTTAAAAAGGTGTTCAAGGTGCTCAGGTCTAGGATCGGTCTCTACCGGTTGTTGGGTTTGGGTACCAAAAAAAAGCCGGTTGTAAAACCCCAGTCAGTTTTGATTTTCCACCGGTTCGACTGCATTCTTGTTTATCAGCTGATACAGTGCCTCTAAAAGGAAGGACTGTTTGGTTGGATTGTGGTAGTTGCTTATTACAGTCGGTGACCTCGTCAAGTGGGGTCTGAACCGGAAGGGGAGCGTGTCACCCTCCCTCAATCTCCAGCCACTGTCTGACCAGCTGGGACCCGAAAGGGTAGGCTGGCTGACTGGTCAGGTAGCTTGACAGGCATTTCACCGGGACCAGTGACTGGTCAAAGAATTCCTCTATAACCAGTTCCTTAGGCTGCCACTGGTTGGCCTAAACAGCTGTTTGGGCCTTTAAGGAACTTCTGCCGGTCTGTCAGTCAGTCCTGGAGACCTGCCCAGTACCAGGCCTTAAACGGTTATACGTGAGGCAATGCTCTGTAACCGGTTCCTGGTGGCTCCACAGTTCTGCATAAACTCACCGGAGTTGGCAGAACTGGGTGAACTACTTCTTAGCAAGGATAGGCTCATATGAAGTTGCCTTCTTCCTGTCCACAGTGGTAATTCAGCAGCTTTTCTCTGCAATCAAACAAGCTCTGTAACCGGTCAAACCGGTAGGCTCTGAGAGAAGGCTAACTGTTGAACCTGTTGTCAGCACTGAATTTGAAGCTGGTTCCTTGCCAGTAAGGATGGGAACAGCAGATTTCTTGTAACCAGCAGCACTACGGTTCCGGAACCAGCAACACTCTGGAACCGGCAAGTCTCTGTGACCGGCAAACCTGTTGTCAGCACTGGATTTGAAGCTGGTTTCTTGCCCTCAGGGATGGGTACAGATTCCTCTGTAACCGGCAACACTCCGGAACCGGTAACACTCCGGAACCGGCAACACTCAGGAGCCGGTAATTTCTGAACCAGTAGCCCTGCTGTATGTCACCAGCAACTCTGTGTAACCGGTAATCCTGTTTAACCGGTAGCCCTTGCTGGGTTTCTGTGACCACAACCGGCAGTCTGAACAGAACTGGTGCCGGTATCCCTCATCACTGGCTGGCTAGTGACCCTACCGGTAGCCTGAACAGGACCGGTACCAGTCCAAAATTCTGCACAGGGAAGATAAGGGTCTCAATGGTCACTGCGACTTCTGGTAGGTGAACCCTCTGAGCAGCCGCACCTGTGGTCTGAACAAGACTGGAACCGGGACCCCCAACAGTCACACCAGTGGAAAGGCCTCTGGTGGAGGTTCCAGTAGCAAAACAGGGCTGATCACTGGTAACCACTGAAGGGGGGTTCCTTGACAGCTTCACAGGAACATGACTGGAACCGGTACCCCAACAGTCCCACCAGTGGGGAGGCCTCTGGTGGAGGTTCCAGGATCAAAAAGGGGTGATCACTGGCAACCACTGAAGGGGTTTCTTCACAGGAACAGCACCCACCGGTAGTCTGTACAGACCGGAACCGGTACCCCCAACAGTCCCACCAGTGGAAAGGCCTCTGGTGAAGGTTCCAGTATCAACACAGGGCTGATCACTGGAACCACTGAAGGGGGTTTTCTTGACAGCTTCACAGGAACATGACTGGAAAAGGAACCCCAACAGTCCCACCAGTGGAAAGGCCTCTGGTGGAGGTTCCAGGATCAACAGGGCTGATCACTGGCAACCACTGAAGGGGTTTCTTCACAGGAACAGCACCCACCGGTAGTCTGTACAGACTGGAACCGGTAAAACTCATCACTAGTGCTCCCCACCGGTAGTCTGACCAGAACTGGTACCGGTAAAACTCATCACTTCTCGTCAGTTGAACCAGTCACGCCTGGGGATTTGCTTGCCGGTAGTTGTGTTGAGATCTGTGAAGTCACATGACTGGCACCGGCAAAAATTCGCAGAGTTCAATGACCATTTGTCATCTCACTTCTTCAGGCCAACAGACGAGTTGCTGGATTTCTTCTTGCCAGTTAAAAAGTGGGTGTAGAGCAATAAATACTCGTCTTTCCTTCTACAACTTCTGTTGAAAACACGATTCCTCCATTGTAAATGCGTATCACGTGACCTCCATTGTTGAATGCGTATCACGTGACCAGGTCCGTGTCACGTGACAAGCATAAGCTGGAAGTGATGACGTCAGACGATGCATTCTTCTTTCCTTCTAAATTCTTCTCGTCGACATACACTCAGTGTTACTCGACTACGAAGAAATAAATGGAGGGAAGACACAACCTTCTGTGCAGAAGAAGGAATGCTGCAGGGACAACACACGACCTCTCACCCACGATTTCCTCTCGACGACAAGTACACAGAAAATCTTCAAAACTGGCTATAAAATGCTGGGGTCGATTTCACAAAAGGACTTAGCCCAGACTTAGACTTAAATTGAAGACTTTTGTCTTAAAATGAGGCTAAGTCTGTGATCTTAGACTTGGAGGATTTCACAAAGATGGTAAGTCTAGGCTTTGGCTAAGCCTACCCAAGAGTGGGCTTAACTTTTGTAAACAAAGGCTTAAATATGGCCGCCATATATTTTTCTCACTTCAAAATTTGAAATGCTTAAAAATAAAGAATAAATATATAGAACATTTCCCTAAATTATTCTTTGGACATGTCTGTGTGATTATAAGGTTTCCCATTTAAAAATACAGCATTTTTTCAAGATAAAATGAGCTAAACAAGGGATATATGTTACCACTAAAATATTTTGAGTAGAAATAAAGGGTCACATGACATAGAAAACCACTGTGGTTATATGACAAGCTTGGACTTTACTAAGTCACCGTTTGTGAAATCCATTTAAGTCCAGGACTTGGCAAAGACAAAAGACTCAGATTTAAGTCCCTGACTTAGCCTAAGTCTGAGACCCTTTGTGAAACCGGCCCCTGGATAATGCCTCGTTAAAGTCCTGGAGAGGCCCTGATATGTATGTAACACAATATATATATTTTCAGATGAAAATAAGCTTTAAATTCGTAGAATAAACCGCGTTTTCTTCAAACTTGGAGATAACTTCAAAACGCGTCTGCACACTACACGCGCCAAACGAAAAAGATGAACTGACGTCACTCTGTCTGGACAGGAAGCAAGTATGATGCGCCACCTAGCGAATGCACACTACTGAACGGTCCTGCCAGTATTATATACAGGACATCTTTTTCTGGCGTTTGGCGGGACCGGTCGCGCCGACCGGTAAAGCAATTGTCCATTGGATAGGATGTATTAACGCAATAAAATATTGCTTTCGGAGTATTTTGCTAAAATATGTTGTTCACCTACTTTGGGGTCAGCTATAACATAGTGAAATTACAGACCTATAGCTCATAGCATAGTTGAGCAATAGCTATTTTGAGGTTCTCACTATTGAGTAAATCAGTTGTAACTTGAAAACTATTGCATTTACAGTAATTTGCTTAAATATGTTGTTCGTCTACTTTTGGGTCAGCTATAGCATTCAGATAAAATTCAGACATGTAGCTCATTGCATAGCTGAGTAATAGCTACTTTGGGGTTATCACTGTTGAGTAAATCAATTGTAACTTGAAAACTATTACATTTAGAGTATTTGCGATGGTAAACAGACATATAGGAAATCATGGGCTGGAAATCTGTTGATGTGATCCGATTTCACCTTGGACCCCTCCTTCAAGGTCAAATGAGGATAGCCAAACTTAAAAGTGTTATAACTCTCTTATTATTGGTCCTAGAAGTTGGGGATGGTAAACCAACCTATAGGAAATCATTGGCTGGGAATCTATTGGTATGGTCAGATTTGACCTTGGACCCCTCCTTCAAGGTCAAACGAAAATGGCCAAACTTAAAAGTGCTTATAACTCGCTTATTATTGGTCCCAGAGGTTTGGGATGGTAACCAACCTACAGGAAATCATGGGCTGGGAATCTTTTCGTGTTGTCGGATTTGACCTTGGACCCCTCCTTCAAGGTCAAACAGGGATAGTGAAACTTAAAAGTGCCTATAACTCGCTTATTATTGGTCCTAGAGGTTTGGGATGGTAAACCATACCTATAGGAAATCATGGGCTGTGAATTTTTTGGTGTGGTCAGACTTGATCGTTGGACCCCTCCCTCAAGGTCAAATAAGGACAGCCAAACTTAAAAGTGCTTATAACTTGCTTATTATTGGTCCTAGAGGTTTGGGATGGTAAACCATCCTATAGGAAATCATGGGCTGGGAATGTTTTTATGTAGTTGGATTTGACCTTGGACCCCTTCTTCAAGGTCGGGCGAGGATATTGCATTTGCAGTATTTCTTAAATATGTTTTAGCCTACTTTTTACACTTAGACAATTACCTTGTTACTTTCCTTCGTAATACCATTTGTAGGGCACAACTTTTTTGTCCTTTCCTTCTGTCAGCTTCGGAATTTCTTTCGAACATGCTGTTCAATTACCATTTACTGTATTTCTGTACAGCACTTTCCCTGATAATTATGCTTTCCTCTCATTATCACCTTCACAAATCAAAAACACTCAGTCAGCTGACACAGTGCCCGTTCACGGGCACTCTCCTCTTGTTCTAAAATCTGTGTTACTCCTAAACCCTCTGGGGCTCCTATGGGCAAGGTTCCCCTACCAATTCTTAAGGAATTGAAACACCAAGCTAGGCAAAACATATCCACTCTTAACTTTACTGCTGGCTTTGCCAAGACTTCATCTTCTTGCAACGCCACTCTTGAGAAGTGACAACATAGTCTGAAGTCAACCTTCAAGGGAGTGAAAACTCAAATTCAGAAGGGTGCCAATCCTGAAAGAGCAGCGAAGTGTGGGTACGAACAAGCCTGTGAATATTTAGACTTATGGAATAAGACTGTTCTTATTCAACACAGGGCTCTCACATGCCTCAGCAAATCCTTGGCCCACATTCTCCAGAGGGAACTATATACCATGGGCAACAGCCGTAATGACCCTCTTACAACCTCAACTGTGGGAAACGAGACGCCAAGAACTCACCCTTTTGGCATTCCTCCCTGGGGGGAACTCTTCCCAAAGCAGTAACCAATCGTTTTCCTCAGGCAGAGGGAAACCGAATTTCAGACGATCCAGGGGTCGTTTCGACCCCACAACAAAGGGCGAGGGCGTGGAAACCCCTCCCCCAATGACTCCTTCAAAGCCTCCATCAGTCCACCAGTAGGAGGTCACCTGCGTTCTTTCAGAAGAGACTGGCAAACAAACAAATGTTCATCCAATGTGTTAAACATTATCACGAATGGCTATGTACTGCCATTCCTTTCAAGGCCCGTCAAAAAGACCAAGCTCTGGCCTCTTGTGTCCTGTCTCTTCTGTCAAAGAACACAATCGAAAGGGTGGAAAATGTAAAATCTCTCGGGTTTTACAGTCACCTGTTTCTAGTACCCAAGCCTCACCAAAAGTGTAGGCCAGTCATAGACCTAAGCAGGCTGGGAATGGGTATCGTCGATAGATCTGTCGGACGCTTGCCTTCACATCCCCATCCATCCAAACTCGAGAAAATACCTAAGGTTTTGCCACAGGTCTCAGGTGTTCCAGTTCACTTCCCTCCCTTTTGGACTAGCCACAGCCCCCCAGGTCTTTACAATGATTGTAAAGGAGGTGAAACTAATGGCCCTCTCCAGAGGACTAAGACTTCTCCAGTACCTGGCCAACTGGCTGATCAGGTCACAGTCTCAGGAGGAAGCCCAAGTGAACACTCAGGCAATGGTAGACCTGGCTCAGTCCTTGGGTTGGATAATAAATCAGGAAAAATCAGAACTGAAACCTACTCAGGTGTTTTCGTTCGTGGGCTACGAATACCATCGAGATTCGGCCCTTGTAAAACCCACTCAAGAGAGATGGCTCAAACTTCAGGATTTGATCCTACGACTCAAGTCAAAACATGTTTTGACTGCAAGATGTTTGATGTCTCTAATTGGGTTGCTTGCCTCCACAGAGAAAATGGTCCCGGAGGGACGCCTTCACATGAGGCCCTTTCAGTTTCATCTCAAGGAGCACTGGAGATATCCTCAGTCACTGGACAGCCTCCTGCCTTGGCAGATGCCATTTCTACACACATAGACTGGTGGCAGAACCCTGCAAACGTGATGAAAGGTTCAGACCTTCATCCCAAAGACCACAGTATCCAAATCTTTACAGACTCCTCAAACGAAGGTTGGGGTGCTCACTTAGATCAAAGTTCTACCAAGGGTCTGTGGTCAGATCAGGAAAAAAGGCTACACATAAACGTCCTAGAATTGAAGGCGGTCTCACTGGCCCTTCGAAGTTTCAAGGACCAGTGTCAGAACCAAACAGTACTGGTTGCAACGGACAACTCGACAATGGTAGCCTACATAAACAAACAAGGAGGAACTCACTCAGTGGAGATGTGCGCTCTCCTGTGGAAGATCATGACATGGTGTCATCGCTATCACATAACATTAAAAGCCAGACACATCCCAGCCTGTCCAGGTCGAACCAAGTGCAGTCAACAGAATGGTCACTGCATCCACAGGTGTTCAAACAGATCTGCCAAAAGTGGTTCACTCCTCATGTAGACCTATTTGCCACTCATCTGAACCACAGGCTTCCGCTCTGAACATAAACTGGACGGGTGTCACAGCTTATGCTTACCCTCCAACGGCTCTCCTACACAAGGTGATCCAAAAAATCAGGCAATGCAATTGCCTGATCATTGTAATAGCCCCAGGCTGGCCAGGGATGCCCTGGTTTTGGGACCTAGTGCAGCTCTCAACAGAGATCCCTCTGCAACTTCCAGTGTCAACAACTCTGCTCAAACAGTCACACAATTATCTGTTCCACAACAATCCACAACATCTCAACTTCCACGCCTGGTGTCTAGGAGTGAACAACTCGAAGAACAAGGCTTCTCTGTGGAGGTGGCAGAGAGAATTGCTGCCCCTCAGAGGTCATCAACAAGGACCATCTACAAGTCAAAGTGGGCCCTATTTGAAAATGGTGAAGAGAAAATTCGGTGGATTTCTCCTGTCCATCTGTGAAACATATCTCATATTTTTTCATGTATCTGTACCAAGATTTAAGTAAGATTTAAACCTCTACCATTGATGGTTACAGGATTGCCATTGTTGACACTTTGGGCCCAGCGGGGCACCATATTGCCCAAAATTCAGACCTTCACAGGTTACTCTCCAGTTTCCACAGGGATCGTCCCAAAAGTTCCAGGAATCTTCCAAAGTGGAACCTTTCTGTTCTCAATGAGCTCACAAAAGCACCCTTTGAGCCTATGAAAGACACAGACCTCAAACATCTTACTCTCAAAACTGCTTTCTTGCTAGCTTTGGCCTCTGGCAAGCACCGCAACGAAATCCATGCCTGGGTTGCAAACAAAGTAAAGTATCTAATCTTGGCCATTGGGAAAAGGTTGCCTTGTTCCCTTCTTCTGACTTCATAGCCCAAAACCAACTAGCAAGAGAAGGTTCTCAAAGTGTGTCTCCGGTGACTATTCCTGCTTTGACTACCGTAGTAGATAGACAATTCAAAGGAGACAGGACCCTGTGTCCAGTGCGGGCCCTGAGGTACTATTTGGATCGAACCAAAGACGTGAGAGGGTCTCGATCCCTCCTTTTTATCTCCTTCAAGAAAGGGCATACCTCAGACATCAGACCCACTACTCTCTCTTCTTGGTTGAAACAAACCTTTCTACTTTGTTATAAACAAGCAGACCAACAAGCCTTGGACTTGGTCCAAGTTAAAGCACATGACATTCGAGCCTTCGCAGCCTCTAAGGCCTTTTATGGTGTTATACCAGTGGACAAAATCATGCAAGCTTGTCACTGGAAAGCTCACAACACATTTACAAATTTTTACCTAAAAGACTTACTTGGTCAGACAACGACAACAATATGTGTCTGGGACCAGTGGTGGCGGCCTAGATCCTAAGTCCTAGATCCTTCCCCTCAGACCAGGTATCTTCGGAAAGAAAGGGGGGGGGGGGGGGGGGGGGGGCACATCCGCTACAATCAAGTCTTCAGAAGTCTAATCCCAGGGTCTAGGTATAAGTCTACATCTCAAGATGTTATGGGTAAGGTCATTTTTTATTTTTAGTTTTTCAGGTACATATGTATTAAGGACTTATCAAGTTGTCATTAATCTCATATTCGGTGGCAAAAATTTGTGAGAATTCCAACCATTGGGCTGGTTTGTCACTTGTGATGAGCCCCAGGGCTCGTTCACCTTTAAAGTGGGCATGGCTGCACTTCTGTCCTACAATCAAAACATCTTGACAGTTCTTAGCACTGTCTCTCATTTTATTCAGGTTTTTGGCTCTTTACAGGCCCGGTCTTCGGGATTGGGGCACTGTAAACGGGACTCAGACTGGTATTTGTAACTTCCATTCTAATCTATTACTTCAAAATCTAAGAAAATGGACATATCTTCCAGTCTCAGCTGTAATCCCGCCACCGGACGGTTGTATTCAGCATTCAGTCCCACATGGTAAGCTATTGTAGCGCAATAAAATTGAAAATTTTGACTACTTAAATGTAGCTTTTATAAGCTACAAGCTTACCATGTGGGACTGAGAAGAGTCCCACCCTGCCTCTCCACTGTCTTACAGCTGAGCGGTAAGGTTTAAAATTCTTCAACGAGAAAAGTAGGACGAAAGGTCAAAGGGTTATCACGTGACGACAACTTGAGGCTACGGCCAACTATAAATGTCTATTTTTCTTAGACGTTGGCCAGATGCCTTGCGGCCATCTGAGAACAGCATTCAGTCACACTTGGTAAGCTTGTAGCTTGTAAATTTTTTATTTTTGACTTTTCAGTAACTTCTATCATGAGTAAAATCACTTATAACTTGAAAACTATTGCATTTAGAGAATTTCGTATAAATATGTTATTGAGCTACTTTTGGATCAGCTATAACGTAGTAAAATTGCAGACCTGTAGCTTATTTCATAGCTGAGCAATAGCTATTTTGAGCTTCTCACTCTTGAGTAAATCAGTTGTACCTTGAAAACTATTACATTTTCAGTATTTTGTATAAATATATTATTCAGATACTTCTGGGTCAACTATAAAATAGTAAAATTGTAGGCCTGTAGCTCATTGCATAGCTAAGTAATAGCTACTTTGATATTATCCCAGTTGAGTAAACCTGTTATAACTTGAAAACTATTGACTTTAGAATATTTTCTTTAAATATGTTATTCATCTACTTTTGGGTCAGCTACAACATAGAAAAATTACAGACCTGTAGCTTATTTCATAGCTGAGCAATAGCTATTTTAGATTCTCACTGTTTAGTAAATCAGTTGTAACTTGAAAACCATTGCATTTAGAGTATTTTCTTAAAATATGTTGTTCACCTACTTTTGGGTCAGCTTTAACGTAGTAAAGGTGCAGTCCTGTAGCTCATTGCATAGCTGAGCAATAGCTACTTAGCTATGCAATGAGCTACTTTGAGGTTTTTTCTGTTGAGTAAATCAGTTGTAACTCGAAAACTATTGCATTTAGAGAATTTTGTTTAAATATCTTATTCATTAACTTTTGAATTAGCTATAACATAGTAAAGTTGCAGATGTGTATCTCATGGCATAGCTGTGTAATAGCTATTCTCAGGTCTTCACTGTTGAGTAAATCAGTTATAACTTGAAAACTATTGCATTTAGAGTATTCTCTCCCTACTTTTGAGTTAGCTTTAACATAGTTAAATTGCAGACCTGTAGGTTATGGCATAGCTGAGCAATAGCTACTTTTAGGTTCTTACTGTTGAGTAAATCCGTTGTAACTTGAAAACTGTTGCATTTAGAATATTTTCTTTAAATACATTGTTCACGTACTTTTGGGTCAGCTATAACATAGTAAAGTTGCAGTCCTGTAGCTCATTCCACAGCTGAGCAATAGCTACTTTGAGGTTTTCTCTGTTGAGTTAATAAGTTGCAACTTCAAAACTATTGCAGTTAGAGTATTTTGTTTTAATATGGTATTCTTATACTTTTGAATTAGCTATAACATTGTAAAATTACAGTTTTGTAGCTCATGGGATAGCTGAGCAATAGCTACTTTCAGGTTCTCATTGTTGAGAGAATCAGTTGCAACTTGAAAAGTATTGTATGTAGAGTATTTTGTTTAAATATGTTGTTCAATTACTTTTTTGGGGTCAGCTATAACACAGTCAAATTGCAGACCTGTATATCATTGCACAGGTAAGCAATAGCTACTTTGAGGTTTTCTCTGGTGAGTTAATCAGTTGTAACTTGAAAACTATTGCATTTAGAGAATTTTGATTAAATATGTTATTCACCTACTTTTGAATTAGCTGTAACAAAAAAAATTGCAGACCTGTAGCTCATGGCATAGCTGAGTAATAGCTACTTTTAAGTTTTCTCACTGTTGAGTAAGTCGGATGTAACTTGAAAACTATTACATTTTAAGTATTTTCTATAAATATGTTGTTCACCTACTTTTGAGTCCGCTTTAACATAGTGAATTTGCAGACCTGTATGCCACGGCATTGCTGAGCAATAGCTACTTCAAGTTTTCTCACTGTTGAGTAAATCAGATGTAACTTGAAAACTATTGCATTTAGAGTAATCTGTTTACATATGTTGTTCACATATTTATGGGTCAGCTATAACATAGTGAATTGTAGACCTGTAGCTCATGGCATAGCTGAGCAATAGCTACTTTTAGATTTTCACTGTTCTGTTAATCAGTTGTAACAGAACTATTTCATTTACAGTATTTTGTTTAAATAAGGTATCAACCTACTTTTGGGTCAGCTATAAAATAGTATAATTGCAGACCTGTAGCTCCTTGCATAGCTGAGTAATAGCTACTTTGAGATTCTCACTGTTAAGTAAATCAGTTGTAACTCGAAAACTATTGCATTTGCAGTATTTTCTTTAAATATGTTTTTATCGCCCGCCGGGCAGGAGATTATAAAACGCATTCTGTGCGTGCGTGTGTGTGTCACGTTTTTAAAAAGGGCTGTACATCACACTGGTTGTTTCTCCTTGGCCTTTTCAATGTTTTATGACCTTATTGCTTATGTCTTTTCATTTGATGCTGTTTTTTCAGACCTAGGTCCATGGCTAAGTGAGTAATAGCAATGGTGGCTACTTTCAGTAAAGTGCTCATAACTCCAAAACGACTGCTTTAGAGCATTTCTATAAAATACGTTGTTCAGCTACTTTCTCCATGCCTACAAGATGGTACCATTTTTACGGGTCTATCTTGATAGCTAAGTGAGTAATAGCTATTTTCTGTTTTTAACATTGACCAAAATGAGTAAGTTGCTTTTATCTTTGTAACTGTTACTTACAATATTGGTCTCGAATATGTTGTTGAACAACTCCTTCATGTAATATATCATGGTGAGGTTTCCAAGGTGTAGCATCATAGCTAGCTAAGTAATAGTTACACTAAGTTTAACATTTGACCATTGAGCAAGTCACTTATAACTCAAAAACTATTGAATATAGAGGATTTTTGTCAAATATGTTGTCTATCTACTTTTTGATGTACTGTGTTGTGGTGAATTTTCAGAGCTGTAAGTCCAAAGCTAACTGAGTAATAGCTACTTCGAAATTTCTTAATTTCAACATTCAGTAAATCACTCATACCTCCAAAACTATTGAATTTAGGGAATTATTGTCAAATATGTTAATCGGTTACTTTTTAATGTTCTGTGTCGTGGAAAAGTTTCGGAGCTCTATCTCCATAGCTAACTGAGTAATGGCTACTTTGAATTTCAACATTGAGTAAATCACTTATAACTCCCAAACTATTGAATTACTTACTTTATGATATACTGTGTCATGGGAAATTTTCACAGCTGTATCTCCATAGCTATCTGAGTAATAGCTACTTTGAGGGTTTTCTATTGAGTAAATCACTTAGAACAGCAAAACTGTTGAATTTAAAGGATTTTTGTCAAATATGTTGTTGACCTACTTTTTGATGTACTGTGTAATGGCAAATTTTGAGAGCTGTAGGTCCAAAGCTAACTGAGTAATAGCTACTCTGATGGTTCTCCATTGAGTAAATCACTTATAACTGCAAAACTATTAAATTTAGAGGATTTTTGTCAAATATGTTGTTCACTTACTTTTTACCCCACAGCCCTTAACCTACTTTTTACCCCACAGCCCTTAAGGGCTGTCAGGGTATTGTTTTCACCCATGGTGTCCGGATGGGCGGCCGGGCGGTCGGCCGGGCGGGTGGGCGGCGGGAAATAGTTTGTCCGGGCTGTATCTCAGAAACCGTAAGGTGTAGGAAGTTCATACTTGGCAGGGACATTGGTTGGGGGTGGGGGTGGGGGGGTGTAGGTGTGCAACGTCATGGTCTGACCTTGATTTCACCTTTGACCTTGCCGTAGTGACCTTGAGTTTGAAAATCTTGTCCGGGCTATATCTCAGCAACCATAAGGTGTAGGAAGTTGATACTTGGCAGGGCCTAGGGACATTAGTTAGGGGTTGTAGGTGTGCAACGTCATGGTCTGACATTAATTTGACCTTTCATCTTGCCGTAGTGACCTTGATCTATAAAATCTTGTCCGGGCTATATCTCGGAAACCGTAAGGTGTAGGAAGTTGATATTTGGTAGGGACATTGGTTAGGGGGTGTAGGTGTGCAATGTCATGGTCTGACCTTGATTTGACCTTTGACCTTGCTGTAGTGACCTTGACCTATAAAATCTTGTCCGGGCTATATCTTGGAAACCATGAGGTGTAGGAAGTTGATACTTGGTAGGAACATTGGTTAGGAGTTGTAGGTGTGCAACATCATGGTCTGACCTTGATTTGACTTTTGCCATAGTGACCTTGACCTATAAAATCTTGTCCGGGCTATATTTCAGAAACTGTAAGGTGTAGGAAGCTGTTACTTGGTGAGGATATTGGTTGGGGGTAGTAGGTGTGCAGCGTCATAGTGTGACCTTGATTTGACCTTTGCCATAGTGGCCTTGACCTATAAAACCTGGTCCGGGCTATATCTTGGAAACCGTGAGGTGTAGGAAGTTGATACTTTGTAGGGACATTGGTTAGGGGGTGTAGGTGTGCTATGTCATAGTGTGACATTGATTTGACCTTTGACCTTGCTGTAGTGACCTTGACCTATAAAATCTTGTCCAGGCTATATCTCAGAGACTGTAAGGTGTAGGAAGTTTATACTTGGTAGGGACATTGGTTAAGGGTTTTAGGTGTGCCACGTCATGGTGTGACACTGATTGACCTTTGACCTTGCTGTATTGACCTTTAAAATCTTGTTGCACCTTTGGGTCTGTCTGTTGATGCAGATTAGGCACTGTTAAGGTCATATTAGAATTCATTAAGAATTTCCTTTTGCAAGTTCCCATTGTAACAGATGGAATTTCATCAAGTGAGCCACAGGCTTTTCTCCAAAACCACAAATAAGCATTCATGAGTGTATTGCCACTTCTGTATGCATGGGTAATATTCAAAACATCCAAACCATAATTCAGCCATTTTTGGTTTACTGATAAGTGCTGTCATTTTATTATTGAATTGTTTTGTTTTAATACTTCATCTTTACATACATTTCCTTTCCTTAGATATTATTTTTTGGACCTTAATATAACTGACACTGCTCTGAAAGTATCTTGAACTTTGTACTGTTATACTACTTCTATATCTCATGGCGTTGAAAAATATTTCCCCAGCCTGTGGGGTACGGGCATCTCTGATGCTATTTTTAATGTTCTGTGTTGTGGCAAAGTTTCAGAGCTGTAAGTCCATAGCTAACTGAGTAATAGCTACTTTCATTGTTTTCCTTTGAGTAAATCACTTTTAACAGTAAAACTATTGAATTTAGAGGATTTTGGTCTAATGTGTTGTTCACCTACTTTTTGATGTACTGTGTAATGGCATATTTTGAGAGCTGTAGGTCCATAGCTAACCGAGTAATAGCTACTTTAATGGTTCTCCATTGAGGAAATCACTTATAACAGCAAAACTGTCGAATTTAAAGGATATTTTTACCCCACAGCCCTTAAGGGCTGTTGGGGTATTGATTTCACCCATGGTGTCCGGATGGGCGGGCGTCCTGGCGGGCGGGCGGGTGGCAGGAAAAAGTTTGTCCGGGCTGTATCTCAGAAACTGTAAGGTGTAGGAAGTTGATACTTGGTAGGGACATTGGTTAGGGGGTGTAGGTGTGCAACGTCATGGTCTGACCTTGATTTGACCTTGCCGTAGTGACCTTGAGTTTGAAAATCTTGTCTGGGCTATATCTCGGAAACCGTAAGGTGTAGGAAGTTGATACTTGGTAGGGACATTGGTTAGGTGGTGTAGTTATGCAACGTCATGGTCTGACCTTGATTTGACCTTTGACCTTGCCGTAGTGACCTTGACCTATAAAATCTTGTTCGGGCTATATCTCGGAAACCGTAAGGTGTAGGAAGTTGATACTTGGTAGGACATTGGTTAGGGGGTGTAGTTGTGCAACGTCATGGTCTGACCTTGATTTGACCTGTGACCTTGCCGCAGTGACCTTGACCTATAAAATCTTGTTCGGGCTATATCTCGGAAACCGTAAGGTGTAGGAAGTTGATATTTGGTAGGGACATTGGTTAGGGGGTGTAGGTGTGCAACGTCATGGTCTGACCTTGATTTGACCTTTGACCTTGCCATAGTGACCTTGACCTATAAAATCTTGTCCGGGCTATATCTCGGAAACCGTAAGGTGTAGGAAGTTGATACTTGGTAGGGATATTGGTTAGGGGGTGTAGGTGTTTATTATCATGGTCTGACCTTGATTTGACCTTTGACCTTGCCGCAGTGACCTTGACCTATAAAATCTTGTCCGGGCTATATCTCGGAAACCGTAAGGTGTAGGAAGTTGATACTTGGTAGGGATATTGGTTAGGCGGTGTAGGTGTTTATTATCATGGTCTGACCTTGATTTGACCTTTGACCTTGTCGCAGTGACCTTGACCAATAAACTCTTGTCCGGACTATATCTCGGAAACTGTAAGGTGTAGGAAGTTGATACTTGGTAGAGACATTGGTTAGGGGCTGTAGGTGTGCAGCATCATGGTGTGACCTTGATTTGACCTTTGACCTTGTCGTAGTGACCTTGACCTTTAAAATCTTGTTGCACCTTTGGGTCTGTCTTTTGATGCAGATTAAGCACTGTTAAAGTCATATTAGAATTTATTAAGAATTTTGCTTTCATAACTTCCCATTATAAGAGATAGAATTTCATCAAGTGAGCCACAGATTTTGTTCCAACACCACACATAAGCATTCATTAAATTTATTACCACTTCTGTATGCATGGTAATATTCAAAACATCTAAACCATAATTCGGTCATGCAAATGTAGATAAAGAGTGTTGAATTTTAGTTTACTGATTAATGCTTTCATTTTGTTATTGAATTATCTTGTTTTAATATTTCATGTTCACATGCATTATCTTTCTTTAAAACATTATTTCTTCATGTAAACATTGTTTGGACCTTTATATAACTGACAGTGCTCTGAAAGTATCCTGAACTTTGTAATGGTACAGTACTTCTATATCTCATGGTATTGAAAATATTTCCCTAGGCTGTGGGGTACGGCCATCTCTGATGCTATTTTCTCAAATATGTTGTTTAGCTACTTTTTTTATGTACTGTGTAATGGCAAATTTTGAGAGCTGTAAGTCCATAACTAACTGAGTAATAGCTACTTTGATGGTTCTCCATTGAGTAAATCACTTATAACTGCAAAACTATTAAATTTACAGGATTTTTGTCAAATATATTGTTCACATACTTTTTAATGTTCTGTGTCATGACAAAGTTTCAGAGCTGTAGGTCCATAGCTAACTGGGTAATAGCTACTTTTACGGTTTTCCTTTGAGTAAATCACTTATCACAGCAAAACTGTTGAGTTTAAAGGATTTTTGTCAGATATGTTGTTGATCTAATTTTTTGATGTATTGTGCAATGGCAAATTTTGAAACCTGTAGGTCCATAGGTAACTGAGTAATAGCTACTTTGATGGTTCTCCATTGAGTAAATCATTTATAACTGCAAAACTATTACATTTAGAGGATTTTTGTCAAATATGTTGTTCACCTACTTTTTAATGTTCTGTATCGTGGCAAAGTTTCAGAGCTGTAAGTCCGTAGCTAACTGAGTAATAGCTACTTTGATTGTTTTCCTTTCAGTAAGTCACTTTTAACGGCAAAACTTTTGAATTTAGACGATTCTTGTCAAGTATGTTCTTCACCTACTTTTTGATGTACTGTGTAATGGCAAATTTTGAGAGCTGTAGGTCCATACCTAATTGAGTAATAGCTACTTTGATGGTTCTCCATTTAGTAAATCATTTATAACAGTAAAACTGTTGAATTTAAAGGATTTTTGTCAAATGTGTTCTTCACCTACTTTTTTATGTACTGTATAATGGCAAATTTTGAGAGCTGTAAGTCCATAGATAACTGAGTAATAGCTACTTTCATTGTTTTCCTTTGAGTAAATCACTTTTAACAGCAAAACTGTTGAATTTAGAGGATTTTTGTCAAGTATGTCCTTCACCTACTTTTTGATGTACTGTGTAATGGCACATTTTGAGAGCTGTAGGTCCATAGCTAACCGAGTAATCGCTACTTTGATGGTTCTCCATTGAGTGAATCCTTTATAACTGCAAAACTATTACATTTACAGGATTTTTGTCAAATATGTTGTTCACCTACTTTTTAATGTTCTGTATTGTGGCAAAGTTTCAGAGCTGTAAGTTCATAGCTAACTGAGTAATAGCTACTTGGATTGTTTTCCTTTCAGTAAGTCACTTTTAACGGCAATACTTGAATATCTCGAAAACCGTACGAGATAGAGCGATATCGAGCGAATTTTTGACCCACAGGGTAGTACAAGAGGGTCGTATGCAAAAGGGAAAAATTTCAATTTTCGCCACTTTTGGCGGCCATCTTGGATTTTAGCGGAAAATACACATTGAAAATATCTTTGAAATGGTAAGAGATAGAACAATTTCCAGCGAATTTTTGACCCACAGGGTAGTACAACAGTATTCTGTGCCTAGGGGAAAAATTTCAGTTTTCACCACTTTTGGCAGCCATCTTGGATTTTCGCGGAAAATGAAAAATTTTGAATATCTCGGAAAAGGTATTTCTTCCCCTGTAATGCTCGGCGGGAGATAATACCACGGCATTGGTCTTGTTAACTTACTTTTTACACCTTAACAGTTACATTTTTACTTTCCTTCTGAATACCATTTCCAGGGCACAACTTTTGTGTCCTTTTCCTCAGTCACTTCTACTTTGAAACTCAAAACACACAGTCAGCTAACACAGAGCCTGTTCATGGGCCATGATTGCTTGTTCTAAAATATAAATAGATGTATGGCATTTAACAGTGACAAGCTGTTTCATGTAAAAACATCAAAAAAGGTGCTAGAATCTGAGAAAGGCTTTTATTGAGTTAAAACTTCCTCCTTCGCAAATTTTCCTTTAAATGCCTGATATATTAGTAAGACACTGATATTGATACTGACATTATATTTAGCATCAAGATTGAAAAAGTTTTTTTAAAATAAGTCGATTCATGACTTGATCTGGTTTGCAAAACTTGATTTGCAAATTGATTCAGTTCGCAATTTTATGATTCCTTGCACTGCTAGTAGTAAGGACTCTTCTGGAAAAAAATTTGAATTTTCAATATTCTGACAGGGGTCTTCAATTTTTGTGGAAGTGGAAAATGTCATTTATTTAACTGTAAAACATACAGTGATTTTAGCAAATTTTACATCTGCTGCTCAGTAAAGTTGCTTCAAAGTTGAGTTTTTCATTTGGAAAGAGTCTTTTATCCCTCTCATTATTGCTTCTTGGGCTTTCAACCCAGTTTTGTGGTCATGCTACCCCATATATGGAGAGTCTTTCTAGCCAGTCAGGTTTACCCACTGACCCCTTCTTATGGGTCAAACTGAGGTCATAAAATAGCAGATTTTCTTGTTTTTCCTTATATCTACTTTAAAAGTACTCTTCTTACAAACTATAGCATTTATTAAATTAACTTTAGAAAATTTTTGACCATGCTTACATTTTTGTTGCATGTTAATGCATAAACTTCCACACTGTCTGATTAACTTTAGCTTCTTCTCTCAGCGCTGCATGTTTTCTTCTCAAAAACTTTTTTCAACTTTATACTATAAAGCATCTGACCTTTTGGGACATCTGACCTTTTGGGATGTTTTGTTTTTGTTAGCAAAAACATTTTTCTAGTTATTATATGTACTTGTTATCCCACAGCCCTTAAGGGCTGTCGGGGTATTGTTTTCACCCATGGTGTCTGGATGGCTGTTTGAGAGGGCGGGCGGCCGGCCGGAAAAAGTTTGTCTGGGCTGTATCTTAGAAACTGTAAGGTGTAGGAATTTGATATGTGGTAGTGACATTGGTTAGGGGGTGTAGGTGTGCAACATAATGGTGTGACCTTGATTTGATCTTTGACCTTGTCGCAGTGACCTCAACGTATAAAATCTTGTTCGGGCTATTTCTCGGAATCCGTAAGGTGTAGGAAGTTGATATTGGTAGGGATATTGGTTAGGGGGTGTAGGTGTGCAACATCATGGTGTGACCTTGATTTGACCTTTGACCTTGCCGTAGTGACCTTGACCTATAAAATCTTGTCCGGGCTATATATCGGAAACCGTAAGGTGTAGGAAGTTGATACTTGGTAGGGACATTGGTTAGGGGGTGTAGGTGTACAATGTCCTGGTGTGACCTTGATTTGACCTTTGAGCTTGCCGTAGTGACCTTGGCCTATAAAATCTTGTCCAGGCTATATAATGTAAGGTATATGAAGTTGGTGAGGACATTGTATTGCCTCATCTGTATGTATGGGTAATATTAAAAAAATTCAAACCGTAATTCGACCATGCAAGCATGTATAAAGATGGGAGAGGTTTATTTGTGTTAAGTCACTTTTGTATATTTGGACAATATTCAAAACATCCCAACCATAATTCCACTGTGCAAAATGTGTGCATGTTAACAGCTTCCAGAACAAGCAGACTTGTAGGTTCTTAATCTTTTTGACCTGAAGGTATTTCTATTGATTGTGGACTGGCAGATTTTTGTTAATTTCGAACCCTGATAGGGGGTGTAGGTGTGCATCATGGTGTGATCTTTAACTTTGGCTCAAAGTGTGTTCACCTGCCATATTCGAGACATGTTTCTCTTTTGAAAAAGGTACATGGATTGCTTCAACTGATTATTATATGTACTTTTACATAATTGTGCTATTTCCACTGACACTGTCAATTTGCCATCTATTCTCCAGTTAATAAATTTTTACAGCTTTATAATTTTTAGTTTACTGATTAATGTTGTCATCTTTCTATTGAATTGTTGTTTTAATACTTCATGTTTACACACATTTTCTTTCTCTTAAACATTATTTTCTCAACTTAAACATTAGTTGGACCTTTATATAACTGACACTGCTCTGAAAGTATCCCAATCTTTGCACTGCTTCACTACTTCACTACCTCTATATCTCATGGTGTTAAAAATTATTTCCCCAGGCTGTAGGATACAGGCATCTCTGATGTTATTTTACATAATTGTGCTATTTCTGTTGGTAGCTATACTGTAATTAATAAATTTTACAGCTTCATAATTTACAGACATGTTCTGTCATGTAAACATTATTTTCTCTGCTAATATTATTTGGACCTTTATATAACTCACATTGTTTGCTGTGAAACTCCCCTGGTCTTTGTACTTTTTCAGTTCTTCTATATCTCATGTTGTCGAAAAATATTTCCCCAGGCTGTGGGGTACGGGCTATATTCAGTACTTGGCACTTATTGTTTCTTACGGTAATTTCAGTGAAAGACAAGACTAAGATCTTGATGGAGTTGGACGAGCTGCGGGAAGTGCGTGATGAGTTGACAGAGGAAGTGACGAGTCTGACGAGTGAACTGGAGAAAGAGAGGTCTAAAGTGCATCAGCTGCAGGGGGAGATCAATAAACAAAAGGTGAGGGAAATTTGTGAATTTCAGTGGCAAGACCAGGTATTATTAATGAAAAAGTAAATATCGTTGAATACCAATTGCAAAGGGAGATTAATAAGCAAAGGTAAGAGTGGATTACAGGATTTGATAGCATTATTATCTCTGTCATTTCTCCTGTGAGATGCTGCTTGTATGTGTATATCATCCACATGGTCCTTGTTGTTTTTCTGGATGAAGTGCTTGCCCTATTTTTTCCTATCCTCAATCAGTAACACATTTCTAAGTTTTGGCGATTTTGATATTCGTGTAGATCTATCCTCAAAGGACAGTGCTAAATTTGCGAACTTATTGAATCGTGTAATATCTTTCAATAGGTTCAGACATCTACCCACTTTCATGGACATATTCTTGATATCATCCTTACTCCCAGTGACCTCGATTGTGTTTCACATGTCAAGGTTGGCAAGTTCATCTCTGATCATTCTTTGATCAAGTTTAAACTTGATTTCTCTAGTCTACCTGTTACCAAGTCAACTACTGTATCCTTCAGGCAGTACCACAAAATTGGTATATCCTGTTTCAGTCATGATCTCAACAAAAATTCTTCGTTTGGTAAAATCTCCTGGAAGCACAGTTTCTGTCTTATATGAACCGTATATGAATGACCTTGACAGTTAAATCTCTCAACATGTTATTCATCTAGTTTTTGGTAAGCTATCACATAGTAAAGTTTCAGACCTGTTGCACATTGCATAGCTGAGTAATAGGTACTTTGTAATTATATCCCCAGACGAAAGTCGGGGATATATTGGATTCAGGTCCGTCGCGCCGCCGCCGCCGCCGTAGAAATTTCCTTGTGGACGCGATAACTCAAAAACAAATTAATATTTTTTTTTCAAACTTGGTACACATGTTAAGGGTGCCCAAAGGAAGATCCCTATTTTAAGGTGACCTTAAACTCCCAGTAAAAAAGAACTTATGGCCACCTTAAGGTCAGAAATTGGACTTTTGGCCACTTAGAGCCCTGTAGGTCACAAACTATGATGCTCAGCTGGCTGAAATTTTACCTGACAACACATTAATATGTTCTTAGTACATGTGCCGAAAATCACGACTTTAAGTTGAGGAGAAAATTGTCCTTGAGGCCCATAAATACCCCCACTTAGGGATTTTTTGCTATACTTTTCACATATTTTGCCCTATAATTTGGAAGTGGTAATTCTGATGAGTCTCAAACTGTGCTAGGTATAACTTTGATATGTAATCCTTGTCTGTAGAAAATTTTAGGGCTGTAGGTTTACCCAAAGGGGTCGACTTAAGGTCTCAAAAGTGCCCACAGAGACCCAATTTATGCACTTTTTGCCACTTTCAAGCACTGTAGCTTTCAAACTATGTCTCTCATCTAAGTTAAATATCATCTGGGAATATATCTATGTGTTTTCTTATATGTGCCCCAACATTTAGGCCTTTAATGGACAGTTAACCTGTGTATCAGGACCATAAACACCCACCCGAGTGACCCTTATAAGACATTTTTCACATCTTTTTCCCTGTAACTTGGAAATGGTAAGTCTGAGAAGTTTCAAACTGTATTAGATATATATTCTGTGTGTAATCTTAGTATGTGACAGATTTTAAGTCTGAAGCTTTAATTTTGAAGGTCAAATTGAGGTCTCTAAAAGGCTCCCAAAGACCCAATATTTGGACTTTTTGCTACTTTTAAGCCCTGTGACTGTCAAACTATGTGACTGATAGAGCTCAAATCCTATCTGGGAAGATATTAGTATGTTATTTATATATGTGCCAAAAATTAAGGCTTTAAGAAGACATTTAACCTGTGTATGAGGACCATAAATCCCCACCCGAGTGACCATTTTTAGACATTTTTCACATATTTTGCCCTGTAACTTGGAAATGGTAAGTCTAAGAAGTTTCAAACTGTATTAGATGCATATTCTATGTGTAATCTTAGTATGTGACAAATTTTAAGTCTGAAGCTTTAATTTGAAGGCCACATTTAGGTCTCTAGAAGGCCCCCATAAAGACCCAGTATTTGGACTTTTTGCCAATTTTAAGGCCTGTGACTGTTAAACTATGTGACTGATAGAGCTGAAATCTCATCTGGTAATACATTATTATGTTCTTTTTACATGTGCCAAAAATCAAGGCTTCAAGTAGATATTTAACCTGTGTATGAGGACCTTAAACACCCACCTGAGTGACCCTTTTAAGACATTTTTCACATATTTTGCTCTGTAACTTGGAAATGGTAAGTCTGAGAAGTTTCAAACTTTATTAGATACATATTCTATGTGTAATCTTAGTATGTAACAAATTTTAAGTCTGAAGCTTTAATTTGAAAGCCACATCGAGATCTCTAAAAGGCCCACAGAGACCCAATATTTGGACTTTTTGCCACCTTTAAGCCCTGTGACTGTTAAACTATGTGATTGATGGAGCTGAAATCCCATCTGGGAATGCATTATTATGTCCTTTTTACATATGGCGAAAATCAAGGTTTTTAGTAGACATTTAACCTGTGTATGAGGGCCATAGACACTCGCCCAAGTGCCTTTTTTGACATTTTTTCCGTATTTTGCCCTGTTATTTGGAAATGCTTAGTGTGACAAGTCTTAAACTGTATTATATATAATTTTTGTTTGTTATGTATGTCCCCCAAAAAGTTTCAGATCTGTAGTTTAATTGCTAAGGTCTCTTTAACAATTGTAAAATGCCCACAGAAACCCAATTTATGGACATTATGCCACTTTAAAGCCCAGTAACTGTCAAACTATGTGGGTTATAGAGCTGAAATCTTTGAATTTTTAAAAGGAAATGCCTGTCTATTTAAATTTTGAATATTAATAATGTTATGGCTATCTTAGTCTTTTAAGAACTTATTTTTGTGTGTTATACCTCTGCTTGCTGAGTTTTTAACTTTTTAAAATGAAACTGGTTAAACGCCGGTTAAACATATTCAAGTAGACAAAATGGACACTTTAAGTGAGCTTTAAGTCCCAATATTAATGAAATTATATCTGTATGTAGTAAAACTAGGGGATTTTTAACCCTCAACTAGCCCAGTTTTATTCAACTTGCCTCAGTTAATTTTGACACAGCTCCTACAGTTATGAACTCATTTCAGTTGATAATCACATACTTAAAATTCTCAATTCTTTTTGTATTTGAGTACCCCTTTTATATAGATTGTTTGTTTACCATTTATGCTGTAGCACTCCATCTCTTTGAGAGAACATGTAAACTGTGTAAAAAAGATGTAGAAGATGAGATACATTTTGTTTGTGTTTGTCCAGCTTTAGAGCTGATTCGTATGAAATATTTCAAAATTTTAAATATAGATAAATCTGAATTATTAATAGATCAATTATCAAGGGTATTAACTCATATGAATGTCAATATGGTTATTAAGCGTCCCGCAAGGGACGCTTGTTTGTGTATGGGAGAGCTTCTGGCTCCGCCGGCTCCGCCGGCTCCGCCGGCTCCGCATTTTGTTTTCCTTATAACTCTGTAACCGTTAGGCGGATTCTTTTCAAATTTGGCAGGTTTAGGCTGTAGCCTTGGGGAATTTTTTTGAATATGCTGCAGTGACATTTCAACCAATCAGAGAGGTCACATGACCAAAAATGTCTTTTTTCGATGGGGAAGCTTGTCCGGATGATAACTTGAAAGGAATTTTATCAATTCACCTGAAACTTGGCAAATACATTCATTCTATTAAAATCTGGAAATCATTAGATTTTGGCATTGATTGGTCAAGAAATGGCCGAGTAATTAATGATTAATTAATTATTACGAATTTTCCAAATAAGGAAAACACAAAAATGCTTATATCTCGAAAACCGTGCTAGATAGAGCGATTTCGACGAAATTTTTGACCCGCAGGGTATCTCTGCGGAGTAGTTTTCCCAATTTTCAAAAAAATTTTGTCTCGCCCAAAATGGCGGCCATTTTGAATTTTCGAAATTTTCGCAAAAATTGCAAAACACAAAAATGCTTATATCTCGAAAACCGTGCTAGATAGAGCGATTTCGACGAAATTTTTGAGCCACAGGGTATCTCTGCAGAGTAGTTATCCCAATTTTGAAAAAATTTTTGTCTCGCCAAAAATGGCGGCCATTTTGAATTTTCGAATTTTTCGCAAAAATTGCAAAACACAAAAATGCTTATATCTCAAAAACCGTGCTAGATAGAGCAATTTCGACAAAATTTTTGACCCGCAGGATATCTCTGCGGAGTACTTTTCCCAATTTTCAAAAAATTTTTGTCTCGCCAAAAATGGCGGCCATTTTGAATTTTCGAAATTTTCGCAAAAATTGCAAAACACAAAAATGCTTATATCTCGAAAACCGTGCTAGATAGAGCGATTTCGACGAAATTTTTGACCCACAGGGTATCTCTGCAGAGTAGTTATCCCAATTTTGAAAAAATTTTTGTCTCGCCAAAAATGGCGGCCATTTTGAATTTTCGAATTTTTCGCAAAAATTGCAAAACATAAAAATGCTTATATCTCGAAAACCCTGCTAGATAGAGCGATTTCGACGAAATTTTTGACCCACAGGGTATCTCTGCAGATTAGCTGCCAATTTTCAAACAAAAAATTTCTCGCAAAAAATGGCGGCCATTTTGAATTTTCGAATTTTTCGCAAAATTGCAAAACACAAAAATGCTTATATCTCGAAAACCGTGCTAGATAGAGCGATTTCGACGAAATTTTTGACCCGCAGGGTATCTATGCAGAGTAGCCATGCCAATTTTCAAAAAAATTTTCTCTTGCCAAAAATGGCGGCCATTTTGAATTTTCGAATTTTTGCGCAAAAATTGCAAAACACAAAAATGCTAATATTTCGAAAACCGTGCTACATAGAGCGATTTCAACAAAATTTTTTATCTTCAGGGTATCTCTGCAGAGCAGCTATCCCAAAGAGCTTTCACTTGGTGAAGTTTCAGACCCATAGCTAATTGCTCACCTACTCAAAAAGAGTAAATGCGAATTACCTCTAAAAGTATTGCAGATGGCCAATTTTTCTCAAATAACTCATTCATCTACTTTTGGAAGAGCTTTCACATGGTGAAGTTTCAGACCCATAGCCAATTACTCACCTACTCAAAATGAGTAAATGTGAATTATCTCTAAAAGTATTGCAGATAGCCAATTTTTCTCAAATAACTCATTCACCTACTTTTGGGAGAGCTTTCACTTGGTGAAGTTTCAGACCCATAGCTAATTACTCACCTACTCAAAATGAGTAAATGCGAATTATCTCTAAAAGTATTGCAGATAGCCAATTTTTCTCAAATAACTCATTCACCTACTTTTGGGAGAGCTTTCACTTGGTGAAGTTTCAGACCCATAGCTAATTACTCACCTACTCAAAATGAGTAAATGTGAATTATCTCTAAAAGTATTGCAGATAGCCAATTTTTCTCAAATAACTCATTCACCTACTTTTGAGAGAGCTTTCACTTGGTGAAGTTTCAGACCCATAGCTAATTACTCACCTACTCAAAATGAGTAAATGTGAATTATCTCTAAAAGTATGGCAGATAGCCAATTCTTCTCAAATTAATCATTCACCTACTTTTGGGAGAGCTTTCACTTGGTGAAGTTTCAGACCCATAGCTAATTACTCACCTACTCAAAATGAGTAAATGCGAATTATCTCTAAAAGTATTCCAGATAGCCAATTTTTCTCAAATAACTCATTCACCTACTTTTGGGAGAGCTTTCACTCTGTGAAGTTTCAGACCCATAGCTAATTACTCACCTACTCAAAATGAGTAAATGCGAATTATCTGTAAAAGTATTGCAGATAGCCAATTTTTCTCAAATAACTCATTCACCTACTTTTGGCAGAGCTTTCACTCTGTGAAGTTTCAGACCCATAGCTAATTACTCACCTACTCAAAATGAGTAAATGTGAATTATCTCTAAAAGTATTGCAGATAGCCAATTTTTCTCAAATAACTCATTCACCTACTTTTGGGAGAGCTTTCACTTGGTGAAGTTTCAGACCCATAGCTAATTACTCACCTACTCAAAATGAGTAAATGCGAATTATCTCTAAAAGTATTGCAGATAGCCAATTTTTCTCAAATTAATCATTCACCTACTTTTGGGAGAGCTTTCACTCTGTGAAGTTTCAGACCCATAGCTAATTACTCACCTACTCAAAATGAGTAAATGCGAATTATCTGTAAAAGTATTGCAGATAGCCAATTTTTCTCAAATAACTCATTCACCTACTTTTGGCAGAGCTTTCACTCTGTGAAGTTTCAGACCCATAGCTAATTACTCACCTACTCAAAATGAGTAAATGTGAATTATCTCTAAAAGTATTGCAGATAGCCAATTTTTCTCAAATAACTCATTCACCTACTTTTGGGAGAGCTTTCACTTGGTGAAGTTTCAGACCCATAGCTAATTACTCACCTACTCAAAATGAGTAAATGTGAATTATCTCTAAAAGTATTGCAGATAGCCAATTTTTCTCAAATTAATCATTCACCTACTTTTGGGAGAGCTTTCACTTGGTGAAGTTTCACACCCATAGCTAATTACTCACCTACTCAAAATGAGTAAATGCGAATTATCTGTAAAAGTATTGCAGATAGCCAATTTTTCTCAAATAACTCATTCACCTACTTTTGGGAGAGCTTTCACTTGGTGAAGTTTCAGACCCATAGCTAATTACTCGTCTACTCAAAATGAGTAAATGCGAATTATCTCTAAAAGTATTGCAGATAGCCAATTTTTCTCAAATTAATCATTCACCTACTTTTGGGAGAGCTTTCACTTGGTGAAGTTTCAGACCCATAGCTAATTACTCGTCTACTCAAAATGAGTAAATGCGAATTATCTGTAAAAGTATTGCAGATAGCCAATTTTTCTCAAATAACTCATTCACCTACTTTTGGGAGAGCTTTCACTTGGTGAAGTTTCAGACCCATAGCTAATTACTCACCTACTCAAAATGAGTAAATGCGAATTATCTCTAAAAGTATTGCAGATAGCCAATTTTTCTCAAATAAATCCTTCACCTACTTTTGGGAGAGCTTTCACTTGGTGAAGTTTCAGACCCATAGCTAATTATTCACCTACTCAAAATGAGTAAATGTGAATTATCTCTAAAAGTATTGCAGATAGCCAATTTTTCTCAAATAACTCATTCACCTACTTTTGGGAGAGCTTTCACTCTGTGAAGTTTCAGACCGATAGCTATTTATTCACCTACTCAAAATGAGTAAATGCTAATTATCTGTAAAAGTATTGCGGATACCCAATTTTTATCAAATACTCATTCATCTACTTGTGGGAGAGCTTTCACATGGTGAAGTTTCAGACCCATAGCTAATTACTCACCTACTCAAAATGAGTAAATGCGAATTATCTCTAAAAGTATTGCAGATAGCCAATTTTTCTCAAATAACTCATTCACCTACTTGTGGGAGAGCTTTCACTTGGTGAAGTTTCAGACCCATAGATAATTATTCACCTACTCAAAATGAGTAAATGTGAATTATCTCTTAATAGTATTGCAGATAGCCAATTTTTCTCAAATAACTCATTCACCTACTTTTGGAAGACCTTTCACACACGAAAATGAAAAATTGTGAATATCTCGGAAAAGCTATTTATTCTGCTTTAATGCTCGGCGGGAGATACACACCACGGCAGTGGTCTTGACAAAAATTTTTGTCTCCCCAAAAATGGTGGCCATTTTGAATTTTCAAAGTTTTTACAAAACACAAAAATGCTTATATCTCGAAAACCGTGCTATATGGAGTAAACTCAACAAAATTTTGGACCTGCTGGGTATCTCTGCAGAGTAGCCATGCCAATTTTCAAAATATTTTTGTCTCGCCAAATATAGCGGACATTTTTAATTTTTTTATTTTTTGCAAAACACAAAAATGCTTATATCTTGAAAACCGTGCTAGATAGAGCAGACTGCGCTGACTTTGGTTGCCACAACAGTATAAGGCTAGAAACGAAGCATTTTCTTAATACTTTAGCACTCACCTTTATATCCTTTTCGGGACGCTTTGTTTTTGCTATGCAAAAACATTATCTTTTTTTTTTGCGAGCGATCCTCTAGTTAATTTTATTTTTGATTTGTGGCAAGAAAGAAAAAGTAAATTATATTGTTAATTTTTATGTATTGAATTGCTGTCTTTATTTACTGTATCTTACCTCAAAATATGTTTGCTCTGTTTGTTATTAACTCTCTATTTAAAGTGACTTTTAAGCCCATATAGGGCTGGGTATTACTTCAATAGTTTTTATGTCAGCTGACTTGTCAGTCAGCTGGCATTATGTCGTCACTCTGCGGCGCGTACGCGTACGCGTCCGCGTGAACAACTTCTCCTCCAAAACTACAAGGCCTAGAGACGTGCTGTTTTTTTTAAAAGATACCTTATCTATCGAGGATGAAAAATTGTTCAAGGCATGCAAATCTGTCGGTTCGTCTGTTTGCTAGAGATATTACAAGGGGGGTACCCCCACCAAAAGTGTGAAAATTTCAACTTTTTATCACAATTTTCTCAGTGACTATTGCAGGGATTTCTCTCATATCTTGCATATATGTACTAGGCCAGAGGTAGATTCTCTTGTGTGCGTATGAGACCTGGATCTCTCTTACTTTTTTTTTAATAAATTTTTTTAATAATTTTTAATGCATTAACATTCATGAAATCATGCACAAAATCATTTATAACTTGAAAACTGTTGCATCTAGAGCATTTTGTTAAAATATGTTATTCAGCTACTTTTTTCATAGCTACAATATGGTGAGTAAGTTGGGTGCCTGTCTCAATAGCTAAGTGAGTAATAGCTACTTTTGGGCTTTTCAGTAACTTCCATCATGAGTAGAATCACTTGTAACTTAAAAACTATTGCATTTAGAGAATTTCGTATAAATATGTTATTCAGCTACTTTTGGGTCAGCTATAACATAGTAAAATTTTAGACCTGTAGCTCATGGCATAGCTGAGTAATAGCTACTTTTACGTTATCACTGTTGAGTAAATTGCTTATAACTTCAAAACTATTGCATTTAGAGAATTTCGTATAAATATGTTATTCAGCTACTTTTGGGTCAGCTATAACATAGTAAAATTTCAGACCTGTAGCTCATGGCATAGCTGAGTAATAGCTACTTTTAGGTTATCACTGTTGAGTAAATCGCTTATAACTTGGAAACTATTGCATTTAGAGTATTTTGTTTCAATATGTTATTCACCTATTTTGGGATCAGCTATAACATAGTGAAGTTTCAGATCTGTGGCTCATTGCATAGCTGAGTAATAGCTACTTTGAAGTTCTCACTATTGAGTAAATCAGTTGTAATTGGAAAACTATTGCATTTACAGTATTTTGCTTATAAATATGTTATTCCGCTACTTTTGGGTCAGCTATAACATAGTGAAATTACAGACCTGTAGCTCATGGCATAGCTGAGTAATAGCTACTTTTAGGTCATCACTATTGAGTAAATCAGTTGTAACTTGAAAACTATTGCATTTACAGTATTTTGCTTAAATATGTTGTTCACCTACTTTTGGGTCAGCTATAACATAGTAAAATTTCAGACCTGTAGCTCATGGCATAGCTGAGTAATAGCTACTTTTAGGTCATCACTATTGAGTAAATCAGTTGTAACTTGAAAACTATTGCATTTACAGTATTTTGCTTAAATATGTTGTTCACCTACTTTTGGGTCAGCTATAACATAGTAAAATTTCAGACCTGTAGCTCATGGCATAGCTGAGTAATAGCTACTTTTAGGTCATCACTATTGAGTAAATCAGTTGTAACTTGAAAACTATTGCATTTACAGTATTTTGCTTTAATATGTTGTTCACCTACTTTTGGGTCAGCTATAACATAGTGAAATTTCAGACCTGTAGCTCATTGCATAGCTGAGTAATAACTACTTTGAGGTTCTCACTATTGAGTAAATCAGTTGTAATTGGAAAACTATTGCATTTAGAGAATTTAGTATAAATATGTTATTCAGCTACTTTTGGGTCAACTATAACATAGTAAAATTTCAGACCTGTAGCTCATGGCATAGCTGAGTAATAGCTACTTTTAGGTCATCACTATTGAGTAAATCAGTTGTAACTTGAAAACTATTGCATTTACAGTATTTTGCTTAAATATGTTGTTCACCTACTTTTGGGTCAGCTATAACATAGTAAAATTTCAGACCTGAGCTCATGGCATAGCTGAGTAATAGCTACTTTTAGGTTATCACTGTTGAGTAAATCGCTTATAACTTGGAAATTATTGCATTTAGAGTATTTTGTTTCAATATGTTATTCACCTATTTTGGGGTCAGCTATAACATAGTGAAGTTCCAGACCCGTGACTCATTGCATAGCTGAGTAATAGCTACTTTGAAGTTCTCAATGTTGAGTAAATCACTTGTAATTTGAAAACTATTGCATTTAGAGAATTTAGTATAAATATGTTATTCAGCTACTTTTGGGTCAGCTATAACATAGTAAAATTTCAGACCTGTAGCTCATGGCATAGCTGAGTAATAGCTACTTTTAGGTTATCACTGTTGAGTAAATCACTTATAACTTGAAAACTATTGCATTTAGAGTATTTTGTTTCAATATTTTATTCACCTATTTTGGGGTCAGCTATAACATAGTGAAGTTCCAGACCTGTGGCTCATTGCATAGCTGAGTAATAGCTACTTTGAAGTTCTCACTGTTGAGTAAATCAGTTGTAATTGGAAAACTATTGCTTTTACAGAAATTTGTGCAAATATGTTATTCAGCTACTTTTGGGTCAGCTATAACATAGTGAAATTACAGACCTGTAGCTCATGGCACAACTGAGCAATAGCTGTTCTCAGGCACTGACTGTTGAGTAAATCAGCTATAACTTGAAAAATATTGCATTTGGAGTATTTTGTTAAAATATATTGTTCACCTACTTTTGGGTTAGCTATAACATAGTGAAATTACAGACCTATAGCTCATGGCATAGCGGAGCAATAGCTATTTTCTGGTTCTCACTATTGAGTAAATCAGTTGTAACTTGAAAACTATTGCATTTACAGTATTTTGCTTAAATATGTTGTTCAGCTACTTTTAGGTCAGCTATAACAGAGCAAAAATTCAGACATGTAGCTCATTGCATAGCTGAGTAATAGTTACTTTGAGGTTCTCACTCTTGAGTAAATCAGTTGTAACTTGAAAATTATTACATTTAGAGTATTTTGTTAAATATGTTATTCACAGACGTTTTGGTCAGCTATAACATAGTGAAATTGCAGACCTCTATGTCATGGGATAGCTGAGCAATAGCTTCTTTCAGGTTCTCACTGTTGAGTAAATCATTGTATCCAACCTGTAGGAAATCATGGGCTGGGAATCTGTTAATATGGTCCGATTTGACCTTGGAACCCTCCTTCAAGGTCAAATGAGGATAGCCAAACATAAAAGTGCTTATAACTCGCTTATTATTGGTCCCAGAGGTTGGAATGAAAACCAACCTATAGAAAATCATGAGCTGGGAATTTTTTGGTGTGGTCGGATTTCACCTTGGACCCCTCCTTCAAGGTCAAATGAGGATAGCCAAACTTAAAAGTGCTTATAACTCACTTATTATTGGTCCTAGAGGTTTCGAATGGAAAACCAAGCTATAGAAAATCATGGGCTGGGAATCTTTTGGTGTGGTCGGATTTGACCTGGGACCCCTCCTTCAAGGGCAGTTGAGGATAGCCAAACTTACAATTGCTTAGAACTCGCTTATTATTGGTCCTACAAGTTTGGGATGGTAAACAAGCTACAGGAAATCATGGGCTGGGAATTTTTTTGTGTGGTCGGATTTGACCTTGGACCCCCTCCTTCCAGGTCAAACGAAGATAGCCAAACTTAAAGTGCTTATAACTCGCGTATTATTGGTCTTGGAGGTTTGGGATGGTAAACCAACATATAGGAAATCATGGGCTGGGATTCTTTTGGTGTGGTCAGATTTGACCTGGGACCCCTCCTTCAAGGGCAGTTGAGGATAGTCAAACTTACAATTGCTTAGAACTCGCTTATTATTGGTCCTACAAGTTTGGGATGGTAAACAAGCTACAGGAAATCATGGGCTGGGAATTTTTTTGTGTGGTCGGATTTGACCTTGGACCCCCTCCCTCAAGGTCAAACAAGGATAGCCAAACTTAAAAAGTGCCTATAACTCACTTATTATTGGTCCGAGAGGTTTGGGATGGTAAACCATCCTAAATTCTTTGGCTGGGAATCTTTTGGTATGGTCAGATTTGACCTTTGGACCCCTTCTTCATGGTGGAACGAGGATATTGCATTTATAGTATTTCTTTAAATATTTTTAACCTACTTTTTACCCTTAAACAATTACCTTGTTACTTTATTTCATAATACCATTTGCAGGGCACAACTTTTTTGTCGTTTTCTTCTGTCAGCTTCGGAATATCTTTCGAACATGTGTTCAGTTACCATTTACTGTATTTCTGTACAGCCCTTTGCCTGATAATTATGCTTTCCTCTCATTATCACCATCACAAATCAAAAACATTCAGTCAGCTGACACAGTGCCCGTTCACGGGCACTCTCCTCTTGTTGTATAATCCTTGTCAACATAATACATGTCACTATAATAAACTAATAAACTAAACTAAGTCCCAACCCACATCCCCCACCCGGATTCCCCCCACCCACCTCTGGGACCTCCAGCTATATTGAGTGACACTAAATAAACAAAGGTATTTAATGATATCAGATGAGAAACAAAGACCTCAATGGGGTTGCAGATCTTGTGTAATAGTGAGAGAGGTGTGGAGAAGGGGAGAGGGGTGGGGTGGGAGGTGGTGGGCTTCATTACATATAACACAAAGGGGAGTCAGAACTGAGATTGTGTCACATATTTAGGTTGCATATATATGGACCACATATATAGGTATAGAGGAAATGAATAACTGAAAACAATTTGCAAATTCTAAAAATAATATAATAAAATAATAATATAAATAATTTTTTTTTAAATAATATTTTATTTGTGAACAAATATAGAAACAGATATGCGCTTTTGGGATTATGAATTTTAGAATGGACATTGAATCATCAATCATTTAAATACTTTGAAGGAAGATTGAAAAGTATGATGAGTTGAGTTAAAAATAATATTTTATTTGTCAACAAATATAGAAACAGATATGCTCTTTTGGGATTATTATTTTAGAATGGACATTCAATCATCAATCATTTAAATACTTTGAAAATAGGTTTAGAGTTATCATTGCAGGAAGATTGAAAATATAATTTGAGTTATGTATTCGGCGTCTGGGGATACACCATCTTCCTTGGAAGATATAAACAGAGTAGATTGATGTGCTGAAGTTCATATAATAATGGGTAATTACGTTTTTAAAAATTCCCGATCAAAACCTGTGGCGTGAGTGATGACCTGTCTGGGGATATGTTGGCGCCGAGTTGGCCCAATCTAGTTGTTACTGTTGAGTAAAGCCATTGTAACTCCAAAACTATTGCAGTTACAGTATTTTCTTAAAATATGTTATTCAGCTACTTTGTCCTTAACTATAAGATGGCATATAGTTTGGGGTTCTATTGCATGCCATAAGTGAGTAATAGCTATTTCCTTATTTGAAGCAAAATAACGACATAAGTAAATGTCAAATATCTTCAAAAGTATTAAAATTAGGGAATTCTTTTCAAATATGTTATTCATCTACTTTATGATAAGCTATCACATAGTAAAGTTTCAGACTTGTTGCACATTGGATAGCTGAGTAATAGCTACTTTGAAATTGTGACTGTTGAGTAAATCCATTGTAACTCCAAAACTATTGCAGTTATAGTATTTTCCTAAAATAATTTGTTCAGCTACTTTTTCCTTAACTATAAGATGGCATATCGTTTGGGATTCCATTGCATGTCATAAGTGAGCAATAGCCATTTCCTTATTTGAAGCAAAATTATGATGGAAATAAATGACAAATACCTTCACAAGTATTAAAGTTAGGCAAATCTTTTCATTTGTTATTCATCTAGTTTTTGATAAGCTTACTTTGTTGCGTCCTTTATATTTTTGTTACTTTTGCAGATCTAGGTCAATAGCTAAGTAAGTAGATAGCTGAGTAATAGCTACTACAATGAGTAAATGTCTTTTATCTCTAAAAGTATTACAGGTAAGCAATTTCTTCTAAATAAGTCATTCACCTACTTTTGGCTGATCTACCACATAGTGAAGTTGCAGAACTGTAGCTCTTTGGAGAGCTGAGTAATAGCTACTGAAATGAGTAAATGTCTTTTATCTCTAAAAGTACTACAGATAGGCACTTTCTTCTACTTAAGTCATTCACCTACTTTTGGGTGATCTATTGTACAGTGAAGTTTCAGATCTATAGCTCTTTGCATAGCTCAGTCATAGCTACTAAAATGAGTAAATGTCTTTTATCTCTAAAAGTATTACAGATAGGCAATTTCTTCTAAATAAGTCATTCACCTACTTGTGGGTGAGCTACCTAATAGTGAAGTTTCAGATCTATAGCCATTTGTGTAGCTTAGTTATAGCTGCTAAAATGAGTAAATGTCTTTTATCTGTAAAAGTAATACAGGTAGGCAATTTCTTCTAAATAAGTCATTCACCTACTTTTGGCTGATCTACCACATAGTGAAGTTGCAGAACTGTAGCTCTTTGGATAGCTGAGTAATAGCTACTGAAATGAGGAAATGTCTTTTATCTCTAAAAGTATTACAGATAGGCACTTTCTTCTACTTAAGTCATTCACCTACTTTTGGGTGATCTACCATATAGTGAAGTTTCAGATCTATAGCTCTTTGCATAGCTCAGTCATAGCTACTAAAATGAGTAAATGTCTTTTATCTCTAAAAGTATTACCGATAGGCAATTTCTTCTAAATAAGTCATTCACCTACTTGTGGGTGATCTACCTAATAGTGAAGTTTCAGATCTATAGCCTTTTGCATAGCTCAGTAATAGCTACTAAAATCAGTAAATATCTTTTATCTCTAAAAGTATTACAGGTAAGCAATTTCTTCTAAATAAGTCATTCACCTACTTTGGGGTGATCTACCACATAGTGAAGTTGCAGAACTGTAGCTCTTTGGATAGCTGAGTAATAGCTACTAAAATGAGTAAATGTCTTTTACTTTTAGGTAGGCAATTTTTTTTTTCTCTGATAAGATCAACAAGATTCATGAAATAGTATCAAATGCTGATTCTTTTGAGACTCCTGCTCTGCCTCAGCCTCCTGGTTTTTTTGGCTTTTAAGCTTGTCTCTGAGGAAGAACTACAGAAAATTATCTCAAAATCTCCAACAAAATCTTGCTTGTTGGACCCCGGTCCCACTGTTCTTGTGATAGAACGTTTAGTCTTCTCCCTTCAATAACAAAGTTGATAAACTGTTGATTGTATGAGGGCTTTGTTCCAGATGGTTTCAGGAAGGCAGTTGTTACCACACTAATGAAAAAGTATTTTTTGCCACATGATGAAATGAAGAATTCCTGCCCTCTATCTGGTTTGTGCTTTATATGTTAAATTAGTTGGTCATGTTTTTCTCTCTCAGATGACTGATCATATCAATTCAAATGGATCAGATAATAAGGATCAACCTGCCAACAAGGTTGGTCATTCATCTGAAACAGCGCTTCACTCTATTAAGAACAAGTTCCACCTTTTTTTATCAAAACAGGAAGCTTTGGCACTGGTTCTTCTGGCTCAGTCAGTCGCATTTGACATTATTGACTATTCTACACTTCTGAGTTGCTTACCGACATGTTTTGGCCTTAGCAGCACCGTTTTAAGATGTTTCCGATCCTATCTCATTGACCGTTTCCAGGTGTATCAAGATTTGTTCAATCCTTTCAGATCTCGGGAGACTTTTACACAGTGTCCCTCAATGTTTAGTCTTGGTTTCATACTGTTCTCTCGCAATATGTACTACACCTCAGTAAGATCATTGAGACACCCAGCTATAAAATTTCATTTTTACCAAACAGCCCTTAAGGGCTGTCGGGGTATTGTTTTCACCCATGGTGTCCGGATGGGCGGTCGGCGGGAAAAAGTTTGTCCGGGCTGTATCTCAGAAACCGTAAGGTTTAGGAAGTTGATACTTGGTAGGAACATTGATTAGGGGGTGTAGGTGTGCAACATCATGTAGTGACCTTGATTTGACCTTTGACCTTGCCGCAGTGACCTTGAGTTTGAAAATCTTGTCCGGGCTATATCTCAAACTATAAGGTGTAGGAAGTTGATACTTGGTAGGGACATTGGTTGGGGGTGCAGGTGTGCAATGTCATGGTGTGACCTTGATTTGACCTTACTGTAGTGACCTTGACCTATAAAATATTGTCCGGGCTATACTTCTGAAACTGTAAGCTGTAGGAAGTTGATACTTGGTAGGGAGATTGGTTAGGTGTATGTGTGCAAAGTCATGGTGTGACCTTGATTTGACCTTTGAACTTGCCGTAGTGACCTTGACCTATAAAATATTGTCTGGGCTATATCTCAGAAACCGTAAGGTGTAGGAAGTTGATACTTGGTAAGGACATTGGTTGGGGGTTGTAGGTGTGCAATGTCATGATGTGACCTTGATTTGACCTTTGACCTTGCCATAGTGACCTTGACCTATAAAATCTTGTCTGGGCTATATCTCGGAAACTGTAAGGTGTAGGAAGTTGATACTTGGTAGGGGCATTGGTTAGGGGTTGTAGGTGTGCATCATAATTTTTAGTTTACTGATTAATGCTGTCATCTTACTATTGAATTGTCTTGTTTTAGTACTTTATCTTTACATACATTTTCCTTCTCTTAGATGTTATTTTCTCTACTTAAACCTCATTTTGGCCTTAATATAACTGACTCTGCTCTGAAAGTATCCTGATCTTTGTACTGTTTCACTACTTCTATATCTCATGGTGTTGAAAACTATTTCCCCAGGCTGTGGGGTATGGGCATCTCTGATGCTATTTTTCTGCCAATGACACTCTTGATACTCCTCACTCATACAAATACTTACTTACTTATCCGCGTCTCTCCTGTTGGAGAATACAGCCACTTGCAGCCTCCAAGCTGACCTGTCATTGGCCAGACTCTCTGCTTCGCCCCAGGTCAGCCCCATGTCTTTTAACTCTGCCTCCACACTCCTTCTCCATGTGATCTTTGGTCTTCCCCTTTTCCGTTTCCCAGGTGGATTCCATCTAAGACACTTTTTAGCACTTTGTGATGTTTCCATTCTGAGGACATGTCCAACCCATTTTAATCGTTTGGTTTGTATTTCGGTTTCTATATTTTGGCACCCAGTTTTTCTGTACAGGTTATTATTAAGCGTCCCGCAAGGGACGCTTGTTTGTGTATGGGAGACCTTCAGGCTCCGGCGGCTTCGGCGGCTCTGCATTTTGTTTTCCTTATAACTCTGTAACTGTTAGGCGGATTCTTTTCAAATTTGGCAGGTTTAGTAGCCTTGGGGAATTTTTTTGAATATGCTGCAGTGACATTTCAACCAGAGACGTCACATGACCAAAAATGTCTTTTTTCGATGGGGAAGCTTGTCCGGATGATAACTTAAAAGGAATTTTATCAATTCACCTGAAACTTGGCAAATACATTCATTCTATTAAAATCTGGAAATCATTAGATTTTGCCATTGATTGGTTAAGAAATGGCTGAGTAATTAATGATTAATTAATCATTACGAATTTTCCAAATAAGGAAAACACAAAAATGCTTATATCTCGAAAACCGTGGTAGATAGAGCGATTTCGACAAAATTTTTGAGCCGCAGGGTATCCCAATTTTCAAAAAAAATTTATCTTGCCAAAAATGGCGGCCATTTTGAATTTTCAAATTTTTCACAAAAATTGCAAAACACAAAAATGCTTATATCTCGAAAACCATGCTAGATAGAGCAATTTTGACCAAATTTTTGACCCACAGGGTATCTCTGCAGAGTAGTTATCCCAATTTTCAAAAAATTTTTGTCTCGCCAAAAATGGCGGCCATTTTGAATTTTCAAATTTTTCGCAAAAATTGCAAAACATAAAAATACTTATATCTCAAAAAACGTACTAGATAGAGCGATTTCGACAAAATTTTTGGCCCACAGGGTATCTCTGCAGAGTAGCCATGCCTATTTTCAAAAAAAATTTGTCTCGCCAAAAATGGCGGCCATTTTGAATTTTCGAATTTTTTGCAAAAATTGCAAAACATAAAAATGCTTATATCTCGAAAACCATGCTAGATAGAGCAATTTTGACCAAATTTTTGACCCACAGGGTATCTCTGCAGAGTGGTTATCCCAATTTTCAAAAAATTTTTGTCTCGCCAAAAATGGCGGCCATTTTGAATTTTCAAATTTTTCGCAAAAATTGCAAAACATAAAAATGCTTATATCTTGAAAACCCTGCTAGATAGAGTGATTTCGACAAAATTTTTGACCCGCAGGATATCTCTGCAGAGTAGCCATGCCAATTTTGAAAAAAAAAAATGGCGGCCATTTTGAATTTTTGAATTTTTCGCAAAACATAAAAATGCTTATATCTCAAAAACCGTGCTAGATAGAGCGATTTCGACAAAATTTTTGACCCACAGGTTATCTCTGCAGAGTAGTCATGCCAATTTTCAAAAAAAAATTGTCTTGCCAAAAGTGGCGGCCATTTCGAATTTTTGAAATTTTGCGCAAAAATTGCAAAACACAAAAATGCTAATATCTCGAAAACCATGCTACATAGAGCGATTTCGACAAAAATTTTTATCTTCAGGGTATCTCTGCAGAGCAGCTATCCCAAAGAGCTTTCACTCGGTGAAGTTTCAGACCCGTACCTAATTATTCACCTACTCAAAACGAGTAAATGCTAATTAAGCGGCCCGTCAGGGACGCTTATTTGTTTTCACCGAAGTTCGACTGATCACCGCCGCCGGATTATGGTCTCCCTTGAATAACTTCTTAGCCTTTCAAATTTTTCTTCCCTTCTTATCTTTCTTTAAAACTATAGGGGCGGGAAAAATTTTTGAGATACATTGCGCAGACCTTAAGCTTTACTTAAGGTAACCTTAAGCATACCTCCAAAACACCTCGTCATCACGTTTCGGAAAAAAACACACACACCTGTGCTATAAAATTTATCAGGTACATTCTAGACCAAATTTCCAAAGTCGGAAAGGATTTTCTCATCAATCGGACCATAGATGCCTGAATGGGAGGCGTTTTATTTTCATAAATTTTTTAAAAATGGGTACTTCATCTGTATCTCAAAAACGGTCAGGATTTCGGCGTTTTGTTGGAATAACTTATTCAGCTACTTTTTGATAATCTTTCACATGCCGAAGTTTTAGCCCTGTATCTGCAATTTTAAGGTCACCTTAATGTCAAAAAACGGGGTTTTAGCCCTCCAGTTCACTTAGTTTTTCACTTTTTTCAACCAAACTTGGCACATATATTAAGATTTGCCAAAGGAATATCCTGACTTTATGGTGACCTTAAACTCAAAATGTTAATGGACATTTGGCCTGCTTAAAGTCATCAAATTGGAATAAAATCCTCTGGCTCCTTTCTTTTTCCATTTTTTTATATCGAAATTATCACTGGTATTAAACTAGATAAAAATAATACTTATGGTCACCTTAAACTCTCAGTATGAATGGAGTTGTAGCCACCTTAAAGTGAAATAAGGGGGTTTTCAGCCTCCAAGTATCTTATTGTTCGACTGACCTCAGTTAAACTTTCCACACTTATAAAGGATGGCAAACCAAAGGGTTATCCTGACTTTAAGGTGACCTTAAACTGTTAATATAATTTTGGCCCCCCCTAAAGTCATAATATTTGAATAAAGCCATGAGCTAAACTTTGTACACTTATAAAGGATGACAAAAGGGACATTCTCATTTTATGGTCACCTTAAAGTCGCAATATGGATGAAGTTATGGTCACCTTGCAGTGAAATTATGGAGTTTTTAATCTCCAGCTATCGTATTGTTCAGCAGAGCTCGGTTAAATTTGTACACTTTTAAAGATGACATTAGGGACATTCTTATTTTCTTTCCACCTTGGAGTTCCAATACAAGTACAGTCATTGCCATCTTGACGTGAAAATGAGGATTTTCAGCCCTTAACTGATTTACTGTTCAGTAACATCAGTTTAACTTGACATTGATTATACTAAAGTAAGATTTTGTATAACATTTCACTTAAAATTCATGTACTTAAGAGGCTTTGGCCACCTTAACATGATAAATATATACTTCTTGCTCCCTCCTCATTTATTTTAACACTTTTTAAAACCACACCTGGCATATGTATGCTTAATAATATTTATGCTGTCTGGCAAACCTAATCTGTTTATGAAGTTATGACATCTTCAAAGAAAAAAATGAGCTATTTATGATGCACTGATGTGGTTATTAACATATTGCAACTGATCAGTGTTCACATAAAATAAATTCCCAATTTTAGGCAGATTAAAAAAACCACATTCTTCTGATTCCATTCATTTGGAAATGTGGGGATATAACTTTTCCTTTTTGGAAAAAAAGCTTCAATTGATTCATCTTTTGTTTTGTAGAAGGAGTTGATGATCTAGCTACTTGTTCACATAGACTATATAAATTGGTCAAATGTACACACCTGACTTCTTTCACAATATAAGATGCTTGAAAAAAAAAAACACTTTCTCATAAACAGTTTTTCTTGTACAGCATTTTATGTATCTCCAGCTGAGTGGAAATGAATGACTTGTCCTTTTCTTCTTCCCCCCCCCCCCCCAACTCTGTTGTGTGATATCTATCAAAAGGCACATTCATGGAAAGTCTTTCTATGCAGAAAGAACCCCCCCCCCCCCCCCCCCCCAACTCCCCTTTAGTGCACACAAAAAGCAAGTGGAAAAAAGAATGGCCTCAGTGGGGGAAGTGGGGGGGTTCATGGAGGGAGATGATAGATAGAGATATATATATATATGTGTGTGTGAAGCAAAAGTGGAACAAAAAAAAGTGGAATATTTATGCTGTTCTTTCGAATGTATATTGTTTTCTTTTCGTTTACTTTCTTCCATTTCACACTTCTACATTTAATTAGTTATTAGGCTACTTTTTCCACAGCTACACCAAGTCCACTAACTTGTTTGGTCTTAATTTTGTGCATTATTGAAGTGTGGAATGGATCATGATCTCCTACTCTTATTCCTAACCCTAGATTTTTAATTTCAATTGCTAAATCATTCATAAATATTGCAATATATAAACTCATACTTTTCTTTCCCAATAAATCCAGTAACATTTTTCTAGCACTATAGCTTGACTTGTTTGTAACTTGATTTTTCTTGTAAGCAATAACTCTGAAGCAAAATCAGTAACTTTTGAACAAAAAGTCAAACACACTTTGGTTCACTGGATTTTATTAGTGGTTTTGTTAAGTTTTTAGTTGAAGCACAACCAGTAATTTTAAACAATAGTTCTTAAGCATCTTAGTCCACTGCATTCAATTAGTGTTTTATACTTAAGTCTGATACTAATGACATTTTGAACAGAAATGTCTCTGGTCAGTGTACCCTTTCACTTGAGACCTCTTCTCTGAGAACATTACCAAAGAATGTAGGACATACAGAATCCGGGAAAAAAAATGCCTCCTGGACAAATGCCTCACAGAAAAAAATGCCTCGTGGAAAAAATGCCTCCTACAAAGAATGCCTCCTGGATATTTTGTGACTAGGAAAAAATGGCTCCTGAGAAAAAAAAGTTATTTCAACTTGTAAACATGTTACATATGAAACCTATAACGTATAATATCAAAAACATGTTAATTTCAGATATGTACAGTCAAAACCAGAACGTACAATATCGTGAAGTACAAATTACAAATATCTTCTTGAAAGGGTATCCCTTCAGCTGTACTCTGGAGCAGTTTAAAAGCAGGATTTATGGCTGTGAGGTTTCTTGATGAAATAGTTGTGGCCTTTATGGCTTACAATATGCATTCTTATCAAATTACAACATAGGTTATCCCCTCTGTAAGGAGTTGATCGCAGTTAGATGCACTAGGAGGGGCAGAAATGTAATTACAAGAAAAACACGACACCTGTCATAATGGAAACCAGGGATGAGCAGCCAGCCAAAAGAGTGAGAAGCACCAGCAAAACCTTACAAGAGAAACTTACATACCTTTGTACAGCTAAGCAAAATGGGTAAAAGACTGAATTTTTGACAGGCATTGGCGACTATAAGACTCAAGTGGAAAAAATGAAGATGCCTCTGAAGTTGTAATGTGAACCTGTAGTGTTATAATACTTGAAAGAACTTTTTTTTTTAGGAGGTATTTTTCCTGGTCACAAAATATTCAGGAGGCATTCATTCTAGGAGGTATATTTCCTAGGAGGCATATTTTCTAGGAGGCATTTTTTCCAGGAGGCACTTTTTCCGCGCATCGGACATACATTCTTTTGAGAGGTAAATTTCACACCTACAATTTCTCTTCTGCCAAGCTGTGGTCGTTCTTTCATTTGTTAAATATGGTAACATACACAATGCAATAAACTTTACATTTTCTATTCCTTGTGATGCATATCTTCACATCTTTTACGGCTTACTTCACACTTTTTATCAGGGCCGCTTCGTTTTTGTCAGCAAAAACATTTTTCTAGTTATCTCTAAAACTATTGTGGATACCCAATTTTTATCAAATAACTCATTCATCTACTTTTGGGAGAGCTTTCACATGGTGAAGTTTCAGACCCGTAGCTAATTACTCACCTACTCAAAATGAGTAAATGCTAATTATCTCAAAAACTATTGCGGATACCCAATTTTCATCAAATAACTCATGTACTTTTGGGAGAGCTTTCACATGGTGAAGTTTCAGACCCGTAGATAATTACTCACCTACTCAAAATGAGTAAATGTGAATTATCTCTTAAAAGTATTGCAGATAGCCAATTTTTATCACATAACTCATTCACCTACTTTTGGGAGAGCTTTCACTTGGTGAAGTTTTAGACCCGTAGCTAATTACTCACATACTCAGAATGAGTAAATGCTAATTATCTCAAAAACTATTGCGGATACCCAATTTTTATCAAATAACTCATTCATCTACTTTTGGGAGAGCTTTCACATGGTGAAGTTTCAGACCCGTAGATAATTACTCACCTACTCAAAATCAGTAAATGCGAATTATCTCTTAAAAGTCTTGCAGATAGCCAATTTTTTCTCAAATAACTCATTCACCTACTTTTGGAAGAGCTTTCACATGGTGAAGTTTCAGACCCATAGCTAATTACTCACCTACTCAAAATGAGTAAATGCGAATTATCTCTAAAAGTATTGCAGATAGCCAATTTTTCTCAAATAACTCATTCACCTACTTTTGGAAGAGCTTTCACTCCGTGAAGTTTCAGACCCATAGCTAATTACTCACCTACTCAAAATGAGTAAATGCTAATTATCTGTAAAAGTATTGCGGATACCCAATTTTTTATGAAATAACTCATTCATCTACTTGTGGGAGAGCTTTCACATGGTGAAGTTTCAGACCCATAGCTAATTACTCACCTACTCAAAATGAGTAAATGAGAATTATCTCTAAAAGTGTTGCAGATAGCCAATTTTTCTCAAATAACTCATTCACCTACTTTTGGGAGAGCTTTCACTTGGTGAAGTTTCAGACCCATAGCTAATTACTCACCTACTCAAAATGAGTAAATGTGAATTATCTCTAAAAGTACTGCAGATAGCCAGTTTTTCTCAAATAACTCATTCACCTACGTTTGGAAGAGTTTTCACACATGAAAATGAAAAATTGTGAATATCTCGGAAAAGCTATTTCTTCTCCTTTAATGCTCGGTGGGAGATACACACCGCAGCAATAGTCTTGTTTTCAAAAATTTTTGTCTCACAAAAATGGTGGCGATTTTGAATTTTCGAAGTTTTTGCAAAACACAAAAATGCTTAGATCTCAAAAACCGTGCTAGATGGAGCGAATTCAACAAAATTTTTGACCTGCTGGATATCTCTGCAGAGTAGCCATGCCAATTTTCAAAATATTTTTGTCTCGCCAAATATAGCGGACATTTTGAATCTTTTGCAAAACACAAAAATGCTTATATCTTGAAAACTGTGCTAGATAGAGCAGACTACGCTGACTTTGGTTGCCACAACAGTATAAGGCTAGAAACAAAGCATTTTCTTAATACTTTAGCACTCACCTTTATATCCTTTTCGGGACGCTTTGTTTTTGCTATGCAAAAACATTATCTGTTTTTTTTGCGAGCAATCCTCTAGTTGGAGATTTTATTTGGCCAGAAATTTTTTGCAATTCTTCGCAGGCAGGTGTTGTGGAAGGAGTTTAACACAGCCATTTCATTTTTGACAACCCTCCAACATTCTGATCCATATAGTAGGACAGATTTCACATTACTGTTGTATAGCTTGATCTTGGTTTTCAGGGAGTATTGTTTTGATTTCCAAATGTTTATGAGGCTCATGAAAGTGTTTCTTCAGTTATTTGAAAGACTAAACAGGTGCTTGGGTGATGTTAAAAAATGGTTATCCGCAAATAAGTTGAAACTCAATCCTGATTAAACCACGTTTTTATTGGGCGAATTGCATGTAACTAACCCACCTATTAGATTGATGTGTCCAACATGTGTCCATCTGTCTGTCAACATTTTGGTTTCTGGACGCTTCCACTAATCGATTTGAAATTTAACAGGGTGGTAGGGCACCACCTAGGCTAGGTTCCCTTCAATATTGGTGCCATTTGGAAAAACAAGATGGGCACCAGGAGTCCATCGGGATTAACGTTAGGAAGCTCCAAAGTGTACAGAACATCTCAGCTAAGATTGTCACCAACTCAACAAGATATTCACATATAACTCCAGTACTTAGGAGTTTGCATTGGTTGCGAGTTCAACAAAGATGGGTGTTAAAACAGCTACCATAGCCAAGAGTTCCTTCAGAGTGGTTATCTAGGAATCACTTTTTTGTCGGGTTTTTTTTTTTTTTATCTCCAGACTTTCATGAATTATGGCATAGTCTGATGAGTATCTGTCTCTTCCCTGAAGTTAAGTGGCAATGGGCTACGTTAGTACTGGGATGGGTGACTGTATGGGTTCGACACCAGCTATTGGCGGTGTCGGGAGTTCTTTTTGTTGCCAGACTTTCATAAATTCTGGTGCACTACTCGTGTCTCTGATGGCTGTGCAGCTCGCGCATGTAGACCAAAAGACTTTTTGACCTTGTTTTTGTGGTTGTTGCACCTTACAGTCTGTCTTTTGATGGAGATTAAAGTCATAGTTGAAATTACATATTAAACATGGTCCAAAAGCCATCAGCTGCAGGGTGAGATCAATATACAAGAGTTAAGAGATTTGTGAATTACAACAGTTACAGGAACAGCTAACACTAAAGAAAAGGTAAATATCAGGGGAAACCAAATTAGCCAAAGGTTATGATAAAGGGATAAGTCATTAAAGAAAGGTTCAAAACATAGTCCAAAGTGCATCAAGTGTAAAGTGCCAGAGGGAGATGATAAGGTAAGAGTGGTTTAAACATGGTCCAAAATACATCAGCTCCAGAGGGACAAGCAAATAAGCAAAATGTAAAGAGATTTAAACATGGTCCAAAATACATCAGCTGCAGGGAGGCGTCAGTAAGCAAATGGTAAGAGAGACCTAAACATGGTTCCAAGTACATGAAGATCAGAAAGCAAAAAGCCAAGAGAGACTTAAATATGGTCAAAAGAACAACAGAACTACAGAGGTAATTAAAGGTAAGAGAGATTTAAACATGTTCCAGGTACATCAGCACTTTGGGGTGGGGTTGGTAGGGCAGTAAACAAAAAGAGAGGTTTGAACATCATTTAATTGGATCAAGGTGTGGATATATCGGTAAAGAAAAGGTTAGAGTTAAACATAGCTCATTATATACAAGATACAGAGGAAAAATCAGTCCTTAATTGTATTAACAGGAGCATTCATCAGTACTCAAACCTTTTTACTGTCACTATTTTTCACTATTTTTGTCATGTAAATAAACTACAATGTGTTTCTGTCATACTGAAATGTGTTTGATAAAGTCACAAGCCACTGTTCCTAAATATAACTAATGAGAACAGCAGTGGTAACCAGAGCAGTTAAAAAGTTATTGAAGAACATTTCTGTTGTTATGAAATGACAGAAATACACTCTTTATAATGCGGTGTGTGTGTGTTGGCAGGGAGGAAAACACAAGTGATGCATTTAACTCAGGAATTGGAAGGGTCATAGCGTCTACTGTTGGGTTTACCAGAGTTACAAGTGAACACAGTGCAGAATGTTGTGATACATTGCCATTGGACGATTTCATTTACATTGTACTGAAAGCTGCATTTATATTCATCCACTGACACAAGAGTTCTCTCTTGTTTAGTTGTGCTGTGCTATCTGTGGAACAGTTAGCTAAGTTTCACAATTTTAGTTTGTATTGACTTTTTATGTTTTGATTTTCACCATAGATATAGGTTTTATATAGAGGTGATTGATCAATGATCAAGGTGAAGGAAATATAGATGTTTTATGTTATTGAAAATATTTTCAAGAAGATGCACTTATTCCATGTACAAACTGTATCAAGGAAAATGCATTGTGACAAAATAAATAATATGTTGTTGGTACACGTAGTTAAATTAACAGTGTGTTTAGTTCACAGTGAGTTTGTTAATGGCTTTTGCAAGTTTTTAGTGTGTACCATATAGCATCAGAATTTCATATTATTCATCGGAATTATATCACATTTCAGAAACTGAGATGTTTTGAGTTCCAGATGTTTTTTGACAACAACACTGACGTTCTTTTTCCTGCCATTTGGCGCATAGTTAGTTTGGAGTATAAAATGTCATATTCACCAAATCATGTGAGATTCCTTCATTTTGGCCACCAATTAAACTTAAGAAATAACAAACACTCTTCACCCAAAATTTTCAGCAGATTAGATACATGTGCGAAAATCACCTATTTTATAAATATTTACAGATTGTAAAGAAAACTGACAGGTTCTTATGTGCTAAGTCCCATTGTTGTACTCCAGTAAACAAAAACAAACTTTGCTCATTAGATGGATAGAATAGTAAAGAAAAGTTATTTTTATCCCACAGCCTGTAAGGGCTTTGCGGTTATTGTTTTCACCCATTGTGTTCGAATGGGTTGCTGGGTGGGTGGGTGGACGGCGTGAAAAAGTTTATCCGGGGTGTATTTCAGTTACCATAAGATGCAGGAATTTGAAAGGGACATTGGTTGGGGGTGTAGGTGTGCAACATCATGGTGTGACCTTGATTGGACCTTTGACCTTACTGTTGTGACCTTGGCCTTAAAAATCTTGCCCAGGCTATATCTTGAAAACTTTAAGGTGTAGGAAGTGGATACAAATTTGCATCGGTTCTCTGATGCGCAGGTCTAGTTATATGTACTTTTACTTAATTGTGCTATTTCTATTGGTAGCTGTACTTCAATTACTATATTTTTGCAGCTTCATAATTTACAGACATTTTCTCTCTTAAACGTTATTTTGTCCACTAACTTTATTTGGACCTTTACATAAGTAAATTCAAATAAACAATGCATATATATTAATATGCACAGACAAGAATATCATAATTATTAAGCGGCCCGTCAGGGACGCTTATTTGTTTTCACCGACGTTCGACTGATCACCGCCGCCGGATTATGGTCTCCCTTGAATAACTTCTTAGCCTTTCAAATTTTTCTTCCCTTCTTATCTTTCTTTAAAACTATAGGGGCGGGAAAAATTTTTGAGATACTTTGCGCAGACCTTAACCTTTACTTAAGGTAACCTTAAGCATACCTCCAAAACACCTCGTCATCGCGTTTCGGAAAAAACCACACACACCTGTGCTATAAAATTTATCAGGTACATTCTAGACCAAATTTCCAAGGTCGGAAAGGATTTTCTCATCAATCGGACCATAGATGCCTGAATGGGAGGCGTTTTATTTTTGTAATTTTTTTAAAAATGGGTACTTGGTCTGTATCTCAAAAACGGTCAGGATTTTGGCGTTTTGTTGGAATAACTTATTCAGCTACTTTTCGATAATCTTTCACATGCCGAAGTTTTAGCCCTGTATCTGCAATTTTAAGGTCACCTTAATGTGAAAAAATGGGGTTTTAGCCCTCCAGTTCACTTAGTTTTTCACTTTTTTCAGCCAACCACTTTTTTCACATATATTAAGATTTGCCAAAGGAATATCCTGACTTTATGGTGACCTTAAACTCAAAATGTTAATGGACATTTGGCCTGCTTAAAGTAATCAAATTGGAATAAAATGCTCTGGCTCCTTTCTTTTTCCATTTTTTTATATCGAAATTATCACTGGTATTAAACTAGATAAAAATAATACTCATGGTCACCTTAAACTCTCAGTATGAATGGAGTTGTAGCCACCTTAAAGTGAAATAAGGGGGTTTTCAGCCTCCAAGTATCTTATTGTTCCACTGACCTCAGTTAAACTTTGCACACTTATAAAGGATGGCAAACCAAAGTGTTATCCTGACTTTAAGGTGCCCTTAAACTGTTAATATAATTTTGGCCCCCCTAAAGTCATAACATTTGAATAAAGCCATGAGCTAAACTTTGTACACTTATAAAGGATGACAAAAGGGACATTCTCATTTTATGGTCACCTTAAAGTCGCAATATGGATGAAGTTATGGTCACCTTGCAGTGAAATTATGGAGTTTTTAATCTCCAGCTATGGTATTGTTCAGCAGAGCTCGATTAAATTTGTACACTTTTAAAGTTGACAATTTGGGACATTCTTATTTTCTTTCCACCTTGGAGTTCCAATACAAGTACAGTCATGGCCATCTTGATGTGAAAATGAGGATTTTCAGCCCCTAACTGATTTACTGTTCAGTAACATCAGTTTAACTTGACATTGATTATACTAAAGTAAGATTTTGTATAACATTTCACTTAAAATTCCTGTACTTAAGAGACTGTGGCCATCTTAACATGATAAATATATACTTCTTGCTCCCTCCTCATTTATTTTAACACTTTTTAAAACCACACCTGGCATATGTATGCTTTAAATTATTTATGCTGTCTGGCAAACCTAATCTCTTAGTGTTTATGAAGTTATAACATCTTCAAAGAAAAAAATGAGCTATTTATGATGCACTGATGTGGTTATTAACATATTGCAACTGATCAGTGTTCACATAATATAAATTCCCAATTTTAGGCAGATTAAAAAAAAACACATTCTTCTGATTCCATTTATTTGGAAATGTGGGGATATAACTTTTCCTTTTAGGAAAAAAAGCTTCAATTGATTCAACTTTTGTTTTGTAGAAGGAGTTGATGATCTAGCTACTTGTTCATATAGCTATATAAATTGGTCAAATGTATACACCTGACTTCTTTCACAATATAAGATGCTTGAAAAAAAAAAAACACTTTCTCATAAACAGTTTTTCTTGTACAGCATTTTATGTATCTCCAGCTGAGTGGAAATGAATGACTTGTCCTTTTCTTTCTTGTGATATCTATCAAAAGGCACATTCATGGAAAGTCTTTCTATGCAGAAAGAACCACCCCCCCCCCCCCCCCCCCCCCACCCCCACCCCCACCCACCCACCCCCCACCCACCCCCAACTCCCCTTTAGTGCACACAAAAAGCAAGTGGAAAAAAGAATGGCCTCAGTGGGGGAAGTGGGGGGGTTCATGGAGGGAGATGATAGATATATATATATATGTTACAGTGAATATGTGTAATCAGGGAATACGCGTATTCCCTGAAAATTTCAGTGAATACGCGTATTCCCTAAAAAATGTTAGGGAATACGTGTATTTCCTAGTTTTGATGACCAGGGAATACACGTATTCCCTAACTAGAAATTGTTGAGAATACAGCTTTTTATTCTTATAATATATAAAAAAAAACTTTTGCTATGGACTCTTGTGTGTTTATGTACTATAACCATTAAAATCTCCCACCATGATTTTACATAACTTTTACTGTACCATAACAACAACAAAAAAAAAAAAAACAAAAAAAAACAAAAAACACAAAAATATCACTTTGTCAAAAGGCAGTATTCATGTCTGTTAACATTGAGCTCTGCAACTAACTTTTATGTAGTTGTGAAGACAAGACAAATTGCAACTGATTTAAAAAAAAGCTAAAGAAAGATTTTCAAGAACAGTGTATTATTTTGGAAATATTAAATGATGTTTTAATAGGTTAGAAAATGACACATCTCAATCTGTTTGGTTTCGTAGTCCTTTGATTTAACTGTATAAATGTCCAGTATACAGGTCAGTAATAGTACAATAATGATGATTGTGTTGAGAGTCGTGGGAAGCAATGTAGCTTGGTACTGAATTTAAAATTTAAATATATTTTGACAAAATATGATACAAGAAGCTGACTATTCACAATACTACATATTTATTTATTAAACAATATCAATGGTTATAATTTATTAGACACCAACTTGTCATAGCAGTTTTCTCTGAAAATTAAAGTATTAATTAAAGAATCTCAGTTTATCCAATTGGCTTCCCAGTCCTGTGATTTGTCTTTATTTTGCTCTTTGATCTTTAATACTTTCAATTACAGAGAAGTCATCCATTCTACAGTGGTCAAACAGGTGGTTAAGATTAAAGAAATAATCCCTTTGTTATTATAAATTCAAGGGAAGCCATTCAATCTGCAACTAAATATGTGTTTTGTCTCAAAAATATTTGTCAGGGATCCATAACTAAAAATTCTATTAATTCAAAGCAACCGTCTTTTTCAAATATTCTAAAATAGACAACTGTGTCAAACTAAAAGTTAAAGTTAAGACTTTTTGAGCAGGATATATAAACATGAAATTTAAATCACAACAGTCATATAATCTCTACCTTTAAAAGCACTAAATACAGATGAACCATTACACATATTCACTGATTTCAGTGAATATGTGAAGCTATTACTTGACAAAACCAGTGAATACGCGTATTCCCTGAAAATTTATCCCCTGACCACTTTAGAGAATACGCGTAGTCACTGAAAATTGATTACACATATTCACTGTAACATGTATATGTGTGTGTGAAGCAAAAGTGGAACAAAAATAAAAAGTGGAATTTTTATAGCGAAATACCCTTACCATTTCCTAACAGTAGCTATTTGTTGGAGCCATCCAACCCAATGGCCAACGCAGAGATGCGATTTTAAGGTTATGTAACAACCTTAACCAAGCCATTGGGTTACAGTAGTCCGTCCTCCCGCCAATTAGGTCACATGACCACATTGTTTACTTCATTATTTTTGTTGGCCATCATCGGTAAGGACGTCTTTGGAAATTAGGAGAAGTTTTTGTCAAGGTTTTATTTATTTCTTGAGATTTTACAGTCAATCTCACTTATTATTTTAATGTACATCATACAGAACTTATACCTTTGTTAAATCTTCGAAGGTATGCATTATTTTATGCAAATAAAGGACTTTTGGATGGTGACTTCGAGGTTTCATCGTCTTCAACCTCGAGGAAATACATTAACATAAAGAGGGTCATTATGCAACAATAATATTTTTATTTAGCTTGCCAGTCGTTCGGTTCAGTTTGCTGGACGTTGGAAGCTATAATTTTGCAGCATACATGTTTACAAAGAATGTAGTCTTCAATAACAGAAGCGATCTGGAAGACGCCATCTTGGATGAGAATGACAATTCGAGTGGCCGTTATGGCTGTTCACGTCGGGTTCTAATAGCCAGGCGTTGAAAGCAGTTTTTTGATCACAATATACATCCCAGTCGAATTGATTGTCGACGAGTCAGTAGAAGGAATCTCCCTTGGGGGCGGCCATTTACGTTGCCATGGACACGGCATCGTGGAGGAGTTTTGAATGCAGGAAATACTACTTCTTCGGAAAACTCTTCCGTCGAGGTCCAGTCAAAACATTCACCAGAGGAAATACCTGTGTGAGGTCATGCACAATCGAGTATTCTATACCTCTCAGAAGGTCAGAATTCGGGTTGTCAGATGTCCGGGAGTGTCATTCATATCTACAAGGAGAGGCTTTTGATTCTATGGTTTTGCACAAGAATTTAGTACAATCGGGTTTCTATACCTCTCAAAAGGTTTAGAATTCAGGTTGTCAGGAGATGGTGATTATGATTCATCTCATTACAAGGAATCTATTCCTTATTTTACTTTTGCTTGACTGTTATTGAGTGGCTAGGGATTGATTTAACAGGCACAGTTTCTGTGAATGCTCCTTTGTTTGGTCACATTTACATTCCTTGGGTGAACAGCCAGCATTGAAATGTGGCTTTTATGTTGGGTTTCAAGGAGTTTGAAGCCTCTGATGTTTTAAAGAGCAGCTATGCAGGAAGAAGTTTTGCTTGCACTTCCTTACATACATTACTTTCCTGGACACCTTACAGCTCCTGGACACCTTAATCTGCATAATCATGATTTAATTAAATGCCAGAATGATTCAGATTCACGAAAGTACATCCTAGGGAATCTAGATGTTCTGCCAGATTCCTTGTCTAGAAGTTTAGTTATTCAAACCAAAGGGGCTATGAGTCGCCAGGTTTTCAATCAATTAGACATGTTTTGCCCAGGGCCTTGGTCCTGCAGGTAATGTAAATGTGTCTGTCTCATGTCCCAGACAGTCGGGCTTGGGGAACAGATGCATTGAATGTCAGGGGGAGGGTCTGGTCAGTTATGTCCAGTGGCCCTCATCCCTCAGGTGATTCAACTAATGACCACCTACAGGTGTAGAATCATCATGATTGGGTGGCCAGGGATATCTTGTTTTTTGTGTCTTATGAATCTGTTCCACAAAGACTCCTAAATGGGTGAATCTGTTAGTTCAATTTTTCAGCAACAGACTTCACAACAATCTAGCCTATTTGAATCTTCATGATTGGCATCTGGAGTCAGGCATGAATATTATGAAAGATTCCCAGAGGAAGTGGTGAAACAATGAAGGAGCACTCCTCAAGGAGAATCTGAGAAGCAATTGTTCTTTTTTGGGAAGTGGTGTGAAGAGAGCCAGGTTTATATCTCAGACCCCACTATTCCACATTGAGCAATTTCCTGAAATTCTAGTTTAAGGAACATACTAATACCATCCTCTATTCTGGGCTATAGAACAGCAATTACGGATGGTTTGGCGCTGAAAGGGTAAAAAGTATCTAAAAGTTGAGCTAATATTAGATTAGCAACTTTTAGGAAGGGACAAACCAATAGTTTTGGATTTTGTCATTGGTCCTTCAGGCTCTTATCAAACAGCCGTTGGCCTTGTGAGGAAGGCTTTTTTGAAGTTATTATCTTTCAAGACGTTTGGTCTTGGTTTCAAGTAAGTAGTGACATTCATGCTTCCCTTACTTGTAGGGAGGATTGGTCACAAGTAACTTTGGTCATTAACTGCCTTTTTTGGCCATGAACCAGTTGGTTTCAGATGGGCCTACTGCAATTACTGCAACTGAGTCAGTGGTTTTTGTCTCTGTGGATTCATGGTAATGGAGTGACATTAATGCTTGGACATATTCCTCCTTTAGTTATAAGGAGAATTGGTCACAAGTAACTCTGGCCCATCAATTGCCAGATCCAGTTTGCTTTGGATGGGCCTACTGCAATTAAGCCTGTGGTCATGCCAGCTCTTAGCCTCTGGACATCAGTTTGACTCAATGTGGGTCTGTCTGTTCCTGTTAGGGGTGGTAATCAAAAGGTTTGGGATAGAACAAAATTTTTTGTTTTTACTGCCATTAAGAAAGTTTCTTAATAAGACTTATCTTTTGGCGCCTATTTCATCTTGATTGAGTCAAGATTGAGTCACGGAAACTATTGATGTAGGTTTTTGGTTGCATCTTTAGTTTATAGGTGATTTCCTTACATGAGTTTCTTGATACATGTTATTGGAAATTGCATTGTATGTATACTAATTTCTATCTGAAAAACCTCTGTTGTCATAGGGTCAGATTTGAAATTGGGTCCTACAGTTGCAGTTACAGTTTTGTTACTTTATAAGTATGTTTTTCATACTTATATTGGTACATTTGCAGTTTGTGGCTGGTATGTCTGCAATGCTGGATGTTTGTAGTTAGATATCAATCTTGCCTAAATCTTTCTTGGGAAGGATTAGGCATTATGCTGATGACACTTTCAGGTTGGTTTGACCTTGTCTTGAGGTCGGATGTTACAATGTAGATGGGATATCTATGTATGACATCCTTCTGCAACACCAACATTGTCAGCAGTTGTGAGAACTACAACTACATACTTTCAGTTTTTTGGGAGTTGTATGTTGTGATTGTTGGAAGTTTATATGTTATTAATGCCTGTAAATTCCATTGTGAAGTTCTCATGTTGTTTAGTTGTAGGTTGGGTAGTGGTTTTTCTTAAAAGAATTCCCGCCATCCTACAAGGCTGAATTCAGCTACTGTTAGGAAATGGTAAGGGTATTTCGCTATAAAATTGGAAAATTTAATAGTAATTTAAATTTTTATTAGAAATACTTACCATTTCCTAACACTCATATTTCCCTCCCGCCTCCCCGCAAGTCATTCTTTTACTTGCAACAAAAATAATGAAGTAAACAATGTGGTCATGTGACCTAATTGGCGGGAGGACGGACTACTGTAACCCAATGGCTTGGTTAAGGTTGTTACATAACCTTAAAATTGCATCTCTGCGTTGGCCATTGGGTTGGATGGCTCCAACAAATAGCTACTGTTAGGAAATGGTAAGTATTTCTAATAAAAATTTAAATTACTATTAAATTTTCCAAATTTATGCTGTTCTTTCGAATGTATATTGTTTTCTTTTCTTTTACTTTCTTCCATTTCACTTAGACTTCTACATTTAATTAATTTTAGCTCAAGTGGGAAATGAATTTTTGAAACTTTAATGCATTCAAATTCCTGAAGTGATGCACTAAATCACTTATAACTTGAAAAGTATTGCGTTCACAGCATTTTCTTAAAATATGTTATTAGGCTACTTTTTCCACAGCTACACCAAGTCCAGTAACTTGTTTGGTCTTAATTTTGTGCATTATTGAAGTGTGGAATGGATCATGATCTACTACTGTTATTCCTAAGCCTAGATTTTTAATTTCAATTGCTAAATCATTCATAAATATTGCAATATATAAACTCATACTTTTCTTTCCCAATAAATCCAGTAACATTTTTCTAGCACTATAGCTTGACTTGTTTGTAACTTGATTTTTCTTGTAAGCAATAACTCTGAAGCAAAATCAGTAACTTTTGAACAAAAAGTCTAACACACTTTGGTTCACTGGATTTTATTAGTGGTTTTGTTAAGTTTTTAGTTGAAGCACAATCAGTAATTTTAAACAATAGTTCTTAAGCATCGTAGTCCACTGCATTCAATTAGTGTTTTATACTTAAGTCTGATACTAATGACATTTTGAACAGAAATGTCTCTGGTCAGTGTACCCTTTCACTTGAGACCTCTTCTCTGAGAACATTACCAAAGAATGTAGGACATACAGAATCCGGGAAAAAAAATGCCTCCTGGACAAATGCCTCACAGAAAAAAATGCCTCCTGGAAAAAATGCCTCCTAGAAAGAATGCCTCCTGGATATTTTGTGACTAGGAAAAAATGGCTCCTGAGAAAAAAAAGTTATTTCAACTTGTAAACATGTTACATATGAAACCTATAACGTATAATATCAAAAACATGTTAATTTCAAATATGTACAGTCAAAACCAGAACGTACAATATCGTGAAGTACAAATTACAAATATCTTCTTGAAAGGGTATCCCTTCAGCTGTACTCTGGAGCAGTTTAAAAGCAGGATTTATGGCTGTGAGGTTTCTTGATGAAATAGTTGTGGCCTTTATGGCTTACAATATACATTCTTATCAAATTACAACATAGGTTATCCCCTCGGTAAGGAGTTGATCGCAGTTAGATGCACTAGGAGGGGCAGAAATGTAATTACAAGAAAAACACGACACCTGTCATAACGGAAACCAGGGATGAGCAGCCAGCCAAAAGAGTGAGAAGCACCAGCAAAACCTTACAAGAGAAACTTACATACCTTTGTACAGCTAAGCAAAATGGGTAAAAGACTGTGAATTTTTGACAGGCATTGGCGACTATAAGACTCAAGTGGAAAAAATGAAGATGCCTCGGAAGTTGTAATGTGAACCTGTAGTGTTATAATACTTGAAAGAACTTTTTTTTCTTAGGAGTTATTTTTCCTGGTCACAAAATATTCAGGAGGCATTCATTCTAGGAGGTATATTTCCTAGGAGGCATATTTTCTAGGAAGCATTTTTTCCAGGAGGTACTTTTTCCGCGCATCGGACATACATTCTTTTGAGAAGTAAATTTCACACCTACAATTTCTCTTCTGCCAAGCAGTGGTCGTTCTTTCATTTGTTAAATATGGTAACATACACAATGCAATAAACTTTACATTTTCTATTCCTTGTGATGCATATCTTTACATCTTTTACGGCTTACTTCACACTTTTTCATCAGGGCCGCTTCGTTTTTGTCAGCAAAAACATTTTTCTAGTTCAGATTATAATAACCATAATCTGTTAATTTCACCCCTTTTATAATGAGACTGTAGAAAATAACTGACATAAAAACATACTTTTATTGCGTTAATACATCCTATCCAATGGACAATTGCTAATCCGGTCGGTGCAGACCGGCCCACCAAACGCCAGAAAAAGACGTCCTGTGTTTCCACCAGCTGGCCGGTCCCAGTACTGTGCATTCGCCAGGTGGCGCATAGTATTTACTTCCTGTCTAGACAACGTGACGTCGTATAATCTTTTTCGTTTGGAGCGTGTACTGTGCAGATGTGTTTTCAACACTCTCCAGATATTTTAAGGAAAAGTGTGGATTATGACGGATTTTCAACCTTATTTGCAAATATTTTAGTGTAGAAGTGTGATCTGCTGGAAACGCTCCCTAGTTGACTCCATTTAGTGTTGATGATAGGGCAGTAATCGACGAGAAATATGAAGGCAGTCATTTTCTAGTTTCCTCCCATTCAACAATTGTGTTGTTAGGGGCAGATCGACAATATTTAGAAAGAAATGGATATTCTACTTACAAGGTATTCTTATCCGTGTTTTGTTATTTGAATGTACTTTCTGTAACCTCCAGCTACAATCACCAAGGTAACGTCAGTCCTTTCTAGTATTTAAAGTATAAATAGAAGGAATTCCCTAGAGGTGCATTTCTTCAGAGCGCACTGGTACCGACTTCTCTGCTGTATAGCATCAGTCACACCAGCCAGCTCGAGTATTTAGTGTTTTGTTTGAATGTACGTACCTTCTGTAAGCTTCCAGCTGCAATCACGGAAGAAAAGTCAGTTTTTATACTATAAACAGAAGCAAGAGATGCATTCTTCAGATTTCTTCAGAGCGCACTGGTACCGACTTCTCTGCTGTAATGCATCAGTCACACCAGCCTAGCTCGAGTATTTAGTGATTTTCATCAGAACTTCATATCTACGACATAGAAGGAATTCTTCTTCAGTCACTCTCAGTCCCACCCTTGTGAACCGGGCTCGTGTCAGTAATAAGGGCAGTGGATGGCCAGGACACTGGTTACGAGTGCACAACCGACTGAGAAGAACCGACTTCAGACCGGCACCAACCAGGACTTTCATCTTCAGAGCGCACTGGTCCAGGCCAGCTCAAAAGAACGCGACCTCTGACGTCATCTCCTCGAAGATGGTCACATGAAGCACCGACCAGATCATGAAGCTGATCACGTGTTTCACCGACCAGGAAAGTCGGAAGTACGTTCTTCACAACTCACATCTACTGTGATATCAGTCTCTTTCTCATGGACCCGGCCTTTGTTGTTGGTAGTGGGGTTTGTGGATGAGCAGAATACTGCGCATTTGCCTGTTTAAGTATCAAAAAAGAACACGACAACTGATGAACTGGTCACGTGACACACCGACCAGCAATTTCTAAATATAGCTCACAAGGGCTTTCCCACCAACTGTCAAACATACACATTTCGACGTGCGCTTACGAGTATTCTTTTGAGGAATACAGGAAACCTGCTATAGGCTGGATTCAACACAGATAGTTGTATAATTGTTTTAACAACTGGTTACAGAGTCTACCGACCAGTTACCGGCTACACAGCCTCAGCAGTGCCTCATCCAACCAGTTATAGAGTCTCCCTACCTAGTCCATTCAACTCTGTTGAATTTGGGCCAGGCAGATAGCAAGTATCTACAAATATGGCTTCAACTGACCGGTTACAGAATTTTCAAATCACCAGACCAGTTTACCGGCTTATAATACAGCCTTGTTTTCACCAAAACCAGTTACAGAGTGATCACTTCAATGACTGGTTACAGATCCTACCGACCAGGTACTGGCTATACAGCTTTGCTTCATCAAAACCGGTTACAGAGTCTACCAACCTAGTCCATTCAACTCTGTGTTGATTCTGGGGCAGGTAGATGTGGAAGCATCTCCACAGAACTGGTTATGGAGTCTACCGACCAGGTGCCGGGCTACATAGCCTTTATTTTGACTCCAGCCTACCAGTTTTTTTGCTGGTTATAGAGAATTACTGGTTACAGGAAAACTAAAATTTTTACAAACTGACAAAAGCTAGCTAAATCTAGACCAGTAGCTGTCTTCATTTATTGGTAAATTACTGGTTACAGTGAATTACTGGTTACAGAGACCTGGTACCGGACAGAGTTGCCTAAGGCAATTTTTGGTTACAGAAAATTCTTAGACTACCAGGCAACCTTCCCTTATCATGCCTCTCACTAGCCTGTTATTGGTGCTGGACTTGACTGGAAGGATAATAGATTTCAACCTTTCAATCAATCGGATAGACACAAAAAAAAAAAAAAAAGCCAATAGGTCTTTTCAGCAGCAAGAGAAAAGGTGGTCTACAGTCAAACAAGTTTTCATCATGTCCGGTCAGGGGTCAGCCATCTGTTATATAACTGTTTCTGTGTAAATGCTGCACCTTGCAGGTGGCTGGCCTGGGGCAAAGAGTCTGTTAAATGTGAAAAGTTGTATCACCCCCACCAGACCAGACCACACCAAAACAAGAACAGAAAGACTGTTAACTTGGATCATTGTCACCAGACCGGACCAGTGTCCGGACACACAATCTTTCTGTAGTATCCAGACTAAATCCGTTTTTGGGAACTTTGGAAGCCTTGGGGGCTGTACCCTAGGTAGTACAAATGTTGAAGGAGGGCTACACTCTCCCTTTCTAGTCAAGACCAACTTGACAAGGTCACCACATATCATCAACTGCTATGTACATTCTCACAGGAACCTATATTGGTTAGAGGCATTACATCAGCTTATAGACCAACATGCAGTCGAGCCAGTTCAAAATCTCTGGTCTTCTTCAACCGACCTTTCCTGGTTCCACAACCACACAGCTGTTGGAGACCTATTCTAGATCTGAGCAAACCAAGCCTTTCGGAGACCATCAGGACCTCCCACCAACAAGGGGAGTGGGTTACCTTGATAGATTTCAACGACGCCTACCTGAGATTTCACATCCAAGGTCAGGCATACGAGTTCAAGGCCCTGCAATTCGGTTTGTCCACAGCACCCATGGAGTTCACTGTGATACCAAAGGAGGTGAAACTGATGGCCATACACAAGGATTTAAGAATCCACCAGTACCTAGACGACTGGTTGGTGAGAGCCAGATCCCACCAGGCTTGCCTTTAACATACACAGGAACCAGTAAAATGTGTCAGCAACTGGGTAGGCTGGTGAACTTAGAGAAGTCAGAGCTGGAGCCCAAACAAGACTTTGTTTCTTTAGGCTACCTGTTCGACCTCAGATCTGGTTGGGTCCGACTGACTCCGGACCGGTGGCAGAACCTTCTAGAGAAAAGGTTGAAACTGCTATCCCTACCAGCTTGCCCGGTCTGGGAATTCATGTCCTTGATAGTTTACTAACAGCTACAGAAAAGCAAGTTCATGAGGCCGACTTCATATGAGACCCGTTCAGTGGCATTTCAAAACAACTGGAGGGTACCAGAATCACTAGAAAAAGGTGATTCCAATCCCCAGGTCCCTGCACCCCCATTTACAATGGCTGAAGGGGGACAATGTACTTACAGGCCAATCATTACACCCAATATAACATGCTCTGCAAATATTTACAGACGCACCGATAGAAGGGTGGGGCGCTAACTTAGACCAGCACACTGCAAGAGGAACCTGGTCCCTTCCGGGAAGCAAGCTGCATATAAACTATTTAGAACTAAAAGCAGTCTTTCTGGCTTTAAAAGAGTTCCAAGACCTTTGCTCAAACAAGATAGTACTTGTAGCAACCGACAACACCACAGTAGTGTCATACATAAACAAGGAAGGAGGCATGAGGTCGGGCCCACTTTGTGCCTTACTATGGAGAATCTTGACCTGGTGTGCCAGGAAACAAGTGACTCTAAAGCCCGACACTTTCCAGGCCGGCTGAACGTGGTAGCAGACAAGCTATCCAAGCTAGGCCAGAACATCCAAAGAGAGTGGTTTCTCCTTCCAGAGGTCTTCCACTCCATATACAGTAGGTGGCACCGGCCCAAAACAGACTTTTTTGCCATGAGGTTCAACAACAAGTTGCTTCTGTTTGTGTCACCGTTACCGGATCCCCTGGCCACAGCAGTGGATGCGCTCAGTCTGCCATGGTAGGATCTGGAAGCATACACCTTCCCACCATCAACCATATTGGGTAAAGTGGTGGAGTAGTTGCAGGACTCTCCATGCAAGAGAATCATTAAGCGTCCCTTGCGGGACGCTTGTTTGTGTATGGGAGAGCTGCCGGCTCCGCATTTTGTTTTCCTTATAACTCTGTAACCGTTAGGCGGATTCTTTTCAAATTTGGCAGGTTTAGGCAGTAGCCTTGGGGAATTTTTTTGAATATGCTGCAGTGACATTTCAACCAATCAGAGAGGTCACATGACCAAAAATGTCTTTTTTCGATGGGGAAGCTTGTCCGGATGATAACTTGAAAGGAATTTTATCAATTCACCTGATACTTGGCAAATACATTCATTCTATTAAAATCTGGAAATCATTAGATTTTGGCATTGATTGGTCAAGAAATGGCCGAGTAATTAATGATTAATTAATCATTACGAATTTTCCAAATAAGGAAAACACAAAAATGCTTATATCTCGAAAACCGTGCTAGATAGAGCGATTTCGACGAAATTTTTGACCCACAGGGTATCTGTGCGGAGTAGTTTTCCCAATTTTCAAAAAAATTTTGTCTCGCCCAAAATGGCGGCCATTTTGAATTTCGAAATTTTCGCAAAAATTGCAAAACACAGAAATGCTTATATCTCAAAAACCGTGCTAGATAGAGCAATTTCAACAAAATTTTTGACCCGCAGGATATCTCTGCTGAGTACTTTTCCCAATTTTCAAAAAATTTTTGTCTCGCCAAAAATGGCGGCCATTTTGAATTTTCGAAATTTTCGCAAAAATTGCAAAACACAAAAATGCTTATATCTCGAAAACCGTGCTAGATAGAGCGATTTCGACGAAATTTTTGACCCGCAGGGTATCTCTGCTGAGTAGTTATCCCAATTTTGAAAAAATTTTTGTCTCGCCAAAAATGGCGGCCATTTTGAATTTTCGAATTTTTCGCAAAAATTGCAAAACATAAAAATGCTTATATCTCGAAAACCCTGCTAGATAGAGCGATTTCGACGAAATTTTTGACCCACAGGGTACATCTGCAGAGTAGCCATGCCAATTTTCAAAAAAATTTTGTCTCGCCAAAAATGGCGGCCATTTTGAATTTTCAAATTTTTCGCAAAAATTGCAAAACATAAAAATGCTTATATCTCAAAAACCCTGCTAGATAGAGCGATTTCGACGAAATTTTTGACCCGCAGGGTATCTCTGCAGAGTAGCCATGCCAATTTTCAAACAAAAAATTTCTCCCAAAAAATGGCGGCCATTTTGAATTTTTCGCAAAATTGCAAAACACAAAAATGCTTATATCTCGAAAACCGTGCTAGATAGAGCGATTTCGACGAAATTTTTGACCCACTGGGTATCTCTGCAGAGTAGCCATGCCAATTTTCAAAAAAATTTTATCTTGCCAAAAATGGCGGCCATTTTGAATTTTCGAATTTTTGCGCAAAAATTGCAAAACACAAAAATGCTAATATTTCGAAAACCGTGCTACATAGAGCGATTTCGACGAAATTTTTTATCTTCAGGGTATCTCTGCAGAGCAGCTATCCCAAAGAGCTTTCACTTGGTGAAGTTTCAGACCCATAGCTAATTGCTCACCTACTCAAAATGAGTAAATGTGAATTATCTCTAAAAGTATTGCAGATGGCCAATTTTTCTCAAATAACTCATTCACCTACTTTTGGGAGAGCTTTCACTCTGTGAAGTTTCAGACCCATAGCTATTTATTCACCTACTCAAAATGAGTAAATGCTAATTATCTCTAAAAGTATTGCGGATACCCAATTTTTATCAAATACTCATTCATCTACTTGTGGGAGAGCTTTCACATGGTGAAGTTTCAGACCCGTAGCTAATTACTCACCTACTCAAAATGAGTAAATGCGAATTATCTCTAAAAGTATTGCAGATAGCCAATTTTTCTCAAATAACTCATTCACCTACTTTTGGGAGAGCTTTCGCTTGGTGAAGTTTCAGACCCATAGATAATTATTCACCTACTCAAAATGAGTAAATGTGAATTATCTCTTAATAGTATTGCAGATAGCCAATTTTTCTCAAATAACTTATTCACCTACTTTTGGAAGACCTTTCACACACGAAAATGAAAAATTGTGAATATCTCGGAAAAGCTATTTCTTCTGCTTTAATGCTCGGCGGGAGATACACACCACGGCAGTGGTCTTGACAAAAATTTTTGTCTCCCCAAAAATGGTGGCCATTTTGAATTTTGAAAGTTTTTGCAAAACACAAAAATGCTTATATCTCGAAAACCGTGCTATATGGAGTGAACTCAACAAAATTTTGGACCTGCTGGGTATCTCTGCAGAGTAGCCATGCCAATTTTCAAAATATTTTTGTCTCGCCAAATATAGCGGACATTTTTAATTTTTTTATTTTTTGCAAAACACAAAAATGCTTATATCTTGAAAACTGTGCTAGATAGAGCAGACTGCGCTGACTTTGGTTGCCACAACAGTATAAGGCTAGAAACGAAGCATTTTCTTAATACTTTAGCACTCACCTTTATATCCTTTTCAGGACGCTTTGTTTTTGCTATGCAAAAACATTATTTTTTTTTTTGCGAGCGATCCTCTAGTTCTGATTGCTCCGGGGTGGCCCAACATGCCTTGGTTTTGGGATCTAGTGACCATGTCCAGCCAAATCCCACTGAGCCTACCAAATCTGCCCAACCTGTTGACAGCCATTCAATCAGATCCCTCACAGAAATCTGACAAATCTTAATCTTCATGCATGGCTCCTAGAACCTCAGCAATTGAGGAGCAGGGCTTGTCTGAGGCAGTGGCAGCAAGAATTGAGGCTCCTCAAAGGGTATCAATCAGATCAGTCTATGAGGTAAGTGGGCCATTTTACAAAGTGATGTATCACTCATCAGGTGGACTTCGGGGCACCCCCCTGTAAAGTCAGTTGCTGACTTCCTTATGTACCTGTTTCAGGACAGGAAGTTGCAGCCCAGCACCATTGATGGTTACAGGTCAGCCATTGCTGATAGACTGGGAAATTTGCCCATCAATATCAGTAAAGATGAAAATCTCACTCGTCTCCTGGATAGTTTCCACTCAGACAGACCCAAAGGCTGGAAGGGAATCCCCTCCTGGAACCTCTCCCTGGTTTTTGCACCAGCTGACAAGGTTCATTTTGAACCAATTAAAGAGGCCTCCTTGAAGCATTTGACCTTCAAGACAGTTTTCCTCTTGGCCCTGGGGTCAGGCAAGCACAGAAGTGAGATACATGCTTGGCAAAACAGAAATATTTGACACCAATCCGACTGGTCAAAGGTGTCCCTGTACCCATCACCCAGCTTTCTCTCCAAGAATCAGCTGGCCGAGAGGGTCCAGACAGGGTGGCCCCAGGGTTATAACAGCCCTGGCCCCAACTCTGGATAGATCGCTCAAGTCTGACAGGTCCCTCTGTCCAGTCAGAGCATTGTGCTACTATTTGGACAGGACCTCAGGCAGAATAAGGAGGTGGTTTTTGTCTCCTTTAAGAAAGGTTTCGACAAAGACATCTCACCTGCCACTATCTCTTCTTGGATCAAGCAGACTGTGATCCTATGTTATGAGCTCTCTGACCAGGAGGCCCACACTTTACATCAGGTTAAAGCCCATGATGTCATGGCCTTTTGCTGCTTCTAAGGTCTTCCAGTCGGGAGTCTCCTTAGATCCAATCTTGTCAGCCTGCCACTGAAGTCACACAATACCTTCACACAGTTCTATCTGAAGGGCGGGGCTTGGGCTGATTCAGAGCTTTACCAATTGGGCTCAGTAGTGGCGGCTCAGCAGATCCACAAGTGGCCCTTAGATTGAGGAGATTTGTATATATGTATAAACGTATATATGTATGTTTTTCATGTACATAAGAATTAAGTGTGGCGTGCTTCCTTCGGGAGGTTTATTTGCATTCTGGGACTGAACTCATCCCTCTCTTCCCCTACCTCAGAGCAGGTCTGCAAAAAAAAAGGGGGGGGGGCGACGGCGGTATAGCCCCGGGTAACTGGCTGTTGGCAACCGACCATGGCCTTACAGGGTTTCCTGACCTTAAGGTCAACCCAGGCCTGGGCCTATAGGTCTCCTGACGAAGTCACCCTAGACCGTAGGTTAAAATTTGCTATTACTTGTGAGTTCACATAAGCCCCTAGTAACTTACCCGCTGACCAAGCGTAGTTATTCAGCAATTGTCTATTGGATAGGATGTATTAACGCAATAAAATTGCAAGTTTAATAAGTAAATTAATTTTTATAAGTTAATACCCTATCCAGTGGACACACAAGACCCTCCCACCGACCCCGCTATCAGCTTACTAGGGGTCTAATAGGTTTAGACAACGAAAAAGATGATATGACGTCATGTTGTCTAGACAGGAAGTAAATACCATGCGCCACCTGGCGAATGCACAGTACTGGGACCAGCCAGCCGGTGGAAACACAGGACGTCTTTTTCTGGCGTTTGGCGGGCCGGTCTTCGCCAACCGGATTAGCAATTGTCCATTGGATAGGGTATGAACTTATAAAAATTTAATTTACTTATTAAATTTGCAAATTCATCCATGTATTGTTTTTTGTTTATATATTATGATTACAAACTTATTCATTTTATAAGTTCAGTACATGACCATGAGAGCATTTTAATTGTAATCAATCGTGAATTAAATGAATTACCATAAGTACTTTGTTGAGAAAGTTACTGTGGAATACACCACTTTCTATACTCCCACCAAAGTTCAAATTTGAACTGATTACTATGTCAACAAAAGAGGATTCAGGCGGATGCAAAAATCCTACCTCAGGGGAGTAAAAGTAGCTTTATCCTAGCCTCTGATGAGATGATGATACATTTATCTAATTGAAATTTTTATATAAATGCATATATAAGGCAGTTTAGACAATGGTGTGATGTATATTGTCTAGTTCAATTACAATTTTATTCTGTTTACATTACAGGCATCACCCTAGACTAGACAATAATCTCCTTACACTGCCAAGTTACAGCTGGTACATATAACTGGCTTAGTTCCTAAACTAAGCACTCTTGGGGACACAATCCCTTATTAATAAAAAGCCAATTGAATGATAATGTTCATTATTTGTGTTGTGGAGCGAGTTAACTACACACAGGTTAACTTTAATTATTCCATGACATACATAATTACTGTTTCATGAACTCATAGATAAATCATCAGCCTTCATATAATAAAATTACAAGTCCCTAAAAATCCTGAAAATTATCAGGATTTTTATAAGAAAAACTAAAAGTTTACTTGTTTATCTGAACTACTTCATTATACAAATATAATGCTATGGGTGTAGAACTGCATGTTTTACAGTGTGTTAGATAAGAAACCTTTCTTCTAAACACATGTGTTTTTTATATATATTCTAGACTTATCAACACAACTGTTTGACAGTTAACAATACATGTGATAGATAGTGCTCTCTTATTGCACTCCTGATGCCTGTAGTGCCCCTGTACTTTTCTCGCTTTAATAAGTCATATTGTTTGCTGTGAAAGTCTCCTGATCTTTGTTAGTACTGTTTAATTTCTTCTATATCTCCTGAAAGCTATTTCCCTGGGCTGTGGGTATGATCATCTCTTATGCTATTTTTACATACATTGTATTTCCTATGTCACAGTCCAGTGACATGGCATTTTTTCTAATGATGTTCTTGCTGATATCTGTACAATGTACAATATGACATCCTATTACCTCACCAATTTGTGCTAATAACAAATTGTAATATTGCAATATGGAGTCCGTTATATTTGACATTATTTTGACCATTAGTACCATAGTTTCAAGCTCTCTAGTTTATTTTCCATGAAATATAGACATACATTCTATATTGACATTTTTGCAATTATGTAGCAAACATTTTTTACCCTGACAGCCCTTAATTTTACCCCACAGCCCTTAAGGGGTGTCGGTGTATTGTTTTCACCCATGGTGTCTAGATGGGCAGGCGGGCGGCGGGAAAAAGTTTGTCCGGGCTGTATCTCAGAAACTGTAAGGTGTAGAAGTTGATACTTGGTAGGGACATAGGTTAGAGGGTGTAGGTGTGCAACGTCATAGTACGACCTTGATTTGACCTTTTACCTTGCTGTAGTGACCTTGAGTTTGAAAATCTTGTCTGGCCTATATCTCGGAAACCGTAAGGTGTAGGAAGTTTATACTTGGTAGAGACATTGGTTTGGGGGTGTAGGTGTGCAACGTCATGGTTTGACCTTGATTTGACCTTGCTGTAGTGACCTTGGCCTATAAAATTTTGTCCGGGCTATATCTCTGAAACCATAAGGTGTGGGAAGTTGATACTTGGTAGGGACACTGGTTGTAGGTTGTAGGTGTGCAGCGTCATAGTGTCACCTTGATTTGACCTTTGACCTTGCTGTAGTGACCTTGACCTATAAAATCTTGTCCGGGCTGTATCTCAGAGACCATAAGGTATATGAAGTTGATACTTGGTAGGGACATTGTATGGCCACTTCTGTATGTATGGGTAATAATCAAAACATTCAAACCATAATTCAACCATGTGTAACATACATAAAAATGGGAGAGGTTTTAAATCCTAACAAATGTGCAAGGTCACTTTGGTATGTTTGGACAATATTCAAAACATCCCAACCATAATTCGACTATGCAAGATGTGTGTATATAAACAGTTTGCAGAACAGGCAGACTGGCAGGGTCTTAGTCTTTTTGACCCAAAGGTGTTTCTGTGGGTCACAGACTGACGGATTGGCACTAATTTTGTACCCTGTTAGGGGGTGTAGGTGTGCATCGTGGTGTGACCTTTAGCTTTGGCTCTGCCAAAGTGTGTTCACCTGCTATATTTGAGACTCATTTCTCTTTTGACAAAGATATATGGATTGTTGCAACTGATTATTAAATGTACTTTTACATAATTCTACAGTTATCTATTCTACAGTTAATAGATTTTACAGTATCATAGTTTACTCCTTAATGCTGTGATCCTGCTATTGAATTGTCTTCTTTTGATACTTTATTTTTACATACATTTTATTTCTCTTAGACATTATTTTCTCTATTTAAACATTATTTAGACCTTTATATAACTGACACTGCTCTGAAAGTATCCCAATCTTTGTACTGTTTCACTACGTCTATATCCCATGGTGTTGAAAAATATTTCCCCAGGCTGTGGGGAACGGCCATCTCTGATGCTATTTTTATTTTGATGCTTGAATTATAATAAGGAGGAAAAGTGCAAGTCATTTATATGATCAGTACCATCAGAATTACTAATATTCCTTCATGTTTTGGTGCTGTAAACAAAAAGTACACATATTTCATAAAACTTAGAATTGTCCTACTCTAATTGAGCTATAATAATTTTGCAGTCTTATACATATTTTGGCAAAATGACTTAAAAACTAAGTATTACAATATATTTTATATGTTCAGCAGAGATGTTCCATTTCTCTGTTGTATTTGTATAAATTTAAGTTGTTATACAATGGCATGTAATGTCATATGTCGTACAAGTTTGCAAATTGTAAATCTACCAATTGGGGAACATTGTGTTCTTTACATTATTCCTTATACATTGTCATTTTTGTTAAATTTTGGAGAGGAAAAATGCATTGAATATTCTCTTTCATTACAGACATATTTTGTTATGGGTTTTTGCAAATGGTTGTATGAGGAGAAGGTCAAGTTAAACCATTCATGGTATTTTTGTGAGAAAAATTTCATTTTATATTGTTAGAGTGTTAGTATATGATAGAAATAAGTTTCAAACCTATTCATATTCCTTTATTCAATAAAAGCATTAGAAGCTGACCGATTGTTTTGGACTCACTTTTGGTACTGATACCCTATAGTAGTGGTGGTATCGTTTACAGAAATCAAAACCGGTTACGGGGGCTTTGAAACAAAATGAAATCCAGTGTTTTATATGTATGTTCTGTGCAGTGAAAATTATGTGCAGGCATACATGAGCCATAACTTGCAAATAGAAGTAGCTTTCACAAGATATTTTCAAGTACGTAAACATGATTTTTGCTCAATATAAAGTGAAAACATGTGACATATTTTACAAAATTTATATATTTTTGTAGACGTATCAGCCATTATAAAACCAAAAATAATCACGTTTTCAATAACTAGTTCCCAAAAAGATGACTTTGTAAGATGGGTTTAAGGTAGTTCCAATTGAAAAGATCGCAATCCTGATGGGTTTAAGGTAGTTCCAATTGAAAAGATCGCAATCCCGATGGGTTTAAGGTAGTTCCAATTAAAAAGATCGCAATCCGGATGGGTTTAAGGTAGTTCCAGTTGAAAAGATCGCAATCCTGATGGGTTTAAGGTTGTTCCAATTGAAAAGATCACCCTCCCGAATGGCAAAAATGGGGGACCGTATTCCAGTCAGGGACATGATAACCATAGTGGAACAGCCCTGTTGGACAAACATGCTAATATCCTGTGGTCCATTGGTTAAATAGTCTGCTTACAAATATTCTGCAAGTTTGAATCTAGACGCCATCATTGTTCTCTGTCAACAGATCCTTTACACTATTTTCTCTCTTCACACCCTGTAGTGTGAAACTGAATATTCATGGTATGAGGAAAACATAATGGATTGCCACAGATATTGTTGAAAAAAATTTTATTCATGGATTAATTTTTTTTTTTTTAATTATACAGTGGTATATAACACAATAAAAGAAATACAAAATTTTTTCTAATAATTCAAAACTACATTTGCAACAATTATTTTTGAACATAGCTTGCTCTGTAAAAGAACACCACATGGATTAGATTTTATAATTTACATAGGATTGTGAATCCATTTAGAAAAACAAATTTCCCAGTTAGCAGATGTAATAGAAATTGTTGAATTTAACACCTGGGTGTTTTGTATGTATATATGATTGTCGTGGCAGAACTTAAAATTTGACAGAATTTAAAATTGTGTCGACAGAACTTAAAATTCCGAGTTCTGTCAACAGAACTTAAAGTTTTGAGTTTTGTTCAACAGGATTTGAAATTCACATTGTGGTGACTATGAGGATATCTCCAAGCAGGCCTACTGAACTGCATAACTACAGATATGGGGCTATCTGTAAGATAACAAAGATCTATGTCAGCAACACAACACTGGTATGTATGGAGAAAACAAATATGTAAGCCATATCAATAACATGTAAACATACTCAAATATTGACCACATGCCAAGCTGAAACCATAGCAATGGTATTGTCTTTTCTAGAGATGCTAGTACACCTATTAGGGACAAAAGCAAGCTAGGGGTTGTTTGTGATGAGATCTCCTGTCCTGAATCAATTCCTGTAGTATTATGTCCACCACCTGGTGGCGGTGGACATATTATTTTTGCTTTTCCTGCGTCCGCCGTCACATTGTTTCCACTCATTTTAAGGAAAAGTATTAGAGCTATCTTCACCAAATTTGGTATGCAAGATTATTGTATCCACCGGAAGCATCCGGTGGATACTTTGGTTTAGCGTTCGCTACGCCGCCGCCGCGCGTAGAGAGATTTTCGGCGTTAACGCTCTAAGAGGAAAACAACATCAGCTAGGTTCACCAAATTTGCAGGATATCTTCATTGGGGGGTAAGCTTCTCTGGGAAGGAAAATAGCCTCATTCTGAAAAACAAGATGGCCGCCACGGGCATTTCTTTGAAAATAATCTACATTTTCTACTGGCTGTTCCTCATAGGTAGAAGGTTGAATTTCTTCATAGGTGATATGTAAGACACATATACATGTCCTCTACAACCTTGCACACATTTGACCTTGAAGCTCCTAACTCAAGGTCATCCACGGAGTGCCGAAGTAACCCACATAGAGGACTTTAAAAGTGCCTATATCTCCCTTATTATTGGTCCTAGAGGTTTGCAATGTGAAGCCAACCTATAGGAGATCATGTGCTGCGAATCTTCTGATGTGGTTAGATTTGACCTTGGACCCCTCCTTCAAGGTCAAACGAGGAAAGCCAAACTTAAAAGTGCTTATAACTCGCTTATTATCGATCCTAGAGGTTTTGGATGGTAAACCAACATATAGGAAATCATGTGCTGCGAATCTTCTGATGTGGTCAGATTTGACCTTGGACCCCTCCTTCAAGGTCAAACGAGGATAGTCAAACTTAAAAGTGCTTATAACTCGCTTATTATTGGTTCTAGAGGTTTGGGATGGTAAACCAACCTATAGGAAATCATGGGCTGGGAATCTTCTGGCGTGGTCAGATTTGACCTTGGGCCCCTCCTTCGAGGTCAAATGAGGATAGCCAAACTTAAAAGTGCTTATAACTCGCTTATTATTGATCCCAGTGGTTTGGGATGGTAAACCAACATACAGGAAATCATGGGCGGGGAATCTTCTGGCATGGTCGGATTTGACCTTGGGCCCCTCCTTCAAGGTCAAGTGAGGACAGCCAAACATAAAAATGCTTATAACTTGCTTATTATTGGACTTAGAGGTTTGGGATGGTAAACCAACATATAGGAAATCATGGGCTGGGAATCTTCTGGTGTGGTCAGATTTGACCTTGGGCCCCTCTTTCAAGGTCAAATGAGGACAGCCAAACTTAAAAGTGCTTATAACTCGCTTATTATTGGTCCTAGTGGTTTGGCATGGTAAACCAGCATATAGGAAATCATGGGCTGGAAATCTTCTGGTGTGGTAGGATTTGACCTTGGGCCCCTCCTTCAAGGTCAAACGAGGATAGCCAAAGGTAAAAGTGCCTATAACTCGCTTATTATTGGTCCTAGAGGTTTGGGATGGTAAACCAGCATATATAAAATCATGGGCTGGGAATCTTCTGGTGTGGTCGGATTTGACCTTGGGCCCCTCCTTGAAGGTCAAATGAGGACAGCCAAACTTAAAAGTGCTTATAACTCGCTTATTATTGGTCCTAGATGTTTGGGATGGTAAACCAACATATAGGAAATCATGGGCTGGGAATCTTCTGGCGTGGTCGGATTTGACCTTGGGCCTCTCTTTGAGGTCAAATGAGGACAGCCAAACTTAAAAGTGCTTATAACTTGCTTATTATTGGTCCTAGAGGTTCTGGTGCATTGTCTTTACGGTGGATACAATTTGCATCGCTTTTCCGATGCGCTAGGTCTAGTTGGGTCATTGTCTTGCTTGGGATTGGTTTCACCTGTTGTAGCACTTTTGCTTACCGAGTAATACCTAAGTACAGCTATTTTCAGTACCTATTGGTTTCTGTGTATTTAAGGGAAAGTGATTCAAGCTATTTTGCTAAAATTGGGAATACAAGACTGTTATATCTATAGCTCTCTTGGTATTGCATTTGGAACTGATGCTCTGGAAGTAAGCGAGTAATAGCCATTTAGGTACTTTATTGGCTATTTTCAATACTACTTTTGAGTAATTTGCTTATATCTCAGAAACTGGTACAGATATCGAGCAATTTTGAGCAAATTTCGACCCAAAGGGTAATAGAAGATTATCCTGTGTAAAAATGAAAAATTTAAATTCACGGAAGTTTTGGCGGCCATCTAGGATTTTAACGGTAAATAAAAAAGTGAAAATATCTCAGAAACTGTAAGAGAGTGATTTTGAACGAATTTTTGGCCCACAGATCAGTACAAGGGTATCTTATGCAAAAGGGAAAAATTTAAATTTTCACAACTTATGGCGACCATTTTGGATTTTAGAGAAAAATAAACAAGTGTAAATATCTCGGAAACCGTAAGAGATAGAGCGATTTCAAGTGAATTTTTGACCCCCACAGTAGTGGAAGGGTGTCCCATTGAAAAGGGAAAAATTTGAATTTTCGCAACTTATGGCGGCCATCTTGGATTTTAATGGGAAAAATATTTGAAAATATCTCAGAAACTGTAAGAAAGCCATTTCGAGTGAATTTTTTAACCGTAGGACAGTAGAAAAGTAGCCTAAGAAAAAGGGAAAAATTTTAATTTTCGCAACTTTTGGCGGCCATCTTGGGTTTTAGCAGAAAATAAAAAATTGTAAATATCTTCTAAATTGAAGGGATAGAGCCATTTCGAGCTAATTTTTGACTCACAAGGTAGTGCAAGGGTATCCCATACAAGAGGGAAAAATTTCAATTTTCGTCACTTTTGGTGATCGTCTTGGATTTTAGCAGAAAATAAAAATAGCCAACCTCGGTGGGCAAGAACCCCAGCCTGCAGGTATAACTAAATGAGCAACAAAATTGAGATTTTGGAAAATCTTAGGAACAACTTCAGTTGTAAGAAGTATACAGAATCCACGAAATGTTATCAGATGTAAGATTCACAGGCCATGATTTCTTACAAGTTGTTTTCATATTTTGATGCCCTAGAACCAATTATAAGGGAGATATAAAGACCCTTTAGTTGATGACACTACATGACCTTGAAGCAGGGATCAAAGGTCAAATCTTACACTTGCTAAAAATTTGCAGACCACGATTTCCAAGAAGTTGTTTTGCCATTCCAATAAGGGAGATAAGGCAGCTATTTTGCTTTCAAAACAAGACCAAATTACTCCTAGGCAAGTTTTCCAAGCCATTTACATTTTGTGCAAATCTGACACAACTAGCTGCAATATTTTAAATTTTAAAATATTTTTGAGCAAATCAGTTATGGTGGCCATATTGTTTTTAAAATGAGTACCATAATTTTTTACAGACATGTTTTCACATTCATAAACAGGATCTACAAATTTGGTGAAGATATGCAACTGTGGTAACATCGACAAACATTAAAATATTCAAAGTTTGTTGCTAGATACAAAAAACACTAATCCGCTTTAGATCCTCTGGAGGTAAACATATCCTGAATATTTGGTCTAAATCCATGTATGGGTTTAGGTTGTGGAACACCCACAAAATTTAAAACCCAAAAATCTTGAAAGTGTTGCCATGGCAACAGTTGTTACCAGATACCCCAGAAAAACTAATCAGCTCTAGATCCTCTTAGGGTAAACATACTCTGAAAATTTGGTGAAAATCTGTGCATGGGTTTAGGCTGTGGAACACCCAAAACTTTAAGACCCCAAAATCTTAAAGGTGTTGCCATGGCAACACTTGTTGCTGGATACCCCCAAAAACCTAATCAGCTCCAGATCTTCTTGGGGTAAACATACCCTGAAATTTGGTGAAAATCCATGCAGGGGTTTGGGCTTTGGAATACCCCCAAAGTTTAAGACCAAAAAAATAGCATCAGAGATGTCCGTACCCCACAGCCTGAGGAAATAGTTTTCAACACCATGAGATATAAAAAACAGTGAAACAGTACAAAGATCGGGATACTTTCAGACCAGTGTCAGTTATATTAAGGCCTAAATGATGTTTAAGAAGAGAAAGTAACATCTAAGAGAAATAAAATGTATACAAAGATAAAGTATTAAAACAAGACAATTCAATAGCAAGATGACAGCATTAATCAGTAAACTAAAAACTATGATGCACACCTATAACCTCTAAGCAAGTCCCTACCAAGTATCAACTTCCTACACCTTACGCTTTCAGAGATATAGCCCGGACAAGATTTTATAGGTCACTACAGCAAGGTCAAAGGTCAAATCAAGGTCACACAATGACGTTGCACACCTACTACCCCTAACCAATGTCCCTACCAAGTATCAACTTCCTACAACTTACGCTTTCTGAGATATAGCCCAGAGAAGCTTTTATAGGTTAAGATCACAACAGCAAGGTCAAAGGTTAAATCAAGGTCACATGATGTTACACACCTACACCCCCTAGCCAATGTGCCTACCAAGTATCAACTTCCTACACCTTACGGTTTCCGAGATATAGCCCGGACAAGATTTTATAGGTCAAGGTCACTACGGCAAGGTCAAAGGTCAAATCAAGGTCAGACCATGACATTGCATACCTACATCCCCTAACCAGTGTCCCTATCAAGTATCAACTTCCTACACCCTACGGTTTCTGAGATCCAGCCCGGACAAACTATTTCCCGCCACCCGCCCATCCGGACACCATGGGTGAAAACAATACCCCGACAGCCGTTAAGGGCTGTGGGTTAAAAATTGAAAATTTTAATTACTTAAATGTATCTTGTATAAGCTACAAGCTTACCATGTGGAACCGAATGCTAACTCGGGAGGCCGCAGGCATCCGGCCAACGTCCAAGAAAAATAGACGTTTAGTGTTGGCCATAGTCTCAGGTTGTACTCTCGTGGAACTCTTCTCAGCTCTTCCTCCTTTTCTCGTTGCAATTTTGAACCATACCCCTCAGCTATAAAAGCTACATTTAAGTAATTAAAATTTTTAATTTTATTGCGCTACAATAGCTTACCATGTGAAACTGAATGCTGAATCCAAACGCTCGGTGGAGGGATTACAGCTGAGACTGGAAGAAGTAGTCAATTTTTTTTAGATTTTGAAGTATTATAAGAGGATGAATGTTTAGAAATACCAGTCTGAGTCCCATTTACAGTGCCCAAGTCCCGAAGTCTGGGTCTCTAGAGAGCCAAAGACCTGAAATGAATGAATGACACTGCTAAAAACTGTCTGGATGTTTTGATTGGAGGAAAGAAGTGCAGCCTATGCTCACTTGAAGAGTAAAGCCCCTAAGGCTAAGCCACAATGAAAACAAGCCCTATTTTTGCCACCCTAAAATGAGATTAATGACAACCCTAATAAGTGCTTAATGCATAATACAATATATACTGAAAAAATAAAAAGACCTTAACCAACATCCTGATGAGGTAAACTTATACCTAGACCCTGGGATTTAGACTCCTGAAGACTTGGTTGTAGGGGATGTGCCTCCCCCTTCGTTCCTTTCCGAGGATACCTGGTCTGAGGAGAAGGGTCTAGGACTTGTGTCGCCACTACTGGACACAGATACATATTATTGTCGTCTGACCAAGTAAGGTCTTTTAGGTAACAAGAGGAGAGTGCCCGTGAACGGGCACTGTGTCAGCTGACTGAATGTTTTTGATTTGTGATGGTGATAATGACAGGAAAGCATAATTATCAGGGAAAGGGCTGTACAGAAATACAGTAAATGGTAACTGAACAGCATGTTCGAAAGATATTCCGAAGCTGACAGAAGAAAAGGACAAAAAAGTTGTGCCCTGCAAATGGTATTATGAAATAAAGTAACAAGGTAATTGTTTAAGTGTAAAAAGTAGGTTAAAAATATTTAAAGAAATACTATAAATGCAATATCCTCGTTCGACCATGAAGAAGGGGTCCAAAGGTCAAATCTGACCATACCAAAAGATTCCCAGCCAAAGAATATAGGATGGTTTACCATCCCAAACCTCTCGGACCAATAATAAGTGAGTCATAGGCACTTTTTAAGTTTGGCTATCCTTGTTTGACCTTGAAGGAGGGGGTCCAAGGTCAAATCCGACCAAACAAAAAAATTCCCAGCCCATGATTTCCTGTAGCTTGTTTACCATCCCAAACTTGTAGGACCAATAATAAGCGAGTTCTAAGCAATTGTAAGTTTGGCTATCCTCAATTGACCTTGAAGGAGGGGTCCCAGGTCAAATCTGACCACACCAAAAGAATCCCAGCCCATGATTTCCTATATGTTGGTTTACCATCCCAAACCTCCAAGACCAATAATACGCGAGTTATAAGCACTTTAAGTTTGGCTATCTTCGTTTGACCTGGAAGGAGGGGTCTAAGGTCAAATCCGACCACACCAAAAGATTCCCAGCCCATGATTTTCTATAGGTTGGTTTTCCATTCGAAACCTCTAGGACCAATAATAAGTGAGTTATAAGCACTTTTAAGTTTGGCTATCCTCATTTGACCTTGAAGGAGGGGTCCAAGGTGAAATCCGACCACACCAAAAAATTCCCAGCTCAAGATTTTCTATAGGTTGGTTTTCATTCCAACCTCTAGGACCAATAATAAGCGAGTTATAAGCACTTTTATGTTTGGCTATCCTCATTTGACCTTGAAGGAGGGTTCCAAGGTCAAATCGGACCATATTAATAGATTCCCAGCCCATGATTTCCTACAGGTTGGATACAATGATTTACTCAACAGTGAGAACCTGAAAGAAGCTATTGCTCAGCTATGCCATGACATAGAGGTCTGCAATTTCACTATGTTATAGCTGACCAAAAATTATGTGAATAACATATTTAAACAAAATACTCTAAATGTAATAATTTTCAAGTTACAACTGATTTACTCAAGAGTGAGAACCTCAAAGTAACTATTACTCAGCTACGCAATGAGCTACATGTCTGAATTTTTGCACTGTTATAGCTGACCTAAAAGTAGGTGAACAACATACTTAAGCAAAATACTGTAAATGCAATAGTTTTCAAGTTACAACTGATTTACTCAATAGTGAGAACCTGAAAATAGCTTTTTATTGCGAAAAATACACTTACCATTTCCTGACCATTGCTATATGTTGGTGCCATCCAACTCACTGGCCAACGTTGAGAAACGTTTTAAGAAACCTTAAGAGGCCAGTGAGTGAGTGTGAACTAGCATGTCCCCCTAGTGGTCATGTGACCACGCTAGTAAACAACCTTCATTATTTTTGTTGGCCATCCTAGAGTGTGGATGTATATTTTTTATTTCGGATTTGATTAATTTTTGGAGTTTTTGGAACCTTTTTTCTTGAGTTCTGTGGTGAGACATATGTTTGGACAATGTCTTCTCAGGACTAAGTTAAGGATCTACAGAGGGAAAATGATATTTTGACGTTTGAAATGACCTTTCTTCAACATGGCGGCTCAGTTTGGCGTTGATGGAGGAAGAGGAGTCTTCATTTCAGTTTTCCTTAAATACCAGGAGGTTAGAATTTAGAACCAAGGCTATACTATACAATTCTTTTTTATACAAATCTGAGAAGATTGGGTACATTTTAACTGAAACTGTTGGCAGTTATACTAGCTCCGACAGGGACAGTTTACATGTTGCTATGCAACGAAGGAAGGCACTGTGAAGAGCAACGACTATTCGATTGTTATAAAGCTGTTCATACGTCGGGTTCTAATAGCCAGGCGTTTTGGAGGCTCTTTTTTCACCACGTACTTTTCAATCGAACAGCATGTCAAAGGGATTTCCCCATGGAGGCAGACATCTTTTTTCCCATTGTATGCATCGTCGTGGAGAAGTTCCGAGTACACGTCTGGGCTTTTCACTGCGATAAACTTATCCGGTGAAGTTCAGTCGGAACATTCAACAGAGGGAAATACCTGCATGACGTCATCCGAAGACAATCAAGTTTCCATACCTCCCAAAGGTCAGAAATCGGTTTGTCAGATTCCCGGAGCTGGGATTCATCCCATAGGTCTGGAATCGGGTTGTCACATGACCGGAGTTGTGTTTCATCTCAACAATTGGCTTTTCATTCATTCTGTGGATTTTTACCGGTTTTTCTGCTGAAACCGGCACCGGTACATTAGACCTATATGTACCCATTGTCAGATTTTGTTCAAGAATACCGGTTCTCTGTGTTTCTTGTAGCATAATCATGTCAAATCTTGGAATTTAATAATTTGGAGTCAGTACCTCTGTCAGGAGGTCTTCAAGGATTTAATGATTAACAGGAATCTCATAGAATATCCAGTACTACCTTGGACTATGTATAGTAATTGTAGTCTTCAATGATCCTGGATGTTTTTTGGGCAGTGCGTTGACCAGTTCTTCAACTTGTTACTCAGCAGGAGTGTTACAAGTCTTACTTTTCTCTATCTTATCTCTTAGATGATTTTGGTAGAATTAAAAGTGCATTTGGTCAGATGTCCAGGGAAACTTCATTTTGTGATCTCGGGTGTATAGTGTTTCTTCTGTCTGGGAAGGAGCAAACTCCTACACATTGCTAGAAATGGGATAAAGTGCCTCAGGACAGTTATTTTTGTCCCAATTCTGACATTTAATCCTTTTTTACTGTTACATAAATCTCCTCCTCAGTACGATTTAGAGGAATTGGGAGTAATCTGTTAGGAGGAATGTTTGTTCAGTATTGACAGATATTCTACACCTTACATCTTAAGATAGTAAGAGGATTATTATTTGCAACCATACATTACTTTTCACAAAGGTTACAGTAACAGGAATGAGTACTTTGCCATGTTTTCTTTTTTGAATAATTAATAATTAAATAAAATGCGAGAGACAACAGTTTTCATAAAAGCTGTTTATGAATTGATCGACAAAAGGGCGATAACACCAGTGAGATGGTGATATCGCTGCAATTTTGCAGTTTATCGGTTGTGATAAGCTGGAAAGACATGGCTACCACTAATAGTTGAGGTCAGTTAAACAAGTCTTTACATGTACCTTAATTTCACATTGTTGGGATTTTCGTAATTGGTTACTAGTAACTGGATGAGTGTGTTAACTCGTTTCCTTACAGTTGCATTCTTTCATAGCCGGATTCACGCAATTCTTATCTTCACTTCCCTGTTGATGACAATTCACACCGGTTCACTGCCTGTTTGCTATGTTAGTCCATGGTGAGAATGTGGGATCTATAAGAACGCATCATTCTTTACCAGTACAAACCATTTCATTGCTTGCGCTTGAAAATGGTTTATTTTCGACTTTACTATGGCATCAACGGATACTGAACCTGATGGCTGCAGTAGAAGGCATTGGGTTTCTCCAGCTTATTAAAAAAAAAAAAAAAAAAAAAACTTCTTGGCGAATACACCAGGATTTTTAGTTTGGATTGCAGATTACACCTTAGGGTACATCTTTACTCATAGCAAAGCATCTTCTCCGGCTAATGGTTTCTAAGGAAGCCATTTCTTTGGTGGCGGTATGGCTTCATAGGAGAAAACAGTGCCATTGGGTTATTTGTTTATCAGGTAACCCCAAGGCTATCTGCTAATGTACCACAGATACCACACATAATACACAGATAATGTACCAGTTTTTCTGTTCTCAGGTTCCATCTTCAGTGGTGGAACGACTTTTCAATTTGCAGGAGCTTCCATGACTTCATCAGAAGGAGCACAATCTCCTTCTGTTATTAGATGCTTTCTTTAAGGGTTGGGATGCACAATTATGGCATCAAACAGCCAGTGGTCTGTTGTATCATGAGGGGTCAAGACTCCACATTAACAGGGCTACTACCTTTAGAATCATTTGGAGGTCTGATTCGGATTCTGAATCTGTTGATTTCCCCAGTTATTTCTTCAGTGGTTTCCTATCTGAACAGGTAGGGAGGTACCCGCTTTCAGGAATGTGTTTCCTTATCTGAAGAATCATTCTTTGGACGAATGCCATGGGTTCAGATTCAGGCATATCACTTCCCAGGGTATACAATATTCCAACAAATTCTTTGTTCATGAGAGTCAAGATGATTCAAATTGAATGTGTTTTTGGATGACTTTTGAATCTTCTATTCTGATTCAGGTGTTCAATCAAATCTGTCTTTGATTACAATCACCAATGATGGGTTTGTTTTGCAACTAGTTTGAACCACAAGCTTGTCTTTTTCAACTTTTCTTGGGATGGACTGGACAGTTTGTTTGGTCCTGTGACCTTGATTCTTCAGGTGATGCAGGTGAATCATTTGGCTTCTAAGGCTCCTTTGGTTTGCAACCTGTAGTCATTCCTGCTTTGGAACCTTCTTTAGATCTTGCTTTGGTCAAGATAGGTTTCTTTGTCCAGGGAGAGCCTTGAGAGGTTATCTGGATAAGTCAAAGATCTCAGGAAAGGCAAGAAAATTCTTTTTGTACCTATTAAGAAGGGCTACTCCAAGATTTAGGTGCAGAATCATCTGGATGGCATCAGAGTGGCTAGGGATGTCTTATTTTTGGGATCTGGTGGATCTGTTCCACAAAGGTTCCTTTTAAGGCTTCCCTTGCTGGTGAGTTCAATCATTATGCCATTGGTATCCAACAACCTGAATCTTAAGCTTCCAGTGTATGTGTTTCCTTTCTTAGACTGTGGGGCTTGGGGAACAGGTGCATTACTCATTTCTTGGGAGGATCTGGACAGCTTTGTGTTTGTTCCAGTGGCTCTCATTCCTCAGGTGACTCAAGATGATCACCTACAGGTGCAGAATCATCATGATTTCACCAGGATAGCCAAAGATTCTTCAGGTGATTTAGAAGATGACCCCCTTCAGTTGCAGATTCATCATGATTGAATCATGATGGTCATGGTGGATGTTCTTGGTTGTGGGACCTGGTAAATCTATGCACATCTGAGGCTTCTTGGTGGTGAACTTCTCAGATACTACTTTTCTAGATGTAGCAAATTTCCTTAATTATTTCTTTAAGGAAAGGAATCTTAAGCCATCTACTATTGCTGGTTACAGAATAACAATGGTAGATTGCTTTCCTTGAAGGGGAATAAGTCTCTAGAACTCTTCAGCTGTATAGATTGTTGACATATTTCTATAGAGACAATCCAGTAGCCAATAGGTTAAGCCTTCTTTTTCTTTTGTCTCTGGTCTTGTTTGGTCTCACCAGACAGCCTTTTGAGCCTTTGGGGAGGATTTCTTGGAGGTTATTAACTTTCAAGACAGTCTTTCTTTTGACTTTGGCATTACGCAAAGGAAGAAGGGTATTCTCGTTGGCTTTGTCTTCCCTTACTTTGAATGAGTATTGCTCACAAGTGGCTCTAGCCATTTATTAGCCAAGATTCAGTTGGCTTCGGATGGGCCTACTTCAGTTAAGCCGGTCGATATGCCAGCTCTCAATCACTGGGACAGCAGTTTTACTCAAGATAGATCTCTTTGTCTTGTGAGGTTTTGAAATACTTTCACTTGGGACAAAGGATTCAATAAGGAATTATTATGTCTTGTCTGTGCCTAGTTAACAAGGCTTTACAGCAGATATTTTCAGATCAACTATCTTTTCTTGCTGTAGGCAGGCTAGCATTTTGACTGAGGAGAAGTCAAATTCTGACTCTCAACAGCAGCGAGTCAAAGCAAGAATCTTTAGGTTTTAGGATAGTGTTTCTGTATATGAATTTTCAGATGCCAGTTACTGGAAACCATAACTTTTTCACCAATTTTCAGTCTCACCTGCTTGGTTTGCTTGTGGTCAGACTTTGATATTGTGTCCTACAGTTTGTTATCTTATAAGTATATGTGTGATACTTATTTTGATACTTTAGTATACATTTGCATCTGTATGTCTGTCATACTATCTGTCTTTTTATTAGGCAGAATTGTTGACTTCATTCAGGCTTGGAATTACACAATATGCTGATGACACTTCCAATATTTGTGTCACCTGTGTGGGTGTTGGATGTTTGTCTAGATACAGCATTCAACTGTGACAATGACTGTCAGTTTGTGAGAACTTCAACTACATACTATGATTTAGGGGATCTGTATGGTATGTGGTGACTGTTGGAAGTTTATATGTTGTGGTATGCATGTAAATTTCAATGTAAACTTCTCATAATGTTTTAGTTGTAGGCTAGGTAGTGAGTCTCTGTTATGATTACTTCCTTCCTACAACAGCAACAACAACAACAACAAGGCTGTGTTGTTTTGTAGTGCTCAACAGTTCCACTGCCTCATCTGGGAGGTTAGTTTGGATCTGAATGCCTATAGGTTTGTGCTGTGTATGATAGCTGTGCAGAGTGGTGTACTGGGTCTTTAAATTCTAGTACTGCCCTCCTTCCATGAAGGCTGCATTCAGCAATGGTCAGGAAATGGTAAGTGTATTTTTCGCAATAAAATTGAAAAATTTTGTTGTAATTTTAATTTTTATTAGATAAATACTTACCATTTCCTGACCAGGATAGTCCCCCCCTGCCTCCCCGCAGATTCAGTACTAGGGGAGTATTTTCTGCAACAAAAATAATGAAGGTTGTTTACTAGCGTGGTCACATGACCACTAGGGGGACATGCTAGTTCACACTCACTCACTGGCCTCTTAAGGTTTCTTAAAACGTTTCTCAACGTTGGCCAGTGAGTTGGATGGCACCAACATATAGCAATGGTCAGGAAATGGTAAGTATTTATCTAATAAAAATTAAAATTACAACAAAATTTTTCAAATTGCTCCACTATGCCATGAGCTATAGGTCTGTAATTTCACTATGTTATAGCTAACCCCAAAGTAGGTGAACAATGTATTTTAACAAAATACTCCAAATGCAATATTTTTCAAGTTATAGCTGATTTACTCAACAGTCAGTGCCTGAGAATAGCTATTGCTCAGTTGTGCCATGAGCTACAGGTCTGTAATTTCACTATGTTATAGCTGACCCAAAAGTAGCTGAATAACATATTTCCACAAATTTCTGTAAAGGCAATAGTTTTCCAATTACAACTGATTTACTCAACAGTGAGAACTTCAAAGTAGCTATTACTCAGCTATGCAATGAGCCACAGGTCTGGAACTTCACTATGTTATCGCTGACCCCAAAATAGGTGAATAACATATTGCAACAAAATACTCTAAATGCAATAGTTTTCAAGTTATAAGTGATTTACCCAACAGTGATAACCTAAAAGTAGCTATTACTCAGCTATGCCATGAGCTACAGGTCTGAAATTTTACTATGTTATAGCTGACCCAAAAGTAGCTGAATAACATATTTATACTAAATTCTCGAAATGCAATAGTTTTCAAATTACAAGTGATTTACTCAACATTGAGAACTTCAAAGTAGCTATTACTCAGCTATGCAATGAGTCACAGGTCTGGAACTTCACTATGTTATAGCTGACCTCAAAATAGGTGAATAACATATTGAAACAAAATACTCTAAATGCAATAATTTCCAAGTTATAAGCAATTTACTCAACAGTGATAACCTAAAAGTAGCTATTACTTAGCTATGCCATGAGCTACAGGTCTGAAATTTTACTATGTTATAGCTGACCCAAAAGTAGCTGAATAACATATTTATACTAAATTCTCTAAATGCAATAGTTTTGAAATTACAACTGATTTACTCAATAGTGAGAACCTCAAAGTAGTTATTACTCAGCTATGCAATGAGCTACAGGTCTGAAATTTTACTATGTTATAGCTGACCCAAAAGTAGGTGAACAACATATTTAAGCTAAATACTGTAAATGCAATAGTTTTCAAGTTACAACTGATTTACTCAATAGTGATGACCTAAAAGTAGCTATTACTCAGCTATGCCATGAGCTACAGGTCTGAAATTTTACTATGTTATAGCTGACCCAAAAGTAGCTGAATAACATATTTATACTAAATTCTCTAAATGCAATAGTTTTGCAATTACAACTGATTTACTCAATAGTGAGAACCTCAAAGTAGTTATTACTCAGCTATGCAATGAGCTACAGGTCTGAAATTTTACTATGTTATAGCTGACCCAAAAGTAGGTGAACAACATATTTAAGCAAAATACTGTAAATGCAATAGTTTTCAAGTTACAACTGATTTACTCAATAGTGATGACCTAAAAGTAGCTATTACTCTGCTATGCCATGAGCTACAGGTCTGAAATTATACTATGTTATAGCTCACCCAAAAGTAGCTGAATAACATATTTATACGAAATTCTCTAAATGCAATAGTTTTGCAATTACAACCGATTTACTCAATAGTGAGAACTTCAAAGTAGCTATTACTCAGCTATGCAATGAGCCACAGATCTGAAACTTCACTATGTTATAGCTGATCCCAAAATAGGTGAATAACTTATTGAAACAAAATACTCTAAATGCAATAATTTCCAAGTTATAAGCAATTTACTCAACTGTGATAACCTAAAAGTAGCTATTACTCAGCTATGCCATGAGCTACAGGTCTGAAATTTTACTATGTTATAGCTGACCCAAAAGTAGGTGAACAACATATTTAAGCAAAATACTGTAAATGCAATAGTTTTGAAGTTATAAGCGATTTACTCAACAGTGATAACCTAAAAGTAGCTATTACTCAGCTATGCCATGAGCTACAGGTCTGAAATTTTACTATGTTATAGCTGACCCAAAAGTAGCTGAATAACATATTTATACGAAATTCTCTAAATGCAATAGTTTTGCAATTACAACTGATTTACTCAATAGTGAGAACCTCAAAGTAGTTATTACTCAGCTATGCAATGAGCTACAGGTCTGAAATTTTACTATGTTATAGCTGACCCAAAAGTAGGTGAACAACATATTTAAGCAAAATACTGTAAATGCAATAGTTTTCAAGTTACAACTGATTTACTCAATAGTGATGACCTAAAAGTAGCTATTACTCTGCTATGCCATGAGCTACAGGTCTGAAATTTTACTATGTTATAGCTCACCCAAAAGTAGCTGAATAACATATTTATACGAAATTCTCTAAATGCAATAGTTTTCCAATTACAACCGATTTACTCAATAGTGAGAACTTCAAAGTAGCTATTACTCAGCTATGCAATGAGCCACAGATCTGAAACTTCACTATGTTATAGCTGATCCCAAAATAGGTGAATAACTTATTGAAACAAAATACTCTAAATGCAATAATTTCCAAGTTATAAGCAATTTACTCAACTGTGATAACCTAAAAGTAGCTATTACTCAGCTATGCCATGAGCTACAGGTCTGAAATTTTACTATGTTATAGCTGACCCAAAAGTAGGTGAACAACATATTTAAGCAAAATACTGTAAATGCAATAGTTTTGAAGTTATAAGCGATTTACTCAACAGTGATAACCTAAAAGTAGCTATTACTCAGCTATGCCATGAGCTACAGGTCTGAAATTTTACTATGTTATAGCTGACCCAAAAGTAGCTGAATAACATATTTATACGAAATTCTCTAAATGCAATAGTTTTTAAGTTACAAGTGATTCTACTCATGGTGGAAGTTACTGAAAAGCCCAAAAGTAGCTATTACTCACTTAGCTATTGAGACAGGCACCCAACTTACTCACCATATTGTAGCTATGAAAAAAGTAGCTGAATAACATATTTTAACAAAATGCTCTAGATGCAATAGTTTTCAAGTTATAAATGATTTTGTGCATGATTTCATGAATTTTAATGCATTAAAAATTATTAAAAAAAATTATTAAAAAAAAGTAAGACAGATCCAGGTCTCATACTCACACAAGAGAATCTACCTCTGGCCTAGTACATATATGCAAGATATGAGAGAAATCCCTGCAATAGTCACTGAGAAAATTGTGATTAAGTGTTGAAATTTTCACACTTTTGGTGGGGGTACCCCCCTTGTAATGTCTCTAGCAAACAGACGAACAGACAGATTTGCATGCCTTGAACAATTTTTCATCCTCGATAGATAAGGTATCTTTTAAAAAAAACAGCACGTCTCTAGGCCTTGTAGTTTTGGAGGAGAAGTTGTTCACGCGGACGCGTACGCGTACGCCCACGCCGCAGAGTGACGACATAATGTCAGCTAACTGACAAGTCAGCTGACATAAAAATTAGTAAATGTTTTGTGAGCTTTCCAGTGAGAGGCTTGCATGATTTGGTCCACCCATACCCCACCATAAAAGGCCTTAGAGGCCGCAAAGGCACTAATGTCATGCACTTTAACTTGGTTGGTCTGCCTGTTTATAAGTGTAGCGGGTCTGATGTCTGAAGTGTGTCCTTTCTGAAGGAAATGAAAAGTAGGGATCGAGGCCCTCTCAGGTCTTTGGTTCGATCCAAATAATACCTCAGGGCCCGTACTGGACACAAGCTCCTGTCTTCTTTGAATTGTCTATCGACAATGGTAGTTAGAGCAGGAATAGTCACCGGAGACGCACTTTGAGAACCTTCTCTTGCTAATTGATTTTTCGCTATGAAATCAGAAGATGGGAACAAGGCAACCTTTTCCCATTGGCCTATATTCTATACTTTGTTTCAAACCCAGGCATGAATTTCGCTGCGGCGCTTGCCAGAGGCCAAAGCTAGCAAGAAAGCAGTTTTGAGAGTAAGATGTTGAGGTCTGTGTCTTTCATAGGCTCAAAGGGTGGTTTGGTGAGCTCATTAAGAACAACAGAAAGGATCCATTTTGGAAGATTTCTGGAACTTTTTGGACAATCCCTGTGAAAACTGGAGAGCAACCTGTTAAGGTCTGAGCTTTGGGAAATATGGTGCCCAGCTGGGCCCAAGGTGTCAACAATGGCCGTCCTGTAACCATCAATGGTCAAGGGGCGCCTGTTTAGATCTTGGTACAGGTACATGAAAAACTCTGAGACTCTGAGACTTTCACAGAGAAATCCACTGAATTTTCTCTGCACCATTTTTCAAATAGGGCCCACTTTGACTTGTAGATGGCCCTTGTTGATGATCTTTGAGGGGCAACAATACTCTCTGCCACCTCCACAGAGAAGCCTTGTTCTTGGAGCTGTCCACTCCTAGACACCAGGCATGGAGGTTGAGATGTTGTGGATTGCTGTGAAACACATAATTGTGGGACTGTTTGAGAAGGGTTGTTGACACTGGTAACTGAAGTGGGATCTCTGTTGAGAGCTGCACTAGGTCCCAAAACCAGGACATCCCTGGCCAGCCTGGAGCTATTACAATGATCAGGCAATTGCATTGCCTGATTTTTTGGATCACACTGTGATGGAGAGCCGTCGGAGGGTAAGCCTAGGCAGTGACACCCGACCAGTTTATGTTTAGAGCATCTATTTCCCAAGCATTGTGGTCTGGGACTGGAGACACGTACAGTGGAAGTTTGTGGTTCAGACGAGTGGCAAATAGATCCACATGAGGGGTGAACCACTTTTGACAGATCTTTTGAACACCTGTGGATGCAGTGACCATTCTGTTGACTGCACTTGGTTCAACCTGGACAGAAGGTTAGCCATTACATTCAGACACCCTGGAATGTGTCTGGCTTTTAAGGTTATCTGGTAATGATGGCACCAGGTCATGATCTTCCACAGGAGAGTGCACATCACTGCTGAGTGAGTTCCTCCTTGTTTGTTTATGTAGGCCACTACTGTTGAGTTGTCTGTTGCAACCAAAACTCTTTGGTTTTGACACTGGTCCTTGAAACTTTGAAGGGCCAAAGAAACCGCTTCAACTCTAGAACATTTATGTGTAGCCTTTTTTCCCTGTTTGACCCAGACCCTTTGTAAAGGTTTACTCTAAGTGAGCATCCCAGCCTTCATTTGAGGCATCTGTAAAGAGTTGGATACTGTGGTCTTTGGGATGAAGGTCTGGACCTTTCATCACGTTTGTGGGATTCTGCCACCACTCTAGGTGTGCTGAAATGGTTTCTGTCCAAGGAAGGTGGCTGTCTGGCGACTGAGGATATCTCCAGTGCTCCTTGAGGTGAAACTGAAAGGGCCTCATGTGAAGGCGTCCCTCTGGGACCATTTTCTTCGTTTAGGCAAGCAACCCAATTAGCGACATCTAACATCTTGCAGTCAAAACATGTTCTGACTTGAGCCATAGGATCAAATCCTGAAGTTTGAGCCATCTCTCTTGAGTGGGTTTTACAAGGGCTGAATCTAGATGGTATTCATAGCCCACGAAGGAAAACACCTGAGTTGGTTTTAGTTCGGATTTCTCCTGATTTATTATCCACCCCAAGGACTGGGTTAGGTCTACCACGGCCTGAGTGTTCACTTGGGCTTCTTCCTGAGACTGGGACCTGATCAGCCAGTCGTCCAGGTATTGGTGAAGTCTGATTCCCCTCGTGAGGGCCATTAGCTTCACTTCCTTTACAATCATTGTAAAGACCTGAGGGACTGTGGCCAGTCCGAATGGAAGAAAGGTGAACTGGAACACCTGCGACCTATGGCAAACCTGAGGTATTTCCTTGAGTTTGGGTGGATGGGGATGTGAAGGTAGGCATCTGATAGGTCTATCGACAACACCCATTGCCCTGGAGGTTCTGATGGACTCTGGAGTTTCCATTTTGAACTTTTCTACAAGTAGAAAAGTGTTGAGCCTGCTTAAGTCTATTACTGGCCTCCACCTTTGGTGAGGCTTGGGTACAAGAAACAGGTGACTGTAAACCCCGAGAGATTTTACATTTTCCAGAGGAGACTGGATACAAGTGGCCAGAGCTTGTCCTTTTTGAAGGGCCTTGTATCCTGATTGAATCAGAGGGACTCTGGCAGGTTTTGCTTTTGAAACGAATGGAAGTATGTAACCCTTGGTGATAATGTTTAACACGTTGCTTGAACATTTGTTTGTTTGCCAGTCGCTTCTGAAAGAACGGAGTTGACCTACTGGTGGACTAAGAGAGACTTTTGAGGAGTCATTGGGGGGAGGGGTTTCCATGGCCTCGCCCCTAGAGTGGGGTTGAAAAACGATCCTTGGAGCCTCTGAAATTCAGGTTTCCCCTACCTGAGGAAAAAGTTGCCCCCATAGGGGCGTTTCCTGTTGGAGCCTCTTTTATTATTGTGGGGACCACAAAAGGGTTTATTTTGGTAGGGTGCGAAACCCTGAGCATCTTCAGAGGTGCCTTTTTGAGGAGGAAGTCTTCTCCCTCCTCGACTAACTGAGACTTGAACAATGAGGAAGGCCAAAATGGTGAATTCCTGAGATCTTGGGGTCACGTTTCCCCTAAATGTGGTTGAAGTAGGGTCATCTCGGCCTCGCGCCTAAGCAGGCCAGTGTTACCCATGGTGTATAGCTCCCTCTGAAGTACATGAGCTAGGGATTTGCTTAGGCAGGTAAGTGCTCTTTGTTGAATATGAATGGTCTTATTCCAAAGCTCCAAATATTCACAGGCCTGGTCATAACCATGCCTGGCTCCTTTTTCAGGGTTGGCACCTTTCTGGATTTGAGATTTAACCCTTTTGAAGGAAGACTTTAAACTGTGTTGACACTTCTCCAAGGTGGAGTTACAGTCTTAGCAAATGCAGCCATGAAGTTGATAGTGGAGAGGTTCTGCCTAGTTTGATGTTCCAGTTCCTTAAGAACTGGTAGGGGAACCTTGCCCATAGGGGCTCCAGAGGGTTTAGGAGAAATACAGGTCTTCGAAAAGTCTGTATTCAACTCCTGGATTTTTTCCTCATAACAAGGCTGTCCCACCTTGTACCACTTTGCAGTGGAGGGAGGAGGTTTAATATATTTACCCTCGGGTAGATTAGAGGCCAGAAAATCATGCTCAAACTTATCAAAGGCATCTTTGATGCGAGAGCTAATTGGGAGCATAGAGGAAGGGCCTCTTGGCCTAAGCTCCTGTTGGCTTTTTGTCGTCCAGGCCCAAAACAGAAGTGGAAGACCTGGGCATGGTTTCCCTGGGGTCAGGTAGATCAAGAATACGCCTAAAGGTCTCCACTTCCTCAGCAAATTGAGAGGGTAAGTCAGCTATGGCTACTTCCCTATAAAAAAGTGGGTCTGGATCATGTTGAGGTTGGTCTGGATCAGAAAGGGCCCTAGAGGGCTTGGAAGACCTTTGTATGTGTACAGTGGACTGATCCTCCTCTGAAGAAGATGACTGAGACAAGTATCTAACCTTGTGTTTTCTTTTATCTGCATGTTTTTTGGGGTCTAGCCGAGACAACCCGAGAGGGTTCCTCAGACTGACCTGAATGTTGATCTGAGACATGTCTTGGGTCAGAATCATGCATTGAGTGATCATCTCCGAGACGTGGTGGAAGAGGTGGACTTGTATGGTCCATAGTCTCATCTGCATGAGAGGAATGTTGAGTTCTCGGAGGGGTAGGGTCCAGATTCTCAGTTTGTTTACTGGTACCAGGCTTAGAGGCTGAAGTGGAAGTCTGATCCACCTCCACTTCTTTAGACGTCTTTTTGAAAGACTGAAACTTGTCTCGGAGAGACTTTATGGCCTTAAGCATAGAAGCCTGGAAAACCCCCATTTGCTATTGCGATTGGATGTTAAAGTGAGAACCAAGGGATTTTTCGAGTTTGGACTCGATTTTCTGTTGTAAAGCTGTACCTGGGGTAGGAGGGACAGTTTTAGCTGGAGTTTTAAGGGACAATGACTTGAAACGCAGGGGCTGAGGGCGTGGTGGAAAAGCAAGTAAATTGTCAGCAGCACCCTCAAGGTCACCCAAAGGATTCCACGTCCTCATTGCCCAGCAAATCGAGTTCATCATCTTTTGAAGTGTCTACTTTCTGTTTCCTCACATAACGTTTCCTGTTTTTAATTTTTTGCATTTGTTCATCGAGAAACCAGAGCAAATGTCACACAGAGATTCTATAGTAACACAGGGATCATCTCCTCCATTTGCTTTTCTACAGGAAGGGCAAAAATTGTGATTATCAAATGGAAGACAGAAATGCCAACACTTCAAAGATCTAGGTTTATCTTTGCTTGTTCTTTGGGTATTGGAGGACATTTTTACTGCAATAAAAATGCGTAAACAAGCACGCCTGAACCGAGAAAACTCACTAATCACAAAAATCTAAAGAAATACTTATCCTGTCAAAACGGAAGTTTCACAGAATAGTCTATATCATTAATAAAGTAAAATAGCCAAGTTATAATATCCAACAATATGTAAAAACTGGGAAATAAAGTAACATATGAATGCACAAAGCAAAAGCTTCCAAATCATGTGGCCAACGAGAAAAGGAGGAAGAGTTGAGTTCCACGAGAGTACAACCTGAGGCTACGCCAACACTAAACATCTATTTTTCTTGGATGTTAGCCGGATGCCTGCGGCCTCCCGAGTTAGCATTCAGTTCCACACGGTAAGCTATTGTAGCCCAATAAAATTTGATTTTTTGCAACTTTTGGCAGCCATCTTGAATTTTAACAGAAAATAAAAAATTGTAAATATCTGGGAAACCATAAGAGATAGAGCCATTTCGAGCAAATTTTTGATCCACAGGGTAGGTCTTGTGTATGGGTACATAGAACACATCTTTGTAACCAAATTTCTGATAATTTCTGCTGTCTCCATTTTAAAAGTTGGGACTAACAGGTATTTTAGATGGCAAGGAGAACCAACTTCTCTCTAGTGAGTTGTACGTTGGGTTCATAGGTAGTACTTGTTCAGGACACTGAGATCTATCACAGAGCACCATTTTACTGGGTTTAGGTACTAGAATAATCTACTGAAAAAACCTGGAGTTGTGCAATTCTTGAGTGGATAAATCATGCTCTTTTGAAGCATTTGCGAGGTGCATTCTTTAGGGAGCCATGTTTTTCCTGTCTGACATAACCGTTATGCATTGTGGGTAGTACAGAAATTGGTGAATTCGATTGGAGGATTATTGATAACTCCATCTCAAGATTCGCACATTTCTGGGATGGCAATGAAAGTCTCACATACCTCTTAGTAACACTGCATATGTCCTTTATGGTGATTTGCATTTATGTAGCCACCTTCTTCTGTTTCCACCTCTCCTGGTATTGTGAGAAGAGGGTAAGAAGATCTTAAATAAATATGTAGTTGAATTCGCTTTGGCCATGAAAGTTCCTCTGTCCATAAGCTTTTAGTTGTTTGCTTGAAGATCTGTCATTTGAACGTCTTTATAATGAAACGGAGATTTTCTTATCCATTAAACAGAAGGAAGAAGGACAAAAAGGTCACTGGAAATAAAACCTGCCCTGCGTAGCTTGTTAAAATAATGCTAATGAAGGTTTGCAGGAAAGGACTTCAACACAGTACCTTGTTTAGCCAGCTCCAGATTACGTGAAGCAATAGGATTATCTGTGACACTCTCTGAGATCTTTTCATTTGAACCCAGGCAACTGAACTGCATCTGTAGGTTGATTAACAGGACCTCCAGTTCTTTTAGCATTGCTTGATCTTGGTTGAGGTCTTAAATCCCAACAAAGAGGATTCCAGGGTTACGGCAGTCTACTCAAGAAAAATGGACATTGCCCCTGGGACCTGAGGGCTTGAAATGCAAAAGTCACTGAATGACAATCGGTAAAATTACATTTGTGGGTTACCAGAAGAATTTTACTCATAAATCCCACCATGACGCCTTCTATTGGAGACATAGTCATAGGAAATATAGATTTTATGGTCTAATAGTTTTGATTAAAAAATCTTTGTTGGCTGCTCCGAGAAGTGCTGAGGTACTGAAAAGTCGAGCAGTATATGTACTGCCGCCAATATCAATATCTCAATATATGATGGATCTTTATGCAATTCTTCAACAGGGGTAAAGGTCAAGCAGTGTATATACTGCCACCAATGTCTGTTGAATCTTCATCCAATTCTTCAGTAGAGGAATTGACCTGTCCCGTTTTCGTAAAGACACTGAAGTTGTGTCTGGCAGAGTGAGTTCTGTAAGTTCCTCCAAAACTCCCCTTCTGTGTTGACTAAAGGTAGAGAAGCAGAAAATTTGCTGGGTTTGTTTCAAAGCAATGTAATCTGTCCTTGCATGTCATCTAATCTTGAAGTATTAGTTGCAAAGGCTCAGTGGATGGTGTTTCTTGAGTATTTGTGGAGGGAGACCTGTTACTTTGCTAGGGCGGCACTGCACCCCCAATAAAGAATCTACAACATCCTATGAAATAACAACGGCATTTTTGCTTTATTCTTTGTTTCTGGTCACAAGCTAACACTTCTGCTGTGCCGTGAAATGAGGAAAAATATAACAGTCCTCCACTGAAGACTTTACACAAACATCTTCTCCGCATCCCTTTTCTAGACGAGGGAAACAGTATAGGAGGTAGTTCCGGTAAAATTTTATTGTGAAAAATAATACACTTGCCATTTCCTGACCAAAGCTGAATACAGACTTCATGGGAGGTGGGCGATACTAGAATATAAGGACCCAGTAAAAGGCCACTGAACAGTTATTAAGCACACCACAAACATACAAGCATTCAGACTCAAACTCACCTCAATCATGAGCAACCTGGACTGTTGAGTGATGTAGCAGAAGCCAAGACTCCATACAATGAAACTGTTCAACACCTCCACCATGAAAACAATCCACCATTGAACAAGCAGCAACATAACATCCAGTATTTACAGCTGTACATAAACATCAGACCATATCTGAAACATAAGAAGCCAAATATAAGAACATAATCCAAATAATGCATTGAAAAAGGCAAAATACAGGTATAATGACATGATAAAATATATATAATATGACATTATAGCAATAACATTACCTATTAAAAATTTGTAACATGTTGAGCTGCAACCACAGGCCCAATCTTCATAACATCACCATTATGCCAGCACAAATCTTTCAAGTAAAAATTTGTGAAGGTCGAATGGCTTCTCCAAAAATGGGAAGCCATAATCTCATCTAACGCAACTCCTCCCTTGAATGCCAAAGCTCTAACCTCATGTTCCTTGACTTGGGAAACATTTTGAACCTCCTAATCCGATTTCTGGTAAGCCAAAATGACCGACTGCTTAATCCAGGATGATATGGTGGCCCTTGAGATATCTTTCGAGTATTCCTCCTTAATAGCCAAAAAAAGTAATTTCTTGCCTTTCCAGAGATTTTTTGTCTTAACAAGATAATATCTCAAGGCTCTCAAGAGACTTACCTTCACCAAAGAAGGATCTGACATGTGTTTCAAAGCAGGAATGACCACAGGTTGAATAGCCAAAGGACCCTCATGAGCCAACTGGTTTTTGGCTATGAAAGCAGTTGAAGGTGAAGAAGTAACTTCTGACCAATCCCTTTTCCTACTGAACGAGTCAAAGCAAGTCAGAGCCAAACATGTATTTCGCTACGCCTCTTACCAGAAGCCAAAGCCAATAAAACAACTGTCTTAAAAGTCAAAATTTTAAGATCAGCTTTTGCCAAAGGTTCAAATGGGGGTCAAGTGAGGGCAAGTTAAGACCAAAGACAAGTCCCAATTGGGAATTGCTCTACTAGCTGAAGGTCTGTCTCTGTGAAAGCTTGCAGTCAAATGATTCAAATCCAACTTTGAGAAATAATTTGCCCTCAGGAACCTAGCCCATCAGCTACTGAAGTTCTATAACCAGCAATAAGTTCATATCAGTAAACAAACAATTAAAGAATCAGCTACTTGAGGAATAGAAGGTTTGGTGAAGTTCACCTGATTCTACTGGACCCACTTTCGAAATATGGCCCACCTTGGTTCTCTCTGAGGTGCCTTAATTCTATCTGTCACCTCAACAGAGAATCCTCCTTGACCTTCCTCTAGGAGTCCAGGTACCACGCATGAAGATCCAGATACTCCAGATTCTTGTGGAATCTGAGACTGAAGGGTTGCTTTAGGAGATTGTGCCATTAAGGAAGCCACAGTGGAATCTTGGTTGACAATTCCACCAGATCCCAAAACCAAGGCATCCCCAGCCACCCTGGTGCTATCACAATGACCCTGCACCTGTAGGTGATCATTTTGTAAACTAACTGGGGCAGGATGGCCTCTGGACAAAAGGCACAGGCATCCAGAGCCTCCCAAGAGATGTTCAACGCATCTATCTGCCAAGCCTTGTTGTCTGGGGCAGAAAGATACGTAAGTTGGCAGTTTGGCATTCAAGCTGGTGGCAAATAGTTTTTCTCGAAAAACCAGAGGGTGCAGAGACCATTCTGTCTGAATGCCCCTGTCCCACCTGGATAGGGAATCTGCTATCACATTGAGATTCCATGGAATATGTCTGGGTCTGATATGGATCTCCCTGGCATTGGACCATGCCAGAATTCACCACATCAAAGCACACATTTGGAAGGAGTGAGTGCCTCCTTCCTTGTTGATACAGGAGACCACAGTTGTCTGAAGAAACCAAAATGATTTTTTGCTTCAATTGTTCTTGAAATGTTTTACAGCTAGAAAAACAGCTTTCAGCTCTAAAATATTGATATGCAAGTCTCTTTCTGATTGCTGCCAAACCCCACTTGTAGTACAATTGTTTAAGTGGGCCCCCAACCCTTCTCTGATTCATCAGTGAACATCAACATATTTTGCTCTTTCTGATGCAGATTCGAACCCTTGAGCACGTTCTGAGGATCCATCCACCAGGCAAGATGGTCCTTTATCAACTGAGAAATTGGAATAACCTTGTTCAAGGACTGGGGAAACTGCCCGTTGGTCTTCAGAAACCACTGAAAAGGCCTCATATGGATTTGACCCAAAGGAACTGTCTTCTCCATGGAAGCCATGACCCTAATTAGAGACATGAGCTTCCTTGGAGTAGTAGTGTGACCCTGCAAAATTGAAACTGCCAGAATTTTGAGTTTCACTAATTTCTTTTGATTCGGGTAGACCAAACCCTGTCGACGGTTGAGTTGGCTTTAGCTCTGTTTTTTTTTTAAATTGACTATCACCCCAATTTTTTATTAGAGTGAGCAATTTTTGAACATCTCGAGAACAGGACTCTTGATCTCTGGCTCTCACCAGCCAATCTTCTAGATACTGATGTATTCGCACCCCTTGTGAAAGAGCAATGAATTTGACCTCTTTCACTACTTGAGTGAATTCCAATGGAGCAGTCACAATCCTGAAGGGTAGGGCTCTGAACTGGTACGCCTGAAAGCGTAAATATTTTTGAAAGTTTGGGTACATGGGTACATGGAAATAAATAATCTACCCTCGGATGAACCTTTAGGTTTTGCCACACTCTCCAAAAGCTCTGTAAATGGGAACCAGGAAATTTTGTGCTTACCGCCATGTAGTCACTTTGTGCTGCCCCACCCCCTCGGGCAGAGCCTCTGTTGGAGTTGTAGGAACAAGGACTGGGGAAACTGCCCGTTGGTCTTCAGAAACCACTGAAAAGGCCTCATATGGATTTGACCCAAAGTCGTTTTGGTCACCTTGCTTGCTTTCACCACAAAAATTCTGGAAAGCAGCATTCTGGTATCTGTTTTGCGATGAATCCTTCTTAGAATCCGCAAAAGAACGGGACCCATAAGAATCACCTCTGTGTTTCTTGAAAGCCGGCTCTGGATTAATCTGAATCCACTGAATGAAGTTCTGTTCTGTTCAGATAACACTTTCGAATTAAACAATTCTTTCTTTGTGCGGGATGCATTTCTCAGTCTAGCAATATCTTTATCTCATTCTGTGACAAAGTGACAAAGTGTAAGAAAATTATCTCTTCTATTCAACAACAAATTTGAAGCAAGAGACATGGAAGTATCCAAAACATCATCCAAGGCTTTACCCAGGCATCCCATGGTACTAGATTGTAAATGGAGACAGTTTTGAATGAAATTCATACTCTGCTGAATATCTTCCTGATCACCTGATTCTTTCATCTTATCTATCTCTGAAAATGTTTCATTGGTAGCCTTCTCCATCGCAGATTTGAACCAAAACACACGGTTTAATATTTGAATTGTCTCCCTGGACACAGTCTCCCAAGCCAAATACTGTTTCATAGTTGTTGAAACTGAGGCTGGAGCTTGATAAGGAGGATTTGCAATGTTCTTAAATGCATCTTGGATCCTAGGTGCAGTCGGAGAAAACGACTGAGGAGACACTTGATAAAATTTCATCTGTGGTTTTGGAAATGTTAAAAATAGCATCAGAGATGCCCGTACCCCACAGCCTAGGGAAATATTTTTAACACCATGAAGTATAGAAGTACTGTATCAGTACAAAGTTCAGGATACTTTCAGAGCACTGTGGGTGTTCCACCACACGACTCAGGCTCCCGATTAAGGGTTTTTGGGAGTCGGTTTCAAAAATTTGCTTAGTCTCAGGCGTTCTGTAAGGGTCGGTAGTTGTTGTTTGGGGCCGTGAGAAAAATCAAACATGTTTGATATTTTTCCCAACCCAAACCGACTCTTTTTTCCCGCCATAAACAAAATATCCAGTCCCAGGCTTCCTCAGGCCTCCTCAGACCAAATTTACACAGTCCTATGCTGTCCCAGGCCACCTGCGACCCTTAGTCCCAGACCCTTAGTGCCTTAGTCCCAGGCCTTCTGCGACCCTTAGTCCCATTGCAAAACAAGAATCGGCCACATTGGTCTGGGGAAGACTGAGGAGGCCTCAGGACGCCTGAGGATGCCGGGACTTAATCGGGGGTTAGTCGGGGCTTAGTCCCAGGAGGCCTGAGGCGTCCTGGGACCCAGTCGGTATGTGTACGACAGGATCGTGGTTGAAACCGACCAGAAAACTGGCTTAATCGGTTCTTAGTCCCAGACCAGTTGGGGACTGTCTGGGGCTGCCTGGGGCCTCCTCAGGCTTAATGAGGCAGATCTGTACTTAATCCCAGGCTTCAATACCGATTCAGTATTCCCGCCCATTTTACCTTTTTTTCAGCGACTGTCCACGATTAAGGGTCCCAGACAGGATCAGGGCTTAGTCCTTTGGTGGAACAGGGGCTTTATATAAAGGTCCAAACAATGTTTAAAATAGAAAATAATTTCTCAGAGAAAGAAAATGCATGTACTTTATCTACATCTGGCATGGCCGAATTATGGTTTAGATGTTTTAAATATTACCATGCATATAGAAGTGGTAATACATTCAATGAATGCTTATGTGTGGTGTTGGAGCAAAATCTGTGGCTCCCTTGATGAAATTCCATCTGTTACAATGGGAAGTTGTAAAAGTAAAATTCTTAATGAATTCTAATATGACTTTAACAGTGCTTAATCTGCATGAAAAGACAGACCCAAAGGTGCAACATTTTAAAGGTCAAGGTCACTACGACAAGGTCAAAGGTCAAATTAAGGTCACACCATGACGTTGCACACCTACACCCCCTAACCAATATCCCTACCAAGTATCAACTTCCCACACCTTACGGTTTCCAAGATATAGCCCGGACAAGATTTTATAGGTCAAGGTCACTACAGCAAGGTCAAATCAAGGTCAGACCATGACGTTGCACAACTTCCTACACCTTACGGTTTCTGAGATACAGCCCAGACAAACTTTTTCCCGCCCGCCCATCTGGACACCATGGGTGAAAACAATACCCCGACAGCCCTTAAGGGCTGTGGGGTACAAACTGACCCTTAGACAAAGGAGGATGATGAGGGTCACTATCATCTACACTATTGCTCCCTAAAGCTGAAAATTCCTAAAGGCTCAGGTGGAGGTAAAGCCATGAACTGTTGTGCCGACTTTTTGACTTGATCTCTACCAGAAAAAAACTGAAGGTAGAACAAAACATTCAATATCCTTGACCTCCAAATCCAACCATTTTTAATTGTCTCCAAAGTATTAGAATAAGCTGGTAAATCCTCTTTAGAATGAATTTTACCCTGTTCCAGATCCGGCTCTTCTGAAGTTTGAGAAAAAGATCTCTTCCTAGATGCTGAACCCAAATCACCAGATTAACCGGATATCTGAGCAGCAGAAGTTGATCAAACTCTTCCCTAGTGATGGTGGCCGACCTTCTATCCAAACGACCAGATGCCACAGAAGTGAGAGAAGAAGCCTTTTGAGATTTAGTCTTCTCCACAGGTTGCCTAGCAAAATGAAAACTATCCCTGCCGGAGTTGGTACGACTGCTGGCAGTTTCAGATTGTTTTTGCTCCAAATTCTGCAATCTTTTGACAAACTTTGAAATTCAGAAAAAAATCTGTCCAATTTATCCTCCAAAGACCTATTCTTCTGAGAAGAAGGCACTTGTGAAGAAACAGTAACAGAAGATTCATCTTCGTCCAACAAAGAATCATATCTTTGCCATTATCCCGAAACAAAGAAGAACTTTGATCTTTCTTGCTTTTATACCAGTTTCTATTCCTTATCTTCTTCTTTTGTTCATCAGAAAATGCTGAACAAATAGAACAATCTGAAGAATTGGCACACAGATCGTCACCCTTCAAATCATCTCTACATTTAGGTCAGTTATAACATAGCGAAATTGCAGATCTGAAATTTTGAACAAATTTGAACCTCTGGGGTGCTATGGACCCCACATATAATGCATCTGAAAATTTTTACTTTTCTGAATTCCTGCCGCCATCTTGAATTTTGCCGAAAAACAAAAAATGTTGATTATCTCGAAAAATCGTTACAGACTTTGGACCATTTGGGTGTTATAGACCGTGTATGTTAATTTTCAGAATCTTGGCCGCCATCTTGAATTTTGCGGGAAATTGAAAATATTGATTATTTTGAAAACTGTAAGAGATGGATCGATTTCAAGCAAATATTGGATCTTTTGGGTACTACAGACCCTGGATATAATGACTCTGAAAACTTTTTATTTTTCTGAATTCCAGCCACCATCTTGAATTTTGCCTGAAATCGAAAATGTTGATTATCTCAAAAAAATTAGATATAGAATGATTTTGAGGAAATTATAGACCCTTAGGGTGTTATAGACTCTGTAATGCCTCTGAAAAATTTGTAATTTTTTGGCTGCCATCTTGAATTTTGCCGGAAATTGGAAATATTGATTATCTCAAAAACTGTTAAGAGCAGTTTCGAGCAAATTTTAGATCCCTTTGGACCCTGTCTATAATGCTTCTGAAAAAAGGTTGTAATTTACTGAATTATGGACGCCACCTTGAATTTTGCTGGAAAATGATAATGTTGATTATCTCAGCTGTTATAGACAGAGTGATTTTGAACAAATTTTGGTCCTCACAGAAATTTTTAGTGAATCGATTCTGGCTGCCATATCATGAATTTTGGTGGAAATGTTTTGTCTATTTTATGAATGGCTGAATTCATATATGTTACATTATACACTGTCCCATCAGGGGATGCAATGTGTCGAATTGAGCAAATTCCCGTTGGTTCCAAAACTCAAATGTGAAAACAAACTATGGGAAATCATGTCCGGCGACTGTTTTGCAATTGCCAAATTTGATTTTTCACCCCTGTTTCAAGGTTCAGTTGGTTCATTGTATTGAAAAGGCCTTTTGTCTTCCTTAATATTGCTCCTTGTACTTTGAACCCTTTTTTGTTCTGATTACCCCAATTTCTGCTTAAATGTCGTGTGGCAGTAGTTTTTGTTCTTGAAAATATATATATATTTTTTGTAGTTTGTCATAAAGTAACCATAAGTGTTTCCTCCTCTTTTTCTAAAAAGCAGATTAAGGTACCAGAAATCATGTGTGGCCACCAATATGTCCAAAATACATTCTAGTTGAAGCGCTTTTATCACAATTTTAGTAAATTTTCTTGTTTCAGACTTGAAAGATGAACAGCACTAATAAACAATAACCCAGTTGAGATACTTACGCTCTTCCTACACTAAATGTCCATTTCATAAAATGAATATGAGGGTTGTCCTTTCCATCAAACACCACAATGCAAGTTCTAATGTTATAGCATTGTAAACTGGGTGAACATATGTATGAAGAAATATCCTCAATGATGCATAAAAAAACATGCTCTTGCATGTCTTTTACAATATGCTATTACTAAAGAAGTTCTAAAAAAAGTAAACACTCGTTTAATAATAGTGTTTGCTTTTATTCATACAAATCTATATTTTTATTGCGAAAAATACACTTACAATTTCCTGACCATTGCTATATGTTGGTGCCATCCAACTCACTGGCCAACGTTGAGAAACATTTTAAGGTACCTTAAGAGGCCAGTGAGTGAGTGTGAACTAGCATGTCCCCCTAGTGGTCATGTGACCATGCCAGTAAAGAATCTTCATTATTTTTGTTGGCCATCCTAGAGTGTGGATGTATATATTTTATTTCGGATTTTTATTTAAGTTTCTTGGACTTCTTGTGGGTTTTTGAGTTCTGTGGTAAGACATCTGTGTTGACAATGTCTTCTCAGGACAAAATTTAAAAAAGCACAGAGGAAAAGTGCTTTTGTGGCCATTTTATGGCGGATAGATGACCACTATTTGTAAGATGGTGGCATTGATGTTTCGTTGTTGGATGAAGACGATTCTTCATTTCACAATACAATTTATTCTTCAAAAGGCATGTGTTACATGAGAATGGGACAAGTTCTTTATTTTTATGCAATTATTTTTTTTTCACTAGATTGAAGTTTTACAACAATAAAACACTGAAACTGTCGGCAGTCTTACTAGCTCCGGCAGGGACAGTTTACAGGTTGCTAGGCAACCAAGGAAGTCGCCATGAAATACAATTATAATTCAATTGTTACTAAACCTGATCATACGTCGGGTTCTAATAGTCAGGCGTTTGGAGACAATTTTTCATTACGTACTTCTCAGTCGAACAGGACGACAAGAAGGAATTCCCCATGGAGGCAGACATCATAATTTTCTGTGGATGCTTCATCGTGGAGAAGTTCCGAGTACAGGTCTGTAGCTATCTACGCGATAAACTTATCCAGTGAAGTTCAGTCGAAACATTCCACGCAAAATACCTGCATGACGTCATCCGAAGACAATCTAGTTTCCATACCTCCTAAAAGGTCTGGAATCGGGTTGTCAGATGACCGGAGTTGTGTTTCATCTCATAAATTAGCTTTTGATTCTGTGGTTTTATGCAGGTTTTTCTGCTGGAAACTGGCACCGGTACATAAAAACTAGGACCCATTGTTAGAATTATGTTCAAGACTACAGGTTCTCTATGTTTCTTGCATCAGAGAGCATGTCAAATCTTGGAATATAATCATTTGGAGTTGTCTAGCAGGACCTCTGTCAGGAGGTCTTAGGGATTTAAGGATTAACAGGATCTCATATCCAGTAATGCCTTGGAGTCTGTGCAGAGTATTTGCATTTACAGTCCTCAATTATCCTAGATTTTTGATCAGTGCTTCAGGCTTGGTACTCAACAGGAGTTGTTCTTTGGATGTGCATTTTTCACTCTTAATAAGGTTTTTTCCTGGTGGACACATGGTTAGATGTCCAGGAAAGCTTCATTTTGTGATCTCGGGTGTACAGTGATTCTTATGCCTAGAAAGGAGCAAACTACACATGGCTAGAAATGGGATAAAGTGCCTCAGGGCGGATATTTTTGTCCCTATTATGACAATTAATCCTCTTATATTGTTACAAAAGTCACCTCCTCAGTAAGACTGTTACAAAAGTCACCTCCTCAGTAAGACTTATTTTTAGGAGGAATGTTTGTCCAGTATTGGCAGATATACTACTCCTTACATCTTAGGATAGTAAGAGGATAATTTTCAACCATACTTTGCTTTTTCCCAGAAGCAACACTAGCAGGAAGGAGTTCTTATTCATGTTCTTAAAGCAGTTGTGGACATGTGTTTTGAAGTTAAAAAAAATGGGAGAGACAACAGTTTTGATAAAGGCTGTTTATGAAATGATCGACGAAAGGGTGATAACACCAGTGAGATGGTGATATCGCTGCAATTTTACAGTTCATCGGTTGTGATAAGCTAGGAAGAGATGGCTACCTTTAATAGTTGAGGTCAGGTAAACAAACCTTTACATGTACCTTAATTTCACAAATATTGGGATGTATGCAATTTCTTACTAGTAAATGATTTGGTGTGTTTCTCGTTTCCTTACAGTTGCATTCTTTCGTAGCCGGATTCACGCGAATTTTTACCTTCACTTCAGTGTTGATGACAGATCTTACAGTTCACTGCCTGTTTACTATGTTAGTTCATGGTGAGACTGTTGGATCTATAAGAACGCGTCATGATTTATCAGTATGTGGACCATTTCATTGCCTTGCTCTTTGAAACGGTTCATTTTTGACTCTGCTATGGTATCAAAGGATAGTGAACCTGATGGCTGCAGTAGAAGGCATTGGGGGTCACCAGTTTATATACATTGTGGTTGGTTTATCTTGTCTAAAGTAATTTATTTTGGATGGCAGATTTGAGCTTAGGGTAGATCTTTTACTCAAAACAAAACACTTTCTTGAGTTAATGGTTTCTAAGGAAGCCATGTCTCTGGTTGGCGGCATGGCTTCATAGGAGAAGACAATGCCATTGGGTCATTTGTTCATCAGTGCTTAACAGTTCACTGCCTCATCTGGGAGGTGAGTTTTGGGACTGAATGCTTGTAGGATTGTGCTGTGTATGGTTACTGTGCAGGGTGGTGTACTGGGTCTTTATATTCCAGTACTGCCCTCCTTCCACGAAGGCTGCATTCAGCAATGGTCAGGAATTTGTAAGTGTATTTTTTGCAAATTTTTATTTTTATTAGATAAATACATACCATTTCCTGACCAGGATAGTCCCCCCTACCTCCCCGCAGATTCAGTACTAGGGGAGTATTTTCTGCAACAAAAATAATGAAGATTGTTTACTGGCGTGGTCACATGACCACTAGGGGGACATGCTAGTTCACATTCACTCACTGGCCTCTTAAGGTACCTTAAAACGTTTCTCAACATTGGCCAGTGAGTTGGATGGCACCAACATACAGCAATGGTCAGGAAATTGTAAGTATTTATCTAATAAAAATTAAAATTAAAACAAAATTTTTCAAATCGATATGAAACTTAATGGTACAAATACTATTAAATTACAGCTAATAATGGGGGGACCACGGTGGCAGAGTGGTAACACTCGCCTCCTACCTCTGAGGTCGGGGTTCGGTTCCCGGCAGGGCCTCAAGTGGGAAAGCTGGTAGTTGCTTGGTGTTGGTCAGCAGTTTACAGATCAGAACCTTGACCAACTGTATGTACTGGTTTCTGTAATGATGTCATTCCATTCCTATATTTTGTGTATGCCATTCTATGTGTGTAAAACTTACAGTTACTATGTATGTAACATAGAAATAAAGATGCTTTGAAACAGTTAACATCGGCTTTGGTAAAAGACCCACAAAAACATGCTTTGGTAAAAGACCCACAAAAACAGAATAAAACATGGTGTCAGAAGTGGGATCTTGTTTCAAAGGATCTTGGTTCTAGGGATACTGAGGCTATGGATATTACTGCTATGGATATGACTTATGGTAGTCTAGGTATGAAAATAATGTATAAGTGAAGCAGTACACAAGACATTGTTGGATAAAATCATTGGTGAATTTAAAAAAAAAGTCTTGACAAAGAGTTCAACAAAGTGCTAAAGGTAAACTGTAAAAATGGCTAGTAGTACCTTACCAAATCCACAAATGAACTGGGATAGTGGAAATATTGAAGAAAATTGGAAAAAGTTTCTACAGCATGCTAAGTTGATGTTCTCTGGCCCCCTAGCTAGTAAGCCTGAAGAACAGCATGTTAGCTACTTTCTCATCTGGATTGGTGAAAAAAGGAGGGACATCTACAACACATGGGAACTTACTGATGACCAGCGAAAGAAGCTTGATATCTTGTATGCAAAGTTCAAGGAATATATCACACCCAGATCAAACAAAGTATTTTCACGATTTACATTCAACCAACATGTCCAACAAGAGGGTGAAAGTTTTGAACAGTTTGTCACAGAACTCAAACTGCTTGTTAAAGATTGTGGATACACCGAACCTAATGAAATGGTACGTGACCGGATAGTCTTCGGGTGCCAATCAAAGGATCTGAGAGAAAAACTGATCGAAAAGGGGTCAACCCTCACCCTAGTCAATACATTGGAAATTGCACATGCACATTTATTGTCAAGGGAGCAAATGAAGTCTATGTCTGAAACAGATGTACATGCTATAAAACGAAGGATTCCACAAAGGCAACAGAGGAATCAAGAAAACTCAAAATCCAAGCAGTCAAATAGAGCCTCATGTATATGTCAAAGATGTGGCAGGAATCACAAGACCACAGACCAGTGCCCTGCAAGAGGGAAAGAGTGCTACAAATGCAAGAAGAAAAACCACTTCTCATCCATGTGTAGGTCAAAGCCAGTGCACTCAGTTGAAGACATGGGAAACAAAACCACTGCCGCGGTATTTATCTACCACCGAGCATTACAGGGGAAGAAATACCTTTTCCGAGATATTCACACTTTTTCATTTTCCGCAAAAATCCAAAATGGCCGCCAAAAGTGGCGAAAATCAAAATTTTTCCCCTTTGCACAGGACACTCTTGTACTACCCTGTGGGTCAAAAATTCGCTCGAAATCGCTCTATCTCTTACAGTTTTCAAGATATTCACACTTTTTCATTTTCCGCAAAAATTCCAAGATGGCCGCCAAAAGTGGTGAAAATCGAAATTTTTCCCCTTTGCACAGGACACTCTTGTACTACCCTGTGGGTCAAAAATTCGCTCGAAATCGCTCTAACTCACTTAGCTATGGAGATACACTTCCAAACTACTGACCATGTTGTAGCTGTGGAGAAAGTAGCTGAACAACATATTGGAACAAAATTGTGTAGCTGCAATACTTTTGAAGATATAAGCCATTTTCTCATTGACAGTTATAAGCCATATAATTATATTAGGTAAAAGTGCTATTACTCACTCAAAAGTAGGCCAAAGTTCACCAAACCTTTTTCCCCTTAGCATAGGATACTCTTGTACTACCCTGTGGGTCAAAAATTCGCTCGCAATTGCTCTATCTCTTTCGGTTTGCGACATATTTGTGATTTTTCACTAAAAGTAGCAAAAAAGTAGCCATTACTCACCTGTACATTGAGCAACAGTTGTGAAACTTTCATATTTTTAAATGTAAAATGCATTTTTATGAATAAAAATGTATATACTTACCATATGAAAACACTTGGGGTAAGCGTGGCTTGGCGTTCGGTGACCGCCACATACACCGTACATAGAATTTAAATATATGAGGAGAGACCTTCTTTAAACCTATATACTTGCTACCTTTGACCCCTGGTGACCTAATTCACTCTGCCATGAGCAGTAATACAGAAATAGTTCATTCTTTTTGTGCATAAACATAAATGCTGGAAAAAGGTCTTTAAAAGCGGGGCAGGCGGGAGGGTGATTTGCTGTTTTCATATGGTAAGTATATACATTTTTATTCATAAAAATGCATTTTACATTTAAAAATATAAAATTTTATTTCATAAAAATGTAAATATACTCTACCATATGAAAACACTTGGGTTGAATGCCCACTTGGAAGGATGGTGGGAAAAAGACAGACTGAGGAAAACCACCCTAAGGTTAAATTGCTACAAAAGGATAATTCCTCGTGCAATGCAATTGAACCCAAAACCTCTGTGCTGAAGCAATAACTCGAGTGAGTTAAGTGAGTAGCATTAACCACTGCACTAACTTCAACACTGCTGTCTACACCCTATTAGGTCAGCTCAAAGGAGAAGGCATAAGTATGCCCTGTGCTCAGAATGGGAACATGCCCAGAGGCACTAAGAAGCACGGTTCTGAAAATAGAGATGAAGAATAGATTCCCTAAAAGGGAAATGCCACCCCCTTTTTCTGAAACTAAAAGTTTCAGATGGACTTAAATTGAGGAATTTAAGTAGAAGAGAGAGAAATGGCTGAGTGGAAAAGGATGTCCACTCCACTTAAGAAATCATAGAGATTCTTAAGAACAACATCTCTGAAGGAAAATAAGTGAAGTGCAAGGATTCCAAGAGGAATCCCCCTTCTTGAGAGGTACATTCCTAAAGTAGAAGGATGTAAAAGTGGAATGGCTCTTCCACGTGCAACATCTCATGTTGACTAGGGTGGGATTCCACCCCTAAAGGACCAGGAAGCAGCCTGTGCCCTGACATCATGAGCCCTGACACCATGAAGAGATGCATTCTCTGTGGAACAGAGATTGAGGGAATAAAGGATAAAATGCTATCCAAAAAGATATTGTCTGAGCAGCAATATCACCCTCTTGGACTTCAGAAGAAAGACGAAGAAGAAATCCTTCTAAGAAAGTCAGAAAAGCTAGATAGATAGAATCTTAGGAATCTGACTGTAAAAAAGGAGAGGTCCTCTAAGTCATCCTGACCAAAGACAAAAAATCAAAGCAGGAAGAGCCTTCTGAAGATAACTGGCTTAAGCCAGGAAAGTAAGATCTGACTTAAGGATGACTTAGGCCATCCCTAGAGAGTGAGAGAAAACCTTTAAATAAAGGAATCAAAATCACTCCTTCTCCTTCCCAAAGAAAGGGAGTAAGAAAGACTGTCTAATATGTGAAAAACTTGGCTCAGCAAGTAAACAGGGTTCAAGAGGAGCCTTGGTAAGAGCCTGCAGAACCAAGGTTTAAGTACCAAAAGGTAGGTGACGACTACCCTTACTGTGGACTTAAAGAAGCTCTAAAAGAGACTTCCAAGCTCCCTATAAGAACCCAACTCCAAGTAGTACCTGGAGAGAGCTGACCTGTATCCCTATTGTCTGGAAAATAATTCCTTAAAAGGAACAAACAGCAATAAATGGGACAGTTGAAGCATGGCAGAATGGCCATGTTTCTCACAAGTTTTTGAAGCAGTTCCACATTGCTTCATAGACAGTTATGGAGGATAAAAATCCTCCAAGACCCCTCCTGTGAAAATTCTTCTTAAAGGAGACTTCAGCCAGAAAGCTTGAAGAAAGGAACTCCATAAAAATAAATAACAAAACTCTAGATGAGATTGTTACAGAAGAATAAGAGGAAGAGCCAATGGCTTTCTTAAAGGAGATCTTGAGGCCAAAAACTTGGCACTTGCCAAGGAAGGCTACAAGAAGATTGGTACAGCTCTGAAAGTTGATTAACTTCCTGGCCAAAGAGCTGAAGGAGGAAAGGAGTAAAACAAGTACTCCGGACCAAAGCACTCCAGGGCATCTGTTGCCAGAGCCTAAGGATCTAGCACAGGAGGCACATGCAAGAGCAGCTTGTGATTGAATCACATGACAAAAGAGATCTAAATAAGATGAGAAGTCTGAGACTACCATCTGAAGATCCAAGAATTGAGGGGCCACCTTATATGAAAGGTGAGAAAAGACCTCCAGAGATGGCTTCAAGCGGCTTCCAAGTGGAAGCCAAGAGAAATAAAGGAGCCCAGTTGGAAAGGTAAGAAACAGGTTAAGAACCTGACCCAGGAAGGAGACCTGTTAAAGAAACAGATCTAAATACTTCCTGCTAAGAACCACTCCAAGTTGACAGTCAACTCTAATAGAGTTGGTAAATGAGGCTCTGACAACTATTGGCTCTAATGAGCCAATTTGTAGTCACATGTGCACTGAGATGCCCAACCTCAAAGCCAACTTTCCTTACTTCCTTGACTAAGGAAGTAAATCCTGAAAGGCTAGTGGCTAGACCATAAGGCATTGCCACAAAGTGGTACACCTTGCCCAAAAGCAAAACTATGAGCAAGAGTGAACCAAAGGAGCCAAAGGAGAGAAGGGAGGCAAATTGAGGAAGAGAAGTGGTCCACTGGCCAATTGAGAAAATGATCAACTGATAAGTTGCATCCTGATAGTCTGGAAACCAGGAAAAGATATAACTCTAATGGTGGTTTCCAGTATATCTTTGTCAAGGATAATGCCCTGAAAAATCAGGAAAACAGGAGCTCATGATACTTGAACTGCTCATGTGAACAGACAGTGTGAGACTGAATGACAAAGAACAGCATTCTTCTGTGGAGAAGAGCTGAAAGAAACAGGAAACTGGCAAGTGGAGGGATCTGGAAGTAAGAGTGAAAATTTGATTGAAACAACACTCTTATCTCCTGAAGGACACCATAATAGAGGTTGAGGCTGAGCCTCTACCTCTGGAAGGCATTCCACCATCGGAATGTTGGAATCTGGAAAGGAACCACATTCTTAAAGCACTAAGTTATAGAGAAAACTCCCTGGATGGGAGGAACAAAGGTCTCAATTGGTGTGCCTCAAGAGGCTAATGCAGATAGCTTAAAAGAGGCACCTTGAGTAAGGGCCACATGAAAAGCTTCTGCTTATACTGTTATCTGTGAGAAGGAATGGTCTCCCAAGAGAGACACCACAAAAAAACAGCATAAGACCAAAATAGGACCAATTTACCTTACCAAGTGACTAAGCACAAGTGAGGGAAATGGATAAAGAAATCTCTCAAAACAAAGTGCAAAGATGGCTGAAAAAGGGCCATAGATCAACTAGCTAAAATGGAGCTAGAAGACCCATTGAACAGATGTCCAAAGAATGGTGGATGAAAAAGACCACTGAGAAAGTATTGCCTTGTCAATCAACTTGAATAAGTGATCAACAAAACAGGACTGAAGGAAAAAATCCCACAGAAATAAGGACCCTAAGGTCCATCTCAGATCTCCCCTAGGAACTCTACCTAGGGAAGAGAAGGTCTTAAGAACCCATCAGGCTAGATCCCAGGTCCGGAAACCTGAGCAAGTCAACCTAAAAAACCCTCTGAAGAGGATTTGTACCTGGCAAAACTAAGTTTTAGAAGGAAAATTGGGAAATTACCCAACCTACAAAACTTAGAATAAGAAGATCCCAAAATGAATGAGTGACAGAAAGTAAGTATCTCGCCTCATGAAGGAACTACTAAGCCTGGGAAAAGTGGTTGACTTAAAGAAAAATAAGACTGATCAAAAGGAAAGAGCAGTCAAATTATTCCCTAATTCTGTTAGACAGGAAGCTTGAAAATCTTCTGTGGAGAAGATTAAAGTATGAAGTCCTAAGCACACATATAGTCCAACAGACTGGCACCAAAAAGTTGGAATAGGGTTCCTGAAGTCTGCCTAAAGGTTAACTGTAGACAGAGGAACCCCCAACATACCCAAAAGGGAGATGTGCCCATTGATCGTCAGATCTAAAAAATGGTGAAAACACAATAGAAAGCTGTTGAGTAACAAAAGATTTCCACCAAACCCCAAACAAAATTTTCTAGATTTAGAAAATAAATGGAGTAGTGTTAAGGAAGTAGCAAAATCAGTTGGATTCAACTGATAAACTCTTCTAAGGGACCCTGAACATGAACGGTCTTGAGAAGGTCATCCCAGTACCAAAAAGCAGTCTGATTAGACTGAAGCCTAGGCACACAAGAGGCCAAAGGACTAAAAATGGACTGAGAAACCAAATGACCAATTAACATAAAATTGGAATGTAGGAAACCAGTAATAGTGAAATGGATCTCCAAAAGGTGGAAGACAAAGTCCTCCCCAGAAGCCGTAAACCCCCAACCTCCAAAATTGAAGGTGGAGAAAGGCTAAAAATGGAGACCCTAGGCTCAGAATTGAACCCCAAAACACTGAAACCAGGATCCGAATTCCAGAAATGTCAAATGAAAGGGCTTGTACAAGTAAAGAACCGTGAATGGTAGGTAGTAGATACCGTAATGTTACGCTATCAAAAATGCGTTAACAATTGAAATTATTACACATTATGCTCTGACATAATAATATTCAAAGAAATATGTAGAAGGAATGTATAAACAAACCTGGAAATGCTGTAATCAGTATGCAAATGAATATTTTCTGACAACCGATCGGTTGACCTCCATTTTGGATGTGACGTCATCGTCACGTGACCTGGTGAATGATTCGTAAAAAGCTCAAAAATACGGTCAAACTATGCGGTGAAACAAAGAATTTCGTAAAAAGAATGAAGGAAAACCATAAAAGGTGAATTATAATGCCTCTATAAGTGCATAAATGAATTAATTCACCGCGGAAATGAATATTTCCAAAGGAAATCCAACATTCTGACACCATGTGACCCGATGGACGATAATACCAGAATGGTATTTACGTGAAAACAAAGTACAGTCAAGGTGACAATACGGTCAAAATACGTGGAAAAACGAAGAATTTCGTTGGAAGAATGAAGGAAAACCGTAAATTAAAATTATAATGCCTGTAGAAGTGCATAAAAAGAATTAATTTACAAAGGAAATGAATATTACCAAAGGCAATCCGACATTCTAACACCACATGACCAGATGAGCGATAATACGAATTATGAAAAATACGTAAAAATATTGCACAAATATACAATAAATTTACCAGAAATCGAAGTAAAAGGTCAAAAAAATGGAAAAAGAGTGAATAAAACAGCTTAAGTGTACTTACAGAGCACCCAAAACGTGTAAATGCAGGTCTTAGTGAGATAGCAAAAACGCCTGTTGACACTACAACCGCCACAAAAAGAATGAACTATTTCTGTATTACTGTGCATGGCAGAGTGAATTAGGTCACCAGGGGTCAAAGGTAGCAAGTATATAGGTTTAAAGAGGGTCTCCCCTCATATATTTAAATTCTATGTACGGTGTATGTGGCAGTCACCGAACGCCAAGTCACGCTTACCCCAAGTGTTTTCATATCGTAGAGTATATTTACATTTTTATGAAATAAAATTAAATATGTTACAGTTCACAAAAAGTACATGAACAACATATTTCAGAGAAATTGTGTAGCTGCAATACTTTTGAAGATATAAGCCATTTACTCATTATGGTTATCATTAAAAATTGAAAAAGTAGCTATTACTCACTTAGCTATGGAGATACGCTTCCAAACTACTGACCATGTTGTAGCTGTGGAGAAAGTAGCTGAACAACATATTGGAACAAAATTGTGTAGCTGCAATACTTTTGAAGATATAAGCCATTTTCTCATTGACAGTTATAAGCCATTAGGTAAAAGTGCTATTACTCACTCAAAAGTAGGCCAAAGTTCACCAAACCTTTTTCCCCTTAGCATAGGATACTCTTGTACTAACCTGTGGGTCAAAAATTCACTCGAAATTGCTCTATCTCTTACGGTTTGCGAGATATTTGTGATTTTTCACATTTTCACTAAAAGTAGCAATAAAGTAGCCATTACTCACTTGTACATTGAGCAACAGTTGTGAAACTTAAATATGTTACAGTTCACAAAAAAGTACATGAACAACATATTTGAGAGAAATTGTGTAGCTGCAATACTTTTGAAGATATAAGCCATTTACTCATTATGGTTATCATTAAAAATTGAAAAAGTAGCTATTGCTCACTTAGCTATGGAGATACACTTCCAAACTACTGACCATGTTGTAGCTGTGGAGAAAGTAGCTGAACAACATATTGGAACAAAATTGTGTAGCTGCAATACTTTTGAAGATATAAGCCATTTTCTCATTGACAGTTATAAGCCATATAATTAAGTGTCCCTTGAAAAGGGGACACTTATTGGTTTCACCCCTGGTTTTCAGTCAGCCGCCGCCGCCGCTGCATTATCGTCTCCCTTGAATATCTCCCTTGTTATTAGGCCTATCCAAATGATATGTGGCAGTTGTCTTCTATAGGCGTGGGGAAATTTTTTGACAGGCATAAATTTGACCTTTGACCTTTATCAAGGTCACATTATCAAAAATTCAAAAAAAAAATTACTTCCTTTTCACTAGATTTCCTCAGAAAGTACCAGGTGTGGGTCAACCAAATTTGGTATGCACATTCCTGACAGAAGAATCTAGGCGCCATTCGATATTGGGATCAATCAGGGCATAATTGACCGATTGACAGGCGATTGATTATCAGTTCATAAAAAATTTGCTAAGATTAAGCCTTGAACTCGCTTATTATTGCTCCTACAGGTTTGGGATGGTATACCAACATATAGGAAATCATGTGCTGGGAATCATTTGGTGTGGTCAGATTTGACCTTGGGCCCCTCGTTCAAGGTCAAACGAGGCTAGCCAAACATAAAAGTGCTTATAACTTGCATATTATTGGTCCTAGAGGTTTGGGATGGTATACCAACATATAGGAAATCATGGGCTGGGAATCTTCTGGTGTGGTCGGATTTGACCTTGGGCCTCTCCTTCAAGGTCAAACGAGCATAGCCAAACTTAGAAGTGCTTATAACTCGCTTATTATTGGTCCTACAGGTTTGGGATGGTAAACCAACCTGTAGGAAATCATGGGCTGGGAATCTTTTGGTGTGGTGGAATTTGACCTTAGGCCTCTCCTTCAAGGTCAAACGAGCATAGCCAAACATAAAAGTGCTTATAACTCGCTTATTATTGGTCCTAGAGGTTTGGGATGGTAAACCAACATAAGGAAATCATGTGCTGGGAATCTTCTGGTGTGGTCGGATTTGACCTTGGGCCCCTCGTTCAAGGTCAAACGAGGATAGCCAAACTTAAAAGTGCTTATAACTCGCTTATTATTGCTCCTAGAGTTTTGGGATGGTATACCAACATGTAGGAAGTCATGTGCTGGGAATCTTCTGGTGTGGTCAGATTTGACCTTGGGCCCCTCATTCAAGGTCAAACGAGGATAGCCAAACTTAGAAGTGCTTATAACTCGCTTATTATTGCTCCTAGAGTTTTGGGATGGTATACCAACATGTAGGAAGTCATGTGCTGGGAATCTTCTGGTGTGGTCAGATTTGACCTTGGGCCCCTCGTTCAAGGTCAAACAAGCATAGCCAAACTTAGAAGTGCTTATAACTTACTTATTATTGATCCTAGAGGTTTGGGATGGTAAACGAATATGTAGGAAATCATGGACTGGGAATCTTCTGGTGTGGAGGGATTTGACTTTGGGCCTTTCCCTCAAGGTCAAACGAGGATAGCCAAACTTAGAAGTGCTTATAACTCGCTTATTATTGGTCCTAGAGGTTTGGGATGGTAAACCAACATGTAGGAAATCATGGACTGGGAATCTTCTGGTGTGGAGGGATTTGACCTTGGGCCTTTCCCTCAAGGTCAAACGGTGATAGCCAAACTTAGAAGTGCTTATAACTCGCTTATTATTGGTTGTAGAGGTTTTGGGTGTGAAACCAACCTATAGGAAATCTTTTGGCTTTCCTAAAATTAATACTGCTAATATCCTATATTACTTACCTACAGATAAGTTGTGTTATAAATTCAGGTGTAACAAGTCATATCTTCTGTGTAAATGACTAAAGACAAGGTACACATGTTATTCTACTAACTCATCTTACAATCACATGGAAGTTGTTTTTTATGTTTTTGAAATGTTTCACAGTTGGCCTTCATATCTCTCACAAGTGTATTTACTTTGCAACCTGGTTTTGTAAAAATATACAGGTTCATGCCACCTTAGTAGTAGATTCAACCCTTTTTTTAACATTCACTAAATGAGAATTGCCACTGGGAGAAAGACACTGTTGTAAACTTCAAGGATGAAAACACCATGTAGCCTTGTAAAGATGCACTGATTGTTTCCCCATTCAGCTCTTGAATATCAGACCAGTTTATATCATTGTCCGATGGTATATTGGTGATCGATGTGCCCAAGATGAATAAAAAATAATATTTCACAAGTCCATACAATAATATACATTGCATTGTATTCACTTTATTTCCTGTAATATGCCACAGTACATTATAAAAATAATATCCTGTGTTACTGACATTATATACAGATAATATAGGTTTCACATAATTTGTTAATTTATACACTGGACACATTTTTGGTTAATGAAAGCAATGACCTACAATATTATAATTGCTTCATTTTTAAAGCCAGCAATGTACACAAGTGGAATAGATTGAAATATACGAAGTCTGGGACAGGTAACATTTCATCCGACTTATAAAAACAACTTGTGCACTCTTATTAGCCTTGCCATAGGCATTTATATGTACAATATAGACACAACAGTTTGATTGCATTATAAGTATTTTTCATAATGTTCTCAAATATTTGCTGAAAAATGTGCTGGAAATTATGTTAAAAAAATCAAATCAAATATAATTTAAAATAAAAAAGAAAGTGCATTTGTTTGTCAATGTCTAGCAGTCTACTGATGAAGTCAGATTCTCCAATTTCCAGCACTTCAGTCATGCAGTGTACATACATGGGTTTTACCCATGATTGAGTTTATGAAATCTTATTATTGGTTATTAAGTGGTCCATCTGAGCAGCTCTGATGATCAGTAATGCACAAAAAAAATTATGGTTTCCTTGTTTCTATGTCAGCTGACATGATATCACTCTGCATTGTCTGGTATGCATCCACATCCTCATGAACAACTCCAAAACTACAAGGCCCAGAGACATGCTTTTACATTTAAAAGATACCTTGTCTATTGAGGATGATAAATTGTTCAAGGCATGCATATCGGTCTGTTCATCTGTTAGGAATCTTCTGATGTGGTTAGATTTGGCCTTGGGCCCTGTTTAGAATTATACAGTTGTAAGTCGAGACTTTGGGAAAGGCTAAGACAGTTATGAAGTGGAGTATGCAGTCCAAGTATATCAGTTTATGGGAAGGACCTCCTCTTGAACTGTGGGATCCTTTTATAAAGGTAAACAGCAGTAGTTAAATGTTGGGAACAAGACCAAAAATACATTTATATATGTGTGTCTGTGATTATACAATACAATAGAAACAGATATAACTTCTATGTAACTATCTCTTGCAATTCTTAAAAAAATATATAAACATGTTGTCAGGTGTGTGACTATTAGAGAGGAATACATCTCATAATAGGATACAAATAGTGATAACAGCATATAATGCACAGAACATTGAAAATATTCTGAATGGCTTTTGTTAATATCCCTTTTCCAGCTCCAATGAAGGTGAAAGGTGACTTATTTAGTAATTTGAAAATTTTAATTACTTAAATGTAGCTTTTATAAGCTACAAGCTTACCATGTGGGACTTAATGTTCTCGGGTTGCCACACCCGGGGCCAACGTCTTAGAAAAAAAGATCGTTCTTGTTAGCCACCGGATATACTGGTAGTTGTCGTCACGTGATATCTTCTGACCAATCGCCCTACTTTCTCGTTGAAATTTTTTTATTAAACCTACCCCTCAGCTGTAAACAGCGGGGAGGCAGGGTGGGACTCTCCTAAGTCCCACATGGTAAGCTTGTAGCTTATAAAAGCTACATTTAAGTAATTAAAATTTTCAATTTTATTACGCTACAATAGCTTACCATGTGGGACTTAATGCTGAATTCAACCGCCCGGTGGCGGGATTACAGCTGAGACTGGAAGATATGTCATTTTTTCTAAGATTTGAATTAATATATATACAGAATAGTGCCAGAAATACCAGTCTGAGTCCCTTTTACAGAGCCCCGGTCCTGAAGATCGGGCCTGTAACGAGCCAAAAAACCTAAGTAAAAAGGGACAGTGCTAAAACTGTCCAGATGTTTGGTAGTAGGACGGAAGTGCAGCGGTGCTCACTTCGAGGTCTAAGGGTCCCTAGTAGACCTTCACGTGTGACTGACCAACCCAGTGGTTGGGCATCTCATGAAATTTTTAACCTGAAATATGAGATTAACGACAACTGAATAAGTCCTTAATAGAAATTACCTGATAATTAAAAAATAAAATGACCTTACCCGTAACATCTTGAAGGTAAAGGAATACCTAGATCCTGGGAGAGACTCCTGAAGACTTGGTTGTAGCGGATGTGCTCCCCCCCCCTTTTTTTCTTTCCAAGGACAACTGGTCTGAGGGGAAGGATCTAGGACTTGTTGTGCCGCCACTACGGGTCCCAGATACATATTGTTGTCGGTGTCCGACCAAGTAAGGTCTTTTAGGTAAAAATTTGTGAATGTGTTGTGAGCTTTCCAGTGACAGGCTTGCATGATTTGGTCCACCGATACTCCACCGTAAAAGGCCTTAGAGGCCGCGAAGGCCCGGATGTCATGCACTTTGACTTGGACCAAGTCCAAGGCTTGTTGATCTGCTTGTTTGTAACAAAGTAGGATGGTTTGTTTCAACCATGAAGAGAGTGTAGCGGGTCTGATGTCTGAGGTATGTCCTTTCTTAAAGGAGATGAAAAGGAGAGAATGAGACCCTCTGAGGTCTTTAGTTCGGTCCAAATAAAACCTCAGGGCCCGCACGGGACACAGGGTCCTGTCTTCCTTAAACTGTTAAATGGTAGTCAAAGCAGGGATAGTCACTGGTGACACACTTTGAGAACCTTTTCTTGCTAGTTGGTTTTTGGCTATGAAATCAGAAGAAGGGAACAAGGCGACCTTTTCCCATTGGCCTAAATTAGATACTTTGTTCGCGACCCAGGCATGGATTTCGCTGCGGCGCTTGCCGGAGGCCAAGGCTAGCAAGAAAGCAGTTTTGAGAGTAAGATGTTTGAGGTCTGAGTCTTTCATGGGCTCAAATGGTGCTTTGGTGAGCTCGTTAAGGACAACAGAAAGGTTCCACTTGGGTAAATTTCTGGAACTTTTAGGACGATCCCTGTGAAAACTGGAGAGTAACCTATGAAGGTCTGCATTGTGTGCAATGTGTTGGGCCGTTGGGCCCAAAGTGTCAACGATTGCAGTCCTGTAACCATCAATGGTCGAGGGGCGCCTGTTTAAGTCTTGGTACAGGTACATGAAAAAATCTGAGATTTGTTTCACAGATGGAGTGGAGAAATCCACCGAATTTTCTCTGCACCATTTTTCAAATAGGGCCCACTTTGACCTGTAGATGGTCCTTGTTGATGACCGCTGAGGGGCAGCAATTCTCTCTGCCACCTCCACAGAGAAGCCTTGTTCTTGGAGTTGTCCGCTCCTAGACACCAGGCGTGGAGGTTCAGTTGTTGTGGATTGTTGTGGAACACATAGTTGTGGGACTGTTTGAGTAGGGTCGTTGACACTGGGAGTTGTAGTGGGATCTCTGTTGAGAGCTGCACTAGGTCCCAAAACCAGGGCATCCCTGGCCAGCCTGGGGCTATCACGATGATCAGGCAATGGCATTGCTTGATCTTTTGGATCACCTTGTGAAGGAGAGCCGTAGGAGGGTAGGCGTAGGCCGTGAGGTTGGTCCAGTTTATGTTCAGAGCATCTATGTTCCAGGCCCTTGGGTCTGGGATAGGAGAAACATATAGAGGGAGTTTGTGATTCAGGTGAGTGGCGAATAAGTCTACATGAGGGGTGAACCACTTCCGGCAGATTTGCTTGAAGACCTGAGGGTGCAGAGACCATTCTGTTGACTGCACTTGGTTGGACCTGGATAGGAGGTCGGCCATCACATTCAGACACCCTGGAATGTGCCTGGCTTTCAATGTTATATGGTAGTGATGGCACCAGGTCATGATTTTCCACAGGAGAGCGCACATCTCTGCTGAGTGAGTTCCCCCCTGCTTGTTGATGTAGGCTACCACTGTTGAGTTGTCCGTCGCAACTAACACTGTTTGATTCTGGCACTGGTCCTTGAAGTCTCGAAGGGCCAGGGAGACCGCCTTCAATTCTAGGACATTTATGTGTAGCCTTTTTTCCTGCTCTGACCACAGCCCTTTTGTAGAATTTTGATCTAAGTGAGCGCCCCAACCTTCGTTTGAGGCGTCGGTAAAGAGTTGGATACTGTGGTCCTTGGGATGAAGGTCTGCGCCTTTCATCACATTTGAGGGGTTTTGCCACCAATCTAGGTGGGCTACAATGGCTTCTGTCCAAGGAAGGAGGTTGTCCAGCGACTGAGGATATCTCCAGTGCTCCTTGAGATGAAACTGAAAGGGCCTCATGTGAAGGCGTCCCTCCGGGACCATTTTCTCCATTGAGGCTAGCAACCCAATTAGAGACATCAAACATCTTGCAGTCAAAACACGTTTTGACTTGAGTCGTAGGATCAAATCCTGAAGTTTGAGCCATCTCTCGTGAGTGGGTCTTACAAGGGCTGAATCTAGGTGGTATTCGTAGCCCACGAACGAAAACACCTGAGTAGGTTTCAGTTCTGATTTTTCTTGGTTGATTATCCAACCCAAGGATTGGGTTAGGTCTACCACTGCCTGTGTGTCCCTTTGAGATTCCTCCTGAGACTGGGACCTGATCAGCCAGTCGTCCAGGTATTGGTGAATTCTGAGTCCTCTTGAGAGGGCCATTAGTTTCACTTCCTTTACGATCATCGTAAAGACCTGGGGGGCTGTGGCCAGTCCGAAAGGTAGGGAGGTGAACTGGAACACCTGGGCCTTGTAGCAAAACCTTAGGTACTTCCTTGAGTTTGGATGGATGGGGATGTGAAGGTATGCGTCCGACAGGTCTATCGACGATACCCACTCCCCTGGGACCAGGGAAGTCCGGATGGACTCCGGGGTTTCCATTTTGAACTTTTCTACATGTAGAAAAGTGTTGAGCCTGCTTAAGTCTATGACTGGCCTCCACCTTTGGTGAGGCTTGGGTACTAGGAACAGGGGACTGTAAAACCCGAGAGATTTTACGTTTTCCACCCTTTCGATGGCGTTCTTTGACAAGAGAGACTGGATACAAGTGGCCAAGGCTTGGTCTTTTTGTTGGGCGTTGTACTCTGATAGAATCAGAGGAAATCTGATCAAGTTTGGCTTTGAACGGAATGGCAGAACGTAGCCATTGGTGATAATGTTTAACACGTTTTGAGAACATTTGTTTATTAGCCAGTCTCTCTTGAAAGAACGGAGGCGACTTCCTACTGGTGGACTGAGTGAGGCTTTGGAGGAGTCATTGAGAAGGGGGGTTTCCACGCCCCCTTCCCCTATTGTGGGGTCGAAAACGACCCCTGGAGCCTCTGAAGTTGGATTTTCCTCTTCCCGAGGGAAAGGATTGGTTACTGCTTTGAGAGGTATTGCCCCCATAGGGGCGTTTCCTGTAGGAGCCTCTTTTCTTGTGGGGGCCACGAAAGGGCTTATTCTGGTAGGGTGCGAAACCCTGAGAATCTTTTGAGGTGCCTTTTTTGAGAAGGAAGTCCTCACCTTCCTTTACAAGTTGAGACTCGAACAAGGAGGAGTCCCAGAAGGACGAGTTCCTGAGTTCTTGGCGTCTCGATTCCCATTGTGGGGATGTGATAGAGTCATTTCGGCTTCGCGCCTGAGCAAGCCGGTATTAGCCATGCAATATAATTCCCTCTGGAGAATATGGGCTAGTGATTTGCTGAGACAGGTAAGAGCTCTATGTTGAACAAGAACCGTCTTGTTCCAAAAATCCAAGTACTCAGCAACTTCCTCATATCCGCGCTTTGCTGCTTTCTCAGGATTGGCACCTTTCTGGATCTGAGATTTTATCTTCTTGACAGTTGACTTAATGCTATGTTGGCACTTTTCCAAGGACGCATTGCAAGAAGAAGAGGTTTTGGCAAAGGCAGCGGTGAAATTGAGGGTTGAAATATTTTGTCTAGCCTGATGTTCCAGCTCCTTAAGAACTGGCAGAGGGACTTTGGCTACTGGTGCCCCAGGAGGTCTAGGAGTAATACAGATCTTAGCAAAGTCCGTATTCAACTCCTGGATTTTGTCTTGAAAAGTGGGCTGTCCAACCTTGTACCACTTAGAAGTGGATGGAGGAGGCTTGACATATTTTCCCTCAGATAAACTGGCAGCTTTGAAATCATGTTGAAATTTATCAAAGGCGTCCTTAATAACTGAGCTAAGTGGTAGGATAGAGGAAGGACCTCTAGGTCTGAGCTCTTGATGGCCTTTTTCGTCATCCAGACCCAACACTGAAGTTGACGACCTAGGCATAGAGTCCCTGGGGTCAGGGAGAGAAAGAATGCGCCTGAAGGTGTCTACCTCTTCAGAGTATTGGGAGGGTATGTCAGACAGGGCTACTTCCCTATAATAAGGGGGGTCTGGATCATGTTGTGGGAGGTCTTGATCAGAAGCTGCGCCTGAGGGCTGAGCCCTAGAGGGCTTAGAAGACCTGTGTCTGGCAACAGGGGAGTGATCTTCCTCTGAAGATGACACATATCTGGACCTAGATTTATGCTTGCTCTTGTCAAAGTGTTTCTTAGGTCTAGGATGGATCCGAGGTTCGTCGGAATCCTCATCCAGTTGATCCGAGGCAGAGCTCGGTGCTACTGTTTGTCTGTGGCTTTGTTTTCTGTGTGAGTACGAGGAATCCTTCGGTATAGCCTCAGAAGGGGCAACGTACTGCTCCGAGGTAGATTGGTTAAGTACTAGTCGAGGAGGGAGTGCTGGACCAACGTCCACATCCAGTGCCTCGGACTGAGCATTAGTACTAGACCTGGGAGGGGGTAGGTCCAGATGAGCAGCAATATTGCTGGATGGACCAGCTTTTGAAGCATGAGGCGAGGGATCAACCTCGGCTGGCTTTTTAACTGCCAACTCCTCTCGGAGTGATTGAAATGCTTCTAACATGGATGCCTGGAAGGAACCCATTTGCTGCTGAATATGTATATTTAAGGAATCACCCAGGGATTTTTCTAAATTTCTTTGAATTTTGTTTTGCAAAACAGTACCTGGGGTTGGTGGGACAGCTTTAGCTGGGGTTTTCAGTGATAAAGAACTGAAGGCGAGAGGTTGAGGATGGGGGGGTGAGGTAAAGAGGTTATCGGCAGCACTCTCAAGGTCTGCATTAGAACCAGTAAAAGAGTCCCCATCGCCTTCACCCAAGAGATCTAGTTCATCTTTAGAACTAGTTTCCGCTTTTTCCTTTTTTAAATACCGCTTCCTGTTTTGAATTTTTTGCAATTGTTCATCAGTGAGAGACGTGCAAATATGGCAGGGTGCTTCAAAAGTGACACAGGGGTCATCTCCCTTGCCAGCCTCCCTACAGGTAGGGCAGTAATTATGATTATCAAAACTGAAGCAAAAATGGCGGCATTTCTGAGCTCTTGGTTTGTCTTTGTTTGCTTGATGGAGAGACATTTTAACGCAATAAAAAGACGTAGAATTGGGATTGCCTGAACCGAGAAAACTCAAAACACGCGGATTGTAAGGGAAATACTTAAGTTGTGAAATTAATAATTTTACAGGATAATCTATGAAATATATAAAAAGAAATATCCAAATATTAGCCTCCAACAATACGTAAAGACTGAGAAATAAATGAAAATGTCTGTATATTTACAAACTGCTACCAGTCAATCGTGGCCAACGATTGGTCAGAAGATATCACGTGACGACAACTACCAGTATATCCGGTGGCTAACAAGAACGATCTTTTTTTCTAAGACATTGGCCCCGGGTGTGGCAACCCGAGAACAGCATTAAGTCCCACATGGTAAGCTATTGTAGCGTAATAAAATGGACATTTTTCATAGCTGAATGGCAAAATAACGAAATTGCCACTGGACTAAGGGAGAAATAAAAGAATGTAAGGGTTGCAACTTTAAGATCTGTTATGGGTAGAGATTGTTTTAGATTCTTAAGAAATCATGAGATAACAGATGAAAACTGCAAAGATCCAGCAAATGTAGAAAGGCACTGGAAAGTTATTTCAAACCAACCCAAAATGAGATTTACGGATTGTATATGTTCTGTTCATGTGATGAAGGACCCAATGAAAATGTGGACCAGTGGGTCAACAGACCAAGAATACTTTCAAAGTCTTGCAACTTTGAAGCAATGACTGACAGTTTGTTAAGAGACCGTGTCGTTCTTGGGACGAAAGACAAGGCTACAAGAGCATGGATGTTTAGAGAGAAGGTAAAAAAGTCAATCTGAATGAAGCAGTTGAAATTCTGAGAGCTAGTGAAGTAGCTGCTTAACACATAGCATAAAGGAGTTTGACCAAGGGACATCTGAGGAAGTGGTACACTTCAACAATCAGGAGAAGGCTAACAGATGTCCAGCAAAAATTCTCTACTTATAACTGTGTACGCCTAATCAGGCCCCTCCTTCAAGGTCAAATGAGGGTAGGCAAACTTAAAAGTGCTTATAACTTGCTTATTATTGAAAAATGCTGTTTATCTTCAAAACCATGTTAGTTGTCCTTTTCTATTGGATACATCAAATGCGTCCTTAGTCTATTTTTTTAATGAATTTTAACATAATTTTTAAGACATTAAAATTCATGAAATCGTGCACTAAATCAATTATAACTAAAAAAGTATTGCATTTACAGTATTTTGTTAAAGTATGTTACTCAGCTACTTTATCCATAGCTACAACAAGGTAACTTGGAAACCTTTCCCAATAGCTAAGTGAGTAAAAGCTACTTCCTAACTTTTCAGTAGCTTCCATAGTTAGTAAAATTACTTGTAAATTGAAAACTATTGCATTTAGAGAATTTTTTATAAATATGTTATTAAACTACTTTGGGGTGAGCTATAATATAGTAAAATTGCAGACCTGTAGCTCGTTGCATTGCTGAGCAATATTTACTTTCAGGTTTTCACTGTTGCATAAATCACTTGTAACTTGAAAACTATTGCTGTTAGAGAATTGTGTTTAAATATGTTGTTCACCTACTTTTGGATGAGCTACAGCATAGTAATATTGCAGACCTGTAGCTCATTGCATAGCTGAGCAAAAAGCTACCTTCGGTTTCTCACTGTTGAGTAAATCGGTTGTATTTTGATAACTATTACATTTAGAGTTTTTTCTGTAAATTTGTTATTCATCTACTTTTGGATCAGCTATAACATTGTGAATTTTGCAGACTACTTTATCCATAGCTACAATATTGTGAGTAACTTGGAAACCTTTCCCAATAGCTAAGTTAGTAATAGCTACTTTGTGACCTTTCAGTAGCTTCCGTAATGAGTAAATCACGTGTAACTTGAAAACTATTTCATTTACAGCATTTTCTTTAAATATGTTGTTCACCTACTTTCTTTGTCACCTATAAGATAGTTTACTTTTCAGACCTGTAGCTCATTGCATAACTGAGGAATAGCTACTTCAAGTTTCCACTGTTGAGTAAATCGCTTGTACCTCAAAAATATTACATTAATTTTACAGTATCTTCTTTAAATGTGTTTTTCACCTACTTTTTTTCACTGTAACAGTTAACTTTGTACTTCTGATTACCATTTCCAGGGCACAACTTTTGTGTCCTTTTATGCTTTTACTTCTACTTTGCAGCTGAAAACACACTGTCACCTGATACAGAACCCGTTCACAGGCACTGATTGCTTTTTTCGTTTTAAGGTCACTCTTGTGACCCTAACATGGTCCTTTCAGGAGAATTTCTCTTCACCAATAACATTTACCTCTTCACATTGATCTTTTAGCATTTTATATAAAACTTACAAGCTGTAGGGACACTTTGTTTTTGTGTACAAAAACCTTTTGTCTAGTTATATTAGGTAAAAGTGTTATTACTCACTCAAAAGTAGGCCAAAGTTCACCAAACCTTTTTCCCCTTAGCATAGGATACTCTTGTACTACCCTGTGGGTCAAAAATTCGCTCGAAATTGCTCTATCTCTTACGGTTTGCGAGATATTTGTGATTTTTCACATTTTCACTAAAAGTAGCAATAAAGTAGCCATTACTCACTTGTACTCAACTGTTACAGTTCACAAAAAAGTACATGAACAACATATTTGAGAGAAATTGTGTAGCTGCAATACTTTTGACGATATAAGCCATTTACTCATTATGGTTATCATTAAAAATTGACAAAGTAGCTATTACTCACTTAGCTACGGAGATACACTTCCAAACTACTGACCATGTTGTAGCTGTGGAGAAAGTAGCTGAACTACATATTGGAACAAAATACTCTAAATGCAATAGTTTCAGAGTTATAAGACATATAATTATATTAGGTAAAAGTGCTATTACTCACTCAAAAGTAGACCAAAGATCACCAAACCCCAAAAAATATTGAAGAGCGTAAAAATTGTAATTTTTTTTCTTGTAATTTACCAAAAATGTGTAACTGTAGTAGTTTCAGAGAAAACTGCGTGACCCATGCACGCACGGACGCACACACATGGTGCAAATTATAATCTCCCTCCGGCAAGCCGGGCGGGAGATAATAATACACATGCTGATGAAGGTACAGAATATGAAGAAAATACAGAATTTTTTGTAGATATGGTCAAAAGAGGAGAAAACAGCCTGGACACTGCATTTATAAAGCTAAAACTAGCCAATAAAAGTGTCAGCTTCAATATTGGACACTGGAGCTGAAGTGAATGTGATGCCCATGAAAGTCTTCAAGACCTTTCAACAGGTTGAGTTAAAACCAACTGAAGTCAGACTCACTTCATATACTGGTCAACAACTAGATGTTGCTGGGCAAGCTGAGTTTGAGTGTTCACACAAAGGAAAGCAGAGCAAACTGAAATTTGTTGTGGTGAAGACAAATGCAGTTCCTCTCCTTGGATTTAGCTCATGTCAAGAATTAAACTTGATCAAGGTTATCTTGGCAGTTGACAATGTAAAGCCAGAAGAAGAATACCAAGATATATTCAAGGGTATTGGGCTATTCCCTGGAGAATATCACATCAAAATATATGAAACTGTCTCACTAGTGGTCAATCCACCTCACAGAATTCCGCAAGCCTTACACTCAAGAGTAAAAGATGAGCTGGACAGAATGGAAAAGTTGGAGATTGTTGCCAAAGTAGACGAACCAACAGACTGGGTCAACTCCATTGTGATTGTTGAGAAACCACAGTCAAAATCACTACGTATTTGTATTGACCCCAAATCTCTAAATTCAGCCATCAAACGTGAACACTACAGAACTACAACAATTGATGACCTCCTACACAAGCTCAAAGGTGCAAAGATATTCTCAAAAGTCGATGCAAGATCAGGTTACTGGAATGTAAAGTTAAGTAAGGAAAGCTCATACTTAACAACATTCAACACACCATTTGGCCGATATCGATTTCTCAGACTCCCCTTTGGACTAAAATCAGCTCAAGATGTTTTTCAGAAGAGGATCAATGAGACATTTCAAGATATACCAGGCATCAAAATAGTTCCAGATGACATCCTGATCTTCTCAACAACTATGGAAGAACACAATGCCATACTTAGAAAGCTATTTGACACAGCTCGTAAGTATGGAGTGAAATTCAATCTGGAAAAAAGCAGTTTTCGAATGGATGAAGTTCGCTTCTATGGACATCATATCTCCAGAGATGGTTTGAAAGCTGACCCATCCAAAATCACTGCAATTACAGATATGAAGCCACCTGAATCGAAGAGTGAACTTCAGACCCTCTTAGGAATGGTCAACTTCCTGTCAAGATATGCACCAAACTTAGCAGATGTTGCTGCGCCTCTTAGACAGCTTGTGAAGAAGAATGTTCAGTTTCAGTGGAACAAAACATATGACAAGGTCCACAGTGAGATCATACAATTACTGTGTAAAGCCCCAATGCTGACATATTTTGACAGCTCAAAAGATATAACAATCCAGTGTGATGCATCTCAGAATGGAGTAGGGGCATGTCTCATGCAAGATGAGAAACCAATTGCTTATGCATCAAAAGCACTCACTGACACACAACAGAGATGGGCACAAATAGAAAAGGAACTATTTTCAGTTGTATTTGGCTGTGAGAAGTTTCATGAATATATATATGGGCGCAATATACGAATTCAGAATGATAACAAGCCACTAGAACCCATCTTCAAAAAGGATCTGTGTAAAACTCCTCCAAGACTTCAGAGAATGTTGCTCAAGCTACAAAAGTATGACATCACAATGCAATTCACACCAGGAAAAGATGTACCGGTTGCAGATCTCCTGTCAGGAAAAAATAGCACAAAACTGGATAGCTGCAACCAGAAGTTTCCTGAAGAAATTGAATACCATGTTCACGCTATGTATAGCCATGTTCCAGTTGCAGATGTGAGATTACAAGAATTACATACTGCCTCAAAAGCTGATGCCCGATATCAATTGCTCCATAAGACAATTGAAGATGGATGGCCAAATGACCGCAAACGCTGCCCAAAAGGTATAGCTGAATACTGGTGCATCAAGGAGGATCTACACATTATAAACAGCTTAATCTTCAAAGGAAATAGGCTGGTTATACCTCCAAACATGAGGAAATACTTCCTGGAGAAACTCCACACAGCACACCTTGGTATTGAAAAAACCAAAAGCAGAGCCCCCCCCCCCCCCCCCCCCCCCCCCCAGGTAGCATACTGGCCAAGAATAGACAATGACATTGAAGTTATGATAAGTTCTGTTCTGTTTGCCAAAGACACAGATTTTCCAACCAAAAGGAACCACTGATGTCCCATAAAATACCTGAACTGCCTTGGGAATGTGTAGGAACTGATTTATTCATGTGGAATAACGAACAATCTTAATTGCAGTGGATTATTACTCCCGATTTTTTGAATTAAAAAAACTACACACCCTCACAAGTCAAACAGTTATAAACAAGCTCAAGAATATATTCGCAAGACATGGAATTCCACAAATTCTCATCTCCGATAACGGACCCCAGTTCTCGTCTGAGCTGTTTACCAACTTTGCTCAGACATATGCCTTCACTCACAAGCCCTCCAGCCCTTATCATCCCAAATCAAATGGATTGGCTGAAAAAGCTGTTGGGATTGCCAAACGTCTGCTTATTAAAACAAGGGAAAGTAAAGGTGATATTTCACTTAATCTGCTGGAATACCGGAACACACCAATTTGTGGTTCAGCTTCACCAGCCCAGCTTCTTATGGGTCGAAGTTTGCGCTCAATTCTGCCAGTGACCACCAAACATCTCGCTCAGAAGGCTCCAAATAATCAGGAGATCAGAAACAAAATTCTCAACAATCAAACAAACCAAGCTACATTCTACAACCGACAGGCCAAAGCTCTACCACCACTGACTACAGGCGACCATGTTCATGTCCAGAAAGAAGGAAAATGGAACCCTGCCATCATTACTCCTACACTGTGAAAACCAATGACGGTGAATACAGGAGAAATAGAGTACATTTAAACAAATCATTAGAGCAACCAGAGAAAGATTATCACAGTATTCCAGTTGCACATCAAACCCAGGAAACAACAGATACTTCACCTAGTTAAAAAGTAAACGGACAGACAAAAACACGAAGTGGACGGATAAGCAAGCCACCAGGGGCCTGTAAATCGAAGCATTCGTAAAATAGTCAACTAACCAATACTTGACGACAATATAATGACATACTAACTAAAGCATTCAGTGGGTAAATGGAAAGCACTCTTTATGTTTTCGTTACATTATGCTTTCGTTTGGTAACTATAGAGTTCATGTGTGGCTGAATTTGGTTACTTGTGTGTTTGTGTGTAACAGTGTCCTATGCCATAGTACCTTATTTGGTAGATACACAAGAGTGGGGTTTACATATTTTAATCAATCACATTGACATAGATCTAAAATACTATTTACATACCAGTGTAATGAGAGATTAAGGCCACCTTAATAAAAGGATGTAGTTAATCATTTTACTCAAAATTGAATACTGGAATATATTTGCTATAAGCTAACAGTATAAAAGATGACTAAACTTGTAAGACCTGCAGTTAAAATAAAAATAGTCAAAACCTACAAAAACAACTGGATAATCATTAAGAAAAAGTCCAAGTATAGATACCTGAGAAAAGTTGACATAATATTTTAAGAAAATGTGATATTTATTTAAAATTGATTGGGATCTCAAGAACAGAAGTATGTTAGTGGAGATCCTCTTCAGTTAATAAATGTTCATTGAAATGCATTACTCACAAGACGAAATTCAATCTAAATTACCGTTTTTGTTCACATTACCTTTATGAACAATATTCATTAATTTTGTCTTGTACAGTAATGTTAACTTCATATTTATTTGGAATTAAAGAACAGACATTTTAATGCAACTAACAGTTAACAAGAGGGTCTGAGTTATCGTTAAATTTGAGGGTATTTTACGAAAAAGTAACCAAGATTGAACTAACTAAGGCTTTGATTTACACAAGAGTTTGCTAACTTAGGGTTACCTTAGGGTTAACTAATTAGTTAGCATAACGAAGGCTTCGATTTACAGGCCCCAGATAGATGGTCCCCATGTTAACAATAGTGTTAATTGATCTAAGGTCACAAATGGACTTTAGAGGGCAGAATAATCCCTATTGTGACCAGAGGAATATGGGCAGTCTACCCCAATTCCAACATAGTTAATAAGATTCTTAAAAAAAAAATTTGTACAAGTTGCTATAACTTACAATGCATAGAATTTCTTCTAATAATTGATTTAAGAAAATTCTACAAAAAAAAGCAAGAAAGTCACTCCCTTATTTTCTGTATACCAGATTTGAAGTAAAAACATAGATTTCTACTTCAGTTTCATCATTCAGGATTTTCACAGAAAGCAGTTATAACAACCCACACATTTTTCTCAGAAATGAAGCATTAAAATAGTTGAAATGCAAAACTCTATAATTTTCCCTGATGACTGACTGAAGGAAACACCTTTGTTCTGATGCATTAAAACTGCTAACATATAAACTGTCAGAATATTTATAGCTCTCAGCTGATAAAACCTGTCAAATACACACAGCTGATAACACAGAACATGCTTGCCAGAGTGGCATTTAGAATTCTGACTAGCCAGGCTAAGACTCTCTTTGTGAAAATAATTTTAATTAGTTAATCCAGGTTTTGTTGATTTGTAAAAAAAAAGTTTTAAAATAATATAACTATTATTTTTCTATTAAAAAGAGGGCATGTAATGATGTCATTCCATTCCCATATTTTGTGTATACCATTCTATTTGTATAAAACTTACAGTTACTATGTATGTAACATAGAAATAAAGATGCTTTGAAACAGTTAATATCGGCTTTGGTAAAAGACCCACAAAAACATGCTTTAGTAAAAGACCCACAAAAACATGCTTTGGTAAAAGACCCACAAAAACAGAATAAAACAGTTTCCTCTGCCCTTTCAACTACCTGTCGTGATATGACCTGTACAGTGTTGAAAGCGACGAAAAACCCCAAATAAATAAATACAGCCAATAATGAAACAGAATCATAACTCATTACATTGAATTGGAGGTGGTGTTTCTAAATGCAAGTTATATGAATATCTGAAATGTGACACTAATGTTGAATATAATTGGTTTGCAGGGTTGAGAATTTTAAATATTACACCATTTTCTGTAAAACATTGAAATACTTTCATAAGCATGAAATTGATTTACATGACCTGTTGAAATGAGATCTTTTGCAGATTTTAATGGTACTGTAAAACCTCTAATGTCCAAAGACTTTGTATTACTTTCTTTCAGGTATTCATTGATGTGCAAAAAGAGTAGCATCTAAAACAGCATTATTTGCAATGTAAAATCGGAACAAGGACACATGACACAAGTAAAAATATTTTGATTAGAAAAGAAGGTCACATGAAAAACAAAAACCTGGTTATTTGATAAGCTTGGTGTTAGCCAAGTCATCCTTGGTGAAATCCATTTAAGTCCCGTACTTAGCTGGGCAAATGATCAGATTTAAATCCTTCAATTTGCACTTAACCGACATTTTGTGAAATTAAGGCCAGAATATCATTATATCCCCAGATGAAATGTGGGGATTTACTGGATTAAGCTCCATTGCTGATGTAAAAATTTCTGTGTGTATTCAAAAGAACGGTACTCAAAAACGGAACCATATTTTTTTCCATGCTTGGTACGCATGTTAAGGGTGGCCAAAGGAAGACTTATTTTAAGGTGACCTTAAAGTCTCAATAAGTAAGAACTTATGGCCACCTTAAGTCCAAAATCAGGACCTATGGTCACTAAAGCCCTCTAGGTCACAAACTGTTTATATACAGAACTTTGTCCTTCAGGAATCTTGCTCTTTGGATTAACATCTAGAAGATTTGTTTCAGGTCTCTAAGAAGGAATGACTTCATATGGTTCCAGTTTAGACTTATTCAAAGAATTTTGGGTACTAAAGCCTACCTGAGTAAGGTTAAAATAAGCCACTCTTTTCACTGCAGTTTCTGCAGTATGTGTGATGAGACTATTTGTCATATCTTTAGATCTTGTCCGAAGGCGTGCGAGTTTTGGTGCGCACAGCTCAAGAGGTTACACAAGGTTTTTGTAGACTATTAATTGCAAATTGCAGTAGTTTCGATTGGTCATTACTTGCTGTTTTCAGATGCATTTTGAATATTTTTACTCAATAACCTTTCAATTTCTCTGTCATTGTTCCGTCATTTAAAAAAACAATTGTTGAAGTTTCTATTATTGACATGCATACCTATGTGACCTTTATGACCTTATGGTAATAAATTTAAAAATTTTAATTACTTAAATGTAGCTTTTATAAGCTACAAGCTTACCATGTGGGACTGATTGCTGTTCTCGGATAGCCGCCAGGCCCGGCCAACGTCTACGAAAAACAGACATTTATAGTTGGCCGTAGCCTCAGGTTGTCGTCACGTGGTACACTCCATTTGTCTTCTCCTTTCTCGTTGGCTGCCGCCATATTGGTATCACTTGTGAAAAAGACTTTTTATTGGATGAGTGATTTTGAGATTCTCCAGTAATGACGTTTCCAGTACAGACTTACTATGACCTACTAAATCTTGGAAATACTTCAATTTTTAACCCCGGAAACTGATCCCGGGAATTGCAAGCTGTGACATTTGAAAATATTTACAGGAGATGTAACAAAAAAGCTACACAAAGTGTATAATGTGACAAATGTTATAAATATTATTCTTATTTCATCAAAATGTAATATACCCTACCATGTGTTACTTTCTATTATTCTCTTTGTGTCACTTAGTTTGTGATTCATTAAAATTGTTGAGTAACTGGTGCTGTGATGTACAGCTGATGTATAATATATATGTTATGACTTTTGCTTGTTACCACAGACACTTGTATAACTTTTATTACACACAATTGGTGCATAAAAGTTAATTGTTTCAAGTTTTTATAGATTATTAAATTCCTAAAACGTAAGTATTCTTCACGACAATGTATACAAAACGAAAAGTACCAGATAAAAAAAAAAGATTTAATGAATTTTAATTCATTTATCAGACAACTGATATGCCTATTAATTACACATTTAATAAGTAAATTAAGTTTTTATAAGTTAATACCCTATCCAATGGACAATTGCTTTACCGGTCGGCGCGACCGGTCCCGCCAAACATCAGAAAAAGACGTCCTGTAAAACTACCAGCAGGACCGGTCACAGAGTGTGCATTTGCAAGGTATATCATTTCCTGTCTGGTCATAATGACGTCAAAGCATCTTTTTCGTGTCTAATCCTATTAAGACCCCTAGTAAGGTGATAATGGGGCTGGATGGGTGGGCCTTGCCTGTCCATTGGATAAGGTATTAATTTATAAAAATTTAATTTACTTATTAAATTTGCAATTTTATTGCGTTAATACATCCTATCCAATGGACAATAACTACTGCTTGGAAGGCAGGTAAGCTGCTAGGGACATACATGAACTCATAAAAGAACAAAACTGATAAGGCCCATTTTGACCTAGGGTCAGATAACCCGAAAGGTCAAGGTCGGCTAAGACTAACCGGTTAGCCAGAAGTCCAAGGTTGCCCCCCCCCCCCTTTTTTCTTAGATCTGCTCTGAGAATAGGAAGAGAGGGTTGAGTTCAGTCCCATAAGAAATAAACTTCCCAAAGGAAGCAAGTCACAGTTTTTTTGTTTTTTTTATATACAATTGTACAAGTTATGTACATATTTACATTTGTACATATCTCCTCATTTTTGGGCGTGGTGGTGGTGGACATGTTGGGCAGCCACCACTGGCCCTAAATGAAAAAGATCTGTGTCAGCCCATGCCACATCCTTCAAATAAAATTGTGTGAAGGTGTTGTGGGATTTCCAGTGACAGGCTGACAGAATCTGCTCTAACAAGACCCCCAACTGGAAGGCCTTAGAAGCAGCAAAGGCCCTGACATCATGGGCTTTGACCTGATGCAGTGTGAGGGCCTCCTGGTCAGAGAGCTCATAACAAAGGATCACAGTTTGTTTGATCCATGAGGAGATGGTGGCAGGTGAGATGTCTTTATCAAAACCTTTTTTGAAGGAGACAAAGACCAACTCCTTGTTCTGCCTAATATCTGAGGTCCTCTCCAAGTAATAGCGAAGGGCCCTGACTGGACACAGGGACCTGTCACCTTTGAGTGACTTGTCCAGAGTGCCCCACCCTTCTTTTGATGTGTCTGTAAAGATTTGCAGAGCATGTTTTAGGGGGTGTAATGGTTGACCTGGAAGAACATTGCTTTCCTCCAGCCACCATTTTAAGTGAGGGTGGAGCGACCTGGGAATGGGTATCACCTTTTCCAGTGACTCTGGTACCCTCCAGTTGTTTTTCAAGTGCCACTGTATGGGCCTCATATGAAGTCGCCCCAGGTGGACTGTTTTTCTGTGGCTGTTAGCAGGCCTATAAGGGACATGAACTGCCGGACCGGGCACACCAACCCGGACAGGATTGACAATATTTTGTCTGTTAAGGTCTGCCAACGCTCTGGTGTGGGTCTGACCTTGCCCTCCCTGAGGTCGAACTGGTCATCAGAAAATATACCGGAGTCCGTTACCACTTCTATGCGGACGACACTCAGCTGTTCATTCACTTATCCCCTGATGATAGTCTCAAGTCTTTTGACCGTCTTAAATCGTGTTTGAATGATATTCAGGTCTGGATGTCTGAAAACAAACTCAAGCTAAATCCTGATAAAACAGAATTCATAGTCTTCGGTGCCAAAGACAGACACAAATGGCTCAGTGACTCATTTCCTGTCAATATCCTGGGTAACTGCCTCTCTCCCGCAGATGTTGTACGCAATCTGGGTGTTCTGTTTGATGCAAAGTTCTGTTTCACCAATCATGTAAATTCTGTTATCAAATCCTGTTTTATTAGCCTCAGGGACCTTCATCGCATCAGAAGGTTTCTTTCTGTGGATACATCAGTGGTGATTGCAAATGCTCTGGTCAGTAGTCCTTTGGATTATTGCAATTCTCTTTTTCGCAGTTTGTCATCCCGAAATGTAACCATAGAGTCCTGTACTTTTGTCAAACATCTTGACAGACCAGCAGCCTGGTTACACATCACGGACTGTTCCCAGAACGCCCTCTCCCACCTTCTTAAGGTGTCCTGGCTGAAAGTACGGGAAGCAGGGGCAGACGGCAAACTACGTCTGGCCACTCTGGTAAAGGTACTGTTGAGTTTGACCAGTTCCGGAGACCAGTCACAGACAGCTGAAGAAGCAGATTCCTTCTTATCTGTATGCATTGCATACCACTTGGATGACCTGGGTGTCTTCACAAACTGGTCTCGCAGCAAACCACCAGTGTCAGAGTTCCTGGGATGGTATCCTTCAGCAACTGTAACATTTAGCCTCTCAAATTTCCTACACAACCATTCATCTACTGGTAACCGGACAGACACTTTACCGGTTGGTTTAGTTCTGGAACCGGCAAAAGGCTTATCATCTAGAGAGGCAAGGGGATGGTCATAATCAGGGATCTGATGCCAGCCCATGAAAGACCTGACCCCTCTGATAGTTTCCCTGTAGTTTGCATCTTCAGAGAGGTCCTGGTCAGCTGAATCTTCAGGCAGTTCACCCTGGACATGAATACTAGCTGGTGAAACCGGTTCCCCTGCCACTTCTGCCTCACTGTCAGATTCTCCAGTAAACTCATCAGGTCGTACACTGGGAAGTGACTGGTTCAACTGTGTAGACTCATTTCTGGTGGGCAGAACTTCAGGACCAGTGCACCAGGAGCCTGTGTAGGCTGGGTGGCTGTCCCTGCACTGGGAGCCTGTAAAGGCTGGGTGACTAACTCAGCACCGGGAGCCTGTAAAGGCTGGGTGGCCACAACAGAGGTACCAGGACCCTGAACAGGGTGGGTAGCACTCCATTCTCATCTCTCACAGCACTCGTACCGGGAACCCCCAGCGGAGGTTGGGTAGCTTTCAACTGTGAAGAAACACTGGTAGTCTGAGCAAGACCGGAGCCAGTATTCTCAGCAAACATAACACTAGTAGAAGCACCCGGATCAAAGAAAGGGTGTTCTCTGGGCACCACAGAAGCAGAATTAACAGGTCTCACCGGAACAGCAAAGGACTGGCTGAGAAGCATAGCTTCTAGATGGGAAAACCGCTCACTCCACTTGTCATCAAGGGACTTGAGATCATCTGAAGTGGGTTTACTGCTGTGCCTTCGTTTGCTAGACTTTGGAGAGCCATCAGAACGCTTCTTCTGCTTGCGGGTAGATTCACCTGAAGACGGCTTGTCAGCACTAACCCGTCCCAAAAGAGTGACCTCTGATGGGTCCACGAGAGTGGGGGTCGCGTCACTGTTAGCTTCAGATTTCTTCTGCTCTACACGTTTTCTCTTTTTTTTTTATATATCTTTTTATTTCTGCATATTACGTGTTACATAATTCTTTTACATAAAAGCAAAAATTCTCCTACAAACATAATTAGGAAACAAAATGAAGAAAAAAAAATAGATAAATAAACATCAAGACCTGACCATTGGGGTCTGTGGCTATTATAATGATTAACTGATATATCAATTACTTGTCATTTCTTCCAGGACTGTACCCCATTTATCCCAAATTCTATTGAAATCATTTTGTTTACCTGACAGAACAGCAAGGTATTTTTCATCAGTATATGTTTGGTAATATCTATATTTCAATACATTTAAGTTAAGAATGCCATTTGTAGAGTTTGTGTCTAAAATATATTTTTTTGTTACAAGTAGTATAAAATTTAAAGGGATTTTGTTTTGGTCCCTATTCTGCTAGCCAAACAGTATATCAAAAGCTGAAAATTTAATCTGAAAACCAATGATTTGATGTATCAATTCTTCTATTTCCTTCCAAAATTCTACAATTCTGTTGCACGCAACAAACATATGCAAAATAGTTTCACTTTCTTGACAATAACTACATTCTGCAGTGTTCACAATATTAATTTTCTTTAAATATTCCTTTGTAGGGAATATTCTATAAATGAGTTTTAACTGAAACCACTGCAAGCTGTTGTTATCTAAACTGTTAAAACATACATTAAATATTGACATCCACATTTTGTCATCAATACTCATATCCAGCTCATATTGCCATTTTTGTGTCATATTATGATTATTTTTTCCTTTTTGCAAAAGTAATTTATAAAAAGCTCCTACTCCCTTATTATTTTTCCAAACAGGTAATATATAAAAAGGAATAAAGGGCCTCTGCACATTAGAATCAGCTATTGGCATATGTTTTTTAAGAAATTTCTTAACATTTTGCTGGACCCTCAAATAGTGCAAAGGGTTAATAGAGTTTATAAAATATTCTTGTTTGACTTCATCTAAAGTTTTAATTGAACCATCTGAGTTAAGAACATCAGATACTGTGGTAATGCCCTTTTCAAACCAATTTGGGATGAACATTTCATGGCATGACATGTTTGTATTGTACCATAGTGGACTTGTTACTACAGCTATGTTTGTATTTGGTTGGTATTCAAAGGTAAAAAGGTGCCAAGCATTGAATACGTCTATCCAGAATTTATTTTTAGTCCTGTTCTTTAGCAGCAGATAATATCCGGGCCCACAATGTATTAGTTTATTAAGTGTTACATTAAGTGACTGTTCAAAGAGTGTTATCCAAGATGACTGTGTTGTGGTTAGCAAAAGTCTTCTAATCCATGATACTTTCAAAGATGTTATAAAGTACTTTAAATTTAACATTTTAATACCCCTATTTTTGTGTCAAGTACAATTGTTTGTCTATTTATTTTGTCAGGCTTTGATGACCATATAAATTTAAAAAATATATCATTAATTTCCTTCATATATCCTTCATGTGGGTCCGGCAGAACCAAGAAAAGATGATTTAATTCGGACAGCAGAAATGTTTTAATGATTGCTATTTTTCCCAAAGGTGTCAGATACCTTTTATTCCATCTGCTGATTATTTCTTTAATTTCAGCTATCTTTTCAGAATAATTAAGTTTTAGACAACTATCTAAGTCTAATGAAATATGGATCCCCAGTAACTTAAAACTAGATACAGTACTAAATGTACAGTCCTTAATAATGATTTTATCTTTACTGGCCTTTTTTTTACCTATCCAGGCTATCTGTGTTTTATCTTTATTAACCTTTAATCCTGAAAAAGTACCAAATATTTCTAAGGTATTAAGTGCTGCCTGTAATGATTCTATGGTACCATCAAGTATCAGTGTTGTATCATCAGCGAACTGTATTAACTTAAACTCTGCATTGCCAATTTTGACTCCTTTTACAAATTTATTATTTTTAATGAGGATTGTTAGAATTTGTCCAACAATAATAAATAAATAGGGGGCAATGGGGTCTCCTTGTCTGCATCCATTTGTATGTTTATAAAGTCAGATAATACACCACACTGGATAATAGTCGCCGTAATATTATGATTAAATAGTTTAATCCATTTTATAAATTTTTCAGAAAAACCCAAATGAGCCAGCATTTGGTAAATGAAAGACCATGAGACAGAATGAAACGCCTTTTCAAAATCAATTAAAACTAGCATTCCAGGTATATGACGGTCGTCTGTAATTTTCATTATATCTAATGTCAATCGAGTGCATTCACCAATATACCTTCCCGGGACGAAGCCACACCGAGTTTTATCAATAATTTGATCCAAACAAGGCTTCATTCTGTTTGCAATCGCTGCAGATGCCAACTTATACAAAACTGACAGCATCGACAAAGGGCGCCAGTTCTTAATTCTATCCCTTGGCTTTCCTTTTTTAGGGATACATGTTACGATACACTGTCTTAGTGTTAAGGGCAGGCACCCCTTGTCAAAGCTGAAGTTGATTTCATCAGTAATGCAGAACTTTAAATTTTTCCAAAAGAATTTAAAAAACTCAAAAGGAAATCCGTCCAAACCTGGGGTTTTATTATTTTTAGTATTTTTAAGTGTAATACCTATTTCCTTTATTGTAAGGTAACCTTCAATTGATTTAGCCTGTTCTATATTCACAGCTTTTATCTGATAATTCTTTAGCTGTTCATTCCAGTTGAATAATTCTACATTTTTGGAGGACTCGTAAAGTTTTGCATAATAATTTTTTATTTCGTTCAGTATTTTCTTCTGGGCCCTAATATAATTTTCACCTGGTTTATATAAGCACTTTATAGTTTTATCAACATAGTTATTGTGTTCTAGTGCACAAAAATATCTTGAAGGTTTCTAACCTTCAGCCAACCACTGCATTCTGGACCTTATCATTTGTCCCTTCAGTTCTTTTTTTCTAAACTCAACAAGTTCTTGTTTTTTTTAACTCTAATGTATCTGGGTCAAGGGTGTTTTCACCAGCCTCTAATTTTTCTATTTCTGAGATTAGGGTTTTCTCAAGTTTTGACTGTAGTTTCTTTTTTAATGCACCATATTTAATTGTCTCACCCACCGAATTCTTAACAACAGGACCTCTAAAAATATGTCTGGTTCAATGGTTAAACATAGATCTTGGAGACAACAGTTTTCCAAAAAAACATAGCTGTATATAGGAGCTGCATATTTCAGATATTCTTCTCGTATACAATTACTAATTTAGGATATATATTCTTTGTCCTTTAGTAAGCTTGTGTTGACTTTCCATGTTCCTCTTCCCCTTGTAAAGTGACTAATTAAGAAGGTTAATTCTACCATTGAGTGGTCACTCCTATAGCCTGGCCTTATATTTACACTTGTGGTTAAGTCTGTAAAACATGAAGATGTTATAATATAATCAAGTCGAGCTTGCTTTAAATGTTTTTTTTACGCCATGTATATCTCTTGCTTTCAGGGTTATAATTTCTGAACATGTCAATGAGATTGTTCTCTGAAATAAAATTATTTACATATCTTCTGGCTTGAGGGTTGTTAATAGTTACATAATTGAAACTGTCTAATGATGGATTAAGTGTCATGTTGAAGTCCCCACACCAGATTAAGTAATCATATTCACTACTCTGAAATTGTTCTGTAAGTGTAGAATAAAAGGTGGGGGTCATCATTATATGGTCCATATATATTAACAATTTTCAATTTCATATCACTAATTTCAATATCAATTATCATTACATTTCCCTCATTGTCAGTATACTTATTCAAAATTTTGTACTCAAATTTGTTGGTAAAGAATATAGCAACCCCTCTGGTATTACTATGAATGCCATGTAAAAGAAAGTCACTGTCCCACATCATTTTAACTTCAGACACATCTTGCTCTGTTAAGTGTGTATCCTGCAGGCAGATAATATATGCTTGCATATTTTTGAAATAATTGAGAACATCATATCTTTTTGATTTATCCTTAAGTCCTCTACAGTTCGCCGATAATACTTTCACCTTATCTAATTTTTCAGCCATTGTCGTTATTTAACAGTGATATTTCATCATTTATTTGGTAGACTGATACCAAAGGAATCAACAGAGACATCACAGTTTTGTTGGGACAAAATATATCTAATTCCCAACTTAAATTCGACATTTTTTCAGCTATTAATATATCAGACTTTAAGGTAGTGATACAAGAGTTCCACATAGCCACAGTCAGAGTTTTACGAATTAATAAATATTTGTGGACTCTATCATGAAAACAGACAATACACAACATAATATGCAGTGAAACAACAACAAATAGCAGAAAAAAAACCGTATATATATATATATGTTGTATTGAATGTAGAGAACCATTGAATGTATACATTCAATGGGCTAGTCATTGAATGTGTAGATTCAATGGCTTGGCCATTGAATGTACACATTCAATAGCAAACAGCCATTGAATGTACACATTCAATGGTTTAACTGTGGAATGTGTACATTCAACAGTCAAAGTCATTGAATGTGTATATGAACTTAACAAATGAAATAAGCAATTGATCCTGCATAAATTTAACTTATTTTTGTCATTTTCTTAATATCACATCTGCTGTTATCAATGTAAAAATAAACTTTTGCACTAATTTTATTATCTGTAGGCAGTCACAGTTATGTCTTATAACAAACACAGTTTCCCCCCAAAAAATGTTTATCTTAATCTGTTTTCTAATTATATTGTCCCAATGAACCTCTCTAACATTATAGGGGTGCTATTGTGAGGCTAATTACAATTAAATCCCTAATTCCACACATAATTAGATGAATAATTGATGTCACATTTTAAAATCATTCAGTTAAAGACTATAAAATTACTACTCAGGCTTGAACTGTTTCTCTTTCATTCTCTGATTGAGAGGCAAAATGTTGTAATGCTTCTGGATTAAAGTATAACTTATTATACAGCTTTCATATGGTTTTGATCAGAAAGGACTGATGTGTAGAAATTAATAAATGTTCTATGCAGTAGCAGAATGATGCCACAAAAGCTTATTGTGTAATAGTAAGTGATTTACAAAATATAAAGGCAGTAAAGAAAATGATGTGATGAAATGTATGAAACCTATGTCATAACATATATGTTTATTAATCTAAATGTTGTAGATTGATCTTCTTTATGTTAATTCATAAAATGTACCATCTTTATTACAGTATATTGCCTATAATTATGGTAGAAAATATTCAATCTAGGTTATAAATTAAATCTTTGCAATCTATATCAACATTTCATATTTAATTATTTATACATTCCATGACTTGGGTCATTGAATGTAGACATTCAATAATTTTAGCTATTGAATGTACACATTCCACAGCTCAACCATTGAATGTACACATTCTTCGTGATTTGCGACGAATTCGCAAATTCCTTGGAGTCGAGACAGCAATACTTCTGGCAAATGCTATGGTCAGTAGTCGTCTAGACTACTGTAACTCTCTACTCTATGGGGTAAGCAAGTCCAACATAGCCAAGCTACAGAGAGTCCAGAATGCTCTTTGCCGCATCATCTTCAGACTTGACAAAATGAGTCATGTTACACCCTTTTTGAAAAAACTCCACTGGCTCCCAATTCAACATCGCATCCTCTTTAAGTATAATCTTTTGGTATTCAAGGCTATTAATCTCTCACAGCCTCCCTATCTTTCAGCTTTAATAAGATCTAGCAGTCTCACTCGCGGCAACAGGCTATCTATCTCCTCAACCCGCCCTAAGAAGCACATAGGCAGGCGTGGTTTTGCGGTGGCCGCACCAGTTGAATGGAACAAGCTGCCACAGACTGTCAGATCTCAGCAAACAATCGATGGTTTCAGAAGCCAGCTAAAGACCTACTTGTTTAGGCTGGCATACCCACCACCTTAGTTATACCCTGGCGGGCGCTTTTCAGATGTCGACCCATGCCTGTCCCTGGACTCTCCCTTCTTGGACTCGAGCGCATTAGAGGATTTTTATCAATTTTGCGCTATATAAATCCTACTATTATTATTATTATTATTCAATGATTTGCCCATTGAATGTACACATTCAATAGCTTGACCCATTGAATGTATACATTCAATGGTTATCCACATTCAATACTATATATATATATATATATATATATATATATACACACACACAAAATGAAGATAACTGACCTTACTGAGATAATTGCTTCATACAGTTATCTGTTTGCTAAATAACAACGTATCCTTTTTGTGCGTGAATGAAATTCAGTAGCCATAGTTAATACATGCATTTTGAAATTATTGCAAGTGATAGTTTGTTTTTAATTATTTGATTAACTAACCTTTACAATAATAACAATGATGTTATGTGCAAAAAAAAAAAAAAAATTTAAAGAAATTGTGTACTCACACATAGGTTATTACAGTTAAGTAACTATTTAACTTTGTCATGGTTTTCAGCTGACAATGCCCACATTATAAACACTACATAAGAAAGTTGTATTTTTAATGTAAAGAGATACAGGCAGTATAATTGGATGAGTTCACCAGTCAGTGTAATCTTTAACTTGTTTTGATTTAGTGGGTCCACAATCAGAATAGTGCAAAACTATCCAGATATTTATTAGTCAGATATCTGATATTATCAAAGAAGTACCTGCAGTAATGGAGGACATTATATATGTCTTGTATGAAGACATCATACTGGGTCTCTTAATTCCAACTAGGAAAGGCTTCATAACCAATTAAGTATAAACTGGTTACAAACCCACTAATTTGAAATTACAAAATAACACTTTTTATACATATAGTTCAAAATATATTTCTTTTCTGTGTGGCCTCAAATGTGCAATAGGTTTGAAAGTATAGGTGATGTAATCACTAATAGATTCAACAATAACACAATAGCAAGTTTTCCCCAGTCCACATTGACAAGCTTTTTGTGACTTTTCTGAGTGCACATTTGGACATGGCCTATAAACAAGGGTTTATACCATAATCATATTAACTTTCTGCCAGCTAGGTCTAACAGAGGGACCATCTCAAACTACTAGGCAACTCTCGTTGGATTTATGTGTCGTATATACAGTGGTTTATCCCCAGATAACTCTGTAGGAGTATTTTAGGGAAAAAATCCTATTTGATCAAAATTAACACCTTCTTAACATGTTCTTTTCTTGCCTTGTAAGTCGGGGTGGCCAGTTGAATAACCTGAGAAGGCGTAAACGCCTTACATATCTGGCAATCTTGTTTTTTGACACAGGGGTCGTCTCCCACCCCCTTCTCACAACAACGCGCACATTTCTTGTGGTTGTCGAATAGGGTCATAACGTGCCCGCAAGAACCTCGTTTCTGTCCAGGAGACGACATGATGATCAGTAAACTAGTAGAAAATATTTATACTACTTGAAATAAAATAAAACGGGGTAATTCGTTGTAAAACTTCAAAAACGTATCTGAAGAAAAGACGTCTGCATACTCTTCGCGCCAAACGAAAAAGATGCTTTGACATCATTATGACCAGACAGGAAATGATATACCTTGCGCCACTTGGCGAATACACACTCTGTGACCGGTCCTGCTGGTAGTTTTACAGGACGTCTTTTTCTAACGTTTGGCGGGATCGGTCACGCCGACCGGTAAAGCAATTGTCCATTGGATAGGATGTATTAACGCAATAAAATGACATTTTTTTCAGAAGTTGTTATTCTATAATTTTTTGGATGCTGTTCAACTTGATACCAAAGACACTTATACAACATTTGTTGTAAATTAGTGCATTATGTATAAAAAAATTGATCCTGGGAGTTACTTGATATTATTTTCTTTATGTCACTTAGTTTGTGATTCATAAAAATTGTTGGGTAACTGGTGCTGTGATACAGCTGATGTATAATGTATAAGATATGACTTTTACTTGTTACCAAAGACACTGTATAGTGTATACAAAAGGAAAAAAAAAATTATGAACTTTGACTCATTTATTAGACAACTTATATGCCCATTAAATGCTGTTTTTTCAGAAGTAGTTATTCTGTAATTATTTTGAATGCTGTTCAACTGGTACGAAAGACACTTGTACACCTTTTGTTGCAAATTGGTGCAAATTATGTATACAACACAACAATCCTGGAAGTTAATTTTTATTACTCTCCTTGTGTTACTTAGTTTGTGATTCATTTTAAGCATTAAACTGTAACAATCTGCTTCCTATCTTCTATTTCTTAGGATAATTAGTTTTTGATTTTATATACATTAAAGGTAAAACTTTTCAGAAGTTTGCCTGACAATAGAAAATTGATTAAATATTAAATGAAACATGTTTGAGAAAAGTATGTTTCTTTGTTACAATGTATTAGTAAAAACTTTAGCACAAGAATGTTTAACTAACCACTAAATTGTAGTTAATCCACTGATATTTTAACTTTAGTAAAAATGAATTACAAAGGAATTCAAATTTTTTTTTTGCAGTTGTCAACCTTGTTACTGGTAAAAAAACCTATGTTGGATTTAAAGCTAGGTATTAACAGTGGAAGAAGTTAACTCTACTTTAAAAGCCTTTGTAATGTATTATTATATCCCCAGACGAAAGTCGGGGATATATTGGATTCAGGTCCGTTGCGCTGCCGCCACCGCTGCCGTAGAAATTTCCTTGTGTACACGATAACTCAAAAACGGATCAGTATTTTTGTTTCAAACTTGGTACACATGTTAAGAGTGCCCAAAGGAAGATCCCTATTTTAAGGTGACCTTAAACTCCCAATAATAAAGATCTTATGGTCACCTAAAGGTCAGAAATTTGACTTTTGGCCACTTAGAGCCCTCTAGGTCACAGACTATGAGGCTCATCTGGCTAAAATTTTACCTGAGAACACATTAATATATTCTTAGTACATGTGCCGAAAATCAAGACTTTAAGTTGAGGAGAAAATTGTGTTTGAGGCCCATAAAGACCCCACTTAGGTATTTTTTCCTACATTTTTCACACATTTTGTCCTATAATTTGGAAGTGGTAATTCTGATGAGTCTCAAACTGCACTAGGTATAACTAGATATAAAAATAGCATTAGAGATGCCCGTACCCCACAGCCTAGGGAAATATTTTCAACACCATGAGATATAGAAGTACTGTACCAGTACAAACTTCAGGATACTTTCATAGCACTGTCAGTTATATAAAGGTCCAAACAATGTTTAAATGGAGAAATAATGTTTAAAAGAAAGATAATGCGTATAAAGATGAAGTATTAAAACAAGATAATTCAATAACAAGATGACAGCATTAATCAGTAAACTAAAATTCAACACTCTTTATCTACATCTGCATGGCCGAATTATGGTTTAGATGGTTTGAATATTACCATGCATACAGGAGTGATAATACATTTAATGAATGCTTATTGTGGTATTGGAGCAAAATCTGTGGCTCACTTGATGAAATTCTATCTCTTACAATGGGAAGTTATGAAAGTAAAATTCTTAATAAATTCTAATATGACTTTTGCTTAATCTGCATCAAAAGACAGACCCAAACGTCCATGAAGATTTTAAAGGTCAAGGTCACTACGACAAGGTAAAAGGTCATGTTACGGTCACGGGCAAGCGCGGTAGCAATTACCGGTTGTCTTTAAGTTGTAACAGAAAAAGCAAAAAGTTAAACTTAACAAATTTATTTAATAGTCAACAATAATGATTACAGTCAACTGGTATGCTCTTAACCAAACACACAAATACAATAATAAGATCTAGCTGACCTGACCACTGAGATTAAGAGTTAAGTTTATCCGCCGTATCCAGCAATCTGTTCCGTAATCCGTCCTGTAGTATATTCTGTGGTCTATCCAATGTCCTATGGTCTGTCCTGTGATCTGTCCAATGTTCACTCACACACGGATATCTATATCTTGTGACCTGTCTCACACTCAACAACACAAAAGGTTCTTGTCCTGCTATTCTTTATATATCCAGTCACACAGAATGTCTGTCTGGAGATATTTAGAGAGTTAACACAACTGTACTGTCTGCTTCAAGATGTGGACAATGTCCAAAATGCAGTAAATTCACTCTCTGTTATATGAATGTACAATATCCAAAATATCCAAAGTACAATAAATCTGTCCAGATGATGTATCCAGTTCACTCCAGTAAAAGTTCACAGCAACACAAGTTATATTATATTCCAAAACACAATAGCTCTCCTTATAGCCAGCGAATACAAAGTTCACTTGTGGTCAGATGTACATTCCTTATATACCTTCACAGATTTCTCTGGAATTGTACAGAACCAACTCAAAAAAAAAGCTTGAGCCATCTAGGCCAAAGGAGGAAGTTCTAGAAACTACTGGTAATTGGGTTTCCCCAAATCTAACATAACCACTGAGGGGGGGATTTCCCCCAGTCTGTGAACAGATCAATAAACACTAAAACACAAAAGTCAACAACTCGCTTACTTTAAATGTCAACACACAAAAAGAACCAACAACACAATTATCTTTTATGACAATGTATAAACACAAAGCTCAAACTAAACAATGCACTAATATAGTGCCTAATATATGTAATATACAATGTACTAATATAGTGTCCAATATATGTAACACCTCCCCCCTTAAAGAAAAATTTTGGAAACCAAGGGGTTACAAAATTTTACAAGAGATTTTCACCAGGTATATACACACAGGTAATAACTTTTTACAAAACATATTTATCTAAATACAAAAGTAAAATTGATACCATGTATAACTTTTATAAACTTACTAATTACAGGTATATAAATCACACATTAAATACAGCTTCTGGACAGGGCGTATCCATGCGGACGCCATATGTTGCTTTTTCAAAGTCCTGGTTATACACTGAATTCCTATCTTTAACAGTGTTTCTATTAATAGCCATCATAAGCTATGTTATACCTCTTTCGAAGTATGGCTTTACCATTGTCATTTCATACATTTGTTTTAATTGTCTGTCATCACAGTTTTTAATTGTCCTTTGGAGAGTTTCTACTCTCCTTGCTACTGGGTATGACCCTAGATCTCTGGCCTGTAGTTTGTTCAATTGGCCAGGTGATGACACTGAAATCTTGCCTCCAGGATCGAAGACACAATTCTGTAATTCCTTATCAAAAAGCATCTTCATTTTTGACGGAGAATTTTTCAAATTTTGTTGCGCCAGCTCACAAGCCTTCTTCAACTTATCTCTGAACTTCAAGACATAATCTAACAGATTTAGGCTCTCGGTGTTCTCAGATAACCAATTTTCCTTCAACAGCTTGAGAGGACCACGGACTGAATGGCCAAAGACCAACCCAAAGGGACTAAAGCCTAAAGACTCTTGAACAGACTCTCTAACTGCAAACAATAATAAGCTGATGCCTTCATCCCAGTCTTTTTCATTGTCTAAACAATATGTCCTAATCATATTCTTCAAAGTGGAATGGAACCTTTCAAGTGCACCTTGTGATTCTGGGTGATATGCACTAGATTTGATCTGTTTGGCACCTAACTGAAATACAACCTGTTGAAATAGTCCTGACATGAAATTTGACCCTTGATCTGACTGGATTTCTTTTGGTAAGCCAACTAGAGTAAAGAAATTAACCAGAGCTTTTGAGATTTTGGGAGCTGTTATGTTGGTCAAAGGTATGGCTTCGGGAAATCTGGTTGAAGCACACATAATTGTCAAAAGATATTGGTTTCTGGATTTAGTTTTTGGTAAGGGACCTACACAGTCAATTATCACTTTGCTAAATGGTTCCTCAAATGCTGGAATGGGTTTGAGAGGAGCTACAGGAATTTTTTGGTTTGGCTTCCCTACCATTTGACAAGTGTGACAAGTTTTGCAAAATTCTGCCACACAGTGCCGAATTTGAGGCCAATAGAAATGTTTGGTTATCTTGTTGTAAGTTTTGTTGATGCCTAAATGGCCACCCATTGGAGATTCATGAGCCAATTTTAATATCTCACTTTGGTACAATTTTGGCACAACAATCTGGTGTACTACTGACCATTCTTCAGATGCAGGGACATTTGGTGGCCTCCACTTTCGCATAAGTACACCATTTCTGACATAATAGCCTACAGGGACCTTATCTAGCTCTACTGGTGGCAAGACCAACTTGAATAAAGGAGCTAATTCAGGGTCATTTTCCTGTTCTGAAATCAATTTTGATTTTGAAAGTGATACATCTTGACAGTCAATTGAGTCTTGTTTTTCAGAATCTACCCTGGCCTTGGGATTTGTATCACTAGAATTCTGCACATCATGGTCATAGTTGTTTAAGAATGTATCTGACAAATCAACTAAGACATCTGTAGATTGTTTACAATCTTTTGGTTCTTCTTGGGCCTTTTTGGCCATAGCTCGAGTCACAGCACAGGAGGGAAAAATACCAGGAATAACCTCTTCTAATTTCTCAGTGCTAACCAAAGTGATCGGCTTAGAAGTAACCTTAGGATCAGCAACTACCTTTCCACCTGCAAGATCATTTCCCAACAACAAAGATACCCCTTTAATGGGTAAAGTGGGCCTGGTACCCACAACAACAGAACCAGTAACTAAGTCTGATACTAACTTGACCTTATGCAAGGGAACGTTCACACAGCCTCCTTCAATACCTTGAGCAATGACACTCTCACCAGTAGATGTGCTTACACTCAATGGCAATACACCTTCTAAAAGTAAGGACTGAGTAGCTCCAGTGTCTCTTAATATCTTAATGGGGACCTGACTGGAACTACTTTCCAAGGATACAAAACCCTCAGACACAAAAGGTTTGAACTCTTCCCTAATAATCTCAGACTTGTCTAAACCAATACTAGACTCTGCTCTATTGGGATTTGAACGCCAGTTAGACTTGCTAGACACAAAGGCGTTGGGCGTTGCCTCCTTTTCTCTTCTCTTCTTTAAGAGCCAACAGTCAGACATAACATGCCCAGGTTTCTTACAATAGTGGCAAACAGGAGCAAAGGATCTGGGTTTCCTATCCTTACTCATAGTCTGATTTGAGGTTTGACCCTTATCTGAACTCTTTTCTGGAGCTACATTTTCAGATTTCTTTCCTATTTCTGGATACGACTTTTTAGCAGGACCAAAGGACTTATTCTTGTTGAAAGTGGACTTGTGAGTTAGCGCATAATCATCAGCATAAGCTGCTGCTTTTGCCAAATTTTCAACTTTCTGTTCATCTAGATAGGTTTTAATGTCATCACGAACACACCTTTTGAACTCTTCAATCAAAATAACTTGCCTAAGTTTCTCAAAGTCTGTACCTACTTCCCTAGAATAACACCATCTGTCAAAGTACACTTCTTTCTCATGGGCAAATTCAACATGAGTTTGACTTTCTTGTTTACGATAATTTCTGAATTTTTGACGATATGCTTCTGGTACCAACTCATATGCTTTCAAAATAGCATTTTTGACAGAGTTATAGTCCACACACTCAGAAATTGGCAAGGCCGTGTATGCCTCCTGGGCCTTTCCCCTCAAAACACTTTGCAGCAATAAAGGCCACTGGTCTATAGGCCATTTCAAATTTTGAGCTACTCTTTCAAAATGTTGAAAGTACTTATCAACCTCGGACTCATTAAAAGGTGGTACCAGTCGCACATTTTTACCCAAATCAAATTTGGTAGGAATGGACTCTTCATGGGCAATTCTACGGGCATTGAGTTCTAAAGCTCTCATTTCTCTTTCATGTTTAAGCGCTCGCTCTTCCTTTTGAGCTTCAAGCTCTTCTTTTCGAGCCTCAAGCTCTTCTTTTCTTTGTCGAGCTTCAAGCTCTTCTTTTCGCTGTTGAGCTTCAAGCTCTTCTTTTCATTGTTGAGCTTCAAGCTCTTCTTTTCGCTGTTGAGCTTCAAGCTCTTTAAGTCTTAACTCTCTTTCAATTTCTAATCGCCTGATCTCATATTGCCCAGAAGGTTCCATCGGTAGAGGCTTATACACTTCTAAACAACTATCAGGTAAAACATCTTCATCAACCAACTGTTCAACAATAAGCCTTTTAAGTTCATGTTTACGTGTTGACCTTTTTACCTCTAACTGTAACTCTTGCGCTATCTGCATTAACATATCTTTTTTAAAAGTTTCTAGAACTTCCATAGATGGTGACTGTACAAACTCTTTAGCACTAGCCATTTTGAGCACTGTTGACTCTAACCAATTACTAAATCAAATGGATTTTCAAAATGTTAATTGAACGGTTGATCAAATAGTTGTAATCAAATGGTTGGATCCCGGACGAGCCCCCAATTTTCCTGTTACGGTCACGGGCAAGCGCGGTAGCAATTACCGGTTGTCTTTAAGTTGTAACAGAAAAAGCAAAAAGTTAATTAAACTTAACAAATTTATTTAATAGTCAACAATAATGATTACAGTCAACTGGTATGCTCTTAACCAAACACACAAATACAATAATAAGATCTAGCTGACCTGACCACTGAGATTAAGAGTTAAGTTTATCCGCCGTATCCAGCAATCTGTTCCGTAATCCGTCCTGTAGTATATTCTGTGGTCTATCCAATGTCCTATGGTCTGTCCTGTGATCTGTCCAATGTTCACTCACACACGGATATCTATATCTTGTGACCTGTCTCACACTCAACAACACAAAAGGTTCTTGTCCTGCTATTCTTTATATATCCAGTCACACAGAATGTCTGTCTGGAGATATTTAGAGAGTTAACACAACTGTACTGTCTGCTTCAAGATGTGGACAATGTCCAAAATGCAGTAAATTCGCTCTCTGTTATATGAATGTACAATATCCAAAATATCCAAAGTACAATAAATCTGTCCAGATGATGTATCCAGTTCACTCCAGTAAAAGTTCACAGCAACACAAGTTATATTATATTCCAAAACACAATAGCTCTCCTTATAGCCAGCGAATATAAAGTTCACTTGTGGTCAGATGTACATTCCTTATATACCTTCACAGATTTCTCTGGAATTGTACAGAACCAACTCAAAAAAAAAAGCTTGAGCCATCTAGGCCAAAGGAGGAAGTTCTAGAAACTACTGGTAATTGGGTTTCCCCAAATCTAACATAACCACTGAGGGGGGGATTTCCCCCAGTCTGTGAACAGATCAATAAACACTAAAACACAAAAGTCAACAACTCCCTTACTTTAAATGTCAACACACAAAAAGAACCAACAACACAATTATCTTTTATGAGAATGTATAAACACAAAGCTCAAACTAAACAATGCACTAATATAGTGCCTAATATATGTAATATACAATGTACTAATATAGTGTCCAATATATGTAACAGTCAAATTAAGGTCACACCATGATAATACACACCTATAGCCCCTAACCAATGTCCCTACAAAGTATCAACTTACTACACCTTACGGTTTCCGAGATATAGCCCTGACAAGATTTTATAGGTCAAGGTCACTATGGCAAGGTCAAAGGTCAAATCAAGGTCACACCATGATGCTGCACACCTACACCCCCTAACCAATGTCCCTACCAAGTATCAACTTCCTACACCTTACGGTTTCTGAGATACAGCCCGGACAAACTATTTCCCGCCAGCCGCCCACCCAACCGCCCGCCCGCCCATCCGCCCGCCCATCCGGACACCATGGGTGAAAACAATACCCCGACAGCCCTTAAGGGCTGTGGGGTAAAAAATGTAAGCAATAAATTTTATTATGATCTTCTAACCAGTTGGCAACAAATATTAGAAGTAACTACTATCAGCAAACCAATGAATATGCCTTTGTGGTACAACCCACACATCTCGAAGTCCATTTTTTTCAGAAAAATATGTACGTAAATGGTTGTATATTGATAGCAGATGTTTGTAATATGGATGGTCAAATTTTATCCTGTGATGTTCTGGTAGAGTTTTTTCGTCACCATTGTAGCTTCCTGGATTACTACAGATTAAAGACAGGCTTGACAAATTATTTTTAAAAATTCAAGATTACTGGACCAGTTTTTATGCCGATCCAACCTACTCTGACAGGATTATTAAGTAAGAATCGAAAAGGGACCAAAATATTTTACGAATTATTAGTAGAGAGAGCAAATATAAAGAACCTCGAAGACTATCAGAGGAAATGGTCAAACGTACTCTCAAAGGAACTTTCCCATGCGGAATGGAAAAAAATATTCACCATTTGCTTCAATTTAATTAAAGATAATGACCTTGTTTGGCTACAGTATCGAATAATCCATAAAATCCTTGGCACTAGAAGCCTACTCTTTAAAATGTCTAAAACAGAAACTAACCTTTGTAGAAACTGTGGGTTATCTGAGGAAACTATTGAACACCTTTTCTTTCATTGTGCAAAAGTTAAAGAATTTCTGTTAAATGTTGATAGATGGATTGAGCCCCTAACAGGTATTACATGTCGGTTCACCATTCAGGAGGTTTTGTTGGGGATAATCCAAGTTAGCAATCATTCTGATGCCCTTAATATATTATTACTTTTAATAAAGGACTATATTTTCCAGGTAACACTAAAAGGATCATCCTTGAACATTACGGCCTATTCCCATAAATTACACCAGATATATAAAGAGCAAGAGTTTTTTTAGCCACTATAAATTCGCAATTGCCCACATTCTTGAGGAAATGGACTCTATTTAAAGATCTAGTGCATACACAGCTGGCTAACACAGAGTCAAAAAAAAAAAAAAATGTAACTTAAATGACAAGTTTATTTTAAATATACATATGCAGAGGAATATCATTTGCACCACCTTTTTTTTCTGTTCATGGGTTATTATTTTTTTTGGATTATTAGGTCCCATGTATTCTGTTCTCTTTCATTTGTTTATATATGTACATGTGTATACGTTATGTGTATATGTTTAACTAAAACATAAAAATAGCATCAGAGATGCCCGTACCCCACAGCCTAGGGAAATATTTTCAACACCATGAGATACAGAAGTACTGTATCAGTATAAACTTTAGGATACTTTCAGAGCACTGTCAGTTATATAAAGGTCCAAATAATGTTTAAAAGAAAGATCATGCATATAAAGATGAAGTATTAAAACAAGATAATTCAATAACAAGATGACAGCATTAATCAGCAAACTAAAATTCAACCCTCTTTATCTACATCTGCATGGCCAAATTATGGTTTAGATGGTTTGAATATTACCATGCATATAGAAGTGGTAATACATTTAATGAATGCTTATGTGTGGTGTTGGAGCAAAATCTGTGGCTCACTTGATGAAATTCTATCTCTTACAATGGGAAGTTATGAAAGTAAAATTCTTAATAAATTCTAATATGACTTTAACAGTGCTTAATCTGCATCAAAAGAGAGACCCAAAGGTGCAACAAGATTTTATAGGTCAAGGTCACTAGGACAAGGTCAAAGGTCAAATTAAGGTGACACCATGATAATACACACCTACAGCCCCTAACCAATGTCCCTACCAAGTATCAACTTCCTCAACCCTACGGTTTCCAAGATATAGCCCGGACAAGATTTTATAGGTCAAGGTCACTACGCCAAGGTCAAAGGTCAAATCAAGGTCAGACCATGACGTTGCACAACTATATCCCCTAACCAATGTCCCTACCAAGTATCAACTTCCTACACCTTACGGTTTCCGAGATATAGCCCAGACAAGATTTTTAAACTCAAGGTCACTATGGCAAGGTCAAAGGTCAAATCCTGGTCAGACCATGACGTTGCACACCTACACACCCTAACCAATGTCCCTACCAAGTACCAACTTCCTACACCTTACGGTTTCCGAGATATAGCCCGGACAACATTTTATAGGTCAAGGTCACTATGGCAAGGTCAAAGGTCAAATCAAGGTCAGACCATGACATTGCACACCTACACCCCCTAACCAATATCCCTACCAAGTATCAACTTCCTACACCTTACGGTTTCTGAGATATAGCCTGGACAAGATTTTATAGGTCAAGGCCACTACGGCAAGGTCAAAGGTCAAATCAAGGTCAGACCATGATACTGCACACCTACACCCCCTAGCAAATGTCCCTACCAAATATCAACTTCCTACACCTTACGGTTGCCGAGATATAGCCCGAACAAGATTTTATAGGTCAAGGCCACTATGGCAAGGTCAAAGGTCAAATCAAGGTCAGACCATGACGTTGCACACCTACACCCCCTAACCAATATCCCTACCAAGTATTAACTTCCTACACCTTACGGTTTCTGAGATATAGCCTGGACAAGATTTTATAGGTCAAGGTCACTACGGCAAGGTCAAAGGTCAAATCAAGGTCACACCATGACGTTGCACACCTACACCCCCTAACCAATGTCCCTACCAAATATCAACTTCCTATACCTTACAGTTTCCGAGATATAGCCTGGACAAGAATTTATAGGTCAAGGTCACTACGGCAAGGTCAAAGGTCAAATCAAGGTCAGACCATGACGTTGCACAACTACACCCCCTAACCAATGTCCCTACCAAGTATCAACTTCCTACACCTTACGGTTTCCGAGATACAGCCCGGACAAGATTTTCAAACTCAAGGTCACTACGGCAAGGTCAAAGGTCAAATCAAGGTCAGACCATGACGTTGCACAACTACACCCCCTAACCAATGTCCCTACCAAGTATCAACTTCCTACACCTTACGGTTTCCGAGATACAGCCCGGACAAGATTTTCAAACTCAAGGTCACTACGGCAAGGTCAAATCAAGGTCAAATCAAGGTCAGACCATGACGTTGCACACCTACACCCCCTAACCAATGTCCCTACCAAGTATCAACTTCCTACACCTTACGGTTTCTGAGATACAGCCCGGACAAACTATTTCCCGCCGCCCGCCCACCCGCCCATCCGGACACCATGGGTGAAAACAATACCCCGACAGCCCTTAAGGGCTGTGGGGTAAAAATGTATAAATATAAAAAAAAAAATAAAAAAGTTTTCCTCATACACAAGATGGGTCCAATGGAAAATACCCAGTCAAAACATGTAGCGCGAGTGATGACCTGTCTGGGGATATGTTGGCGTCAAGTGGCCCAATCTAGTTACAACATGGCATTGCTGAAGGTAAATACAGAGAGATAAACCATTTTTCCTTTTTCTACTATTTTCTGAGGTGTGAATCCTGCAGTTGAATAGTCTTTGGGCTCAGAGATGTTTAAATCCATCAATTCATTCTTGCCATTACAATCCATTCTTTAGGTAGGTCCTTCAGTGAATTTTCTTGACACCAATAGCTAAAATTGCAACAATTTTTGTTGATCAAGCTATAAAAACATATTATTGCAGTAATGTATTTGGCAAAAACATTTTTATGTGGGTTAAGCTGGCAGCCTTTTATGTGAGTCAAATTGGCAAATAGCCTTAAATATGGGTCAATTTGGCAAATAGCCTTAACTACGGGTCAGTTTGGAAAACCTCCCACTTTAAATGTGGGCCAATTTGGCCAAACAGCCATGTTCTTTTGTTTTTCAAACTGCCTGCTTGTACTTTTCGTAGTTTACATTTATCAATTTGATTTGAATATCTCTCACTTTGAAAATTCCTGTACTACAAATACCTCACCTCATGCACTTGTGTTAGAGAATAATGCATTTTGTGTTTAATAGCTAAAACCAATGTGTCCGTTTGATGGTAGTCTTTGAAGAAGTACAATGGGGATTTTCTGACAAATGAACTTCAATCTCATTTCTATAAAGAGAAAAAAAACCCAGAAACAAGAGGAGAGTGCCCGTGAACGGGCACTGTGTCAGCTGACTGAGTGTTTTTGATTTGTGAAGGTGATTAGAGGACAGAATAATTATCAGGAAAAGGGCTGTACAGAAATACAGTAAATGGTAACTGAACAGCAAGTTCGAAAGAAATTCCGAAGCTGACAGAAGAAAAGGATAAAAAAGTTGTGCCCTGTAAATGGTATTATGAAGGAAAATAACAAGGTAATTGTTTAAGTGTAAAAAATAGGTTAAAACAGATTTAAAGAAATACTACAAATGCAATATCCTCGTTCGACCTTGAAGAAGGGGTCCAAGGTCAAATCTAACCACACAAATACATTCCCAGCCCATGATTTCCTATGGTTTACCATTCCAAACCTCTAGGACCAATTATAAATGAGTTATAAGCACTTTTAAGCTTGGGTGTCCTCATTTGACCATGAAGGAGGGGTCCAAAGGTCAAATCTGACCATACCAAAAGATTCCGAGCCAATGATTTCCTATGGGATGGTTTACCATCCCAAATCTCTGTCACCAATAATAAGCGAGTTGTAGGCCCTTTCAAATTTTCGCTATCCTCATTTGACCTTGAAGGAGGGTTCCAAGGTCAAATCGGACCATATCAACAGATTCACAGCCCATGATTTCCTGTCTGTTTACCATCCCAAACCTCTGGGACCAATAATAAGCGAGTTATAAGCACTTTTAAGTTTGGCTACCCTTGTTTGACCTTGAAGGAGGGGTCATTGAAGGTCAAATCTGACCACACCAAAAGATTCCCACCCCATGATTTCCTACAGGTTGGTTTATCATCCCAAACCTCTAGGATCAATAATAAGGGAGATATAAGCACTTTTCATGACTGACAAAAAACACCTGTGGCGGCCATCTTGTTTCTCAAAATGAGGCCAAAAATATTCCCAGACAACATTTTATGGTTATTAATATATACTGCAAACTTAAGAAAGCTAGCTATAATATTTTTTTTCATCAGAGCAGTAATGGTGAAATCTCTCTCTACACACTGCGGCTATCCAGTGGATACAATGATTTACTCAACAGTGAGAACCTGAAAGTAGCTATTGCTCAGCTATGCCATGACATAGAGGTCTGCAATTTCACTATGTTATAGCTGACCAAAAATTCTGTGAATAACATATTTAACAAATTACTCTAAATGTAATAGTTTTCAAGTTACAACTGATTTACTCAACAGTGAGAACCTCAAAGGAACTATTACTCAGCTATGCAATGAGCTACATGTCTGAAATTTTACTATGTTATAGCTAACCCAAAAGTAGGTGAACAACATATTTAAGCAAACTACTGTAAATGCAATAGTTTTCAAGCTACAACTGATTTACTCAATAGTGAGAACCTGAAAATAGCTATTGCTCCGCTATGCCATGAGCTATAGGTCTGTAATTTCACTATGTTATAGCTGACCCAAAAGTAGGTGAACAATATATTTTAACAAAATATTCCAAATGCAATATTTTTCAAGTTATAGCTGATTTACTCAACAATCAGTACCTGAGAATAGCTATTGCTCAGTTGTGCCATGAGCTATAGGTCTATAATTTCACTATGTTATAGCTGACCCAAAAGTAGCTGAATAACATATTTGCACAAATTTCTGTAAATGCAATAGTTTTCCAATTATAACTGATTTACTCAACAGTGAGAACTTCAAAGTAGCTATTACTCAGCTATGAAATGAGCCACAGGTCTGAAACTTCACTATGTTATAGCTGACCCCAAAATAGGTGAATAACATATTGAAACAAAATAGTCTAAATGCAATAGTTTTCAAGTTATAAGTGATTTACTCAACAGTGATAACCTAAAAGTAGCTATTACTCAGCTATGCCATGAACTACAGGTCTGAAATTTTACGATGTTATAGCTGGCCCAAAAGTAGCTGAATAACATATTTATACGAAATTCTCTAAATGCAATAGTTTTTAAGTTACAAGTGATTTTACTCATGATGGAAGTTACTGAAAAGCCCAAAAGTAGCTATTACTCACTTAGCTATTGAGACAGACACCCAACTTACTCATCATATTGTAGCTATGAAAAAAGTAGCTGAATAACATATTTTAACAAAATGCTCTAAATGCAACACTTTTCAAGTTATAAGTGATTTACTCAACAGAGATAACCTAAAAGTAGCTATTACTCAGCTATGCCATGAGCTACAGGTCTGAAATTTTACTATGTTATAGCTGACCCAAAAGTAGCTGAATAACATATTTATACGAAATTCTCTAAATGCAATAGTTTTCAAGTTATAAGCGATTTACTCAACAGTGATAACCTAAAAGTAGCTATTACTCAGCTATGCCATGAGCTACAGGTCTGACATTTCACTATGTTATAGCTGGCCCAAAAGTAGCTGAATAACATATTTACACGAAATTCTCTAAATGCAATAGTTTTTAAGTTACAAGTGATTTTACTCATAATGGAAGTTACTGAAAAGCCCAAAAGTAGCTATTACTCACTTAGCTATTGAGACAGACACCCAACTTACTCACCATATTGTAGCTATGAAAAAGTAGCTGAACAACATATTTTCACAAAATGCTGTAAATGCAACACTTTTGAAGTTATAAGTGATTTAGTGCATGATTTCATGAATTTTAATGCATTAAAAATTATTAAAAAAATTTATTAAAAAAAAGTAAGACAGATCCAGGTCTCATACTCACACAAGAGAATCTACCTCTGGCCTAGTACATATATGCAAGATATGAGAGAAATCCCTGCAATAGTCACTGAGAAAATTGTGATAAAAAGTTGAAATTTTCACACTTTTGGTGGGGGTACCCCCCTTGTAATGTCTCTAGCAAACAGACGAACAGACAGATTTGCATGCCTTGAACAATTTTTCATCCTCGATAGATAAGGTATCTTTTAAAAAAAACAGCATGTCTCTAGGCCTTGTAGTTTTGGAGAAGAAGTTGTTCACGCGTACGCGTACGCCCACGCCGCAGAGTGATGACATAATGTCAGCTGACATAAAAATAGCATCAGAGATGTCCGTACTCCACAGCCTGAGGAAATAGAAAGATCTGGATACTTTCAGAACAGTGTCAATTATATAAAGCTCCAAATAATGTTTAAGTAGAGAAAATAACATCTAAAAGAAAGAAAATGTATGTAAAGATAAAGTATTAAATCAAGACATTTCAATAGCAAGATGAAAGCATTAATCAGTAAACTAAAAATTACACAGCTGTAAATTTAATTAATTGGAGTATAGCTATTGATGGAAATAGCACAATTATACAAAAGTATATAAACTTATCAGTAGCAGCAATCTATATATCTTTGTCATAAGAGAAACATGTCTCAAATCTTGCAGGTGAACACACTTTGGCAGAGCCAAAGTTAAAGGTCACACCATGATGCACACTTACACCCTCAAACCAATGTCCCTACCAAGTGTCAACCTTCTACACCTTACCAAATCCAATAAATAGCCCAGACAAGATTTTCAGACTCATGGTCACTACAACTAGGTTATAGGTCAAATCAAGACTATACCATGATGACGCACACCTACAACCCCTAACCAATACCCCTAAGTATCAACTTCCTACACCTTACAGTTTCCGAGATATTGCCCGGACAAGATTTTATAGGTCAAGGTCACTACAGCAAGGCCAAAGGTCAAATCAAGGTCACACCATGACGTTGCACACCTACAACTCCCAACCAATGTTTCTACCAATTATCAACTTCCTACACCTTACGGTTTCCAAGATATAGCCCGGACAAGATTTTATAGGTCAAGGTCACAACGAAAAGGTCAAAGGTCAAATCAAGGTCACACCATGACGTTGCACACCCACAACCCCAACCAATGTCCCTACCAAGTATCAACTTCCTACACCTTACAGTTTCCGAGATATAGCCCGGACTAGATTTTATAGGTCAAGGTCACTGTAGCAAGGTCAAAGGTCAAATCAAGGTCACACCATGACGTTGCACACCTACAAACCCAACCAATGTCCCTACCAAGTATGAACTTCCTACACCTTACGGTTTCAGAGATATAGCCTGGACAAGATTTTATAGGTCAAGGTCACTATGGCAAGGTCAAAGGTCAAACCATGACATTGCACACCTACAACTCCTAACCAATGTTCCTACCAAGTATCAACTTCCTACACCGTACGATTTCTGAGATATAGCCCGGACAAGATTTTAAAGGTCAAGGTCACTAAAGCAAGGTCAAAGGTCAAATCAAGGTCACACCATGACGTTGCACACCTACAACCCCCAACTAATGTCCCTACCAAATATCAACTTCCTACACCTTACGGTTTCCAAGATACAGGATGGACAAGATTTTATAGGTCACGATCACTACAGCAAGGTCAAAGGTCAAATCAAGGTCACTACGTGACGTTGCACACCTACAACTCCCAACCAATGTTTCTACCCATTATCAACTTCCTACACCTTACACTTTCCGAGATATGGCCCAGACTAGATTTTATAGGTCAAGGTCACTACAGCAAGGTCAAAGGTCAAATCAAGGTCACACCATGACGTTGCACACCTACAATCCCAACCAATGTCCCTACCAAGTATCAACTTCCTACACCTTACGGTTTCAGAGATATAGCCTGGACAAGATTTTATAGGTCAAGGTCATTACGGCAAGGTCAAAGGTCAAATCAAGGTCAGACCATGACACTGCACACCTACAACCCCTAACTAATGTCCCTGCCAAGTATCAACTTCCTACACCTTATGGTTGCCGAGATATAGCCCAGACAAGATTTTCAAACTCCAGGTCACTGCGGCAAGGTCAAAGGTCAAATCAAGGTCAAACCATGATGTTGCACACCTACACCCCCTAACCAATGTCCCTACCAAGTATGAACTTCCTACACCTTAAGGTTTCTGAAATACAGCCCATACAAACTATTTCCCGCCGCCCACCCAAACGCCCGCCTGCCCATCCGGACACCATGGGTGAAAACAATACCCCGACAGCCCTTATGGGCTGTGGGGTAAAAAATGCCAAACTTGATAAAGAGAGCAAACATTTAAAGTTTAAAAAATACAAAATTTTGTGGTATTTTACCTTGTACATGACACACCTCAGCTTTCACCCCCACATTGATCAGGTAATCCAGCCAGAGGACCTGTTTTGTGGATAATCTGTCTCCCGGCCCTTTTACTTCAACAATCTACAAATCAGATACAGTTTGTTATGACCAATAAAATACCAACATATGCAATCAACAAGAAGTTATTTTCATTTGACAGACTGCATAAGTCATGTAATATAAAAATAACACCAGCCAAACCTGGTAAATGCAGAATTTTATCATGACTTGAGGTTTTCAATCATGAAGGCAAAGGAGAAGCTTTTAGCACACAGAAGCTATATCTACAAGCTACATGCTTGGAATAAGTAATCCTATTGTTTTAGAGATCACATTCACAAACTGGCAAAAAGCCTTTTATCCCAAGTGAAAACTTAGTTGTACAACCAATAAGATAGACCTTACAACCTGCTCCCAACTATTCCAATTTATAAAGATAACTGGTAACACCAAGTCAAGATAGCTCTTGTGTTGTAATTAACAGTCTTGTGGTAATTTTTTTTTACACAAGACCACTCTAGATACTCCATACTACCACAAAGATTGTAGGACCATAAAGATTACTTATAACACCAAAAAGATGATTTGTAAGTGATGTATGTTATCACTTGGAACCACACAGGTTATGCCAGGGACTATATTTTTGAGCAGGTCTGGAGACAAACGCAAGTTTATTATCAAAGAATTTGAAGTTCATAGTTTACCATAAAGCAAACAATACCCCGATACTCCTTAAGGGCCGTGGGGTAAAAACTTACTTTAAAAGTCTTGTCTTGAGGGTTCCACACAGTCAAATCTGGAACACCACTTCTAGTAAATCTCCTGTCTTTGGCCATCCGGTCAAACACTGCAGTGAGCACACTCACCCCCATACAGCAGCACAATCCAGTCAGATGTTCTACATCAGTGAACAGTTCCCAGTTTATACCCACACAAAGTGTACCATAGTGTTCAGTCCACAGGGCTTCTATTGTACTGCACAATTCCTGAAACATTAAGTTACTAATCAATTCTTGCATACAGACTACAGTGTTCGGTCTCGTCAAAACTCAATGCGAGACAGGCTGTCTCCCTTAATTTGAAAAGGCGAGGTCGCTACTTTTTTTTTTTTGGTCTCCAGACTTTCATGAATTGTGGTATAGAGGAGTAGCTGTCACTGAAGTTAAGCAGCAATGGGTTGAACTTGGATGGGTGACCATCTCAGTGCACTACTTGTGTCTCTGATGACTTTGCAGCTCACGCTAGTAGACCGAAACCCCTTTCAGCCTTGTTTAATCTTCAATCCGGCTTTAATTATATTATTAATTTATTATACATATTCTTTAATTCATTATACCACTTCAGAATCACCTCTAAGCCTTAATGGCTGGATGATTCTATGTTTTCTGTTACTGTTAGCTGTATTTATTAAATAAAATACACTGCATTTCTTCTCTTTTGGATTTACTTCTTTGTAGAAATTTTCATTTTTTTAAATGTAAAATACATTTTTATGATGTAAAACAGTGGAATACCACCTAAAAGACCAGGAATTGGCCTGGGAAAAAATATCATGGGCCTTCAAAAGAAGGGAACAGAGTTTGAGGGAATAAAGTTAAAAAGCTAATGCAAATAGATATTGTCTGAGCAGCAATATCACCCCCTTTGGACTTCAGAAGAAAGACAAAGAAGAAATCCTTCTTAAGATAGTCAGAAAAGTTAGACAGTATCTAAAGGATCTGACAGTTAAGGACCCTCAAGGTCTGTCTGAGATCCTGTAAATGAATCCACGTCCTCATCACCCAGCAAGTCAAGCTCATTGTCTCTGGAGGTGTCAGCTTTCTGCTTCCTTACATAACGTTTCCTGTTTTTAATTTTAGTCATCTGTTCATCCGAGAAGCTACCACAGATCTCACATGGAGATTCGAGAGTAACACAGGGATCATCACCTTTATTTGCTTCTCTACAGGAAGGGCAATAGTTATGACAATCAAAGGGAAGGCAGAAGTGCTGGCACTTCACAGATCTAGGTTTATCTTTGCTTGTTCTCTGGGTATTAGAAGACATTTTTATGCAATAAAATGTATGCGTACAAGCAAGCCTGAACCTAGAAAACTCACAAAATGCAAAAAAGTAAAGAAATACTTATCCTGTCAAACTGAACTTTCACAGAATAATCTAAAACATTAATTAAGTAAAATAGCCAAGTAATAACATCCAACAATACGTAAAAACTGGGGAAAAAGAGTAAAATATGAGTGTAAATAGAAGACGCTTCCAAATTACGCGGCCAATGAGAAAAGGAGGAAGAATTGAGAAGAGTTCCACGAGAGTACAACCTGAGGCTACAGCCAACTATAAATGTTTATTTTTCTTAGATATTGGCCGGATGCCTGCGGCCATCCGAGATCGGCATTCAGTCCCACATGGTAAGCTATTGTAGCGCAATAAAAGCAATAGTTTTCAAGTTACAGTTGATTTACTCAACAGTATGAAGCTCAGATAGGCTATTGCTCAGCTATGAAATAAGCTACAGGTCTGCAATATTTCTATGTTATAGCTGAACCAAAAGTAGGTGAACAATATATTTAAACAAAATATTCTTAATGCAATAGTTTTCAAGTTATAACTGATTTACTCAACAGAGATAACATCAAAGTAGCTATTACTCAGCTGTGGAATGACCTACACATCTACAATTTCACTATGTTATAGCTGACCCAAAAGTATCTGAATAACTTATTTATCCAAAATACTGTAAATGTAATAGTTTTCAAGTTACAACTGATTTACTCAACAGTGAGAACCTCAAAATACCTATTGCTCAGCTATGAAATAAGCTACAGGTCTGCAATTTTACTATGTTATAGCTGATCTATAAGTAGGTCAATAACATATCAAAAAAAATTTTCTACCTGCAATAGTTTTCAAGTTACAACTGATTTACTCAACAGTGATAACATATCAAAACAAAATTTTCTACCTGCAATAGTTTTCAAGTTACAACTGATTTACTCAACAGTGATAACATCGAAGTAGATATTACTCAATTATGCAATGAGCTACAGGTCTGCAATTTTACTATGTTCTAGCTAACCCAAAAGTAACTGAATAACATCTTTAAACAAAATACTGTTAATGCAATAGTTTTTAAGTTACAACTGATTTACTCAACAGTGAGAACCTCAAAATAGCTATTGCTCATCTATAAAATAAGCTACAGGTCTGCAATTTTACTATGTTATAGCTGACCCAAAAGTAGATGAATAACATATCAAAACAAATTCTGTAAATGCAATAGTTTTCAAGTTATAACTAATTTACTCAACAGTGATAACCTTAAAATAGCTATTGCTCATCTATAAAATAAGCTACATATCTGCAAATTTGCTTTGTTACAGCTGATCCAAAAATAGGTGAATAACATTTTTAAAGATATACTCTAAATGTTACTCACCATGTTGTAGCTATGGAAAAAGCTGAATAACATATTTTAACAAAATGCTCTGAATGCAATATTTTTCAAGTTATAAGTGATTCAGTGCATGATTTCATGAATTTTAATGAATTAAAAATTATTTAAAAAATTCATAAAAAAATCATTAAGAAAGATCCAAGTCTGATACTCACACAAGGGAATCTACTTGTGGCCTAGTACATATGTGCAAGATATGAGAGAAATCCTGGCAATAGTCAATGAGAAAATTGTGATAAATTTTCACACTTAGGGTGGGGGGGGGGGGGGGGGTACCTCACTTATAATGGCAAACAGACTATCTAGCAAACAGACAAACAAACAGATCTGCATGCCTTGAACAATTTTTCATCCTAGATAGCTAAGCTATCTTTTTAAAAAAAACAGCATGTCTCTGGGCCTTGTAGTTTTGGAGGAGAAGTCGTTTACGCGGACCCGTACACAGACGCCGCCGAGTGATGCCATAATGTCAGCTGACTGACAAGTCAGCTGACATAAAAAGCTACTCAAAGTAGCTAAGTAGCTATTACTCAGTCAGTTTTATAGCTTTTATCACTAAACGCAGTCCCAAGCAAGCTATTGATCTAACTATTGCTCATACCAAATTTGGTAAAGATATGTCATATATTTTTCCTTAAAATGCATGGAAACAAAAGAAGTACGCAAAAGTAGCTAAGTAGCTATTACTCAGTTAGCTATAGAGCTATCTTCACCAAAAGCAACCCCATGCAAGCTACCAACCCAATAAACATCCATACCAAATTTGGAAAGATAGGATAAATAATTTTCCTTAAAATGACCGGAAACCAAGTGTGACGACAGACGGTAGACGGTGGACGACGGAAAAAGCAAAAATAATATGTCCACCCCCCAGTGGGGTTGACATAATTCAACAAAAAGCAGAGATCTGGCGGGAATACCCTCATTCTCATGAGAGTTACTGTTAGCTGGATGCCTCAAATAAAATAAACTCACTTTCGTGTCTTTTTCATCTATTCCTATGAGGAAATATGTACTTCATCACTTCCAATAGTAGACAAATTTTTTCGGCCAGTAATTGTTCTGACTGTTTTGCTTGCCAAACTTTGTGCAGAAGATGAGTCAAAAATTCAAAAATAGCATCAGAGATGCCCGTACCCCACAGCCTTGGGAAATATTTTTAATACCATGAGATATAGAAGTACTGTATCAGTACAAAGTTCATGATACTTTCAGAGCACTGTCAGTTATAAAAAGGTCCAAACAATGTTTAAATAGAGAAAATAATGTCTAAAAGAAGGATAATGCATGTAAAGATGAAGTATTAAAACAAGACAATTCAATAACAAGATGACAGCATTAATCAGTAAACTAAACATTACGACACTCTTTATCTACATTTGGCATGGCCGAATTATGGTTTGGATGTTTTGAATATTACCATGCATACAGAAGTAACAATACATGCAGTGAATGCTTATGTGTGGTGTTGGAGCAAAATCTGTGGCTTACTTGATGAAATTCCATCTGTTACAATGGGAAGTTGTAAAAGTAAAATTCTTAATGAATTCTAATATGACTTTAACAGTGCTTAATCTGCATCAAAAGACAGACCCAAGGTGCAACAAGATTTTAAAGGTCAACGTCACTACGACAAGGTCAAATCAAGGTCATACCATGATGCCGTACACCTACAACCCGTAACCAATGTCCCTACCAAGCATCAATTTCCTACACCTTACAGTTTCCGAAATATAGCCCAGACAAGATTTTATAGGTCAAGGTCACTACGGCAAGGGTCAAAGGTCAAGTCAAGGTCACACTATGACGTTGCACATCTACACCCCCTAACCAATGTCCCTACCAAGTATCAACTTTCTACACCTTACAGTTGCTGAGATATAGCCCGGATAAGATTTTCAAACTCAAGGTCACTACGGCAAGGTTAAAGGTCAAATCAAGGTCAGACTATGATGTTGCACACCTACACATCCTAACCAATCTCCCTACCAAGTATCAGCTTCCTACACCTTACGGTTTCTTAGATACAGCCCGGACAAACTTTTCCCCGCCGCCCGCCCGCTGCACTGAGATCTCACGCGAATACCTTAATTCTCATGAGAGTTACTGTTAACTGGCAGCATCAAATAAAATAAACTCACTTTCGTGCCTTTCTCACCTATTTCTATGAGGAAATATGTACGTTGGTGCTTCCGATAACAGACAAATTTCTTCGGTCAGTTTTTCTTTTGACTGTTTCACCTGGTAGCGACAGCGCAGACGCCTTGGTGAGTTGGTTTTGCGATTACTCACTCCAGAGTGTGTACAAACTTGGGAAATCACACTCAAGAATGAACACTGAGACTACCCAAACAGTGGCATAATGCAGCCAAAAGTTCAACATTAGTGAACAGTTCCCAGTTTAACCCAGTGTGCCATAGGGCTTCTCTTGTGTTCTGTCCTGGGTCCACTGCTCTTTACTCTTTACACTACCCCCCCTGAGTCATATAATTAAGCGTCCCTGAAAGGGCGCTTATTTGTTTTCACCTCAGTTTCCTCGCCGCCGCTGCCGCCACCGCCGTCGCATTATGGTCTCCCTTGAATATCTCCCTTATTATTAGAAGGTTTCAAACCATATTTGGCAGTTATATACCTTAGGCGTGGGAAAATTTTTCTGAATGATTAAATTTGACCTTTGACCTTTATGAAGGTCACATGATCAAAAACAATTTTTTTGAAGTACACCCCCCCCCCACCCACCCCCACCACAACTATAAAAGGTCAAACGTCAAATCAAGGTCAGACCATGACGTTGCACACCTTCAACTCCTAACCAATGTTCCTACCAAGTATCAACTTCCTACACCTTACGGTTTCCGAGATATAGCCCGGACAAGATTTTAAAGGTCAAGGTCACTATGGCAAGGTCAAATCAAGGTCAGACCATAATGTTGCACACCTACAACTCCTAACCAATGTTCCTACCAAGTATCAACTTCCTACACCTTACGGTTTCCGAGATATAGCCCGGAGAAGATTTTAAAGGTCAAGGTCACTACGGCAAGGTCAAATCAAGGTCAGACCATGACGTTGCTACAACCCCTAACTAATGTCCCTGCCAAGTATCAACTTCCTACACCTTATGGTTGCCGAGATATAGCCCGGACAAGATTTTCAAACTGAAGGTCACTACGGTAAGGTCAAAGGTCAAATCAAGGTCAGACCATGACATTGCACACCTACACCCCCCAACCAATGTCCCTGCCAAGTATGAACTTCCTACACCTTAAGGTTTCTGAGATACAGCCCAGACAAACCCCTTAAGGGCTGTGGGGTAAAAACTACTTGCTACACAGCCTTATAATTTGACACACCTGTTCATATTATCGAAAACGCGATCCGATTAGATTTTGGGAGCAATCCCTTGAAAAATGTCTCATTTATGAGTGATTTTATGACACCTTCCAATCTGAAAGCCTTAAATTTAGGTCAACCCCCCTATTATCTTCTTAAGTATTGCATTTAGAGCCATAAAATGTACTGGGAGGTAATAGGAAACCATATGTGGAGAGTCTAAATAGCCGGTCAGTTTTACCCCACGCCCCCCCCCCCCCTTATGGGTCAAACTGGGGTCATAAAATAACTGATTTTGAGTTTTTGCCTTATATCTCCTTTATTGTTGCTTTTATAGCTTCAGAATGTATTAAGAGGTATTGGGAAAGCATATGTGGAGAGTCTAAATAGCCGGTCAGTTTTACCCCCCGACACCCCCCCCCCCCCCCCCCCCCCTTATGGGCCAAACTGGGGTCATAAATAGCTGCTTTAGAGTTTTTGCCTCATATCTCCTTTATCGTTGCTTTTATAGCTTCAGAATGTATTAAGAGGTATTAGGAAAACATATGTGGAGAATCTAAATAGCCAGTCAGTTTTATCCCCCGACCCCCCCTTATGGGTCAAACTGGGGTCATAAAATAGTTGCTTTGGAGTTTTGCCTTATATCTACTTTATTGTTGCTTTTATACCTTCAGAATGTATTAAGAGGTATTGGGAAAGCATACGGCGCAGCTTTGTGCATTCTTAGCTTTACAGCATGCTTATTAAAACCACAAAGCATTTTCAACTTTCAGGGATGCTTCGCTTTTGTTAGCAAAAGCATTCCTCTAGTTTCCAGTTTCAATGTTACCCATCATCTTTATGCCAATGACACCCAAATATACTTAGCAATTGACTCCAGGAACTTTGATTCCAGTATTGCTGAGCTCACTGAGTGTCTTGCTTGCATTCAAAAATGGATGGATGGTGTCAGACTGAAACTTAATCCACAGAAAACAGAATTCACCGTCATTGGCGATAGACAGGCCAGGGAGTCCCTTATGCAGAAATTTCCCACGCAGTTTCTTTGAAATTCTATCTATCCTACCAATGAAGTGAAGAATTTAGGTGTTACTTTTAATTGTGGAAACGCCTTTGCCAGTCATATAACCAAGGTTTGTCATGCCTGCTTCTATTATCTCAAAGATTTCAGACGTATTCGTAAATTCTTCAGTGTGGAGACTGCAGCCCTGCTGGCAAACTCAATGACCATTAGTCGAATTCACTACTGCAATTCTCTACTTTATGGTGTGAATAAATATAACATGACTAAACTCCAAAAAATTCAAAATGCCCTTTGTCGAATTGTTTTCAGACTTGATAAAACAAGCCATGTTACTTCCTATCTGGATAAATAGCATCAGAGATGCCCGTACCCCACAGCCTGGAGAAATAATTTTCAACACCATGAGATATAGAAGTAGTGAAACAGTACAAAGATTGGGATACTTTCAGAGCAGTGTCAGTTATATAAAGGTCCAACTAATGTTTAAGCAGAAAAAATAATGTTTAAGAAAAAGAAAATGTATGTAAACATGAAGTATTAAAACAAGACAATTCAATAGCAAGATGACAAGATTAATGAGTAAGCTAAAAATTATGACGCTGTAAAAATTTATTAATTGGAGAATAGATGTCAATGGAAAATAGCACAATTATGTAAAAGTACATATAATAATCAGTTGAAGCAATCCATGTATCTTTGTCAAAAGAGAAACATGTCTCAAATATGGCAGGTGAACACACTTTGCCAGAGCCAAAGCTAAAAATCACACCATGATGTACACCTACGCCCCCTAACAGGGTTCGAAATTAACAAAAATCTGCCACTCTACGATCAACAGAAATATCTTTAGGTCAAAAAGAATAAGCTGTTAATATACACATATCTTGCACAGGGAATTATGGTTGGGATATTTTGAATATTGTCCAAACATATCAAAGTGACCTAACACAAATAAACCTCTCCCATCTTTATACATGTTTGCATGGTCGAATTATGGTTTGAATTTTTTTGAATATTACCCATACATACAGATGTGGCAATACAATGTCCCTAACAAGTATCAACTTCATATACATTACGGTCTCTGAGATATAGCACGGACAAGATTTTATAGGTTAAGGTCACTATGGCAAGGTCAAAGATCAAATCAAGGTCACACCATGACGTTGCATACCTACACACCCTAACCAATGTCCCTACCAAGTATCAACTTCCTACACCTTATGCAGTGTTGATTCTAGAAATTTTGAAATGTGGGGGCAGTTCCCCCCTATGTCCAAAAAATGTGGGGGCTTGGTCAATAAAAATGGGAACTTGTACCTCCGCCAAAGAAGGATTAATTTTGGAAGCATTTGTCTGTCCGTATGTTTACTAGCAGGATTACAAAAATGCTACTGTATGGATCTTCATGAAAAAAATAGAAGATGGAAACTGACCCAACTTAGATCACATTAATTTTTATTACTGCCTTGCTACCTATTATCGCCGGCTACCAATTATCGCCACCAGAAAATAAAACGTTCATATTTCAGTAATGGTTAAATATTTTGAAAGCTTTTTGTTGTGTATTTGTTCAATTCACTTTGGAAATAGTTTTACCTTATTTGCTAGACTTGGGATGCTATTTTGGCAAAGTTATATCTATTTGAATTCTGTCTGGCGATAATTGGTAGCCGGCGATAACTGGTAGCAAGGCAGTACTTATCTGGATCAGTGCTTGGATAAGAAAAATATCAAAGACCTGGGGCCATATTCTACAACAATACTTTTCTAGCAATATTTTTTAAAATAGAAGCGCCTCGATGAAAGACCAAATGCTTTAAACTGGGCAACTCATGGCCATAGCACCCAAGTCATTAATATTCATGAGATGATATGAGGTAATAGATTTCCATTAGTGTTTTCTAGCAATATTTTATAAAACAGAACCCTCAACAAAGATCCAAGACTTTAAACTTGAGAACTCACGGCCATAGCTCCAAACTCATTAATATTCATGAGAAGATATGAGGTAACACACATGCTGCATGAATTGGTTGAACAGTATTGTTGTTAGTGTCTGACCTTTGCATCATCCACTTTCAAACTGTAGTAGCCGTTTTGTTTTCATATGAAATAACATTTTTCATTGAAAAAACGACCAAATATAGCCTTTATGATGATAAAATTAAAGGATTCTCACGAAACGATCAGTGCCCCTCCATTTTGTAAACATGCGGGATCGCATCTTCTACCGAACGCGCCGAATATACCGAATTGCGGGCTAGTACTAAAACTCGCGAGATATCGAGTATCCCATGCTCTAGAAGCATCACTGCTTACAGTATCCGAGATATAGCCCAGACAAGATTTTCAAACTCAAGGTCACTGCGGCAAGATCAAAGGTCAAATCAATGTCAGACCATGACGTTGCACACCTACACCCCCTAACCAATGTCCCTACCAAGTATCAACTTCCTAAACCTTACAGTTTCTGAGATATAGCCCGGACAAGATTTTATAGGTCAAGGTCACTACGGCAAGGTTAAAGGTCAAATCAAGGTCACACTATGACGTTGCACACCTACAGCCCCTAACCAATGTCCCTACCAAGTATCAACTTCCTACACCTTACGGTTTCTGAAATACAGCCCGGACAAACTTTTTCCCGCCGCCTGCCCGCCCACCCATCCAGACACCACGGGTGAAAACAATACCCCGACAGCCCTTAAGGGCTGTGGTGTAAAAACTATACTGATTCCCCATTTCATATCATGTCCTGTTCCAATATAATCTTATTACATTCAAGGCTATTAAATTCTCCTAACCCACATACTTAGTATCCTTAATCAAAGCCAGTAGCCTTACTCGTGGAAATCGGCTTTCTCTTTCTTTAGTTCATCCCAAGAAGGCCAGTGGTACGCGAGATTTTGCAATGGCTTCTCCCATTGAATGGAACAAACTCCCACAATCAGTCCGATCACAGAACACAATAATAGGGTTTCGAAGCCAGTTAAAAACCTACTTGCTTAGACTTGCATAACCTATACCATAGTACATCTCCCCTTGCGGTCTCTAAATTTGGATTTTGACCCGGCATGTCCCTCGACTTTCTCTTTTCTGCCTCAAGCACATTAGAGGATGTTGCGTCAATTTTGCGCTATATAAATGTTTCTATTCTATTTTCTTTTAACTGTATAATTCCTTAAACATTAGATGACAAAATTAAAAGCAAGTATATATTTGTTTACTTCTATAATATAACTTCAAATATCACTAGGATTTCATTCAGGCTATATATGGTAATGCTAAGCAGGGTTACAGAATAGTCACATTGTGAAATACCACGCGTTATAATTTATCTCCACACATTTCTATTAAAACTTGTTCACAAACCTCTTCAGTCCACTCACTGATTTCTCTGAGTTTTCTGTCTATAGTAGTCTTGCGGTTGAGGTAGAAGGCTTCAGTGTAGAGGTCAAGCGGCAAAGTCTGGTACATGTTGTAAAATACATCAGGAATGTCATCACAGAAGATAATATCCCACATAACCAGATTGAACAGAAGAGAGATGATCCCACCCTCTGCATGGATCCCTGAAAACATGGTCGTATAACATCAACAGCAAGTATTGGAATTGCCCCCAATTATCTAGGATGATTAACTTGAAAATTTTAATGACTTATATGTAGCTTTTATAAGCTACAAGCTCACCATGTGGAACTAAATGCTATCTCAGATGGTCGTGGCATCTGGCCAAATTCCAAGAAAAATAGACGTATAATACTGGCCGGATGCCTTCAACACTGAGGTGAACCCCATAGTGAAATACCGCGAGACTTCCTTAACTATCCATTTCTGCTCTCTGACAATAAAATAAAAATAAATTATTCAACTATTTTGCTTTACAATGTAACTACTTCACTTTGGGGTACAACATGCAAAAGTCCTCACAGCATACTCTGTGAAAATGTGTCACTAAAAAGAAGCTACGTTCCTTTGCTTTGAATGATGGGACATCTTCCCAAAATTTGTGACTTTTGGTGTGACATTTTTATGCCATTTTTTTTTTCAGCAGTAATCCACTGCAGTTTATCTTTGAATTCTACCCCTATTAGCTTAATTCCAGAAACTTTTTGGAAATTCTCAACATTTTTTATTACATAACAGGAACACTTAAGTGCTCAGATAATATACACTAATGACCCTTTCACACTACAGGCGGTACGTCCCGCGGTTACAGGTGATCCTCGGCGGCGGAACCACTTCCCAGGTCACCCCATTTTGTCTGAGTTGTTTTGACTACAGACGGTGAAATTCACAGTTATACACGTTTGGCAAAATGCCCCTGTCCTTCAACTACCGTTCGAGATTTGTATGTGACCTTGTGTCACAGTGGCGAAACATGCATGTACCTCCTCTTGGCTTGACACCGGATTACACTGAAAGACGACCGAATAACAACCTTTATTTTCAACATGGACAACACCTTTGACCTCAGAAATTCATATGCGCATGTGTGAAATCGATTATGCATGCTCACGGTACCGAAATCAGATGTGGAAAATTTAAATATTTTAAAACTTCAGAAGGACTCGTAAGGTAATGGACAGTTTGCCACTGACTCGAAAGGTAGCAAACAGACATCAGACGGCGATCCAAAGACAGAGACGTTTCACCAAACACAAGTTACTTTGGGGGATACCACTTGTAGTGTGAAAGGGGTGTTACCAAATTCAGCTATGGTGGAATTTCACTACCATACCACCTAAAAACATGTCCAATATACAGCTTACCTTGTGTATAACCTTGTTCTCTGTAGTAATTTAGGGCTACATCTTCCACACGTTTGATGAAAGTCACCTCATCCCCACCCTTATTAAAGGAGTCCTCACTGATAAACATAGCATACCCTCCCAGTGACACATGCTCTAGTCGTTTGCCTTTGATATACACCTGTGAAAACATACTGTTAAATTCACCAAAGGAAATCCCCAATTTTTCCTTCAATTAAAAAAACATCCATCCTAAATTTCTACTTTTTGTGACTCTATCACAGCATTATCTTAACAGAGGCAAAAGTTGTCTAAACTTTTTTCACTTAATTTTTTCCTTTTCCTACCACTTAAACCACCACATTAAACTCATTCAGTGTCTACTTCACAATGTCTAGAGATACAAATTTTTACTAGGAATCAATTTTCATTATCCAGGCTTATTAAGTAAAATACCAAAATTAATATCTTATCCAAATTTCAATTGATTGCAGTTATAATAAACCTCAACTTTCTCTTACCTTTGGGGCTTCAGCCACCAAAGCCATGACATCCTCACTGAATTCTTGCCATCGTCTTCTCAGTTTCTTATTGGAAGGAGCATGACAAATCTTTTGAGCTCTTTGAAACAAAGCATATCTATGACCAGCCCGAATGTTAGGATCAGTCAGCCCCACCTTGATGTAGTCTAAAGCCTGGAGTAAAAACACAAACTCCAGTAAAATTCAAATTTCTTACAATAGCAGCTTAAATATGTGCACACATTAAGAATTAACTTTGGGAGGGATGAAACTGCTTTTAAACCTTGTTGTGTAAAAAATCAGCAATGTACTTCCAGATTGCTCTGGCCAATGACAAAGCCCCTCTCTAGGAGCTGCTATTTACTTCAACTAAAAGGAAATCATTTTGACCCGAGTTCTATATAAATTATTCAACTGTACTTCAGCTTTTCACACAAATGCATATGCATTTAGCACACATTAATATGCATTTAACAAACATGAATATGCATTTAACATAAATAAAATTCAATACGCATTAGAAACTTGACAAGTGTACAGCTCACTTCTGAAGGCTTTTTGAGGTGGTGGTCCAGATTTAGTACCAGGCGCTCATACCAGCGTCCTCTGTAGTCCAAGTGATAAGTCTCCTGTTGGATGAGCTCTTTGAGTTGTTGGACAGCATCAGTGTACTGCTTCTTAAATTGGAAGAGTTCCACACCCTGGGAGAGGACACGGGTGTACACAGCCCCTGCTGTGTACACACTCAGAAAGGCAGGCAAAGCTTGGTCATGTCTGTAACATAAGTACATGAGATACATATATATCATGAAAACTAACACTATGATAGCACACACGTGTCCACTGCTTCTACAGTGTACATACCTAGAAAATTGAAAATTTAATAAGTACATTAAATTTTTATAAGTTAATACCCTATCCCATGGATAATTGCTAATCTGATTGGTGCAGACCGCCAAACGACAGAAAAAGCTGTCCTTTGTTTCCACCAGCCAGGCCGTTCCAGTACTGTGCATTCGCCAGGTGGCACATCATACTTCCTTCCTGTCTAGACAGAGTGATGTCATTGCATCTTTTTTCTTGTCTAAACCTATTTAGACCCCTAGTAGACGTCTGATAACGGGGTCGGTTGGGAAGGTCTTGTGTGTCCATTGGATAGGGTATTAACCCATAAAAATTTTATTTCACCTATAAAATTTGCAATTTTTCTGAATAACTACCGCTTGGTCGGCGCATAAGTTACTAGGGACTTGGGACTTAGGTGAACTCATAAACAAAAGGAACAAATTTGGTTTTTTATGATTTTTAAGCGCGAGCCTCGATAGAGATCACTTTTTTTTTTTTTTTTTTGTCTCCAGACTTTGATGAAATTTACCTGTGCATTCTGAACTTCCCTCTCTTGCTCTCCAATAGCTAAAAGGACACAAGTCCGTTTGGCTTTTGCCCATATATATGTCCTTTTGACTCTGGACTTTGATGACATGGACATCACTCAAATAGCTAAAAGAACACATGTCTTTTCGGCAACATACATTTGTCCTTTTGTCTCCATACTTTGATGACACTGACATCACATGGCTGTGCATTCTGAATTTCCCTCTCTTGCTCTCCAATACCTAAAAGGACACATGTCCTTTTGTCCTTTTGGGATGTGTCTAAGTTGGAATTTCTGTCACAAGACTTTCGTAAATTCTAGTGCACTACTCGTGTCTCTGACGGCGTTGTGCTCGCGCTAGGGGACCAAAACACCTTTTGGCCTTGTTTTATATATGTACAACTATTTACATATGTACAAATCTCCTCAATAATATGGCCTGCCTTGGAGGCAGCGAATGCCCTCACATCATGTGTTTTAACCTAGTGTGAAGTGAGGGACTCTTGGTCAGAGAGCTCATAGCATAGGATCACAGTCTGTTTGATCCATGTGGCGATAGTGGCAGGTGAGATGTCTTTGTCAAAACATTTCTTAAAGGAGACAAAAACCAACTCCTTGTTCTGTCTGAGATCTGAGGTCCTGTCCAAATAGTAGCACAAAGCTCTGACCAGACACAGGGACCTATCAGACTTGAGTGACTTATCCAGAATTGGGACCAGGGCTGGTATAACCACTGGGGCCACACTGTCTGGACCCTCTTTGGCCAGCTGGATCTTGGAAAGAAAGCTGGGCGAGGGATACAAGGATACTTACACCAGTCTGATTAATGTTCTTGTTTTGCCCAGCATGGATCTCACCCCTCCTTTTACCCGAACCCAGGGCCAAACGGAAAACAGTCTTGAAGGTCAAATGCTTCAAAGAGGCCTATTTAAGGGGCTCAAATAGAACCTTTGTCAGCTGATGCAACACCAGGGAGAGGTTCCAAGAGGGGATACCCCTCCGACCTTAGGTCTGTATCTGTGGAAACTATCCAGGAGACGAGTAAGATTCTCATCTTTGCTGATATTTATACGCGAATTTCCCAATTTGTCAGCAGTGGCTGATATATAGCCATAATGGTGCTTGGCTCTAACTTCCTGTCCTGAAACAGGTTCAGTAGGAAGTTGGCTATTGACTTTACAGGGGGTGCCCTGAAGTTCACCTGATTACTGAGACAACACTTTGTAAAAATGGTAAACTTTGCCTTGAAGACTGATCTGGTTGATCCTCTTTGAGGAGCATCAATTCGTGCTGCCACTGCCTCAGAAAAGCCCTGTTCTTTGATAGCTAAGGCTCTAGGAGCCATGCATGTAGATTTAGGTTTGTCAGATTCCTGTGAGGAGTCTGATTGAAGGGCTATGTTAGCAGGTTGGGCAGATTGGCAGGCACAGGGGAATCAGGCTTGACATGGCCACTAGGTCTCAGAACCAAGGCATGTTGGGCCACTCTGGGGCAATCAGAATGATTCTCTTGCACGGGTAGTCCTGCAACTTCTCCACCACTTTGCCCAAGATGGGTGCTGGTAGGAAGGCTTATGCATCCAGACACTCCAATGACAGGCTGAGTGCATCCACTGCCCAGGCCAGGGGGTCTGGTACCGGTGTCACAAACAGAGGTAACTTGTTGTTGAACCTTGTGGCAAATAGATCTATTTGAGGTTAGTTCCACCTGCTGTATACTGACTGGAAGACCTCTGGAAGGAGAGACCACTCTGTTTGGATGGTATGGCCTAGTATGGATAGCTTGTCTGCTACCACATTCAGCCAGCCTGGAATGTGTCCGGCTTTGAGAGTCACCTGTTTCCTGGCACACCAGGTCAGGATTCTCCACAGAAGGGCACACAGTGAGCCCGACCTCATGCCCCCTTCCTTGTTTATATATGACAACACTGTGGTGTTGTTGGTTGCTGCAAGAACCATCTTGTCTGAGCAGAGGTCTTGGAACTCTTTTAGGGCCAAGAAGATCACTTTCAGTTTCAGGAAATTGATATGCAGCTTGCTTTCTGGAAGCGACCAGCTTTCCCTTGCTATATGCTCATTTAAATGAGCACCCCATCCTTCTTTTGATGCATCTGTAAAGATCTACAGAGCATGTTTTGGTGGGTGTAATGGTTGGCTTTGAAGTACATTGTCTTCCTCCAGCCACCATTTTAGATTAGGGTGCAAAGACTTGCGGATAGGGATCACCTTTTCTAGTGATTTGGGTACCCTCCAGTTGTTTTTGAGATGTCACTGTAGGCGTCTCATGCATAGTCGGCCTAGGTGAACCTGTTTTTCTGTGGCTGATAGCAGACCTATCAAAGACATGAGATACCGGACCGGACAAGCCTGTTGGGAGAGAAGTTCTAGTATTTTCTGTTGAAGGGTCTCCCACCGGTCTGGTGTGGGTCTGACCCAGCCACACTTGAGGTTGAACTGGTAACCTACAAATTCAAAGACTTGTTTGGGGCCCAGCTCTGATTTCTCCACGTTCACCAGCCAACCTAATTTCTGACAAATCTCTACTAGTTTCTGAGTATGCTGGAGACAAACTTGGTGGGATCTGGCCCTCACCAACCAGTCGTCTAGTTACTGATGAATCCTGATACCTCTGTGTAAAGCCATCAGTTTTACCTCCTTTGATATGACAGGGAACACCATGGAAGTCCGAATGGCAGTGCCTTAAACTGATATGACCGACCCTGGATATGAAATCTCAGATATTTTCTGGACTGTTGCTGTACTGGTATGTCAAAGTAGGCGTCCTTGAAATCTATTGAGGTAACCCACTCCCCTTGTAGGAGGGAGGTCCTGATGGATTTCGGTGTCTCCATTTTGAATTTTACCACCTTGAGGAATTGATTCAGTTGCTCAGATCTAGTATAGGTCTCCCACCGGTTGTTTGGCTTTGGAACCAAGAAAAGTTGGTTGAAAAACCCCTGAGATTTTTATTTTAAACCAGTTCTTCTGCATTTTTGTTCATAAGCTGATGTAATGCCTCTGACAGGTAGAGGTTCCTGTGAGGATTGACATAGCAGCTTATGACGGTAGGTGACCTTGTCAAGTTTGGTCGGGTCCAAAAGGGGAGGATGTAGTCTTATTTGAGAATATTTGGCACTTTCAAACAGCACCCAGAGTTTGCCAAGTTTTCCAAAAGCTTTGTAGTATTGCCCCTATAGGTAGATCTAAAGCAACAGCTTGGACATTGGTTACAGGTTTGACAAAAGACAACTGAGTGACACAGGAAACATCTTTCACATATTTGACTTCTCTCTGATAACAATTTACAATAACGGGACTTATATCTTTCTTTTGTGAATGTCCTTCTGCAATATGTACAAGATTTACAACACAGAACAGTTTACAGCTGGAGTCTGTGGTGTCTGAAATCTGAATGTCTAATGTCTTTCTGGGAGTCTCTGGTAAATAAACACAATTTACAGTCCTGCCTTCAACACATTTACACAGTAATTGTCATTTATAGGACTGCTGACCATTGGCCGGTCGGGATGAGTAATGAGAGGCCTTGCCCTTACTTTTTTTGCCCTGATTATGTGATCCAATACTCTTCCAGGCGGGTTTGTTGGACCGTTTGCTATCTGAACCTCTGTCCGGACACTCATAAGGGTGATACCGACCCTTCCTTTTAGATGAGCTTAAATGTCCAGAGCTCCGGGAAGGGAGCTGAAGGTGAGGTTTAACTTACTCAGATTTTTGCACAACCAGTCATCAGTGGGCATCTGGACCAAGACTTTACCAGGAGCTTGTACCTTTGGACCGGCAGAGGTGGCAGCAATAGTGTCTATATACAGAAAGTGTGACCAACCCATGTAGACCTTAATCCCTCTCATAGTCGCTCTATATATCTGTTCTTCAGAGAAGGATTAGTCCGGGTCTGTGATAGTGACATCCTAGTCCTGATCAGACAACTCACCTTCTTCAACATTAATGTCTACTGGAGTTCGCTCTGACAGTTTACTTTCAGAATCAGAGTCCATACTAGAGATACTGTCCTTACTGGTCGGTTCAGTGGAAGCTGGGCTGATAACCTTCCTGTGTAAAACATGAGGGTCAGTGGCAGTTAACTCTGAAGTCCTTGGTCCAATTTCTAAGGTCGGTCGGAGTGAGGTCGGTCAGAGTGAGATTTGCTGGTAGACTATTGCTTGGTAGCAGTGGAGTCAGTTCCAGGCAAATTTGAGGAAGATGCTGTTGACTGAGTAGAAGGTTGGTCAGTCATCTTGATGAAAGGGTCAGTAGTCCTGACCACGCCGGCTGGAGGAGTGAGTGGGTGCTACCTTAACAGTTTGGAAGGTCGGTTCCTATCTGTCCAGTGTCCTTGCCATCAGTAATGCCTCAAGCCAGTTAAAACAGTTGGACCACTTCTGGTTGAGTTCCTCTATCTGGGCATCAGTTGAGGCTCTGGCTGACCTACTGTCTGACACAGATTTAGCAGGCTTGTCTGTGGACAACTTGGCCCTTGTAGCTGGGGCCTTCTCTTTCTCCTCCTTCTTCTTCTTCTCAGCTGGACCACTTAAACCAGGAGTCTGTAACATCCCCTGGCCATCCACTTCCCCTATTACCAACACAGATGCCGGGTCCACAAGGGAGGGATTGACAGTGCCCAAGGTTTCTTTACTAGGGGTGGCAGTCTTATCTGTTTTCTTAGCCTCATGCTTCTCCTTCTTCAGCTTATAGCTAGGGGTAGAGCGCTGAGAGCGTTAATCAGAAGTTAGAACATTTGAAAACTTATAGTCACTATTCTCAGGCTTTTCCACACAAGGGTCTGGGCCCTTTCCTTTATCCCGACACCTCGCATAGTACGAGTGGGTATCAAACCCAGCCATAACATGGCCACATCCTCCCTGTTTCTGCCCAGGTGAAGCCATGTTACTCTATGCAGTGACAAATATCCATGGAATAACCAAAAAGTCACAAACTAGCAATATTCTCAGAAAAAACTTTAAAATTCCAAAGCTGGCAAAAATCCGTACGAAGTACGATGTGTCACCTGGCGAATGCATAGTACTGGGCCGGCCTGTCCGGTGGAAACACAGGACGGCTTTTTGTGTTATTTGGCAGGCCGGTCCACGCCGACCAGATTAACAATTGTCCAGTGGATAGGATGTACTAACAATAAAATAGGACAAAGTACAATTGTGCTTGTGAAATTCATATACAAGAATATTGACCATTAACTAGAAAAGATACAGACAGTTTTTGATGAAAATTTAAACTCAAGTGTTGCCGCATAGTGAATAAAATATATTTAAACATGGAAAGTATAAATCCTGGTAATTTAGAGTTGTTAGTAAAATTTAAGCATTTGTCAGTAATATTTTACATATATATGTAGTCAGAATGATGTGTTTATTTGCAAAATAACTTGAAAAGTTGTGAACAGTTTTTGATGAAAATTTCAGGAAATGTTGACAATGGCACAAAAAAACAAATGATAAAATGTTGGTGGTGATCCTGCTCACAAGCTGGCTCCAGGAATTTTTAAAATGATTTTTATCATTCTACTCACAAACTATGGTGGAAATATTTGGCCTTGGGGAAGATCTGCTCTCTACAAGTTCTTTTCTGGTACAAAAAAGATTTTATCATGAAATATATGAATTGAATAATAATATATGGGACTTGCTGGTGTAGTGGGTAACACACTCGCCTCCCACTTCTGAGGTCTGCAGTTCAAACCCTGGACCATATGGAGGAAAGTTAGTTGTTGTATACCAATGCTTGGTAGTTTACAGTGTCGAATTTTGACCAACTAATATCTGCTGGTTTCTTCTGCCCTTAAAACTACCTTTCATGCTATAACCTCTACAATGTGTTGAAAACAATATTAATTACAAACTAGAAATAGGACGCCCTGTTGATAGTAGGTGCGAATAGAAACAGGATAGTATAGAAGAACACACATTATCATGTGTAATGTCCACCCCATGAACCTTTTGCCAAAATTGTACAGTAGTCTTACAAGACCCTGTTTCATTTGTAAAATATATCAATGATGCTTAAATATTTATTAGTGTAGATGTAAATTATTTCAGCTTCATGCCTTTTTGTATTGGTTGGGTCGAAAATTTTGACGAAATCACTCTATCTCGCACGGTTAAGAAGATAGAAGCAAATTCCTGTTTTTCTATTTTTGGCAAACATTTGAAAATTTAAAATGGCCGCCATTTTTGGGAAAAGGAAAATTTTTTGAAAATTGCCAAGAGTACATTTCTTAGATACCCTATGGGTCGAAAATTTCAACGAAATAACTCTATTTTGCATGGTTAAGGCCAATTTGTGTTTTTTCCATTTTGGGCAAAAATTCAAAAATTCAAAATGGCCGCCATATGTGGGGAGGGGAAAATTTTTTGAAAATTGCAAAGAGTACATTTCTTAGATACCCTGTGGGTTGAAAATTTCGACGAAATCGCTCTATCTCGCACGGTTAAGGAGATAGAAGCAAATTTGTGTTTTGCCATTTTTGGCAAAAATTCGAAAAATCAAAATGGCCGCCATTTTTGGGGAGGGGAAATTTTTTTGAAAATTGCAAAGAGTACATTCCTTACATACCCTATGCTTCGAAAATTTCGACGAAATCGCTCTATCTCGCACGGTTTAGGAGATATGAGCACATTTGCCTATTTCAGTATTCAAAATAGCCAATTACTCATTTATTTAATTAATTACTCACTCATCTATGAAGCAATTCCCCCCAAAAGCAATCCCATACAAGCTATTAACCCAATGAACCTCCTTACCAAATTTCAGAAAGCTAGGCTTAATAGCATTCCTTAAAATGTCTGGAAACCAAAGAGCTACTCAAAAGTAGCAAAGTAGCTATTACTGAGTTAGCTATAGAGCTATCATCACCAAAAGCAATCCCATACAAGCTATTAACCCAATAAACCTGCATGCCAAATTTGGTAAAGATAGGATAAGAACTGTTGCCTAAAATGTCTGGAAACCAAGTGGGACGGCGGACGCCGGAAAAAGCAAAAATAATATGTCCACCCCCCAGTGGGGTGGACATAATAAATAAATCGAATGCACAATCATATATCTGCTGACTAATTGAAGACATCAGAGACCCTACAGTACAAAAAATATACTTTTAAAAAATGCCAGACTAACATAATCCAACAAATAAGATTTTCACCTCATTGTTGCATCATTCTGTCTTAAGTCTTCCAGCTTTTCTTTAGCTTTTCTGTAACAGTCCATTGAGGTGTCATAATCCTTGCTTTCTAAAGCTTCCACCATATCTACCTCCACTTGGAGACCTGCACTAAAGCTAAACATGTAGTCATGGGTTTAAAAAACTAATTTAACATGGCTTTTTATACCGCTTAATATCCATCACCGATACATTCTAAGCTATACAACATCAAAGTCCTTCATGCAGAACTCCAGTTAGTTGAATTCACATTTAAGTACGAGTTAACATTGAGTGCCTCAAGTATGGAAATTTACTATGTTATGTGGAAATCATCCTTATGAAGAAGTATTTTTATGGTCCTTTGTAATTTGATTTTACTGACTTTGACTGTAGGTCAGAATACTACACTGAAGGAGAAGAGAGCCAGTGTTTGGTTGAATTATTGATCACAGACCAGTCTACTGGACTTTGTTTCGTGGAGATAAAAATATTGAAAATTACCTAGAAATATTAAGATAACAATTGAAAATATTTGACCACTTCATGTGGCTGATACATTATATAACGTCAACACAAACTGTGGAATTAAAAGAATCCACACCTCATGAGATACTATTAGCTACTTTTTCTGGCTCGTAGATGTACATATTCACGATTTTAAACATTTGGGAAAGGTGCTTTATAATACTGTTTTCAAATATTACATAGTTCTACAGATGTCTACGAATCAGAAATGTTCTGAGACACAAACCAAAATACTGGATTTTGTTTTTTTCACAACCCCTGGAATCACATTAGAATGTTTAGAAATGATTATATTTGTAGTAAATTACTAATGGTTGTATGTAACTAGCCTCTGAATATGATTAATCTATGAACATGATTTTTAATCTGCATTAATTTATAATCTAATTTTTATTAACATATTTTGGAACTTTGGTTCTAGAATACCAGAATATACCTCATCAATCAAAAAATAAATAAAAAAAATAACTAAAAAAAAAATAAAATAAATAAAATTTGTTATCCACAAAAACATTACCGCCATTATTGTGAAGTTTATTCCAGTTTTTTTTTCTCAAAATCATGTGGCTAAAACTATGACTGAAGTTGCAGTCTACTTTCAACTCTAGCAAAATATGGTTATGTAGATGATAAATATTTAAATTAATGGTGACTTTCTTTTTATCTTATTTTATATCTAAGTTTGTAGATAAATGCACATTACTAACGAAACAGAAATTGTAAGAACTTTAATCTTTCTATTTTTTTTACCCCACTTTTGCAGTCAATCCCTCAATCGACTGTAAAGTCACCAAGGTAGTACAATGCCTGCTATATTTATTTCACACCAGTAAGTAAATGGGAGATACATTATGCTCAAATCTGATTTAGTTTTGTGTCTTGCTCAAAAAACTAGCGTCAGAAACAGTATGATTTCTCATATTGAGCAGTACATGTTTCAATTACTACAAACCTCTGTAGACTCTCCCTGCTTTCAAAAATCTTTGTTTTCCTGTTGACAGTATACTCTGGGTATTTCACCTTTCCAATATTTGACATTAGCATCTGAAACCTAAAACATGATACAGAGAAAATGATATTTTTTTTCTCATGTCACAGCATCAAGAATTTTAATACGAATGGTTTAACAGAATTGACAAGTCAACAGATTGTTTCAGAGTTCCAGTAAGTTATACCAGATACTTTAAATAACAGTAAAATTCTATATTAAAAACATTCACATGACACTTTATCTGCCATACACCCTACTTAACAAACTATGGGGAAATGAAATAAACCAGTAAAAGTCTTGGCTTTAAAGCATTCTTCTTACAGCTGAGCTTGTCCGGCTCCTCTCTCATCCTCCTCCCCATGAGTTCTATGCAAACCAAACAACATAGTGATCCTCATAAACACTGATCGACCATTCTTACACAGTCTGTAACATCTACCAAGCAGTTTCTTAGCTCTGTAATAAATCAAATACCTGGTGTCACTTTCAACACATTATCAAGCTTATAGCTTACTAATATAATTCAGGTAGATACAAGCTGTACTGTAGCATTAAGTCTCATCTGTACACAAAGTAAATCACAATGGTAACCACACTGCCATAAATCACTAGCACTGACAAAATTTCAAACCTTCCACTCACAGTAGAGGACAAATAAGAACAATGACCACAACAGACTTGGGAAAACTTGGTTCTGTCAATATAAAGCAGAAAATAAGTGCCCCCTTAATACAGACTTATTTTACCAGTTTTTTTTTTCATAAACTGCCAATTTTATAGCACATCCTTTTAAAAAACGTAGCCACTAAATATTTATAAATGTATCTGTACAGTGCTTTTGCTGGTTTGCTGAGAAAATGGGGAAAATATCACAAATTAAAAATTCGAAACGATATTGGTTTTCTGCTTACTATGACGTGATGCGTAGAAATCTACCCAGAGAAATAGGATGAAAGTTTATCCTTAGATTTGGTTCTGTGGACTCTGATTGTATTAATTTGTCTTTCAGGATAAAATCTAAAATATTGCACAACCAGTAATTTTTCTAGCACATAAAAATTATCTTCAGAAAATATAGTAAATGTATGTCATAGATTATATACCCTTTTTATGTTTAATATTAATTTATCAGAAGTAATGCAAGATTCACATGACCTCACCTTTGCACTAAAGCATGATCAGTCCTGCCTGTTTTACAAGAATCCTTCACCTGGAAAAAGCTACTAATGTTACTTTTACTGCAATGTTTTATCACAGCATTGATAAGGTCCTCCCTCAGCTGATTGATATTGAGTCTCAGGGACTTTCCAAGTGTTTTCAAATCAGGAACTGGCAAAGCTTTCAATATGTCAGGCAAGTCAACCAGCTTAGATTCTGCATGGAAATCAGTTAAGACAAAATGTAGTTATAAGGATAGAAAAACATCAATAGCTTGGATAATCTAGGTCAGGACATTTTATGTAATCTGGTTCTGGTAAATAATCATCAAAAACAGTTCAAAATATCAAAACACAACATCTAAAGTGCGAATGAATAATCTACACATGCATTAATCCTCACAGTTTTTCATGATGTGTTAATATACTATCATATCAAATAATTAATATCTCTCTTGGTACTGTGGTTTTGCTGGAGAAGTTATGTGCTACTATACCCTTATGCTACAAGACCATGACTTTGTGAGTTCGCACTAAAAAGAAATGAGAGTTTAAATATTGTCATATAAAGAATATACAAACCAGTCCACAGTGAAAATAAATTCATCTTCTTCAATTATCATTCACAAATTAATGATTCTCCAAACTCTGGATGAAACATTTGATTGATATTATCACTTTCATGTAACTTCATACCTATTTCAAAGATCTTTTTTTATACATATTATTTATGACAATATATGAAAACATGAATTGTCAACATACCATCATCAATGAGACCAGCATCCACAAGTTCATCCAGTATAGCAGTTAGGTCTTCTGATATTTTGGCATAAACAATTTTACTCTTTCTTATCCATCGATACTGTCTCCCAAACAAACGAACGAAAAGTTTTTGTCCATTTTCTAAAAATGTTGAAGATGAGAAGTTTGAAAAATCATTTATAAATGCCCATACTTAAAACATATTATTTTGCATCAGTGTAAGTTGTTTGATATTCTGTATTGTAGCCTTTCTGCTTTGTGTTCAAATTTGTTTGATGTATGAAATATATAATCTTACACAGGCACTTTTCTTGAATTATTAACATAATTAATCAAAGAAAGGTAAAATAAATAGTGTGTTACCTTATCACAAATCTTTGATTACCTGTTAAGTTCTGAAATAGCCTCACAGTTTGCCTGTCATCATCACTAAACAGGTAAGTGTAAAAATCATCGTTCACCACATAATTGACAATTGTCACAAAGTTTTCCAAATAGTATGGAATTCTATACTCCTCTTCTTCTATTTCCTTGTCTATCACTTCCTCAATGTCAACCGAAACATTAGTAGTTTTTGCAAACTCCCCATCATCACAATCACAGCTGCTTGTAACTGAAGGGTTGGTTTCATTACATTTTACATCAGTATTCTCACAGGAAGTTCTAGTAGTATTGGGGCTTTTACATTCTGTTGCTGGTGACTTTGGCTGGTCTAAGTTATCCAAATCTGAGACTGATGCAGCTAAGCTACTGCTGACTTCAGTAACACTGACTATATTTCCAGATGTACTTATATCAACAGATTCATTGTTAATATTTACACTACTGGTGCTCAGTGCTGCTTTATCCTCTGTATCATGTTTGCCATCATACAAGTCGGCTTCATCGGTTAAAAGCTCATGTTTTGATTTCTTGCTCAAAACACAGTCACTACTTTCAACATGACTGTTGCTCTTCCTTTTAGTGGAAAGTTCTGACTTGTCACTGACATCTGCAACTTGCTTATTTTGGGAACTTGAAGAGGCACCAGAAGAATCTCCATCGCCAGAAGTGTGGGATGAATGCCTTCCACCTTTCCTCAGAGACAACCTTTTAAATTTTGACGACTGAGAATTGCTGGCTTTACTGTCAATTGTTTCTTCATTTTCATGAGCTTGAAAGTACTCTGACTCTGTTTCTGACACTGGATTAGCACTCGATGATGCTTACAAAAAATATAATTGATTATTCTCAATGGTTAATAACTAGACAAAAACAGGATAAATATCAAGATGTAAAGATAAATACTTAGATAAATATATTTAAAATCATTTTCTTTACTTTGTTAAATAATAAAAGAAGCAATCAGTGCCCATGAACAGGCTCTGTGTCAGCTGACTGTGTGTTTTGAATTTCAGAGAAGAAGTGACAGAAGAAAAGGACACAAAAATTGTGCCCTGCAAATGGTATTCAGAAGCAAAGTAACAAGGTTAAAAATTTATTTAAAGAAAATACTGCAAATGCAATAGTTTTCGAGTTACAACTGATTTACTCAACAGTGAGAATCTCAAAGTAGCTTTTGCTGAGTTATGCAATCAGCTGAGGGGTTGCAATTAGAATATGGTATAGCTCACGCAAAAGTGGGTGAATAACATATTTAAAGAAATACTGTAAATAAAATAATTTTCAAGTTACAACTGATTTACTCAACAGTGAGAACCTGAAAGTACCTATTACTCAGCTAGGCAAGAATCTAAAGGTCTGAAATTCTACTACCGGTATTTTATAGCTGACCCAAAAGTAGGTTAATAACTTATAAAAACAAAATTTGTAAATGCAATAGTTTTTAAGTTACAACTGATTTACTCAACAGAGAAAACCTCAAAGTAGCTATTGATCAGTTATGCCATGAGCTACAGGTCTGTAACTTTACTTGTTATAGCTGACCCAAAAGAAGGTGAATAACATATTTAAAGAAACTACTCTAAATGCAATAGTTTTCAAGTTACAACTGATTTACCCAACAGTGAGAACCTGAAAGTAGCTATTGCTCAGCTATGTCATGACATACAGGTCTGCAAATTCACTATGTTATAGCTGACCCAAAAGTAGGTGAACAACATATTTATAGAAAATACTTTAAATGCAATATTTTTCAAGTTTCAACTGATTTATTCAATAGTGAGAACCTGAGAATAGCTATTACACAGCAATGCCATGAGCTACGCATCTCCAATTTTACAATGTTATAGCTAATTCAAATGTAGATGAATAACATATTTAAACAAAATTCTCTAAATGCAATAGCTTTCAAGTTACAACTGATTTACTCAACAATGAGAACCTGAAAATAGCTATTGCTCAGCTATGCCATGAGCTACAGGTCTGCACTTTTACTATGTTATCGCTGAAACCAAAGTACATTGAAAACACTCTAAATGCAACAGTTTTGAAAATACAAGCAATTTACTCAATAGTGATAACCTCAAAGCTATGCAATGAGCTATGGGTTTGCAATTTTACTATGTTATAGCTCACCCAAAAGTAGCTGAATAACATATTTATTAGGGCTGCAAGCAAGCCCGAAAATGCGCCACGATTCCTTGTTTTGAAAGAACCGACTCGGACTCGGTTAATCGCTTGATTATCGTCCACGAAATAAACTGCACCATATTTTGACATATTACACCTTATAAAATTATTAAAATGGACACAACAGGAAAGAATGTTAATAATTCATTGAATTTTGGAATAAATACACATATATAATACAAAAAACAGGAACGTTTAACCATTTTAATATTGCGAGATTTGAGGCGTCTTCGAAATATGTTATATAAAAATGCCATCTGATACAAAACATTGTTACGTGAAAATTTAAAGTTTGCAAATGCTTAAAATATAAAAACGGAAAATGGAAACACCTTATATTAGTAAAATATATAAATATGTTCATACTTTTAAAGAAAAATCTAATTTTTCTGTGAAAACCTTTTTAGAAAAGTGAAGATTTGTAGTTTCTGTGAAAAGGACACGTCCTTTTCAGAAGACTTAAGATTTGCAGTTTCTGTGAAAAGGACGCGTCCTTTTCAGAAGACTGAAGATTTGCACTCTGATTTTTCCTCTTTAAATCTGAGAGCAGTTATCTATTTTTAGTTGTTTCCGAAGACCCGGTTCACTTTTCTTGACTCTTTTCTTGAGTATTAGACTGAATCGTTTTGTTTCCGAGTAACTGAAGAATCGTTGCAGCCTTAATATTTACACAAAATTCTCAATGCAATAGTTTTTGAGGTACAAGTGATTTTACTCATTATGAAAGGTATTGAAAAATCAGAAAGTAGCTGTTACTCACTTAACTATTGGAATAGACACCCAAGTTACTTGCCATGTTGTAGCTATGAAAAAAGTAGCTGAATAACATATTTTAACAAAATGCTCTAAATACAATACTTTTCAAGTTATACATGGTTTAGAGCATGATTTCATGAATTTTAATGCATTTAAAAATTATTTAAAAAATTCATAAAAAATAATGAAAATAGCATCAGAGATCCTCGTACCCTACAGCCTAGGCAAATATTTTTAAAACCATGAGATATAGAAGTACTATCAGTACAAAGTTCAGGATACTTTCAGAGCACTGTCAGTTATATAAAGGTCCAACTAATGTTTAAATGGAGAAAATAATGTCTAAAAGAAAGATAAGCATGTAAAGATGAAGTATTAAAACAAAATAACAAGATGACAGCATTAATCAGTAAACTAAAATTACAACACTCTTTATCTACATCTGCATGGTTTAGATGTTTTGAATATTACCATGCATACAGAAGTGGTAATACATTCAATAAATGCTTATGTGTGGTGTTGGAGCAAAATCTGTGGCTCACTTGATGAACTTCCATCTCTTACAATGGGAAGTTATAAAATTCTTAATAAATTCTAATATGACTTTAACAGTGCTTAATCTGGCATCAAAAGACAGACCCAAAGGTGCAACAAGATTTTAAAGGTCAAGGTCACTACACCAAGGTCAAAGGTCAAATCAAGGTCAGACCATGATGTTGCACAACTACACCCTCTAACCAATGTCCCTACCACGTATCAACTTCCTAAACCTTACAGTTTCCGAGATGTAGCCCAGACAAGATTTTATAGGTCAAGGTCACTACGGCAAGGCCAAAGGTCAAATCAAGGTCAGACCATGATGTTGCACAACTACACCCCCTAACCAATGTCCCTACCAAGTATCAACTTCCTACACCTTACACCTTCCTACAAATTGTATCCACCAGAAAGAAAACTCACCAAAGCCAATTAACCATCGCCTAACCTTGAAGGAGGAGCCCAAGGTAAAAATCTGACCACATCAAAAGATTCTTAGCCCATGATTTCCTATAGGTTGGTGTGACATTGCAAACCTCTAGGAATACAAATAAGCGAGTTATAAGCACTTTTAATTTTGGCTATCCTCATTTGACCCTGAAAGAGGGGTCAAAGGTCAAATCTGATCACATCAAAAGATTCCCAGCTTATGATTTCCTATAGGATGGTTTCACATTACAAACCTCTAGGACCAAGAAAAAGCGATTTACAAGCACTTTTAGATTTTGCTATCCTCGATTAACCTTGAAGGAAGGGCCCAAGGTCAAATCTGACCGCATCAAAATATTCCCAGCCCATGATTCCCTATAGGTTGGTTTACCATCTCAAACCTCTAGGACCAATAATAAACGAGTTATAAGCACTTTTAACCTTGGCTATCCTCATTTGACCTTGAAGGAGGGGTCCAAGGTCAAATCTGACCATATCAAAAGTTTCCCAGCCCATGACTTCCTATTACTTGGTTCACCATCCCAAGCCTCTAGGACTAATAATAAGCGAGTTATAGGCATCTTTAACTTTGGTTATCCTCGTTTGACCTTGAAGAAGGGGGCAAGGTCAAATCCGACCACACCAAAAGATTCCCTGCCCCTGATTTCCTACAGGTTGGTTAGCTATCCCAAACCTCTAGGACCAATAATAAGCGAGTTATAAGCACTTTTAAGTTTGGCTATCCTCGTTTGACCTTGAAGGAGGAGCCCACTGTCAAATCTGACCACACGAGAAGATTCCCAGTCCATGATTTCCTATAGGTTGGTTTACCATCCCAAACCTCTAGGACCAATAATAAACGAGTTATAAGCACTTTTAAGTTTGGCTATCCTCGTTTGACCTTGAAGGAGGATCCCAAGGTCAAATCCGTTCGCACCAAAAGATTCCCAGCCCATGATTTCCTATAGGTTGGTTTACCATCCGAAACCTCTAGGACCAATAATAAGCAAGTTATAAGCACTTTTAGGTTCGGCTATCCTCGTTTGCCCTTGAAGGAGGGGGTCCAAGGTCAAATCTGACCACACCAAAAGATTCCCAGCCCATGATTTCCTATAGGTTGGTTTACCATCCCAAACCTCTAGGACCAATAATAAGCAACTTATAAGCACTTTTAAATTTGGCTATCCTCGTTTAACCTTGAAGGAGGAACCCAAGGTTAAATCTGATCACACCAAAAGATTCCCAGCCCATGATTCTTATACGTTGGTTTACCATCGCAAACCTCTAGGACCAATAATAAGCGAGTTATAAGCACTTTTAGGTTTGACTATCCTCGTTTGACCTTGAAGGAGGGGTCCAAGGTCAAATTCGACCATACCACAAGATTCCCAGCCCATGATTTCTTATAGGTTGGTTTACCATCCCAAACTTCTAGGACCAATAATAAGTGAGTTATAAGCACTTTTAAGATTGGCTATCCTCATTTGACCTTGAAGGAGGGGTCCAAGATTCCCAGCCCATGATTTCATATAGATTGGTTTACCATCCCAAACCTGTATGACCAATAATGAGCAAGTTATAAGCACTTTTACATTTGGCTATCCTCGTTTGACCTTGAAGGAGGGGTCCAAGGTCAAATCCGACCTCACCAAAAGATTTCCTACAGGTTGGTTTCCCATCCCAAACCTCTAGGACCAATAATCAGGGAGATATAAGCACTTTTCATGACTGACAAAGAACGCCCATGGTGGCCATCTTGTTTTTCAAAATGAGGCCAAAATTATTCCCAGTCGAGATTTTGTAATGAGGAACATATCCTGCGAATTTGAGATCTCTATCTATAATACCCTTTGCACTAGAGGGCCAACAAAAGTCCTTCCTTAAAGTCGAATAAACGTCCCTGACGGCCATCTTGTTTTTCAAAATGAGGCCAAAAATATTCCCAGGCAAGATTTTATGGTTATATATATCCTGCAAATTTGAGAAGGCTAGCTATAACATTTTTTTTCGTTAGAGCGGTAACGGTAAAATCTCTACACACTGCAGCGGCGGTGGCGGGGGCATCGTAACAAAGCAAAATCAATAGTATCTACCCGATGCTATCCGATGGATACAAAAATCCATGCCTGATACTCACACAAGGGAATCTACTAGTGGCCTAGTACATATAAGCAAGGTAAGAGAGAAATCCCTGCTATAGTCAATGAGAAAATAAGTGATTTAGTGCAGGATTTCATGAATTTTAATGTATTAAAAATTATTTTAAAAATTCATAAAAAAAAATTAAGACAGATCCAGGTCTGATACTCACACAAGGGAATCTATTTGTGGCCTAGTAGATATATGCAAGATATGAGAGAAATCCCTGTAATAGTCACTGAGAAAATAATGATAAAGTGTCTCTAGCAAACAGACAAACACACAGATTTACATGCCTTGAACAATTTTTCATCCTCAATAGATAAGGTATCTTTTAAAAAACAGCATGTCTCTGGGCCTTGTAGTTTTAGAGAAGTTGTTCACGCAGACACGTATGCATACACCAACACTGCAGAGGCGGACACATACGCCAACGCCGCAGAGTGACGACATAATGTCAGCTGACTGACAAGTCAGCTGATATAAAAACAATTTTGAGGGTACTAATAAAAATGCAACAAACTAAATCTTCAACCCTTCAAAATAAAGCTTTTCAAACCATTTTATTGTATTTATAATATATGAATATCCTCAGTTTGGCTAAAAAGGTTAAAAATAGATTGGGTTTGATATTGCAGAACATGTAGCAAAGTACACCCCTTTTATTCATTCAACGAAAAATGCACAGTTCTTGTATTATTATCATATTTGTAACTTGTAACTTTAAATTTCATTTCTGTTGTTTAAAATGTTTTCCTTCAACGTGATACTTACACCGATGACACATATAAAAATATTCATACTTTGTGCACTTAGGTCGATATGTTGACTGCCGCGACTCCGAAAAAAAGCTGTGATCCTCTGACTTCCTTTCTTTGGAGACAGCTTCTTTGTCTTTGCACCTTTTGTTTGCTTCATTGCACAAACTGTTTAAATTAAACACTGTTAGTTATATTCAATCATATTTTTAACTCTACTGTTCAAGAGTCAAAATTTAGTTAACCTAAAATAATGTGCCATTAATAATATGTGGCAGCACATATTGCCAAGCCCAAGAGTACCCCTAATGATTATGAATTCTAGGTTGGTCTCAGTTTGTCAACTCCCACAAAGTTTAAAATATGTTCTGGAACTTTATGTGGATGCAAAATGGTTCTCTAAGAAGTGGTCTTACTTCCAGTGTATATATACCAAAGTATGAGTAAAGTATCATTATTCGCTTATATCTTAACGCAAAATGAAAGAGTTTTGCTAATTAAATGGCCAAAAGTGTAAGCTATGGGATGTAATGATTTCGGGTCCAAACTAAGCACTAATGTTACTCTGTTTAGCTCTATAGATAATACAGTGGGTCATGAGAATATCAGTGAATTTTTAAGCGTGAGCTCTAGTGAGGCTCGCACTTCTACGGATCACTATTTTTTTCTTTTTTTGTCTCTGGACTCAATGAATTGTGGCGTAGTGTGATGAGTGCCTGTCTCTTCACTGAAGCTAAGCGGCAATGGGCTCAGTTAGTAGTGGGATGGGTGACCACTTCAGTGCACTATTTTCTATTTGTGTCTTTGATGGCATTGCAGCTCACGCTAGTAGACCAAAACCCCTTTAGGCCTTGTTTATCTGTAAGTTTGAGGAGTTGTGTAATGTTTTTCCAGCAGAGGTTTTTAAGATTTAATGGTCACTGATAACAAATATGTACAGTATAAATGTTATGCCAGTCATTGTACTTTGTGCCATAATATTTATATGCTAAAGGTAGGTAAATAAGCAAAAATTCTGAAAAGCTAAAACAAAATGATTCACTAATTAAACTTCCTTCAGAAAATATAACTGACACATGTCATAGATTATATGTGCTTTATGTTAATTATAATGATTCAGTTCATTGTTAAAAGTAAACACTGTACTTTTGTTTGTGTGTTTGTCCTGGAATAGGTTGAAACTATTATAATTCTAAGAATTCCAATCTATTTGTCATGATGCTAGATACCAGTAAAGCTTAACCAAGTATCAACCTTGTATACCTTACAGTTCCAGAGATATACCCCGGACAAGATTATAAAGGTCAAGGTCACTACAGCAAGGTCAAATCAAGGTCATACCATGACGTTGCACACCTACACCCCCTAAACAATGTCCCTACCAAGTATCAACTTCCGATACCTTATAGTTTCTGAGATACAGGCCGGACAAACTTTTCCTGTTGCCTCCCCATCCACCTGGACACCATGGGTGAAAACAATATCCTGACAGCACTTAAGGGCTGTGGGGTAAAAACTAGCCACAAGAACAGCATTATAGGTTGAAATGAAAGGGTTATCTTTATGGCTTTGAGGTTTATATTATTTTTATTATTATTTATATATTCTTTCTTATAGTGACATGTAACATATAGTACATAAAACAGTAACAATAAGAGCACTCGGGGAGCATAGACATCTGCCAAGGCACAAAATAACGAGTATATGAGAAAATCTTTTTTTTTTCTTTTTACATCCAGATAGTGATCCAGATCAATCTCAAAATTTAATGGGATCTTAGTTGGACCAAGACCCATCTTCTGATTTTTTTTCAAGAAGTTCCAATCAGTAATATTTGTGCAATCGAGTAAATTTGAAAATCCGGATTTTTGTTTTGTATCAAGGTGATCCAGATCACTCTCAAAATTTAATGGGACCTAAGTTGGACTAAGACCCATCTTCTGATTTCTTTTTCATGAAGTTCCAAGCAGTAGTATTTGTGTAATCCTGCTAATAACCCAACAAGCTGACAAATGATCACGCAAAGAGTACCTCTTTGGCAGAGGCAAAAATACAATAACAGTTACCCATGCATCCTTTTGATGGGTTTATTGGTCACTTAGAGATAATTTTAAAAATGTTTCAAGGAGGCACTACTTTACTGTTGCTCAATAAAACATTTTTTTTCAACAAAATACATGTGCCTTAAATCAAATCCTTTTTGAACACCTGTACTGCTTGCCAAGCAATTGTATATGGCCGAAATTATGGACACCCAAATTTTTGTTACACCAATACAGTATCTTTTAAGTTTCAATGAGTGGCTACAGTACTGTTTGGAAGTGGTTGATCAACTTACACAATAATAGAAATAAATTTTGACACAGGCATCAAACTTCAGAGTTTTTGATTTAGAAATAAACTTATGAAACATGGGGTGACCATAATGAATCCCTGAAAAAAGCCCATCAGGAAAATTGCCCATCAAGTGAATCCCATCAGCAAAAAAGCACATCAGGAAAATTGCAACATATAATTCATCTATTATTTATAAAAATCTGATGTAAGGTAATGATGAATTATATTTACAATTGATTAAGGTCCACTTCTATTTCAGGTTTATGCATAAAATAATTAAGTTTCATAAGTTTATTTATTTATTTATTTATATCAAAGGAAGAGTGCACAAGTTTCTTAAGTTTTTTATGTACACCAAAGGAAGGGTGTATGTGGTGTGTCTACTCTGGTGAGATAAATAAAAAGCTATTGTTTGTTGTATAATCTGTGTATGAATTATTTGAAAGCTGAGAACAAATCAATTGATGGGCAGTGTGTGAGGGTAATTACAAATTATCTTTCCTCAGTATAAACCAAATGATGGGTTAAGAGTGAGATTGTATTTGCAAATTATAATTTTCTGCTGATGGGATTCACTTGATGGGCATTTTTCCAGATGGGCTTTTTTCCGTACACCGACCATAATATTGGTGTACCTACACGGGTAGTCACAATTGTGTCCGGTTCATAATAATGTCTGATTTTTATTGGAGTTTACTTTTAAAATGTTGCAACCACAATTTTGAATATTTTATTCAAATTATTCCCTTTGAGATCAATTTTATTTTATGGAAACTTTAAAAATTGGACCAAACACCCAAACTCAGTACTATCATTTAGTAACAATTAAATTAGAGGTCCTCAGTGGCCTAGTGGTTAGCAAGTTTGGCATCTAATCATAGGCTGTCACCTCTGTGGGTTCGAGTCCCACAAGTGGCAATTCTGAGGACCTGTCCCAATATGACCCTGGCTGTTGAACGGGACGTAAAACCCCAACTTTGACCTTTAGTAACAAATTAAAGGACACAATTATGACCCGGACATAATTGTGACCACCCGTGGTACTGACCATACAGTATGTACCTAATTGCTCGACAAAATGTCAACTGCTGGCTTCAGCCACGGCTCCTCACTAATTCATTATTGTCGGCGAGATGATGTCTGAGAGTTTTTATATTTGTCAGCGAATTGCTCGTATACGGGATTCTCGTACTGTACTGTACCGTACCTCCATTGAAACTGACAAACCTCTGGGCGATAATATAATACCCTATACTGCTAAATGTTTATTGTGGATTGACTCACTGTGTTTTTCTTTTATATTACTACAGAAACTATTATTACAATACCATGTTTCTTTTAATCAAGAAAACATATTATGATCCGTGAAACAGACACATCAAACAATTGGTGACCCAGCACATTTTAGTGAGTAATATGCAGCGTTCTTTACGGCCGTAAACACGACCTCACAGCCTGTAAATTGGTCAAGAACGGTCTCACAGGTGGTATATACATACCACTCGTGAGTTGGGTACCTTCAGAGACTTTCCAAACTTTGACCTTCACCTCTAATGACAACAAAGATGCAGAATACACGTGCTTTTGTTATAAAAAACATGTTAAATAAAGTGTTTCGGTACTCTGGATTTTGATACACATAAACACACAGGCGGTGGATTGTTAAGAACGGTCAAAACTTTCCACTGGTACTCACAGGTCGTGCGCACGGGCTCACCACCTCTTCTGAACGCGACAAAATACGTAATATTCAAGGGATGAATCGACAAACAAAACTGACCAATCAGTTATCAGTTAGTATACAGGAAGTAAAGTGGATGTCAAAAAAGATATACAAAACACTCAGTTGAAGGAAAATTATTAATTTCAAAGAAAAGATCACAGGGGAGTCACACAACCAACATGAAGATTTTGACTGTTTTGTTTGTCATCGTATTCTTTGGATACACCAAAGGTATGACTACGTATGAGGGTACAGGAGATCGATTATATTTTTCCTGACTGTATGTAGTGATAACTACTGTACTGTACTGTACAGTATCTGACAGATCTACAGGGGTATAGCCAATGTAGGGGTTTTCGATATATTCACGTTTTCGATCACTTAAACTATACTGCCTCCCGCCATAACTTGGCACAACTTGGACACAAAAACCTTATTTTTGCTTCGCCAATTGCTATTGATGTACTGATGGACACAATGGCGAGGGACAGAGCTCACATGTACTTGTTTTCTGTGTAAATTTTGAACGGCATATTTCTAGACATAATACAACAACTATAAAGTGTTAATTGAATTCTTTTTTTATGTGTGCTGTTCACTAATATTTAAATGGCAATCAAACTGGCATACATGTATTTCAACCTGTTTTTAAAATGTAAACAAACCTCCCAGCAGGCACACGCCTTGAAATGTCGTTGATTTAGAGTTGAAAACAGGTCCTGACGTTGAAATGAACGTTACCAACTACTAAATCTAAGTAAGTTTTCTGACATGAAAAAGTAGTGATATTTTGACCAGAAATCATGGTGACTTTTTGTTGAGAAACTGACACTAACACAATTTCAACACTATTTCAAAGCTGGATTTCTGACTGGAAAAAGTAGTGATACTTCATAAAAAAATCACCACTAAATCAAGTTAGGTTTTTCGACATGAAATCTTAGTCATGTTATTGAACAGAAAACAGGTTGAATGTTGGGAAATGAATGACTGGTAATCGTTGATTGAAAATTCTTTTTCTAGAGGGTGATAGAGTAATTAAGTCTAACTTTTTGAAAGAACTATTATTGCAATTGTTTTTGAATTTGTAGGTATTTGTAAAGCAGAGAATAATGTTTAAAGATTATAAAGATGATAAAGATTATGTGTGCATGTACTTGTACATTTTTCTCCATTCTCCTTATTAATTAACTGATGCATCCAAATATCATGTTATTGAACAGAAAACAGGTTGAATGTTGGGAAATGAATGACTGGTAATCGTTGATTGAAAATTCTTTTTCTAGAGGGTGATATAGTAATTAAGTCTAACTTTTTGAAAGAACTATTATTGCAATTGTTTTTGAATTTGTAGGTATTTGTAAAGCAGAGAATAATGTTTAAAGATTATAAAGATGATAAAGATTATGTGTGCATGTACTTGTACATTTTTCTCCATTCTCCTTATTAATTAACTGATGCATCCAAATATAATTTTTATAATTTATAATTATATTTTTATTAATGCAATTCCCGATAATTAAAAAAAACATTTTGAAGTCAAACTTATCTTAAATAAAAAAGATAAATTCAAACTTGTTCATCAAAACTTAGTAATTAGAATTTGTTTCTCAAATTCTCCCATACACAAAGAACATAGTTTTCAGTTTACAAGTTTACACAGAAAACTTCCTCACACAGAGAACCTAAGCTATAACATTGTATCACACAACAGTGAGGTTGGGGGGGTCCTGGTTTTTCTTATCTGTACGCTGCTACACAGGACATTGGACCTGTGACTAAAGTAATTAGATAGCACAGCAGGGGTGGAGGTGGGGGTTTACCCTTGCTCAGTTGCAGGCATGGTGTTTACTTCTTTAAGTCTGTTGTTTTTTTGTGGTCAGCACTGACAACTAATTAAGTTGGGGAGTAATGGGTGGAGTTCTTCAAATGTGGCTTTTCTTGTGTTTTTTTTATCAGTTTTTATGACAAAGTTGTATGAGACACAAGCTTCTGAACTGAGAATTGTGGCTTTGCTGCATGATTATAGCTTCTTTATAATTACAATATAATGATAGCCAACTTAATAAAACATTTAAAAGAAACTGATTGGATAAAATACTGAAGATATAAATAATGTCACAATTGTTTGTTATTTACAAAAAAAAAAAATTTTAAATTTCACAAAAAGAATTTCAATTGAAGGCAATGAATAATACCGGTCCTATTAATAGCATAAAAATGGATATCTAGTTGGAAAATATGGATTTACATATCTTGAGCATATTTGAAAGCTGATTAAAAAATTGTGTTATTACAACGTCATCAGAAACAGAATATTGATTATACAATGATTCATGAAAACATGTCATCTTGGAAAGAATTAATTACTTTGAAGTTGTATCCAAATTGTAAAATATGCATATGGATAGTTATTACATAATATTATTAAGAAGCTATAATTATGCAACAGAAGCTACAATGATTCAACTAAAGAAGACAGTATAAACAACCTGATTTCACCCATTGAATTCATCCCTATTTCATACATTGGATTCAACCAAAAACAGTTTGCAAAATCTACACGTATTTCAACCAGATTTCACCCATTGAATTCAGCTTGATTTCACTGGTTGGATCCAACCAAAAACGGTTTGCAAAATCTACATGTATTTCAACCAGATTTCACCCACTGAATTCAACCTGATTTCACCGATTGAATTCAACCAGATTTCATCGGTTGGATCCAACCAAAAACGGTTTGCAAAATCTACACATATTTCAACCAGATTTCACCCATTGAATTCAACCAGATTTCAACAGTTGGTTTCAATGTGATTTCACCGGTTGGATCCAACTAAAAACGGTTTGCAAAATCTTCACGTAATTCAACCAGATTTCACCGTTGGAATCAACCAGATTTCAAAGTCGTGTGCCTGCTGGGCTTCAACAGTACATATAGTTATCTATAAAATAAATTCCTTGCTTGTAAAAGCAGTTTAGTTAAACAGCATATGTACTGCAAACCAGATACCGCTGCATGGACATAATAATTACTTTTTAAAGTAAATGAAATAATTTCCCACAGTTTGAGATTTACACAAAAAACAAGTATATGGGAACTCGATCTGTCCCTCGCCATTGTGTCCATCAGCATATCAATAGCAATTCGCGACGGGACAGAAACTCGGTCTATACCGGATCTACAGTGCTTCTGTAGTACATACGTAGTATACTGTAGTGCCTGGATTCTACCTCACCACGGAGATGGATATGTCATCTGTTTTACAATTTATCTAGGGTATCATTAGCACGGAGTTACTTTTTAAGTCTACACGGGGTAACCTGGGCCCGTATTCACTAACATGGATCAAGCTGAGCGAAAAATCAGCTCAAGATCAGATCAAGGAAAATGCTCTGCTGATCTTTGGCTCAAGTCTGTATTCACAAAGGAAGGATCAGCTGAGCCAAAAATTTTGAAAAATTTCACATAGCAATGCATAAGTTAATTACTTTTATATGTTTTAAAGAGCCTTTTTATGCCTGAATATCCACAAAATATGCATTTATATAAATCAGTTCAACTGCTTTGTGAATACAAACTTGATCCTGATCCATTTTTCAGCTCAAGTTAAGCTAAAAATAAGCTTAAGTTTAGCTTGATCCCTTTTGTGAATACGGTACCCAGATCGTTCGCCCAAATATTCTTCAGTCGATTCGCACAAATAAAATACTGTTAGGAAACCCCACAGAGTTCTGTCTACTCGCGTTTTCTAATTTGCATACTTTATAGATTAGTCTAACAGCCTTTTTTGTGCTTTAATAATTGGTAATAGATACACTTTACTACAGTTACCCCATATATATAGTTCGGCACAGTAACTCAAATGTGAGTGAAAAATACTAGAATATAATCTGAACAAGGCTTCACTGTGTAGCAATGGCTTAACTTTTTACCACACAGCCTTTTAAGGGCGGGCGGGTGGGCGGGCGGCGGGAAAAGTTTGTCCGGGCTTTATCTCAAAAACCGTAAGGTGTAGGAAGTTGATACTTGGTAGGGACTAGTGTTACGATTGAAAGTAATTATGAAAACCGGGTCCCGAAAACAAAAATTCGGCGGAAACCGGATTCGTTCGAATTAGTATACACCAAACTGTAGTCACACTGTAAAATCTTCTGCACGCGTACATGAACAATTACTTCAACTAAAATGCAGTTTATTTTTTGATAAAATCTGACATTTTGGACATTATTTCACTGTATATTGGTAAAATATTACACAAGTAAATGTTTTTAAGCGTTTTTGTGCAATATTTTATACGTTTGAGGTGTTAATATGTGACATTTCGGGAACCGGTTCTTGGATTTGGTCACCGGATTTTGTTTACGTTTATGTGAATCGAATAGAAATCAACTATCCGGTTTGCCGTCTTTACCACTAGTAGGGACATTGGTTAGGATGTATAGGTGTGCAACACTATGGTCTGACCTTGATTTGACCTTTGACCTTGCCGTAGTGACCTTGAGTTTGAAAATTTTGTCCGGGCTATATCTCGGAAACCGTAAGGTGTAGAAAGTTACTTGGTAGGGACATTGGTTAGGGGTGTAGGTGTGCAACGTCATGGTATGACCTTGATTTGACCTTGCCGTAGTGACCTTGACCTATAAAATCTTATCCGGGCTATATCTCAGAAACCGTAAGGTGTAGGAAGTTGATACTTGGTAGGGTCATTGGTTAGGGGGTGTAGGTGTGCAATGTCATGATCTGACCAGGATTTGACCTTGACCTATAAAATCTTGTCCGGGCTATATCTCGGAAACTGTTAGGTGTAGGAAGTTGATACTTACTATGGACATTGGTTAGGGGTTGTAGGTGTGCAACATCATGGTCTGACCTTGATTTGACCTTTGACCTTGCCGTAGTGACCTTGACCTATAAAATATTGTCTGGGCGATATCTCAGAAACCGTAAGGTGTAGGAAGTTGATACTTACTACGGACATTGGTTAGGGGTTGTAGGTGTGCAACATCATGGTCTGACCTTGATTTGACCTGTGACCTTGCCGTAGTGACCTTGACCTATAAAATCTTGTCTGGGCTATATCTCGGAAACCATAAGGTGTAGGAAGTTGGTGCTTGGTAGGGACATTGGTAAGGCATTGTAGGTGTGCAGCATCATGGTGTGACCTTGATTTGACCTTTGACCTTGTTGTAGTGACCTTGACCTTTAAAATCTTGTTACACCTTTGGGTCTGTCATTTGATGCAGATTAAGCACTGTTAAAGTCATTAGAATTCATTAAGAATTTTAGTTTTACAACTTCCCAATGTAACTGACAGTGCTCTGAAAGTATCCTGAACTTTGTACTGATACAGTACTTCTATATCTCATGGTGTTAAAAATATTTCCCTAGACTGTGGGGTACGGGCATCTCTGATGCTATTTTTTGAGTACTGTAGAATTCCTGTATAACTTATTTTTTACATTCTCAGTTTGTGCTTTCCAAGATAATTCAGAATCAATTAGAATCCCTAGGAATTTTAATCTTTCAATTTTACACTCATTTGTGTAAATATTACAGTTAGTGTTTAAGTGCTTCTTGCCAAAAACCATAAAATTAGTTTTACTGATGTTCAATGAAAGCTTGCTTATGGAGAACCAATTGTGGAACTTTTTCAGCTCCAAAGTTGGGGTTTTACGTCCCGTTCAACAGCCAGGGTCATATTGGGACAGGTCCTCAGAATTGCCACTTGTGGGACTTGAACCCACAGAGGTGACAGCCTATGATTAGATGCCAAACTTGCTAACCACTAGGCCACTGAGGAAAGAATATGACATCTGTTGGACATGTGTACCCATTTGCAGTAAAAAAAAAATTTATAAAGATGTTTCTGTGGGGGGTTATGAGATTTAAATTAATTTGTTTCTGAATAGTAGAAGAAAAAGTTGTCACTAGTTTATACATTTATTTTATACAGTTAAACTAGTTATCAGCTCCAACGACACCTGTTTGCATAAATCTACTATATTGTCAGCTGTACAGAATATGTTAGTATCATCTGCAAATATGATCAAGTCTATTACATTAGAAATATTACACATATCATTAAGATACAGGATAAATAGTTTAGGGCCCAAGATTGAGCCTTGCGGTACTCCGCAAACATCCTCTTGCATTTCTGAATTTACACCATTAAAATGAACAAACTGCTTACGATTAGCTAAATATGACCTTAACCAATTACTGGCTATACCTCTCATGCCATATTTGTATCCCCGGACAAAAGTCGGTCATGCCGCCGCCGTCACAGGATTTCCTTTCGGACGCGATAACTTAAAAAATATTTTAGTTAGACCTTTCAAATTTGGTATGTGGGTATGTATGGGTAATGCCACGAACGCTATTATTTTGTGACCTTGACCTTCAATTTCAAGGTCACTGGTGGGCCATAGTGGTGGCCTCTTAAAGGTCAGATTTTGGCCATTTTTTCACATTTTGGCCCAGTTCATTCTAGATCATTCTATGGTTGGTATATATAATACATATATATGTCCTCTGTAAGCATGCAGAAATTTTATCTTGAACCTCTTCATTGAAGGTCATCCACAGACTGCCAAAGTATCTCACCGGGGCCATTTTTGGCCTTTTTGGAGATATTTTCACAATTAATGCTGATTATATTGCATGGAAACTATTGAAATTGAGTACATGATGGAGTACCTGCATCCAGTTTGTTGACTTTGGCTATTGTTTTCAACGTCACCTTAGTGCAGGGGGGGGTATCTGGTAACAACTTTTGCCATGGCAACACTTTTAATATTTTCAAGTGTTAAAGATTGTGGGTGTTCCACAGACAAAACCCCTGCACGGATTTTCACCAGATATTAAGGGTATGTTTACCTTAAGAGGATCTAGAGCTGATAAGGTTTTGGTGGGTATCTGGCTACTATGTTGCCATTGTAATACTTTTAATATTTTCGGGTTTTAAGTTGTGGGTGTTCCACAGCCTAAACCCCTGCACAGATTTTCACCAAATTTTCAGGACATGTTTACCCCAAGAGGATCTACAGCTGATTAGGTTTTGGTGGGTATCTGCCGTAGTGTTGGTATCAAACAAAAATATGTATATCGATATCAAACCATATTTTTACCTTCCGTATCTATCAATATTGAAATATCAGGGCATGCAATGCTTTCCTGGAGGAGACCTTCCAAGCTGTTTCGCAAGGATTAGTAGTGTCCCGAAATGTAAATAAATATGGCAGTTCCGTTTTCGCGGTAAGTAAAGTTACCGAAAATGATATGAAAATCAATATAATTTTCAAATTTTGTACTTTATATTAATGGAACACAGCAGGGGTGCATCTATTTTGTAGTATGTTGCGATATTGATATTGTACCCTACATTATCGATATCAATATATTTAGCTAGAATTGATAAATATTTCAATATTGATAAACACTACCAGCACTAGTATCTGGCTACCACTATTGCCATGCTAACACTTTTAAGATTTTCCGGTCTTGAAGTTTTCTGGGTGTTCCACAGCCTAAACCCCTGTGTGGATTTTCACCAAATTTTCTGGATATGTTTACCCCAAGAGGATCTAGAGCTGATTAGATTTTGGGGGTATCCAGCGGCAACTGTTGCCATGGCAGCACTTTTAAATTTTCGGGTCTTAAAGTTTCGTTCTAAAATCTTTAATGTTTTCTGTAACCTAAAATATTTCAGCTAGCTTCATCAGATTTGCACAAAATGTAAATGGATAGGAAAGCTTGCCCAAGAGTAATTGTGTCCTTGTTTTGGAAACAAAATGACTGCCACATCACATCTTTAATGCCAAATAGGAGGGTCATCATATCAACAAGGCCTTATATCTCCCTTATAATTGTTTCTTTGGCTTCAAAATATGAAAACTACTTGTAGAACATCTCGTGGGTTCTCTATACTTCTTACAACAGAAGTTGTTCCTAAGATTTTCCCAAGTCTCAATGTTGTTGGCCATTTAGCTGTACCTGCAGGCTGGGGATCTTTCCTGCCGAGGCTGTCTATTTTTAACCATGACCAAAATGAATAAATGATATTTTTCTTCATAACTGTTAGAGTTACAATAATTTTTTGTCAAATATGTTGTTTAGCTACTTTTTGATGCACAGTGTCATGGCAAATTTCCAGAGCTGTAGGTCCATAGCTGACTGAGTAATAGCTACTTTGACAGTTCACCATTGAGTAAATCACTTATACCTGCAAACCTATTAAATTTAGAGGTTTTTGTCAAATATGTTGTTCATGTACTTTTAAATGTATTCTGTCATGGCAAATTTTCAGAGCAGTAGGTCCATAGCTAACTGAGTAATAGCTACTTTGACAGTTCACCATTGAGTAAATCACTTATAGCTGGAAATTTGTTGCACCTATCATTACCAAGGTTTCAAGATATCTTCCCTGCTATGAAATCTTTAGGTCCAGTTTGTTCAATTTGGTTGGTTGCTATGGCAACGAATTTGAAAATCTGAGGTGGCCAAACCCAAAGGAGCCTATATCTCCCTTATTATTGGTGGTAGAGGTTTTGGATGTGAAGACAGCTTCTAGGAAATCATGTGCCCCGAATCTTTTGCTTGTTTCAGATTTGACCTTGGACCCCTCCTTCAAGGTCAAATGTGGTTCTTCATACCTATAATGGCCTATATCTCCCTTGTTATTGGTCATAGAGGTTTTGAATGTGAAGACAACCTATAGGAAATCATGTGCCCCAAATCTTTTGGTGGGCTCAGATTTGACCTTAGATCCTTCTTTCAAGGTGGAATGTGGTCCTTGATACCTCTAATGGTCTATATCTCCCTTATTATTGGTTGTAGAGGTTTTGGATGTGAAGACGAATCTTTTGGTGGGGTCACATTTGACCTAATATTCTGTATGTCACGCTTCAACCATGTCCCGTCCAGGGATACACTGCGTTGAGACACAATCTCTAGTGGGTTAGTTTCTTTATTAACAGTAAATGATCTATGGTATCAAAGGCTTTTTTAAGTCAATAAATACCCCTAAGGTAATATGTTTACTGTCTATTGCATTCCCCAGTTTTTCCATAAAGTCTAAAAGAGCCATGGATGTTGATCTTGTACTTCTAAAACCATACTGAGAATTACTTATAATGTAAGTTAGACAAGTGAACACATATTCCTTACGCTGGCTGACTTTCATCTTAGTATTTATATTAACTGAGATGGTTGTAAAACCAGAGAAAAATTAGGTGACGGCTGATAAAAAGCAGCAACATGTGAATAAATAAGATTGATGGGCTGTTTTTGTTTCTATGTGAACTAAAACTTTAAAAAAAGAAAAAAAAACTTACACCCACTTAATTCCCTCAGTGTGTATTTATATGTTTATCTCAAAACTAAACAAACTTCGCTATGAACCTGTGACGTCATCAATCATCATCTACGAGAAAAACAACATGTCGGCTTTTCACAGCACTCAGGATTTTACTTTCTAGATTGTCATTTGTGACTCTACTACCATATATTTCTTAAAAACAACCACAGTTTCCATTTCATTAAGCGTTTATCCATTTAACAAAACGAAATTCACAGGTTTCATGAAAAATGTTTCCTATGACCTTTAAGGTTTTAAACAACAATATAGCACAAATCAAATGTCATAGTAGGCATTGTTTAAGTATATTTTGTTATTTAGTTTGTGCGATTTTGTTATTTACACTACTCAAATTTGAAAGCTTTGAAGAGCGTTTATCTCTATGACCGTTTATCTTAGTGACCACCCATATAGGGAGTATTGCTAGTTTGTCCACAGCTATGATTTTCAATTAAACAACCTAAATGTGGCTGCCTTAAGTGGGAACTTCACCTGTACTTCTTTTTATCACCAGTATCCGTGTCCTTTATTACCTCTATTCGTAATAGCCTAGATATTTTGTTATAAAACTGTAGTAGCTGCCAGTATCTGTGAAGAACAAATTTTTCCTTCCTAATCACAGACACGGATGAGTACACTGTTTTATACCAAAAGATCTAGGGTATCACTGGTACGGGTGATGAAAAAAGGTCAGGCCAAGTTCCTACATTATTCTATGTATGCAGTGCATATACATGTATATGTTTCACCATGTCTCAACAGTCTCATCATATGTTTGTGTAATTGTGTTTTACCTTTTAATTCATATAGAAGCAAATAGATAACAAATATCAAATATGGACATTCATGTTCAATATTTGATTGAATAAATCATCAATTTTCCCATCAGAAATGTGTCTGCATTTTCAAGCAGCCACATTCATTTGGGTAAACTAACAGAAGATTCAAAACTGGCAAGGGGATATAAGTTCATCTACAAAGTACAATACTTCCACACATTAAAATACCACCATTATGCTGACTTTAGATGAAGGATTGTAAATAGACAGTTTTCAAGTAACTATATAAAATAGATATGTTCACAGATGTGGCTGCATTCCCTATATATGTTACAGGAAAACTGTGTAATCAGGCATTTCGCGAACTGCCTAAATATTCCAGTCATTTCACAAAATGCCTGATTCACTTAGGGATTTCATGAAATGCCTAAAATTTTCATTCATTTCAAGTAATGCCTGGTTTTGAGCTCCAGGCATTTTGCAAAATGCCAAAATCGGCTGCTACAAACATTTTCAGCCTGTCTACTGTTACTGCAGGTTCTTGATCAGCCTGTATAAGGAGTGGAGTTATCTCATCATTATGAGATGATGCTACAGGTATCTGAGTGGGTGTGTTATTTTATTCAGACGGCTCTGGCACATTTTTCAATGGTTGTTCTTCTGTGAGAGTGAAAGGCTGCTCTAACGCAGACAAGAGGTCACACATGTTCAATAATCTCTTGTTTTAAACTTGTTAATCCAATCTAGGCTTCTGTCCAAAAATAGCATCATAAGGAGAACCACTGTATGGGAACCACTGTACTTAATTCTGAACAAATTGAAGTCCAAGAGACCACTCCATTTTAATAAACTCCGCAACATGAGAGAAGTTGATGATCAGATTAGAATGCATACTGAAGAGATCCAAGTCTGCTTACATTTTATATTCTCTTATGCTAAGCTGAAATCTTTATACCGGGTATCTGTAGCTAAATGCGATGTAGATCAAGACTAAATGCCTTCCCTACTGTAAGGGATTATGTTAATGAGAAACCCTGTTTTACATTTATTAAAGTTTAATTAATTCAGTTCAGGATCACATGGTTTCCCTATTTAAAGGGATTATTTCAATGAGTAACCCTGCTTTAACATCAAAGCCCAGTTGATTCAAATCAAAAGTTATTTAGTTTCTGTCGTTCACAAAACTACTTTTATGAGAAATTCTGCTGTTTATTAATCAAAGTCCAGTCAATTAAAGGCTCAAATGGCACTCTATATCAAGGGATTATTTCAATCAGCACACCTGCAATGATCCTGACTTATATGTAGATAATTCTCTATGTAAATTCCAACCAAAACTTAAAATATATATGCTACTCATTAGAAATATTTCTTCCATATATGAGTACATCTTGTTATATATCACAGTGCTTAAAGTACCACCCAAGATAAAACTCTTCCAACAAGAATAGTTGAGACAGATTTATAATTCTGCTTATTTCTCTAAAAATAACTGGATAGAATACCAAAACTGTGTCCCTAACATAAAAATATCATACTTCACAATTTGCCTAAAATACATCAGGCAAGCTGTGTAATAAAACTGGCCAAATTTTAGACATTACACGAAATGCCTGGAAATTTAAAAAATGCCTTAGAAATACCTAAATGAATCAGGGATTTCACGAATTGCCCAAAATGTTTAGGCATTTCACGAAATACCTGATTACACAGTTTGCCTTTAACATATATATATATATGTTACACCCAATCTGTGAAACTGCCCATTTCACGAAATAGGCAAAAATTTTGCCCATTTCACAAAATAGGCAACTGACTTGCCCATTTCATGAAACAGGCAATTTATCCAGTATGTGCTTACCCATTTCGTAAAATGGGCAAAACTTTGGTTACCTGTTTCATGAAATGGGCAATACCATGTATGAAAAATAAATTTTCACATATAAAAGTATTTTATTGTTTTAGTGTTACTGTAAACACTATTACATACTTTATTTTCATAAATTTTATAAAACTACAATATATTATATTGCTAAAATGATTACCCATGCTGGTACACTTTTAGTAATACAAAAAATATATTTCACTCAATTAAACATTAAGTTATTTAAATAAAAACATCTGTCTTCAACCCTAACATCAAATAGACATTGTGAATAAAAAACCATCTTCAGTGATCGTGATTTACAAGTCATAGCATATTGTCTTGCTATTTATTAACATTGTCACAAAATTTATGCTAATCCTTTGTAACCACATACCGGTAATCTCAGGAACTGTGTTTCTAGAGTGCCTAATGGTTAATGGCAATTCACAATACTTGTAGGTTGACCCCATATAAAATGAATGCTAATCTTACTGAAAGAGGCCATTCCAGTTTCTTTCAGTAAGTAGGACACACAATTTAGCTTTTGATATAGGATTTAAAGAATGTACATTGAATAATGGACCTTTTTATCTCATGTTTTTGTGACATAAATATTTTAAAAGTTATAAGTTTTGTAAATAAGTTACTCTTAAAAAGTAGATATTTCATTAATGCTACCTTTAATTGTGTAATATTTTAGTTTCATTGATATAACTATCAAGCAAAACTTTAACATATTTAAAAATACTGAGAGAGAAAAACACAATTTATTTACCTTTTTCTTTTGAAATAACACTTTCAATATTTGTTACATATTTGTAGAACTTCTCTACTCAATGGGAATTTTCTTAAAGATATTGGCAAATTGTTTCTTCATCTATGCATGAAAATGATATTTCATACAAAAGATTGCCTATTTCATGAAATGGGCAATTTCATGGATTGGGCATAACATAAACACAGTGTAGCTTCATTCATTTAGCATAATTGTTGGACCCATATAGATATACTGAGTCAATATTATTAGAAACTGCTGATATGGATAACAGTTGAACATGCATAGTAACAGTGAAAAAAATGACAGGTGAAATTCCTACTTGAGACTGTACACCCCCTAATGTAAAAAATATCGTAAAAAATATCTTTACAATCATGTATATCATAAACAGTCAGTCTTCACGGGTCCTCAATCTTTTGTGGGAAATCCTTATGGTTAGTTGGTCTTATTCACATATATGTGAAAAAAGTAGCTTGCAAGATCCAGTGGAAATCAAGGTGAAATATTCGGATTGTCAAAACAACTATACTAATTAACTGAATAAACAAAAAAAAAAAAAAGAATTTAAATGATATCCTTTGAACCTTTTTTCGAAATAAATGTCTTTTTTTTTCATCTATTTACAAACCATTTTAGAGTTATTTTACTTTTACTTTGGAGTTATTTTGTTACGTAATTAGACTTCTTTAATGTATTCTACAGGTGCTTGGAAAAGTAGTGACAAAGTACTTTTGAAGGATGTGAATGTTTTAACATTATACTCTGGTAAAATGACCACTGGCAGGCGATCAGCTCCAGTGAAACAGGTATTGCTATAATTTAATCCTATCTATTATGGATGTCCCTAAATGTAATAAAATGTTTAAACCATTACTAAAGAGGGCAAAAGTGTTTATATAACACAGTATTCAGAAAGAACACTAAATATATTGACCTGACAACATTTAAGCTGTTTACTAGAAATCCTTTGAAGGAACAGTTCATCTTTTCAGTTATAAGAATTATCTCTTAGTTTGACACCCAAACTTTCAAATTACCTTTGGATATTTTGGAAGCAAGTATTTATTGGTAGCAAGTGACATCTTTAGATTTTAATATATACATCTTTTTATAAAGTGATTGTTTATAAAACAGTTAACCAAAAGGAGAGGATGCATTTATTTCATGTTTTTTCTTGTGTATTTACAGTTGCAGTGTGTTGGGGGGTCAGCTGGATGTAATACTTATGTACCTCAAGTTGTGCAGTGTTATAACAGAGGTTCTGATGGAGTGGATGTTCAGGTAACAAGATATCACACAGTTTGTCATCCTTGTTTCAAAGATTCCACATGAATTCAAAACATTTCAGTGTTAGTCGAGATTTCTCTTTCAAATTCAGTCTGATTACAGTTTTCCAATGAGCAAGATCTTACTACCACTTTGTAACAAATTACCTGGCTTATTCACAAGTCTCGTATAAATAAGAAATTTAATTCAACAAAAAAAACTTCTGCCGCAACAATTTAAATGAATGGTGCACCCGGGTTGCAAACCGTCCTGAACTTGTAACACAGGTGTACATAAGAGTCTTTCTACACACTGTTGTTGGAGTTTGATATTTTAAGTTTCCAGGAACAAATAAAATAAAATAAAACAATGATACAATAGATTTAACCCATAAAGTAACTTTATAGTTTTGAAGAATTAAAAAATCAATGCCTCTGTCCATCTATGAGAGTAACATATTGATACAAGAAAAAAGAAATACACATTTGAGATCACTAAAATTTAAAGCATATTTCTAGCAGAGCATGATGTATTGAAATATTTAAATCATGGTTGTAAAAGATTGAAAAATTTTAGTTATTTAGTTAAATACTTGTGTTGAATTAGTTTTAATTTATCTGTAATATGTACAATGATGACATCTGTAATATTATATGCTCAAACAAGCCAAATAAGACCTATACTTAGGTTTTACCCCACAGCCTTTAAAGGGAAGGGCAGAGGTCAAATTCTAATTCTAATAGTATTTTTATAGCGCTTAATCTCCATCTAAAGACAGACTCTAGGCGCACCAAACAGAAGCAGGAAATTATAATCATAAACCTGAGATATAGCAAGGGTCAGCGCCACGGAGAGAAACCAGGGAGAGCAAAAGTTAGGGTGGATATGCTTGTGTGAAGAGATAGGTTCTGAGCTTCCTTCTGAATGAGTGGAGAGGAGTGGCCGAACGTACATCATCAGGCAAATCATTCCAAATCTTTGGAGCGTCATAAGCAAAGCTGAGGCCAAAATGCTTAGAAGACTTATATAATGAAGTGGCAACGTGGGTGACCTCAAGGAACACCCCATCAGCTTGGCTTTTGCATGTGTTGTAGACACTTTGTCTGGCAGTAAGGCAGTCTTAAATATGGAACAGTGTTCAATAGGCAACCAATGGAGAATCTTCCTAATAGGAATGATGTATGAGTACTTGGTGGTGTTGATGACAATTCTAGCCAGACTAGTTTGAACACATTGCAGCTTATGAAGATCAAGAGCTGAGAGACTTCTAAACAAGGAATTACAGAAGTCAAGTCGACTTCCAACCAAAGCATTCGCAGCCATAAGGGGGGCATGATGTGTGAGGTAACCTCTGAGACACTTAAGATCCCTGATTTGAGCAAAACAGGACTTACAGATATTTTGGACATGCCTCGAAAAGGAAAAATCACTATCAAACCATACACCAAGGTTCCTGACTACTCCAACAGGAGAGAAGAAATTGCCAAGAATGTTAACTGGAAAGGATTTGTTGAGTTTTTCACCCTGTATTTTTGAACCAAAAACAATAAACTCGGTTTTATCAGGGTTAAAATCAAGGTCACACCATGACGTTGCACACCTACACCCCCAACCAATGCGCCTACACCTTACAGATGCCAAGATATAGCCCGAACAAGATTTTAAGGTTCAAGATCACTACAGCACGGTCAAAGGTTAACTCAGGATCACACTATGACATTGCACACCTACCCCCCCCCCCCCCCCATGTACCTACCAACTATCAACCTTCTGTATCTTAAAGGTCAAGGTCACTACCTCAAGGTCAAATTAAGGTCATGCCATGATGTTGCACACCTACACCCCCAACCGATGTCCCTACCAAGTATCAATTTCCTACTGCTTATGGTTTGAGATACATCCCAGACAAATTTTTCCCCCCGACCTCCCATCCGGATGCCATGGATAAAAACAATACCCAGCAGCCCTTCACGACTGAGGTAATGGTGATCAGGATTTCTGTACATGAAGTACACTTTTATGGAAAAGGTTGGCTAAAGAACAAAAATTTACTTCTACTCATAGGAATTCAATTCAGTTGATTTCTATGTAGATTCTACATTGTAGAAGGTAAGACTCTGTGTGGAAATCCAGTACTTGTAGGAGGACATTGTTCAGCAAAACATGTGTAACAGGGTTTCTAAAAGCTCTCTGAAAAAAATATGTTGAATGTTAAAAAATGTACATGAACACATTACATTGTGTAATGCTGCATGTTCATCTTGAACTTGTGATTACTTTCCTTGATACTTGAGAAACATTTATATTTTTGACAGTGGGAGTGCAAAGCTGATATGGATAACACATACAGGTTTGGTCAGGTTGAAGTCGTTTGTGAAGGCTATGACTACCCTGATGACCCATACATCTTGAAAGGTTCATGTGGTGTAAGTGGTTTTTGTTAGATTTTTCAGAAATTAAAAAAAAAATAAAAAATAGGATGATCTGTCATTTGTTACAGGGATGATTCTAAGCCACATGTAAAGGCATGGCTGGTCAAGTATAGATTTGAGTGGGGCTTCCCCTCCCCCTGCTCCCCTGTCCATACACAGTCATCCTTCCCATGATTAAAGCTCAGATAAACATCCAACAGTGGCAAAACCTATTAATTTTTTTCATTGCAGCTCAATTTTATTCTTTTATTTGTATTACAAAGTCAGTACTAATTAAAATGGAGAGACACATTAGTTTATGAAACACAGATATTCTTCATTTTGCAGCTTGAATACACACTGGAACTAACAAAAGAAGGATATGAGAAACAACATAGAGGACAACAGCACAGCCAATATGGTCACAATAGTTATGATAATTATGATAGGTGAGATATGCCGTACAAAATTTTATTTTTACTTAAAGAATTGCTGTGTAATAGAGACTTCCTGTTAGGGATTCACCACAAAGATCCAATACTTGAAAAGTTAAAATTCAGATTCTTCTGTTTCATTTTCATTGGTATTCCATCAAACAACTTGTCAAAACAAATTTATCAAAATTTTGTGTTGAGAAAAAACATATGACTTCTTTCTTTTTATAAAATGTCAAAATATTTTTTTAATATTCCAATAAAGTTAAAGTATCTTGACAAAATAGCATCAGAGATACCCGTACCCCACAGCCTGGGGAAAAAGTTTTCAATACCATGAGATATAGAAGTAGTGAAACAGTAAAAAGACCAGGATACTTTCAGGGCAGTGTCACTTATATAAAGGTCCAAATAATGTTTAAGTAGATAAAATAACTTTTAAGAGAAAGAAAATGTATGTAAAGATAAAGTTATGTATTAAAACAACAAAATTCAATAGCAAGATGACAGCATTAATCAGTATACTAAAAATTATGAAGTTGTAAAATTTTATTAACTGAAGAACAGCTGTCAATGGAAATAGCACAATTATGTAAAAGTACATATAATAATCAGTTGCAAAAAACCATATGTCTTTGTCATAAGAGAAACATGTCGCAAATGTGGCAGGTGAACACACTTACCCAAAGTTAAAGGCCACACCATAACGCATACCTGCACCCCCTAACCAATGCCCTCACCAAGTGTCAATGTTCTACATTATACGGAATCCAAGAAATAGCCTGAACAAGATTTTAAAACTCATGGTCACTATTAGAAGGTCAAAGCTCAAATCAAGATTGCAGTATGATGTGTCACACTTACAACCTCTAAACAATGTCCCTACCAAGCATCAACCTCCTACACTTAATGCTTTTAGAAATATTGCCCGGACAAAAGTTTAAGGGTCAAGGTCACTACAGTAAGATTAAAAGTCAAATCAAGATCACATCATGACATTGCACACCTGTCAACCAATGTCCCTACCAAGTATCAACTTCCAACACCTTACAGTTTCCAAGATATAGCCTGGACAAGATTTTATAGGTCAAGCTCACTATGACAAGGTCAAAGATCAAATCAAGATTACATCCATGATGTCGCACACCTACAACCTCTAACCAATGTGTCCCTACCAAGTATCAACTTCCTACACTTTACAGTTTCCAAGATATAACCCGGACAAGATCTTGTAGGCCTAGGTCACTGCGGCAAGGTCAAATCAATGTCAAATCATGACGTTGCACCCCTACAACTCCTAACCAATTTTCCTAACAAGTATCAACTTCCTGCACCTTACAGTTTCCGAGATATAGCCCGGACAAGATTTTATAGGTCAAGGTTACTACAATAAGGTCAAAGGTCAAATCAAGGTCACACCACGACGTTGCACACCTACACCCCCTAACAATATCTCTATCAAGTATCAACTTCCTACACCTTACGGTTTCTGAGATATATCCCAGACAAGATTTTCAAACTCAAGGTCACTACGGCAAGGTCAAAGGTCAAATCAATGTCAGACAATGACGTACACCTACACCCAGAAACCAATGTCCCTACCAAGTATCAACTTCCTACACCTTACGGTTTCTGAGATACAGCACAGACAAACTTTTTCCCACCACCCGCCCATCCGGACACTATGGGTCCGGTCCCTTGAGGGCTGTGGGGTAACAAAGTGGATCACTAGCTTGTAGTGAATAAGGGCATGGCATTTCAAATGCAATAAATGCCCACTATCTAATAAAAGCTAACCATCGTAAAATATAATACTATTTTCCTTACCTAACTGTGGCTTGAAATAAATTATAATTTGTTGTCCTTTTCATACACTGTGACCACTGCAATTGATCCTTCAATCAAACAGTATTAAAGGTCCATGTCTTTATTTCTCAGTGGCTATGTACACAAACCCCACAAAAAATCCAGCTGGTTTGGAGATACCATAATGCTGGTGATTGTTGGAGTGATCATCTATGCAGTGTACAGGACATGTATTGCTGGCCCCGACACATCAGACAGGCAAGATGGAGACAATACCCATCGTAGGTCCAGTCCGAGATCTGGTCCTCCCCCACCAGGCTTTAGGGATGAATACATGCCAGGACATGATGATGGTATTGTAAACAATTCCCGTAAATTGCCACTTTACTGCATAGTATACAATGTATGGAAATGAAGTTTTATTTTTATTAAGCGTTATTAACCCTGCTGTTGTATTAACTAATTTTAACCAATCAGATTACTGAATTTTGGGCTAAGGTATGATGAAGATTAGTAATCAGGCTTTATGAAATACAAATAGAAAGGGTTTCTAAAGTGTATCTTATTTTATACTAAGACCAAAAAACAGTAACACATTTACCTAATTTGTATAAGTTATGATTGCAAATGGGTCCAATATAATACTTAGGATATTATCTGTGTAATATTTTACAGGAAACTGTCACTCCACAAGAAACTCTGGGTATACCCACACAAGAACCAACTATGGTACCAATGGCAATACGGGCGGGGGTTTTTGGACTGGGGCTGCTACAGGAGGCCTGTTGGGATATCTGTTTGGAAGCCGCACAAACACCTACAGTCGTCCATACAATAATCCTTATAACAGAGGCTGGGGGTCTGGATGGGGATCAGGATGGGGGTCAAACCATGGTTCCAGCTGGGGCTCAGGATGGGGTTCCAGTACAGGTACAGTTTACTGGTAGTGTTTATTAGTGAACATGTCACATTATTAATTCCAAGATCTTAGTGCCACATATTAGTGTTTTAGGATAAAACCTTGCAGCTAAAGTGCAAGTGGGCCAAATTTCCATATATTCTATACATTGTAAAGAAAAACTTATAGTTTGAAAGGGATAACGCTAGACCTAATGCAAGCTTCCTTCACTATTATTCTCTGACAATATTTCCCTCCAGAAGGAAGATACTTGAAGTGAGAGTGTAAATTCCAGACTGTAAGACTGTTATAAAATGTACTCGTTCATTGTCTCAGAATAACCCCACCCCCACCCTCCCTACCCAAAGTAAAGACTTGTATACCAGTGCAGGGTAAAGCCTGTGTCAGTAGAATATCTTGTGTGTATATTTGTGCACATAATATTTAAAAGTTGAAATTGTCAATTTTGTGTCAAATACCCAGGGATTTAGTTTCAACAGGGTAGAATATCTAAGTCTTTATATTTGATGCATTAATACAGGTACAACATTCCGCAGTGGAGGAGGATCTTCTGGCTTTGGCAGTAGTGGCACAAGAACTGCATCAGGTATAGTAAAATTTTAAGTTTGTCATATTTTTCATGGGCAGGTTTAAAAATTTCAAGGCTTGTGTCCATACTTTTCATTTATGAAGTTGAAAAAAAGTTTTACAACAGTGACTGTTGTTTTTAAAAATTAAATTAAAAATTTTTAAAAACTTACTGCATAGCCTTTCATTCAGTGTTATCATAAGAAAAGTAAAGTGGTTCGCAAAATTTACTCTCAGCTGTATTGTATATTTCTCAACTGTTGTTTTCCTTCCTGGGAGACTGAGAGCATGACAGTTCAGGTTTTGCACATATCCAACATTCTCATTAAACAAGCTGAATACAAGTCTTAAAGATTTATTTTGATTATCTAGGTACAGTATATAACATAATTTTTACCCCACAGACCACAAGGGTTGTTGGGGTATTTTCACCCAAGGTGTCTGGATGGGCAGGCAGGTGGTGGTAAAAAGTATATAGGGACATTGGTTAGCAGGTGTAGGTGTGCAACGTCATGGTGTGACCTTGATTTGACTTTTGACCTTGCCATAGTGACCTTGAGTTTGAATATCTTGTTCAGGCTATATCTCGGAAACCGTAAGGTGTAGGAAGTTGATACTTGGTAGGGACATTAGTTAGGGGGTGTAAGTGTGCAATGTCATGGTGTAACCTTGATTTGACCTTTGAGCTTGCTGTAGTGACCTTGACCTTTAAAGTTTTGTCCATGGCTATATCTCGGAAACTGTAAGGTGTAGGGACATTGGTTGGGGGTTGTAGGTGTGCAACGTCATGGTGTGACCTTGATTTAACCTTTGATCTTGCCATAGTGACCTTGACCTTTAAGATTTTGTCCAGGCAATAGCTGTGAAACCATATAGTGTAAGAAGTTGATACTTGGTAGGAACATTGCCTAGGCACCCTAGGGGTTGTAGGTGTGTAACATGTGTAACATCATGTGTGATCTTGATTTGACCTTTGACCTTGTTGTAGCGGCCATGAGTTTTAAAATGTTGTCTGGGCTATTTCTTAAATTCCATAAGGTACAGAAGATTGGCACTTGGTAGGGATATTGGTTAGGGAGTGTGGATGTGTATCATAGTGTAACCTTTAATTTTAGCTCTGCCAAAGCGTGTTCACATCCATATTTGAGACATGTTTCTCTTATGACAAAGATATATGGATTGCTGCAACTGATTATTATATGTACTTTTATGTAATTGTGCTATTTCAATTGACAGCTATTCTCCAGTTAATAAATTTTGCAGCTTCATAATTTTTAGTTTACTGATTAATGCTGAGATCTTGCTGTTGAATTGTCTTGTTTTAACACTTTATCTGTACATACATTTTCTTTACCGTAAGACGTTATTTTATCGACTTAAACATTATTTGGCCCTTTATACAACTGACACTGCTCTGAAAGTATCCTGATCTTTGTACTATTTCACTGCTTCTATATTTTATGGTGGTGAAAACTCTTTCCCCAGGCTGTGGGGTACGGGCATCTCTGATGCTATTTTCTGAAATGTTATACTAAAATGCCGTGCGCAACATATATTTTGCGGCTTTTGATTATCCAAACATATCTGCACTCCTATAATATTCAGATTATAGATATTGTTCTTGAATTTCTTTTACTGATTGTGGCCTTTGTTTTTAGGTTTTGGAGGGACAAGAAGGAGATAAAAACTTGGACCGGGTCTCATACTGTTTGTGATACTGGTGTTGGTTTTGTAGAAGTGATATAAAGATTTTAATATTCTTCGGAAATGTCATTTGGCTCATTGGATGTGTGACATGACCACAGGTTTACTTGCATGAAAACAGTGAAAGTGTGTTTAAGTCTAACAAAAAAAAAAACCTAAAAAGAAACATTTGAATTGTTACTTAACACAAAACTGTGCAATACTTTTGTAAATATGATATACTGAATCTTGTATTATCTCATATTTGTATAAGGTATCAAGGCAATTTTTGTTGGGAAAGCTGATCACTGGACATGTATCCCACATGCCCAACTGCGTAATATGTATGTAGTGCTATATTGGTGAAAAATATCATTTTTCAGTAAGCTAAGAATTATGTCCACCCCCCTGGGGGGTGGATATATTATTTTTGCTTTTTTCGCCGTCCGATGTCCGATGTCCGATGTCCGATGTCCGGCGTCCGGCGTCCGGCGTCCGATGTCCGGCGTCACGCATGGTTTCCGCTCATTTAAAGGAAAAGTATTAGAGCTATTGTCACCAAATTTGGTATGCAGGCTTATTGGGTCAGTAGCTTGCTTGGGATTGCTTTTGGCTGTTGTACCTCTTTTGCTTACTGAGTAATACTTAAGTACAGCTATTTTCAGTACCCATTGGTTTCCGTGCATTTAAGCCAAAATAATTAAAGATATTTTACTACAATTTTGAATACAAGATTGTTATGTCCATAGCTCGCTTGGTATTGCATTTGGGACTGATAGCTTTGTCAGTACATGAGTAATAGCCATTTAGGTACTTCATTGTGTATTTTCAGTACTACTTTTGAGTAATTTGCTTCTATCTCCTTAACCGTGCGAGATAGAGCGATTTCGGCAAAATTTTCGACCCGCAGGGTATCTGAGGAGTGTACTCTTTGCAATTTTCAAAAAATTTTCCCCTCCCCAAAAATGGCGGCCATTTTGAATTTTCGAATTTTTGCCAAAAATGGCAAAACACAAATTTGCTTCTATCTCCTTAACCGTGCGAGATAGAGCGATTTCGTCGAAATTTTCGACCCACAGGGTATCTAAGGAATGTAATATTTGCAATTTTCAAAAAATTTTCCCCTCCCCAAAAATGGCGGCCATTTTGAATTTTCGAATTTTTGCCAAAAATGGCAAAACACAAATTTGCTTCTATCTCCTTAACCGTGCGAGATAGAGCGATTTCGTCGAAATTTTCGACCCACAGGGTATCTAAGGAATGTAATATTTGCAATTTTCAAAAAATTTTCCCCTCCCCAAAAATGGCGGCCATTTTGAATTTTCGAATTTTTGCCAAAAATGGCAAAACACAAATTTGCTTCTATCTCCTTAACCGTGCGAGATAGAGCGATTTCGTCGAAATTTTCGACCCACAGGGGATCTAAGGAATGCAATCTTTGCAATTTTCAAAAAATTTTCCCCTCCCCAAAAATGGCGGCCATTTTGAATTTTCGAATTTTTGCCAAAAATGGGAAAACACAAATTTGCTTCTATCTCCTTAACCGTGCGAGATAGAGCGATTTCGTCGAAATTTTCGACCCACAGGGTATCTAAGGAATGCAATCTTTGCAATTTTCCAAAAATTTTCCCCTCCCCAAAAATGGCGGCCATTTTGAATTTTCGAATTTTTGCCAAAAATGGCAAAACACAAATTTGCTTCTATCTCCTTAACCGTGCGAGATAGAGCGATTTCATCGAAATTTTCGACCCACAGGGTATCTAAGGAATGTAATATTTGCAATTTTCAAAAAAATTTCCCCTCCCCAAAAATGGCGGCCATTTTGAATTTTCGAATTTTTGCCAAAAATGGCAAAACACAAATTTGCTTCTATCTCCTTAACCGTGCGAGATAGAGCGATTTCGTCGAAATTTTCGACACACAGGGTATCTAACCAATGCAATCTTTGCAATTTTCAAAATATTTTCCCCTCCCCAAAAATGGCGGCCATTTTGAATTTTGGAATTTTTGCCAAAAATGGCAAAACACAAATTTGCTTCTATCTCCTTAACCGTGCGAGATAGAGCGATTTCGTCGAAATTTTCGACCCACAGGGTATCTAAGGAATGTAATATTTGCAATTTTCAAAAAATTTTCCCCTCCCCAAAAATGGCAGCCATTTTGAATTTTCGAATTTTTGCCAAAAATGGCAAAACACAAATTTGCTTCTATCTCCTTAACCGTGCGAGATAGAGCGATTTCGTCGAAATTTTCGACCCACAGGGTATCTAAGGAATGCAATCTTTGCAATTTTCCAAAAATTTTCCCCTCCCCAAAAATGGCGGCCATTTTGAATTTTCGAATTTTTGCCAAAAATGGCAAAACACTAATTTGCTTCTATCTCCTTAACCGTGCGAGATAGAGCGATTTAGGCAAAATTTTCGACGCACAGGGTATCTAAGCAATGCAATCTTTGCAATTTTCAAAATATTTTCCCCTCCCCAAAAATGGCGGCCATTTTGAATTTTCGAATTTTTGCCAAAAATGGCAAAACACAAATTTGCTTCTATCTCCTTAACCGTGCGAGATAGAGCGATTTCGTCGAAATTTTCGACCCACAGGGTATCTAAGGAATGTAATATTTGCAATTTTCAAAAAATTTTCCCCTCCCCAAAAATGGCGGCCATTTTGAATTTTCGAATTTTTGCCAAAAATGGCAAAACACAAATTTGCTTCTATCTCCTTAACCGTGCGAGATAGAGCGATTTCATCGAAATTTTCGACCCACAGGGTATCTAAGGAATGTAATATTTGCAATTTTCAAAAAAATTTCCCCTCCCCAAAAATGGCGGCCATTTTGAATTTTCGAATTTTTGCCAAAAATGGCAAAACACAAATTTGCTTCTATCTCCTTAACCGTGCGAGATAGAGCGATTTCGTCGAAATTTTCGACACACAGGGTATCTAACCAATGCAATCTTTGCAATTTTCAAAATATTTTCCCCTCCCCAAAAATGGCGGCCATTTTGAATTTTGGAATTTTTGCCAAAAATGGCAAAACACAAATTTGCTTCTATCTCCTTAACCGTGCGAGATAGAGCGATTTCGTCGAAATTTTCGACCCACAGGGTATCTAAGGAATGTAATATTTGCAATTTTCAAAAAATTTTCCCCTCCCCAAAAATGGCGGCCATTTTGAATTTTCGAATTTTTGCCAAAAATGGCAAAACACAAATTTGCTTCTATCTCCTTAACCGTGCGAGATAGAGCGATTTCGTCGAAATTTTCGACCCACAGGGTATCTAAGGAATGCAATCTTTGCAATTTTCCAAAAATTTTCCCCTCCCCAAAAATGGCGGCCATTTTGAATTTTTGCCAAAAATGGCAAAACACAAATTTCCTTCTATCTCCTTAACCGTGCGAGATAGAGCGATTTCGTCGAAATTTTCGACCCACAGGGTATCTAAGGAATGCAATCTTTGCAATTTTCCAAAAATTTTCCCCTCCCCCAAAATGGCGGCCATTTTGAATTTTCGAATTTTTGCCAAAAATGGCAAAACACAAATTTGCTTCTATCTCCTTAACCGTGCGAGATAGAGCGATTTCGTCGAAATTTTCGACCCACAGGGTATCTAAGGAATGCAATCTTTGCAATTTTCAAAAAATTTTCCCCTCCCCAAAAATGGCGGCCATTTTGAATTTTCGAATTTTTGCCAAAAATGGCAAAACACTAATTTGCTTCTATCTCCTTAACCGTGTGAGATAGAGCGATTTCGTCGAAATTTTCGACCCACAGGGTATCTAAGGAATGCAATCTTTGCAATTTTCAAAAAATTTTCCCCTCCCCAAAAATGGCGGCCATTTTGAATTTTCGAATTTTTGCCAAAAATGGCAAAACACAAATTTGCTTCTATCTCCTTAACCGTGCGAGATAGAGCGATTTCGTCGAAATTTTCGACCCACAGGGGATCTAAGGAATGCAATCTTTGCAATTTTCAAAAAATTTTCCCCTCCCCAAAAATGGCGGCCATTTTGAATTTTCGAATTTTTGCCAAAAATGGGAAAACACAAATTTGCTTCTATCTCCTTAACCGTGCGAGATAGAGCGATTTCGTCGAAATTTTCGACCCACAGGGTATCTAAGGAATGCAATCTTTGCAATTTTCCAAAAATTTTCCCCTCCCCAAAAATGGCGGCCATTTTGAATTTTCGAATTTTTGCCAAAAATGGCAAAACACAAATTTGCTTCTATCTCCTTAACCGTGCGAGATAGAGCGATTTCATCGAAATTTTCGACCCACAGGCTATCTAAGGAATGTAATATTTGCAATTTTCAAAAAAATTTCCCCTCCCCAAAAATGGCGGCCATTTTGAATTTTCGAATTTTTGCCAAAAATGGCAAAACACAAATTTGCTTCTATCTCCTTAACCGTGCGAGATAGAGCGATTTCGTCGAAATTTTCGACACACAGGGTATCTAACCAATGCAATCTTTGCAATTTTCAAAATATTTTCCCCTCCCCAAAAATGGCGGCCATTTTGAATTTTGGAATTTTTGCCAAAAATGGCAAAACACAAATTTGCTTCTATCTCCTTAACCGTGCGAGATAGAGCGATTTCGTCGAAATTTTCGACCCACAGGGTATCTAAGGAATGTAATATTTGCAATTTTCAAAAAATTTTCCCCTCCCCAAAAATGGCGGCCATTTTGAATTTTCGAATTTTTGCCAAAAATGGCAAAACACAAATTTGCTTCTATCTCCTTAACCGTGCGAGATAGAGCGATTTCGTCGAAATTTTCGACCCACAGGGTATCTAAGGAATGCAATCTTTGCAATTTTCCAAAAATTTTCCCCTCCCCAAAAATGGCGGCCATTTTGAATTTTCGAATTTTTGCCAAAAATGGCAAAACACTAATTTGCTTCTATCTCCTTAACCGTGCGAGATAGAGCGATTTAGGCAAAATTTTCGACGCACAGGGTATCTAAGCAATGCAATCTTTGCAATTTTCAAAATATTTTCCCCTCCCCAAAAATGGCGGCCATTTTGAATTTTCGAATTTTTGCCAAAAATGGCAAAACACAAATTTGCTTCTATCTCCTTAACCGTGCGAGATAGAGCGATTTCGTCGAAATTTTCGACCCACAGGGTATCTAAGGAATGCAATCTTTGCAATTTTCCAAAAATTTTCCCCTCCCCAAAAATGGCGGCCATTTTGAATTTTCGAATTTTTGCCAAAAATGGCAAAACACAAATTTGCTTCTATCTCCTTAACCGTGCGAGATAGAGCGATTTCATCGAAATTTTCGACCCACAGGGTATCTAAGGAATGTAATATTTGCAATTTTCAAAAAAATTTCCCCTCCCCAAAAATGGCGGCCATTTTGAATTTTCGAATTTTTGCCAAAAATGGCAAAACACAAATTTGCTTCTATCTCCTTAACCGTGCGAGATAGAGCGATTTCGTCGAAATTTTCGACACACAGGGTATCTAACCAATGCAATCTTTGCAATTTTCAAAATATTTTCCCCTCCCCAAAAATGGCGGCCATTTTGAATTTTGGAATTTTTGCCAAAAATGGCAAAACACAAATTTGCTTCTATCTCCTTAACCGTGCGAGATAGAGCGATTTCGTCGAAATTTTCGACCCACAGGGTATCTAAGGAATGTAATATTTGCAATTTTCAAAAAATTTTCCCCTCCCCAAAAATGGCAGCCATTTTGAATTTTCGAATTTTTGCCAAAAATGGCAAAACACAAATTTGCTTCTATCTCCTTAACCGTGCGAGATAGAGCGATTTCGTCGAAATTTTCGACCCACAGGGTATCTAAGGAATGCAATCTTTGCAATTTTCCAAAAATTTTCCCCTCCCCAAAAATGGCGGCCATTTTGAATTTTCGAATTTTTGCCAAAAATGGCAAAACACTAATTTGCTTCTATCTCCTTAACCGTGCGAGATAGAGCGATTTAGGCAAAATTTTCGACGCACAGGGTATCTAAGCAATGCAATCTTTGCAATTTTCAAAATATTTTCCCCTCCCCAAAAATGGCGGCCATTTTGAATTTTCGAATTTTTGCCAAAAATGGCAAAACACAAATTTGCTTCTATCTCCTTAACCGTGCGAGATAGAGCGATTTCGTCGAAATTTTCGACCCACAGGGTATCTAAGGAATGTAATATTTGCAATTTTCAAAAAATTTTCCCCTCCCCAAAAATGGCGGCCATTTTGAATTTTCGAATTTTTGCCAAAAATGGCAAAACACAAATTTGCTTCTATCTCCTTAACCGTGCGAGATAGAGCGATTTCATCGAAATTTTCGACCCACAGGGTATCTAAGGAATGTAATATTTGCAATTTTCAAAAAAATTTCCCCTCCCCAAAAATGGCGGCCATTTTGAATTTTCGAATTTTTGCCAAAAATGGCAAAACACAAATTTGCTTCTATCTCCTTAACCGTGCGAGATAGAGCGATTTCGTCGAAATTTTCGACACACAGGGTATCTAACCAATGCAATCTTTGCAATTTTCAAAATATTTTCCCCTCCCCAAAAATGGCGGCCATTTTGAATTTTGGAATTTTTGCCAAAAATGGCAAAACACAAATTTGCTTCTATCTCCTTAACCGTGCGAGATAGAGCGATTTCGTCGAAATTTTCGACCCACAGGGTATCTAAGGAATGTAATATTTGCAATTTTCAAAAAATTTTCCCCTCCCCAAAAATGGCGGCCATTTTGAATTTTCGAATTTTTGCCAAAAATGGCAAAACACAAATTTGCTTCTATCTCCTTAACCGTGCGAGATAGAGCGATTTCGTCGAAATTTTCGACCCACAGGGTATCTAAGGAATGCAATCTTTGCAATTTTCCAAAAATTTTCCCCTCCCCAAAAATGGCGGCCATTTTGAATTTTTGCCAAAAATGGCAAAACACAAATTTCCTTCTATCTCCTTAACCGTGCGAGATAGAGCGATTTCGTCGAAATTTTCGACCCACAGGGTATCTAAGGAATGCAATCTTTGCAATTTTCCAAAAATTTTCCCCTCCCCCAAAATGGCGGCCATTTTGAATTTTCGAATTTTTGCCAAAAATGGCAAAACACAAATTTGCTTCTATCTCCTTAACCGTGCGAGATAGAGCGATTTCGTCGAAATTTTCGACCCACAGGGTATCTAAGGAATGCAATCTTTGCAATTTTCAAAAAATTTTCCCCTCCCCAAAAATGGCGGCCATTTTGAATTTTCGAATTTTTGCCAAAAATGGCAAAACACTAATTTGCTTCTATCTCCTTAACCGTGTGAGATAGAGCGATTTCGTCGAAATTTTCGACCCACAGGGTATCTAAGGAATGCAATCTTTGCAATTTTCAAAAAATTTTCCCCTCCCCAAAAATGGCGGCCATTTTGAATTTTCGAATTTTTGCCAAAAATGGCAAAACACAAATTTGCTTCTATCTCCTTAACCGTGCGAGATAGAGCGATTTCGTCGAAATTTTCGACCCACAGGGGATCTAAGGAATGCAATCTTTGCAATTTTCAAAAAATTTTCCCCTCCCCAAAAATGGCGGCCATTTTGAATTTTCGAATTTTTGCCAAAAATGGGAAAACACAAATTTGCTTCTATCTCCTTAACCGTGCGAGATAGAGCGATTTCGTCGAAATTTTCGACCCACAGGGTATCTAAGGAATGCAATCTTTGCAATTTTCCAAAAATTTTCCCCTCCCCAAAAATGGCGGCCATTTTGAATTTTCGAATTTTTGCCAAAAATGGCAAAACACAAATTTGCTTCTATCTCCTTAACCGTGCGAGATAGAGCGATTTCATCGAAATTTTCGACCCACAGGCTATCTAAGGAATGTAATATTTGCAATTTTCAAAAAAATTTCCCCTCCCCAAAAATGGCGGCCATTTTGAATTTTCGAATTTTTGCCAAAAATGGCAAAACACAAATTTGCTTCTATCTCCTTAACCGTGCGAGATAGAGCGATTTCGTCGAAATTTTCGACACACAGGGTATCTAACCAATGCAATCTTTGCAATTTTCAAAATATTTTCCCCTCCCCAAAAATGGCGGCCATTTTGAATTTTGGAATTTTTGCCAAAAATGGCAAAACACAAATTTGCTTCTATCTCCTTAACCGTGCGAGATAGAGCGATTTCGTCGAAATTTTCGACCCACAGGGTATCTAAGGAATGTAATATTTGCAATTTTCAAAAAATTTTCCCCTCCCCAAAAATGGCGGCCATTTTGAATTTTCGAATTTTTGCCAAAAATGGCAAAACACAAATTTGCTTCTATCTCCTTAACCGTGCGAGATAGAGCGATTTCGTCGAAATTTTCGACCCACAGGGTATCTAAGGAATGCAATCTTTGCAATTTTCCAAAAATTTTCCCCTCCCCAAAAATGGCGGCCATTTTGAATTTTCGAATTTTTGCCAAAAATGGCAAAACACTAATTTGCTTCTATCTCCTTAACCGTGCGAGATAGAGCGATTTAGGCAAAATTTTCGACGCACAGGGTATCTAAGCAATGCAATCTTTGCAATTTTCAAAATATTTTCCCCTCCCCAAAAATGGCGGCCATTTTGAATTTTCGAATTTTTGCCAAAAATGGCAAAACACAAATTTGCTTCTATCTCCTTAACCGTGCGAGATAGAGCGATTTCGTCGAAATTTTCGACCCACAGGGTATCTAAGGAATGTAATATTTGCAATTTTCAAAAAATTTTCCCCTCCCCAAAAATGGCGGCCATTTTGAATTTTCGAATTTTTGCCAAAAATTGCAAAACACAAATTTGCTTCTATCTCCTTAACCGTGCGAGATAGAGCGATTTCGTCGAAATTTTCGACCCACAGGGTATCTAAGGAATGCAATCTTTGCAATTTTCCAAAAATTTTCCCCTCCCCAAAAATGGCGGCCATTTTGAATTTTCGAATTTTTGCCAAAAATGGCAAAACACAAATTTGCTTCTATCTCCTTAACCGTGCGAGATAGAGCGATTTCATCGAAATTTTCGACCCACAGGGTATCTAAGGAATGTAATATTTGCAATTTTCAAAAAATTTTCCCCTCCCCAAAAATGGCGGCCATTTTGAATTTTCGAATTTTTGCCAAAAATGGCAAAACACAAATTTGCTTCTATCTCCTTAACCGTGCGAGATAGAGCGATTTCGTCGAAATTTTCGACCCACAGGGTATCTAAGGAATGCAATCTTTGCAATTTTCCAAAAATTTTCCCCTCCCCAAAAATGGCGGCCATTTTGAATTTTCGAATTTTTGCCAAAAATGGCAAAACACAAATTTGCTTCTATCTCCTTAACCGTGCCAGATAGAGTGATTTCGTCAAAATTTTCGACCCACAGGGTATCTGAGCATTGTACTCTTGGTAATTTCTAAAAAAATTTCCCCTCCCCTAAAATGGCGGCCATTTTGAATTTTCAAATTTTTGCCAAAAATGGCAAAACACAAATTTGCATGCGAGATAGAGCGATTTCGTCGAAATTTTCAACCCACAGGGTATCTAAGGAATGTAATCTTTGCAATTTTCAAAAAATTTTCCCCTCCCCAAAAATGGCAGCCATTTTGAATTTTCGAATTTTTGCCCAAAATGGAAAAACACAAACTGGCCTTAACCGTGCAAAATAGAGTTATTTTGTTGAAATTTTCGACCCATAGGGTATCTAAGAAATGTACTCTTGGCAATTTTCAAAAAAATTTCCTTTTCCCAATAATGGCGGCCATTTTGAATTTTCAAATTTTTGCCAAAAATAGAAAAACAGGAATTGGCTTCTATCTTCTTAACCGTGCAAGATAGAGTGATTTCGTCAAAATTTTCAACCCAACCAATGCAAAAAGGCATGAAGCTGAAATAAATTACATCTACACTATCAAATATTTAAGCATCATTGATATATTTTACAAATGAAACAGGGTCTTGTAAGACTACTGTACAATTTGGGCAAAAGGTTCATGGGTGGACATTACACATGATAATGTGTGTTCTTCTATGCTATCCTGTTTCTATTCGCATCTACTATCAACAGGGCGGCCTATTTCTAGTTAGTTTACCTTATTTGTAAGGACTGTTTTGGAAAATTAGGAATAACAATATTGATTGTATCTTGTAGAAATTAATGGTACATTGTGCCCAAAAGTGATGAACAAGTACTAGTATGTTTCATGTTATCATAAAGAACACGTTACATATTGTATCATGATTTTATGTATGTTGTGCCTCAGAATTATACAAATAAATATCTGTAAATAATGGTACCAGATGTAATTGGCTTAGTGATTTGCAGGAGTTAAAGCTTGTACAAAATCTGAACTTGTACACAACACATGTATACTGGCAATTGTTGCATTGACATGCAAATATTATTATATGAACTTGCGTAACCATAACAAAATATTATAGGAATATATTTTGTTTACTCTAAATAATATTATCAATTTGAATCTATATAAAATGGATGGGAATTGCATTTTTCATATACTTGTACAGTGTAACTGGTATAAATAAAGACATTGATTTTTGTCAATATACATAATTTTCACCATTGACAGTTGTGGATAATGCATAAGGTATAAATCTGGGTAATTGATCAAAACTCTTTCCACATTAAAACTGGCTGATTTAAATGTAAAAGACTGGTATCTGACGTAAATCCTACCCTGTCAGTCGGAACACTTTACCAATATCCATAACAAAGTCTGGAAACTGAAAACACAACAAATTTTAAAATAAGAATGCTTTTAATATTTCATTTGTAATATAGAATATACTGGTCAAAGACTGACACACAAAATGCAAATATCAGGATAACCATAAATGTGCAGCTGTAGATTGATGACAAATAATGCAGTGTCATTAACATAAAACATCATTTTTAAATACCAATAATCTTACGGTTAGTCTGAGAAACATGAGCAACAGAACAAGATAACAGCTGCACATATTTTTGATATGTACTTTGTCAAAGATAGACAAAGGGCTGCCATTTTGTCATAAACTTCCATATTTTGAAAACATTTTTTTGAAAAGATAAGTAGTTTTTACCCCACAGCCCTTAAGGGCTGTCAGGGTATTGTTTTCACCCATGGTGTCCGGATGGGCGGGCGGCGGGAAATAGTTTGTCCGGGCTGTATCTCAGAAACCGTAAGGTGTAGGAAGTTCATACTTGGTAGGGACATTGGTTAGGGGGTGTAGGTGTGCAACGTCATGGTCTGACCTTGATTTGACCTTGCCGTAGTGACCTTGAGTTTGAAAATCTTGTCCGGGCTATATCTCGGAAACTGTAAGGTGTAGGAAGTTGATACTTGGTGGGGATATTGGTTAGGGGGTGTAGGTGTGCAACGTCATGGTCTGACCTTGATTTGACCTTGCTGTAATGACCTTGACCTATAAAATCTTGTCCGGGCTATATCTCGGAAACTGTAAGGTGTGGGAAGTTGATATTTGGTAGGGACATTGGTTAGGGGGTGTAGGTGTGCAATGTCATGGTGTGACCTTGATTTGACCTTGCCGTAGTGACCTTGACCTATAAAATCTTGTCCAGGCTATATCTCGGAAACCGTAAGGTGTAGGAAGTTGATATTTGGTAGGGACATTTGTTACGGGGTGTAGGTGTGCAGCGTCATGGTCTGACCTTGATTTGACCTTTGACCTTGCCGTAGTGGCCTTGACCTATAAAATCTTGTTAGGGCTATATCTCAGAAACCATAAGGTGTAGGAAGTTGATACTCCGTAGGGATATTGGTTAGGGGGTGTAGGTGTGCAACGTCATGGTTTTGACCAAGATTTGACCTTGCTGTAGTGACCTTGACCTATAAAATCTTGTCCGGGCTATATCTCGGAAACTGTAAGGTGTAGGAAGTTGATATTTAGTAGGGACATTGGTTAGGCTGTGTAGGTGTGCAACGTCGTGGTCTGACCAGGATTTGACCTTTGACCTTGCTGTAGTGACCTTGACCTATAAAATCTTGTCCGGGCTATATCTCGGAAACCGTAAGGTGTAGGAAGTTGATACTTGGTAGAGACATTGGTTAGGGGGTGTAGTTGTGCAACGTCATGATCTGACCTTGATTTGACCTTGCCGTAGTGACCTTGACCTATAAAATCTTGTCCGGGCTATATCTCGGAAACTGTAAGGTGTAGGAAGTTGATATTTGGTAGAGACATTGGTTAGGGGGTGTAGGTGTGCAGCATCATGGTGTGACCTTGATTTGACCTTTGACCTTGCCATAGTGACCTTGACCTATAAAATCTTGTCAGGGCTATATCTCGGAAACCGTAAGGTGTAGGAAGTTGATACTTGGTAGGGACATTGGTTAGGGGCTATAGGTGTGTATTATCATGGTGTGACCTTAATTTGACCTTTTACCTTGTCGTAGTGACCTTGACCTTTAAAATCTTCATGGACCTTTGGGTCTGTCTTTTGATGCAGATTAAGCAAAAGTCATATTAGAATTTATTAAGAATTTTACTTTCATAACTTCCCATTGTAAGAGATAGAATTTCATCAAGTGAGCCTCAGATTTTGCTCCAACAAAACAATAAGCATTCATTAAATGTATTACCACTTCTGTATGCATGGTAATATTCAAACCATCTAAACCATAATTCGGCCATGCAGATGTAGATAAAGAGTGTTGAATTTTAGTTTACTGATTAATGCTGTCATCTTGTTATTGAATTATCTTGTTTTAATACTTCATCTTTATACGCATTATCTTTCTTTTAAACATTATTTCTCCATTTAAACATTGTTTGGACCTTTATATAACTGACAGTGCTCTGAAAGTATCCTGAAGTTTGTACTGGTACAGTACTTCTATATCTCATGGTGTTGAAAATATTTCCCTAGGCTGTGGGGTACGGGCATCTCTGATGCTATTTTATAACACATCCTTTTGGATAAATTATAATCAAAAAATGTCCCCAAAATAATATACATGTTATATATGCATAACAATCTTCATGTACTACTGAAATAAGCTGCCAATAGCAAGTGCATAAAAATATGCAACATTGTAGTACAGCCAGTAAAGGAAATCCAGTATACATTTAGGATTTGAAAACTTTGCGTTCCAATCCCTGACAAGTAATTCTTGAGGACTGTAGCTGTTGCAAACTGCCCTGAGGTAACAAAGCAGCCAGCTCTAAAGAGTCTCTTGATCGGCACAACATCTCCTAGTTTTCTCGGCCTCTAACCACAAGTGTAAACTCTTCACAGTCTGTGCCATTTATCTTGGCCTTTTTCATCCATTGACCTTCATCTATCCCTCCATTAGTAGGGTGGGATATCTTCACAGGTTTGGGGGTTGGAAACACTGCATTTTCCTCTCCTTTTCTGTCTCTCCCGGGACATGCACAGATCCTTACTTCCACTGATTGTCGTCCTAACACAACCCCTCAATGTTCCAAGGTAAATTTAAACTGCACAGGCCTCGGTTCAAGCCTCCCACACAGCTAGAGAAGCACATGAATTGGTAGAGATTGGTGACCTGTGGCTTCTCATGAGGAACCACCACACTCTTCCTGCTTGTCTGTGGATCTTCAAAGTAGCTAGCTGCACTGTGTTGACATCTTACTAAATGGGAGGGTGCTGGGTGAAATTCATTTAATTCTTTGGCAGAGGAATGATTTGGACATCTCTCCACAATGTCTTGTACATTTTCCGGCTTGACAAAGAGAGGAGTTGTGCCATCTTGAATTTAATGGGACAAGCACAGGCCATTCTGACATGGAGCTTCCTCAGTGACTGAAAATCTATTGTACCAGCAAACATGAGTTATCTTCATTTGGCTGAAGCTTTCAAATGAAAATATGAAAATACATTTTATTTCATAATAAAGCTATAAACTACCACATATATATATATATGTGTCATGTACAAGTTTGGATTTTGCACAAGTTATAACTAGTACAAATATTTCTTTTCCAAAGGTCCCCAATAAAATTTAGATCTATAATGAGGGTTGAATAAAACTTCCTTTAATGTTGTAGCTTCAATAGAGGAAGCAACATCAAAACCACAGATGGCTTAAAAGAGATTAAGTCCCTCTGAAAGACTATGATCAAATCAATTGGGGGCTACCTGGCCTTTTCATTGTTTCTAAGAACTATTCTTTGATCAAGTAGCCAGTACCTACATTAAAGTCATAAATCTACCAGAAAATGGCAAAATATTAAGCCGTGATTGAATAAAATAAAGAAACCACTTACTAATAATCTCTGTTTAACAACAGATTCTTCGAGACTACATGCAGACTTGTTTGGGTGTAAATCATGTTGTCTTAAATGATAAGGTAAAATTTCTGCTGAATGAAAGTGCAGTTAAAATATGTTGAAATTTAGATTAATTTCTTAAACTGTTATTTTATTGCGTTAATACATCCTATCCAATGGACAATTGCTTTACCGGTCGGCGCGACCAGTCCCGCCAAACGTCAGAAAAAGACGTCCTGTATATAATACCGACAGGACCGGTCAGGAGAGCGCATTCGCCAGGTGGCGCATCGTACTTCCTCTTCCTGTCTAGACAACGTGACGTCATCGCATCTTTTTCGTTTGGCGCGTGGAGAGTGAAGACGTGTTTTCACGACAAGCGAACTTTTGGTTCTACACCGAATTCAACTGCTTTGATTCATCTTTTAGAAGTGTAGAAGTATTATTCTACAACTATGTCATCTCCAGGACAGAGAAGAGGTTCCTGCGGACACGCTATGACTGGGTTTGATTCCCACTCCAAGTGTGCACGTTGTAGGGACAAAGGGCTAGGCGACGACCCCTGCGTCCAGAAGAAAGAATGTGATATGTGTAGAGGGTTTACCCCTGAGCAGACCCTTCAGTTGGCCACACCAACTTATAGAGACAGGAAAGAGAAGAAGATGACGACTACAACTATGACCTCATCCACTCCCACTCTCGTGGACCCAGCACACGTTAGTGTACTGGGTAAAGTGGAGAAGGTGAAGGCTGTGCAGTCTACCCCATCCAAGAAGACGAAACGTAGTGAGTCTCCTAAGCCTTCTGCCAGCATTAAAAGATCTTCAAGCAGACCATCAGCTGAAGATTTAAAACAGCTGGATGACAAGTGGGCAGAGAGGTTCTCCCGACTTGAGGTGATGCTTCTAGCCAAGACTTTCACAGTGCCGGTTGAACCGGTTGTGAAGCCAGCTTCAGATGTGACTCCCACTCAGAAGCCATTTTTTATCCTGGTGCCACCACCAGCAATCTGCCTGTTGATAAGAGTCTGCCTGTGGAGAAATCCGGTCCCTGCCTTGACCAGGCCACTGGTACTGCTGTAGGGGAGATGCAGACTGCCACCCAGCCCCTTGGGGCTCCCGGCGCAGGGATAGCAACCCAGCCTGTTCAGGCCCCCGGTTCGTTCCCAGAGGTTCAGCCCACCGGTGATGAAGATCTGAGTGCAGCCTCTGACAGTGAAGCTGACCAGCTCAGTGTTACCGGTTCCCTGGATGGTGACATCCACAGGGACCGGTCAGCAGACAGAGATGCCTCCAGAGATGATCCTGACAGTGAACCCACTGAGGAGGCCAATTACAGAGAAACCATGAGGGGTGTGAGAAGTTTTATGAACTGGCACAAGGTTCGTGAGTTTGAAACTGTGTCCTCTACTGCAGATGACAACCCCTTTGCCGGTGCACGTGTCCAGCCAACCAGTAAAGTCAGTGTGAAACTACTTGTGGACGACTGGTTGTGCAGGAAGATGTCTAGTCTTAACCTCACAATCAGAGAGGGCTACCCTACCAGGAACACTGACAACACTGGCCTCAGAGATCAGTTCATCAAAACTCCCAGATCTTCCAGATGGTACGGGATGCATGCTGAGAAGGAAAATGAGGGTTCAACAGTCACCGGACCCTGCCAAACTCAACCATTCCTTCAGCAGGGTTGCACGAAGAAACATTCCTTCTGCCCCACCCTCCCGGGCCCTCAGTCAAGAACTACTCAGACGTTGGGAGAGGGCAGCACATGAACAGACAATAATGTGCAACCAGGCTGCTGGTTTATCAAGGTGCTTGACTAGGGTTCAAGACTCTATGACCACTCAGTTAAAAACCCTACGTCTGGACAGTAAGGGAAAGTCATCAGAGAAGATGAGGCAAGCTGTGAGTGAACTAGAATATCTGACCGCTTTCAACCGGTCAATCTCCCTAGCTATGGCCAGAACGATGCAGGACTTATCTGAGGCAGTATTCATCAACATGGCCAACTTCACCCTAGCTCGCAGGGATAGTTACTTGGACTATTTACATGCTGGGGTGAAGCAAGACACTGTGAACGCCTTGAGAACGTCTCCAGTTCATCTAAACGCACTGTTCCCGGATCAGCTTATTGCCAAGGCTGAAGAGGAAATCACTAAGAGTGAGGAGAGGCGTTCGTCTGGTACTTCACACCGACATCAAGGTCGCTTCCATCCATATGCAGCAAGTGACAAGTCTACTAGCCATCACACCGACAAGAAGAACGTCCCTGCTTGGAAGAAGATTAAAGCCAAACAGCAAGCGAGGAGAGGTCGTGAGAAAGCCTCCACATTCTCCCAGAAGCCGGCTAAGGGGTCCAAGTCTCTTAATGACAATTACTGTGTAAATTATGTGACCGGTCAGAAGAACTCTGTATGTGTTACCGGTCAGGCAGACTTGGACCCAGTGGTAGCCGGGAACAGCAAAGTGACTTTAAATTTGACTGAAAAGTCTTGTGTTACAAATGCTCATATTGTCACCGGGTTGCCACAAAGGAAAGGCTTAAATCCCAATGCATGTCAAATGTACACAGAAATAAAATATGTGAAAGATGTTTCTTGTGTAGGTCACTTATGTTCTGTAAATCTTGTCACCAATGCCCAACATGCTGTTATAGATCCTCCTGTAGGGGCGAGGTTAAACCAGTGTTGGGAGAAATGGGAAACCATGGGTTTAAGTCCAAAAGTAGTCACCACACTGAGGGAGGGTTATATTCTCCCATTCCGGTTCAGACCCTACTTGACAAGGTCACCGACTGTAATAAGCAACTACCACAATCCAACCAAACAGTCCTTCCTTGTGGAGGCACTGCATCAGCTGATAAACAAAAATGCAGTCGAACCGGTAGAAAATCAAAACTCACTGGGTTTTTACAATTGGCTATTTTTGGTACCCAAACCCAACAACCGGTGGAGACCGTTCCTGGACCTGAGCACCTTGAACACCTTTTTAAACAGAGTCGTTCAAGATGGAGACCCCAGAGACAATAAGAACCTCTCTACAGGCAGGGGAGTGGGTCACATCCATAGATTTCAAAGACACATACTTCCACATACCAATTCACAGTCAGTCCAGGAAGTACATGCGTTTTCATCTCCAGGGTCGGTCCTACCAGTTCAAAGCCCTACCCTTTGGTCTATCCACAGCTCCCATGGAGTTCACAGTGGTGGCCAAAGAGGTCAAACTCATGGCATTTAAGAAGGGTATAAGGACCCACCAGTACCTAGACGACTGGCTGGTGAGAGCCTCTACCCACGACACCTGTCTCCAGCATACTCAAACCCTGGTCACACTTTGTCAGGAACTAGGGTGGCTGGTGAACAAGGAAAAGTCAGAACTGGTCCCCAAACAGGTCTTCAACTTCGTAGGTTACCAGTTCGACCTGAAAGAGGGCAAGGTCAGACCAACAGAAGAACGTTGGCAGACCTTGACAAACAAGATCAGATCAAAACTGTCGGATCCGCTTTGCCCGGTCCGACAATTCATGTCCCTCATAGGTCTACTCACAGCAACAGAAAAGCAAGTCCACTTAGGGCGACTACACATGAGACCCATACAGTGGCACTTGAAAAACAACTGGAGGCTCCAAGAATCACTGGAAAAGGTGATTCCTGTCCCCAAGTCCCTCCACCCTCATCTAAGGTGGTTGCTTGGAGGAAAGCAATGTGCTACTAGGTCAACCATTACACCCTCTAAAACATGCTCTGCAAATTTTTACAGACGCATCAAAAGGAGGGTGGGGCGCTCACTTAGACGAGCACACTGCAAGGAGAACTTGGTCCCTTCCAAAGAGCAAGTTACACATAAACCACTTAGAGCTAAAAGCAGTATTTCTAGCTCTAAAAGAGTTTCGAACCCTCATCTGCAACAAGACAGTATTGATAGCTACAGACAACACAACAGTGGTTGCCTATATCAAGAAAGAGGGGGGGATGAAGTCAGGATCACTGTGTGCCCTACTGTGGAGAATCCTGTCCTGGTGCACCAGACAGCAGGTAATCCTCAAGGCACGTCACATCCCCGGCCGGCTGAACGTGATAGCAGACAAGCCATTCAGACAGAGTGGTCACTTCATCCAGATGTGTTCCAAGCTATATGCCACCGGTGGCACCAGCCTCAAGTGGACCTATTTGCCACCAGGTTCAACAACAAACTTCCAAAGTTTGTGTCACCGGTCCCAGACCCCCAGGCATGGGCAGTGGATGCACTCAGCCTATCCTGGGTGCACTCAGCCTATCCTGGGAGGACCTGGACCCATACGCCTTCCCACCGGCAGCCATCTTGGGCAAAGTGGTGGAGAAGCTACAGGACTACCCCTGCAACAGAATAATTCTGATTGCCCCAGGGTGGCCCAACATGCCCTGGTTTTGAGATCTAGTGGCAATGTCAAGTCAGATCCCACTGTGTCTGCCCAACATGCCCAACTTAGTGTCTCAGCCATTCAACCAGGTCCTTCACAGGAACCTGTCGAGTCTGAACCTACATGCCTGGCTCCTAGAGCCTCAGCAATCAAGGAGCAAGGCTTCTCTGAGGCAGTGGCAGCACGAATTGAGGCTCCTCAAAGAGGATCATCCAGATCTGTCTATGAGGCAAAGTGGACCATTTTTACAAAGTGGTGCCTCAGTAATCAGGTGGACTTCAGGGCACCACCTCTGAAAGCCATTGCTGACTTCCTCCTGCACTTGTTTCAGGACAGGAAGTTACAACCAGGCACTATTGATGGCTACAGATCAGCCATTGCTGACAAACTGGGCAACTCCACCATTAATGTCAGTAAAGATGAGAATCTCACTCGTCTCCTGGACAGTTTCTATAGAGACAGACCCAAGGGCAGGAGGGGCATCCCCTCCTGAAACCTGTCCCTGGTTCTACACCAGCTGACAAAGGCTCCCTTTGAAGCCCTTAAAGAGGCTTCCTTGAAACATCTGACTTTTAAGTTTTCTTACTGGCCTTGGGTTCAGGTAAACGCAGGAGTGAGATCCATGCTTGGTTACATAAGAACATCAGACACCAGTCAGACTGGTCTAAGGTGTCCTTGTACCCCTCACCCAGCTTCCTATCCAAGAATCAGCTGGCTAAGGGGGTCCAGATAGTGTGGCTCCAGTGGTCATTCCAGCCCTGGCACCATCTCTGGACAGGTCACTCAAGGGTGACAGGTCCCTATCTCCAGTTAGAGCCCTGCGCTACTACTTGGACAGGACTTCAGACCTCAGGCAGAATAAGGAGCTAGTCTTTGTCTCCTTCAAGAAGGGCTTTGACAAAGACATCTCACCTGCCACCATCTCCTCATGGATCAAACAGACTGTCATTCTGTGCTATGAGCTCTCTGACCAGGAGGCCCTCTCCTTACATCAGGTTAAAGCCCATGTTAGGGCCTTTGCTGCATCTAAGGCTTTCCAAACAGGGATCATTTTTATTGGAAACAAACTGCAAATTTAATAAGTAAATTAAATTTTTATAAGTTAATACCCTATCCAATGGACAGGCAAGGCCCACCCAACCGGCCCCACTATCAGCTTACTAGGGGTCTTACTAGGACTAGACACGAAAAAGATGCGATGATGTCACGTTGTCTAGACAGGAAGAGGAAGTACGATGCGCCACCTGGCGAATGCGTTCTCCTGACCGGTCCTGCCGGTATTATATACAGGACGTCTTTTTCTGACGTTTGGCGGGACCGGTCGCGCCGACCGGTAAAGCAGTTGTCCATTGGATAGGGTATTAACTTATAAAAATTTAATTTACTTATTAAATTTGCAGTTTGTTTCCAATAAAAATGCTTTTTATGTATCAGCCACATAAAATAGTGAAAAGTTAAATGATCTTTAATCATTTGTAGCGATGACATAGGTCCTTAATAGCTGTCGGATTGAAAATAATATAAGCTTAAATGAAATATCTACAGAAAGCACATATCTAAAGTTTTTAAAAATAAATATTTAAAACCCCAGTGCTATTTTTCAACATATTTGCATGTAATGTATACCCAAACAAGAAATATTCTTAGTATGTTCTAATAGTCATCATAATAGAGTAAAATGTTCCAATATAATTCACAGTTTGGTTTACCATAAATATTATATGGAGTAAAATGTTCCAATATAATGTACATTTTGGTTTACCATTTAATATTATATAGTTACAACCAGTGAACATCAAAGTTTCATTTCACATATTTACTGAAAGTCAGACCAGTAAACTTGTGAAATAACACAGGTCATAAATATTTACTGAAAATTTTAGGGAATACGCGTATTTACTGATTTCACATATTTACTGTAACATATATATATATATTTGGCCATAACTGTTATTGTCTAACATTAGTTAATTAAGTGTCCCTGAAAGGGCGCTTATTTGTTTTCGCCTCAGTTTCCTCGCCGCATTATGGTCTCCCTTGAATATCTCCCTTATTATTACAAGGTTTCAAACCATATTTGGCAGTTATATACCTTAGGTGTGGGAAAATTTTTCTGCATGCTTAAATTTGACCTTTGACCTTTATGAAGGTCACATGATCAAAAACAATTTTTTGAAGTACACCCCCCTGTCATCGCAGTTCACGAAAAACTACTTGCTACACAGCCTTATAATTTGACACACATGTTCATACTATTGAAAACACGAGCTGATTAGATTTTGGGAGCAATCCCTTGAAAAATGTCTCATTTATGAGTGATTTTCTGACACCTTCGAATCTGAAAGCCTTAAATTTAGGTCAACCCCCCTATTATCTTCTTAAGTATTGCATTTAGAGCCATAAAATGTACTGGGAGGTAATAGGAAACCATATGTGGAGAGTCTAAATAGACGGTCAGTTTTACCCCACGGCCCCCCCTTATGGGTCAAACTGGGGTCATAAAATAGCTGATTTTGAGTTTTTGCCTTAGATCTCCTTTATTGTTGCTTTTATACCTTCAGAATGTATTAAGAGGTATTGGGAAAGCATATGTGGAGAGTCTAAATAGCCGGTCAGTTTTAACCCCCAACCCCCCCTTATGGGCCAAACTGGGGTCATAAATAGCTGCTTTGGAGTTTTTGCCTTATATCTCCTTTATCGTTGCTTTTATAGCTTCAGAATGTATTAAGAGGTATTGGGAAAGAATATGTGGAGAATCTAAATAGCCGGTCAGTTTTATCCCCCGACCCCCCCTTATGGGTCAAACTGGGGTCATAAAATAGTTGCTTTGGCGTTTTTGCCTTATATCTCCTTTATCGTTGCTTTTATAGCTTCAGAATGTATTAAGAGGGATTGGGAAAGCATATGTGTAGAGTCTAAATAGCCGGTCAGTTTTACCCCCCCCACCCCCCACCCCCCTTATGGGCCAAACTTATGGTCATAAAATAGCTGATTTTGAGTTTTTGCCTTATATCTCCTTTATTGTTGCTTTTGTACCTTTAGAATGTATTAAGAGGTATTAGGAAAGCATATGTGGAGAGTCTAAATAGCCGGTCAGTTTTACCCCCCGAATCCCCCTTATGGGCCAAACTGGGGTCATAAATAGCTGCTTTGGAGTTTTTGCCTTATATCTCCTTTATCGTTGCTTTTATAGCTTCAGAATGTATTAAGAGGTATTGGGAAAGCATACAGCGCAGCTTTGTGCATTCTTAGCTTTACAGCATGCTTATTAAAACCACAAAGCATTTTAAACTTTCAGGGATGCTTCGCTTTTGTTAGCAAAAGCATTTCTATAGTTAAGTTTGCAGTTAATATACTGATATGTAAATTACCCCAGGAAATTACTGTTAAATATTTAAGGGATTGCATAAACATAAAAAATACAGAATGTTTTTGTAAGATTGTTCTTTTATGCTATGTCTTCAAATGTTACTTCATTGGAGATTAATGTCTATATTCTGCTAAATCAATTGATAAATTCAACAGCTTTCAAGAACAAAATTCAAGTGTAGGTGTGTGGTGCATCTCAGTACCTGTGAGAAAGTCCATGTTGCTGCTTTGGTGTCTTAATGTTCCAAATGCTATTTGGAAGCCATATTGCAAATGCTCTGGTCAGTAGTCATTTGGATTATTGCAATTCTCTATTTCGCAGTTTGTCATCCCGTAATGCTACAAGGCTCCAATATGTTCAAAATGCTCTTGCACGGTTTGTCACTGGTGCTTCAAAGTACACTCACATCACATCCACCCTGAGGACACTTCATTGGCTACCCATCAGACAACGTATTATCTTCAAAACCCTAGTTTTGGTTTATAAGTACCTCACCACTGGCCAGCCTAAGTATTTTGCACCATATCTCTCCTTGTACAAATCTGCCATGAATACAAGACGTTCCAACCCCCAAAATTTGTTCCTCCAGGTTCCTCATTATTAAGCGTCCTTTGCAGGACGCTTGTTTGTGTATGGGAGACCTTCAGGCTCCGCCGGCTCCGCCGCCTCCGCATTTTGTTTTCCTTATAACTCTGTAACTGTTAGGCGGATTCTTTTCAAATTTTGCAGGTTTATGCAGTAGCCTTGCGGAATTTTTTTTGAATATGCTGCAGTGACACTTCAACCAATCAGAGAGGTCACATGACCAAAAATGTCTTTTTTTTTCAATGGGGAAGCTTGTCCGGATGATAACTTGAAAGGCATTTTATTAATTCACCTGAAACTTGGCAAATACATTCATTCTATTAAAATCTGGAAATCATTAGATTTTGGCATTGATTGGTTAAGAAATGGCCGAGTAATTAATGATTAATTAATCATTATGAATTTTCCAAATAAGGAAAACACAAAAATGCTTATATCTCGAAAACCGTGCTAGATAGAGCGATTTCGACAACATTTTTATCTTCAGGGTATCTCTGCAGAGTAGCTATCCCTACCTATCCCTCACCTACTCAAAATGAGTAAATGCGAATTATCTCTTAAAAGTATTGTAGATAGCCAATTTTTCTCAAATAACTCATTCACCTACGTTTGGAAGAGCTTTCACACACGAAAATGAAAAATTGTGAATATCTCGGAAAAGCTATTTCTTCTCCTTTAATGCTTGGCGGGAGATACACACCGCAGCAGTGGTCTTGTTTTCAAAAATTTTTGTCTCACCAAAAATGGTGGCGATTTTGAATTTTCGAAGTTTTTGCAAAACACAAAAATGCTTATATCTCGAAAACCATGCTAGATGGACTGAATTCAACAAAATTTTTGACCTGCTGGATATCTCTGCAGAGTAGCCATGCCAATTTTCAAAATATTTTTGTCTCACCAAAAATGGTGGCCATTTTGAATTTTTTGCAAAAATTGCAAAACATAAAAATGCTTATATCTCGAAAACTGTGCTAGATAGAGCGTTTTCGACGTAATTTTTGAATCGCAGGGTATCTCTGCAGAGTAGCCATGCCAATTTTAAAAAAAATTTGACTCGCCAAAAATGGCGGCCATTTTGAATTTTCGAATTTTACGCAAAAGTTGCAAAACACAAAAATGCTAATATCTCGAAAACTGTGCTAGATGGCGAATTATCTCTTAAAAGTATTGCAGATAGCCATTTTTCTCAAATAATTCATTCACCTACTTTAGAAGAGCTTTCACATGGTGAAGTTTCAGACCCATAGCTAATTACTCGCCTACTCAAAATGAGTAAATGCGAATTACCTCTAAAGGTATTGCGGATACCCAATTTTTCTCAAATAACCCATTCACCTACTTTTGGGAGAGCTTTCACTTGGTGAAGTTTCAGACCTGTAGCTAATTATTCACCTACTCAAAATGAGTAAATGCTAATTATCTGTAAAAGTATTGCGGATACCCAATTTTTATCAAATAACTCATTCATCTACTTTTGGGAGAGCTTTCACATGGTGAAGTTTCAGACCCGTTGGTAATTACTCACCTACTCAAAATGAGTAAATGCGAATTATCTCTAAAAGTATTGCACATAGCCAATTTTTCTCAAATAACTCATTCACCTACTTTTGGGAGAGCTTTCACTTGGTGAAGTTTCAGACCCGTAGCTAATTATTTACCTACTCAAAATAAGTAAATGCTAATTACCTCTAAAAGTATTGCAGATACCCAATTTTTATCAAATAAATGATTCACCTACTTTTGCAAGAGCTTTCACATGGTGAAGTTTCACACCCATAGCTAATTACTCACCTACTCAAAATGAGTAAATGCGAATTACCTCTAAAACTATTGCAGATAGCCAATTTTTCTCGAATAACTTATCCATCTACTTTTGGGAGAGCTTTCACATGGTAAAGTTTCAGACCCATAGGTAATTATTCACCTACTCAAAATGAGTAAATGCGAATTATCTCTAGAAGTATTGCAGATAGCCAATTTCTATCAAATAACTCATTTATCTACTTTTGGGAGAGCTTTCACATGGTGAAGTTTCAGACCCGTAGATAATTACTCACCTACTCAAAATGAGTAAATGCCAATTATCTCTTTAAAAGTATTGCAGATAACCAATTTTTCTCAAATAAATGATTCACCTACTTTTGCAAGAGCTTTCACATGGTGAAGTTTCACACCCATAGCTAATCACTCACCTACTCAAAATGAGTAAATGCGAATTACCTCTAAAACTATTATTGCAGATAGCCAATTTTTCTCGAATAACTTATTCATCCAATTTTGGGAGAGCTTTCACATGGTAAAGTTCCAGACCCATAGGTAATTATTCACCTACTCAAAATGACTAAATGCTAATTATCTCTAGAAGTATTGCAGATAGCCAATTTTTAGCAAATAACTCATTCATCTACTTTTGGAAAAGCTTTCACATGGTGAAGTTTCAGACCCGTAGATAATTACTCACCTACTCAAAATGATTAAATGCGAATTATCTCTTAAAAATATTGCAGATAGCCAATTTTTCTCAAATAACTCATTGACCTACTCTTGGGAGAGCTTTCACATGGTGAAGTTTCAGATCCATAGCTAATTACTTGCCTACTCAAAATGAGTAAATGCGAATTATATCCCCAGACGAAAGTCGGGGATATATTGGATTCAGGTCCGTCGCGCCGCCGCCGTAGAAATTTCCTTGTGTACGCGATAACTCAAAAACAGATTAATATTTTTTTTTCAAACTTGGTACACATGTTAAGGATGCCCAAAGGAAGATCCCTATTTTAAGGTGACCTTAAAATCCCAATAATAAAGAACTTATGGCCACCTTAAGGTCAGAAATTGCACTTTTGGCCACTTAGAGCCCTCTAGGTCACAAACTAGGAGGCTTATCTGCCTCAAATTTTACCTGAGAACACATTAATATATTCTTAGTACATGTGCCGAAAATCAAGACTTTAAGTTGAGGAGAAAATTGTCTTTGAGGCCCATAAAGACCCCACTTAGGACTTTTTTCCTATATTTTTAACTTATTTTGCCCTATAATTTGGAAGTGGTAATTCTGGTGAGTCTCAAACTGCACTAGATGTAACTCTTATATGTAATCCTTGTCTGTGAAAAATTTAAAGGCTGTAGGTTTACCTGTTTGGCCGACTTAAGATCTCAAAATTGCCCACAGAGACCCAATTTATGTACTTTTTGCCATCTTCAAGCACTGTAGCTTTCAAACTATGTCTCTCATCTAAGTGAAATATCATCTGAGAATATATCAATATGTTTTTCTTGTATGTACTCCAAAATTTAGGCCTTTAATAGACATTTCTTATTTATATATTTGATTTGATTTTAGTGATAAGATTAACTGAGCTTTTTGTATTTGATTACCCCTTTTATATTATAAGTGTTTGTTTACCATTTGTGCTGCAGCACTCCATCTCTTTGTAGTCCCACCCCCATCCCCCACCCACCTCTGGGACCTCCAGCTATTGAGTGACACTAAATAAACAAAGGTATACAGATCTTCTGTAATAGTGAGAGAGGTGTGGAGAAGGGGAGAGAGGTGGGGTGGGGGTGGGAGGTGGTGTTTGCTTCATTATCTAATTATCTAAGACAAAGGGAGTCAGAACTGAGATTGTGTCACATATTTAGGTTGCATATATATGGACCACATATATAGGAATTGAGGAAATGAATAACTGAAAAACAATGCAAATTCTAAAAATAATATAATAAAATAATAATATAAATAATATATGATTTTTAAATAATATTTTATTTGTGAACAAATATAGAAACAGAGATACGCTTTTGGAATTATGAATTTAGAATGGACATTCAATCATCAATCATTTAAATACTTTGAAAATAGGTTCAGAGTTACCCTTTGCAGGAAGATTGAAAAGTATGATGAGTTGAGTTAAAAATAATATTTTATTTGTCAACAAATATAGAAACAGATATGCTCTTTTGAGATTATTAATTTAGAATGGACATTCAATCATCAATCATTTAAATACTTTGAAAATAGGTTCAGAGTTATCATTGCAGGAAGATTGAAAATATGATCTGTTGAATTATGTATTCGACGTCTGGGGATACACCATCTTCCTTGGGAAGATATAAACTTATTAGATTGATGTGCTGAAGTTCATATAACTTTCCCCAATATTTATGGCATACAACAAATGGATTAAATAAAAAATTCCCGATCAAAACCTGTGGCGTGAGTGATGACCTGTCTGGGGATATGTTGGCGCCGAGTTGGCCCAATCTAGTTATCTCTAAAACTATTGTGGATACCCAATTTTTATCAACTCATTCATCTACTTTTGGGAAAGCTTTCACATGGTAAAAGTTTCAGACCCGTAGATAATTACTCACCTACTCAAAGTGAGTAAATGCGAATTATCTCTTAAAAGTATTGCAGATAGCCAATCTTTCTCGAATAACTCATTCACCTACTTTTAGAAGAGCTTTCACCTGGTGAAGTTTCAGACCCATAGCTAATTACTCACCTACTCAAAATGAGTAAATGCTAATTATCTCTAAAAGTATTGCAGATAGCCAATTTTTCTCAAATAACTCATTCACCTACTTTTGGGAGAGCTTTCACTCTGAAGTTTCAGACCTGTAGCTAATTGTTCACCTACTCAAAATGAGTAAATGCTAATTATCTGTAAAGGTGTTGCAGATACCCAATTTTTATGTCAGCTGACATTATGTCATCACTCTGCGGCGTGGGCGTCCGCGTCCGCGTGAACAACTTCTTCTCCAAAACTACAAGGCCTAGAGACATGCTGTTTTTTTTTAAAAGATACCTTATCTATCGAGGATGAAAAATTGTTCAAGGCATGCAAATCTGTCTGTTCGTCTGTTTGCTAGAGACATTACAAGGGGGGTACCCCCACCAAAAGTGTGAAAATTTCAACTTTTTCTCACAATTTTCTCAGTGACTATTGCAGGGATTTCTCTCATATCTTGCATATATGTAGTAGGCCAGAGGTAGATTCTCTTGTGTGAGTATGAGACCTGGATCTGTCTTACTTTTTTTTTAATAAATTTTTTTAATAATTTTTAATGCATTAAAATTCATGAAATCATGCACTAAATCACTTATAACTTCAAAAGTGTTGCATTTACAGCATTTTGTGAAAATATGTTGTCCAGCTACTTTTTTTATAGCTACAATATGGTGAGTAAGTTAGGTGTCTGTCTCAATAGCTAAGTGAGTAATAGCTACTTTTGGGCTTTTCAGTAACTTCCATTATGAGTAAAATCACTTGTAACTTAAAAACTATTGCATTTAGAGAATTTCGTATAAATATGTTATTCAGCTACTTTTGGGCCAGCTATAACATAGTGAAATTTCAGACCTGTAGCTCATGGCATAGCTGAGTAATAGCTACTTTTAGGTTATCACTGTTGAATAAATCGCTTATAACTTGAAAACTATTGCATTTAGAGAATTTCGTATAAATATGTTATTCAGCTACTTTTGGGTCAGCTATAACATAGTAAAATTTCAGACCTGTAGCTCATGGCATAGCTGAGTAATAGCTACTTTTAGGTTATCACTGTTGAGTAAATCACTTATAACTTGAAAAGTGTTGCATTTAGAGCATTTTGTTAAAATATGTTATTCAGCTACTTTTTTCATAGCTACAATATGGTGAGTAAGTTGGGTGTCTGTCTCAATAGCTAAGTGAGTAATAGCTACTTTTGGGCTTTTCAGTAACTTCCATCATGAGTAAAATCACTTGTAACTTAAAAACTATTGCATTTAGAGAATTTCGTATAAATATGTTATTCAGCTACTTTTGGGCCAGCTATAACATAGTAAAATTTCAGACCTGTAGCTCATGGCATAGCTGAGTAATAGCTACTTTTAGGTTATCACTGTTGAGTAAATCACTTATAACTTGAAAACTATTGCATTTAGAGTATTTTGTTTCAATATGTTATTCACCTATTTTGGGGTCAGCTATAACATAGTGAAGTTTCAGACCTGTGGCTCATTTCATAGCTGAGTAATAGCTACTTTGAAGTTCTCACTGTTGAGTAAATCAGTTATAATTGGAAAACTATTGCATTTACAGAAATTTGTGCAAATATGTTATTCAGCTACTTTTGGGTCAGCTATAACATAGTGAAATTATAGACCTATAGCTCATGGCACAACTGAGCAATAGCTATTCTCAGGTACTGACTGTTGAGTAAATCAGCTATAACTTGAAAAATATTGCATTTGGAGTATTTTGTTAAAATATATTGTTCACCTACTTTTGGGTCAGCTATAACATAGTGAAATTACAGACCTATAGCTCATGGCATAGCGGAGCAATAGCTATTTTCAGGTTCTCACTATTGAGTAAATCAGTTGTAGCTTGAAAACTATTGCATTTACAGTAGTTTGCTTAAATATGTTGTTCACCTACTTTTGGGTTAGCTATAACATAGTAAAATTTCAGACATGTAGCTCATTGCATAGCTGAGTAATAGTTCCTTTGAGGTTCTCACTGTTGAGTAAATCAGTTGTAACTTGAAAACTGTTACATTTAGAGTAATTTGTTAAATATGTTATTCACAGAATTTTTTTTTTTTTTTTTTTTTTTTTTAAATTTTTCCACTTACTTTAATTTGCACAATATACAAACACAAAAAACAAAGGTAGTATACAGGAGAGAAAAATAACAATACTTTTAATGTCTTGCATTTTTTGATAACATATATACATGAAGAGATAAACAAAGAAAACGAAACTACAGTTCAGAGTAAATAAGTTTCACATTACAGTTTTACAGGTTCATTATATTTCATAAAATAGCTGTTCCCATCCACACCATCTTTTACGGAAAACATTTTCAGAAGATCTCACTCTAAATAGATTTTGCTGTTCCAGGAATATTTCTTTTATTCTGGTTTGAAGATAGTATATGTTAAGCTTTTGATTATTTTTTGAACATTGAAAAATATATTCTCTTGTAACAATTAATATCAAGTTCATTGGCCACCAAAAATCTTTTACATAATACCCCAGAATTTTTGATTCGTCATCAAGCTTCACTTTTAGCTTCAGCTTTTGCTCAATCCATATGATTATATTTTGCCATAGCTCATCAACTTGTCCACAAGTTACAAACAAATGGATAATAGTTTCAGTTTCCTCGGTACATATCCCACAAAGAGATGATTTTTTTATATTTAGTTTTTTTAAATAGCCATTTGTTCCAAGAATTCTGTAAATGGTTCGATATTGGAACCATATAAAAAAGTTATCACTAATTGCTTTAAAACAGGATTTATATATGTTTCTCCAAATGTTCTCACTCAATCTATATTTGAAAACAAAAGACCATTTGACTTCATGTTTGTCCTTCATTTGGTCAAGACTAGGGCTTGTCAAGATATTGTAGAAAACTTTGTTGCCTCTTTCAGCATTAATCAAAGGACTTATGTGAAAGGGTATGTGGGGCCTTCTTACTGTTGAATATACAGATTGGTTTGCCTTAGGTATAAATTTTGTCAGTAACCTCCTGATAGTATAATAATTCAGAATATTTGCATTCAGATTGTATTTAACTTTTAAATTTTCAAAGCTTAAAATTTTGTAGTTTTCATCTACCAAATCACCTACAATATGGATTCCTCTTTTATACCAAGTTGGATAAAATAGGTTTTCTGTTGCCATCTCTTTATTATACCAAATGCTACTCTGAAGAATATCTTCAAATGAGTATGCATGATTGTTTCTGCAAAATTCCACCCAGTATTTGAATATTGTTTGCCAGAAAGGATTTAAATTCGGAATGAAATTTAAACTCCATTCTGGCCCCAAAGTATATAATTTTTGAAATGAGTGTATTGATTCTTGAAGGAGCAGAAGCCAAGGTTTTTTGTTATCAATATTTAATTGCTTAAGCCAGCTTAGTTTCAATGATTTCTCAAAATTAAATATATCAACCATTCTCATACCACCATGTAGGTAGTCTTGACAGACCCTTTTCCGATTAATTTTTTCAGGCTTTCCATCCCACAAGTATCTGAAAACCATTTTATTTAGTTCATTCAAAAAATTTTGAGGACTTATTATGGAGGCAAAAAGGTGATTAAATTTTGATAATACAAGTGTTTTAAGAACGGTTATTTTGCCAAAAGGAGTTAAACTTCTGTATTTCCAAGAACTTAAAACTTGATTTGCACTAGTCATTGCTTTACTATAATTTATATTTGGGATGTCTTGCATATTTGTAGAAAATTCAATGCCAAGTAAGGTAAAGTTTGAATTACCCCATTTTAGTTTAGCTGGAACATTAAGTTGATCTTTACTGAATCTTTTGCTCCCAATCCAAACCATTTTTGTTTTTTCTGCATTCACTATCAATCCTGATAACGAACCAAATACTTCTAAAATATTCAGAGCTGCCCCTAGGGAACTGGTATTTCCATCAAGCAAAATTGTAGTGTCATCTGCGAACTGTGTTAGTTTATAAGTCTGAGATCCAATAGTAATTCCTTTAATGCTAGTATCGTTTTCAATAATCAAGCTAAGAATTTCTACAACCAATAAGAACAGGTATGGTGATAATGGATCGCCTTGCCTGCATCCTCTTTTTATATTTATCTGACTTGAAAGGACACCACACTGCAGAATGTAAGAATTTATATCACTATTGAATAGTTTAATCCAGTTAATAAAATTTTGATCAAAGCCAAATGATTCTAAGCAAAAATATAGAAATTTCCATGAAACTGAATCAAAGGCTTTCTCAAAATCGATGAGCATTATAAGGCCTGGAATTTTTTATTTTTCTGTATAATGCATCAAGTCATAAATCAAACGAGTATTTTCTGCCATATTTCGACCTTTTATATATCCACTTTGACTCTGTGAAATAATTTGGTCAAGATAGGGTTTAATTCTTTCTGCTATAACACCAGAAATAATTTTATATGGAACACAAAGAAGCGAAATAGGCCTCCAGTTTTTCAAAAAAGTCCTATCTTTTGTCCCTTTTGGTAAACAAGTTATGATACTTTGTCGCCAGGAGAGGGCCATTTGACCTTTTGCATAACAAAAGTTAATAGCGTTCATTACAAAAAACTTTAATTTTTTCCAAAAGACTCTGAAAAATTCTGCTGTAAAACCATCTATCCCTGGTGATTTGTCATTTTTCATTTTATTTAAGCTATTTCCTAATTCAGTAGCTGTAATTTTCTTACCTAAGTCTGATACTGAAATCTTTCTAATATTCTCTAGGTTCAGTAATTTTTCAAATTTTTGCGCTTCAAAATTTTGATCCTTATTCTCAAATAAATTGTGGTAAAAATCTTTTACCGCAGTCAAAATTTTACTTTGTTCTGTTATTTCAGAGCCATCATCCAATTTTAATTTTCTTATTGTTTTATCTACAAAGTTTTTATTTTCTAACATGCAAAAGAATTTAGATGGTTTTTCGCCATTGTTTAACCATTGTGCCTTTGCCCTAAGGGCTTGTCCACTTATTTTATTTTTGCGCAGATCTTGAAGCTCTTGTTTCTTTGACTCTAGCAGATTTGTATTGTTCCAACCACTTTCTTCCATTGATTCCAAATTCTCAATATCTTTTATCAAAGAAATTTCTTTTCTGTTATTTGACTTTTTCAAAACAGATGCATATTTAATTGTTTCTCCTCTTATTCTCATTAATAAGGTTTCAAAAAATAAATCTGGGCTGATCACAAATTGTATATCTTCATCATTACTCTCTAAATATTTCATGTCACAGACAGGAATGCTATATTTAACTTTTTCTTCATTAATAATTCTATTTATCAATTTTAGATAATCATTTTGTTTTAAAAGACTATTGTTAAATTTCCAAATGCCTCGTCCCTTCTGGAAATTGTGAAATGCAAATTGGATTTCTATAATCGAGTGGTCAGATCTATAGCTAGGATTAATTGAACATTTCGTTATAATATCTCTCATTGAATTTGAAATTAAAAAATAGTCTAATCTTGCCTGTTTCAACGGGTTTTTTCGTCTCCAGGTATAGCGTCTAGAATTAGGAAAAGTTACACGAAATATATCAGCGAGTTCTAGATCGCTAATTAGTTGAGATACCCTGTCTCTGGCTTTGGGATTGTTTATATTTACATAGTTGCGACAATCTTTTCCAGAGTCTAAAACCAAATTAAAGTCTCCACACAAAATTACATAGTCTGATTCCTCTTCATTTACTAATTTATCAATTTCATTAAAAAAGTTTGGATCATCTTGATTAGGTGCATATAGAGTAATAAGATTTATCTTTAATGAGTTAACCATAATAATTAGTTGGAGGTAGTTTCCAATGTTATCAAATTTGCAGCAAAGTACTTTGTATTCAAAATTATCATTTAGGAGAATGGCTACACCACGTGAATTAGAAGTGGTACCATGTACATAACAATCAGGCCAAATCTGTCGTACAGAAGCAGTGTCATTTTGAGTCAAGTGAGTGTCCTGAAGGCAGACTATTGAAGCACCAGATTCTTTGAAATATGAAAGAACATCAGTTCTTTTTTCTTGATTACGTAAACCTTGACAGTTCGCAGACAACACTTTAATGCTAGACACTAAATTGGACATTATATTTTGGTTTGAGTTCCCAAAGACAGCCACACTGAATTTTTTCAGAAGTGTTCCGTATTAAAACAACATACTTCAGAATACCTCTAGGTTGATCAGTACATAATGAACAGGACAGCAATTCTTGAAATACAATGTAAGTGGTTTTAAGGTTGAAGAAACAAAACAACAAAATATATACAAACATTTAAAAGGTCAGTTGAGAAAAAAACACTAGCTAGAAACTGTGAAGTCTGTTTTTATGTATTTTAAAACAAAAGGGTTTTCCTTGGCACAATTAAAAGGAGGTGTCATCTTACCCACCAAGATGAAAATAACCTAAAAAATTTAACAAACTGTGAATGTATAATTAATGGTCCAAGATCTAATTCCCGTGGAGTAGTCATATTGCTCAAAAATAATTTTGAATATGAAATTCTTCATACAGAAGAAGACTGTGTAGGTAATTATTTGGTAGTAGATTTACATATAGCCACAATTTCAGTCAGATTAATTAACATCTATGCTCCAAATAAAGATACACCAGCTTTCTTTCAGAATCTACGGCAACTTATCGAAAACAATGAACAGGACTATTTGTTAGTTTGTGGTGATTTCAATTTGACACTAAATCCTGATCTTGATAGTTATAATTATATCAACATCAATAACCCTAAATCAAGACAAAGCTTATTAGAAACAATAAGTTCTCATAACCTGCAAGACCTGTTCCGCCTTTTTCATCCAAAGGTTAGAAGATACACATGGAGACGTAAGAATCCTATCAAGCAGGCCCGTCTAGATTATTTCTTAGCTTCTCATTCTTTGACTGATCTAATAACAAGCTGCAAAATAAACCCTGGTTATCGGTCTGATCACTCAATGTTGGAGTTAAACATGATATTGAATCCCTTTCACCGGGGGCGTGGATTATGGAAGTTCAACTGCAATTTACTCCATAAACAGGACTATATTGACCTGGTTCACACATCTATTAAAGAAATTAAGGAAACTTATGCACTTCCTGTGTACTCCCATGATTTTATTAGGAAAGAAGATCCTTTAGACCTTCAGTTTACAATTGATGATGATCTTTTCTTAGAAATGCTATTGTTGCGTATTCGAGAACAAACTTTGAAGTACTGCATAACTCAAAAACGGATTGAAAGAAATACTGAAGAAAGCTTATTGAAAGATATTGAAAATATTGAAAAACATCTATCTTCCGACATTTCACTTCAGGCCTTAGAGACAAAACAAATAGAACTACAAGAAATAAGAAACAAAAAGTTGATGGGTAGTATGATGAGGGCAAAAGTAAAATGGCTCCATCAAGGGGAAAAACCATCTAAATTTTTCTGTACACTTGAACGAAAAAACTTTATTGATAAAACAATCAGAAAAATTAACCTTCCAAATGGTCAAACATTAACAAAACAAAGTGAAATTCTTAATCATGTAAAACAGTTTTATGCTGATCTGTTCAGATCAAGAGACAGTATAATACCTGAAATAAATCTAGACAAAGTTTTAGAAAATTGTAATGTAACAAAGCTCTCTCAGACAGAAGCTAACAGTTTAGATGGGCCACTAACAGTGGAAGAATTGGGGAAGGTCTTGCTTAACATGAAAAACAATAAAACTCCTGGCATGGATGGCTTCCCTGTAGAATTTTTTAAAGTTTTTTGGTGTGATATGAAATTTTTTATTTTAAGAGCCATAAATCGATGCTATGAGAAGGGTCTATTATCTATCTCTTTACGTTCAGCCGTTATAACTTGTATCCCAAAAGGGGACAAGTCTCGAGAATTGCTGAAGAATTGGAGACCAATTTCTCTTTTAAGTAGTCTTTATAAGCTGGCATCTGCAACGATTGCTGGGAGACTTAAAAAGGTTCTAGATAAATTAATATCAGATTCGCAGTGTGGCTTCATTAAAGGAAGATTTATAGGGGAGTCTACACGATTGGTATACGATCTAATGCACTACACTGAATCAAAAAATATCAATGGGTTATTGATGATAGACTTTGAAAAAGCCTTTGATTCTATCTCTTGGAAATTTATGTATGAAACTTTAGAATTTTTAGGTTTTGGAAAAAAATTTGTAAACTGGGTTAAGCTGTTTAACAACAAAATATCTGCCTCTGTTTTACAAGTTGGTATTAAGTCAGAATCCTTTAATATAGAGCGCGGATGTAAACAAGGCGACCCCATTGCACCATATCTTTTTATTATATGTAGTCAGATTCTAAATTATCTCATAAATGAAAACTCTGAAATTAAAGGAATAAAAGTACATAACACAGAACTGAAAATGACACAGTTTGCCGATGACACCACACTCTTTTTAGATGGTTCAACCAACTCTCTTCTTGCAGCCCTAAACACCATTGAAATATTTGGTACATTATCCGGTTTAAAAATTAATACTAGTAAGACTAAAGTGGTTTGGATAGGAAGGAAAAAACATTCAAGGGAGAAGATAAACGTACCATATAACTTGGAATGGGGTATTCACCAATTCCGTTTGCTAGGCATTCACTTTTCTACCAACCTCGACGAAATGCCAATGCTCAATTATTCAGCAGCACTAAAACAATGTGACAAGCTTTTAATGGGTTGGAAGAAAAGAAATTTAACGCCTTTTGGTAAAATCACCATTATTAAAACTTTCATTTTGTCAAAATTCAACCATATCTTCACCTGTTTACCCTCTCCACCTGCTCACTTCTGTAAATCCTTTACGAAAATGCTCTATGATTTTCTATGGGACAACAAGCCGGATAAAATTAAAAGACTACAAATCTCGCAAGACTACAAAAATGGTGGTCTTAGAATGGTAAACATAGAAAATTTTATCCATTCCCTAAAACTGACCTGGATAAAAAGACTATTTGTTGGCAAAAACTCTCCTTGGGTTTTATTGTCTCAAGTATCAATTTCAGATATAAACAATTTAATTGTATATGGCTCTGAATGGGGTTATAATACTATAAAGAAAAACACTGGTATGAACCAATTTTGGAAAGATGTCTTATTGTCATGGGTTAAATACTCTAATAAAGTTAAGATTGAAAACAATTCCGATATCTTGGCCTCGCCAATATGGTACAATCCAGACATATCTCAAACAACTTTATTTTTTCCACAGTGGTTCAAGCATGGAATTACTTATATTGGTGATTTAATAAAAAACGACTGGAGCTTCTTGAGTGAGCTCGAAATAGAAAAGATCTATGGATTTAAACCTACCAATTTTTTGGAACACTTCAGATTAAAAACACTCTGTGATTCTCTAGTCAAAAAGCATAAAAATAAGGAGTCGTGTATATTTGAAAAACCGTGTATACCAAAAACTTTATCTATTGTTTTCAATAAAAGTGGGGCAAAGCCCTTCTACAATATTTTAAACGAGGCTACTTGTGATATGAAATTCAAGACCAAATGGAATGAAGACTTGGGTATTGAAATCGAAAAATATACATGGGAACATTTTTTTACTGTTTGTTTCAAAACAGTACAGGAAAATGAATTAATTTGGTTTCAATATAGGCTTATTCATAGGATTTTAGGTACACAGAGGTTACTGTATAAAATGGGAATAGTTCAATCGGAATTATGTTTGTTGTGTCAGTCTGATACTGAAACATTAAAACATCTTTTCTACGATTGTTCTATATCTCGCCAAATCTGGAATGATGTGAAGCTGTGGATTGCATCAAAAACTGGTTTCAGTTTGAACCTCTCTCCTCAAGAAATTCTGCTGGGATACACAATGAGAGACCAGCATTTCCTTCCTGTCAATACAATAATAATGGTCGTAAAGAGTCATATATTCTCTAATTCAAGACAACAAAAACCATTTGATAATGTACATCTTCATCGAAAAATAAAAAAAGTATTTGAGGAACAGAGGTTACTGTCAACTTACAACCAGACTGTAGAAAAATTTAGTAAAAGTTGGGCTGTATTTAATAAATTGTTTACTTAAAATTTATTTTATGAAAATTTTGTAAAATGTACTCAGCCTTCTGTGGTTTAGTGTAAATTTCTTATATTTTGATGTGTAAATATTTAAAAGTTGCTATAACTGGAACACCTCCTTGCCAGGGTGTGTGTACCTCCAGGTCAGTGTAATGGCAAGTTCTAATGGTAGCAATAAAGGAACATTTATACAAAAAAAAAAAAAAAAAAAAGGAGGTGTCTCCAGCTCTAATGGAACTTTATTATTATTTAAACCTGCCATATAGACAAAAATATTTAAGTAAATTTTACATTGGGGTAGTTGCCATGAAAAAAAAATTGTAGAATAAACACTCTGTAACTTATAGTTCTCTGCAAGTGGAGCAAGACACAATTTTGTTTTTTATCACTAATTATGCAAGAAAAATTTGAAACAAAAGCATAACCAAATACTGTTATGAATATCAAATCTGAGTGTATCAGTTTTAACTAAAGCAAAGTTATATATCTTTAAATCAGTGCAAATTAAAAAGAAAACACATCTTGAACTTTAGTCATAGTATTTAGATGAATAAGTCATCTGAAAGAAAAGTATTTTTTCAAATCTGTGCAGTATTGAACAAAAGCACATCATAAATCTTTGGTGCAAATGTAGAGATGAATAGGTAATGTGAAACACAACACCACCAAATTGTATTACAATAATAAGTTTGAGAATGCCACTTTAAAATTAAAGGCAAAAATAAATCAAGTGCAGAAGTATTCAATTCTCTAACTTTTATAGCACCCAGCTTTGTCGGTATAGGCCTTGTATGGTGCAACACCAAAAGCAAATTTCATACTTATTAGTATATAATAACCTGTGAGCTAATGCATACAGGTGCCAAGTCATACTTTGGATAACTAATCTGAAAATATCTGATTTTTAATTGAAAGTACTGCTACATAAATCATTACAATATAGAAGCAGATTGCAGCACAAATTTACTGGTAAAAGGTGTAGATAAGTGACACTGATTTAGACGACATAGAAAAAAGAAAATAACAATATATATATAATATATAACTATTTAGGTGTTTATAACTGAAATCACAAATGCTGCTACATAACTCATTACAAAATTGAAGTAGATTGCAGCACAAGTTTGCTGGTAAATGGTGTGGATAATTGACACAGTATATACCCTATATGATACAACTCCAAAAAACAAAACTTAATTACTTATTAGTCTGTAGTAACCTGTGGTCCAATATATACAAATACCAAGTTCTACTTTAGGTAACTAATCTGAAAATATCTGATTTTTATTGAAAGCACAAGTGCTGTTACACAACTTATTTCAATATAGAAGCAGATTGCAGCACAAGTTTACCGGTAAGAGGTGCAGGTAATTAACACAGATTTAGATGACATAAATGCAATATACATAACTCATTACAATATAAACGCATATTGCAGCACAATCTTACTAGTAAAAAGTAAAATAGATAATTGACACAGATTTATGTAACACAGATTACAACAGTGTGTGAAATTTATCAGAGTCTGATTTTAATTCAAAGCACAAGTATTGCTACATAAACTCATTACGATAATTACAATATAGAAGCAGATTTGCAGTGCAAGTTTACTGGTAGGTGTAGATAATTGACACAGATTTAGGAAATATAAAATTGCAACAGTATGTTCAAATAATCAGTATGCAATTTAAATTAAGAGCACAGATATTGCCTATTACAATATAGAAGAAGGTTATAACATCTGTTGTCGATCTGTATGATCAATATGTACATGATTTGAGTGATGTTCTGGATAGGCATGCACCTCTTATATCTAAATTGACGAAAAAGGAGTCTGCCGATTGGATGTCTGATAATTTTGCTTCTTCTGGCACTGAATATGATGTTAACCCTCCTTCAGATCCTCCCCAAATTACTGTCTTTAGGCAAGTTTCTGAAGATGCTGTTGATAAAATAATTAAAGCATCACCAACAAAATCATGCCTGTTGGACCCTCTGCCGACATTCCTGATTAAGGAATGCATTGATATATTGCTACCATCCCTTACAAAGCTGGTCAACTGCTCACTCATGGAGGGATGCGTTCCTGATGCCTTCAAATCTGCTGTGGTCACTCCACTTATTAAAAAGCCAAATCTTCCCTCAAATGACCTTAAGAATTATCGCCCTGTATCAGGTCTCAGTTTTATATCTAAATTGGTAGAACATGTGGTTGCTAAGCAGCTGTTAGAACATATTAATGCCAATAACTTAGACAACCCGTACCAGTCGGCATATAAGGCGGGCCATTCAACTGAGACTGCTCTTCTCTACATAAAAAATGAGGTTCACTTATCATTGTCAAGAGGTGAATCCACTGCCTTGGTATTGCTTGACTTGTCTGCTGCCTTCGACACCATTGATCACTCTACTCTTCTGGGTTGCCTCCAAAACTGGTTTGGGGTCAGTGGCTCCGTTCTGAAATGGTTCACATCCTACCTAATGGACCGTTACCAATCAGTAAAAATTGGTTCTACTTTGTCAGATGTTTGTAAACTCCTATTTGGTGTTCCCCAAGGTTCCGTCCTGGGTCCTTTGTTGTTCTCATTGTACACTACCCCCCTCAGTTCCATTATCAGTAAACATAATGGAATAAAGTTTCATTTCTATGCAGATGATAGCCAACTTTATATACATTTATCCCAGAAGAATGCATCTGCTGCCTTTGAAAAGCTAAATAAGTGCCTAAATGATGTTAAAGAGTGGATGACAACTAGTAAGCTCAAACTGAATCCTGATAAGACTGAGTTTATCATCTTTGGTTCGAAGAGACAAAGGGATAAGTTGAAAGCATGTTTTCCAATTGATATCCTGGGCAACTCACTCTGCCCTGCAGATTCAGTAAAAAATCTGGGTGTGTGGCTTGATTCAGATTTCTCTTTGTCCAAGCATGTTCAGAATGTCTGCAAAAGTTGTTTTGTTAAACTCCGTGACTTCAGACATGTCAGGCGGTTTCTTACTCATGATGTTTCTGTGCTTGTAGCCAACGCTCTTGTTAGTAGTCGGTTGGATTACTGCAACTCACTTTTCAGGAGCCTGTCCAAGTTCAATCTACGCAAATTACAGTGCATCCAAAATAGTGCAGCTAGAATTGTATCAAACACCAGTCGATACACCAGCATAACTCCTGTGCTAAAGAAACTGCATTGGCTTCCTGTTGAACAGCGCATTGTGTTCAAGACAGTCACACTTGTTTATAAGTATCTTCACACAGGTTTTCCCAGGTATTTTTCACCACATCTTTCTTCCTACAGCAGTTCTTATAGTACCAGGCGCAGTGAAAGTGGTGGTAATTTCCTAGTTATTCCAAAGTTCTGCCCCTCTGTTCATAAATCTGTCAAACAGTTTGGTAATAGTTTTGCGTTTGATGCTCCTACTGTGTGGAATACTCTCCCTGATGTGATTCGTGCCTCTCCATCCCTGGCCTCCTTCAGAAAACAGCTTAAAACCTACCTGTACACCAAAGCATATCCACCCTAGCCTGAATCATCCTCCTGGCGTTCTCCGTGGTGTTCGACCCCTGTTATGTCCCTGGACACAGAATTTTGTTGACTGCTTTTTGTTTTGTTGCGCCTTAGAGTCCTCTTGTTTGGGGAGATTAAGCGCTATAAAAGTCCAATTAGAATTAGAATTATAACACAGGTTTACTGGTAAAATTGTAGATGATTGACACAGATTCTAGGTAAAAAGATACAACAGTATACTCAACTAATCAGTACTAGGTAGATAGAAAATTATATTTTGAGTTTTTAGAGGATTTAGTCACACAATTTGTATAGATCTAATTGTTATGAAAGATTGTTACTTTATTCTGATACCATTGTGAGGGCTTTATTTGCACAGGTTTCCACTAATTGGAACCTTTTTTTGCCAATGTTTGGACCTTTATGAAGTCTGGAGACTGCAATAAAAGTATTTTCAGTTTTTGTCAGAATATCCAATAATATCTTACTTGCACCAAACTCTCCATCATCATCATGGCCTGTTAATGTTATAGCTGTTGCATCTTTTGATTTTTCATGAACTGTGTATGCATAACTTATATGATGGGCTGTAGCTACTTCATTATTTTGAAGAAGAGCTAAGTATGCTGCCTTAGCTTCCTGAACAGTGGTCACTTTAATGGCATGTCCTTGAAAAAAGCTGCCCAAGTGTTCAATAACTTCTGAGTGTATGAGGGATGAATAGTCAACAGGCATATCTCTCTTGAGTGTGACATCCGATAAGGGATTTTTCTTGAACTGATCAGGAACAGCTGAGTTGTTTATTAAAAGTTTATCTTTTGACAGAATTATCCTTGTTGAGCGATCCTCTTTGTGTTGTTCTCTGAGATCTTTCATTTTAGGGTAAAGTAGAGCTCTTTTCTCCCTAATTGCTGCAGGGAACTGCTCACTAACAATTATTCCCAAGCCTTTTAAATGCTTTGTATGGTTGAATATGATTTCCTTGCCCCTTTTTAATACAAGTTTCACAACTATTGGTCTTGCTTTATTGGTATATCTGCCTAGCCTGTGAGCTATATCCACCTGAACTGGCCCGGCTGGATGTCTGCCTGAGTGTATGAGGTTCTCTGGGATCCTAAGTTTATTCACTAACACATCATGCACAACTTGGTAGATGTTTTCCCCAGTGTTTTCTGCAATATTGTGAATTATAATGTTATTACTCATTGATCTTAGCTGTAAAGCTTCATAGGTTACTTTCAGACTGTCAATCTCCCTTTGCATTCTTGTTGCTCTGCCTTCACTTTCTTTCAATTTCAGTTCTAGCTTGCGATTTTGTTCCTGTAAAGATTTGATATCAGTGTCAGTTGTTTCTTTATTGCTCTTTTGTTCAGACCTCATTGACTGTAATAGATGTATGACAGTGTCCATTTTATCATGGAGGGACATATCCGACATGTTCGATGGATCTGATATAAGAGATAAAACATTATCACCCTCTTCTGCCATTGAGGAGTTGTCTGACAAACCTTCCTCTATGATATCTTTACATGCAGCAACTTCAAGACTTTGTGGTTTTGACATCTTTGAGACAGGACTTGGAGATGAACTGCTTTTTGATACTTCACTTAAATGTCTTTTTTTCTTTTGTTCTACAGTTTCTTTTAACTCTTTCTGATCCATTAAAGTGATTGAAACATGATTGTCACACTTCTTTAATTAAACTTTACCACATAAAATAATCCTTTAGAAAACATAACTTTTAATTTTTATTTTATGGTTGAAGTCTATGTGGGTACTTAATAACAAAAAGGTTTCTTTTTTTCCAATTGTAAGTATATAGTAGAATATTTATTTATTTATTTATTTTAGTCTTCATGTGTAGAAAAGCATAGGAACTTGAAATGTTCTAGCACTGAAGAAAATATTCTGAACTTTCCCACATATAAATTTAATTCATATTGTTTAATTCAAATTATTTGCCAGCCACATGTTCAATGTATGGTTTCATATATGCCCCCTCAGTTTAATTAGTATGATTCACCTGCCACATGTTTCAATAGTTCCACAAGTCATGACTTTTGTTGTTTCAAACACTTTTCTGTTGTTCCATGTAATGTCCTTCTTTATTTAATACACCTTTCCAAATTGATTGCCTTGCTTTATATGGTCAAACACATAGCATATTCCAGTATTATTAAAGTTTACAGTGTTCCAAAATGTTCATTTTTTGGCTTTAATTAAATATCTTTTTTCGTCTAATATTTACATTTTTAGGCTATGCCTCTTCAAAATTCATATCATTAATTTATTCAACAGACTAACACAGTTTAGCACAGATATTTATGAAAACATTATCTCTCCAAAAATATCCACCCTGTCATCTCTCTGCACACACACAAGAATCACAGAATTTTTGGTCAGCTATAACATAGTGAAATTGCAGACCTCTATGTCATGGCATAGCTGAGCAATAGCTACTTTCAGGTTCTCACTGTTGAGTAAATCATTGTATCCACTGGATAGCCGCAGTGTGTAGAGAGAGATTTCACCATTACTGCTCTGATGAAAAAAAATATTATAGCTAGCTTTCTTAAGTTTGCAGTATATATTAATAACCATAAAATGTTGTCTGGGAATATTTTTGGCCTCATTTTGAGAAACAAGATGGCCGCCACAGGTGTTTTTTGTCAGTCATGAAAAGTGCTTATATCTCCCTTATTATTGATCCTAGAGGTTTGGGATGATAAACCAACCTGTAGGAAATCATGGGGTGGGAATCTTTTGGTGTGGTCAGATTTGACCTTCAATGACCCCTCCTTCAAGGTCAAACAAGGATAGCCAAACTTAAAAGTGCTTATAACTCGCTTATTATTGGTCCCAGAGGTTTGGGATGGTAAACAGACAGGAAATCATGGGTTGTAAATCTGTTGATATGGTCCGATTTGACCTTGGAACCCTCCTTCAAGGTCAAATGAGGATAGCGAAAATTGAAAGTGCCTACAACTCGCTTATTATTGGTGACAGAGATTTGGGGTGGTAAACCATCCCATAGGAAATCATTGGCTCGGAATCTTTTGGTATGGTCAGATTTGACCTTTGGACCCCTCCTTCAAGGTCAAATGAGGACAGCCAAGCTTAAAAGTGCTTATAACTCATTTATAATTGGTCCTAGAGGTTTGGAATGGTAAACCATAGGAAATCATGGGCTGGAAATGTATTTGTGTGGTTAGATTTGACCTTGGACCCCTTCTTCAAGGTCGAACGAGGATATTGCATTTGTAGTATTTCTTTAAATATGTTTTAACCTATTTTTTACACTTAAACAATTACCTTGTTATTTTCCTTCATAATACCATTTACAGGGCACAACTTTTTTATCCTTTTCTTCTGTCAGCTTCGGAATTTCTTTCGAACTTGCTGTTCAGTTACCATTTACTGTATTTCTGTACAGCCCTTTTCCTGATAATTATTCTGTCCTCTAATCACCTTCACAAATCAAAAACACTCAGTCAGCTGACACAGTGCCCGTTCACGGGCACTCTCCTCTTGTTATCAAATAACTTATTCATCTACTTGTGGGAGAGCTTTCACATGGTGAAGTTTCAGACCCGTAGATAATTACTCACCTACTCAAAATGAGTAAATGCTAATTATCTCTAAAAGTATTGCAGATAGCCAATTTTTCTCAAATAACTCATTCACCTACTTTTGGGAGAGCTTTCACATGGTGAAGTTTCACACCCATAGCTAATTACTCACCTACTCAAAATGAGTAAATGCGAATTATCTCTAAAAGTATTGCGGATACCCAATTTTTATCAAATAACTCATTCATCTACTTTTGGGAGAACTTTCACTTGGTGAAGTTCCTGACCCGTAGATAATTACTCACCTACTCAAAATGAGTAAATGCGAATTATCTCTTAAACGTATTGCAGATAGCCAATTTTTCTCAAATAACTCATTCACCTACGTTTGGAAGAGCTTTCACACACGAAAATGAAAAATTGTGAATATCTCGGAAAAGCTATTTCTTCTCCTTTAATGCTTGGCGGGAGATACACACCGCAGCAGTGGTCTTGTTTTCAAAAATTTTTGTCTCACCAAAAATGGTGGCGATTTTGAATTTTCGAAGTTTTTGCAAAACACAAAAATGCTTATATCTCGAAAACCATGCTAGATGGACTGAATTCAACAAAATTTTTGACCTGCTGGATATCTCTGCAGAGTAGCCATGCCAATTTTCAAAATATTTTTGTCTCACCAAATATAGCGGCCATTTTGAATTTTTGAATTTTTTGCAAAAATTGCAAAACACAAAAATGCTATATCTTGAAAACCGTGCTACATAGAGCAGACTGCGCTGACTTTGGTTGCCACAACAGTATAAGGCTAGAAACGGAGCATTTTCTTAATACTTTAGCACTCACCTTTATATCCTTTTCTGGACACTTTGTTTTTGCTATGCAAAAACATTATCTTTTTTTTTGCGAGCAATCCTCTAGTTGTGCTTCCATCCATAAATCAAAGGTCCACTTCAACAACAGTTTCTCATATGATGCCCTGAAGTTATGGAATGATCTTACACATGATATCTGCAGTGCTCCAAATCTCTCGTGTTTCACAAGTCGACTAAAAACCTACCTATTTCAGAAATCATTTCCACCATAGCTTCTAACTACCGAACACCGGATCACCTCCCTGGGTACGACTTGGAACATGTCTAATGTCTTGATGATTTATGCCTTACAAACTGGATGGTGTGCCTTAGAATCAGTAGATACGGAGATTAAGCACTTGGACAACTGATTCATTGATTGATATTGTCCAGCATAAAGTACACTTGATGGAACAGCCTGGGATGACGCATTGAATGATGAAGGGATAGATGACAAGCTAGATGGCGCAATAACTAGTCACAGATGACAAGGTAGATGGCACTCTTGTAGAATTTAACTTGAACTGTGTCTGTAAAACTCTTACACAATGCAAAGTGTATTCAAAATCTATGTCTATTTCTTTGTATGCTGCTACAAACACCAGATAATTACATTCTCAACTTAATCATTGGGCTTTGCAAAAAGGTCAAAATAAATGTAATATTATGTACAATGTATTTAAACTGAACAGACAAAACAATAGAGGAAGGACCTAAAGAACTTTGAGGTAACTCGGACTTACCCGTCGCTGTTTGGACTGATAGGCGCAGTCACACTAGACATGTTCTGTTGCAGGGAATAGTTTGTGGGACTCTGTGTGAGTGAGGAGTTCGACACTGGTGAACTGCTAGTTATCTTCATGGAGGTGTTGGGAGTTTTCACAAATTGGAGTGAACCAGTTCTGGTCTTCAAATGAAAAAGGCACTGAAAAAGCAATGAAAAAGGCACTAATTTTCTTTAGAGATTTTCAAACATTCAAAACTGAAAGATATGTAAAAGCATATATGTGTAAATCTGCATAAAGAAGTGAACTATGGTATCTGATTCTTTAGAGAAAAAGTAGCAACTCCTTACTTCAAACTAAATATTTTGACAATAGTGCGAGATGCACATTTAACCATCCATTGTAAAACTAATAAATAACCTTTATATGACTGGGGACCAAGCTTGAGGTTAGAAAACGCCAAGTCCAGTATATAACTAGACCTAGCGCATCGGAGAACCGATGCAAATTGTATCCACCGTAAAGACAATGCACCAAAACCTCTAGGACCAATAATAAGCGAGTTATAAACACTTTTAAGTTTGGCTGTCCTCATTTGACTTTCAAGGAGGGGCCCAAGGTCAAATCCGACCACACCAGAAGATTCCCAGAACATGATTTCCTATATGTTGGTTTACTATCCCAAACATCTAGGACCAATAATAAGCGAGTTATAAGCACTTTTTAGTTTGGCTGTCCTCACACTTGACCTTGAAGGAGGGGCCCAAGGTCAAATGCGACCATGACAGAAGATTCCAAGCCCATGATTTCCTGTATGTTGGTTTACCATCCCAAACCACTAGGATCAATAATAAGCGAGTTATAAGCACTTTTAAGTTTGGCTGTCCTCATTTGACCTTGAAGGAGGGACCAAGGTCAAATCCGACCACACCAGAAGATTCCCAGCCCATGATTTTCTATATGTTGGTTTACCATCCCAAACCTCTAGGACCAATCATAAGCGAGTTATAAGCACTTTTAAGTTTGGCTGTCCTCGTTTGACCTTGAAGAAGGGGCCCAAGATCAAATCCGACCATGACAGAACATTCCCCGCCCATGATTTCCTATATGTTGGTTTACCATCCCAAACCTCTAGGACCAATAATAAGCAAGTTATAAGCACTTTTAAGTTTGGTTGTCCTCGTTGGACCTTGAATGAGGGGCCCAAGGTCAAATCCGACCACACCAGAAGAATCCCAGCCCATGATTTCCTATAGGTTGGTTTACCATCCCAAACCTCTAGGACCAATAATAAGCGAGTTATAGGCACTTTAACCTTTGGCTAGCCTCGTTTGACCTTGAAGGAGGGGCCCAAGGTCAAATCCGACCACGCCAGAAGATTCCCAGCCCATGATTTCCTATAGGTTGGTTTACCATCCCAAACCTCTAGGACCAATAATAAGCAAGTTATAAGCACTTTTAGGTTTGGCTGTAATCATTTGACCTTGAAGGAGGGGCCCAAGGTCAAATCCGACCACACCAGAAGATTCCCAGCCCATGATTTCCTATAGGTTGGTTTACTATCCCAAACCTCTAGGACCAATAATAAGCGATTTATAGGCACTTTAACCTTTGGCTATCCTCGTTTGACCTTGAAGGAGGGTTCCAAGGTCAAATCCGACCACACCAGAAGATTCCCAGTGCATGATTTCCTGTATGTTGGTTTACCATCCCAAACATCTAGGACCAATAATAAGTGAGTTATAAGCACTTTTAAATTTGGCTGTCCTCATTTGCCCTTGAAGGAGGGGCCCAAGGTCAAATCCGACCACACCAGAAGATTCCCAGTGCATGATTTCCTATATGTTGGTTTACCATCCCAAACATCTAGGACCAATAATAAGCGAGTTATAAGCACTTTTAAGTTGGGCTGTCCTCGTTTGACCTTGAAGGAGGGGCCCAAGGTCAAATCCGACCACGGCAGAAGATTCCCAGCCCATGATTTCCTATATGTTGGTTTACCATCCCAAACCTCTAGGATCGATAATAAGCGAGTTATAAGCACTTTAAGTTCTGCTATCCTCGTTTGACCTTGAAGGAGGGGTCCAAGGTCAAATCTGACCACATCAGAAGATTCGCAGCACATGATTTCCTATAGGTTGGCTTCACATTGCAAACCTCTAGGACCAATAATAAGGGAGATATAGGCACTTTTAAAGTCTGCTATGTGTGTTACTTCGGCACTCCGTGGATGACCTTGAATTAGGAGCTTCAAGGTCAAATGTGTGCAAGGTTGTAGAGGACATGTATATGTGCCATACATATCACCTATGAAGAGATTCAACCTTCTACCTATGAGGAACAGCCAGTAGAAAAATGTAGATTATTTTCAAAGAAATGCCCGTGGTGGCCATCTTGTTTTTTAGAATGAGGCTATTTTCCTTCCCAGAGAAGCTTACCCCCTAATGAAGATATCCTCCAAATTTGGTGAACCTAGCTGCTGTTGTTTTCCTCCTAGAGCGTTAACGCCGAAAATCTCTCTACGCGCGGCGGCGGCGGCGTAGCAGACGCTAAACCAAAGTATCCACCGGATGCTTCCGGTGGATACAATTACTGGTGGTTACATACCTTCAGTTCAGAATATAGATCATCCGAAAATATGTTGTTCTGCTCTTCTTTAAACACTGCCAGTGTCTTTGTGAAGTATTGAAGCAAATTATAACTTACAATGTTAACACTTTATTGTTTATTTTATGTGAGAAAATTGAAATAAACTCGATTTATGATTATTGAAAAATGGGACTTTTTTTATATAGTACTCTTACTGCTATAACTTTAAGAATGTTAAGTCAAGGATAATTAAGAAAGTTTAAAGTTGTAGAACAGGTAACCGAGACTCAAAACTTTTTGGGAAGAATCTAACATTGGATAGTTCATGAGTGAACTATGTAATCCTTTTGTTAATATTATGATTGCATGACAGGTAACTTTATCTCACAAGACTGATTACCTTTTAGAGTGCTAGCAAAGAAAATATAATGATCATAGTTAATTGCAATTAGAAAGTCTTAGAGGTGAGGAAATTTCAAATTGCTAAATAATACATCACAGTGCCTTTATACACTAAAACATTAACTGCTTTTGACTTACCATTGTTAAAAACGCCCAATAAATGTGCATGCATGAAACATAATATTTGCCTCTTTACTTTTAGGCTTAATGCAATTTTATATTTTTCCATTCTACTTTTCCTAAAACCAAATCAGTTCTACTTTTCTGTGAAGCCCACTGGATGACTTTGCAAGTACATTTACCAAATTGGTTATATTTTAACATATTTTTCCATTTATAGAAAGTGATGCATTATGATTCACATTTTAATTTTCGTGTGAGATATAACTGGATTTGGAAAATACAAAAGCAGACCTATCTTGAGCTATGGACTTTGACTGTACAAACAAGCCATTAAACACATTGCAACAGGAAATTATGAAACAAAAATTTTAAGTGTTCAAAAAAAGGATATTTGAAACCTTAAAACTCAAAAGGAACAAGAAATAGATCATTTAGATATCTCCACATTTATATACACACTAAATTTGACACTCAATCAAAACTTTTATAATACACAATTATAAACATCACGGTCTTCAAGGACTGACCAGAATCCAAAGTATTAAGTGACACATGTATTATTTTATTCAAGTACAAACTGGCCAGAAGTGAATTATTTAAATATTGTTTTAATAAAATTACTATTGTCCCAGAAAATCTAGGAGCTAAGGTCATAATTTCACTTTTAATATCAGCCGACTTGTCAGTCAGCTGACTTATGTTGTCACTCTGCGGCGTCCGCGTGAACAACTTCTCCAAAACTACAAGGCCTAGAGACACGCTGTTTTTTTAAAAGATACCTTATTTATCGAGGATGAAAAATTGTTCAAGGCATACAAATCTGTCTGTCTGTTTGCTAGACATTACAAGGGAGGTACCCCCACAAAAAGTGGGAAAAGTTCCATACTTTATCACAATTTTCTCAGTGACTATTACAGGGATTTCTCTCGTTTCTTGCATATATGTTCTAAGTCACAAGTAGATTCCCTTCTGTGAGTATCAGACCTGGATCGGTCTTAATTTTTTTTATGAATTTTTTTAATAATTTTTAATGCATTAAAATTCATGAAATAATGCACTAAATCACTTATTTTCTCATTGACTATTGCAGGGATTTCTCTCTTATCGTGCTTATATGTACTAGGCCACTAGTACATTCCTTTGTGTGAGTATCAGGCCTGGATCCTTTTATTTTTTTTATGAATTTTTAAAATAATTTTAATGCATTAAAATTTGTGAAGTCATGCACTAAATCACCTATAACTTGAAAAGTGTTGCATTTAGAGCATTTTGTTAAAATATGTTATTCAGCTACTTTTTCCATAGTTACAACATGGTGAGTGACTTGGGTGTCTATTCCAATAGTTGAGTGAGTAATAGCTACTTTCTGATTTTTCAGTACCTTTCATAACAAGTAAAATCACTTGTAACACAAAAACGGTTACATTTAGATAATTTTGTGCAAATATGTTATTCGTTTACTTTGGTATTACCTATAACATTGTAAAATTTGAGACATGTAGCTCATGGCATAGCTGTGTAATAGCTCTTCTCGGGTTCTGACTGTTGAGTAAATCCGTCATAAATTGAAAAATATTGTATTTAAAGTATTTTCCATAGATATGTTGTTCACCTACTTTTGGGTCAGCTATAACATAATAAATTTGCAGACCTGTATGTCATGGCATAGTTGAGCAATATCTGCTTTCAAGTTCTCACTGTTGAGTAAATCAGTTGTAACTTGAAACTATTGCATTTAGAGTATTTTGTTTAAATATGTTGTTCACGTACTTTTGGGTCAGCTATAACAATAATGAAATTTTAGACCTGTATGTCATGGTATAACTGAGTAATAGCTACTTTCAGGTTCTCACTGTTGAGTAAATCAGTTGTAACTTGAAAACTATTGCATTTAGATAATTTTCTTTTAATGTTATTCACCTACTTTGGGGTCAGCTGCTATAACATAGTAAAGTTGCAGACCTGCAGCTCATAGCATAGCTGAGCAATAGCTACTTTGAGGTTTTCTCTGTTGAGTAAATCAGTTGTAATTTGAAAAATATTGCATTTAAAGTATTTTCTATAAATATGTTGTTCACCTACTTTTGGGGCAGCTATAACAGTGAATTTGCAGACCTATATCTCATGGCACAGCTGAGCAATAGCTTCTTTCAGGTTCTCACTGTTGAGTAAATCAGTTGGAACTTGAAAACTATGGCATTTAGAGTATTTTCTTTAAATATGTCATTCACCCACTTTTGCGTCAGCTATAGCATAGTAAAGTTGCAGACCTGTAGCCCATTGCATAGCTGAGCAATAGCTACTTTCAGGTTCTCACTGTTGAGTAAATCAGTTGTAAATTGAAAACTATTGCATTTTGAGAATTTGATAAATATGTGATTCATCTACTTTTGAATTAGCTATAACATTGTAAAATTGGAGTTGTGTAGCTCATGGCATAGCTGTGTAATAGCTATTAAGGACGGAGGATATCTCCAGTGCTCCTTGAGATGAAACTGAAAGGGCCTCATGTGAAGGCATCCATCCATCCAGGACCCTCTTCTCCGTTGAGGCAAGCAACCCAATTAGCGACATCAAACATCTTGCAGAAAAACATGTTTTGATCAAATCCTGAAGTCTGAGCCATCTCTCTTGAGTGGCACGAAAAAACCTGAGTGGGTTTGAGTTTGGACTTCTCTTGATTGATTATCCACCCTAAGGACTGTGTCAGGTCTACCATGGTCTGAGTGTTCACTTGTGCCTCCTGAGACGGGGCCTGGATCAGCCAGTCGTCCAGGTACTGGTGAAGTCTGACTCCCTTTATGAGGGCCATCAGCTTCACTTCCTTTACAATCATTGTAAAGACTTGTGGGGCCATGGCTAGGCCGAAAGGGAGGGGGGTGAACTGGAACACCTGAGAATCAAGGCAAAACCTTAGGTACTTCCTTGAATTTGCTGGATGAGGATATGAAGGTAGGTGTTGGACAGGTCTATGACGACACCCATTCCCCTGGAATCAGAGAGTCCCTGATGGACTCTGGTGTTTCCATTTTGAACCTTTATACTAGTAGGAAGGTGTTGAGCCTGCTTAGGTCTATCACTGGCCTCCACCTTTGGTGAGGCTTGGGGTACTAGAAACAGGCGACTGTAAAACCAGAGAGATTTGCAAATTTAATAAGTAAATTAATTTTTTATAAGTTAATACCCTATCTAATGTACAATTGCTAATCCGGTTGGTGCAGTCCAGCCCGCCAAACAACAGAAAAGTCTCCCTATATGTGTGCATACTGGCCAGCCGGTCCCACTGTGCACTCACCAGGTAGCACATCGTATTTCCTTCCTGTCTAGACGGCGTGATGTCATAGCATCTTTTTTGTTGTCTAAACCTATTACCCCTAGTAAGCTGACAGCGGGGCCGGTTGAGAGGGTCTTGCCTGTCCATTGAATAGGTTATTAACTGATAAAGATTTAATTTACTTATTAAATTTGCAATATTATTTTAATATAACCTATCCAATGGACAATTGCTGAATAACTACCACTTGGTAGGCGGGTAAGTTACTAGGGATTCCTGAACAAACTAATGACTTTTTCTAGGCCTGGGTCGACTTTAAGGTCACAAAACCCTGTAAGGCCATGGTCAGTAACCAGCAGCCGGTTAACCAGGACTATACTGACGTTGCCCCCCCCCCCCCCCCCGTTTTTACAGACCTGCTCTGAGGTAGGGGAAGAGAGGGATGAGTTCAGTCCCAGAAGGCAAATAAACCTCCCGAAGGAAGCATATCACTTTTTTTTTGGTGACTTTTATTATTATTATTATGTATTACACTATGTACATATATACAAATCTCAATATAAGGGCTATTTGTGGATCTGCTGAGCAGCCACTACTGGGCCTAGATGGAAAAGCTCTGAGTCAGCCCAAGCCACATCCTTCAAACAGAACTGTGTGATGGTGTTATGTGACTTCCAGTGACAGGCTGATAAGATCTGCTCCAAGGAAACTCCCGACTGGGAGGCCTTAGAAGCAGCAAAGGCCCTGACATCAAGGGCTTTAACCTGATGTAAGGTGAGGGACTCCTGATCAGAGAGCTCATAACATAGGATCACAGTCTGCTTGATCCATGAGGAGATAGTGGCAGGTGAGATGTCTTTGTCAAAGCCTTTCTTAAAGGAGACAAAGACTAACTGCTTGTTCTGCCTAATGTCTGAGGTCCTGTCCAAATAGTAGCGCAATGCTCTGACTGGGCACAGGGACCTGTCAGACTTGAGGGACTAATCCAGAGTTGGGGCCAGGGCTGGTATAACCACTGGGGCCACACTGTCTGGACCCTCTTTGGCCAGCTGATTCTTTGAAAGAAAGCAGGGAGATAGGTACAGGGACACCTTGGATCAGTCTGACTGGTGTCTGATGTTTTTGTTTTGCCAAGCATGTATCTCACTTCTGCATTTGCCCAACCCTGGGGCCAAGAGGAAAGCAGTTTTGAAAGTCAAATGCTTCAAACAGGCCTCTTTAATGGGTTCAAATGGTGCCACTATCAGTTGGCGCATCACCAGGGAGAGGTTCTAGGAGGGGCTCCCCCTCTGTCCTTTGGGTCTGTCTCTGTGGAAACTATCCAGGAGACGAGTGAGATTTTCATCTTTACTGACATTGAATTTCCCATGGTTTATCAGCAATGACTGACCTGTAACCATCAATGGTACTGGGCTGTAACTTCTTGTCCTGGAACAGGTACATGAGGAAGTCAGCTACTGACTTTATAGGGGGTGCCCTGAAGTCCACCTGATTACTGAGGTACCACTTTGTAAAAATGGCCCACTTTGCCTCACATAGACTGATGTGGTTGATCCTCTCTGAGGAACCTCAATTTGTGCTGCCACTGCTTCAGAGAAGCCCTGCACCTTGATTGCTGAGGCTCTAGGAGCCACACATGTAGATTTACGTTTGACACATTCCTGTGTCGAATCTGATTGAATGGTTGTGTGAGCAGGTAGAGCAGGCTCAGTGGGATTTGGCTGGACATGGCCACTACATCCCAGAACCAAGGCATGTTGGGCCACCCCGGCTCAATCAGAATGATTCCCCTGCATGGGTAGTCCTGCAACTTTTCCACCACTTTACCCAAGATGGCTGCTGGTGGGAAGGCATATGGGTCTAAATCCTCCCATGGCAGGCTGAGTGCACTGACTGCCCAGGCCTGGGGGTCCGGCACTGGTGACACAAATTTGGCTAGCTTGTGGTTGAACTTTGTCGCAAAGAGATTTATTTGAGGTTGGTACCACATGTTGCATATTGCCTGGAAGACCTCTGGAAGGATAGACCACTAGCGACTGAATTGTCTGGCCTAGCCTGGATAGCTTGTCTGCTACCACATTCAGCCTGCCTGGAATGTATCGGGCTTAGAGTGTAACCTGTGTAACCCAACTTCACCCACCCACCCTTCTTTGTTTATAAAGGCAACCACTTGGGTGTTGTCTGTGGCTGTAAGAACTATGTTGTTATTGCAGAGGTCTTGGAACTCTTTTAGGGCCAAAAAGACCACCTTTAGTTCCACGTAATTTATGTGTAGCTTGCTTTCTGGAAGGGACCAGGTTCCCCCGGCAGTGTGATCATTCAAGTGAGTGCCCCTGCCTTCTTCTGATGCATCTGTTAACAATTGCAGAGCATGTTTTAGTGGGTGTAAGTATTGACCTTGGAGCCCCCAGCCACCATTTTAGATGGGCGTGGAGCGACCTGGGAACTGGTATCACCTTTTCTAGTGATTCTGGCACCCTCCAGTTTTGTTTGAGGTGCCACTGAATGGGCCTCATGTGCAGTCGACCAAGGTGAACCTGTTTTTCTGTTGCTGTCAACAGCCCTATGAGGGACATGAGTTTTTGCCGGACTGGACAGGTCGGCCCGGTTAATAATTCTCTGATTATGGTTGTTCATGTCTGCCACCGTTCCAGGGTAGGTCTGACCTTGCCCTCTTTTAAGTGGAACTGGTAACCTCCGAAATCGAAAACTTGCTTGAGGTTTTTCTGCCTTGAGGAATTTGTTGAGATTGTTTAGATCTAGTGTAGGTCTCCATTTGTTGTTTGGTTTTGGGACCTAAAATAGCCGGTTGTAAAAGCCCAGATTCTTGATTTTTGACCAGCTCTACTGCATTTTTATTGCGAAAAATACACTTACCATTTCCTGACCATTGCTATATGTTGGTGCCATCCAACTCACTGCCCAACGTTGAGAAACGTTTTAAGATACCTTAAGAGGCCAGTGAGTGAGTGTGAACTAGCATGTCCCCCTAGTGGTCATGTGACCATGCTAGTAAACAACCTTCATTATTTTTGTTGGCCATCCCAGAGTGTGGACGTATTTATTTTCTTTTTGGATTTTTATTAAGTTGGATGGATTTTTGTGGATTTTGAGTTCTGTGGTAAGACATCTGTGTTGACAATGTCTTCTCAGGACGAAATTAAAGAAGCACAGAGGAATAGTGCTTTTGTGGCCATTTTATGGTGGAGTGAGCGCCACTATTTGTAAGATGGCGGCATTGATGTTTCATTGTTGGATGAAGACGATTCCTCTACGTATTCAGAATTCAATTTTTTCTTCAAAAGGCTTGTGTTACATGAGAATGACCAAGTTCTTTTATTTTTATATATTTTTGTCCACTAGTTTGAAGATTTACAACAACATACACTGAAACTGTCGGCAGTCTTGCTAGCTCCGGCAGGGACAGTTTACAGGTTGCTAGGAAACCAAAGAAGTCGCCATGAAAAACAATTCGATGGTTATAAACCTGATCACACATCGGGTTCATATAGCCAGGCGTTTGGAAGCAAATATCTCACCACGTCATTCTCTGCCGAATGGGTGACCGGATGGAATCCCCTATGGAGGAAGACATCAAAGTTCCTCTTGGATGCTGCATCGTGGACAAGTTCCGAATCCAGAATTGATCTGTTTCTCCATTTATTTCTTCCGATGGGTTTCACTTGGAAATTTTCACGGAGGAAACTACCTGCATGACGTCATCCTAATACAATCAAGTTTTCATACCTCCTCAAATGTCTGCAATCGGGTTGACAGGTGACCGGAGTTGTGATTCATCTCAGCAATTGGCTTTTCATTCTGTTTTTTTCTTACCGGTTTTTCTGCTGGAAACCGGCACCGGTACATTTACACAACTACCCTTTGTCAAATTTATTATTCAGTAGTACAGGTTCTCTGAGTTTTTGCAGCACCTAGAGAGCATGTCAAATCTTGGATAAGAATTATTGTAAGTGGTCTATCAGTACCTCTTGTAGGACTGCTTCAAGGATCTAAGGATTTACTGCATCTCATAGAGTATCAGTAATTTCTTGGGTTGTGACCTGAGTTTTTGCAATTACTTTCCTCAAAGATCCTGAATTTTTGTTGGGAAGTGCTTGTTACTCAAATTGTTATTCATTAGGAGTGTTACAGGTCTCTCATTGCTCTAACTTATCTCTATTTTTAGTGGGATAAGGAGTGGATTTTTCACCGTTAATATCCAATGAGGAATTTCTAGGTGAACACATGTCAGAAAAGCTTCATTTTGTAATCTTATATGTATTGGGATTCTTATGTTTAGAAAGGAGCAAACTCCTACATATGACTGGAAATGCCATAAAAGGCACTTACACTGCTCCTCAGTTTCACATAGGGGAGTTAGAACTAATATAGCTAGCAATGTTTTAATGGAATAATCTTTGGGAGGAATGTATGTCCAGTTTTTCACAGATATACAACTCCTTACTTGTTCAGATATTAACAGCACAATTTTCAAGCGACAGTAGCAGGAGATAATACTTACAAAGCACTTGTGGACATGTGGTTGAAGTTATGTAAAAAAAAAAAAAAATGCGAGAGACATTTTAATTAAAGCTGTTTATGGAATGATCGACAAAAGGGCGATAACACCAGTGAGATGGTGATATCGCTACAATTTTACACTTTATCGGTTGTGATAAGCTGGGAAGAGATGGCTACCACTAATAGTTGAGGTCAGGTAATAAACCTTTACATGTACCTTAATTTCCCATAGTTGGGATTTTCGCAATTGTTACTAGTAAGTGAATGGGTCAACTCGTTTCCTTACAGTTGCATTCTTTCGTAGCCGGATTCACGCAAATTTTATCTTCACTCCCGTGTTGATGACAGTTCACACCAGTTCACTGCCTGTTTGCTATGTTAGTACATGGTGAGTTTGTGGGATCTATAAGAACGCATCTTGATTTACCACTATAGAGACCATTTCATTGCCTTGCTCTTGGAAATGGTTTATTTGCGACTTTACTATTATATCAGCGGATAGTGAACCTGATGGCTGCAGTAGAAGGCATTGGGTGTCACCATTTGGAATAAAAAAAAAAAAAAAAAAAAGAAAGAATTCACTAAAGCAGAGTTGGATCATGATTTATTACATCAGATTAAGTTCCAGCTCCAGGGTTTTTAATTTGGATTGCAGATTCGACCCTATGGTACATCTTTCATGCAAAGCAAAGCAATTTCTTGAGTTAATGGTTTTTAAGGAAGCCGTGTCTTGGGTTGGCAGCATGGCTTCATAGGAGAAGACAGTTTATCAGGTGACCCCAAGGTTTTCTGATAATGTACAAAGGATATCTTCAGTCTTGGATATCCCAGTTTTCTGTTCTCAGGTTCTCAGGGATCACCTTCAGAGGTGGATTGACTTTTCAAGTTTGAAGGAGGTCCCACTACTTCATCAGAAGGAGCACAATCTCCTTCTGTTATTAGCTTTCTTTAAGGGTTAGGATGCGCAATTATGGCATCAAACAGCCAGTGGTCTGTTGTATTATTAACAGGGCTACTACCATTAGAATCATTTGGAAGTGTGATTCGGATTCTAAATCTGTTGATTTCCACAGACAGTTCTTCAGTGGTTTCCTATCTGAACAGGTAGGGAGGTACACACTTTCAGGAATGTGTTTCCTTATCTGAAGAATCATTCCTTGGACGAATGCCATGGGTTCAGATTCAGGCATATCACTTCCCGGGGTATCCAAATGTTCTAACAAATTCTTTGTTCATGAGAGTCAAGATGATTCAAATTGAATGTGTTTTGAATGACTTTTGAATCTTCTATTCTGATTCAGGTGTTCAATCAAATCTGTCTTTGATTTCAATCACCAATGATGAATTTGTTTTTGCAACTAGTTTGAACCACAAGCTTGCCTTTTTCAGCTTTTCTTGGGATGGACTGGACAGTTTGTTTGGTCCTGTGACCTTGATTCTTCAGGTGATGCAGGTGAATCATTTGGCTTCAAAGACTCCTTTGATTTTCAACCTGTAGTCATTCCTGCTTTGAACCTTCTTTACATTATGCTTTGGTGCCAGATAAGTTTCTTTGTCCAGTGAGAGCCTTGAGAGGTTATCTTGATAAGTCAAAAGATCTCAGGAAAGGCAAGAAAATTCTTTTTGTAGCTATTAAGAAGGGCTACTCCAAGATTTAGGTGCAGAATCATCTTGCATCAGAGTGGCTAGGGATGTCTTACTTTTGGGATCTGGTGGATCTGTTCCACAAAGGTTCCTGTTAGGGCTTCCCTTGGAGGTGAGTTCAATCATTCTGCCATTGGTATCCAACAACCTGAATCTTAAGCTTCCAGTGTATGTGTTTCCTTTCTTAGACTGTGGGGCTTGGGGAACAGATGCATTACTCATTTTTTGGGAGGATCTGGACAGCTTTGTGTTTGTTCCAGTGGCTCTCATTCCTCAAGTGATTCAAGATGATCACCTTCAGGTGCAGAATCATCATGGTTGCACCAGGATAGCCAAGGATTCTTCAGGTGATTTAGAAGATGCCCACCTTCAGGTGCAGATTCATCATGATTGAATCATGATGGTCATGGTGGATGTTCTTGGTTGTGGGACCTGGTAGATCTATGCACAAACCTCCATCTGAGGCTTCTTTGTGGTGAACTTCTCAGATACTACTTTTCTAGATGTAGCAAATTTCCTTAATTATTTCTTTAAGGAAAAGAATCTTAATCCATCTACTATTGCTGGTTACAGAATAACAATGGTAGATTGCTTTGCTTGAAAGGGAATAAGTCTCTAGAACTCTTCAGCTGTATAGATTGTTGACATATTTCTATAGAGACAATCCAGTAGCCAATAGGTTAAGCCTTCTTTACCTTTTGTCTCTGGTCTTGTTTGGTCTCACCAGACAGCCTTTTGAGCCTTTGGGGAAGATTTCTTGGAGGTTATTAACTTTCAAGACGGTCTTTCTTTTAACTTTGGCATCAGGCAAAGGAAGAAGGGTAATTCTCGTTAGCATTGTCTTCCCTTACTTTTAATGAGTATTGCTCACAAGTGGCTCTGGCCATTTATTAGCCAAGAATCAGTTGGCTTCGGATGGGCCTACTTCAGTTAAGCCGGTCGATATGCCAGCTCTCAATCACTGGGACAGCAGTTTTACTCAAGATAGATCTTTTTGTCTTGTGAGGTTTTGAAATACTTTTACTTGGGACAAAGGATTCAACGAAGAATTATTATGTTTTGTCTGTGCCTAGTTAGGAAGGCTTTACAGCAGATATTTTCAGGTCTACTATCTTATCTTGCTGTAGGCAGACTATCATTTTGACTGAGGAGAAGTCAAATTCTGACTCTAAACAGCAGCGAGTCAAAGCAAAAATCTTTAGGTTTTAGGATAGTGTTTCTGTATATGAATTTTTAGATGCATGTTACTGGAAACCATAACTTTTTACCAATTTTCAGTCTCACCTGCTTGGTTTGCTTGTGGTCAGACTTTGATATTGTGTCCTGCAGTTTGTTATCTTATAAGTATATTTGTGATACTTATATTGATACTTTAGTATGCATTTGCATCTGTATGTCTGTCATACTATCTGTATTTATATTTGGCAGAATGGTTGACTTCATTCGGACTTGGAATTACACTATATGCTGATGACACTTCCAATATTTGTGTCACCTGTGTGGGTGTTGGATGTTTGTCTAGATACAGCATTCAACTGTTGCAATAACTGTCAGTTTGTGAGAACTTCAACTACATACTATGATTTAGGGGATCTGTATGGTATGTGGTGACTGTTGGAAGTTTATATGTTGTTGTATGCATGTAAATTTCAATGTAAACTTCTCATAATGTTTTAGTTGTAGGCTAGGTAGTGAGTCTCTGTAATGATTACTTCCTTCCTACAACAGCAACAACAACAAGGTTGTGTTGTTTTGTAGTGCTCAACAGTTCCTCTGCCTCATCTCGGAGGTGAGTTTGGATCTGAATCCCTATAGGTTTGTGCTGTGTATGATAGCTGTGCAGAGTGGTGTACTGGGTCTTTAAATTCTAGTACTGCCCTCCTTCCATGAAGGCTGCATTCAGCAATGGTCAGGAAATGGTAAGTGTATTTTTCGCAATAAAATTGAAAAATTTTGTTGTAATTTTAATTTTTATTAGATAAATACTTACCATTTCCTGACCAGGATAGTCCCCCCCCCCCCCCCCCCCTACCTCCCCGCAGATTCAGTACTAGGGGAGTATTTTCTGCAACAAAAATAATGAAGGTTGTTTACTAGCGTGGTCACATGACCACTAGGGGGACATGCTAGTTCACACTCACTCACTGGCCTCTTAAGGTATCTTAAAATGTTTCTCAACGTTGGCCAGTGAGTTGGATGGCACCAACATATAGCAATGGTCAGGAAATGGTAAGTATTTATCTAATAAAAATTAAAATTACAACAAAATTTTTCAATTTTGTTTTTCAGCTGATGAAATGCCTCCAACAGGTAGAGGTCCCTTTGAGGATGTACATAGCAGCTAATGATTGTGGGTGACCTGGTCAAGTTTGGTCTGGTTTGGAAATGTAGGGTGTAACCCTCTTTCAACATTTGTACCATTTTGGGTCCGGTCCCCAAGGCTTCCCAATTTTTCTAAAACTGGTTCAGTCTGGCCCCTACTGGCAGATTTTCTGCAATATTTGGTGCAAGTTTTACAGAACACAATTGATCTACACAGGAAACATTGTTCAGATATTTTAATGACTGACATTGTCTTACAATAGCCAGACTTACGCCTTTCCTTTTTGGCACCCCGTGAATAATATGTGCATGATTTACAAGATAATTTACATGTGAAAATGACTGGCAAACATTTACTGTATCTTGGGACACTGGTCCGGCTTGGTGACATTGACATAAGTTTACAGTCTCTCTATTCCTGCTGTGGTCTGGTCCAGTGAGGCTGACGCATATCTACACAATATACAGTTTATTTGCCCTGGGTCAGCAGCCTGAGAGCACTTATACAGTAATTGTCATTCATATGACTGCTGATCCCTGGCCAGACATGATTAAAACTTGTTTGACTGTCGACCACCTGTTTTCATGCTGGTTTGCCAGATTTCTGCTCCTGTGACTGTCAGTCCAACCTCTTGTAAGGATGAAATCTGTTGTCTCTCCTCTTACCAGACTGACCATGGGACCGACCTTTGTCTTCAATCGACCAATGTCCTCCTCAGCTCTTTTCAAAACAGTGTCCAGAAAGAGTGTGGGCAAGTCCAGAGGAGTCTGACAGAGCTGCTAGTGTGTCCTGCTTGAGTCCGGACTTAACATGAGCCAAGTAGGAGTCCCTTCTGCAGAGTGTAAGATTCGCCATGGAGACAAAGGTGAAGTCTGACAGGTGTTCTACGGCCTTGGCTACACACTGTGTTATACTGGTGCTGATGTTAATCAAATGCTAAAGCTCTTCTGTAGCAGCTCCAATCTTGCCAGCAAATACTAAAGCTCTTCTGTAGCAGTTCCAATCTTGCCAGCCGACTTCCCTTTGGCTTGTTCAGACTGTCGAGTTCTGATTTGAGTCTGCATACATAATCTCTTGCAGCCTTCTTCCAACATCTGAGAGTGTCATGTGACAAGGTACGTGACCTAGGAGCTGTTGAGATGAGTCCAGACGATCTTGCTATTCAGCTGTATGCACTGTTAAGTTTTGCAAAGTCACAGTGCCAGAATGACACAGATCCGGCCAGTCTATCCTGGTTGCGGTGGAGTCCATACCATTTCGCCTGTGCTTCACAAACTGGTCCTTCTGCAGACCCCCTGCTTCAGAGCTTCTGGACGGGTATCCTTGGTTGAGTGTCAGGCTCATACCATCCATTTTTCTGCACAGTCATCAGTTGGAACAGTCACACTCACTATACCGACTGGCTGCTGCAAAGGGGTTATCCTCAGCAATAGAAGTAGGAGTGTCAATGTGTGGGATATGTGTCCAGCCCATATAAGAGAACACACCACGCATTGTCTCTCTGCAATTTTGTTCTGTTGAAGACTGGTCTGGATCAGTTATAGAAGTATACTGTTCTGTATCTGACAGTTCACCGTACTCATAGTGACCAGTGGTCAGTTCATGCACAACAGAATCATCTGAATCAGGGCCTGTCTCCATATCAGTCTCTGGTGATTGGTGGACATACACAGGTGAGGTGCTGGTTTCAAATCCAGAGATATCAGTCTTAGGCGGGTGAGAGGGCTGCTGATGAAGACTGGCCGGTTGATTGGTCGGGTGCTTATGAGTGCTGGCAGTAGTCGGCTGGTTGTCAGACTTCAACCAGTGAGTAGACTGCCGAGATTGAGTGGCCGGTAGGTTGGTTGAAGATGTTGGTCGGTCAATCTGGGCCAGTTATCAGTAATGCAGGTGTTCCAATGGAGCCGACCCTGTAACCGACCCTAGGGTCGGGTGCAAAAGGCATAGGGTTGTGGGAAAAAGCGTGCGGCTATGAAATCCCTGACAGGACAGTAAAGTTACAGACAGGCCGTAATGGCCATCACGACAAGACATAGGGTCAGGACGTTTTTTGCACGGCCAGTCGTAGAAGTACTATGACTAGCCCTAAACCCCTAACAGACAAGCCGCATCACAGACAAGCCGTAAAGACAAACAGACAAGCCGGGAGCATGTTCCCGACCCTTCCTGACAGGACGCATTGTTTTTGTGGGTCGGTATCTGTAGTCGGGATCCAGAATTGTGATCCATATCACACTATATAAACCCCCTACCCTGTGATGTGCCATTCATTTCACACTTCAAAGATAACAGGAACACATCAAGAGCAACTGATAAATCACTTGAGGGTCCTTTTGTTTTTATTGAGTTAAACATTTTATTGTATATGATGATTTCAAGACAAAGAAGACAACAGAACCCAGCACCTGCCCAGTAAGCATCACCACCACACCCAAGGAGAAGGAAGTCACAGAATCCATGGGTCATGGCCTGGATACTGCGGAGAGAGGATGCTACAGAACACTCTTGGACAAGTTAATCACTACTGACATACCAGGGTACATAAACTTTACCAGGATGGAACCAGCATTTTTTTATTTGATTGAAGAAAGAATCATCCCCCATATCAGGAAGTCAATCACCAATTTCGGGAAGCCACTGGAAGTCGGATTGAAACTGGCAGTTACCCTTATTCACAGGGGAAAGCTACACTTCGCTGCAATACCAATGGAGGGTTGGAAGAACGGCCATCTGCAAATTTGTTCCCCAGGTTTGCAAAGCCATTTTGAAAGAATTTCAACGTGAGTACTTGAAGTGTCCCACTGATCCTGAAGACTGGAAGAAAATTGAAGAGATTTAGAAACAGATGGAATGTCCCCCATGCAGTCGGTGCACTAGATGGAAAACACATTGCTATAAAGAAGCCCAAGAAGTCAGGCAGTGAATATTTCAACTACAAGGGCTACTTCTCCCTGGTACTTTTGACTTTAGTTGATGCAAATTACAAGTTCCTGTGGGTCAACATAGGGGCCAGTGGGTCATCATCTGATGCTCAGATGTTCAACTGCAGCAAACTGAAAAGAAGAATTGAGAATGGGTCCTTGGGACTACCACCACCTGAACCACTTGGACCTGCGGGGCCAAATGTACACTACTTCTTGCTGGGGGACGATGCCTTTGCCCTTATGCCTTGGCTGGTCAAGCCTTACAGTAGACGACAACTGGCCAGGGAGGAGAGAATAGCCAACTACAGGATATCCTGGGGAAGGAGGGTGATCAAGAACTAATTTGGTATACTTGTCAAGAGATTCAGGGCGTTGTTGACTGTTGACCAACATGGAGCAGAGGCCAAAAGTAGTCAGACATTGTGTTAACGTGTGGTACTATATAACATGCTGAGAAGCCATCAGGGGAGAGCAGACAGACCACCCACTCCAGCAGATGACATACTAGCACCACAGGCAGACCGGCGGAACAGGGACACCATTAGAACTTGAGAAACCCATCGAGGGAGGCCAAACATCAACGAAACCTACTGAAAGGCTATTTCAATCACGTGGGGGCACTGGCTGGGCAGGAGGACAGAGTTTGAAAAGACTGAGGGAAGAAGACTGAGGGGGAGAACATGCTGTCATCTCTCAGTCCTTTTCAGGACTATCCAAATAATCCAAGAACCTTTATTTAGCAGTGTTGCCTCAAAAATAACCCCAATTTTGTAAAAAAATTTATGTAAATTCTATTTCACCAAAAACATTCCCCATCACAAACACAAATCCCTCCCAAATTCAGTTCACAAAAATAAATTTCATCACTTAGATTAAAACCCAGGTCCTCAATTTACAAACTTTACATCCCACCCCAACATGACCCGACTTTATTCTCAGAAAAAATAACTTACAAAATAGTAGAAAAAAAGAACCAGTTTCCAGATAAATTTTATCCCCCAAACACCTAAAAGAGAAACAACTTTGAGGAAATATTATATCCCAAGAATTTAAAAAAAAATTTGCAAGACAAAATTATACAGGTTTGCAGTCCCATATTTTTTTTATTCAGTTTGTCAGTCTGTTAGTCACTCCATTGCCACTCATAAGTTTGAATATTTTGTTAGGCCTCACGTTTGTTTGTCTGAAAGTCCCTCCACACATAGAAAATATGTTACTTGTGTGGATGTGGCATTTTATTTCAAGTTGGGTTTTGGGAGGGAGGGATATGGGTTTGAGTCTGGATCTTTGTTTTGGCAGTGGGAGAAGTGTAATTTTAAAGTTGAGTTTTGTTGGAGGGTGGGGGTGGTTTTACTTTGAATTCTTGGGGTATTATTTTTTATTAAGGGGATTTTTTTATTGAGTTTTTTAAAATTTATTTTTCTCTGTTCTGTGGTGGAAGTTTATTTATGTTTGTTTAACATTCACTCATTCATTTACACAATTTTTTTCATGTACTGTGGGTAAGTGTAAGTGTTGGATGGTGTGCTTTTTTGTTTTTGGGCATAGACATTCAGCTTATTAATTGTTTTTGGAAGATTTGGGTGGCCCTTAGAAGGGCCGGTTTTGGTGTGACTTGTGCGGGCTAATCCGCTGATTTAGGCTGACTGCTAGCTGGACTGGCTGGGAGGTCATGACTGTTCATGATGAGTGGAAGATGGCGCGGGTGACAGTGCTGGTTGAAGTTGAGAGGGTGAAAATGGCTGTGGTGTGTTGATCTGCTGATACCGTAGCACACTGCTCCAAGAGACTGGATAATCCAGAAGTGTTGTGTTGACTTTCCTCCTGATGTGAAGCTGCAACTGAAGGTGGGTTGAAAATCATCTGTCTGGAGGTCTCAGGCTGTTGGTCATCTACAACTACGTTAGAAGTTGGCTGTGCTGACACTGATGAAGGTCTTGATGGTTGCTGTACTTTGGCAATCACTGTAGCAGGCTGTGTTGTGGCTATCTGTGAAGGCTGCACAACTGGAATGGAGACTGCTTGAGTTTCCGGTATGGTGAGTATGCATTCACATCCTGCTGTGGCCTGTGTTGCTTCTGGAAGTTGAAATGTCGTGGCCTGTTGACTTGTGGTGACCTGTCTCTTGCGTTCTTCGGCCTTGTACTGTTTTTCACTGAGAAGCTTCACTGTGTCATTCCTGATGGTCAAAAAATCTCTCTCCTCCAGGTGTTCAATATCAGAGTGGAGATAGTTGCGGAACGTCGGTCTTGGACTTGGAGTGGGGTCCTGACGTGCACCCAGAAATGTGGAAATCATCGATCTCATCCGCTGGAACTGATCTAAAACTGGGTCTGCAGCAGTGGTGGTAGTCGCAACTGGAGGCTGTCGTCACTTAGGACTGGTGCTCGAAGGCTAACGAGTAACATCTGATGCATTGCTGATTTCCATCTCAGATTCTGCATCTCTGAATGTATCTGGAACTGAAGCTGCAGAAGGCCTCTGGGGTGACTTGAATGCAGAAGACTAGGAAACTCCTTTCCTTCTGATGTGACCTCATAGAAAACTGAAACTGTCCTTCAACCAGGTCTGTTGTTGTGCTCTTCTCAGCTGCTTGTCCTGACTTTGTCTGAGTGAGCTTGCCATATATGGTACATTGAGTCTCGAACCACTTCTTCACAGTCTTGATAGGCAAGTTTCAGGTAGCTGCTAGCTGCTCCGAAAGTCTTTCTTTCTTCTGCTTGTCTTTGAAACTGTCGTTGGTCTTGTCATAAAGTTCCTTGTGTTGTTTAACGAACTCCTTGATGGGTCTTTGTCAGACTCGCTCAGGAAAATGGACTTCATCTGGCCCTTCTGTCTGGATTGAGTTGATTCTACATCAGTATCCGTGTCTGTTCACGCTCTCTTCCCTCCTCTCTCTCTCCATCCTCTCTCTGTCCCTCTCTTCCTGTTTTCTCCTCTCTCTCCCTCCTCATCTCTATATCCTCAGCTGTATCTCCTAACTCAAACTGTGGTTGAGTGTCAGTTGGTACTTCAATCTTTCTCCTTCTGCCCCTCGGCATGCTGATCAATCAATCAATGGTACAGCTTGTTTAAAAAAACAGATTTCACTCCCAACCAGTCCAGCCTAGCTCAAAACTTCAGCTAATTTTACAAAAAATAAATAAAAACCTAAAGAAAAGCTGCACACCAGTTGTCTCTCGACAAGTCAAAGCCCAAATATATGCAGATTGTCTACCGACTCGCCTTTTTATACCCACAGATTTGGAAACCGACAGGCCGTAAGAAGCAAAAATATTGCCGGCCTGTCTGTTACAGTTCCCGACTTGTCAGTGTTACAGGCCTGTCAGTTGTTGTTTACGGCTTGTCTGTTTCAGTTTAAGGCCTGTTGGTTATAAATTTTCCCGACTCTAGGACCCAGTCGGTTAAAGTTACCGACTGGCCTGTAAATTTTACAGGCCTGTTGGGAACAGTTACAGAGAGGCCAGCTAAAGTTACTGACTGTACTGTAACACTTCCCGCACAGTCTGTCTTCACGTACAGTCGGGAAGTCTATATTTGGGACAAGCTGGATACTTGTGACAGACAAGCCTGTTTGATTAACCGACAAGCCGGGAAGTGTAACAGACTTGCCGTTAAGTTAACCGACAGGCCTGTTGCTAGGTGGATGAATTTAGGGTCGGATACAAGGGTCGGTAACTGACGTATAAATATCAAACATGTTTGATATTTCACTGACTCTCCCCGACAGGCCGGGAACTTACAACCGACCCTAACCAACCATGTAAACATTGGTCCCGACTCTCCAAAAATGCATAGTTACTGGCCGGTTGGCTCCAGTGGAACACCTCTATTAGGCCGGTGTGCAGGCTGCTGAGTAACAGTGGCCGGTGAGTTCGTCAGTTCTTGTTGGTTGGTGGTCAGTCTGAGGCTTGAAGAATGGCTGGTTGTTGTCTGCAGCACCATGCAGCTGGAGGAGGTTTTGCAGGCGAGACTACCAGGGGTTGAAAAGTGGGTTCTGGCTGGTTAAAACTCTTCTATACCAGCATTAATTCCAACCTGCTTTATCTCTCTGACCATTTCTGGCCCAAAAGTTTTAGTTTGCTATCAGTTGTAGGCCTGGTAGTTTTAGCTGGTGATTTCTTCACAGTCTTCCCCTTCTTGTCTTCCGGATCTCTGCTACTCAACTCTTCTAAACCACTGCAACTCTTCTTGGCTTTCGCAGCACTAGGGGTACTACTCACCTTTTGGTTTGAACCTTGTCTGCCTTTTGCAACTCCAATTACAGTGACCAGGGCAGGGTCTACTAGAGTGCTACTCGATCTTTCTTGGATAACTTTCAATTCATGTTTCTTTTTCTTCTCTTGGTAAGAGTTTGTAGAAAAACGTCTTTTCTGATCCTGGGTCAGTACATCACAATACATGTATTTACATATAGCTTCTTTTTTAACACAGGGATATTCGCCTTTGCCCTTATCTCTGCATCTAGTGCAGTACGTGTGGGAGTCGAACCCTGCCATTACATGTCCACAAAGACCCTGTTTTTTGCCCAGGTGAAGCCATAATGATCTACAAGTGTCTTTACACAGTTAGTAGTAAGATAAGTTGGAAAATTTAATAAGTAAATTAAATTTTTATAAGTTAATATCTTACCTAGTGGACAGATGCATTTGTCCAGCGCGCTGCCGGTCCCGCCAAACGTTAGAAAAAAACGCCTCGAGCTGGGCTCTGGCCCGGACCGGTAGTGTCCTGTTTACTCGCCAGGTGGCTGTATAGCCTCCCTGCCGGTGCACTGCGCGTGTGCGCGCATGTGCGCGCATGCGCACTTCCTCCTTTTGTTTGCACCCTGTTTGAGTCCCCTGGGAATGTTTGTTGCGGGGAAGGCAGGGTGGGAATCCCTCTGTCCACTAGGTAAGATATTAACTTATAAAAATTTAATTTACTTATTAAATTTTCCATTTTATTGCGTTAATATATCTTACCTAGTGGACAGATGCAGAATAACTACCCATTGGATGGAGGGCAGCTAAACTCAACAGGGACTCTTGTCAGAACTCTGGGCCTCTGGCCCAAGGGTTAGGGATTCTTCCCATACCCTACACCATAGTTGGTTCCCCCCCCCCCCCTTTTTTTTTGTCTCCCCAGCCACTTGGGCTAGGACTATAGGAGAGAGGAGGTAAGAGTTCAGTCCCAAGGATTCCGGAGGAAGCAGAACAGGATAAAATAGAAATAACCCATACCCCACACCAGCCCTTCCGGTTGAGAACTGCGTGCTGGGGTTTCAAAACATGATAACTAAAAAAGAAGGAGCCAACTAAAACAACCCACTACTCCTTCTAAACGCTTTACACTATATACAAGTTATCCTTTCAAGGATACCAGTTACTCGCGTATGTGCTGGGCTGCGACCACTGGTCCTAAATGGTACAGGTCAGCATCAGCCTATGCTACATCCTTCAAATAAAATTGGGTGAAGGTATTGTGCGACTTCCAGTGGCAGGCTGAGAGGATCTGGTCCAAAGACACACCTCCTTGAAAAGCCCTAGAAGCTGCAAAAGCCCGCACATCATGGGCTCTGACCTGATGCAATTGTTGTGCATCCTCATTGGACAATTGATAGCACAACAAGATGGTTTGTTTAATCCAAGAAGAAATCGTAGCAGGAGCGATGTCCTTATTGCAGTTCTTCTTGAAAGACACAAAGACCAACTGTTTGCCTGAATGGAGGTCTTTGGTCTTGTCCAGGTAATAACGCAAAGCCCGAACTGGACATAAGGTTCTATCCTCCTTGAGAGACTTATCCAACGTAGGGGCCAAGGCCGGAATAATTACCGGAGCTACTGAAGAAGGACCTTCTTTAGCCAACTGATTCTTGGACAAGAAACAAGGAGAAGGGAATAAAGAAACATTAGCCCAATCTTCCTGATGTCTAATGTTCCTGAATACCCAGGCATGAATCTCACTCCTTCTTTTGCCCGAGCCCAAAGCCAGGAGAAACACCGTTTTGAAGGTAAGATGTTTCAGAGACGCCTTTCGAAGGGGTTCAAAGGGGGACTGGGTTAATTGATGCAAGACCAGAGACAGATTCCAGCTAGGGACTCCTCGAAGACCCTTGGGTTTATCTCTATGGAAACTGTCTAGCAAGCGGGTAAGGTTTTCGTCTTTACCAAAATTAACCTTGTCACACCCGATTTTGTCGGCTATAGCAGTTCTATATCCATCTATGGTGCTAGGTTGAAGATTTTTCTCCTTGAAAAGGAATAGGAGAAATTCTGCTACCTGATTTAAAGAAGGTGACCTGAAGTCTACCTTGTGTGACTCGCACCATTTGACAAATATGGACCACTTCGATTCATAGACGGCTCTGGTTGATTGTCTTTGAGGAGCCTCAATTCTCGTTGCCACTTCATCAGAGAATCCTTGTGCCTGTATGCTAGAGGCTCTAGGAGCCAGGCGTGGAGGTTGAGCCCTAGGAGATCTCTGTGGGGACACTGATTGAACGGCTGGGTCAGCAGGTTCTCCACGTTTGGAAGGGAGAGAGGAATCTGAACAGACATGCTGACCAGATCCCAGAACCAAGGCATGTTGGGCCACCCTGGAGCAATCAGGACCAACCTGTGAACTCCCTGATCTAGGATCTTGGATACCACCTTGCCCAAAAGAGACACAGGAAGGAACGCATAGGCATCCATATTCTCCCAATTCAGGCTGAGAGCATCTACTCTCCATGCCTGTGGATCGGGTACTGGGGACACAAACTTGGGTAGTTTGTGATTGTACCTTGTTACAAAGAGATCCACTCGAGGAGTGTGCCACCTGGCACATAAGTGGTCGAAGACTTCCTGTAGGAGGGACCATTCTGTCTGAATAACCTGGGTGCTCCTGGACAATTTGTCTGCTATCACATTCAGCCTTCCCGGAATGTGCCTGGCCCTTAGAACTATCTGTCTGCGATTGCACCAGGAAAGCAGTCTCCAGAGGAGGGCACAAAGTGAGCCTGATCTCATACCCCCCTCCTTGTTGATGTATGAGACAACCGTTGTGTTGTCCGTGGCTATCAAAATGATCTGGCCCCAACACTGTTGCTCGAACTTCTTGAGGGCCAGAAGGACCGCTTTTAGCTCGAGAAAGTTTATGTGTAACTGGCTTTCTGAGTCCGACCAAACTCCTTTTGCCGTGTGGTCTCCTAAGTGCGCGCCCCAACCTTCGTTTGAGGCGTCGGTAAACAACTGCAGAGCATGTTGCAGAGGATGAAGAGGTTGGCCGCTGAGCACATTGTTTTCATCCAGCCACCACTGCAGATGAGGGTATAGAGATCTGGGAAGAGGAATCTCCTTCTCTAGGACCTCTGGCACGTGCCAGTGATTCTTCAAGTGCCACTGAATCGGTCTCATGTGAAGGCGACCCGAAACCACCTGTTTCTCTGTGGCTGTCAACAAACCTATGAGAGACATGAACTCTCGGACCGAACAATGGCCTCTGTTCATTAGCATCTTTATTTTCTGAGTTAGGGTTTGCCACCTCTCCTGAGTCGGCTTCACTAGACCCCTGGAGAGGTCGAAATGATAACCGACAAAGTTGAACTCCTGTTGGGGAACAAGTTCCGACTTTTGCAAATTGACTAACCATCCCAACTGCTGACACAGAGCCATCAGGATCTGGGTTTGGTTCACACAAGTCTCCCGACAGGGAGCTCGAAGCAACCAGTCGTCTAGGTACTGGTGGATCCTTATACCCCTGGACTGGGCCATCAATTTTACTTCCTTCACCACCTTTGTGAATTCCAAAGGAGCCGTCGCTAGGCCGAACGGCAGAGCCCTGAACTGGAAGGTTTGGCCGTGCAGGTGAAACCTGAGATACTTCCTCGACCTTGGGTTGATGGGAATGTGGAAATAGGCATCGCTGAAATCCAGCGATGTGACCCATTCGCCTTTTTGAAGGGATAGCCGGATGGTCTCCGGAGTTTCCATTTTGAAGGTTTCCGAGTGGAGGAAAAGATTGAGTTTGCTTAAATCCAAGATTGGACGCCATTTGTTGTTTGGTTTGGGAACTATGAACAGCCGGTTGTAAAAGGCCAGAGAAGCCCGAACCACTACTTTTTCTACGGCCTGTTTTGTAATCAGGGATTGCAACGCCTCCTTCAAAAACTTGTTTCTGCGAGGGTTGGCGTATCCGCTGATTATCAGAGGACACCTGGTCAATGGGGGCCTCATCTTGAAAGGGAGGTTGTAACCGTCCTTCAAGATGGAGACTACCCGAGGATTTGAACCCTGGCTGAGCCACGTTTCCCAACACCTGTGCAACCTGCATCCTACAGGAGGATTTTCTGCAACACTGTGGACATTTGGTACATGAGGGACAGAACGACAAGGAGAGACAAAAGAAGCACTTTTGACATGTTTTATTTCTGTCTGACAAAGATCGGGACTTAGGCCTTTCTTTTGCGGCTGCCCGGGACCGACAACAATAGGAACAGGAATTACAGCAGTTCTTGAGTATACAGTCCTTGAGATGGTTTGAGAGCTGATGTTTTGACCCACTATTTTTGGAATTATTTGGTTGCGTGGGTTTGTACAATGATTGTCATTTATAATTTTTGCCACCCCGGGCATATTTGGAAAAACGGTGGTTAGTAGAACCACGGCCACGGCCACGACCTCGTGACCCAGACTGTCGCCAAGGTTGTTGAGGAGCAGATGACGGCTGAACCATGGTCTTAGCCTCCTTCTTCTCGTACGGTTTATAGCGATACTTGGCCTTCTGTTGGTGCTGGGGACCAACTCGAGACTGGACCGACACATTTTGTGTCTCAAACTTGTTGATATCTTGTTCCGCGACATTCAAGGCCGCGTCGGGAAATAACCCATATCCAAAAAGAGCAGCATTTCTGAGTTCATTCCAAGTGTCCATCTTCATACCGGGACGAACATGATCTAAATAAGAGTCCCGACGCATCAGAATGAAGTTCCCCAGCTGCACAAAAAGGCTTTCAGCCAGGTGCTGTAGAGCTGTCCCAAGAGAGACGGATACATTCTGGTGGAAAGCACATAAATCTCTTAACTCCTTAAGTGCTTCAGACACCTCCTTGGCTGACTTGCCCTTACTGAGATGAGTCTGTAGGAAAGTTATGTGATGTGCCATCTGATCTTGAATCTCGCTAGTGCATCTGCTGAAACCAGCTGCATGGTTCACTGTGTAAGTACCCTCTCGGGCGTACCTTTCCCATCTGCGTAATACTTCTTGCGATATGGGACGAGACACGGGACCTGTTGCGAGATATGCAGCTGGTTTGACAATTCTTGAGAATTGAGCATTTAGTTTCGCCTCAGAACCATGCCAGTTGAACAGCTTTCTACCTGGTCGCTGGGGACCATCTGTCTTTAACTTATGCATGGGATACCATTTATCCTGTGGTTTAGGGGTGCGTATGAATTGGTCAGTACGCAAACCACCTGCTTCTTGACTTCGGGAAGGGTAACCCTCAGCTACCGTCAGATTAATCCTCTCCAGCTTCTGACAGAGCCAATCGTCTGCTGGCATGGCTACTGACACCTTTGAGCTTGTTTTAGGATTTTTTCCACGCCACGGATTGTTGGACTTATCCGGGTCACTGTACTCAAACTCAAAGTCTGGGATAAAGTTCCAGCCCATAAAGGCCCTGATGGAACGAACCGTTTCCCTGTAACTCATTTCTTCATTTTTTTCTGGTTTATCAGTGTCTGATTCAGAAAGTTCACCATCCTCGCTATCCAAAACATCTGGTGATGTATGATCCCTATCCAAAACATCTGTTGATGTATGATCCCCAAAGAGTGGTTCATCTGAAGCCACAGGCAAGACATCTGTTAAGGGGTGTTCAACATTGGACATATCATCTGAGCCACCAGCAGAAGCAAGGTTTCTCATAAACTGCTCCCCAGCCGGTTCCGGACCGGTAAAAGATCCATCCACAACCGGAACCGGTTCTTTGGGTATAAAAGTGTCAGTTTGGTGTGCCCTGACCGGACCGGTCATCTCCCCAACCGGTACTGGTTTAGGTTGTTGAAGTGCAGTGTCAGAGGGCTTTTTCTGTACCGGACCGGTATTTTCCTCAACCGGAACCGGTTTTGTTTTGGAAGATTTATGATGAGAAGACTTGTGCTTCTTCTTTGAATCTTTCTTGCCATCTGATCCTGTACTAGCCTGTACTGCCGGAAACCGCACCGGACCGGTGGTTCGGGCAGAGGCAGGATCTATGAATGGCTGATCAGAAACCGGTGGGTTTGAAACCTGAACCGGTACTTTGGGGGTAGCAAATATATTGCCTCTTGATAAGAGTGCTTCAAAACGAGAGAATTTCTCATCTAACTGGTCACTTAATTTGTCAAAATCTTTTTTGGAAACAAAATCTGAAGAACTCACATTATCGCTACCCCCAGGGAGGTGCTGCGCATGCGCACTGTCATCTTCAGAAATCGTCTGCTGAGCATGCGCAGTACTAGCTGGCTGTTGAGAAGAATTAACTGGAGACAGCACAGTTACATCTCGTGGTGATACTAGCAAACCTGCTTTTTTGTCCTTGTGAATCTGATATTGTGGAGTGGCCAACATCTCACGTTGAATTGCTGTAAAATTGTCACAAATCTTGCAAATCGCACCTCCCACAATGCAGGGATCTTTACCCAGACCTTTGTCTCGACAACGAGCACACTTTTCATGCATATCAAATCCAGCCATCTTATGGCCGCACGATCCCCGCCTTTGTCCTGGTGAATCCATAGTTATTAAACAACACTTCTACACAAAGAATTTACCAAAATATATCCTGTAACAGATATAAAATAAAATAAAAGTTTCTCCAAAAAACAGACGACCTCTCGTCTTCGCGCCAAACAAAAGGAGGAAGTACGCATGCGCGCACACGCGCAGTGCACCGGCAGGGAGGCTATACAGCCACCTGGCGAGTAAACAGGACACTACCGGTCCGGGCCAGAGCCCAGCTCGAGGCGTTTTTTTCTAACGTTTGGCGGGACCGGCAGCGCGCCGGACAAATGCATCTGTCCACTAGGTAAGATATATTAACGCAATAAAAAGCAAATTACACACTAATCCACACTTTGATGAACTTTAAAAAAATCCATCTGCACAGTACACACGCCAAACGAAAAAGATGCTATGACGTCATGCTGTCAAGGCAGGAAGGAAGCATGATGCGCCACCTGGCGAATGCGTAGTGGGATCAGCCGGCCAGTATGCACACATACAGGGCAACTTTTTCTGTCGTTTGATGGGCCGGTCTGTGCTGACCAGATTAGCAATTGTCCATTGGATAGGAAGTATTAACGCAATAAAATCTGATTGGCACCCTTTTGAATTTGGCTTTTAATTCTTTTGATAGTAGCCTTGATATTGTCCTGGCCTTTTTTCATGGTCGTATTGCACTCAGATGCAGTCTAAGTGAGGCAGTCGAAAATTTGAGGGTGCAGAGGTTTTGCCTCATGCTCAAACTCTTTGACATTTATTTAATTCAAATTTTCAATTTTATTGCGCTACAATAGCTTACCATGTGGAACTGAATGCTGAATCCAACAGTTCGGTGGAGGGATTACAGCTAAAATTAATAAATAAATGAAATAGATTTTTGAAAAACCAGTCCGAGTCCCGCTTACAGAGCCCCAATTCTAAAAATCGGACCTGTAAGAAGCCAAAAACCAGAGGATTAATGAATGACCGATACTGTCTGGATGTTTTGATTAAAGGGTAAAGTGCAGCCATGCTCACTTATGCGAGTATAGCCCCAACGGCATCATTATAATAAATACCAGAACTAAGCTTGAATATCATTAACTTGCCACCCTAAATATGAGATTATGGTACAATGAAAAGACTTAATACATTATTACAGTTAAATACAGAAATGATAGATAAGAAACCTTATTATTCTGAGGAGGGAACCAATACTTAGACCCTCGGACTTTAGACTCCTAAAGACTTGGCTGCAGCGGATGTACCCCCCTCCCCCTGTCTTTCCAAGGATGAGCAGTCTGATGGGAAGGGTCTAGGACTTGTGCCGTTACTACTGGTCCCAGATACTAGTACATATTGTTGTCGTTGTCTGACCAAGTAAGGTCTTTTAGGTAAAAATTTTTAAATGTGTTGTGAGCTTTCCAGTGACATGCTTGCATGATTTGGTCCACTGATACCCCACCGTAAAATGCCTTAAAGGCCGTGAAGGACCTAATGTCATGGGCTTTGACTTGGACCAGTGTAAGGCTTGTTGATCTGCTTGTTTGTAACAAAGTAGGGTAGTTTGTTTTAGCCAAGAAGAGAGTGTAGAGGGTCTGATGTCTGAGGTATATCCTTTCTTAAAGGAAATAAAAAGAAGGGATGGAGACCCTCTTAGGTCTTTGGTTTGATCCAAATAGTACCTCAGGGCCCGTACCGGACACAAGGTTCTGTCTTCTTTGAATTGTCTATCTACAATGGTAGAGCAGGAATAGTCACCAGAGATACACTTTGAGAGCCTTGTCTTGCTAGTTGTTTTTTGGCTATAAAAATCTGAAGACGGGAAAAGTTTTAAGCTGTTCTTGCATATTCTGCTGTACCTTAAAAAGGCATCTGTTGAAACTAACTGCCTGATTGCAGATTACAGTGGCCTCTCTAGTAGACTTCTCCAATCTTCGCAGTGTTTCTTGTGAAATACGTCGCAATGCAGGTGGGGTAGAAGTGAGACCGGACTGTCTGGCAATTCTGCTGTAGCAACTATATTCAGCTTGGAGGCATCTGTACTCCAGGTTTAGACAGCGGAAGGGTCAACTTTGTGGTCGGAAAACAGCCCGTACCACTTGGACTGTGACTTTGCTGATCTCAAGAACTGGTCTTTCATTAGACCACCGGCCTCCAAACTACGGGAAGGATATCCTTCGTCCAGAGTTAAGTTCAACTTGCTCAGTTTCCTGCACAACTGGTCCTCCGTTGGCATTTGCAAAGACACTTTTCAGGGACAGGAACCTTCGGATCAGAGAAAGGGTTGTCATCAGATGCAGTGTTACAACTGTCCATGTCTGAGATGTTTGACTGGCCCATATAAGATCTGATGCATCTCGTCATTTCCCATCATAAGAGTGCTCCTCAGAGAGTGACTCCTTCAGTTCGGTGACAGTAATGCCTTGATCTTTTGACAGTTCCCCTTCCTCTACATATAAATCTAAAATGGTGGTCGGTCATAGACGTCACTACCGCCCTCAAAACTGAAACTAGAAGTACTGGTGGACTGATGTCTGGTGGCAGAGGAGTCAGTACCAGTGTGCTCTGAAGATCTGGTTCGGTGCCGGTCGGACTGAAACTGGCTGGTAGACTGATGCTTGGTAGCAGAGGAGTCAGAACCAGTGCGCTTGGTAGATGAAGATTCTGGTCAGTCGGATCTGAGCTGGCTGGTCGACAGTTGGTTTACAGCAGGAGTCTTTTCCAGTGTGCTCTACAGAAAGATGAGGGTCCGACCAGAACTGGCTGGTCGACAGATGCTTAGCAGAGGAGTCAATACCAGTGCAGTCTGATGAAGTTGGTTGAAAAAAGGGTTCAGTGTCTTTAGATACATTAGCTGGAAGAGACTGACAAGGTGTTACCTTGACAGATGAGGTTGGTTGAAATGCCTTGGCCATGAGCATAGCTTCTAAGTGGTTAAATCTGTCAGACCACTTCTGGTCAAGTTTTTCTATCTTGCTATCTGTGGCCGACTTGCTTTCAACAGTTTTCTTGGATTTAGATGTGGAAGGATGGTCTTTCTTGGATTTCTTCTCTGGTGAAACAGTAGTGGGGGAAGGGGGGGGGGGGGGGAGGAAACAGCTCCCGTATCACCAACAGCCCCAATAACAGAGACAGTGGATGGGTCCACTAAAGTACTGTCCTTACTGGGGCTAGAAGACGACTCCAACCTCTTAGCCTCAGTTTTCCTTCTTAAGTCTGTTTGAAGGCGTAGCAATCTGGGCTAGTTGTGCAAGGGTTAAAACAATGCAGAACTTGCATTCTGTGTCTGGTGATTCTACACAAGGGTCCTTCCCTTTCCCCTTATCTCTGCAGCATGTGCAGGAAGAATGTCCATCAAAGACCCCCATAGCATGGCCACAAACTCTCCTCTTCTGACCAAGAGAACACAGGTTGGTCTATACACTCTCCAATATCCGTTTAAGTAGTAAAAATACTTAAAAATAGCTATTCTAACAATAATCCACAAAAAAACTTCCTAAAGCAAAAATCTGTCTGCACAGTACATGGGCCAAACAAGAAAAAGGTGCTATGACATCATGCGGTCTAGACAGGAAGGAAGTATGATGTGCCACCTGGCGCGTGCACAGTACTAGGCTGGCCTCGCCAGTGGAAACATGGTACATCTTTTCTGACGTTTGGCAGGCCGGTCTGTGACGACCAGATTAATAATTGTCCACTGGATAGGATTATTAACGCAATAAAATGACTCACTATGGGCATTTTCTGAGACCTCAAAGTGACCCTATTAAACCTGCAAGATCATATGTTATATTTATACCTTTTGCAGCTTGAGGTAAGTCACACTAGCCATTTTCAAATTATAAAGTAAAATTTGTGAAATGTGTAGAGGAAAAAATCCCCAGATGTTGCTTTTATGGGCCTCATACACAAGTAAAAAATTGCAAATTTAATAAGTAAATTAAATTTTTATAAGTTAATACCCTATCCAATGGACAATAGCTTATCCGGTCGGCGCAGACCGGCCCGCCAAACGTCAGAAAAAGACGTCCTGTGTTTCCACCGGCCAGGCCGGCCCAGTCCTGTGCACTCGCCAGGTGGCGTGTAGTACTTCCTTCCTGTCTAGACAGAGTGACGTCATAGCATCTTTTTCGTTGTCTAAACCTATTGGACCCCTAGTAAGCTGATAGCGGGGTCGGAGGGAGGGTCTTGTGTGTCCATTGGATAGGGTATTAACTTATAAAAATTTAATTTACTTATTAAATTTGCAATTTTATTGCGTTAATACATCCTATCCAATGGACAATAGCTGAATAACTACCGCTTGGTCGGCGGGTAAGTTACTAGGGATTAAAGTTGAACTTATGTCCGAGATTATAAACATCTCTCCTTTAGCCTGGGTGGACCTTGAAGTCAAAAGGCACCCTTAAGGTTATGGTCGAATATCATCATCCGGTTGTCCGGAATGGAACCGTCAGAAACGACCTTGCCCCCCCCCCTTTTTTTAACAGACCTGCTCTGAGGTAGGGGAAGAGAGGGATGAGTTCAATCCCATAAAATAACACCTCCTGGAGGAAGTACGTGAGAGATTTTTTTTTTTTTTTTTTGTTTGTTCTTAACTAAACGTGCTATATATACAAATATGTGCAGTATTTACATATGTACAGATCTCCTCTAGGTACCAGTCTGTTGGTGGATCTGCTGTGCAGCCACAACCGGTCCAAGATGGTAGAGCTCTGAGTCAGCCCAGGCCACATCCTTCAGGTAGAATTGGGTGAAGGTATTATGAGATTTCCAGTGGCAGGCTGCTAAGATCTGTTCTAAGGAAACTCCCGATTGGAAAGCCTTAGAAGCCGCAAAGGCCCTGACATCATGAGCTTTAATTTGATGTAGGGTGTGGGCCTGATGATCAGAGAGCTCATAGCATAGGATCACAGTTTGCTTGATCCATGAGGAGATAGTGGCAGGGGAGATGTCTTTGTCGAAACCCTTCTTGAAGGAGACAAAGACTAACTCCTTGTGCTGCCTGAGGTCTGAAGTCCGGTCCAAGTAGTAGCGCAGTGCTCTGATTGGACAGAGGGATCTGTCAGACTTGAGGGATTTATCTAGAGTAGGAGCCAGGGCTGGTATGACCACTGGGGCTACACTCTGTGGACCCTCCTTGGCCAGCTGATTCTTAGAGAGAAAGCTGGGGGATGGAAAAAGAGACACCTTAGACCAGTCCGACTGGTGCCTGATGTTTTTATGCTGCCATGCATGGATTTCACTCCGTCTTTTGCCAGAGCCCAGGGCCAAAAGGAAGACAGTCTTGAAGGTCACATGCTTCAGAGACGCCTCCCTAAGTGGTTCGAAGGGAGCCTTTGTCAGCTGGTGTAGTACCAGGGAAAGGTTCCAGGAGGGTATCCCCCTCCGCCCTTTGGGTCTGTCTCTGTGGAAACTTTCCAAGAGACGAGTGAGGTTATCATTTTTGCTGATATTGATTGATGTGTCACCCAGTTTATCAGCAATGGCAGATCTGTATCCATCAATGGTGCTGGGCTGTAATTTCTTGTCCTCAAAGAGGTACATTAAGAAGTCAGCTACTGACCTTACAGGTGGTGACCTGAAGTCCACCTGATTAGTGTCGCACCACTTTGTAAAAATGGTCCACTTTGCCTCATAGACTGATCTGGTTGACTTTCTTTGAGGAGCCTCAATTCTTGCTGCCACTGCTCTAGGAGCCAGGCATGGAGATTTAGATTTGTCAGATTTCTGTGAGGGATCTGATTGAAGGGCTGTGTTAGCAGACTGGGCAGGTTGGGTAGGCTGAGAGGGACCTGGCTGGACATGTTCACTAGGTCCCAAAACCAAGGCATGTTGGGCCACCCCGGGGCAATCAGAATGAGTCTCTTGCACGGGGAGTCCAGTAGCTTCTCCACCACTTTGCCCAATATGGCGGTCGGTGGGAAGGCGTATGCATCCAGATCGTCCCATGGCAGGGTGAGAGCATCCACTGCTATAGCCAGGGAGTCCGGTACCGGAGAGACAAACTGAGGTAACTTGTGGTTGAACCTCGTGGCAAATAGGTCTATTTGAGGCCGGTGCCATTGATTGCATAGTTGTTGGAAAACTTCCGGAAGGAGGGACCATTCTGTTTGGATGGTCTGACCCAGCCTGGATAGCTTGTCGGCTATCACATTTAAATGGCCTGGGATGTGTCGGGCTTTTAGAGTCACTTGTCTCTGGGAGCACCAGGTCAAGATTCTCCATAGTAGGGCACACAGTGGGCCCGACCTCATGCCTCCTTCCTTGTTTATGTAAGCTACCACTGTAGTGTTGTCGGTTGCCACCAGAACCATTTTGTCTACACAAAGGTTTTGAAACTCTTTGAGGGCCAGGAAGACCGCTTTGAGTTCTAGATAATTTATGTGCAGTTTGCTTTCTGGCACCGACCAGGTCCCTCTTGCAGTGAACTCGTTTAAGTGAGCGCCCCACCCTTCTTTTGATGCGTCTGTAAATATCTGCAGAGCATGTCTTACTGGGTGTAGTGGTTGGCCTTGAAGCACATTGTCTTCCTCTAGCCACCATTGTAAGTGGGGGTGCAGGGACCTTGGTAGGGGGATAATCTTCTCTAGAGATTCTGGTACCCTCCAATTGTTCTTGAGATGCCACTGTATGGGTCTCATGTGTAGTCGGCCGAGGTGAACCTGTTTTTCTGTGGCTGTTAGTAGGCCTATCAGGGACATGAACTGTCGGGGCGGACAGGCCGGTAACGACAGGAGTAGATGTATCTTGTCCTGAAGGCTTTGCCACCGGTCCGGTGTAGGTCTGACCCGACCGGACCTGAGGTCGAACTGGTAACCTACAAAGTCGAAGATCTGTTTGGGTTCCAGCTCTGATTTCTCCAAATTCACCAGCCAACCTAGGTCCTGGCACATTTTGATCAGGACTTGGGTATGGTGGAGACAAGTTTTGCGGGATTTGGATCTCACCAACCAGTCGTCTAGGTACTGGTGGATTCTTATACCCTTGTGTGTGGCCATCAGTTTCACCTCCTTTGCGACCACAGTAAACTCCAAGGGGGCTGTGGACAGGCCGAACGGCAGGGCCTTGAATTGGTATGTTAGCCCTTGGACGTGAAATCTCAAATATTTCCTGGATTGTTCCTGTATTGGAATATGGAAATAGGCGTCCTGGAAGTCTATGGATGTGACCCATTCCCCTTGTTGGAGTGATGACCTGATGGTTTCCGGCGTCTCCATCTTGAATTTCTCCACCTTGAGGAAGAGATTTAGTTTGCTCAGGTCTAGGATAGGTCTCCACCTGTTGTTTGGTTTCGGAACTAGAAATAGCCGGTTGAAAAACCCTAGGGACTTTTGATTTTGAACTAGTTCCACTGCATTTTTGTCGATAAGTTGATGTAATGCCTCCATCAGGTAGCTGTCCCTGTGAGGATTGACATAGCAACTTACGACTGTGGGATATCTTGTGAGCCTGGGTCGAATCCGGAAGGGGAGGGGGTAACCCTCTTTCAAAATATGAGTTACCTTCGGACCGGCCCCTAGCTCCAGCCAAACTTTCCAAAAGTGTTGGAATCGAGCCCCTACAGGATAAGTTGTGACAACATTTCTGACATTTGTTACAGGTTGGACATAAGACAATTGAGTGACACAAGAAACACCTTTCACATATTTTACTGTATGATTCTTTTGAAAGGGATGACAACCTGCTACCCCGGGACTTATTTCTTTCTTTTGCGAAAGCCCGGGGGCAGTATGAGCATGGTTCACAACATTTAATTTTACAAAAGTGTCTTTGATCTGTAACTGGGCTCCCGGCCAGCAGTCCTTCCTGTGATTTGAGAACACATTGATTGTCATTTATAGGACTGCTGGCCCTTGGCTGGTCGCGAGGAGTAGTAAGATGATTTGCCCCTGCCTCTCTTGCTTTGTCCTCTGTATCCCACATTTTTCCAAGCTGGACGATCCGGCTTTTTATTGTCTGGTCGCTTTTCAGGTCGCTCATATGGGTGGAAGCGAGCTTTCTTCCCGGTGTGAATCTGTCCTTTCGATTCAAAGGCGGCTATGTCCTGCTCTGCCTGCTTTAAGGCTTCTTCTGGGAAAAGTGTAGACATGTTAAGCGGACCTGTCCGGAGAGCAGCCAAGGTGTCCGGCTTTATACCAGGTTTGAGGTGAGATAGGTATGCATCCCTCCTGGTGAGTGTGGAGTTGGCCACTGTAATGAAAATAAAATCAGTAAGATGTTCAAAGGTCCTGGCCATAGCTTGGGTGATACCCGAGTTAAAATCCAGGAGGAACTGCAATTCCTCAGCAGCACCAGAGACCTTGGATGAAGATTTTCCCTTACTAAGATCCAACTTAATGGCTTTTAACTGTGATCTCATATTGTCCTGCACTTTGTTCAGACACCTATTGAATGCTGCGGCCTGATTGCACATGGTGGATGCTTCGCGGGCTGCCTTCTCCCAGCGTCGTAGATTGTCCTGAGAGATCTGACGCGAAGGGGGAGGGGTGGAGGCAATACCTGCTGCTCTGGCAATCCTGCTGTAGGTGCTGTTAACTTTGGCTGAGTCGGTATTCCAAGAAGACAATGACTTGCCAGAAGCGGACTTTTGTGGGTCAGATGCCAAACCGTACCATTTCTGTTTTGATCTGGATGGTCGTATAAATTGGTCTTTCAGTAAACCACCCGCCTCTGAGCTGCAAGACGGGTAGCCTTCTACCAAGGTCAAGTTAAGTTTACCCATTTTTTTGCACAGCCACTCATCCGTGGGCATTTTGACCGACACCTTCCCTGTGGGTTGAGTCCTTGGGCCAGCAAAGGGGTTGTCGTCCGATGTAGATGTTGTGGTATCAATATCCGGAATGTCTGTCCACCCCATGTAGGACCTGATCCCCCTCATCGTCTCCCTGTAATTCTGATCCTCTGAGAGGGTCTGGTCGGGATCAGTCACAGTGTCATCCGGGTCGTTGTCGGACACCTCCCCTTCGTCTACAAAGATATCCACTGGGGGTCGGTCGGAAAACTCAGATTCGGAATCAGTGTCCATGGAAGCTGAGTCATGTTTGCCGGCCGGTGCTGAGGACGATTTACTGGAGGCCTGAAGAAAAGGTGAGCCGGTCCCAGGTAAATCTGAAAGTTGGTCGGTGTTTGTTTTGTCCTGAGGCAATTTGCTGGTCGATTGAACCTTGGAGCCAATCTGAGAGACACCCCGCAAATCTGAAGATTTCTTGACAGTAGATGAAAGCGATTTGTCCGTTGCCTGTCTCTGAGGAGAGTGGTCGGTGCTGGACAAATCTGAAGTTGGTAGTTTTTCAGCCGGTCGGATGAAAGGTTCTGAGGATTTAACTACACCAACTGGTGGGGTGTGCGTCGGTGTGATCTTAACCGGAGCAAAGGTCGGTTCTTGATTATCCAAGGTTTTTGCAATGAGGAGAGCTTCTAGTCTATTAAACCTCTCCGACCATTTAAGGTCTAACTCGTCAATCCGGGAATCTGCTGCGGATTTGTGAGCTTGAGGTGGCGATTTAGAAGGCTTTCCTTCAGCAGTCTTGTGTTTAGCGGAAGATTTCTTTTCTTGGGATTCTGTTTTCTTCTTTTTCTTTTCAGAACTCAAACCCGGGGATTTGACTACCCCTTGGGCGTCCACAGCTCCCACTACCGTCACAGAGGACGGGTCGATGAGAGAGGAACTAGCTGAGTCTTTGTTTGGTGTATCAGAAGATTTCTTAAGCTCTCGCTTTTCCTTTTTAATCCTATAACTAGGAGTGGACAACTGTAAGTGTTGGTCCTCTGTGAGGGAGTTGCAAGCAGGGCAGTCATTATGTGAAATACAAGGATCTGAGCCTTTACTTTTTTCTCTACATCTAGCGCAGAAACTATGGCTGTCGAAACTGGCCATAATGTGACCACAGCTCCCGTGTTTCTGGCTAGGAGAAGACATAATGTACTGAAAGGATGTGAAAATAAGATACAAACGTTCTATGACACTCCCACAACAATGTTCTATAACTTCCGAAACACTTCTTGAAGATAAATTGACAAATTCCAAAATATAAATTCACTCTCAAATTTTCGTGTACACAGGGCACGCACCAAACGAAAAAAGATGCTATGACGTCACTCTGTCTAGACAGGAAGGAAGTACTACACGCCACCTGGCGAGTGCACAGGACTGGGCCGGCCTGGCCGGTGGAAACACAGGACGTCTTTTTCTGACGTTTGGCGGGCCGGTCTGCGCCGACCGGATAAGCTATTGTCCATTGGATAGGATGTATTAACGCAATAAAATAGCATCATGCCCGTACCCCACAGCCTGGGGAAATAGTTTCAACACCAAGAGATATAGAAGTAGTGAAACAATACAAAGATCGGGATACTTTCAGAGCAGTGTCCATTATATAAAGGGCCAAATAATATTTAAGTAGAGAAAATGTATGTAAAGATATAATATTAAAACAAGACAATTCAATAGCAAGATGACAGCATTAAACAGTAACTTAAAAATTATGAAGCTGTAAAATCTATTAATCAGAGAATAGCTGTCAATGGAAATAGCACAATTATGTAAAAGTACATATAATAATAAGTTGCAGCAATCCATATATCTTTGTTATAAGAGAAACAAGTCTCAAATATGGCAGATGAACACACTTTAGCAGATTCAAAATTAAAAGTCACACCATGATGCACACCTACACCCCCTAACAAATGTCCCTACCAAGTGTCAAACTTCTACACCTTATGGAATCCAGAAATAGCTGGACAAGGTTTTAAAACTCATGGTCACTACGACAAGGTCAAATCAAGATCACATTAGGACGTTATACACCTCCCTCCTCCAACCAATGTTTGTACCAAGTATCAGCTTCCTAAACACAGTTTCCAAAATATAGTCCAGGCAAGATTTTATAGGTCAAGGTTGCTACGGCAAGGTCAAAAGTCAAATCAAAGTCACACCATAACATTGCATACCTACAACCCCCAACCAATGTCCCTACTAAGTATCAACATCCTACACCTTACGGTTTACGAGACAAGGTTTTATTGGCCAAGGTCACTATGGTAAGGTCAAATCAAGGTCAGACCATGATGTTTCACATCTACAGCCCCTAACCAATGTCTCTACCAAGTATCAACTTCCTACACCTTAGGGTTTCTGAGATATAGAGCAAATTTTTTGTGGCTACCCACCCGCCCATCCGGACACCATGGGTGAAAACAATACCCCGACAGCCCTCGAGGGCTGTGGGGTAAATTGCAAATTTAATAGTAAATTAAATTTTTATAAGCTAATACCCTATGGAATGGACAATTGTTTTACCGGTCGGCGTGACCGGTCCCGCCAGAAAAAGACGTCCTGTATATAATACCAGCAGGACCGGTCAGTAGTGTGCATTCGCTAGGTGGCGCATCATACTTGCTTCCTGTCCAGACAGAGTGACGTCAGTTCATCTTTTTCGTTGTCTAAACAGATTTAGACTCCTAGTAAGTTGGTAGCGGGGTTGGGTGGGAGGGCCTTGCCTGTCCATTGGATAGGGTATTAACTAATTTACTATTAAATTTGCAATTTTATTGCGTTAATACATCCTATCCAATGGACAATTGCTGAATAACTATCGCTTGGTCGGAGGGTAAGTTACTAGGGACTTAGGTGAACTCATAAAAGAGAAGAAAATTCCCTTGGCCTAGGTTAACTCTAAGTTAGGAAACCTGTAGGCCTATGGTCGGATACCAGTGCTCGGTTGCCGGGGCGTATGCCGACGTTGCCCCCCCTCCCCCCCTTTTCAACAGACCTGCTCTGAGGTAGGGGAATAGAGGGAAGAGTTCAGTCCCAGAAGGCAATAACCTCCTGAAGGAAGGCATGTAGTTAGTTCCAAGAACTATTAACACTACATAGATACAAATCTCAACATAAGGGCTAATCGTGGATCTGCTGAGCAGCCACAACTGGGCCCAATTGAAGGGGGTTTGAAACAGCGCAAGCCACATCCTTCAAATAGAACTGTGTGAAGGTGTTGTTACTTCCAGTGGCTGGCTGAAAAATAGTTCTAAGGAGACTCCCAACTGGAATGCCTTAGAAGCAGTAGGGGGGCCCTGACAACATGGGCTTTAACCTGACGTAGGGTGAGGGCCTCCTGACCCGAGAGCTCATAACATAGGATCACAGTTGCTGGATCTATGAGGAGATAGTGGCAAGTGAGATGTCTTGTCAAACCCTTTCTAAAGGGAGACAGACTAACTCATTGTTCCGTTTGAGATCCTGTCCCCAAAGTAGCACCGTGCTCTGAACAGAAACAGGATCTATCAGACTTGAGGGACTTATCCAGAGTTGGGGCCAGGGTTGGTATAACCACTGGGGCCACACTGTCCAGACTATCCTTGGCCAGCTGGTTCTTGGAAAAAACGGCTGGGTGCTGGGTACAAAGACACCTTTGACCAGTCTAACTGGTGTCTGGTGTGTTTCTTTGCAAGGCATGAATCTCCTGTGTTTGCCAGAACCCAGGGTCAAGAGGAAAACAGTCTTGAAGGTCAATGCTTCAAAGAGGCCTCTTTAAGGGGTTCCAATGGAGCCTTGCCAATTGGTGCAACACCAGGGGGATGTTCCAAGAGGGAATGCCCTTCCGACCCTTAGGTCTGTCTCTGAAAACTGCTCAAGAGACGGGCTAGATTCTCATTGTGCTGAAATTTATTGGCGTTACCCAGTTGTCAGCAATGACCGATATGGTTGATCCTCTTTGAGGAGCCTCAATTCCTACTGCCACTACCTTAGATAAGCCCTGCTCCTTGATTGCCGAGGCTCTAGGAGCCATGCTTGCAGATCTAATTGACAGATTCCTGTGAGGAGTCTGATTAATGGTTGAGAGAGAGAGCAGGTTGGACAGGTACCAAGGAATCTGACTTGACATGATCAAGAGATCCCAGAACCAGGCATGTTGGGCCACTTGGAGCAATCAGAGTAATTCCCCTGCATGGGTAGTCCTGCAACTTCTCCACCACTTGCCCAAGATGGCTACCAGTGGGAAGGCATATGGGTCTAGATCCTCCCATGGCAGACTGATTGTATCATGTCCATAATGGGGGATCTGTCCACAGTGATGCAAGTAGAGACAGTATGTTGAGTCAGGTGGCAAAAAACAGGCCCACTTAGGGCTGGAGCCACCAGAAGCATATTGTTTGGAAAACTCTGACAGGAGGAACCATTCTGTCTGCTCTGTCTAGTTGCGTGAAACTGGATAGCTTGTGTGCTATGACTTTCAGCCACCAGGAATGTGTCAGGCTAGAGTCACCCGTTTTCTGGAATACCAGGTCAGGATTCTCCATAGAAGGGTACAAAGAGGGTCTGGCTTCACCCCTCCCCTTTCTTCATACAGGCAACCACTGTTGTGTTGTCTGTAGTTATGACAGCAATATTGTTCAACCAGATGTCTTGGCATTCTCAGAGGGCTAAATGACCACCTTAGTTCCAGATAGTTCAATGTGTAACTTGCTTCTGGAAGGGCCCATGGTTCCCCTTGCAGTGTGCTCTCCTAAGTGAGAACCCCACGCTTCTTGATGCATCCGTAAGGATTGAAGAGCATATTTAGCGGGTGTAATGGTTGACCCTGAAGCACATTGTCTTCCTGCAGCCACCATTTAAGATGGGGGAAGAGGGAACTGGGGTCACCTTTTCTCGTGATCCTGGTACCCTCCAGCTATTCTTCTAGTGCCACTTTATCGGCCTCATATGGTGAGCTAGGTGCGTTTGCTTCTCTATGGTTGTCAGTAACCCATCAGGGTCATCAGGTGCCAGACCGGGCCTAAGGTCCGGGGAGAAGCTTCTGGATAAGCATTCAAGGTCTACCAATGCTCTAGGGTGGGTCTGACCTTACGCTCTTCCAAGCTAACTGGAAGCCTACTAAGTCGAAGACTTGCTCAAGATCCAGTTCTAATTTTTCATGTTACCATTCAAACTAACTCCTGACACTGAGCTCCTAGAGAATGTGTATGCTGGAGACAGGTTTGGTGGGAACTGGCTTGACCAACCAGTTGTACTGGTGGATTGTGGTACTTTGTAATGCCATAGTTAGACCTCCTTCGCCACCACCGACAAGACTCCCATTGTACTGTGAACAGACCAAAGGGGAGTGACTGAACTGGTGGGGAAGACCCTGGACATGAAAAACTCCAGTACTTCCTTGTTGGAGGGTGAGGGAGTAAGCAACCTTGAAGTTATCCACTCCCCTGCTGAAGAGAGGTCAATATGGTTCCCAAAGTTTCCCAAACTGAATTATTCAGGGTACTGGGTCACTGCTCCAGCCTGGAGATCTGATCAAGGCGGTCATTTCCGGAAGGTGAGGGTGTAGCCTTCCTGGGAGATTTCTTTGGAACTTGGACTAGCCCCTAGGACGGCCCAAGTTTTGAGCAGGCACAGTTAGCCAAAAAACAGTGTTAACACTGGTGACAGGCTAGACCTCACTCATCCACATAGCCATTTATAACATCGGTGACCCCTGGTCTGATTAACAGATATTTTTCCCATTGCTTGAGTTTGAAAACTGGCAAAAAGGGTTCTAATCTTGAGGGGAAAGCTGAGCTTGCAAACTCAGGACCCCTGAGTTACCAACAGCACTCTGGTTCCGGAACCGGCAGCACTCCGGAACCGACAATTCTCTGTAACCAGTAGCCCTGCTGTATGTCACCAGCAACTCTGTGTAACCGGTGATCCTGTTTAACCGGTAGCCCTTGCTGGATTTCTGTGACCACAACCGGCAGTCTGAGCAGAACTGGTGCCGGTATCCCTCATCACTGGCTGGCTAGTGACCCTACCGGTAGCCTGAACAGGACTGGTACCGGTCTAAAAATCTGCACTGGGGAGATAAGGGTCTCAATGGTCACAGCAACTTCTGGTAGGTGAACCCTCTGAGCAGCCTCACCGGTGGTCTGATCAAGACCCCCCAACAGTCGCACCAGTGGAAAGGCCTCTGGTGGAGGTTCCAGAATTTTAAAAAAAAAGGGCTGATCACTGGAAACCGCTGAAGGGGGTTTCTTGACAGGCTTTACAGGAACATGACTGGAACCGGTACCCTAACATTCACACCAGTGGAAAGGCCTCTGGTGGAGGTTCCAGGATCAATAAGGCTGATCACTGGTAACCATTGAAGGGGGTTTTCCACAGGAACAGCACCCACCGGTAGTCTGTACAGACTGGTACCGGTAAAACTCATCACTAGTGCTCTCTACCGGTAGTCTGATCAGAACTGGTACCGGTAAAGAAATCATCACTTCTTGTCAGCTGAACCAGTCACGCTGGGGGATTTGCTTGCCGGTAGTAGTGTCGAGATCTGTGAGGTCACATGACCGGCACTTCAAAAACTCGCAGATTTCTGAGACCACTTGTCATCTAATTCTTCAGGCCAACAGACGAGTTGCTGGATTTCTTCTTGCCAGTTAAAAAGTGGGTGTAGTTGTAATAAAAACTTCTTCTTCTAAAATTTCTGTTGAAAACACGATTCCTCCATTGTTGAAAAGGTCCGTGTCACGTGACAAGCATAAGCTGGAAGTGATGACGTCAGATGATGCATTCTTTTTCCTTCTAATTTCTTCTCGTCGACATACACTCTGTGTTACTCGACTAAGTAGAATTAAATGGAGGGTGAATTGTGGTAATTACAAACTTCTGATCAGAAGAAGGAATGCTGCAGGGACGACACACGAGCTCTCACCCACGACTTTGTCTCGACGACAAGTACACAGAATTCTTCAAAACTGGCTAATCAAAAGCTGGATAATGCCTCGTTTATGTCCTGGAGAGTCCCTGATATGTATGTAACAATATTGCAAATTTAATAAGTAAATTAAATTTTTATAAGTTAATACCCTATCCAATGGACAATTGCTGTACCGGTCGGCGCGACCGGTCCCGCCAAACGCCAGAAAAAGACGTCCTGTACATAGTACAAGCAGGACCGGTCAGTAGTGTGCATTCGCTAGGTGGCGCATCATACTTGCTTCCTGTCTAGACAGAGTGACGTTAGTTCATTTTTTTCGTTGTCTAAACAGATTTAGACCCCTAGTAAGCTGGTAGCGGGGTCGGTTGGGTGGGCCTTGCCTGTCCATTGGATAGGGTATTAACTTATAAAAATTTAATTTACTTATTAAATTTGCAATTTTATTGCGTTAATACATCCTATCCAATGGACAATTGCTGAATAACTACCGCTTGGCAGGCGGGTAAGCTACTAGGGACTTATGTGAACTAATAAAAGATAAGAAAATTCCCTCTGGCCTAGGTTAACTTTAAGTCAGGAAACCTGTAGGCCTATGGTCGGATACCAGTGCCCGGTTGCCAGGGCGTATACCGACGTTTCTCCCCCCCTTTTAACAGACCTGCTCTGAGGTAGGGGAAGAGAGGGATGAGTTCGGTCCCAGAAGGTAATAATCTCCTGAAGGAAGGCATGTAGTTAGTTCCAAGAACTATAAACACTACATATATACAAATCTCAGTATATATGGGCCAATTGTGGATCTGCTGAGCAGCCACTACTGGGCCCAATTGAAAGAGCTCTGAACCAGCCCAAGGCACATCCTTCAAATAGAACTGTGTGAAGGTGTTATATTACTTCCAGTGGCTGGCTGAAAAATTGTTCTAAGGAGACTCCCAACTGGAATGCCCTAGAAGCAGCAAGGGGCCCCGACAACATGAGGTTTAACCTGATGTAGGGCGAGGGCCTCCTGACTCGAGAGCTCATAACCTAGGATCACACTTGCTTGATCCATGAGGAGATAGTGGCCTGAGAGAGGTCTTGTCAAAAACCTTTCTAAAGGGAGACAGACTAACTCATTGTTCTGTTTGATATCCTGTCCCAATAAGTAGCACAGTGCTCTGGACACAGGACCTATCAGACTCGAGGGACTTATCCAGAGTTGGGGCCAGGGTTGGTATAACCACTGGGGCCACACTGTCCGGACTCTCCTTGGCCAGCTGTTTCTTGGAAAAGAAGGCTGGGTGATGGGTACAAAGAGACCTTAGACCAGTCTAACTGGTGCCTGATGTGTTTCTTTAACCAAAAAAGAATCTCACTCCTGTGTTTGCCAGAACCCAGGGTCAAGAGGAAAACAGTCTTGAAGGTCAATGCTTCAAAGAGGCCTCTTTAAGGGGTTCCAATGGAGCCCTGCCAATTGGTGCAACACCAGGGGGAGGTTCCAGGAGGGGATGCCCCTCCGACCCTTAGGTCTGTATCTGTAAGCTGTCTAAGAGACGAGCAAGATTCTCATTGTGCTGAAATTGGTGACATACCTAGTTGTCAGCAAAGACTGATCTGGTTGATCCTCTTTGAGCCTCAAATCCTACTGCCACTGCTTTAGAGAAGCCCTGCTCCTTGATTGCTGAGGCTCTAGGAGCCATGCATGCAGATCTAATCTTGACAGATTCCTGTGAGGAGTCTGACTAGATGGTTGAGAGAGCAGGTTGGACAGGTACCAAGGAATCTGACTTGACATGATCAAGAGATTCCAGAACCAGGCATGTTGGGCCACTTGGAGCAATCAGAGTGATTCCCCTGCATGGGTAGTCCTGCAACTTCTCCACCACTTGCCCAAGATGGCTACCAGTGGGAAGGCATATGGGTCCAGATCCTCCCATGGCAGACTGATTGTATCATTGTCCATATTGGGGGATCTGTCCCCAGTGATGCAAGTTGAGACAGTTTGTTGTTGGGCCAGGTGGCAAAAAACAGGCCAATTAGGCCTAGTGCCACCAGAAGCATATTGCTTGAAAAAACTCTGACAGGAGGGACCATTCTGTCTGCTCTGTCTAGTTGCGTGAGACTGGATAGCTTGTGTGTTATGTTATTCAGCCGCCTGGAATGTGTCGGGCTACAGTCACCTGTTTCCTGGAATACCAGGTCAGAGTTCCCCATAGAAGGGCACAAGGAGGGCCTGACTTCACCTCCCCCCCCCCCCCCCTCCCCTTGCTTCATACAGGCAACCACGGTTGTGTTGTCTGTAGTTATGACAGCAATATTGTTCAACCAGATGTCTTGGTATTCTTAAAGGGCCCAATGACCACCTTAGTTCCAGATAATTCAATGTGTAACTTGCTTCTGGAAGGGACCATGGTTCCCCTTGCAGTGTGTTCTCCTAAGTGAGAACCCCACCTTTCTTGATGCATCTGTAAGGATTGAAGAGCATATTAGCGGGTGTAATGGTTGACCCTGAAGCACATTGTCTTCCTGCAGCCACCATTTAAGATGGGTGTAGAGGGAACTGGGGTCACCTTTTCTAGTGATTTTGGTACACTCCAGCTGTTCTTCTAGTGCCACTTTATCGGCCTCATATCGAGGTGAGCTAGGTGTACTTGCTTCTCTACGGCTGTCAGTAACCCTATCAGGGGCATCAGGTGCCCGACCGGGCATAAAGGTCCGGGGAGAAGCTCCTGGATAAGCATTCAAAGTCTACCCACGCTCTAGGGTGGGTCAGACCTTACACTCTTCCAAGCTAACTGGAAGCCTACTAAGTCGAAGACTTGCGCAAGGTCCAGTTCTAATTTTCCATGTTTACCATTCAAACTAACTCCTGACAGAGCTCCTAGAGAATGTGTATGCTGGAGACAGGCTTGGTGGGAACTGGCTTGACCAACCAGTTGTACCGGTGGATTGAGGTACTTTGTAATGACATAGTTAGACCTCCTTCGCCACCACCGAGAGAAGACTCCCATTGTACTGTGAACAGACCAAAGGGGAGTGACTGAACTGGTGGGGAAGACCCCGGACATGAAAAAAAACCCCCAAAAAACTCTGGTACTTCCTTGTTGGAGGGTGAGGGAGTAGGGAACCTTGAAGTTATCCACTCCCCTGCTGAAGAGAGGTTAACATGGTTCCCAAAGTTTCCCAAATTTGCAAATTTAATAAGTAAATTAAATTTTTATAAGTTAATACCCTATCCAATGGACAATTGCTAATCCGGTCGGCGCAGACCGGACCGCCAAACGCCAGAAAAAGACGTCCTGTGTTGCCACCGGCTGGCCGGTCCGTAGTACTGTGCACTCCCCAGATGGCGCCTCGTACTTCCTTCCTGTCTAAGACAACCTGACGTCATAGCATCTTTTTCGTTGTCTAAACCTCTTAGACCCCTAGTAAGCTGATAGCGGGGTCGGTGGGAGGGTCTTGTGTGTCCATTGGATAGGGTATTAACTTATAAAAATTTAATTTACTTATTAAATTTGCAATTTTATTGCGTTAATACATCCTATCCAATGGACAATTGCTGAATAACTACCGCTTGGTCGGCGGGTAAGTTACTAGGGACTTATGTGAACTCACGAGTAATAGCAAATTTTAACCTACGGTCTAGGCTGACTTTGTCAGGAGACCTATAGGTCCAGGCCTGGGTTGACTTTAAGGTCAGGAAACCCTGCAAGGCCATGGTCGGTTGCCAGCAGCCGGTTACCCGGGGCTATACCGCCGTCGCCCCCCCCCCCCCTTTTGCAGACCTGCTCTGAGGTAGGGGAAGAGAGGGATGAGTTCAGTCCCAGATTGCAAATAAACCTCCCGAAGGAAGCACGCCACACTTAATTCTTATGTACATGAAGAACTGTTATGCACATATACAAATCTCCTCAATCTAAGGGCCACTTGTGGATCTGCTGAGCAGCCACTACCTAGCCCAATGGTAAAGCTCTGAATCAGCCCAAGCCCCGCCCTTCATATAGAACTGTGTGAAGGTATTGTGACTTCAGTGGCGGGCTGACAAGATTGGATCTAAGGAGACTCCCGACTGGAAGACCTTAGAAGCAGCAAAGGCCCTGACATCATGGGCTTTAACCTGATGTTAAAAGTGGGCCTCCTGGTCAGAGAGCTCATAACATAGGATCACAGTCTGCTTGATCCAAGAGGAGATAGTGGCAGGTGAGATGTCTTTGTTGAAACCTTTCTTAAAGGAGACAAAAACCACCTCCTTATTCTGCCTGATGTTTGAGGTCCTGTCCAAATAGTAGCATAATGCTCTGACCGGACAGAGGGACCGGTCAGACTTGAGGGATCTATCCAGAGTCGGGGCCAGGGCTGTTATAACCCCAGGGGCCACACTGGACACTCTATGGCCAGCTGATTCTAGGATAGAAAGCTGGGTGATGGACACAGGGACACCTATGACCAATCGGATTGGTGTCCAATATATCAGTTTTGCCAGGCATGAATCTCACTTTTGCACTTGCCCGACCCAAGGGCCAAGAGGAATACCGTCTTAAAGGTCAAATGCTTCAAGGGGGCCTCCTTGATTGGATCAAATGGATTCTTAGCTGGTGCACGGCCAGTAAGAAGTTCCAGGAGGGTATGCCACTCCTGCCTCTGGGTCTGTCTCTGAGGAAACTATCCAGGAGACGAGCGAGATTTTCGTCCTTACTGATGTTGAAGGGTGAATTTCCAGTTTATCAACAATGGGTGACCTATAACCATCAATGGTGCTGGGCTGTTTGCCAAGCATGTATCTCACTTCTACGCTTGCCCGAACCCAGGGCCAAGAGGAAAACTGCCTTGAAGGTCAAATGCTTCAAGGAGGCCTTTAATTGGTTCAAAATGAACCTGGTCAGCTGGTGCAAAAACCAGGGAGAGGTTCCAGGAGGGGGTTCCCCTCCGGCCTTTGGGTCTGTCTCAGTGGAAGCTATCCAGGAGACGAGTGAGATTTTGATCCTTACTAACATTGATGGGCAAATTCTAGACTATCAGCAATGGCTGACCTGTAACCATCAATGGTACTGGGCTGCAACTTCCTGTCCTGAAACAGGTACCTAAGGAAGTAAACAACTGACTTTACAGGTGGTGCCCGAAGTCCACCTGATGAATGATACATCACTTGGTAAAAAATGACCCATTTGCCTCATAGACTGATCTGATTGACCCCCCTTTGAGGAGCCTCAATTCTTTCTGCCACTGCCTCAGACAAGTCCTGCTCCTCGATTGCTGAGGCTCTAGGAGCCCTGCACGGAGATTAAGATTTGTCAGATTTCTGTGAGGGATCTGATCGAATGGCTGTGAGCAGGCTGGACAGGCTCAGTGGGATGTGGCTGGACATGGCCACTAGGTCCCAAAACCAAGGCATGTTGGGCCACCCCAGAGCAATCAGAATGATTCTCTTACATGGGGAGTCTTGCAACTTCTCCACCACTTTGCCCAATATGGCTGATGGTGAGAAGGTGTATGCTTTTAGATCCTACCATGGCCGACTGAGCACATCCACTGCTGTGGCCAGGGGATCCGGTACCGGTGACACAAAACAGAGGCGACTTGTTGTTGAACCTCGTGGTAAATAAGTTTATTTTGGGCCGGTGCCACCTACTGCATAGAGTGGAAGACCTCTGGAAGGAGAAACCACTGTTGGGATGGTCTGGCCTAGCCTGGACAGCCTGTCTGCTACCATATTGGGCCGGCCTGGAATGTGTCGTGCTTTAGAGTCACTTGTTTCCTGGTACACCAGGTCAAGATTCTCCCTAGTAGGGCACAAAGTGGGCCCGACCTCATTCCTCCTTCCTTTATGTATGACACTATTGTGGTGTTGTCAGTTGCTACAAGTACTATCTTGTTGAGCAAAGGTCTTGGAACTCTTTTAAAGCCAGAAAGGCTGCTTTAAGTTCTAGATAGTTTATATATACAACTTGCTTCCCGGAGGGGACCAGGTTGTTCTTGCCAAGTGCTCATCTAAGTGAGCGCCCCACCCTTCTATTGATGCGTCTGTAAATATTTGCAGAGCATGTTTTATTGGGTGTAATGGTTGGCCTGTAAGTGCATTGTCTTCCTTCAGCCGCCATTGTAAATGGGGGTGCAGGGACCTGGGGACTTGGATCACCTTTGCAGTGATTCTGGATACCCTCCAGTTGTTTTAGAGATGCCACTGTATGGGTCTCATATGAAGTCTGCCTAGATTAACATGCTTTTCTGTAGATGTTAGTAACCTATTAAGGACATGAATTCCCGGACCGGGCAAGCCGGTAGGGATAGCAGTTTAAACATAGTCTCTTGAGGGTTCTGCCACCGGTCCAGAGTCGGTCGGAACCGATCAGACCTGAAGTCGAACTGGTAGCCTACAAAATCGAAGTCTTGTTTGGGCTCCAGCTCTGATTTCTCTAAGTTCATCAGCCAACCCAGTTGCTGACACATTATTTACTAGCTCCTGTGTATGTTGGAGACAAGCCTGGTGGGATCTGGCTCTCACCAACCAGTCATCTAGGTACTGGTGGCTTCTTAAATCCTTGTGTATGGCTATCAATTTCACCTGCTTTGGTATCACGGTGAACTCCAAAAGTGCTGTGGACCAACTGAATGGCAGGGCCTTGAACTGGTATGCCCGACCTTGGATGTGAAATCTCAGGCATTTCCTGGATTGTTCTTATATAGGTATATGGACATAGGTATCCCTCCTTCAACAGTTGTACTACCTAGGGTCCAGCCCCCAAGGCTTCCTACGTTCCCAAAAAGGGCTTAGTCTGGAACCTATAGGCAGACTGTGTGCCACATTTGGGACATTTGGTATTCTGACAAACATTTTCTGTCCCTCCGGACACTGGTCCGGTCTGGTGACAATGATCCAGGTTAACAGTCTCTCTGTTCTTATTGTGGTCCAGTGGGGCTGACACAACTTTTCACATTAATAGACTCTTATCCCTGGGCCAGCAGCCTGTAAGGTGCAGTATTTACAGAGCAATTGTAATTTGTGAGATGTCTGACCCCTGGCCGGACATGATGACAAAATTTATTATCTCTCCAGTCAAGTCCAGCACCGATAACAGGTTGTTGAGAGGTGTGATAAGGGACACTGTCATATCCCTGTCATATCACCAAGACCACTGACCGGTCTAAGAATTCTCTGTAACCAAATAAGCCGGAGGTAACTCTCTCCGGTACCCGGGCTCCATACTCGGTACTTTACTGTAACTAGTAATTCTCTGTAACAAAAAACTACCAGACTGGGGTCCTCCATGAATTTTGACAGCTACTGGTCTATATTTAGCCAGCTTTTTTTTTTTTTTTTTTTTTGTGTGTGTAACCAGTTGGGTTGAAGTACTGTACAGTAAGGACTGTGTAGCCAACACCCTGTTAGTAGACTTTGTAACCAGTAGGTTCAAACAATTGTACAAGACTGTGTAGCCAGTACCAGTCGGTACACTCTGTAACCAGTTGTTAAAGCAAGTGTACAAGGCTGTGTAACCAGTACCAGTCGGTACACTCTGTAACCAGTTGTTGAAGCAAGTGTACAAGGCTGTGTAACCAGTACCAGTCGGTACACTCTGTAACCAGTTGTTGAAGCAAGTGTACAAAGCTGTGTAACCAGTACCAGTCGGTACACTCTGTAACCAGTTGTTGAAGCAAGTGTACAAGGCTGTGTAGCCAGTACCAGTCGGTACACTCTGTAACCAGTTGTTGAAGCAATTTTACAACTATCATCTGTGTTGAATTCAGCTTGCTGTAGGTTTCCTCCATTAATTAAAGTATTTCTTAAATCGCACGTCTTATTTGTAGATTTGACAGTTACTGGGAAAGCCCTTGTGAACTATTTTTAGAAACACTTGGTGTTCGGTGTGTCACATGATTGGCTGATTGGAGCTCGTCAGTTGTGACGTTCTTTTGTGATACTTAAACATGCAAATGCGCAGTATTCTGCTCATCCACAAACCCCACTACCGCCAATGAAGCCGGGTCTGCAAGGCAGGGACTGGAATCACAGAAGACGTGAGTTCTGAAGAATGCACTTCCGACCTTCCTGGTCGGTGAAAACACGTGACCTGCTTCGTGATTGTTCGGAAGGACACGCGATTGGCTGACTGGGGATGACGTCAGTATTCGCGTTCTTTGTGTGATGCTTTACTGGCAACTTTACAGTGCACAAAACCCCACTACCGACAACCAGGCCGGGTCTGCAAAGCAGGGACTGTAGTCACAGTAGACGTGAGTTCTGAAGAACTCACTTCCGACCTTCTTGTTCGGTAAATCACGTGATAAACTTCGTGACTGGTCGGTGAGAACACGTGACCAGCTTCGTGAAGGCACGCGATTGGCTGACTGGATATGACGTCAGAGGTCGCGTTCTTTTGTGCTGGCCGGCCGGCTGATGCTTTAAAAGCAGAGAAGCCTGGGCCAGTGCGCTCTGTAGATGAAGTCCTGGCCGGTCTGAAGTCGATTCTTCTTTTCAGCCGGCTGTACACTCAAACCAGTTTCCTGGCCATCCACCTCCCTTACTACCGACATCATTGCCGGGTCCACAAGGGAGGGACTGAGAGTGATTAAAGATGAAGTTCCTTCTATGTAAATAGTAGGTGAGGTCGGCTGAACATGAGCTTGCCGGTCGACTAATGCTTTACAGCAAAGATGTCTGGACCAGTGCGCTCTGAAGAAATCTGAAGAATTCATCTCTTGCTTCTGATGAAAAAACACTAAATACTCGAGCTAGGCTGGTGTGACTGATGCTTTACAGCAGAGAAGTCGGTACCAGTGCGCTCTGAAGACTCTGATGAAGAATGCAGCTTTAAAATGCATGGGGAATCCCTTCTATTTACAGTGTTCAAAACTACGTAGACGGAAGTTTTCCGTGATACTTATTGTAGTACTAGAAAAGACGTTTCTATGGTGACTGTAGCTGGAAGTTACAGAAGGTATCCTCAAACAAAAGACACTGATAAAATTACCTGTATATCCATAATTCCTCAATATTGTCGATCTGCCCCTAACAACACAATGGTTGAATGGGAGGAAACTAGTAAAATGGCTGCCATGTTCCCTGTCGTAACTCCGCTATCATCAACACTAAATTGAGTCAGCTAGGGAGCGTTTCCAGCAGATTTCTCGATGTATATCCGTGCTTGATACGTAGGTAACACTTTTACAATAAAATATTTGCAAAAAAGGTATAAAATCCATCATAATGCACACTTTCCTTAAAATATCTGGAGATTGTTGAAAACACGTCTGCACAGTACACGCGCCAAACGAAAAAGATGCTATGACGTCAGGTTGTCTAGACAGGAAGGAAGTACGAGGCGCCATCTGGGGAGTGCACAGTACTACGGACCGGCCAGCCGGTGGCAACACAGGACGTCTTTTTCTGGCGTTTGGCGGGCCGGTCTGCGCCGACCGGATTAGCAATTGTCCATTGGATAGGATGTATTAACGCAATAAAATGAATTTTTCAGGGTACTGGATCACTGCTCCAGCCTGGAGATCTGATCCAGGCAGTCAGTTCCGGAAGGTGAGGGTGTAGCCTTCCTGGGAGATTTCTATGGAACTTGGGTTAGCCCCTAGGACGGCCCAAGTTTTGAGCAGGCATAGTTAGCCAAAAAACAGTGTCAACACTGATGACAGGCTAGACCTCACTCATCCACATAGCCATTTATAACATCGGTGACCCCTGGTCTGATTAACAGATATTTTTTCCATTGCCCGAGTTTTGAAAACTGGTAAAACGGGTTCTAATCTTGAGGGGAAAGCTGAGCTTGCAAACTCAGGACCCCTTGAGGCAGCTGACACTGGTCACAGGTTGAGTACAAAGACAAACTGGGTGGCCAGTCTACAAGGTGAGGTCTGATAAGGGGAGGTTGACTGGTAGTTGGACAAGTCTTGCTTGACAGTCTCCCTCTTATCTATAGCCACTGTCTCACCAGCTAGGTCCTAACAGGGTAGGCTGGCTGACTAGTCTGGTAGATTGACAGACATTTCACCGGAAACAGTGACTGGGCCAAGAATTCCTCTGTAACCAGTTCCTGTAACCAGTTCCTTAGGCTGCCACTGGTTGACCTAAACAGCTGCTTGGGCCTTTAAAGAACTTCTGCTGGTCTGTTAGTCAGTCCTGGAGACCTGCCCAGTACCAGGCCCTAAACGGTTATACGTGAAGCAATGCTCTGTAACCGGTTCCTGGTGGCTTCACACTTCTGCATAAACTCACTGGAGGTGGCAGACCTGGGTGAACTGAACTACTTCTTAGCAGGGATAGGCTCATATGAAGCTGCCTTCTTCCTGTCCACAGTGGTGGTTCAGCAGCTTTTCTGCAACCAACCAGCTCTGCAACCGGTCAAACCGGTAGGCTGGTGTCTCTCTGTAACCAAAAATTTGGGGCAGCACAGATCTGTACCTGATTACTTCACCAGTATCGTTGGATCTTGTGAAGCAACTGTCACTGAAGTTTGTGTAAACCGGCACTTGGTAGGCTCTGTAACCGGTTGGTTAAAGGAATTTTACTGAAGAAACTTCCTGTCCAACTAACTTGTCACCCTCAATTCTCTGTAACCGGGAAACCTCTGTAACCGGTGAACCTGTTGTCAGCACTGGATTTGCGGCTGGTTCCTTGCCAGTAAAGATGGAAACAGCAGATTTCTCTGTAACCAGCAGCACCCCGGTTTCGGAACCGGCAATTCTCCGTAACCAGTAGCCCTGATGAATTTCACCACCAACAACTCTGTGTAACCGGTAATTCTGTGTAACCGGTAGCCCTTGCTGGATTTCTGTGACCACAACCGGCAGTCTGAGCAGAACTGGTGCCGGTATCCCTCAGCATAGGCTGGCTAGTGACCCTACCGGTAGCCTGAACAGGACCGGTACCGGTCCAAAAATCTGCACTGGGGAGATAAGGGTCTCAATGGTCACCACAACTTCTGGTAGGTGAACCCTCTGAGCAGCCGAACCGGTGGTCTGAACAAGACTGGAACCGGTACCCCCAACAGTCACACCAGTGGAAAGGCCTCTGGTGGAGGTTTCAGTATCAAAACAGGGCTGATCACTGGTAACCACTGAAGGGGGGTTCCTTGACAGCTTCACAGGAACATGACTGGAACCGGTACCCCAACAGTTCCACCCGTGGAGAGGCCTCTGGTGGAGGTTCCAGGATCAAAAAGAGGTGATCACTGGTAATCACTGAAGGGGTTTCTTCACAGGAACAGCACCCACCGGTAGTCTGTACAGACCGGAACCGGTACCCCCAACAGTCCCACCAGTGGAAAGGCCTCTGGTGAAGGTTCCAGTATCAACACAGGGCTGATTACTGGAACCACTGAAGGGGGGTTTCTTGACAGCTTCACAGGAACATGACTGGAACCGGTACCCCAACAGTCCCACCAGTGGAAAGGCCTCTGGTGGAGGTTCCAGGATCAAACAGGGCTGATCACTGGCAACCACTGAAGGGGTTTCTTCACAGGAACAGCACCCACCGGTACTCTGCACAGACTGGAACCGGTAAAACTCATCACTAGTGCTCCCCACCGGTAGTCTGACCAGAACTGGTACCGGTAAAACTCATCACTTCTTGTCAGCTGAACCAGTCACGCCTGGGGATTTGCTTGCCGGTAGTTGAGTTGAGATCTGTGAAGTCACATGCCTGGCACCGGCAAAAATTCGCAGAGTTCAATGACCATATGTCATCTAACTTCTTCAGGTCAACAGACAAGTTGCTGGATTTCTTCTTGCCAGTTAAAAAGTGGGTGTAAAGCAATAAATACTCGTCTTTCCTTCTAAAATTTCTGTTGAAAACACGATTCCTCCATTGTTGAATGCGTATCATGTGACCAGGTCCGTGTCACGTGACAAGCATAAGCTGGAAGTGATGACGTCAGACGATGCATTCTTCTTTCCTTCAAATATCTTCTTGTCGACATACACTCAGTGTTACTCGACCAGGTAGAAATAAAAGAGGGGGAATCGTGGAAACTACACGCTTCTAAACAGCAGAAGGAATGCTGCAGGGACGACACACGACCTCTCACCCACGACTTCGTCTTCGACGACAAGTACACAGAATTCTTCAAAACTGGCTATAAAATGCTGGATAATGCCTCGTTTAAGTCCTGGAGAGGGCTTGATATGTATGTAACACAAAATATATATTTTCAGATGAAAATAAGCCTTAAATTCAAAGAATAAACCGCGTTTTCTTCAAACTTGGAGGTAACTTCAAAACGCGTCTGCACACTACATGCGCCAAACGAAAAAGATGAACTGAAGTCACTCTGTCTAGACAGGAAGCAAGTATGATGCGCCACCTAGTGAATGCACACTACTGACCGGTCCTGCTGGTACTATGTACAGGACGTCTTTTTCTGGCGTTTGGCGGGATCGGTCGTGCCGACCGGTAAAGCAATTGTCCATTGGATAGGATGTATTAACGCAATAAAATATATATTTTCAGATGAAAACAAGCTTTAAATTCATAGAATAAGCCGCGTTTTCTTCAAAACTTGGAGATCACTTCAAAACACGTCTGCACACTACACACGCCAAACGAAAAAGATGAACTGACGTCACTCTGTCTGGACAGGAAGCAAGTATGATGCGCCACCTAGCGAATGCACACTACTGACCAGTCCTGCTGGTATTATATACAGGACGTCTTTTTCTGGCGTTTGGCGGGACCGGTCGCGCCGACCGGTAAAGCAATTGTACATTGGATAGGATGTATTAACGCAATAATAAAAAAAGGTTTCAAAATTTAGACAATATTCAGAAGTGTACTGCAGAAGAGGCTTGGCAATGGACTGTTAATGTGGCGTAGCAATTTAAACAAGGTTTGTCAATTAGACATGGCTTAGCAGTGTAAACGAGGGGTTAGGCAACATACAGTAGATGAGGCTTGGTAATGTACAGCAACTAGTTTCAGGAATAAAAAGTACAGGTCTGAATAGATTTTTCTTTCAAATCAACCTTCAACACATATAATGTATTCAATTTGCCATTATCTTTTGATTTCTTACAATGTTAAAAGAATTTTTATTCTCAGAAACATAATCTCTTTTCCTTGAAAATACCTGTTATTCTAATAGGTATGTCACAGAATATAGGAAGTAATCTTTAAGCTGACAGACTTCCCTGCTCTTACATTTATTTAGAATCGGGGAATCAGGACAGGAGAGGTTTCAGAAACAATAAAATTTGAAAGTTTGGCAATGCATGTTTAAAGCTTTGATACCCTCGTATAGAAGAAATAAAATAATGTGGCAATTTATTGTAACAGCTTCCAGAAAACTGGTCTTTTTGTTGGGGATGCGATTCTAACTTTTCCCATTGGCTATGACATCACTTACAATATTGCTCCGACATCACAAGTCCACTAGAGGAGTTTGTAAAGGTGTAAACTGCGATATGTGATGGGAGAGTGAACAGGAAAGAGGTTTTTTTTTACACAGATCATAACTGGTGTGTCTGAGGTACCATTTACAACTGATTGCTTGTTTGTTTCACTAAACCCAATTTGGGTTGTTCCTGCATCACTCAAGTGTGTTTACACTTTACAGGTACATGTAGTACACAATCAAGTGGGTGGCAGTCACAGCCCCTGTGGGGTGTATGGTTACCTGATGGAACTGATCCTTTCTTTTCAATCTAGATGACAAAGTATCTTTCTCATGATACAATTTTTTTAACATGGCAAGTGATAATTGGATACTGTAGCTTAGTCCTGTGGCCCTATGGTGTATTAGAGTGCATCTGGTATTGCCAGTTCCTCTCTATGGTCCAGCATATATTTGAATTTTTGCTGGATTCAGGGTGTGCATGGATAATATCGATAATGTGGATTTCTATATCAGAAATGCCATTCTGGTATATATGTATATGTGTACTTCCTAACAATTTGGTGTGGGGGCACTAAACACTACCTTATTTACTGCATTCCAGTAAAAACTTTCTGGTTAAGTAGGTTAATCATTTGACTGGGTAACAATATATTGGTAATCAGAACTGAAGCCAAAATGCACAAATCTCCTTGCAACATGCAATTTTTAGTAGCCAAAATATGCCTGTTGAAAAAAATTTCAATGGAAACAATATCTGGTGAAAAATTTGGCTGGAGAATTATTACCAGACCTATTTTGAGATCAGTAGAAAGAATATCTGGGATTTTTGTGGCTTCTGTAAAATAACATCTTTATGATAAAGTAGTCTTTCTTAGGTTCACTCTTCAGAAATCCTTTAGAACACCTTTAGTACATTTTAAAGGGATTATTTACCTCCTCAGAATTGTGTCTCAAACATAGAATAATATTTTTTGAGCACTAGATAACTTAAAAAAAATTCTAAAGTACCTGCTCTCAAAAAAAATATAACAAAGAAATATGGTCATAACAGTGTGCACAATCCACTACTTATGTGGCAAGCAAACCATTATAATTGCAGATTTATATAGGCCCCACTTGCTTTGACGAAGGCGGAAGCATCAGCCAATTGTTTCATTATTCTCAAAAACAGGCTAGACATGATTACATCCAGGTGTTGTTTTTTTTTCACCAGACATTTTTCTTTTGTAGCCCGCAGCTAATCTTCCAGTAAAGGAATATGGCATTATTACCAGCAGTTTCTCTCTGCAAAACTAGGGTGGAAAGAGGGTTTATGTTTAACTAAGGGAGTTATTCAATCTAATCTACTGCTTTGCAGGCGCAATATCTTCCCCACAAAGGCGAACTCAGTGTGCTAGTTAACAAAATAAATTTATCGTAAGGACAGTCGAGGGGCTGTTAAGGTGATCCGGAGTTATGGGTGTGACCAGAAGGGAAGGAGACCAAGTTGGGAAATTAGAGTTGAACAGGCGGGTTTTGAGGTGTTTGCTGAAAGATGTGACAGAGGGGTTATTTCTTATTTGAAAGGAGAAAGAGTTCCAAAGAGCAGGGCAGAGTAACTGAAAGAATTAAAAAAAAACCATTTAATTGATTTATGAACTCTACGGTCAAAAGTGAGGGTATGAAGGAACTTAAGTTTGGGGATACTACATCTTGTATTTTTGGAAGAGGTGTAAGGGTGAATTAATTCACTTAGGTAAGCAGGTTGACCATGGTTCAGAATTTTGTATGTCATGAGACCTATTTTGAATTGTACCCTATACCTGACTGGGGGCCTATGGAGCTTTTCCAATTGAGGGGTAATATGGGAGAATTTAGAGGAATGGGTGACAACCCTGCAGAGTGAGTTTTGGACCCGTTGCAATCTTCTTAACTCAAAATCAGTGAGTGATACGAACAGGGAATTGCAGTAGTCCAGTCTGCTGCTCACAAAAGCATTTGCTAAAAAGAACTGATGTTTTAAGGTCTAGAAGGTGACGAATTCTGTAGAGGTCTCTAGCATGAACTATGGTAGACTTTATGACATGTGATAAGTGGAGTTAGAACTTGCCAGACACTGATCCTGTCAAAATCTGCTACATTAGTGCTTATTACTGGTTTAGACAGGATGTCATTTTTTTGTAGGTCCACCTTCCCAAATTGTGTTGGCACCCATTGGTACATCTTGTTCATAGGGACACATGTATAACATACTTTGTCCAAGGGTACAATCTCTATAACCTGGCCGAGGATGGAACACTGGCCCTTCAGGTCTCTCAGTACAACACTTTACCATTAGGCCATGGAGATTACAAAAATAAATATGTAGTACCACCCCCACCAGATGTTAGATAGAAACAACTTGATACATAGAAACAATTTTGAATTTATTTACAAAAATAATATTTATAACCAAACAATGAATAAACTACAACTATTATCCATATAACTCAATAAGAAAGACAACAAAAAAAAAAAAAAAATTAAAAAAAACAAATAACACATAAAATCCTAAAGGACTCAAATGATTCATGAGTGAAAAAATAACTGTAGGATACAACACTGCAACCACTGAAAAAAAAAACAACACAAAACCAAAACAAGACACTAAAATTTTACAGGATAACAACAATAGGCAGTAACCAGTCCAAAGAAAGGAGATAAACAAAGAAAGGCTCAAAAAAAAAAAAAAAAAAAAAAACTTAACTAAATTACCCCCTCCCCAAGAGGAGAAAAAAATGATTTAAAAAAGGAAACAAAACAGATTTGATACACAAATAACCAACTGAAAACACAAACCAACAAAAAGTCAATGTGCAAAAAAAAAAAGTAAATAAATAAAAATACAAAATAAAAATAAACAGAAACCCTTTCAAGCTAAATTTTAGAATTTTTATTGGAAAGTTAAAGGGAATAGGGGAGGGGGAAGTGTCTGTTGTGATCAGATGAACCAGTCTAGCCAGGCAGCTTCTGGGTGGAAGGCAGCCTGGGCATGGAGCGGGAACTCTTGGTGTGGACATCGGCAGGGCGAGAGTTCTGCAGCAACTCCTCCTCAATGCCTCCAAATCCAGCCTCAACATTAGCTTGTATCTTGGCTGTGACGACATTCTTATTCTAAAAAATATGTAGAATTACATTACATATTTTAATCTACTGGTATTTAAAGAATACTGGCTGCAGTTTCAAAATACAGTAGAATTCTCACTTATCAAATTAGTTAATACAGATCTGTGAACTCAGTCCAGGAAAATTTGTATATCACACAATTCAGACTTTGGCTTTTTTATAATATCATTGCATGGTCCTAAATACACATAACCAATCACTTTTTACTTAAAATCACTACTTATTGTTTAGTCTTATTATAAATTGCAAGGTTGCAGAAAAAAAAAAACCAACCCCACCACGAATTAATTTCCCTGTTAAACTTACAAAATTAACCATTTTCCAAACTGTCATTGTTCAAATAGTACATCTATGCGAGTGGTCAATCCTACACCAATACCTAGCATTCACTGGTAACGGAGAACACATAATTATCTTAACTACTACTGATATTATTAATTATCAAAAGTTTAAAATGAACAAAACTTATCACTCATAAAATATCTATCTTTATAAGTATATTTCTGGATAAATGTAATGCTGAAATTTCCCATTACCAAAACTCTATGTTCAGTTTTCCTCTTAACAAAACACTTATTGTTCAATTTCTGCCAAAGATTGGTCAGATGGTCTTGAGGTTACATTTTACCATTCTGTACCCACAGATGTGTGTGCGCATACAATTTAAGTTTTTAATAACTTGGGCATGTCTTGTAAAGCTAGGTTTATTGATCAAAAAATAATCAACTCATTCCTACATTATAATCCATTATTCTAATAGATTCAGCAGAATATTGCAAATTTAATAAGTAAATTAAATTTTTATAAATTAATATCCTATCCAATGGACAATTGCTTTACCGGTCGACGCGACCGGTCCCGCCAAATGCCAGAAAAAAGATGTCCTGTATATACTACCAGCAGGACCGGTCACAGAGTGTGCATTTGCCAGGTGGCGCATCGTACTTCCTTCCTGTCTAGACAGTGTGACGTCATAGCATCTTTTTCGTGTCTAGTCCTATTAAGACCCCTAGTAAGCTGATAGCGGGGCTGGATGGGTGGGCCTTGCCTGTCCATTGGATAGGGTATTAACTTTACTTATTAAATTTGCAATTTTATTGCGTTACTACATTCTATCCAATGGACAATTTCTGAATAACTACCGTTTGGTAGGCAGGTAAGTTACTAGGGACTCAAGTGAACTCATAAACAAAACAAAGTTGAGAAGGCCCAGTTGACCTAGGGTCAGATGACCTCAAAGGTCAAGGTCGGCTAAGACTAACCGGTTACCTGGGAGTCTACCAATGTTGCCCCCCCACCCCGCTTTTCTCTCAGACCTGCTCTGAGAATAGGAAGAGAGGATTGAGTTCAGCCCCATAAGAAATAAACTTCCCAAGGGAAGCAAGTCACAGTTTTTTTTTTGGTATTATATACAAATATACATGTTATGTACATATATACATATTTACATATCTCCTCATTTTTGGGTTTAGTGGTGGACTTGTTGGGCAGCCACCACTGGCCCTAAATGCAAAAGCTCTGTATCAGCCCAAGCCACATCCTTCAAATAGAATTGTGTGAAGGTGTTATGGGATTTCCAGTCGCAGGCTGAGAGAATCTGCTCTAGGGAGACCCCGGACTGAAAGGCCTTAGAAGCAGCTTAGGCCTGACATCATGGGCTTAACCTGATGCAGCGTGAGGGCCTCCTGATCAGAGAGCTCATAACAAAGGATCACAATCTGCTTGATCCATGAGGAGATGGTGGCAGGTGAGATGTCCTTATCAAAACCTTTCTTGAAGGAGACAAAGACCAACTCTTTGTTCTGCCTAAGATCTGAGGTCCTGTCCAAGTAATAGCGAAGGGCTCTGACTGGACACAAGGCCCTATCACCCTTGAGTGACTTATCCAGAGTGGGGGCCAGGGCTGGTATGACCACTGGAGCCACACTATCTGGACCTTCCTTAGCCAGCTGGTTCTTGGATAGAAAGCTGGGTGAGGGGTACAAAGACACCTTAGACCAGTCTGACTGATGTCCTTATGTAACCAAGCATGGATCTCACTCCTGCATTTACCAGAACCCAGGTCAAGTGTTTTAATGAGGCCTCTTTTAAAGGTTCAAAGGGAGCCTTTGTCAGCTGGTGTAAGACCAGGGAGAGGTTCCAGGAGGGTATACCCCTCCTGCCCTTGGGTCTGTCTCTATGGAAACTATCCAGGAGACGAGTGAGATTCTCATCTTTGCTGACATAAATGGGAGAATTGCCCAACTTGTCAGCAATGGCTGATCTGTATCCATCAATGGTAGTTGGCTGCAACTTCCTGTCCTGGAACAGGTGCAAGAGGAAGTCAGCTATGGCTTTTACAGGTGGTGCCCTGAAGTCCACCTGATTACTGAGGCACCACTTTGGAAAAATGGTCCACTTTGCCTCACAGACGGATCTGGTTGATCCTCTTTGAGGAGCCTCAATTCGTGCTGTCACTGCCTCAGAGAAGCCCTACTCCGTGATTGCTGTGGCTCTAGGAGCCAGGCATCTAGGTTCAGGTTTGACAGGTTCCTGTGCAGGGTCTGGTTGAATTATTATTATTATTATTATGTATTTATATTCAGCGCAATATCTCCATATACTACAGGACTCAAAGCGCTATTTAACCAATCCGACTGTACAGGTACATCCCCAACTCACAAGTAACTGACATTCCCCTAACTGGAAGATAGAGGCTCAAGGATGACCATTTATCAACGTCCTTGAGGTTCTTTAACCTGCCACTGGGGATAGGACCCAATGACATGCCTGTACCTGGGATTGAATCCACGTCCTCTGAGTTCCTAGACAAGTGTGTTACCCACTAGGCCACAGTGGCAGATAAGGCTGAATGGCTGAGACATCAGGTTGGGTAGGTTGGGCAGACACAGTGGGATTTGACTGGACATTGCCACTAGATCCCAGAACCAGGGCATGTTGGGCCACCCAGGTGCAATCAGTATTATTCTGTCGCATGGGTAGTCCTGCAACTTCTCCACCACTTTGCCCAAGATGGCTGCTGGTGGGAAGGTATATGGGTTCAGATCTTCCCAGGATAGACTGAGTGCATCCACTGCCCATGCCTGGGGGTCTGGGACCAGTGATACAAACTGTGGCAGTTTGTTGTTGAATCTGTTGGCAAACAGATCCACCTGGGGCTGGTGGCACCGGAAGCATATAGCTTGGAACACCTCTGGATGAAGGGAGCACTCCGCTTGAATGGTCTGGCCAAGTCTGGATAGATTGTCTGCTATCACGTTCAGCCGGTTGGGGATGTGACGTGCTCTGAGAGTTACCTGTTTCCTGCTCCATCAGGACAGGATTCTCCACAGTAGGACACACAGGGAGTCCGACTTCATACCCCCTTCCTTGTTGATATAGGCAACCACTGTTGTGTTGTCTGTGGCTACCAGTACTATGTTGTTGCAGCAGAGGTCTTTTAGGGCCAGAAAGACCGCTTTTAGTCCAAAATGGTTTATATGCAACTTGCTTTCTGGAAGTGACCAGGTTCTTCTTGCAGTGCGCTTGTTTAAGTGAGCGCCCCACCCTTCTTTTGATGCATCTGTAAATATCTGCAGAGCATGTTTTAGTGGGTGTAATGGTTGGCCTGGAAGCACATTGCTTTCCTCCAGCCACCACCTCAGGTGGGTTGGAGCGATCTGGGAACGGGTATCACCTTTTCTAGTGATTCTGGTACCCTCCAGTTCAAGTGCCACTGTATGGGTCTCGTATGAAGTCAACCTAGGTGGACTTGCTTTTCTGTTGCTGTTAGGAGTCCTATGAGGGACATGAACTGCCGGACCGGACACACCGGACCGGAGAGAATTTACTGAATTTTGTCTATCAAGGTCTGCCAATGCTCTGGTGTGGGTCTGACTCTGCCCTCTTTCAAGTCGAACTGGTAACCTACGAAGTTGAAAACCTGTTTTGGATCCAGTTCTGACTTCTCCTTGTTCACCAGCCAACCTAGTTCTTGACAGAGAGCTACCAAGGTCGGTGTATGCTGGAGACAAGTTTGGTGGGATGTGGCTCTCACCAACCAGTCGTTTAGATACTGGTGGATTCTTATACCATTCTGTAAAGCCATCAGTTTGACCTCTTTGGCCACCACTGTGAACTCCATGGGTGCTGTGGACAGACCAAAGGGTAGGGCTTTGAACTGGTAGGACCAAACCTGGATGTGAAAACACATGTACTTCCTGGACTGACTGTGAATTGGTATGTGGAAGTATGCGTCCTTGAAGGCTATGGAGGTGACCCACTCCCCTATGTGTAGGGAGGTTCTTATTGTCTCTAGGGTCTCCATTTTGAACAACTCTGTGTTTAGGAAGGTGTTCAAGGTGCTCAGGTCCAGGATAGGTCTCCACTAGTGTTTTCAAAATACCCTTTTTGGTGGGACCGGGTAGGTATTGATTTCAGCGGGTGGGTACCCGGGTACTCGTGCCGATAGGCAATAATAGGTGATTCTACAAAAATCTTCACATTTACAAACTTAAAACATACACAAATAATGGTGTCCAACCATTTACTTTATTTCTCGTCGGCCACCTTTTTTGCATTCAAAACAGTAGGACACAGAAGAACTGTTAACCAAGAAAAGATTTCTGTACATTCAAAACACGGTTGTGTCCATAAAAGTGGGGTCACAAGACCTATCAGTAAAGAATTCACTGTTGCTCGAATGTAGTTTCGGAATAGAAACCTTTTTTTTTTCAGTTAGGTAAGTGAACTTTATTGATGCTAAATTATGAACTACTGTTTGAAAACATCGTACTTTTAATATTTAAGGTGTGCATGTCACTGTATATAGAGGCAATATACACAATGGTTCATGTACTTGGAATTATTTAACTGTGTTAATATACTTACGATTTTCAAAGGGTTCCGGTATTTGACAATGTATAAACAACCAAAATAAAAGAGAAATAAAATACTATAAACGGTGTACAAGGGTGAGAAAACAATATTCTTGTGCATTTTAATTGAATAGTTTCATTTATAAATGAATTAATGAAGTCCAGATACGTCTGTACTCGGTCAGCCAACATGGGCGATATTTACAGAAATAAAGCTTAGATTCGGGTACTCGGGTATGTGATTTCAGATTCGGGTAAACAGTCAGGGTTCGGGTACCCGGATATCCGGATACCCGTTGAGATCACTAGTCTCCACCAGTTGTTGGGTTTAGGTACCAAAAATAGCTGGTTGTAAAAACCCAGTGAGTTTTGGTTTGCTACCGGTTCTACAGCATTTTTGTTCACCAGCTGATACAGTGCCTCCAAAAGGTGGGACTGTCTTTGTGGGTTGACATAGTTGCTTATGACAGTTGGTGACCTGGTTAAATTGGGTCTGAACAGGAACGGGAGGGTGTAGCCCTCTCTGAGTGCTGTTACTACTTTTGGACTCGAACCCAGAGCTTCCCACTTCTCCCAAAACTAGTGTAGCCTTGCCCCTACAGGTGGATTTATAGCAACAGTTGGGGCATTTGCAAAACTCAAGTGACCTACACAGGAAACATCTTTCTCATATTTTATTTCTAATTGGGATTTACACCTTTCTTTTGTGGCAACCTGGTAACAGAATGTCCATTTGCAACACAAGAGTTTACAAGTAAATTTACAGTCTCGTTCTTGCTGGAGGTCACTGGTGAAGGGTTCAAACCTAACTGACCAGGTACACATACACAGTCCTTCATTCCGGTAGCACACTTTACACAGTAATTGTCACTTACGTGGTTTAGAGCCCTTGGCCGGTTTCTGTGAAAAAGTTGAAGGCTTGCCACGACCTTTCCTGCTTTGCTGACATTCTCTTATTTGCTTCCAAGCTGGCACAGATGATTTCCGGTCCTGTTGAAGCAAAGATTTGTCATTGGAAGCATACGGATGAAAGCGACCGGGCTTCCTGTGAAAATGGTTAGAAGAACACCTCTCTTCACTTCTGGCCACTTGCTCTTCAGCTTTGATGAGAAGCTGGTCCGGGAAAGTGACTCCAAATGAATGGGAGCAGTACACAGTGCAGTGAGTGTGTCCTGTTTTACACCCGTGTGTAAATAGTCCAGGTAGCTGTCTCTACGTGCAAGGGTCAAGTTTGCAACACTAATGAACGCACCCTCTGACAAGTCCTGCATTGTCCTGGCCATGGCTTGGGAGATTGACCGGTTAAATGTAACCAAATACTTTTGCCCTTGCCTTTGTCCACGTGTAAACTCTTCAGTTGTTTAGACATAGCGCCCTGTACCCTAGTTAAACACCTTGACAACCCTGTAGCCTGGTTGCACATAACTGATTGTTCTCTGGCTGCTCTCTCCCAACATCTCAAGATGTCCTGGTTAAGGGCCCGGGCGGGTAGGGCAGTAGGTAGATTATGCCTGGGAACCCTACTGAATGCACTGTTGAGTTTTGCCGGTTCCGGAGACCAGGAACATAGTAGATCTACCAGAGTCTTTCTTGTCAACATGCATGTCATACCATCTCGTCGACCTTGGTATCTTGACAAACTGGTCCCGGAGCAGTCCAGCAGTTTGTGTGTTTCTGGAAGGGTAGCCTTCAGCAACAGTGAGGTTTAACTTCTCCACCTTTCTACACAGCCAGTCGTAGCCAACAACTTGACAGAGACTTTCCCAGTTGGTTGAACTCGGGAACCGGCAAAAGGGTTGTCATCTGAAGAAGACACACTGTCGAATTCAGGGATCTGATGCCAGCCCATAAAAGACCTCATGCCTCTGATAGTCTCTCTGTAGGTAGACTCTTCAGACAGTTCCTGATCAGCTGATTCATCTCTGGTGAGGTCTGGGGAACCGTCCCGGATGTTGCCATCAATGGGAAATCCTGGTTCACTCTGGAGTTCTTCCTCACTGTCTGAGCTGGTAATCTCAGCATGTAGGGCAGCACTACTGGTACCGGTTAGCAGGACCTGAACCGGGAGCCTCAACAGGCTGGGTGGCCGTAACTGCACTAGGAGCCTCAAAAGGCTGGGGGCATTCTGCTGGATCACACCACTCATACCGGGACCCTCAACAGGGCTGGTAGCACTCTTACTGGCAGTCACAGGACCTCTGGTACCGGGAGGCTCAACAGGCTGGGTAGCAGTCAATACAGCTGGATCACCGGTGGTCTGAACAACACTGGAACCGGCGCCCCCAACAGTCACACCAGAGGACAAGCCACTGGTAGGAGGTTCCAGGATCAAAAAAGGACTGATCACTGGTAACCACTGAAGGGGGTTTCCTCACAGGCTCCACAGGGACAGCAAAGGTCTTTGATAACAACATAGCCTGAAGGCCTTGAAAACCATTCAGACCACTTCTTATCTAGGTCCCTCAGTTTATCAGACCTGGGTTTGCTGCTAGATTTCTTCTTACTGCTGGGCTTGGGAGATTCGTCAATACGTTTCTTCTTGCCAGCAGAGGTTTCAGACTTCTTAATTGTCTTCTCTCTGTCCACCCGTCCCAACACACTGACCTGTGAAGGGTTCACGAGAGTGGGGGTGGTGGAGGCAGAAACCTTTTTCTCCTTGTTCTTCCTCTCTCTGTAGGTGGGGTAGCAAGTTGAAGAATCTGATCTGGGGTGGATGCCTTGCAGATTGAAACATCACTTTTGAGAACACACGGATCGTCACCAACCCCCTTCTCTCTACATCTTGCGCACTTTAGGTGGCCATCAAACACAGCCATAATGTGGCCACACGTGCCCTTCTTCTGACCAGGAGAAGACATAATGATCAGTACTTCAGTAGAAATACGTAGATAATAATAAAAGTTTTGCAAAATGGATGAATTCGTCGAAAACTTGTCTCTCTGTAGAAAACACGTCTGCACACTCGAAAAAGACACGTCTGCACCCAAACGAAAAAGATGCTATGATGTCATGCTGTTTAGATAGGAAGGAAGTACGATGCACCACCTAGCGAATGCACACTCTGTAACCGGTCCTGCCGGTAGTATATACAGGATGTCTTTTTCTGGTGTTTGGCGGGACCGGTCACGCCGACTGGTAAAGCAATTGTCCATTGGGTAGGATGTATTAACGCAATAAAATCATGCTTTTCACATTTACATAGATTCTAAAAATGTGGAGAGAAAGCGGTTTTCATGATGTAGATACTGAAAGTAAAAACAAAAGAGATTCTTAAAAGATAAAATATACAAAAAGCGAACTATACTTAAGTAATAAAACAACGAAACTGAATCCCCAATTAATTAAAGCTTGATCATTTATTTAAAAATTGACTGATTATTAAAGTCCAAAATTGTTGCTAATCCCACTTCTAAATACTACATGGTAAACACTAAATATAAACATTTTGCTGTATTGACTTGGCTATGCATCTAAAATTCCTGTACAGCACAAAGTATCTCCACATTGTCTAAACTTCTTTTATATCCAAATGTAGAGCAGTGACCACACCACTGAGTTGGTTCTGAGACAACATTCTCATCCTAAAAAACAGCTGAAAACACAACTTTGCAGCACTTTGTCTGCATTATCATCGGCTCGGGATTGGACCCTAGCTGACTGGACACTGACAGAATTGTCGTAAACCTGAACAAAATGAGGGGCTGGTAAAATACTTAAAGTTGTGTGTCCAAAGACAAAGGTTTCCAGCTTGGATTTTTGCCTTTGCATATTTTCCCCCATATTTTTATCTTCTATAGTTTTATTTATTTATCAGCTACCTGTTTTGCTCACTTTTACCCTCAATCTGGTTGTTATTATGCCTCAGGGAGGAAGCAAATCGGAGCAATGTTTTCATCACACGAGTCCCCAGGTGTTTTGTCACACAAAGTTAAATGTCAGTAAAGATCTGGACAATCAAGTGTGTTTTACTGATTATACTAATAATTTTGTGGTCATATTCTTTCCCCAAATATCAATTAAAGCAGTACAAGGTTTTGTCCCACAAAATTTAAGGATATGTCAACAATTCCAACATCCTGGAATCAAGACCACTTGCAACACTGGAATAAAACAATATAACCCCAAACAACTGAACTGCCAATAACATTATTGCTCTGTAAAAATTAGTTATATGGGTCATCATTTCATTTTACTTGAACACTAAAATGATAAAACATAACTGGGACTCAACTGTCCATACCTAAAAGGAACAACTTGAAATATCAGAAACAAATAAAGTTTACTGAGGAAAATAGCATCCTTTTAACCATATTTTTGTAGGTTTTTAAGCTTTAATGGCAATTTTATAATATATTTTCTAATTACAGGTGTATTCAATTGGGAAAATACCACATCAAACCTTTCCTCCAAGAACTTTGTATCAGTAACCTGCTGATATAGCAAAATTAAAAATTTTAAATACTTAAATGTAGTTTTTATAAGCTACAAGCTTACCATGTGGAGCTGAATGCTTATCTCGGGAGGCCGCAGGAATCCGGCCAACGTCCAACAAATATAGATATTTAGAGTTGACCAAATTCCCGCCCTGAAGGTGTACCATAGCAGTGCACTTCCGCGATTCTACCTTCTTTTCTCATTGTAAATTTAGACCATAACCCCCCTCAGCTGTAATACAGCAGGGAGGCAGGGTGGGACTCTTCTCAGTTCCACATGGTAAGATCCATTGTAGACTGTTTGAACACCTGCAGATACAGTGGCCATTCTGTTGACTGGACTTGGTTCATCCTGAACAGAAGGTCGGCCATCACGTTCAGACACCCTGCAATGTGTCTGGCTCTTAAGGTTATCTGGTAATGCTGGCACCAGGTCATGATCTTCCACAGGAGAGCGCATGTCTCCGCCGAGTGGGTTCCTCCTTGTTTGTTTATGTAGGCTACTACTGTTGAGTTGTCAGTAGCAACCAATATTGTCTGGTTTTGACACTGGTCCTTGAACCTTTGAAGGGCCAGAGAAACCGCCTTCAACTCTAGAACATTTATGTGTAGCCTTTTTTCCCTGTCTGACCACAGATCGTTTGTAGAGACTTGCTCTAAGTGAGCGCCCCAGCCTTCGTTTGAGGCATCTGTAAAGAGTTGGATACTGTGGTCTTTGGGATGAAGGTCTGAACCTTTCATCACGTTTGTGGGATTCTGCCACCAGTCTAGGTATGCTGAACTGGTTTTTGTCCTAGGAAGGAGGCTGTCCAATGACTGAGGATATCTCCAATGCTCCTTGAGGTGAAAATGAAAGGGCCTTATGTGAAGGCGTCCCTCCGGGGCCATTTACTCCATTGAGGCAAGCAGCCCAATTGGCGACATCAAACATCTTGCAGTCAAAACATGTTTTGACTTGAGTCGTAGGATCAAATCCTGAAGTTTGACCCATCTCTCTTGAGTGGGTTTTACAAGGGCTGAATCTAGATGGTATCCGTAGCCCACGAACGAAAACACCTGAGTTGGTTTTAGTTCGGATTTCTCCTGATTTATGATCCACCCCAACGACTGGGTTAGGTCTACCAAGGCCTGTGTGTTCACTTGGGCTTCTTCCTGAGACGGGGACCTGAGCAGCCAGTCGTCCAGGTATTGGCGAAGTCTGAGTCCCCTCGTGACGGCCATTTGCTTCACTTCCTTTACAATCACTGTAAAGACCTGGGGGGGGGGAGCATGGTCTGGCCCAATGGAAGAGAGGTGAACTGGAACACCTGGGACCTGTGGCAAAACCTTAGGTATTTCCTTGAGTTTGGGTGGATGGGGTTTGTGAAGGTAGGCGTCCAATAGGTCTATTGATGTTACCCATTCCCCTGGGATTAGAGAGGTCCTGGTGGACTCTAGAGTTTCCATTTTGAAATTTTCTACAAGTACAAAAGTGTTGAGCCTGCTTAAGTCTATTACTGGCCTCGGCCTTTGGTGAGGCTTGGGGACTAGAAACAGGCGACTGTAAAACCTGAGAGATTTTACATTTTCCACCCTTTCTATTGCGTTCTTTGACAGAAGAGACTGGATACAAGTGGACAGAGCTTGGTCTTTTTGAAGGGCCTTGTATTCTAACTGAATCAGAGGGACTCTGACCAGATTTGGTTTGAAATGAATGGCAGAACGTAGCCATTGGTGATAATGATTAACACGATGGATGAACATTTGTTTGTTTGCCAGTCTCTTCTGAAAGAATGGAGGCGACCTCCTACTGGTGGACTGAGGGAGGCTTTTAAGGAGTCATTGGGGGGAGGGGTTTCCATGCCCTCGTCCCCTCGAGTGGGGTTGAAAACGAACCCTGGAGCCTCTGAAATTCAGTTTCCCCCTACCTGAGGAAAATGATTGGTTACTGGTTTGTAAGGAGTTGCCCCCATAGGGGCGTTTCCTGTAGGAGCCTCTTTTCTTGTTATGGGGACCACAAAAGGCCTTGTTTTAATAGGGTCCAAAATCCTGAGAGTTTTTAGAGGTGCTTTTTTTGAGGAGTAAGTCTTCTCCCTCCTTTACTAGCTGAGACTTGAACAACGAGGAGTGCCAAAAGGGCAAGTTCCTGAGTTCTTGGCATCTCGATTCCCCTAATTGTGGATGTAGGTGAGTCATTTCGGCCTTGTGCCTTAGCTGGCCAGTGTTACCCATGGTGTATAACTCCCTCTGGAGTATATGAGCCAGAGATTTGCTTAGGCAGGTAAGAGCTCTATGTTGGATAAGAATGGTTTTATACAAATGTCCAAATATTCAAAAGTTTGATCATATCCACGCCTGGCTGCTCGGTCAGGATTGGTACCTTTTTGGATTTGGGATTTGACCTTTTTGAAGGGTGACTTCAAGCTGTGTTGACATTTCTCTAGAGTGGCATTACAGGAAGAAGTCTTGGCAAAGGCAGCTGTGAAGTTAATGGTGGATATGTTCTGCCTAGCTTGATGTTCCAGTTCCTTAAGAACTAGTAGGGGAACCTTGCCCACAGGAGCTCCAGATGGTTTTGGAGTAATACAGATCTCTGAAAAGTCTGTATTCAACTCCTGAATTTTGTCCTCATAACAAGGTTGTCCCAACTTGTACCACTTTGCAGTGGAGGGAGGGGGTTTGATGTGTTTACCCTCAGATAAATTAGCAGCCTGAAAATCTTGCTCAAACTTATCAAAGGCATCCTTGATAATTGAGCTAAGTGGGAGCATAGAAGAAGGGCCTCTAGGCCTAAGCTCCTGTCAGCCTTTCCCGCGTCCACACCCAGGAAAGAAGTAGAAGACCTAGGCAGGGTTTCCTTGGAATCAGGAAGGTTGAGAATACGCCTAAAGGTGTCCACTTCTTCAGAATATTGAGAGGAAATGTCAGCCAAGGACACTTCCCTATAAAAGGGAGGGTCTGGATCGTGTTAAGGTTGGTTTTGATCAGAGGCAGCCTTAGAAGGTTTAGAAGACCTGTGTCTGTGTACAGAGGACTGATCCTCCTCTGAAGAGGAAGACATATCTGGACCTAACTTTGTTATTTCTTTTATCTGCATGTTTTTTGGGTCTATCCAAGGCCACCCGAGTGGGTTCATCGGATAGACCTGAATGATGATCCAATGCGTGTATCGGGTCAGTGTCATGTCTTTTATCTGAAGACTGATCCGATGTGTTTGGATCATGTCTAGACTGATTATCTCTGAGACGTGGTGGCAGGGAGGGACCATAGTCCACCTCCATATCCTCAACTGTATGTGAGGTAGGCCGAGGTCTCGGAGGGGTTGGGTCCAGATTTACAGCTTGTTTGGAGGAACCAGGCTTAGAGGCCGAAGCGGAGGTCTGATCCACCTCCACTTCAGATTTACTAGACGTCTTTTTGAAAGACAGGAAATCGTCTCGGAGAGACTGCATTGCCTCTAACATAGAAGCCTGGAAGACCCCCATCTGTTGCTGTAACTGGATATTGAGGTGAGAACCCAGGGACTCGATTTTCTGTTGTAAGGCAGTACCTGGGGTTGGTGGGACAGATTTTGCTGGGGTTTGAGAGATAATAAACTGAAGGGTAGGGGCTGGGGCCGAGGAGAAGTGAAAAGATTGTCAGCAGCACTTTCAAGGTCTGTATGAGAGCCAGTGAAGGACTCAACGTCCTCATCCCCTAAGAGATCGAGTTTATCATCTTTAGAAGAATCTTTAGTGTTAGGTTTCTGGTTTTTGAGCGTTTCCTGTGTTATCTTAATTAACTGCTCTTCCGAGAAGCTAGCACAAATGCCACAAGGCGTTTCAAAAGTCACACAGGGGTCATCACCCTTGCCAGATTCTCAGCAGGTGGGGCAGTCATTGTGTTTATCAAAGGAAAAGCAGAAATGCCTACACTTTAAAGATCTGGGCTTGTCTTTGTTAGTCTGGTGGGAAGACACAACAAAGCCTGACCCGAAGAAAACTCACAAAAATTAAATAACTCAAGAAACGGTACTTTCACAGAATAAGGAATATAATATTTTAAACAAAATAGCTAAAATTCAACATCCAACAATACGTATGTGCTGAGATAAAGAAGAAAATAAGTCTGTTTATAACAGAAGCTACCAAAACACACGGCCAACGAGAAAATAGGAGGAGATCTCGTAGAGTTCCACGAGAGGACAAATATTTCAATATCGATAAACACTACCAGCACTACTCAGCACACTTTTTTGTGAGATGTACTTTGCCTGAACCTTATGCTTCTTTTTGTCCGAGTGTTTTTTAGCTGTGGCCAAACACACCTGTTTGGGTTGTTTGGATTATTTGGAATGATGATCCGATCTGTTCTGATCTGAGCCATGCTCGCACTGAGCACCCTGTCCGAACCGTGGAGGAAGAGAGGGACCACAAAAGTCCATCTCCACAGGTTCATGATCATCCGATTGTTATGATACATGGAGGTTCAGGTGAGTGTTCAGGTTTGACAATTCAACAGTCTGTTTACTAGGTCCAGCTTTTGAAGTTGAAGCAGAGGTCTGATCCACCTCCGCTTCAGAGGCCTTTTTAATTATTTGAAATTCCTCTCTAACAGACTTCATTGCCTCCAGCATGGATGCTTGAAAGGCCCCATTTACTGTTGCAGTTGGATGTTAAATTGTGTACCCAGGGATTTTTCTAGTTTTGCTTATGTTGTAAAGCCATGCCTGGCGTGGATGGGACAGTTTGTGGAGTTTTTAATGATAGAGTTTCAAAACGTATGGGTTGGGGGCGTGGATTAGATGAAAATAAATTTTCTGCAGCACCCTCAAGGTCTGCTTGTGATCCAGAAAACGCCTCCATGTCATCATCCCCCAATAAGTCCAGTTCATCTTTAGATGTATCAGATGTATCAGCCACTTTTTGTTTCCGAATATATCTACGTCTATGTTTAATCTTGATAAGCTGTTCTTCAGTAAATGCAGTGCAAATATTGCGCGGCTTTTCATTAGTTACACAAGGGTCATCCCCTTTACCAGCTTCTCTGCAAGATGGACAATAGTTATGTTTATCAAAAGGGAAGCAAAAATGGTGACATTTGGATGATCTGGGCTTGTTAGAACTTGCTTGGTGGGAGGGCATTTTTACAGCAATAAATCCGAACAGCCCGAACCGGAACTCTCACAACAATAAAAAACTTAAGAAATACTTATCCTGTAATATTCAAAACTTTACAGAATATGCTATGACAATTAATAAAGTGAATGACTAAAAGGTAACATCCAACAATATGTCTGTGCTGAGAAAACAGTAAAATATATGTGAGCCATAATAAACACTTGCTAGTTACGCGACCAACGAGAAAAGAAGGAGAAATTGCGGAAGTGCACTGCTATGGTACACCTTCAGGACGAGGGAATTCGGTCAACTCTAAACGTCTATTTTTCTTGGACGTTGGCCGGATTCCTGCAGCCTCCCGAGATAAGCATTCAGTTCCACATGGTAAGCTATTGTAGCGCAATAAAATCTGTTATTGTTATTGTCATATTAAAAGCATAAAACAACGCTCAACCAAGTGCTATTGCACTTGAAAAGAACATTCAGATAAATTTACTTGCATAAAATGAAACTCAGTAAGAATAGATATGGTCCATGTTCTGACATATACTACACAAGGCAACCAAACAATTACGATCTTAATGGCAGTACTGTACCTTTTATATATTCTAACATTGACTACAGGATACATCAAACCATTCTTTTGAAAATGGTTACACAAAACATTGTGCATAATCTCACTGATATCAACAAGAAGGAAAGCCATTCTCACCCTTACACAGAGAGCTACGCTGGTGATGATGACCACACTGAGTACAAAGGTGCAGCCAAGCGTCAGTCCCAGGATAATGTTAAGCTTGTTGTCACGTATAGTCCCCTCCTTCACCTCGCGTAAACTCTCGCGCAATTCATTGTCACTCTGCAGGAACTCTGCCACAGCAACCACCGGTGTCTCTGCACTACGCTTGCTGCGGGCAGGGGAGCCCTTGGAGACTGTAGATAAAAGGACACACGTCATTTACAGATAATATACAATCATTCATTCACAGGAAGCGAAAATTGCTCTGACTATAAACTACGGCTGTAATAGGTTACCAGAAAATGGTCCGAATTGTTGATTTGTTTATTTTATTTGGGGTTTTTTACGTCGCTTTCAACACTGTACAGGTCATATCACAACGGGTAGTTGGAAGGGCAGAGGAAACCAGTACATATAGTTCGCTAGGGTTCTGTACTGTAAACTGCCGACCAACGGCAAGCAACTACCATCTTTCCCACTTACGGCCATGACGGGGATCGAACCCCGGCTGCAGAGGTGGGAGGCGAGTGTTACCACTCTGCCACCATGGCCCCGGTCCGAATTGTTGAGAAACCGATTACAAAGTAGTGAAGCAAGTAATTGAAAAACTATTAAAATGTAGTTTAAATTAATAAACTACTTAGTTAAACTTTAGTATATGTTCACTTGGTATTAGTTTTTCACATAATTTTCCCTTTGGACAGATACTTCACATTATATTTTCATAATATTTGTTTACATCATCCACCATGTTTGCTTCACTTTTACTCTCAGTAACAACTAAAATGCACTAACCCAAAATTTTGATCAGTTCTTTCCAAACGGACACTGTTCTCACTTTTATACCAAAGTCACACCCACACTATAAACAAGCTGAAGTTAATGTAGAAGACAACCTTCAACCATTCACACAAAGCCTGAATGAAAAACCTGTATCAAGACACAGGAAGCCAGAATTGTGCAAGAAGGGCATAACTCTTCACCAGACACACAAGGATCATTTATGACTCCTTTTTCGCGGCAGCACGTGCATTTTTGGTGTGCACCAAAAATTTTAATTACTTAAACTGCAAATTTTAATTAGTAAATTAAATTTTTATTAGTTAATACCTTACCTAACAGACGATAGCTATTGTCCGGCGCCAGCCGGTCCCGCCAAACGCCAGAAAAAGACGTCCTGAGTTTCACCTCCGGCCGGACCGGTACACTCCAATCCACTCACCAGGTGGCCTAGTTCCTGCTTTATTCGCCAGATGGACATGATGTCATAGCATCTTTTTCGTCCCAAATTAGGTTAATTGAAGCTGAAAAGCGGGGAAGGCCGGGTGGGAATCCAGCTCTTTTCTTTGTCTGAGGTCTTGAGTTTTGTCCAGATAGTAGCGCAAAGCTCTAACCGGGAAGAGTGACCTGTCCTCCTTCAAGGACTTGTCCAGAGTAGGAGCCAGGGCTGGTATAACCACTGGAGCCACACACTCTGGACCCTCTTTTGCTACGTGGTTCTTGGCCAAAAAACTTGGTGAAGGGTAAAGGGACACCTTTGTCCAGTCAGCTTGGTGTCTAATATTTTTGTTCAGCCAAGCGTGTATTTCACTCCTACGCTTTCCAGAACCCAGAGCGAGGAGGAACACCGTTTTAAAGGTCAGATGTTTTAATGAGGCCTTTCTGAGAGGTTCAAATGGTGGTTTGGTGAGCTGATGCAAAACCAGAGAGAGATTCCACGAAGGAATTCCTCGCCTACCCTTTGGTCTATCTCTGTGAAAACTGTCCAAAAGGCGAGTTAAGTTTTCATCTTTGCTCACATTCAAGGAAGAACTGCCTAATTTGTCCGCAATGGCTGATCTGTAACCATCAATGGTACTGGGTTGGAGATTCTTCTCCTGGAATAAATGTAGGAGAAAATCTGCTATCTGTTTGACAGATGGAGACCTGAAGTCCACCTGACTTGATTCACACCATCTGACAAAAACGGCCCACTCTGCTTCATAGACTGTTCTGGTTGAACTTCTTTGAGGAGCCTCAATTCATGACGTCACTGGGCTAGAGAACCCTTGCTCCTTGATAGCCTCGGCTCTAGGAGCCAGGCGTGTAGGTTTAGATTGGTCAGATTCCTGTGACGCGCCTTGTTGAATGGCTGTGTCACTAGGTTGGGATGACTGGGTAGGCAAAGAGGGATCTGAGATGACAGTTCCACCAGGTTCCAGAACCATGGCATGTTGGGCCAACCCGGAGCTATGAGGATCACTCTCTTGTAAAGATGGTCCGACAGTTTGCTGACCACCTTGCCCAGTAACGATACTGGCGGAAAAACATACATGTCTAGGTTTTCCCAAGAGACTGTTAGGGCGTCCACTGCCCATGCACTGGGGTCCGGCACTAAAGACACATACTGGGCTAGTTTGCAATTGTACTTTGTTGCAAACATGTCCACTTGCCAGGTCTGAACCAGGAGGTCGGAGACCTCCTGGTGAAGTGACCATTCTGTTTGAATGACTTGGCCTTGACGAGACAGTTTGTCTGCAATCACATTCAGACGACCAGGGATGTGCCTGGCCTTTAGAACCCTGTCTCAGATTGCACCAACACAAAGTGAGCCTGACCTCATACCTCCTTCCTTGTTGATGTATGCCACAACCGTGGTGTTTTCTGTGGCAACTAGAACTACTTTTCCTTGTACTAAGTGCTGGAATCTTCTCAAGGCTAGTAAGACAGCTTTTTGTTCCAGGAAGTTTATGTGAAGATGACTTTCTGGAACTGACCAAATGCCTCTTGCTGTGAAGTCTCCTAAGTGAGCACCCCAGCCTTCTTTTGAGGTGTCTGTAAAGATTTAAACGGCATGACTCAAAGGATGTAAAGCTTGTCCTGTCAAGACATTTGTCTCCTTGGTCCACCATAGAAGGTGTGGGTGAAGGGACCTTGGAACAGGAATCTCCTTTTCCAGGGATTCTGGAACTCTCCAATGTCGTTTTAGGTGCCACTGGATGGATCTCATGTGGAGTCTCCCCAGGGGAACCTGTTTTTCTGTTGCTGTAAGCAGGCCTATCAGGGACATAAATTTCCTGACTCGGCAAACTTGGTTTGGATAGGATGGATTCCAACTTTTGGAGGATCGACTCCCAATGGTTCTGAGTCGGTAAGACCAGTCCTTGAGAGAGATCGTACTTATAACCCATCCTGTAGGTAGACTATCCAACCCAAATCCTGGCAAAGGGTGAGGAGGGACTGAGTACCCTGGTGGCAGGATTCTTTGGTAGGGGCTCGAATCAACCAGTCATCTAGGTACTGGTGGATCCTTATACCCCGGGATTGAGCTATTAACTTGACCTAACGATGTACTGGGTCACCCACTATGCCTGGGTGTGTGTACCCCCAGTGTGTTTCTCTCTTTTTGTTAGTGGCATAACTATATCAAATTGGATAATAAAAAAAAAAAACAAGAAAAAAAAAAAAAAAACTTGACCTCTTTGACCACACAAGTGAACTCCATCGGAGCTGTGGAGAGGCCAAAGGGAAGGGCCCGGAACTGATAGGACTGGATTTTGAAAATGGAACCCGAGATATTTCCGGGACCTCACATGAACTGGAATGTGGAAATAGGCGTCGCTGAAATCACCCATTCCCCTTGTTGCAAGGAAAACCGAATTGTTTCTGGGGTTTCCATTTTGAATGTTTTTACGCTCAAAAATTTGTTTAGAGCACTGAGGTCCAAGACCGGTCGCCACTTTTGGTTTGGTTTTGGAACTATGAACAGTCGGTTGAAGAAGGCTAGAGATGTTCGAACCCTCACCATCTCTACTGCTCCTTTTGCAGTAAGGCTTGCAAAGCCTCCTTCAGGTAGAGGTTCCTGAGGGGGTTTGCATAACCACTGAGTATCAATGGATCTCTGACCAGATGAGGTCTGTATTTGAATGAAAGAATGTACCCGTCCTTCAGGATGGACACCACTCTCGGATTTGCACCTAGGAGGGACCACTTCTGCCAAAATTTCTGCAGACGTCCTCCCACTATTTGAACATTTGCAACATTGTGGACATTTGGAGCAGTGGGGGCAAAAACACAATGATCTACAGAAAAAACACTTTTCACAATATTTATTTCTGTTTTCAATGAGGGACTTCCGTCTTTCTTTTGTGACTGCCCTCTCACATTTAAGACAAAAGGTACAGGACTGACAACAGGACACAATACAGGTTTTTGTACAGACACAAGAAAGTTCTGTCCTTGAACATTTGACACACAATTTACGGGCTGGGCTATCAGCTCCGGCAAACAGTAATTGTCATTTATACTGAGTATGTTCTTTGGCCGGGCGGGTGCCGCATCCTGGCTGACCACCCCTGCCACGACCTCTAGATCTTCCTCTACTGCCAAATGATTTCCATGCTGGCTTATCCTTGCCAGGCTGCCCGCCTGACCGGGCTGAGTGCTGTGTTTGTTTCCAGTTAGTCGTATATGGTTGGAAACGTCCCTGTTGATGTTGTTGTTGCTGCTTTTTGAAACCACCGGCGAACCCCCACGGCCCGATCCAGGCTGGGGAGTACGCTTGGTGTTTTTGAACTGAGTAATTTCATCTTCCGCGTTTCTAATGATGGCATCAGGGAATAGAGCATAGCCATTGAGGGGGCAGTTGCGTAAAGCTGACAAAGTGTCCGGTTTTACTCCTGCTTTGAGATTGTCCAGATATGCATCCCTGCGTGCTAGGGTAAGATTAGCCATTTGCACAAAAATGAAGTCCGATAGATGTTGAAGAGATTTACCCATGGCAAAACTAACGTTCTGGTTAAAGGAAGCCAGGTAATGAAGCTCATCCAATGCAGCCTGTGCTTTACCAGAAGATTTTCCTTTTGATAATTCAGTTTGTAATGTTTTGAGATTTTCTTGCACACTGTCTTGAATTTTTGTGATGCAACGGTTAAAGCCAGCTGACTGGTTGCACACGTAACTAGTTTCCTTGGCTGCTTTTTCCCACTCCCGCAATGTATCTTGGGCAATGGGGCAACCTGGGGGATGAGAATTACAGATCCTGGGAAAAGCACTGTTAAGCTTGGCCGCGTCGTTTGGCCAGGTGTTGACAGATTTTCCAGGTCGTAAGGGATCCTTTGGTTCAGCAGGATGGATGCCGTACCATCTGTTCTGCGACTTGGGAGGCCTTAGAAAATGGTCCACATGGAGACCTCCAGGTTCACTAGACTTGGAAGGATAACCTTCAATGAGTACCAGATTCAATGTTTCTAACTTCGGCATAACCAGTCTTCAGGAGGGAGATCCACTGAAACTTTACCCACTGGTTGAGCCCGATGTCCTACCCAGGGGTTATCCGTCCTAGATGCCGGGGAATACTCCAAATCCGGGATGTGAGTCCATCCCATGAAGGCTCTGACACCCCTCACTGTTTCCCAGTAATTCTGATCCTCACTTAGTACCTTGTCAGAATCTCCGGCTTCAACATCCGGTTGTTCTTCCGGGTCTGAAACTTCACCCTCTTCAGCCGGCTTCGGAGGCAAGTAACTGGCACTGGAGACCGGAAGATAATGAGAACTTGAATCACCATAAGATACCGGACCGGGTTGAGTAAATAAAGGTTCGGTAGAGTCAATGTCTGCTTCCGGGTACAAATTTTCCAGAGGAGATGCCATGCCCACAGATATAGTACTTGTAGTAAAGCTAGTTCTATCCGGACCGGAGGCCGGACCGGCCTGGCCGGAAGGAACAGTTGATGGTAAAAAAGGGGCTTGAGATAGAGAACCTGCGGGAGGTGCATGAGAAACCAGTGCCTTGACCAGTGAAAAAATAGCATGCTGGGGGCGCTGTCCCATAGTTATCAATGCCTCGAGCCTAGCCATGCGCAGAGATCATTTCTCATCTAAATCCTGTAAGTTTTTCTTAAAGGAAGGCTGAGGTAAGGACAGATCTTCAGAAGTATTTAAAGAAGATGAAGCATCCACCGACTTGTCCTGATCCACTGAAGACAAAACAGTAACAGTACTGGGATCAATAAGGGACTCACGCTCTAGTTTCTTTTCCTTTCTGATTTTATAAGTAGGGGTTGAAAGTTGTAAAACCTGTTCCGGAGTTAGCAACTCACAAAATTCACAAGGTAGTTTCTTCACGCATGCGTCATCCCCGAGTCCTGCATCGAGCACACCTAGAGTGTTGGTCAAATGAAGCCATAATATGGCCGCAGGCTTCCTTTCTTTGTCCCGGTGATGCCATGATAGATAAAATATCCGTATACCACACCAAGACACACAAAAACACTGAATTAAAGGATAAATATCCAACTTGAGAAACCTTGTGAAAATTCACAACTTCCTAATCGCGTCAAACAAAAAAGATGCTATAACGTCACGTCCCTCAGGCGAATAAAGCAGGAACTAGGCCACCTGGCAAGTGGATTGGAGTGTACCGGTCCGGCCAGAGGTGAAACTCAGGACGTCTTTTTCTGGTGTTAGGCGGGACCGGCTGGCACCGGACAATAGCTATCATCTGTTAGGTAAGATGTATTAACGCAAAGAAATGAATGAATGACAGTGCTAAAAACTGTGGATGTTTAGATGGAAGGAGAAAGTGCAGCCATGCTCACTTATTCGCAGGGCTTCACTACAATGAACACAATCCCTGGGTTTGAAAATCTCATTAACTTGTCACCCTTATGATGAAATTTGGGGAACACCTGAATAAGTCCTTAATACATTACACAAGTAAATACTGAAAAAAAGGATAAAAGACCTTGCCATACATCCTGAGGAGGTAGACATATACCTAGACCCAGGGATTAGACTCCTGAAGACTTGGCTGTAGCGGATGTGCCCCCCCCCCCCCCCCCACCCCCCTTTTTTTTTCTTTCAGAAGATAACTGGTCTAAGGGGAAGGGTCTATTACTTGTTGTGCCGCTGTTACTGGACCCAGATACATATTGTTGTCGTTGTCTGACCAAGTAAGGTCTTTTAGGTAAAAATTTGTAAATGTGTTGTGATCTTTCGAGTGACAAGCTTGCATGATTTGGTCCACCGATACCCCACCATAAAAGACCTTAGAGGCCGTGTAGTCCATAACGTCATGCGCTTTAACTTGGACAAAGTCCATGGCTTGTTGGTCTGCTTGTTTGTAGCAAAGTAGGATAGATTGTTTTAACCAAGAAGAGAGTGTGGTGGGTCTGATGTCTGAATTGTGTCCTTTCTTTAAGGAAATAAAAAGTAGTGATCGAGACCCTCTTAGGTCTTTGGTTCGACCCAGGTTGTACCTCGGGGCCTGTACCGGACACAAGGTCCTGTCTTCTTGAATTGTCTATCTACAATGGTAGTCAAAGCAGGAATAGTCACCAGAGACACGCTTTAAGAACCTTCTCTTGCTAGTTGGTTTTTGGCTATGAAATCTGAAGTAGGGAACAAGGCTACCTTTTCCCACTGGCCTAGATTAGATACTTGTTTGCAACCCAGGCATGAATTTCGCTGCGGCGCTTGCCGGAGGCCAAAGCTAGCAAGAAAGCAGTTTTGAGAGTAAGATATTTGAGGTCTGTGTCTTTCATAGGCTCAAAGGGTGCTTTTGTGAGCTCATTGAGCACAACAGAAAGGTTCCATTTTGGAAGATTCCTGGAACTTTTGGGACAATCCTTGTAAAAACTCAAGAGTAACCTGTTAAGGTCTGAGCTTTGAAAAATATAGATCCCCGCTGGGCCCAAGGTGTCAACAATGGCCATATATATCAATCAATGGTCGAAGGGCGCGTGTTTAGATCCTGGTACAGGTACATGAAAAGTCTGAGACTTGTTTCACAGACGGGGAGGAGAAATCCACCAAATTTTCTCTGCACCATTTCTAAAATAGGGCCCACTTTGTCTTGAAGATGGTCCTTGTTGATGACCTTTGAGGGACAGCAATTCTCTCTGCCACCTCCACAGAGAAGCCTTGTTCTTGGGGCTGTCCACTCCTGGACACCAGGTGTGGAGGTTGGGATGTTGTGGAGAAGAGTTGTTGACACTGGTAACTGAAGTGGGATCTCTGTTGAGAGCTGCACTAGGTCCCAAAACCAGGGCATCCGTGGCCAGCCTGGGGCTATTACAATGATCAGGCAATTGTATTGCCTGATTTTTTGGATCACCCTGTGAAGGAAAGGTAAGCATAAGCAGTGAGACCCAACCAGTTTATGTTCAGAGCATCTGTGTCCCAAGACATTTGGTCTGGGACTGGAGATACATATGGTGGAACTTGTGGTTCAGACGAGTGGCACATAGATCTACATGAGGAGTGAACCACTTTGATAGAACTTTTTGAACACTTGCGGATGAAGTGACCATTCTGTTGACTGGACTTGGTTTGATCTGGATAGAAGGTCGGCTATCACATTCAGACACCCTGGAATGTGTCTGGCTCTCAGGGTTATCTGGTAATGATGGCCCCAGGTCATGATTTTCCACAGGAGACCACACATCTCCGCCGAGTGGGTTCCTCCTTGTTTGTCTATGTAAGCTACTACTGTTGAGTTGTCTGTAGCAACCAACATTGTTTGCTTCTGGCACTGGTTGTTGAACCTTTAAAGAGCCTTACTGGACAGGCAAAGGAACTCTGTTGGATAAGGATCCTCTTATACAGGATATCTAGTCACAGGTCTGTTCATAATGATCTTTGGCTGCCTTTTTTTTTGTATATATAGGCACCCTTTGAATCTGAATTGACCTGGAAAGTAGCCTTGATACTGGCTTAACAGTTTCTGTCACCAGGTTGTATTCAGAAAAGACCTAGGTAAGAGCAGACAAAAATTAAGGGTACAGAGATTTTGCCTTGCCTGAAGCTCAAACTCTTGACTAGAAGTAGGGGACCTAGCCCCTAGGGGGCCCAGGGTGACTAGGGGAGATACAGATTTTGTAATCTTGTAATTTGTCCTCAAAATAAGGTTGACCCAATATACCGCCTAGTTGAACCAGGGGTTTTATAGATAAATTTTCATTTAAATTAGCAGCCTGAAAGGCCTGTTTAAATTTATCAAAAACATCTTTCTGAGTGGGAGCATAGCTGAAGGGCCCCTTGGACTAAGCTCCTGTTGGCCTGGTACATCATTCAGAGCCCAGACTGTGGTGGAGGACCTAGGCGTACTGTCCCTGTGGTAAGGGACATGCGAAAACTGCCAAAGTTTAAATGGGCAATCAATGTTAGGGGCAAGTCAGGCAATCTACTTCCCCATAAAATACAGAGTCCGGGTCCGAGTGATGGACCTTGTTCAGAAGAAGCCCTCTTGGGTTTGAGGACTTTTTGACTTAAGGGAGATTCAAAAACTGCCTAAGTTTACATGTCCCCGGAATATCAGGGCAAGTCAATGTTAGGGGCAAGTCAGGCAATCTACTTCCCCATAAAATACAGAGTCCAGGTCTGAGTGATGGACCTTGTTCAGAAGAAGCCCTCTTGGGTTTGAGGAGTTTTAGACTTGCATCAAAGCCTCAGATAAGTGACATTTACAAGACTTTTGTTTTAATACAAGTATGCACTAGGACTGTTCGGAGTTCTGATCTGAAACCATCATCCGAACAATGCAATATCTATTAAACCAAAATTAAATCATGAAGTTTGTCTGTTTGAATTTATAAAATATTTTACTACATACCACTGCTGCTGGTTCAAAGTCTTAGAAAACAACCACACGTGACAACTAGTCACATCAAAATCTCTTTAGCCTCTGACCAAACATACCACACAAGAAACACACATCCAACAGAAACACCATTGATTAATATGTCACACATCCACTTGGTTATTGACCAAACACACCAAAAAAAAATTTGAATAATATGCCACAGAAAAGGAGAACACAATAAACACAAAGACACAAGCAGAATAATAGCCTCTGTTTATGAACCTAATCAAAACACTTTCATGGCCAACAATATAAAATTCACAATGACTTCATGCAAGATGTCAGAAAACCAAAATACCAAATGAAATCATAATGTACCAGAAAGAAGTTTATGACTGCATGACAGTGATTATAAGTCAAGCTGTTGGATGGGACCAGGCTTAAAGTTTAGATTAAACAACCATCCGAACATCCAACCATATGCTCAGATGGTTGTAACTCGGGTGATATGCAAGTGAAGTTGTAGGTTCGGACCAGGCTTCAGATCCGAGCGGGGATCTCATCCACCCCCACTTGGAATTGGTTGACAGCTTTAATCTCTGAGAGACTGTAGTGTGTCTATAAAAGAAGCCTGGAATCTCCCCATTATTGCTTCAAAAGATACTTTAAAGGGGTTCTATCTGTTGTTGAATTGGAAAATTTAATAGTAAATTAAATTTTTATAAGTTAATACCTTACCTAGTGGACAAATGCATTTGTCTGGCGCCCTGCCGGTCATGCCAAACGTTTTCCATTTTGTTTTCCATTTTATTGTGTTAATACATCTTACTTAGTGGACAAATGCAGAATAAATACCCATTGGAAGGAGGGTAGCTTAAAAAGGGGATTTCAGAGAACTCTAAACCCTAAACTGGGTAACCAGGGCAATGGGTACATTGACCGGCCCTGTCTGTCAATGCCTCCCCCCTCCTTTTTTTTGTACCAAACTCGAACCGATTGTACAGAGAAAAAAGGGCGAGATGAGGATGGAGTTCTAGGTCTGGACAGAGGAATAAGAACATTTTTTTTTTAATATATATATGTTGTATTGAATGTAGATAACTATTGAATGTGTACATTCAATGGGTTAGTCATTGAATGTGTAGATTCAATGGCCAGCAAGCAGCCATTGAATGTGCACATTCAATAGTTTAACAGTACTGTGGAATGTGTACATTCAACAGTCAAAGTATATGAACTTGACAATTGATACTGCAAAAGTGTCACTTATTTTTGTCATTTTCTTAATGTCACATCTGTTGATACACTATATATAGCTATTTACACTGATCTGACCATACTTATGGACCTGTTGGGCAGCTACAACAGGTCCCAGATGAAATAACTCTGAGTCTGCCCAAGCCACGTCTTTCAGATAGAACTGCATAAAGGTATTATGGGCTTTGCAATGGCAGACTGAGAGGATCTGGTCCAAGGACACCCCTCCCTGGAAGGGCTGGGAAGCCGCAAATGCCCTAACATCATGCGCTCTCACTTGATGCAAATATTGGGGTTCTTCATCTGAAAGTTGGTCGCATATCAGGACAGTCTGTTTGATCCAGGAAGAGAGAGTGGCAGAAACAATATCCTTATGAAAACTCTTCCGTAAGGATACAAAAACCAGATCTTTACCCTTGCACAAATCCTTGGTCCTGTCTAGATAATAGCTCAAAGCTCTCACCGGACACATTGTTTTGTCCTCCTGGAGAGACTTGTCTAGGGTTGGTGCTAGAGCTGGTATAACCACTGGGGCCACACAGGAAGGACTCTCCCCTAAGCCAGCTGATTTTTGGATAGGAAACTGGGTGAAGGGTAAAGAGAGACCTTGCTCCAGTTGTCCTGATGTTCTTGTATAACCAAGCATGAATCTCACTACATCTCTTACCAGAACCTAAAGCCAACAGAAAGACTGTCTTGAAGGTCAAGTGTTTAAGAGAGGCCTTCCGCATAGGTTCAAAAGGGGGCATGGTAAGTTGGTGCAGCACTAGTGAAAGGTTCCAAGTGGGCACCCCCCGCCTGCCCTTAGGCTTATCTCTATGGAAGCTATCCAACAAGCAGGTTAGGTTTTCATCCTTGCTGATATTGAACTTGTCATTGCCTACCATATCAGCAATGGCTGGTCTATAACCCTCAATAGTGCTGGGTTGTAACTTTCTATCTTGAAACAGGTGCAACAGAAAATCTGCAATTTGAGTTTCAGAGGGAGACCTGAAGTCCACCTCGTTTGACTTGCATCATTTGACAAAAACGGCCCACTTTGATTTGTAGCCTGCTCTTGTTGATAGTCTCTGAGGAGCCTCAATTCTTGCTGCTACTTTGTCAGAGAACCCTTGTTCTTGAATGATAGAGGCTCTAGGAGCCAGGCATGCAGATTTGAAAAATTTTGTTGTAATTTTAATTTTTATTAGATAAATACTTACCATTTCCTGACCATTGCTATATGTTGGTGCCATCCAACTCACTGGCCAACGTTGAGAAACGTTTTAAGAAACCTTAAGAGGCCAGTGAGTGAGTGTGAACTAGCATGTCCCCCTAGTGGTCATGTGACCACGCTAGTAAACAACCTTCATTATTTTTGTTGCAGAAAATACTTCCCTAGTACTGAATCTGCGGGGAGGTAGGGGGGGACTATCCTGGTCAGGAAATGGTAAGTATTTATCTAATAAAAATTAAAATTACAACAAAATTTTTCAATTTTATTGCGAAAAATACACTTACCATTTCCTGACCATTGCTGAATGCAGCCTTCATGGAAGGAGGGCAGTACTAGAATATAAAGACCCAGTACACCACTCTGCACAGCTATCATACACAGCACAATCCTATAGGCATTCAGATCCAAACTCACCTCCCAGATGAGGCAGTGGAACTGTTGAGCACTACAAAACAACACAGCCTTGTTGTTGTTGTTGTTGTTGTTGTAGGAAGGAAGTAATCATTACAGAGACTCACTACCTAGGCTACAACTAAAACATTATGAGAAGTTTACATTGAAATTTACATGCATACAACAACATATAAACTTCTAACAGTCACCACATACCATACAGATCCCCTAAATCATAGTATGTAGTTGAAGTTCTCACAAATTGACAGTTATTGCCACAGTTGAATGCTGTATCTAGACAAACATCCAACCCCACACAGGTGACACAAATATTGGACGTGTCATCAGCATATTGTGTAATTCCAAGTCTGAATGAAGTCAACAAATCTGCCTAATATAAAAACAGATAGTATGACAGACATACAGCTGCAAATGCATACTAAAGTATCAATATAAGTATCAGGCATATACTTATAAGATAACAAACTGTAGGACACAATATCAAAGTCTGACCACAAGCAAACCAAGCAGGTGAGACTGAAAATTGGTAAAAAAGTTATGGTTTCCAGTAACATGCATCTAAAAATTCATCTACAAAAACACTATCCTAAAACCTAAAGATTCTTGCTTTGACTCGCTGCTGTTGAGAGTCAGAATTTGACTTTTCAGTCAAAATGATAGTCTGCCTACAGCAAGAAAAGATAGTTGACCTGAAAATATCTGCTGTAAAGCCTTCTTAACTAGGCACAGACAAGACATAATAATTCCTCATTGAATCCTTTGTCCCAAGTGAAAGTATTTCAAAACCTCACAAGACAAAGAGATCTATCTTGAGTAAAACTGCTGTCCCAGTGATTGAGAGCTGGCATATCGACCGGCTTAACTGAAGTAGGCCCATCCGAAGCCAACTGAATCTTGGCTAATAAATGGCTAGAGCCACTTGTGAGCAATACTCATTCAAAGTAAGGGAAGACAAAGCCAACGAGAATACCCTTCTTCCTTTGCGTAATGCCAAAGTCAAAAGAAAGACTGTCTTGAAAGTTAATAACCTCCAAGAAATCCTCCCCAAAGGCTCAAAAGGCTGTCTGGTGAGACCAAACAAGACCAGAGACAAAAGGAAAAGAAGGCTTAACCTATTGGCTACTGGATTGTCTCTATAGAAATATGTCAACAATCTATACAGCTGAAGAGTTCTAGAGACTTATTCCCCTTCAAGGAAAGCAATCTACCATTGTTATTCTGTAACCAGCAATAGTAGATGGCTTAAGATTCCTTTCCTTAAAGAAATAATTAAGGAAATTTGCTACATCTAGAAAAGTAGTATCTGAGAAGTTCACCACCAAGAAGCCTCAGATGTGCATAGATTTACCAGGTCCCACAACCAAGAACATCCACCATGACCATCATGATTCAATCATGATGAATCTGCAACTGAAGGGGGTCATCTTCTAAATCACCTGAAGAATCTTTGGCTATCCTGGTGCAATCATGATGATTCTGCACCTGTAGGTGATCATCTTGAGTCACCTGAGGAATGAGAGCCACTGGAACAAACACAAAGCTGTCCAGATCCTCCCAAGAAATGAGTAATGCACCTGTTCCCCAAGCCCCACAGTCTAAGAAAGGAAACACATACACTGGAAGCTTAAGATTCAGGTTGTTGGATACCAATGGCATAATGATTGAACTCACCAGCAAGGGAAGCCTTAAAAGGAACCTTTGTGGAACAGATCCACCAGATCCCAAAAATAAGACATCCCTAGCCACTCTGATGCCATCCAGATGATTCTGCACCTAAATCTTGGAGTAGCCCTTCTTAATAGGTACAAAAAGAATTTTCTTGCCTTTCCTGAGATCTTTGACTTATCCAGATAACCTCTCAAGGCTCTCCCTGGACAAAGAAACCTATCTTGACCAAAGCAAGATCTAAAGAAGGTTCCAAAGCAGGAATGACTACAGGTTGCAAACCAAAGGAGCCTTAGAAGCCAAATGATTCACCTGCATCACCTGAAGAATCAAGGTCACAGGACCAAACAAACTGTCCAGTCCATCCCAAGAAAAGTTGAAAAAGACAAGCTTGTGGTTCAAACTAGTTGCAAAACAAACCCATCATTGGTGATTGTAATCAAAGACAGATTTGATTGAACACCTGAATCAGAATAGAAGATTCAAAAGTCATCCAAAAACACATTCAATTTGAATCATCTTGACTCTCATGAACAAAGAATTTGTTGGAATATTGTATACCCTGGGAAGTGATATGCCTGAATCTGAACCCATGGCATTCGTCCAAAGAATGATTCTTCAGATAAGGAAACACATTCCTGAAAGCGGGTACCTCCCTACCTGTTCAGATAGGAAACCACTGAAGAAATAACTGGGGAAATCAACAGATTCAGAATCCGAATCAGACCTCCAAATGATTCTAAAGGTAGTAGCCCTGTTAATGTGGAGTCTTGACCCCTCATGATACAACAGACCACTGGCTGTTTGATGCCATAATTGTGCATCCCAACCCTTAAAGAAAGCATCTAATAACAGAAGGAGATTGTGCTCCTTCTGATGAAGTAATGGAAGCTCCTGCAAATTGAAAAGTCGTTCCACCACTGAAGATGGAACCTGAGAACAGAAAAACTGGTACATTATCTGTGTATTATGTGTGGTATCTGTGGTACATTAGCAGATAGCCTTGGGGTTACCTGATAAACAAATAACCCAATGGCACTGTTTTCTCCTATGAAGCCATACCGCCACCAAAGAAATGGCTTCCTTAGAAACCATTAGCCGGAGAAGATGCTTTGCTATGAGTAAAGATGTACCCTAAGGTGTAATCTGCAATCCAAACTAAAAATCCTGGTGTATTCGCCAAGAAGTTTTTTTTTTTTTTTTTTTTAATAAGCTGGAGAAACCCAATGCCTTCTACTGCAGCCATCAGGTTCAGTATCCGTTGATGCCATAGTAAAGTCGAAAATAAACCATTTTCAAGCGCAAGCAATGAAATGGTTTGTACTGGTAAAGAATGATGCGTTCTTATAGATCCCATATTCTCACCATGGACTAACATAGCAAACAGGCAGTGAACCGGTGTGAATTGTCATCAACAGGGAAGTGAAGATAAGAATTGCGTGAATCCGGCTATGAAAGAATGCAACTGTAAGGAAACGAGTTAACACACTCATCCAGTTACTAGTAACCAATTGCGAAAATCCCAACAATGTGAAATTAAGGTACATGTAAAGACTTGTTTAACTGACCTCAACTATTAGTGGTAGCCATGTCTTTCCAGCTTATCACAACCGATAAACTGCAAAATTGCAGCGATATCACCATCTCACTGGTGTTATCGCCCTTTTGTCGATCAATTCATAAACAGCTTTTATGAAAACTGTTGTCTCTCGCATTTTATTTAATTATTAATTATTCAAAAAAGAAAACATGGCAAAGTACTCATTCCTGTTACTGTAACCTTTGTGAAAAGTAATGTATGGTTGCAAATAATAATCCTCTTACTATCTTAAGATGTAAGGTGTAGAATATCTGTCAATACTGAACAAACATTCCTCCTAACAGATTACTCCCAATTCCTCTAAATCGTACTGAGGAGGAGATTTATGTAACAGTAAAAAAGGATTAAATGTCAGAATTGGGACAAAAATAACTGTCCTGAGGCACTTTATCCCATTTCTAGCAATGTGTAGGAGTTTGCTCCTTCCCAGACAGAAGAAACACTATACACCCGAGATCACAAAATGAAGTTTCCCTGGACATCTGACCAAATGCACTTTTAATTCTACCAAAATCATCTAAGAGATAAGATAGAGAAAAGTAAGACTTGTAACACTCCTGCTGAGTAACAAGTTGAAGAACTGGTCAACGCACTGCCCAAAAAACATCCAGGATCATTGAAGACTACAATTACTATACATAGTCCAAGGTAGTACTGGATATTCTATGAGATTCCTGTTAATCATTAAATCCTTGAAGACCTCCTGACAGAGGTACTGACTCCAAATTATTAAATTCCAAGATTTGACATGATTATGCTACAAGAAACACAGAGAACCGGTATTCTTGAACAAAATCTGACAATGGGTACATATAGGTCTAATGTACCGGTGCCGGTTTCAGCAGAAAAACCGGTAAAAATCCACAGAATGAATGAAAAGCCAATTGTTGAGATGAAACACAACTCCGGTCATCTGACAACCCGATTCCAGACCTATGGGATGAATCCCAGCTCCGGGAATCTGACAAACCGATTTCTGACCTTTGGGAGGTATGGAAACTCGATTGTCTTCGGATGACGTCATGCAGGTATTTCCCTCTGTTGAATGTTCCGACTGAACTTCACCGGATAAGTTTATCGCAGTGAAAAGCCCAGACGTGTACTCGGAACTTCTCCACGACGATGCATACAATGGGAAAAAAGATGTCTGCCTCCATGGGGAAATCCCTTTGACATGCTGTTCGATTGAAAAGTACGTGGTGAAAAAAGAGCCTCCAAAACGCCTGGCTATTAGAACCCGACGTATGAACAGCTTTAAAACAATCGAATAGTCGTTGCTCTTCACAGTGCCTTCCTTCGTTGCATAGCAACATGTAAACTGTCCCTGTCGGAGCTAGTATAACTGCCAACAGTTTCAGTTAAAATGTACCCAATCTTCTCAGATTTGTATAAAAAAGAATTGTATAGTATTCCTTGGTTCTAAATTCTAACCTCCTGGTATTTAAGGAAAACTGAAATGAAGACTCCTCTTCCTCCATCAACGCCAAACTGAGCCGCCATGTTGAAGAAAGGTCATTTCAAATGTCAAAATATCATTTTCCCTCTGTAGATCCTTAACTTAGTCCTGAGAAGACATTGTCCAAACATATGTCTCACCACAGAACTCAAGAAAAAAGGTTCCAAAAACTCCAAAAATTAATAAAATCCGAAATAAAAAATACACATCCACACTCTAGGATGGCCAACAAAAATAATGAAGGTTGTTTACTAGCGTGGTCACATGACCACTAGGGGGACATGCTAGTTCACACTCACTCACTGGCCTCTTAAGGTTTCTTAAAACGTTTCTCAACGTTGGCCAGTGAGTTGGATGGCACCAACATATAGCAATGGTCAGGAAATGGTAAGTGTATTTTTCGCAATAAAATCAGATTCTTAAGGTCTCTGTGAGGAAGCCCGTTGAACGGTTGTGTCACCAGATCTGACTGCAGAGGTAGAGACAAGGGGATCTGCACTGACAGGTTGACTAGGTCCCTGAACCAGGGCATGCTGGGCCAACCCGGTGCAATTAAAGTCATTCTGTGACAGCCTTGGTCCATCACCTTGGAGACCACCTGGCTGAGCAGTGATATTGGTGGAAATGCGTAGACATCCAGATCCGTCCATGTGAGGCTCGGAGCGTCTATCGACTAGGCTTTTTGATCTGGAACTGGTGCGACAAACTTGGGAAGTTTGTGGTTGAACCGGGTTGCAAACAGATCTATTTGTGGATGGGCCCATCTGGAGCACAAGAGATTGAACACCTGCTGATACAGGGACCACTCTGTCTGGATTACCTGATTGTGCCTGGACAACTTGTCCGCAATCACATTCAGGCAACCAGGAATGTGCCTGGCCCTCAGGACTATTCCCCTGGGATGGCACCAGGACAGAAGTCTCCAAAGGAGGACACAAAGAGAGCCTGATTTCATACCTCCCTCTTTGTTGATATAGGAAACCACAGTTGTGTTGTCCATTGCTATCAATACAAGCTGATTTCTACAAAGTAGCTCAAAACACTTGAGGGCCAGAAAAACTGCCTTTAGTTCCAAGAAATTGATATGGAGGCGACTTTCTGCGTCTGACCACGCGCCTCTTGCAGTAGAGTCCCCTAAGTGTGCGCCCAACCTTTGTTTGATGTGTCGGTAAACAACTGAAGAGCATGATTTAAGGGATGTAACGGTTGATCCCCGAGAATGTTTCCTTCGTCCAACCACCAGTCCAGGTGCGGGTGAAGAGATGGGGGAAGGAGAATGACCTTTTCCAAAATTTCTAGGACATGCCAGTGCCGTTTTAAGTGCCACTGTATGGGCCTCATGTGAAGATGACCTGACCACACTTGCATCTCTGTGGCTGTCAACAGTCCTATCAAGGACAATTGCCTGACTGCAAGTCTTCCGAGCCTTGAGACAAAGGAGCTTCTGACGCAAGCTTGCCCATCTTTCTTGAGTTGGTAAAACCCAACCGGTCAACAGGTCAAACTGGTAACCGATGAAATTGAAAACCTGTTGCGGGGTTAGCTCTGATTTCTTCATGTTCACTATCCAGCCCAGTTTGTGGCAAAGGGACAATAGGATCTGGGTGTGTTGTAGGCACGTTTCCTGGGACGGGGCTCTCAGTAACCAGTTGTCTAAGTACTGGTGGATTCTTATACCCCTGCTCTGTGCCATAATTTTCACTTCCTTGACCACCTTTGTGAACTCCAATGGAGCTATGGCCAGTCCAAAAGGAAGGGCAGTGAACTGGTACATTTGCTTGTTCAAAAAGAACCTCATGTACTTTCGACACCTGTGATGGATGGAAATGTGGAAGTATGTATCGCTGAAGTCCAGCGATGTGACCCACTCCCCCTTTTGCAATGAAATTCGGATTGTTTCTGGCATAGGATTGGTCCCAACACTGTGGGCATTTTGAGCATGTGGGACAGAAAGCCATGGATTTACACAAGAAATACTTTTGACATGCTTTATTTCGTTCAACAACCGAACAGGGCTTAAATCGTTCTTTTCTGGGCGCCTGATGGTATGCACAGAAGGAACACGATTTGCAACATGACAAAATACATCCCGACACACATTTTTTTACTTGCCTTGGAAGGTAGTCTTGATTGTGTGTACTCTGAGGTCTTTCCGGTTGAACAATGTCTGGTGTCTGAGTGAAAACCGTTGTAACTTGACTAACTGTACAGTTTGTTTGGACTTCAACAAATTTTCCTTGACTAAGTTTACTGTCTGTTTCACACCCAACTGATTGCTTTGCTTGACTACTAATGTTGGGTTGGCAAAATAATTGTAATTTTTTATTTTTAAAACCTCGGGGTCTAGAGAAATGAGGGTTAGCACTACGACCCCTTCCTCTGTTTCTGCCTCGTCTTCTGGCAAACTGTCGCCATGGTTGAGCCTGTTCTTATTGAGAAACACCCGAGAGTCACGACGTTCATAGGGTTGAAATTTATTTGGCCTCGCCACCCAGTGTGCTGCATAGCACCCGGGTCTTGGAACTGCACTGGATGCCTCAAATTTGGTTATATTCTGTTCAGCAATACGTATCATGTCATCTGGGAACAGTCCATATCTGAAGCGTGGGGCATTCCTGAGTTGGTTCCATGTGTCAGGTTTGACACCCGGTTTTACATGTTCTAAATAGGAATCCCTTCTAAGGAGAATGAGGTTTGCCATGTTTACAAAGAGGCTATCAGCAAAATGTTGAATTAAGGTGCCCATGGCAATCGATACATTCTGATGGAAGGCTAGGTAGTCCTTCATATCCCTGACAGCATCTGTGACTTCCTTTGTGGCCTTCCCCTTGCTGAAACTTGTCTGAAGACAGGTCAAACTTTGAGCCATACGACTTTGTAATTTGCTGGCACACCTTAAATAATTAAAATTTTTTTCAATTTTATTGCGCTACAATAGCTTACTATGTGGGACTGAATGCTGAATCCAACCGCACAGTGGAGGGCTTACAGCTGAGACTGGAAGATATGTCAATTTTTCTTAGATTTTGAAGTAATAGATTAGAATGAATGTTTTGAAAGTACCAGTCTGAGTCCCATTTACAGTGCCGCAATCCCGAAGACCGGGCCTGTAAAGAGCCAAAAACCTGAATTCTCTGAAGGACAGTGCTAAAACTGTCAAGATGTTATGATTGTAGGAGAGAAGTGCACCCGTGCTCACTTAAGTAGTGTAAGAGCCCTTAGGGGCCATCCATGAGTTTAAAAACCAGCCCTATGGTTGGAATTCTCATAAATTTTTAGCCACCTAACATGAGATTAATGACAACTTTGATAAGTCCTTAATGCCCCTGTTCCACCAAAAGATTAAGGCCCGATCCTGTCTGGGACCCTTAATCGTGCACAGTCGGTGGAAAAAAAACAAAAATGGGCGGGAATACTGGGTCGGTACTGAAGTCTGGGATTAAGAACAGATCGTCCTCAGGAAGCCTCAGGACGCCTCAGGCAGCCCCAGACAGTCCCCGACTGGTCTGGGACTAAGAACCGACTAAGCCAGTTTTCTGGTCGGTTTCAACCACGATCCTGTCGCACACATACCGACTGGGTCCCAGGACGCCTCAGGCCTCCTGGGACTAAGAGCCGACTAACCCACGATTAACTACCGGCGTCCTCAGGCGTCCTCAGGCCTCCTCAGTCTTCCCCAGACCAGGATCCCCGATTCTTGTTTTCCAAAGTTGCTGGATTTTCTGGGTATATATATATATATAAAATTCGCGATCTAATCACCATTGCTTTTCTAGGAACACAGCAGGATGCCACCTTTTAATGGGAGACAGATTCAACAACAACTTAGGGCTTTTTTGGTTTTTATTCAGTTACAAATAATCATGTATTTCCATTTTTTACGTCGACCACAGCAACCACCACCAGCACCCATACAGAGACCTAGAAGAAGGCACAACATGTGGGTCAGGCCATGGCTACTGCAGAGAGAGGAGAGGGGGGCCTACCACAACATTATGGCTGATCCGTATGCCACAGACATTCCAGGATTCACCAACTACATGAGGATGACCCCAGAATTTTTTGAAATGATAAAGACCAGACTGGAACCACACCTTGCCAGGCAGGCCACCAACTACAGAGCACCAATCAGTGTTGGGGAGAAGTTAGCCCTCACCATCAGATATCTGGCCACTGGAGAGTCATACACATCATTATCCTGTCAGTTCAGGGTTGGAAGATCCACCATTTCCAAGTTTTTACCAGAGGTCTGCAGGGCCATCCAGGATGAGTTCACCAGAGAGTACCTCAAATGTCCTACTACCCCAGATGAGTGGAAAGAACTGGAGAGGGAATTCCGGATCAGGTGGAATGTTCCACATGCCCTGGGAGCCCCGGATTGGAAGCATGTGGCCCTGAAGAAACCCAAGAACACTGGAGCCCTCTACCACAACTACAAGGGGTTCTTTTCCATTGTGATGTTGGCCCTGGTAGATGGACAGTATAAGTTCAGATGGGTGGATGTGGGTACAGCTGGATCTTGCTCAGATGCCCAGATATTTAATGCCTCTCAGCTGAAGAGGAGGATTGAGGATGGCAGGATAGGCTTCCCTGACCCAGCTCCACCCAGGGTGGTAGAGATGTCCCCTACTTCATTCTGGCAGACGATGCTTTTGCCCTGAAGACCTGGCTCATGAAACCCTATGGCAGAAGGCTGTTAACAAGGGAGGAAAGGATTGCCAACTATAGAATATCGAGGGGCAGGAGAGTTGTGGAGAATGCTTTTGGCATCCTGGTCTCAAGATTTAGAGTCATGAGGACCACCATTGAACTACCCCCAGAAACAGTTAGAGAAGTGGTCATGACCTGTGTGGTTCTGCACAACATACTCAGAAGCCAGTATCAAGGTCAACCTGCTGGTTAGCAGCCTGGGGAGGATGATGATGATGATGTGCCTGGTGATTGTGGATTGATTGGTGGTGCTGCTGGTGGTGGCCAAGACAGAAACCCTGCTAGAGAGGCCAAAAGACAGAGGGATTACCTGAAGGACTACTTCAATAATGAGGGAGCAGTGGCCTGGCAAGATGGCAGAATATAAGTCCTGCTGCAGTAAACAGTCCTTTTCAGGACTAACTATAACAGTCCTTTTCAGGACTACCAATTATTCCAAAAACAATTAATCAGCTATGCTTGCTACAGACGGACAAACCCCATGCCAAACATAACTTTTTCAGACGGACAAACAGACAAACCCCATGCCAAACATAACTTGTTCAGACGGACAAACAGACAAACCCCATGCCAAAGATAACTTGTTCAGACGGACAAACAGACAAACCCCATGCCAAACACCCAACAATCATACAAACCCAGTGTTAAACAAGAGCCAAACACATTTGGAAATCCACCTCCTAATTTCACCAATTTGATTTTGTTCATGGGTTGGAAATTTATTTGTAGCATGGAAATCTTCAATTTTAAATCTTCACCTCTAATCACAAAAATGTGGAAAATATAACTATAAAACAAGTTTTGTTTTCAATAGTGGGGGATTGTGTTTGCAAAATAGTTTGTCAGTTTGTTGGCATGGGTTCTATTTAATTTTGGGTTTTTGTGTTTCTTGGTTGGTGGTTACTGGGGTTGCATTTATTATTGGTAGTTGGATGTTGGGTTTCTTACTGGGTTTGTTATTTGGGGGTTATGTTTGGTATTGGGTTTGTCTGTTTGTGGGTTGGCAAGTATGTAATAATGCCTTTTAACTCTAGGGAAGGTGTAAGTGTTGGACTTTTGAATTAAACATTTTAAACTATCCCATGGATTTTAAGCTAAAAATGGGCTGATTAATGGCCATATTGGGAGTTATTTTTAATTTTTTTATGTGGCCTTTTTTGTTATGTGTGGTACCATGGGTTATTTGTTTCATGTTTGGGGTGGTGTAAGTGTTGGACTTTAACTTTTTTTTTCTTGTGATAAGTATTTGTACTGAACTTTTTTGTTTTGGGAGGGGAATTGGAATAACATGTAGCTGAATAATTGTTTTTGGAAGATTTGGTGGCCCTGAAAAGGGCCTGGCAGGTCAAAGACCCGCCCTGACTTGATGGCTACTGAGGAGGCTGCTGCTGCTGTTGAGGCGGTGCTGAAGTGGTGATAGTAAAGAGCTGCTGCTGCTGAGGCTGCTCGACGATCTGTGTTGATGTCAGATCTGGTAGCTGGCTTAAGATTCCACTCAGATTGTGTCTGCTCCCTTCGTCCTGTACAGTTAGGACAGATGTCGGGTTGCTGAAGCCAATGGGGCTTGGTGTATAGTACACAAAACTGCTGCTAGCTGCTGCTTGAGTGGAACTAGACGCCTGTGGAGTGGTTGTTGGCAGTAGGCCGACCCTCTGGGACTCTGTGGTAACAGTGGCTGATCTTCTGGGCAATGGCTGACGTCTGCAGTTACTCTTAATAGTTTCGATGTCTCTAAATATCTTGCCCTTTAATTCTTCAAATTCTTCTTGAGTCATCTTTTCGGCCTCTGATGCCACGTAGTCAAAGAAGGGCTGCCTGTCTGACTTCTGATGCAGAAAACCTGAGATAAGTGTCCTCATCTGCTCAAAGTGTTCGAGAATCTTGGAGTCTGTAGTTGAAACGGGCGTTGATGTAATGATGGAATGTGTTGTGAGCTTTCCAGTGACAGGCTTGCATGACTTGGTCCACCGATACCCCACTGTAAAAAGGCCTTAGAGGCCGCAAAGGCCCTAATATCATGCGCTTTGACTTGGACCAGGTCCAAGGCTTGTTGGTCTGCTTGTTTATAACAAAGTAGAATGGTTTGTTTCAACCAAGAAGAAAGAGTAGCAGGTCTGATGTCTGAGGTGTGTCCTTTTTTTAAAGGAGATGAAAAGGAGGGATCAAGACCCTCTCAGGTCTTTGGTTCAATCCAAATAGTACCTCAGGGCCCGCACCGGACACAAGGTCCTGTCTTCTTTAAATTGTCTATCTACAATGGTAGTCAAGCAGGAATAGTCACCAGAGACATACTTTGAGAACCTTCTCTTGCTAGCTGGTTTTGGCTATGAAGTCAGAAGAAGGCAACCTTTTCCCACTGGCCTAGATTAGATACTTTGTTTGCAACCCAGGCATGGATTTCGCTGCGGCTCTTGCCGGAGGCCAAAGCTAGCAAGAAAGCAGTTTTGAGAGTAAGATATTTGAGGTCTGTGTCTTTCATAGGCTCAAAGGGTGCTTTTGTGAGCTCATTGAGCACAACAGAAAGGTTCCATTTTGGAAGATTCCAGGAACTTTTTGGACGATCCCTGTGAAAACTTGAGAGTAACCTGTAAAGGTTTGAGCTTTGAGAAATATGGTTCCCCGCTGGGCCAAAAGTGTCAACAATGGCAGTCCTGTAACCATCAATGGTCGACAGGCGTCTGTTTAGATCTTGGTACAGATACATGAGAAAGCCTGAGACTTGTTTCACAGCGGGAGTGGAGAAATCCACCGAATTTTCTCTGCACCATTTTTCAAATAGGGCCCACTTTGACTTGTAGATGGTCCTTGTTGATGATCTCTGAGGAGAAGCAATTCTCTCTGCAACCTCCACAGAGAAGCCTTGTTCTTGGAGCTGTCCACTCCTAGACACCAGGCGTGGATGTTGAGATGTTGTGGATTGCTGTGGAACACATAATTGTGGGACTGTTTGAGAAGAGTTGTTCACACCGGAAGTTGAAGTGGGATCTCTGTTGAGAGCTGCACTAGGTCCCAAAATCAGGGCATCTCTGGCCAGCCTGGGGCTATTATGATGATCAGGGAATGGCATTGCCTGATTTTTTGGATCACCCTGTGAAGGAGAGCCGTCGGAGGGTCAGCATAAGCAGTGAGACCCGTCCAGTTTATGTTAAGAGCATCTATGTCCCAAGCATTTGGGTCTGGGACTGGAGACACGTACAGTGGAAGTTTGTGGTTCAGATGAGTGGTAAATAGATCTACATGAGGAGTGAACCACTTTTGACAGATCTGTTTGAACACCTGCGGATGCAGTGACCATTCTGTTGACTGTACTTAGTTCGACCTGGACAGAAGGTCAGCCATCACATTCAGACACCCTAGAATGTGCCTGGTTTTCAGTGTTATGTGATAGTGATGGCACCATGTCATGATCTTCCATAGGAGAGTGCACATCTCTGTTGAATGAGTACCTCCTTGTTTGTTTATGTAGGCTACCACTGTTGAGTTGTCCGTTGCAACTAACACTGTTTGTTTCTGACACTGGTCCTTGAAGCTTCGAAGGGCCAGGGAGACCGCCTTCAACTCTAGAACATTTATGTGGAGCCTTTTTTCCCTGTCTGACCACAGACCGTTTGTAGAACTTTGTTCTAAGTGAGCGCCCCAACCTTCGTTTGAGGCGTCTGTAAAGAGTTGGATGCTGTGGTCTTTGGGATGAAGGTCTTACCCTCTCATCACGTTTGTGGGATTCTGCCACCAGTCTAGGTGTGCAGAAATTGTTTCTGTCCAAGGAAGGAGGCTGTCCAGCGACTGAGGATATCTCCAGTGCTCTTTGAGATGAAACTGAAAGGGCCTCGTGTGAAGGCGTCCCTCCGTTTTCTCCCTTGAGGCAAGCAATCCAATTAGCGACATCAAACATCTTCAGTTCTGATTTTTCCTAATTTATTATCCAACCCAAGGACTGGCTTAGGTCTACCACTGCCTGGGTGTTCACTAGGGCTTCCTCCTGAGACTGGGACCTGATCAGCCAGTCGTCCAGGTATTGGTGAAGTCCGAGTCCCCTGGAGAGGGCCATTAACTTCACTTCCTTTACAATCATTGTAAAGACCTTGGGGCTATGACCAGTCCAAAAGGGAGGGAGGTGAACTCGAACACCTGTGACCTGTGGCAAAACCATAGGTATTTCCTTGAGTTTGGGTGGATGGGGATGCGAAGGTAAGCGTCTGATAGGTCTATCAACAATACCCATTCCCCTGGAATCAGGGAGGTCCTGATGGACTCTGGAGTTTCCATTATGTGTAGAAAAGTGTTGAGCCTGCTTAAGACTATGACTGGCCTCAACCTTTGGTGAGGCTTGGGGACTAGAAACAGCCGACTGTAAAACCTGAGAGATTTTACATTTTCCACCCATTCTATTGCGTTCTTTGACAGAAGAGACTGGATACAAGAGGCCAGAGCTTGGTCTTTTTGTGGGGCCTTGTATTCTGACTGAATCAGAGGGAATCTGACCAGACTTGGTTTTGAAATGAATGGCAGTACAGCCATTGGTGATAATGTTTAACACGTTGGATGAACATTTGTTTGTTTGCCAGTCTCTGCAGAAGAACGGAGGCAACCTCCTACTGGTGGACTGAGGGAGGCTTTTAAGGAGTCATTGGGGGGAGGGGTTTCCATGCCCTCGTCCCTTAGAGTGGGGTTGAAAACGACCCCTGGAGCCTCTGAAGTTTGGTTTCCCCCCTGCCTGAGGAAAATGATTGGTTACTGCTTTGTGAGGAGTTGCCCCCATAGGGGCCTCTTTTCTTGTTGTGGGGACCACGAAAGGGCTTGTTTTGATAGGGTCCAAAACCCTGAGAGTCTTTAGAGGTGCCTTTTTTGAGGAGTAAGTCTTCTCCCTCCTTCACTAATTGAGACTTGAACAAGAGTCAAAAGTGCAAATGAACAGGACACTACAGGTCCCAGCCAGAGCCCAGCTCAGGACGTTTTTTTCTGATGTTTGGCGTGACCGACAGGGCGCCGGACAAATGCATTTGTCCACTAGGTAAGATGTATTAACACAATAAAAATATATATGTTATATTGTGGAGAAAAGGCAGGCATTACATTGTTTGAAACTGCCTTGCCATTTGCATTAAATATTCGTCTATTTTACAAAGACTTTTCAGGAAAAACTTTTAAATATTTTATCAGAGTTCGCGAAGTCCAACGGACTACATGACCTCCAAAAAATGGAGTCCCAATCATCTTTTTTTTCTGAGTCCAGTGTTTGTGTTAGGGTTATGAAACATTGGGTACCTTGTAACTTATGGCACATCAAAAATGGGGTACCATTGTGTAAAAATGGGGTGCAAGTAATAATAATTTTTTACCCTTATTTCTGGATACATTTAAATGTATAGAAGCACTATTTAATTTCCTTTCTACTGATAAATAAGATGCATCTGTCAATAAATCAATTTTAAAAATATTAATAAAAGCTGGACCCCAGTCAACAAACTTCATTTTAGTGAAATTAGAGTAAAATTTATTTTGTATGATTATTTTATTCAAGCTACAAATGTGGTATTTATACTGATTGAAAGACAAATATTTGTAGTTTCTGTTGCTTTCTATTTGACAAAAATTCATTTCCAGAGATATAGTTTTTTTTTGTTACATCCCCTGTAAATATTTTTTGAATTTTATTTTCCGGGGGTTTAATATCAAGAGTTTCCGAGATTTAGTATTGTTCGTCTCCCATGAAAGTTCACCGTCCAGGCTTTCTTTCGATATATAATGTTTTGAGTAGATTTGCTAGTGTACGACACCAGCACTCACTGGCTGTTTTGGAAGGATCTCGTCATGCATGAAATTGCAAATTTAATAAGTAAATTAAATTTTTATAAGTTAATACCCTATCCAATGGACAATTGCTTTACTGGTCGGCACGACCGGTCCTGCCAAACGCCAGAAAAAGACGTCCTGTACATAATACCGGCAGGACCGGTCAGGAGAGTGCATTCGCCAGGTGGCGCATCGTACTTCCTCTTCCTGTCTAGACAACGTGACGTCATAGCATCTTTTTTGTGTCTAATCCTAGTAAGACCCCTAGTAAGCTGATAGCGGGGCCGGTTGGGTGGGCTTTGCCTGTCCATTGGATAGGGTATTAACTTATAAAAATTTAATTTGCTTATTAAATTTGCAATTTTATTGCGTTAATACATCCTATCCATGGACAATTGCTGAATAACTACCGCTTGGTAGGCGGGTAAGCAGCTAGGGACTTATGTGATGTTACGGTCACGGGCAAGCATGGTAGCAATTACCGGTTGTCTTTAAGTTGTAACAGAAAAAGCAAAAAGTTGAACTTAACAAATTTATTTAATAGTCAACAATAATGATTACAGTCAACTGGTATGCTCTTAACTAAACACACTAATACAATAATAAGATCTAGCTGACCTGACCCTAGAGATTATGAGTTAAATTTATCCGCCGTATCCAGCAATCTGTTCCGTAATCCGTCCTGTAATATATTCTGTGGTCTGTCCAATGTCCTGTGGTCTGTCCTGTGATCTGTCCAATGTTCACTCACACACAGATTAGAAAATTTAATAGTAAATTAAATTTTTATAAGTTAATACCTTACCTAGTGGACAGATGCATTTGTCCGGCGCCCTGCCGGTCACGCCAAACGTTAGAAAAAAACGTCCTGAGCTGGGCTCTGGCCGGGACCGGTAGTGTCCTGTTCACTCGCCAGGTGGCTGTACAGCCTACCTGTCGGTATACTGCGCATGCGTGCGCATGCGCTCTTCCTCTTTTTGTTGTCTACCTTGTGACCCCTTGTTGGTTATGATAGCGGGGAAGGTAGGGTGGGACTCCCCCTGTCCACTAGGTAAGGTATTAACTTATAAAAATTTAATTTACTATTAAATTTTCTATTTTATTGCGTTAATACAACTTACCTAGTGGACAGATGCAGAATGACTACCCAGTGGATGGAGGGTAGCCAAACAAGGGAAACCCATAAAGATAATAGCATAGAGGATGTGTCCGGTACTGGTTAAATAAACCAACCTTTAAAGGACCAAAACACCCTGCCCCCCCCCCCCTGATTTTTCCACAGGGAAACAGCCTGTGCACCAATTCGACCCGAATGTGCAGGGAGACTAATGAGGGCATGAACTAGCAATTCATGAATGAGGAAGAAGAACAGGAGCAAGGAAACACCATCCTTGAGAAGCTCCTGGATCCACTTTGGATCATGGCTATCCAGTAGCCAAGGATAGTTTGTGTTTTTTTTTTTTTTTTTTTTTTTTTTTTTTTTTTTTTTTTTTTTTTTTTTATATATATACACTAAACCCAAAAACATGTGTACACTATATACAGTCAGCCATAAGACTACTACTGATGTTCGTGGATCTGCTGAGCCGCTACCACAGGACCTAGGTGGTACAACTCGGAATCTGCCCAGGCTAGATCCTTCAGGTAGAATTGTGTAAAAGTGTTGTGTGCCTTCCAATGGCAAGCTGATAGGATCTGGTCCAAGGAAACCCCGCCCTGGAAAGCTTTGGAAGCGGCAAAAGCCCGTACATCATGAGCTCGGACTTGATGTATATTTTGAGCCTCATGATCAGAAAGTTGATAACACAACAACACAGTTTGCTTGATCCAGGAAGAGACAGTAGCCGGCACAATATCCTTCTGAAAACTCTTCCGGAAAGATACAAACACCAGATCCTTGCCCGAACGCAAGTCCTTGGTTCTGTCTAAATAGTAACGCAAGGCCCTGACCGGGCAAAGAGACTTGTCCTCCTTGAGTGACCTGTCCAATGATGGAGCCAAAGCGGGAATGACAACCGGAGCCACAGCAGAAGGTCCGTCCCGTGCTAGCTGATTCTTCGACAGAAAACTGGGAGAGGGATATAATGAGACCTGACTCCAGTTCTCCTGATGCCTGATATTGCGGTATAACCATGCATGGATTTCGCTCCTCCTTTTGCCGGAACCCAAAGCCAAGAGGAAAACCGTCTTAAAGGTCAAATGTTTAAGCGAGGCCTTCCGCATGGGTTCGAAGGGAGCTTTGGTCAACTGGTGGAGCACTAATGAAAGATTCCACGCAGGGACTCCCCGCCTGCCCTTCGGTTTGTCTCTATGGAAACTGTCCAACAAACGAGTTAGGCTTTCATCCTTGCCAAAATGAACAGGGTCGTTACCCAACATATCGGCAATAGCTGTTCTGTAGCCTTCTATAGTACTGGGTTGTAACTGTCTCTCCTTAAAGAGATACAACAAGAAATCGGCCACTTGTTTTAGAGAGGGCGCCCTGAAGTCCACCTGGCTGGATTCGCACCACTTAACAAAAATGGCCCACTTTGACTTATAGACCGCTCTGGTTGAACTTCTCTGAGGCGCCTCAATTCTTGCTGCCACCTCCTCAGAGAACCCTTGTCGCCTGATGGACGAGGCTCTAGGAGCCAAGCATGCAGATTCAGATGATTCAAGTTCCTGTGGAGAAGGCCGTTGAACGGTTGAGTCAACAGATTCCTCTCTAAGGGAAGACTGAAGGGAATTTGACTTGATAGACTGATCAGATCCCAAAACCAAGGCATGTTGGGCCAACCCGGAGCGATTAAGATCATCCTGTGAAAATCTTGATTCACCAGTTTGGATGTGACCTGAGTGAGCAGGGAGACTGGGGGAAAGGCGTACACGTTCAGGTTGCCCCATGTAAGGCTGAGAGCATCCACCGCCCAAGCTGTCGAATCCGGAACTGGAGAGACAAACTTGGGAAGCTTGTGATTGAATCTGGTGGCAAAAAGATCTATCTGCGGCTGGCCCCAGTTGGAACACAAGCGATTGAACACCTGTTGGGACAGGCACCACTCGGTCTGGATCACCTGATTGTGTCGGGAGAGCTTGTCTGCTATGACATTCAGTCGACCCGGAATGTGCCTGGCTCTCAGAACTATTCCTCTGGGATGGCACCAGGAAAGGAGTCTCCAGAGAAGGGCACAAAGAGAGCCTGATTTCATACCCCCTTGTTTGTTGATATAGGCGACCACAGTTGTATTGTCGGTCGCCACCAAGACAATCTGGTTCAGGCAGAGAGGTTCGAAACTCTTGAGGGCTAGAAAAACTGCCTTGAGTTCCAAGAAGTTGATATGAAGCCGGCTTTCTACTTCTGACCAAACGCCTCTTGCCGTAGAGTCCCCTAAGTGAGCGCCCCAACCTTCGTTTGATGCGTCGGTAAACAGTTGAAGGGCGTGACTTAATGGATGCAAGGGTTGGCCCCTTAATACATTTTCCTCGTCTAACCACCAATCTAGGTGAGGTTGCAGAGAGGAAGGTAGCGGAATGACTTTCTCTAGGACCTCGGGCACCCGCCAGTGTCTTTTTAGGTGCCACTGAATGGGACGCATGTGGAGACGACCTGACCTGACCTGTTTCTCGGTGGCTGTCAAGAGTCCTATCAAGGACATGAACTGCCTTACCGTGCAACTGTCCCGGGTCTTTAAAAACAGTAGTTTCTGACGCAAGCTTGCCCATCTTTCTTGAGTTGGTAAAACCCGACCAGTCAACAGGTCGAACCGGTAACCGACGAAGGTAAAGACCTGTTGAGGATTCAGTTCCGACTTTTTGAGGTTGACTAGCCAGCCCAGTTCGTGGCAAAGCGACAAAAGAACCTGGGTGTGAAGGAGACCAATCTCCCTCGAAGGGGCTCTCAGTAACCAGTCGTCTAGGTACTGGTGGATTCTTATACCCCTGTTCTGAGCCATAAGTTTGACCTCCTTGACTATCTTGGTGAACTCTAGAGGAGCCGTGGCCAACCCGAAGGGAAGGGCAGTGAATTGGTACGCTCTTTTGTTGAGAAAGAATCTCATGTACTTCCTCGACCGGGGGTGAATAGGGATGTGAAAGTATGCGTCGCTGAAATCCAGCGAGGTCACCCACTCCCCTTTCTGTAGCGAGGTCCGGATGGTTTCCGGAGTTTCCATCTTGAATGTGCCGGTTTTGAGGAACTTGTTCAACCGACTCAGATCTAAAATAGGCCTCCACTTGTTTTCCGGTTTGGGTACTAAAAACAGCCGGTTGTAGAAAGCGAGAGAAGACCGGACCAGGACTGGCTCCACTACCAACTTTCCTTGGAGAGAGATCAGTGCCTCTTTGAGGAAACGGCTTTTTACCGGATTGGCATAACTGCTCTGAATGATTGGAACCCTGGTGAGAGGCGGTCTTAATCTGAATGGCAGGCTGTAACCCTCCCTTAGAATGGAAACTGCTCGAGGGTTTGCGCCTAACCTTTGCCAAACTTGCCAAAACTTTTGAAGACGGCCTCCTACAGGACCATCGTGCACAACAGTGGGGACACCTTGAACATTTTGGACAAAAAGACATGGATCGACACAAGAAACACTGTTCACATGCTTTATTTTTCTCAACACTGGTACGGGACTTAGACCTTTCTTTTGTGGAAGCCCGGTGGTAGATACAGAAGGAGCATGAGTTGCAACATGAAAGAACACATCCTGATTTACATGATCTACTTGCCTCATGGGAAAGTCTGGATTCTGAGATGTGTGGGGTCTTGAACCTGTCTGAACTGAAGCCAGTAATTGACCCGAACTTTTTGTTAACATGTCTTTCACTGTCTCTTGAACACTGGAACCGGACATTTCCGGTGGAACTTGACTTAACTTTGAACGAAGAACTGGTTTGTGACAAACTACCTTGACTAAGTTTAGAGTCTGTTTTCTGCCCAACCGATTTAATGTCTTGACTACAGAGGTTGGGTTGTAATGGTAACTGTCATTTTTGTTGTTTAAATCCACGGGAGCGAGAGAAACGGGGGTTACTACTACGACCCCTTCCTCTTGATCTGCCCCTGCCCCGAGCAAACTGTCGCCATGGCTGATTCGGTTCAGCTGAAGCTGTATTCCTAGAATCCCGGCGATCATAGGGTTGGAACCTATTTTGGTTTCGCCAACCAGTGCGCTGCATAGCACCCGGACCGGGTCTTGGAGCAGCACTGGTGGTTTCAGACTTGGTAATATCCTGTTCTGCAATACATATCAGGTCATCAGGGAATAGACCATAGTTGAACAATGGGGCATTCCTAAGTCGATTCCAGGTGTCAGACTTCACTCCAGGTTTTACATGGTCTAAATAAGAGTCACGTCTAAGAAGCACAAGATTTGCCATGTTGACGAAAAGGCTGTCAGCTAGGTGCTGCAATGAAGTTCCCATGGCAATGGAGACATTTTGATGGAAGGCTAGGTAGTCTTTCAGGTCGTGAAGAGCCTCTGAAACTTCTTTGGGGGCCTTCCCTTTATTGAAATTCGACTGAAGGCACACTAAGCTCTGACTCATCCGATCCTGCAGCTCACTAGCACATCTGTTAAATCCTGCTGCCTGGTTGACAATGTAGCTGCCTTCCTTGGCATTCCGTTCCCATCGACGTAGATACTCTTGGGAAATAGGTCGTGAGACAGGACCAGAAGGCGGGTAGGAAGAGGCCTTGGTAATACGTGGAAATTGTGAATTAACTTTTGCCTCGGTATTCCTCCAACTAAAAACAGACTTGCCAGGACGAGGAGTAGTGTCAGGTTTGAGGGTGTGCATCTGATACCAACGCGCTTGCGATTTTGGCATTTTAATGAACTGATCCTTTTTCAACCCACTTGAATCTTGACTTCTAGAGGGATACCCCTCAGCAACTGTAGTATTTAAGCGTTCAAGTTTTTGACATAACCAGTCGTCTGGTGGCATAGCCACAGACACACGAGCTGGTCTCCTGGGAACCTTCCCCTTCCAAGGGTTGTTGCTCTTGTCGGGCTCACTGAAATCAGCCTCAAAAACCGGGATATGAGTCCATCCCATAAAGGATCTGACAGACCGGACTGTCTCACGGTAATTCATATCCTCTGTAACTTCTTGTTTCTCACCAGTATCCGACAGTTCTCCTTCATCAGGTTCAGAAGCTGAATAACGCTCATTTTCTTCCGGGTCATATGGCAGATCAGAAAACACACTAGCCTGTGAATAATCTTCCGGACCGGTTCTGTAACTAGCACTGGCCTGAGAGTAACAGGGAACCGGACCGGTAATTGAAAGTTCCTTTGTCGGTGGACCGGTTGACTGGCCAGCCGGATGAGAGACAGGTGCTTTGGATGGCAGAACTTGAGAGCCGGTGTCGGTCATATCTTCAGTGGGTGCCTGAGCTGAACTTGTAGGTAGTTGTTTTGCACCGACCGGATGTAAGTCAGCTGAAAGCTTGTCGGTGGGTTTACCAGCATGTTTACCGGAATGTCGGTGAGACTTCTTGTGTTTGTGGGATTTTTTCTTGTCCGGTTTAATATCAGACCCGTTAGCATCTACAGATTCTGCCGGAGGCCACACCGGACCGGTGGGTCGGGCAGAAGAAGGGTCAATGAAAGGAGTATCTGATAGCACCTTTTGCGCAGAAACTGGTTTAACTGGCATAGACGGAGAAGTGAAAATGTTACCTCTTGAGAGAAGAGCCTCAAATCTGGCAAACTGCTCAGACATCTTGTCAGATAATGCAACCAACTGACCCGAAGTGACATAAGATTCCTCTGAAGTAGAAGCAGAAGACGCGGCAGGTGCCTGCGTGGAAAGCTGCGCAGAGGGTTGAAGATCCGGTGCAGACTGCGCAGAAGGCTGCGCAGAAGAGTTCTCTGTCGGTGCGTCAGCAGACGACAAGTCCTCCACCGGAGAAATAACTGTCACCTCTTTGGGGGACACTAGCAATCCTGCTTTCCTTTCCTTTCGTATTCTATAAGATGGAGTAGACAAAGTTTCCTTTTGGGAATCCGAAAATTGATCACATAATGAGCAAGGTTTGTCCTTGACACAGGGGTCCCCCCCCAACTTCTTCTCTCTGCATCTTGCACAACGTTCGTGAAGATCAAACGCGGCCATTATATGTCCGCAAGCGCCTCTGCGCTGACCCTTAAAATCTCCAGGGGATGCCATGAGTATTCAGTAACACTTTGATATGAAATTGAGGTAACTTTAAAATGTATATCCAACGTTAAAAATGAAAAACGTCTCTATAAATCCTTTAACAACTTTTAAATATGGCGCCAAACAAAAAGAGGAAGAGCGCATGCGCACGCATGCGCAGTATACCGACAGGTAGGCTGTACAGCCACCTGGCGAGTGAACAGGACACTACCGGTCCCGGCCAGAGCCCAGCTCAGGACGTTTTTTTCTAACGTTTGGCGTGACCGGCAGGGCGCCGGACAAATGCATCTGTCCACTAGGTAAGTTGTATTAACGCAATAAAAATCTATATCTTGTGACCTGTCTCACACTCAACAACACAAAAGGTTCCTGTCCTGCTATTCTTTGTATATCCAGTCACACAGAATGTCTGTCTGGAGACATTTAGAGAGTTAACACAACTGTATTGTCTGCTCCAAGATGCGGACAATGTCCAAAATGCAGTAAATTCACTCTCTGTTATATGAATGTACAATATCCAAAATATCCAAAGTACAATAAATCTGTCCAGATGATGTATCCAGTTCACTCCAGTAAAAGTTCACAGTGATATAAGCATATATTATACTCCAAAACACAATAGCTCTCCTTATAGCAAGCGAATACAAAGTTTTTTTGTGGTCAGATGTACCTTCCTTATATACATTCACACATTCCTTCTGGAATTGTACAGAACCAACTCAAAAGAAGATTGAGTCATCTAGGCCAAAAGGAGGAAGTTCTAGAAACTAGAAACTACTGGTAATTGGGTTTCCCCAAATCTAACATAACCACTGAGGGGGGGGATTTCCCCCAGTCTGTGAACAATAAACACTAAAACACAAAAACCAATAACTCCCTTACTTTAAATGTTAACACACAAAAAGAACCAACAACACAATTATCCTTTATGACAATGTATAAACATAAAGCTTAAATTAAACAATGCACTAATATAGTGCCTAATATATGTAATATACAATGTACTAATATAGTTTCCAATATATGTAACATGTGAACTCATAACAAAACAAAATTGTATAGGCCCATTTGACCTAGGGTCAGAGAAACCCTGAAAGGTCAGGGTCGGCCACTAACTCACCGGTTAACCGGGAGCCTACCGACGTTGCCCCCCCCCCTTTTTCTTTCCTTCCAGAGTCGGTCTGAGAAGGGAAAGATAAAGAGAGAAAGGGGCTGAGTTCAGTCCCAGAAGAAATAAACTTCCCAAGGGAAGCAAGTCACATCCTTCAAATAGAATTGGGTGAAGGTGTTGTGAGATTTCCAGTGGCAGGCTGACAAGATCTGATCTAAGGAGATCCCTGACTGGAAGGCCTTAGATGCGGCAAAGGCCCTAACATCATGGGCTTTAACCTGATGTAAGGAGAGGGCCTCCTGGTCAGAGAGCTCATAGCACAGAATGACAGTCTGTTTGATCCATGAGGAGATGGTGGCAGGTGAGATGTCTTTGTCGAACCCTTTCTTGAAGGAGACAAAGACTAACTCCTTATTCTGCCTGAGATCTGAAGTCCTGTCCAAGTAGAGGTCCTCCTGGTCAGAGAGCTCATAGCACAGAATGACAGTCTGTTTGATCCATGAGGAGATGGTGGCAGGTGAGATGTCTTTGTCGAACCCTTTCTTGAAGGAGACAAAGACTAACTCCTTATTCTGTCTGAGATCTGAAGTCCTGTCCAAGTAGTAGCGCAGGGCTCTAACTGGACATAGGGACCTGTCACCCTTGAGTGACCTGTCCAGAGATGGTGCCAGGGCTGGGATGACCACTGGTGCCACACTATCTGGACCCTCCTTAGCCAGCTGATTTTTGGATAGGAAGCTGGGTGAGGGATACAAGGACACCTTAGACCAGTCTGACTGGTGTCTGATGTTCTTATGTAACCAAGCATGGATCTCACTCCTGCGTTTACCTGAACCCAAGGCCAGCAAGAAAACAGTCTTGAAAGTTAGATGTTTCAAGGAGGTCTCTTTTAGGGGTTCAAAGGGAGCCTTTGTGAGCTGGTGTAAAACCAGTGAAAGGTTCCAGGAGGGGATGCCGTTCCTGCCCTTAGGTCTGTCTCTATGGAAACTATCCAGGAGACGAGTGAGATTCTCATCTTTGCTGACATTAATGGTGGAGTTGCGCAGTTTGTCAGCAATGGCTGATCTGTAGCCATCAATAGTGCCTGGTTGTAACTTCTCCTGAAACAAGTGCAGGAGGAAGTCCGCAATGGCTTTCAGAGGTAGTGCCCTGAAGTCCACCTGATTACTGAGGCACCACTTTGTAAAAATGGTCCACTTTGCCTCATAGACTGATCTGGTTGATCTTCTTTGAGGAGCCTCAATTCGTGCTGCCACTGCCTCAGAGAAGCCTTGCTCCTTGATTGCTGGGGCTCTAGGAGCCAGGCATGTAGATTCAGATTCGACAGGTTCCTGTGAAGGACCTGGTTGAATGGCTGAGACACTAGGTTGAGCATGTTGGGCAGACACAGTGGAATCTGGCTTGACATCGCTACCAGGTCCCAAAACCAGGGCATGTTGGGCCACCCTGGAGCAATCAGAATTATTCTGTTGCAGGGGTAGTCCTGGAGCTTCTCCACCACTTTGCCCAAGATGGCTGCCGGTGGGAAGGCGTATGGGTCCAGGTCCTCCCAGGAGAGGCTGAGTGCAACCACTGTCCAAGCCTGGGGGTCTGGTACCGGTGATACAAACTGTGGTAGTTTGTTGTTGAACCTGGTGGCAAACAGGTCCACTTGTGGTTGATGCCACCTTAAACATACAGCTTGGAACACATCTGGATGAAGTGACCACTCTGTTTGAATGGTCTGGCCAAGCCTGGATAGCTTGTCTGCTATCACGTTCAGCCGGCCGGGGATGTGACGTGCCCTGAGGGTTACTTGCTGCCTGGTGCACCAGGACAGTATTCTCCACAGTAGGGCACACAGAGAGCCCGATTTCATCCCCCCCTCTTTGTTGATATAGGCAACCACTGTTGTGTTGTCTGTAGCTACCAACACTGTCTTGTTGAAGACTAGGGTTCGAATCTCTTTTAGAGCTAGAAATACTGCTTTCAGCTCCAAGTGGTTTATGTGTAACTTGCTCTCTGGTAGGGACCACTGTCCCCTTGCAGTATGTTCGTCTAAGTGAGCGCCCCACCCTTCTTTTGATGCGTCTGTAAAGATTTGCAGAGCATGTTATGGAGGGTGTAATGGTTGACCTAGAAGCACATTGCTTTCCTCCAGCCACCACCTTAGATGGGGGTGGAGGGATTTGGGGACCGGAATCACCTTTTCCAGTGACTCTGGGACCCTCCAATTGTTTTTCAAGTGCCACTGTATGGGTCTCATGTGTAGACGCCCTAAGTGAACTTGTTTTTCTGTTGCTGTGAGTAGACCTATGAGGGACATGAATTTTCGGACCGGGCATACCGGATCCGACAGTATTGATCTGATCTTGTCTGTCAAGGTCTGCCAACGTTCCTCTGTTGGTCTGACCCTGCCCTCCTTTAGGTCGCACTGGTAACCTACGAAGTTGAAGACCTGCTGTGGGACCAGTTCTGATTTTTCCCTGTTCACCAGCCACCCTAGCTCCTGGCACAGTGTGACTAGAGTTTGAGTATGCTGGAGACAGGTGTCATGGGTAGAGGCTCTCACCAGCCAGTCGTCTAGGTACTGGTGGATCCTTATACCCTTTTGAAGTGCCATGAGTTTGACCACTCTGGCCACCACTGTGAACTCCATGTGGGCTGTGAACAGGCCAAAGGGAAGGGCTTTGAACTGGTAGGACCGACCCTAGAGGTGAAAGCGCATGTACTTCCTGGACTGACTGTGAATTGGTATGTGGAAGTATGCGTCTTTGAAATCTATGGTTGTGACCCACTCCCCTGTCTGTAGGGAGGTTCTTATTGTCTCTGGGGTCTCCATCTTGAACGACCCTGTGTTTAAAAAGGTGTTCAAGGTGCTCAGGTCTAGGATCGGTCTCCACCGGTTGTTGGGTTTGGGTACCAAAAATAGCCGGTTGTAAAACCCCAGTGAGTTTGAATTTTCCACCGGTTCGACTGCACTTTTGTTTATCAGCTGATACAGTGCCTCTAAAAGGAAGGACTGTTTGGTTGGATTGCGGTAGTTGCTTATTACAGTCGGTGACCTTGTCAAGTGGGGTCTGAACCGGAAGGGGAGTGTGTAACCCTCCCTCAGAATGTTTACCACTTTTGGGCTTGAACCCAGGCTTTCCCATTTCTCCCAACACTGGTGTAACCTCGCACCTACAGGAGGATCTAAAACAGCATGTTGGGCATTGGTGGCAAGATTTACAGAAGGCAAGTGACCTACACAAAAAACATCTTTCACATATTTTATTTTTGTGTACAATTGACATGCATTGGGATTTACGCCGTTCCTTAGCGGCAACCCGGTGACAATATGAGCATTTGCAACATGAGAGTCAACATTGAAATTTAAAGTCACTTTGCTGTTCTCTGACACCCCTGGTGCTGGGTTCAAGTCTCCCTGACCGGTAATAAGTACAGAGTTCTTCTGACCGGTCACAGGAATTATACAGTGATTGTCATTTATGAGACTTGAACCCCTTTATAGGTCAAGGTCACTACAGCAAGGTCAAAGGTCAAGGTCAGACCATGATGTTGTACACCTACACATCCTAACCAATGTCCCTACCAAGTATCAACTTCCTATACCTTACGGTTTCTGAGATATAGCCCAGACAAGGTTTTCAAACTCAAGGTCACTACGGTAAGATCAAAGGTCAAATCAAGGTCAGACCATGATGTTGCACACCTACACATCCTAACCAATGTCCCTACCAAGTATCAACTTCCTACACCTTACGTTTTTTGAGATACAGCCCGGACAAACTTTTTCCCGCTGCCCGCCCACCCAACAGGACACCATGGGTGAAAACAATACCCCGACAGCCCTTAAGGGCTGTGGGGTAAAAACTAATTGATGTAGTCTAATGTTAGAAATATCAGGAAATATATCCGAAAGAAAAGGCACATAAAAAACTGTGTCTTATTTGACGGCGCCAAATGAAAAATAGGAAGTGACGTCACTAGCCCCTAGTGAGTGAGGGAGACACTAGGTCCCCTGGCGAGTGGGGGCGGCACCATTGTCTGTTCCACTTCGGGCAACTTTGGACGTCTTTTTCTGTTGTTTGGTGGGACCGGCTTCCGCTGGGCAAATGGCATTAGTCTGTTTGGTAAGATATATTAACGCAATAAAAAAAACAATATCGGCTGGTGATACAAGCCTGCAAACCAATCCAGGAACGGGAATTTACCGCACATTTACCAGATGTTAAGGATACCAGCTTGAACCACACTCCAGTTATTTGACTGGATTACAGCAAATGCTGCTGTACTTTAGCATTCTTTCTCAAATGCACTAATTTAAATCAGCATACTCCAGCCACTTCAAATTAAAAAATATAATTTTTGCTTACTGTATAGTTTTTGCAAACCTTTTAACTCTATACAAAGTTCAATCCCTGCAAAAGATTTATATCTATTTCACTAAGAAATAGATCAAACTCTGTCTAAGGCCCTTGGGCTCCACGTAAGAGATTGTTAAAGAACATTAAAGTAAATTAACAAAGAATGTAACACCAAATAAACATTATTTAATAGTGGAATTTAGTTGAATTAAAATATCGCAATGTGCATATGTTACTAGTTAAAAACAATTTCAAGGAGTTGGTTACTGTCATCGACACAGTGACTGAGATCTGTTACAGGTGATGCAGTTACAATGTAAATAAGCTCAGTTACAATAAACGTAAATAAGCTGATGAAACCATTAAAAACTGAATGTCTGTGTATTACAGATGTAAAAATTTGACTAGTGGTGCAATACATGATACATCCTGACTATCTGGTTCATTATCTTAATTGTAGCTTATGGAAAACTAATACGTTGTAATTTGCATTATTTTAACTCCAGACTCTGGTTACTAGTTGCAAAGTTTTGGTGTAAATAACATTTATCTTTAGCTATGTAATAGAAATTTTCATCACATTATATTTCCTATATGGAAAGGAAGAAAGTTCACAATGGCTGAAAGAGTTGAAACATGTTTGTGTGATATGTGAACTTTGTGGTCAAAAGGCGATATGAAGGAACATAACTTTTGGACAGCTTTGGGGGCAATTTCACTTTACCGGTACGGGATCCGCCATATTTGATAATTACAGGAAATTGTCAAAGAAATATGAAATTAAATTAACAGTTATAAATGGGGGAAAGCCCCCAACTACCATAAATAATATTCCTGTGTATTAGAATAAAAATAAAAGGATAGAATAATACTAAAAACGTTTAATTATATTATTGCCCAAATCTCATACCGGTAAAGGGAAAACTGGCTCAGCTTTGTCTGATATTTGGAAACAATGCCTTGGTCATATTTTGGGGAACAAAAAGATAGGTATGACAAATTTATAATACCTGAAGTTGCTACGCCAGTCTTCTGGTTGATGCGGATCATAAACCTACTGGCTCTCCAGATTCGCTCTAAGTTGTTGCTCAACTGGGTCATCCTGTCCTGAAGAGCCTGGATCATGGCGGCGGAATCTGCAGGGTAGGAGACCTTCTCCTTATCAAATGGGCCAAATGGTTCAAGACGTCGCTCAACATAGCGCAGCAGATCTTCTCCATCACTTGCTTGCTCCAAAAGGACCTGCAACATAAAGACCATAATATAAATTCTTTACCATTGTGTCATTCCTCAAAAGAAAAATAAATAAGAAAATGGCAGATCTTCTCAATCACTTGGCTGCTCCAAAAGGACTTGTAACAAAAGAACAAAATCTGACCCCTATGTCACTGCCCAAAATAAAAAAACAACAAAACAGATGACTGTCTCCAGTGGAGACTCTCCATCACTTGCCTGCTCCAAATAAAGCCAATGGACAGGACATGGTGAAGAGCAACAAAGTCTAGGGGCACCAAGAAGCGACATACAAAACTGTATTTATTTTCCTGTTTTACATTTAACAACCTTCTGTTAATTAAATTGGTTCTGGTGTCATCTTCATCATAACCTTTTTCATGATTTTACTTCCTCAAAAGAATTGTAGACCTTGATGTTTAAGTAATGTGAGGGTCCAGATGAAATCTGACCCTTCAAAAAGATTCACAGTCCATAATTTTCTAAGGGTCATTTTATCACACCCAAATACCTGTATTAGAACCAATAATAAGCAAGACACAAGGTATTTTTGTATGTAGACTCATTTGACCTTAAGCAGGGTCAAAGATCAAGATTGCTGTTGTGAAGTGTCACCTGTGAATGGTCTTGATACCCAGTTCCAAGTATTTATCTTCAGTTTTGGGAATCAGAATGTCCTCAGCTTGCTGAAGTAAAACCTTGCCTTTCTAATTCTCTTAGGTTTGATTACTGGCTGGGAAAGTTTACAGTGTGTTGTTTATATGGGAGTTATTTGCAAGCTAGTGGTCCCATCTTAACAGATTTTGTCATTTCTATTAGGAAATGAAAAATTGAATACGAGTTAACAGTTCACATCAACACCTTAAAGTGACATTAATCCCAATCAAGTTCAAATACATTCAATATTGTTTTAGTTATACTGAGTTACCTCTATATAAACAGAAGCATCCACTGTTAAGTAATTAGCTGCAAAATGAGGAATGTGCTACCAAAGATAATCATGTCTTATAGAATTTAGATTTTAAATAAAGCAATACAGCTGTAAAATGTCCTCACCTCTGTCTGTCCATAGGTCAGAATTCCATCCTCCTTCTGTTTCAGCAAATGATCTCTCAACTGTACAAACTTCTCATGATTTGGGGCGATGGCCTCATGAACTTCCTTAGCCTTGATGAAGATCGGGTTGGGTGTTCTGGGGTGAGTGGCGGTTTTGGCATCTGGAATAATTTTATGGATTTTTTTTCTATTTATTTGTCAACAAGATTGCACCTTTTCTAATTTCCTGCAATAGTATTAAGCAAAATATGGCAAAAGTTCTAAGCTAGCTACCCATCTGTCCAATGTCTTCTTCCTATATTAGAGCTAAGTAGAAACCAGCACAGTTTTATAAATTGATTCCATTTAATGAAACTGAACAGTGAAAAGAAACTCAAATTCTCATAAGTATTAACTAGAAAAGATTTTGTTGATGATTGTATCCAGATACAGATATGATGTTAAGTCATGATTCATTTATACAATTTTAGAAGATTAAGGATTATCCCCACATGTGCCCAAGCATACAACAAAACAAACAAAAACTCACCTCCAAAATGCCTTTGGAAATCCTCATTCCCATGCACATACTTGTCACCAACAACCTCCTCCTGCAAAACAAAGGCTAGTCATTGGGTGCAGAATTTCAATGGGCAACTTAATGTGCAGTAATAAATGTGAAAATAGCCAGCCTCAGCAGGCAAGAACCCCATCCCGCAGGTACAACCAAATGGGTAACAACAATGAGATTTTGGAAAATCTTTGTAACAACTTCAGTTGTAAGAAGTATACAGAATCCATGAAATGTTGTGATGTGTAAGATTCACAGGCCATGATTCCTTACAAGTTGTGTTCATATTTTGAAGCCCTAGAACCAATTATGAGGGAGATATAAGGCCCTTTTATCATGATGACCCTATATGACCTTGAGGCAGGGATCAAAGGTAAGATTTGATACTTGCAGAAAATTTGCAGACCACAATTTCCAATAAGTTGTTTTCTCATTCCAAACCAGCAGGACCAATGATAAGGGAGATATAAGGACTTTCTGATATCCCCCCTTCCCCCATTTGTCATTAAAGAAGTGATATGGCAGCCATTGTGTTTTCAAAACAAGGCCAAAATTTCTCTCAGTCAAGCTTTCCTAGCCATTTACATTTTGTGCAAATCTGACACAGGTAGCTGCAATATTTTAATGTGAGAACATATCAATGATTTTCCAACAATCAGCTATGGTGGCCATGTTCTAATCTAATCTAATGTGGACTTTTATAGCGCTTAATCTCCATCACTGATGGACTCTAAGGCACAACTGAACATAAAGCAAGGCAGTTAACATTAATCCGAGGACATAGCCAGGTCATACCAAGGAGACACAGGGTGACAGGAGAGGCTATGGGGGATATGCTTTTGCAAACAGCTAAGTTTTAAGCTTCTTTCTGTAGGAGGTAACTGATGCTGCACTGTGCACATCATGAGGGAGTCCGTTCCAGATCTTAGGAGCATCAAAGGCAAAGCTGTGATCAAAATGTTTGACTGACTTGAAGACTGATGAGCGGAAAGGAGGAACAGTAAGGTATTGATGATCTGGGTGACTACGCCTGGTGCTATAGAAACAACTGCTGAGTGACAAGAATGGTTGAAAATAGGAAGGAGAACCACTATGTAAAAATTTATAAACTAGTGTTGCAGTTTTGAAAATACATCTATACTTAACAGGGAGCCAGTGTAGTTGCTTCAGAATGGGTGTAACATGAGCATACTTTCTATGATTTGTAACAATACGAGCAAGGGTATTCTGAATACTTTGCAATTTGTGCTGATTGAAACATGACAAACCCCTAAACAGAGAGTTGTAGTAATCTAGACGACTACTAACCAAGGCATTTGCAGCAAGGACTGCCACTTATGGAGTAAGATATTGTCTTATTCTACGAAGGTCGTGCATCTGAAGAAAGCACACTTTGCAAGTCCTCTTGACATATTCAGAGAAGGAAAATTCTGCGTCAAACCACACCCCTAGATTGCTGACCGAATCAACCGGATGAAGAAGGCTACCAAGAATACTAACAGGAAAATGGGAGGAAATCTTCTGATGCTGAGCCTTAGAGCCAAAGACAATAAATTCAGTTTTTCCTGGGTTGAGCTTCAGTTTACTAAGAGACATCCATTGCTGCATATCATGAAGGCAGGGATTTAGCTTGGCAAGAGCAGCAGAGGCATTCTTATGGGAGAGATGGATGTATAGCTGTGTATCGTCCGCATAGAAGTGGAATTTAATATGCGGATGAAGGCGGGTGATTTTGCTAAGTGGTGTAGTATAGAGTGAAAACAGCAATGGACCCAGAACAGAACCTTGGGGAACGTCATAGATGAGCTTGCTTAATTCAGATAGTGTGGAGCCTATCTTGATGGTCTGGCATTGATCACTCAAGTAGGAAGCAAACCACTTTAGAACAGTTCCACCAAGACCCAACCATGTTTTTTTTTAAAATGTGTAGTTTTCACAACCATAAGAATGAGATAAAAATGCAACTGTAGTAACATCGGTTTAATAGCACCCCTTTTTCAACTAAGAAGTTTAACATCATAAAGTATTTAAAAGCATTGCCATGGTAACAGTTTCTGCAAGATACCCTCAAAAACCTACTCAGCTCCAGATCCTGTTTCGGTTAACATATCCTGACAATCTGGTGAAAATCCATGAATGGGTTTAGGCTGAGGAACACCCACAAATTTTAAGACCCAAAAATCTTAAAAGTGTAGCCAAGACAACAGTTGTTACCAGATACATCCCGAAACCCAATCAGCTCTGGATCTTCTTTGGGTTTATATATACTGAAAATTTGGTGATAATCCATTCATGGATTTAGGCTGTGGAACACCCAAAAATTTTAAGACCCCAAAATCTTAAAAGTAGTTGTTACCGGATACCCCCCAAAACACAATCAGCTCTAGATCTTTTTGGGGTATATATATCCTAAAAATTTGGTGAAAATCCATGCATGGGTTTAGGCTGTGGAATACCCACAAATTTTTCCACTTAATGTTTGCTGTAAATAATTTTGTTTATTTCAAGGCTCATATGCCACCCTCTCATTCCAAGTATATTCAAATTCAAAATATTAGCTACCCAAGTTACCTGTTGGTTGTCGCCAGTGCTGCGCCAGTCGTCTGCATCCCCGCTACTGCCATTAGCAGAGACATTGTCCTCTCCCCTCTGACTGTCTGCAGGAGCACTCTCCCTTTAAAACATTAAGAATTGTAAATTAAATAAGCAAATTAAATTTTTTATAAGTTAATAGTATTAACTTAATACCTTACCTAATGGACAATTAGCTATATTGTCGGCACAAGCCGGTCCCACCAAATGCCAGAAAATTGCAATTTTAATAAGTAAATTAAATTTTTATAAGTTAATACTAGGGATGGGTCGGTATGATTCAAAATTTGTAAATGTGTTGTGAGCTTTCCAATGACAGGCTTGCATGATTTGGTCCACCGTAAAAGGCCTTAGAGGCCGCAAAGGCCCTAATGTCATGCGCTTTAACTTGGACCAAGTCCAAGGCTTGTTGGTCTGCTTGTTTGTAACAAAGTAGGATAGTTTGTTTAAGCCAAGAAGAGAGTGTAGCGGGTCTGATGTCTGAGGTATGTCCTTTCTTGAAGGAGATAAAGAAAAGGGATCGAGACCCTCTTAGGTCTTTGGTTCGATCCAAATTCTAATCCAGAGCTTTGAATCAGTTCAGGCTACATCCTTCAGGTAAAATTGTGTGAAGGTATTATGTGACTTCCAGTGGCAGGCTGATAGGATTTGCTCTAAGGAGACTCCAGACTGGAAGGCCTTAGAAGCAGCAAAGGCCCTGACATCATGGGCTTTAACCTGATGTAAAGTGTGGGCCTCTTGGTCAGAGAGCTCATAACATAGGATCACAGTCTACTTGATCCAAGAGGAGATAGTGGCAAGTGAGATGTCTTTGTCAAAACCTTTCTTAAAGGAGACAAAGACCAACTCCTTATTCTGCCTAAGGTCTGAGGTCCTGTCCAAATAGGAGCGCAATGCTGCCACCGGACAGAGGAACCTGTCAGACTTGAGGGACCTATCCAGAGTTGGGGGCCAGGGCTGGTATAACCCCTGGGGCCACACTGTCTGGACCCTCTTTTGCCAGCTGATTCTTTTAAAGAAAGCTGGGTGATGGGTACTGGGACACCTTTGACCAGTCAGACTGGTGTCTAATATTTCTGTTTTGCCAAGCATGTATCTCACTTCAACGCTTGCCCGACCCAAGGCTTAAAGGAAAAACGCCTTGTAGGTCAAATGCTTCAAGGAGGCTTCTTTAATTAGTTCAGAAGGAGCCTTTGTCAGCTGGTGCAAAACCAGGGAGAGGTTCCGGCATTTGGGTCTGTCTCTGTGGAAACTATCCAGGAGAAGTGTGAGATTTTCGTCCTTGCTGATATTAATGGGCGAGTTTCCCAGTTTATCAGAGATGGCTGATCTTTAACCATCAATGGTGCTGGGCTTGAACTTCTTGTCCTGTTTGTTTAAGTGAGCGCCCCACCCTTCTTTTGATGCATCTGTAAATATTTGCAGAGCATGTTTTATTGGGTGTAATGGTTGACCTTGTAGCACATTGCTTTCCTCCAGCCACCATTGTAGATGTGGGTGCAGGGACCTGGGTATTGGAATGACCTTTTCTAGTGACTGTGGTACTCTCCAATTGTTTTTGAGATGCCACTGTATGGGTCTCATATGCAGGCGACATAGATGAACTTGGTTCTCTGTAGCTGTTAGCAGACCTATCAAAGACATGAACTGCCGGACTGAGCAAGCCGTAGGGATAGCAGTGTTTGAATTTTTGTTTGAAGGCTCTGCATCCGGTCCGGTGTCGGTCAGACCCGACCGGACCTGAGATCAAACTGGTAACCTACAAAGTTGAAAACCTGCTTGGGTTCCAGTTCTGATTTGTCCAAATTTACCGGCCAACATTTGTCCTGGCACATTCTACTAAATCCTGTGTATGCTGGAGACAAACTTGGTGGGACCTGGCTCTCAACAAACCAGTCGTCTAGGTACTGGTGGATTCTTATACCCTTGTGTATAGCCATCAGTTTCACCTCCTTTGCTACCACAGTGAACTCCATGGGTGCAGTGGACAGACCGAAAGGTAGTGGTTTGAACTGGTATGTCCGACCCTGTACATGAAATCTCAAGTATTTCCAGCCGGTGGAAACACAGGACATCTTTGTCTGGCGTTTGGCGGGCCGGTCTGCGCCGACGGGATTAGCAATTGTCCATTTGATAGCATGTTTTAACGCAATAAAATAGTACCTCAGGGCCTGTACTGGACACAAGGTCCTGTATTCCTGGAATTGTCTATCTACAATGGTAGTCAAAGCAGGGATAGTCACCAGAGACACACTTTGAGAACCTTCTCTTGCTAGTTGGTTTTTGGCTATGAAATCAGAAGAAGGGAACAAGGCAACCTTTTCCCACTGGCCCAGATTAGATACTTTGTTTGCAACCCAGGCATGAATTTGCTGCGGCGCTTGCCAGAGACCAAAGCTAACAAGAAAGCAGTTTTGAGAGTAAGATGTTTGAGGTCTGTGTCTTTCATAGGTTCAAAGGGCACTTTGGTGAGCTCATTGAGTACAACAGAAAGGTTCCATTTTGGAACATTCCTGGAACTTTTGGGATGATCCCTGGAGAGTAACCTGTGAAGGTCTGAGTTTTGAGAAATATGGTGCCCTGCTGGGCCGAAAGTGTCAACAATGGCAGTCCTGTAACCATCAATGGTCAAAGGGCGCCTGTTTGGGTCTTGGTACAGGTACATGAAAAAGTCTGAGACTTGTTTCACAGAGGGAGTGGAGAAATCCACCGAATTTTCTCTGCACCATTTTTAAAATAGGGCCCACTTTGATTTATAGATGGTTCTTGTTGATGACCTCTGAGGAGCAGCAATTCTCTCTGCCACCTCCACAGAGAAGCCTTGTTCTTGGAGCTGTCGGCTCCTAGACACCAGGCGTGGAGGTTGAGATGTTGTGGATTGCTGTGAAATACATAGTTGTGGGACTGTTTGAGAAGGGTTGTTCACACTGGTAGCTGAAGAGGGATCTCTGTTGAGAGCTGCACTAGGTCCCATCTTCTCTGTTGTGGTGAGCAACCCAATTAACGACATCAAACATCTTGCAGTCAAAACATGTTTTGACTTGAGATGAAGGATCAAATCCTGAAGTTTGAGCCATCTCTCTTGAGTGGGTTTTACAAGGGCTGAATCTAGATGATACTCATAGCCCACGAACGAAAACACTTGAGCAGGTTTTAGTTCGGATTTCTCCTGATTTATTATCCACCCTAAGGACTGGGTCAGGTCTACCACTGTCTGAGTGTTCACTTGGGCTTCTTCCTGAGACTGGGCCCTGATCGGCCAGTCGTCTAGGTATTGGTGAAGTCTGATTCCCCTTGAGAGGGTCATCAGCTTCACTTCCTTTACAATTGCTGTAAAGACCTGAGGGGCTGTGGCTAGTCCGAAAGGAAGGGAGGTGAACTAGAACACCTGTAACCTGTGGCAAACCTTAGGTACTTCCTTGAGTTTGGGTGGATGGGGATGCAAAGGTAGGCATCTGATAGGTCTATCGACGACACCCATTCCCCTGGAATCAGAGAGGCCCTGGTGGACTCTGGAGTTTCCATTTGAACCTTTCTACAAGTAGGAAGGTGTTGAGCCTGCTTAGGTCTATCACTGGCCTCCACTTTTGGTGAGGCTTAGGGACTAGAAACAGGCGACTGTAAAACCCAAGAGATTTTGCATTTTCCACCCTGTCTATTGGATACAAGAGACCAGAGCTTGTTCTTTGTGAAGTGCCATGTAACCTGATCGAATCAGGGGAGCTCTGACTAAATTTGGTTTTGAGATGAATGGCAGAACATAGCCATTGGTGAGAATGTTTAATAGGCTGTCTCAACATTTGTTTATTTTCCAGTCTCTTCTGAAAGAACGGAGGCAACCTCCAACTGGTGGACTGAGGGAGGCTTTTGAGGAGTCATTGGGGGGAGGGGTTTCCACGCCCTCGTCCCCTGGGGTGGACTCGAAAACAACCCCTGGAGCCTCTGAAATTCAGTTTACCCCTACCTGAGGAGTTGCCCCCATAGGGGCATTTCCTGTAGGAGCCTCTTTTCTTATTGTGGGGACCACGAAATGGAAAATTTAATAGTAAATTAAATTTTTATAAGTTAATACCTTACCTAGTGGACAGATGCATTTGTCCGGCGCCTTGCCGGTCACGCCAAACGTTAGAAAAAAACGTCCTGAGCTGGGCTCTGGCCGGGACCGGTAGTGTCCTGTTCATTCGCCAGGTGGCTGTATAGCCAACCTGCTGGTATACTGCGCATGCTCGCGCATGCGCTCTTCCTCTTTTTGTTGTCTACCTATGAATTTCCCCTTATACTAGAATAGCGGGGCAGGTAGGGTGGGAATCCCCTTGTCCACTAGGTAAGGTATTAACTTATAAAAATTTAATTTACTATTAAATTTTCCATTTTATTGCGTTAATACATCTTACCTAGTGGACAGATGCAGAATAACTACCCAGTGGAAGGAGGGTAGCAGAAGAAGGGGAATTCCTGAGAACTCTAGATACTAAGGGGTGATTCCAGCCATGGTTAAATAAACCAGTCCTTAGGAAAAAACACCCCCCCCCCCCCCCCCCTTTTTTTTGAAATTTCCTTGTACCAACTCAACCGAGGGTACAGAGGGAAGGAGAGAGATGAGTTCATCACGTAGTGAGGAAGACGAACAGGAACTGAAAAACCTAATAATTCCCTGGAACCACTTAGGCTCGTGATAATCCAGGGGAAAACTTATTTATGAAATTATGTACACTATACACAATAATTCCCAAAGAGGGACTTTATTTGTCCGCCTGGACCTGTTGGGCAGCCACAATGGGCCCCAGATGGTACAGGTCCGAGTCGGCCCAAGCTAGGTCCTTCAGATAGAACTGAGTAAAGGTATTGTGGGCTTTCCAATGACAGGCCGAGAGAATTTGTTCCAAGGACACGCCTCCCTGAAAAGCCTTGGAAGCCGCAAAAGCCCTGACATCATGTGCCTTGACTTGAAGCAACTTGTGGGAATCCTCATCGGATACTTGGTAGCACAAGAGCACTGTTTGTTTAATCCAAGAGGAGATAGTAGCCGGAACAATATCTTTCTCAAAGCTCTTCCGGAAGGACACAAAAACCAGATCCTTCCCTTTGCGGAGATCCTTGGTTCTGTCTAGATAGTAACGTAGGGCCCTGACTGGGCACAAGGACCTATCCTCCTTAAGCTCTTTGTCCAAGGAGGGTGCCAAGGCCGGGATCACTACTGGAGCCACAGATGCCGGGCCTTCTTTGGCCAACTGATTCTTGGAAAGAAACATGGGAGACGGATAGAAAGACACCTGACTCCAGTTCTCTTGGTGCCGTATATTCTTGAATAGCCAAGCATGAATTTCACTTCTACGCTTGCCTGAACCTAGAGCTAGAAGAAAAACTGTCTTAAAGGTCAGATGCTTAAGGGAAGCCTTCCTCATTGGTTCAAAAGGAGGTTTAGTCAACTGGTGAAGGACAAGGGAAAGATTCCAAGAAGGCAGCCCTCGTCTGCCCTTGGGCTTATCCCTATGAAAACTGTCCAATAAACGGGTTAAGTTTTCATCTTTGCTGATGTTCACCTCCTGATTTCCCACCATGTCCGCAATAGCAGTTCTGTAACCGTCAATGGTGCTAGGCTGGAGTTTCCTTTCTTTGAATAGATAGAGCAGGAAATCAGCGATCTGGTTCACAGAGGGCGACCGGAAGTCCACCTTATGTGCGTCACACCATTTGATAAAAATGGCCCACTTTGACTTATAAACGGCTCTGGTTGAACTTCTCTGAGGAGCCTCAATTCTTGCTGCCACTTCATCAGTGAACCCTTGTTCTTGAATGCAGGAGGCTCTAGGAGCCACGCATGTAGATTTAAGTTGGCTAGGTTCTTGTGAAGAAGGCCATTGAGAGGCTGAGTCACGAGATCCTTGCGAAGGGGGAGCTGGAAAGGAATTTGCACGGACAGATTGACCAGATCCCAAAACCAAGGCATGTTGGGCCAACCTGGGGCAATTAGGACCATCCTTAAGCATCCCTGATCCATTACCTTCGACGTCACCTGATTGAGCAGTGAGACCGGAGGAAAGGCGTAAACATCCAGATTCCCCCATGGTATGCTGAGGGCGTCCACAGCCCAGGCTGCCGGATCCGGCACCGGTGACACAAACTGGGGAAGTTTGTGGTTGAACCGGGTTGCAAAGAGGTCCACCTGTGGGAGGTCCCAGTTGGAGAACAAGCGATTGAACACTGGTAGGGACAGGGACCATTCTGTCTGGATCACCTGACTGTGCCTGGATAGTTTGTCCGCTATCACATTCAGGCGACCCGGAATGTGCCTTGCCCTCAGGATTATTCCTCTGGGATGGCACCAAGCCAGAAGTCTCCACAGGAGGGCACAGAGAGAGCCTGATCTCATACCTCCTTGCTTGTTGATGTAGGCAACCACAGTTGTGTTGTCTGTGGCTATGAGAACAACCTGATCCCTGCAGAGATGCTCGAAACTCTTGAGGGCCAGAAAGACTGCTTTCAGCTCTAGAAAGTTTATATGGAGGTGACTTTCTGGTTCTGACCAAACGCCTTGCGCTATAGCCTCTCCTAAGTGAGCGCCCCAACCTTCGTTTGAGGCGTCTGTAAAAACTTGTAGAGCGTGACGTAGGGCATGTAGGGGTTGCCCTCGCAGTACATTCTTTTCGTCCAACCACCAATCCAGATGGGGGTGCAGGGACGGGGGAACCGGAATCACTTTTTCCAGGACCTCCGGTACATGCCAATGCTGTTTGAGATGCCACTGAATTGGTCTCATGCGGAGGCGACCCAGCCAGACTTGCTTCTCTGTGGCTGTCAAGAGACCTATGAGGGACATAAACTGCCTGACCGTGCAGGAGTCCCTGTTCTTTACAAAGAGAAGTTTCGCCTTTAATGTCTCCCAGCGCTCTGACGTGGGTAGAACCCGTCCCGTCAGGAGATCGAACCGGTAGCCTACGAAATTGAACACTTGCTGGGGTACCAGTTCTGACTTCTCCAAGTTGACCACCCAACCTAATTCGCGGCAGAGGGCCAAGAGGGTCTGGGTATTTCGTTGGCAGGTTTCCGGGCACGGGGCTCTGAGCAACCAGTCGTCTAGGTACTGGTGGATTCTTATACCCTTTGTTTGAGCCAACAATTTCACCTCCTTTACCACCTTGGTAAATTCCAACGGAGCCGTGGCTAGTCCGAATGGAAGGGCTGTGAACTGATATGCCTTGCTGTTCAAAAAGAACCTGAGGTATTTTCTGGATCTGGGATGGATGGGGATATGAAAGTAAGCGTCGCTGAAATCCAGTGACGTGACCCATTCCCCTTTTTGTAAGGAGACCCTTATGGTTTCCGGTGTTTCCATCTTGAAAGTGTTTGTTTGGAGATAAAGGTTTAACTGGCTGAGGTCCAAAATGGGTCTCCACTTTTTGTTGGGTTTTGGGACCAAGAACAACCGGTTGTAAAAGGACAGGGAGGTCCGTACAACCACCTTTTCGACTACCAACTTTTTTCTTAGTGCAACCAAGGCCTCTGACAGAGCCCGGCTTCTTACCGGATTTGCATAACCACTTGTGATGAGAGGAAACCGTGTCAAAGGGGGCCTCATTTTGAACGGTAGGGTATAACCCTCCTTCAAAATGGAGACTACCCTGGGATTTGCCCCTAGTTCTTGCCACTTTGGCCAAAAGGTCTGTAGTCTCCCCCCTACACCCAACTCTTTGACAACATTGGGGACATTTGGAACAGGTTTGGCAGAAAGACAATGATTTACAAAAGAAGCACCTTTGACAAGCTTTATTTCTGTCTTTTTCACCACGGGTCTTATACCTTTCTTTTGCGGAAGCCCTTTTGAAATTGCATACTGAGCATGAGTTGCAACATGACAAGATACAAGAGGATTTGAAGGTTTTGGAACAGTGTTTGAAGAAGGAACTTTGACTATTGTCTGAACATTTAAACTGTCCTGAACCACAGGTTGTACAGTCTGCTTTACTAACTTTGACGTTTTCCCCACATTTACTGATTTCTGAATGGGAGGAAACATGCTGTAATTGTCATTTAAAACCTTTATATCCCTTGGAACGAGAGAAACGAGGGTTAGAACCCCTTCCTCTGCCACGTCCTCTATTCCTAGGCCTACTAAATTGCCTCCATGGTTGTTGTTCTTGTTCCGTACCGGTAGACCTTTGATCCCTTCTGTCATAAGGCCGGTATCTGTTGGCTGTCCTCCAACCGGACTGCTGTGAAGCACCCGGACCGGGTCTCAGAGCAGAACCGGAAGCCTCATGCTTGATGATATCCTGTTCAGCAGTGGCAATGACTGCGTCGGGAAAGAGGCCATAGCCAAACATTGGAGCATTTCTAAGATGTAACCATGTATCTTGCTTGACACCAGGCTTCATATGTTCTAGATAAGCATCACGTCGGATCAAGATAAGATTAGCAAGATGCACAAACACACTGTCCGCGAGATGTTGCAAAGCCGTGCCCATGGCAACAGAGACACTTTGGTGAAAGGCCATAAGATCCTTGAGGTCGTTCAGGGCACCAGACACTTCCTTAGGGGCTTTGCCCTTGTTGATGCGGGAACATAACATGGCAACATTACTAGACATTTTATCTTGCAACTCACTAGCGCACCGGTTGAACCCTGCAGCATTGTTAACGATATATGAGTTCTCCCTAGCGCACTTCTCCCACCTTCTGAGGTATTCCTGTGAAATGGGCCTAGAAGGAGGGCCTGCAGCTGGATAGGCCGAAGCCTTAGTAAGCCTTGGAAACTGAGAATTGAGTTTCGCTTCTGTATTATGCCAACTGAAGAGTTTTCTACCCGGTCTGTGGGGGCCATCTTGTTTAATGGTATACATCTGATACCATCTTGCCTGTGACTTGGGGATCTTCACAAACTGGTCTTTTTTCAGTCCGGCCGAGTCTTGGGCCCTTGAAGGGTAGCCTTCTGCCACAACTGTATTGAGTCGCTCCAACTTCTGGCAGAGCCAGTCATCCGGCGGCATTTCAACTGAAATACGGGCAGGCCTTTTAGGATTCTTACCCTTCCAAGGGTTATTGGATTTATCCGGCTCATTCAAGTCACTTTCAAAGTCCGGTATGTGAGTCCACCCCATGAAGGAACGAACCGACCTTACAGTTTCTCTGTAGTTCATCTCTTCGGTTTGCTCAGGGTGTTCCAGAGTATCAGAGGAAATCTCACCCTCGTCAGAGTCAGAGTGCACAGACGACACATCAGAACCGGCCAAAGGGTCATCAAAATCAATGTCGTCCGGTTCCGGTGGAAGATTGAATGTACCGGGGAAAGCAGAAGCTGAAGATGAAGTTGTAGGCTTAGCCAAAAACAGGTCACCAGCAGAACCGGCTTGGTCATCTTCCGGTGTAAGGGTGACTGAAGATGCCGGAGGGGCTTTCTTCTGTACTGTAGCCTGCGTTACACTCTCCGAACCGGAGGTGCCCAAAGCAGGGACCGGCTTATCCAAGGGAACCGGTTTATCCGCTATCTTGACTGACTTCTTATGTTTTTTGTCTTTAGTTTTCTTAGGTTTATCCTCCCCAGATTTAACAACGGCCTCCTGCACTGCCGGGGACTCCACCGGACCGGTGGGCCGGGCAGCCGGGGCAATAAAGGGGGATTCAGAAGGCACAGCTTTTGAACTTGAAGGGTTCACCGCCATCTTGGGGGTGGAGAAAACATTGCCTCTACTCAACAAGGCTTCTACACGTGCAAATTGCTCTGCCCATTTATCATTCATCAGAGAAAACTGTTCTGCTGTAACAAAAGTGGCAGGATGAGATGTACTCTGAGGAGGGGCAGTAAAAGTTGGCTCCGCAGAAGAATCCACGGAAGCAATGACTTCAACTTCTTTAGGGGAAACTAAAATACCTGCTTTACGGTCTTTTCTGATTCTGTAAGAAGGGGTAGAAATCAACTCCTTTTGTTCATCAGAGAAGGAATCGCACACACTACACTGTTTGTCTTTAACACAAGGGTCATCCCCAATGCCTTTATCGCGACAACGCGCGCATTTCTTGTGCAAATCAAAGGCGGCCATAACGTGGCCACAAGACCCCCGCCTTTGTCCTTTCTTTTCCCCTGGTGAATCCATGATATATAGCACAAAACTACTAACACACTTTAAACAAATATCCAATCTAACACTAGTAAAAATTTAAAAAGTTTCTCTTAAACTTCAAGCGTTAACAAAATGGACGCGCCAAACAAAAAGAGGAAGAGCGCATGCGCGAGCATGCGCAGTATACCAGCAGGTTGGCTATACAGCCACCTGGCGAATGAACAGGACACTACCGGTCCCGGCCAGAGCCCAGCTCAGGACGTTTTTTTCTAACGTTTGGCGTGACCGGCAAGGCGCCGGACAAATGCATCTGTCCACTAGGTAAGATGTATTAACGCAATAAAAGGGCTTGTTTTGATAGGAGCATCTTTAGGGCCAGGGATTTGCTTAGGCAGGCAAGTGCTCTTTGTTGGATAAAAATGTTCTTTTTCCAAATCTCCAAATATTCACAGGCTTCTTGGTAACCACGCCTGGCTGCTTTCTCAGGATTGGCACCTTTTTGAATCTGAGATTTAACTTTCTTGACTTATTATTCAGACTGTGTTGACTCTTCTCTAGAGTGGAATTACAGGAAGATGAAGTCTTGGCAAAGGCAGCCATGAAGTTGATAGTGGAGAGGTTCTGCCTAGCTTGATGTTCCAGCTCGTTAAGAACTGGTAGGGGAACCTTGCCCATAGGGGCTCCAGAGGGTTTAGGAGAGATACAGATCTTCGAAAAGTCTGTATTCAACTCCTGAATTTTGTCTTCATGTACCACTTTGCAGTGGAGGAAGGGGGTTTAATATATTTACCCTCTGGTAGGTTAGAGGCCAAAAAATCATTTTCAAATTTATCAAAAGCATCCTTGATATGAGAACTAAGGGGGAGCATAGCATAAGGGCCTCTTGGCCTAAGCTCCTGTTGGCCTTTTTGGTCGTCTAGAGCCAGAACAGAGGTGGAAGACCTGGGCACAGTTTCCCTGGGGTCAGGGAGATTGATAATCCACCTAAAGGTTTCCACTTCCTCAGAATATTGTGAGGGTAAGTCAGCCATGGCTACTTCCCTATAGAACAGAGGATCTGGGTCGTGTTGAGGTTGGTCTTGATCAGAAGGGGCCCTAGGGGGCTTGGAAGACCTATGTTTAGGAACAGAGGACTGGTCTTCCTCTGAAGATGAAGATGGGTATCTGGACCTAACCTTGTGTTTTCTTTTATCTGCATGTTTTTTTGGGTCTAGCCGAGACTACCCGAGAGAGTTCCTTTGACTGACCTGAATGTTCATCCGAGACATGTCTCGGGTCAGATTCATGCATGGATTGTTGATCTCCGAGATGATGTCTCGGGTCAGAGTCCTGAATGGATTGTTTATCTCCGAGATGAGGAGGTAGAGGTGGACCATATAAATCTAGCCTCATCTGCCCGAGAGAAAGATTGAGTTCTCGGAGGGGTTGGGTCCAGGTTCTCGGGCTGTTTACTAGTACCAGGCTTAGAGGCAGAAGAGGAGGTCTGATCCACCTCAACTTTAGACGTCTTTTTGAAAGACTGAAATTCGTCTCGCTTAAATTCGATTGGATAAAGCGTTTTTGAGTTAGAGTCCGGAAATGAAAGTGTGGACGGACAGACAGACGGATGTCGGACACATCAATCTAATAGGCAGGTTGGTTACACGCAACCCGCCTAATAAAATGTCTTCATTGTGAATTTTACAAAAAAGCATCTGAATGCACATGCAAAAGATGCTATGACATCACATTCTCTAGCCAGGAAGGAAGTACTGCACAAAATATCTTATTCTGGCATTTGGTGGGACCAGCAATATAGCTAAATGTCCATTAGGTAAGATGTATCAATGCAATAAAATGGTGGTTTTGCATTTGCAATTATTCTTTAATTTTCCACCATTGGGTTTTCAATTAATAGTATATCATTAGTACATAATTAGTTGCCCCTGTACTTCGATGTTAGCCCCTGTGGTGTAATTGTTAGGCTCACATTCATGGGATAGAATTTCATCCCTTGCCTCAATTGGCAGTAGTTTGCTAATTTCAAGAGGTGTTTTGGTACACAATTTTGATCAGGTAGTATGCACTGCATTTGCAAAAACTGATCACCAAAAGTAGGTACAACAAAAAGTCAAGCACTGAAAAAACCTTACCAGGCATTCTCTTGGTCCTCTGTTGCAGATCTCTTGGTCAACCTATGTCCATCCAGTACAACCTTGCCTGAAAGTATAACCACAGATTATTGTTAGGCCAGTCCTGAATGCACTGTCTCATTTTTTGTACAAAAAAGGAAAAGCTAAAGAGGCTATGTCCACATTGCATACAGTTAAGTTTACGTAACGTACAGTGGTTAACAGTCAAAAAACTTGCTACTGAGTTAGCTTCAGTCACAGCTTCATTTGAGAAAACATCCTCATGACAATATCTAATGTGTTTGAGGCTAAATAAATAATGCTACATACCAGGCGTCTCTATGCCCCAGTTGGCACGGTTATGTCGGATGGTAGACTGACTCTCCTTCTGGATGCGTTTCAGATTGTGGACCAGTCTGGTCATCCGGTCATGCAGTGTCTCAACCCTGACCAGTGAACCAGGAGGGTAGGCAATCCTCTGATAGTCAAATGGGGCAAGTGGCTGAAGCAGGGTCTCAATGCTGTTCAGCAATCCCTCCCCGTCTTTAACATGTGCCAGCAGACGCTATGAAAACAAGTACTTAATCAACACTGTAAACTGTTGGATCAAGTTCCTTTTGGGATTAACATATCCTCCAAATTTAGTAAAATGCATGTACAGGTTTGGAGTGCACAGCACCCATAAAAATTATGAGTCCCACAAATAAACAGAAAAATAGCATCCCACAACCTGGGGAAATAGTTTTCAACACCATGACATATGGAAGTAGTGAAACAGTAAAAAGATCGGGATACTTTCATAGCAGTGTCAGTTATATAAAGGTCCAAATAATGTTTAAGTAGATAAAAAACGTCTAAGAGAAAGGAAATATATGTAAAGATAAAGTATTAAAACAAGACAATTCAATAGCAAGATGACAGCATTAATCAGTATACTAAAAATTATGAAGCTGTAAAATTTTATTTCCTGGAGAATAGCTATCAATGAAAATAGCACAATTATGTAACTGGATAAAGTCAAAGTTAAAGGTCACACAATGATGCACACCTACAACCCTAACCAATGTCCCTACAAGTGTCAACCTTCTACACCTTACAGAATCCAATAAATAGTCTGGACAAGATTTTAAAACTCATGGTCACTACGACAAGGTCAAAAGGTCAAATCAAGATCACACCATGATGTTGCACACCTACAACCCCTAAGCAATCTCCCTACCAAGTACGAACATCTTACACGTTACGGCTTCAGAGATATAGCCCAAGCAAAATTTTAAAGGTCAAGTTCAATTCAGCAAGATCAACAGTCAAATCAAGGTCTCACCATGACATTGAACACCTACAATACTCTACCAATGTCTCTAGTATCAACTTCCTACACCTTATGGTTTGTGAGATATAGCCCAGACAAGATATTACAGGTCACGGTCACTACAGGAAGGTCAAACCTCAGATCAAGGTCACATGTTGCACACCTACAACCCCTAACCAATATCTCTACCAAGTATCAACTTCCTACACCTTAGTTTCTGAGATATTGCCTGGACAAGATTTTAGAGGTCAAGCTCAATACTGCAAATTTAATAAGTAAATTAAATTTTTATAAGTTAATACCCTATCCAATGGACAATTGCTTTACCGGTCAGTGCAACCAGTCCCGCCAAACACCAGAAAAAGACGTCCTGTATATACTACCAACAGGACCGGTCACGGATTGTGCATTTGCTAGGTGGCGCATCGTACTTCCTTCCTGGCTAAACTTTGTGACGTCATATCATCTTTTTCGAGTCTAGTCCTATTAAGACCCCTAGTAAGCTGATAGCGGGGCCGGATGGGTGGGCCTTGCCTGTCCATTGGATAGTGTATTAACTTATAAAATTGCAAATTTAACTAGAAATAGGACGCCCTGTTGATAGTAGGTGCGAATAGAAACAGGATAGCATAGAAGAATACACATTATCATGTGTAATGTCCACCCCATGAACCTTTTGCCAAAATTGTACAGTAGTCTTACAAGACCCTGTTTCATTTGTAAAATATATCAATGATGCTTAAATATTTATCAGTGTAGATGTAAATTATTTCAGCTTCATGCCTTTTTGCATTGGTTGGGTCGAAAATTTTGACGAAATCACTCTATCTTGCACGGTGAAGAAGATAGAAGCAAATTCCTGTTTTTCTATTTTTGGCAAAAATTCGAAAATTCAAAATGGCCGCCATTTTTGGGAAAAGGAAAATTTTTTGAAAATTGCCAAGAGTACATTTCTTAGATACCCTATGGGTCGAAAATTTCAACGAAATAACTCTATTTTGCATGGTTAAGGCCAATTTGTGTTTTTCCAGTTTGGGCAAAAATTCGAAAATTCAAAATGGCCGCCATTTTTGGGGAGGGGAAAATTTTTTGAAAATTGCAAAGAGTACATTCCTTAGATACCCTGTGGGTCGAAAATTTTGACGAAATCGCTCTATCTCGCACGGTTTAGGAGATATGAGCACATTTGCCTTTTTCAGTATTCAAAATAGCCAATTACTCATTTATTTAATTAATTAACCACTCATCTATGAAGCAATTCCCCCCAAAAGCAATCCCATACAAGCTATTAATCCAATGAACCTCCATACCAAATTTCAGAAAGCTAGGCTTAATAGCATTCCTTAAAATGTCTGGAAACCAAAGAGCTACTCAAAAGTAGCAAAGTAGCTATTACTCAGTTAGCTATATAGCTATCATCACCAAAAGCAATCCCATACAAGCTACTAACCCAATAAACCTGCATGCCAAATTTGGTAAAGATAGGATAAGAACTGTTGCCTAAAATGTCTGGAAACCAAGTGGGACGCCGGACGGCGGACAAAGCAAAAATAATATGTCCACCCCATAATAAGTAAATTAAATTTTTATAAGTTAATACCCTATCCAATGGACAAATGCTTATTCGGTCGGCGCAGACCAGCCCGCCAAACATCAGAAAAAGACGTCCTGTGTTTCCACTGGCTTGCCGGTCCGTAGTACCAATGCACTCACCAGATGGCGTGTCGTACTTCCTCCCTGTATAGACAGCGTGATGTCATAGCATCTTTTTTTGTTGTCTAAACCTATTAGACCCCTAGTAAATTGATAGCGGGGTCGGTGGGAGGGTCTTGTGTGTCCATTGGATAGGGTATTAACTGATAAAAATTTAATTTACTTATTAAATTTGCAATTTTATTGCGTTAATACATCCTATCCAATGGACAAATGCTGAATAACTACCGCTTGGTCGGCGGGTAAGTTACAGGGACTTAGTTGAACTCATAATCGAACTAACAAAATTCCTTTCACGCCTGGGTCGACCTTGAGGTCAGAAACCCTTAAGGCTACAGTAGGTTACTGGAATCCGGTCAACCGACTATTTACCCCCCCCCCCCCCCCCCCCCCCCCCTTTTTTTTAAACAGACCTGGTCTGAGGTAGGGGAAGAGAGGGGTGAGTTCAGTCCCATAATAAGAAGAAATAAACCTCCCGAAGGAAGCAAAGCACAGTTTTTTTGTTTTTTTTTTATATACATATATATATATATACACTATTCACATATGTACAAAATCTCTCTCCCTGGGTTATTTGTGGATCTGCTGAGCAGCCACTACAGGTCCCAGGTGGTAGAGCTCGGAGTCAGCCCAAGCCACATCCTTCAGATAAAATTGTGTGAAGGTGTTATGTGACTTCCAGTGACAGGCTGACAAGATCTGTTCCAAGGAAATTCCAGACTGGAACGCCTTGGAAGCAGCAAAGGCCCTGACATCATGGGCTTTGACCTGATGCAAGGTGTGGGCCTCCTGGTCTGAGAGCTCATAGCATAGGATCACAGTCTGCTTGATCCATGAGGAGATAGTGGCAGGTGAGATATCCTTGTCGAAACTTTTCTTGAAGGAGACAAAGACCAACTCCTTATTCTGGCTGAGGTCCTGTCCAAGTAGTAATGCAATGCTCTGACTGGACAAGAAACACTGCCTTGAGTTCCAAATAATTTATATGCAGCTTGCTTCCTGGCAGTGACCAAGTCCCTCTGGCAGTGAATTCGTTTAAGTGAGCGCCCCACCCTTCTTTTGATGCGTCTGTAAAGATTTGCAGAGCATGCTTTCTTGGGTGTAATGGTTGGCCTGTGAGAACATTGTCTTTCTGTAGCCACCATTGTAAGTGAGGGTACAAGGATCTGGAAATTGGGATCACTTTTTCTAGTGACTCTGGTATTCTCCAGTGCTGCTTGAAATGCCACTGTATGGGCCTCATGTGTAGCCGGCCTAGGTAGACTTGCTTATCTGTGGCTGTTAGCAAACCTATCAGGGACATGAACTGTCGAACCGGACAGTGTGGGAGTGACATTATTTCTAATATTGTGTCCTGAAGGTTCTGCCACCTGTCTGGGGTCGGTCGGACCCGACCTGTCCTGTGGTCGAACTGGTAAAGTACAAAATCAAAGATCTGCTTTGGAACCAGCTTTGACTTGTCCAAATTCACCAGCCAGTCCAATTTTTGACATATTTTCACCAGACTCTGAGTATGTTGGAGACAGGCCTGGTGAGATGTAGCCCTCACCAACCAGTCGTCTAGGTACTGGTGGATCCTTATATCCCTGTGAATGGCCATCAGTTTCACCTCTTTTGCTATTACAGTGAACTCCAAGGGTGCTGTGGACAGACCTAAGGGCAGAGCCTTGAACTGGTATGTCTGACCTTGGACATGAAATCTCAGATATTTTCTGGACTGTTCCTGTATTAGTATATGGAAGTAGGCGTCCTTGAAATCTATTGAGGTAACCCACTCCCCTTGTTGGAGAGACGTTCTGATGGTTTCCGGTGTCTCCATCTTGAATTTCTCCGTTTTGAGGAAAAGATTTAGTTTGCTCAAATCTAGTATAGGTCTCCACTTGTTGTTGGGTTTTGGAACTAAAAATAGTCGGTTGAAAAACCCCAGAGATGTCTGTTGCTTTACTAGTTCTACAGCATTCTTGGCTATAAGCTGATGTAATGCCTCCAGCAGGTAGCTGTTCCTGTGGGGATTGACATAGCAGCTTACAACCGTGGGTGACCTTGTGAGTCTTGGCAGGATCCGGAAGGGGAGGGTGTAACCCTCTTTTAGGATCTGAACTACTTTCGGACCTGCTCCCAGATCCAGCCAAGTTTGCCAAAAGTTTTGAAGTCTTGCCCCTACAGGCAGATTTGTTGCAGCATTTTTGACATTTGTTACAGGTAGGACACAAGACAATTGAGTGACACAAGAAACACTTTTCACAGACTTTAATTTGCAACTTTTGTAATGACAACCTGCTGACCCGGGACTTAATTCTCTCTTTTGGGAATGCCCGGGTGCAGAATGAACATGTGATGCAACAGGAAGCTTTACATTTAAATTTAAACCAGTGTTTATCGTCTGTGGTATGCTCCTGGCCAGCAGTCGTGTTTGTAACTTGGCTACACAATAATTGTCATTTATACGACTGCTGGCCCTTGGCAGGTCGGGATGAGAAAGTGGTGGTACGACCTCTTTCTCTTCTGAACTGTTTCCTTCCAATGGTTTTCCAGGCGGGTTTATCCGCTCGTGGGTCCCGGTTAACCAACCTCTTGTCTTGCCTCTCATAAGGGTGGTACCGACCTTTGTTCTGTGACCCACCAGCATGTCCCTTGGACTCAAGCTGGGCTATATCCTCTTCTGCCCGCTTAATAACTGAGTCTCAAAACAAAGTTGAGATATGAAGGGGGGCTGACCTCAATGCTGTGAGAGTATCTGGCTTGATACCAGTTCTAAGGTGGCTCAAGTATGCATCTCGGCGTACTAGGGTTAAGTTACCCACAGTAACAAAAACAAACTCTGACAAGTGTTCCATGGATTTTGCAGCCGCCTGTGTAATGCTAGAGTTAAAGTCCATCAAATAGGTCAGTTCCTCAGCTGCTGCAGATGCTTTGGACGAGCCCTTCCCTTTGTTTTCTGCCTTCAAAATCTTCAGCTGGTCCTTCATATTCTGTTGTACCTTGAACAGACAACGGTTAATACTTGCAGCTGGATTGCATATAACTGAAGTCTCCCTAGCAGATCTCTCCCATCTGCGCAGTGTTTCCTGTGAAATTCTGCGAGATGCTGGTGGAGTAGAAGACAGCCCAGTGTATTTAGCTTTTCGACTAAAGCTGCTGTTGAGCTTTGAAGCATCAGTATTGCAAGGTGAAATGTGGGAAGTTTCAGCTTTAGGGTCGGTGTGAAGCCCGTACCATTTGCACTGCGTTTTGGCTGGTCTCAGAAAGACATCTCAACCAAAGTTAGGTTCAGCTTGGCCAGTTTCCTGCATAGCCAGTCTTCAGTAGGCATTTTCACTGACACCTTTCCAGGAGTTACAGTCTTGGGCCCTGCGAAAGGGTTATCATCTGAGGTGGAAGCTGTACTGTCCATTTCCGGGATGTGAGACCAGCCCATGAATGATCGGATACCCTGCATAGTATCCCTATAATTCTGCTCTTCTGACACTGGTTGGTCCGGGTCGGTTACAGTCTGATCCTGATCCTCAGATAACTCCCCTTCTTCAGTGTATAAATCCAATGGTCGGTTGGTTGATCTCAGTTTGACTGGCCGGCTGATGCTTTTTAGCAGAGAAGCCAGTACCAGTAAACTCTGTAGCAGCAGGAACCGGTTGAACCGGTTTGATGAAAGGTTCAGTGGTGTGACTTGTAGAAGCTGGTGGAGAATGAGTCGGAGCCACCTTCCCAGCAGATGAAAAGGTTGGTTCAATAGACCTGGCCAATAAAATGGCTTCCAACCTATTGAATCTGTCAGACCATTTTTCATCCAGTTGAGCAAGCTTAGAATCCACAGCAGAACTACTGGTAGTAGATTTCACCGACTTAGACGTGGAAGCCTTCTTAACTTTTTTCTCAGGAGGGGCGACAAGCGATTCCGTGTCTGTAGATGGGATGGATTCAAGCTTCTTAGCTTCTCGTTTGTCCTTCTTTATCTTATATGAAGGCGTAGCTAGTTGTAAACGTTGTTCAGGGGAAAAACTACTACAGATAGCACATTCAATATCAGGTTTTTCGACACAGGGGTCCTTACCCTTTCCTTTATCCCTGCAGCGTGCGCATGCCAAGTGACTATCAAAGCTGGCCATAGCAAGGCCACACGTTCCCCTTCTTTGACCAGGAGACGACATAATGGTCTATAAAGTCTATAATCCTTGATGATACAATAATTGTTCACAAAAGATGAAATATCCGAAGATAAATAACACTTTTTACAGCTTAATTTATATTCCGTGTGCACTAGTTCGCGCTAAACGAAAAAGATGCAATGACGTCACGCTATCTATACAGGGAGGAAGTACGACACACCATCTGGTGAGTACATTAGTACTACGGACCGGCAAGCCAGTGGAAACACAGGACGTCTTTTTCTGACGTTTGGCAGGCCGGTCTGCGCCGTCCGAATAAGCATTTGTCCATTGGATAGGATGTATTAACGCAATAAAAATTTAATTTACTTATTAAATTTGCAATTTTATTGCGTTAATACATCCTATCCAATGGACAATTGCTGAATAACTACCGCTTGGTAGGCGGGTAAGGTACTAGGGACTCAAGTAAACTCATAAACAGAACAAAACTTAGAAGGCCCGGTTTGACCTAGGGTCAAAGAACCGTGTAAGGTCAAGGTCGGCTACCACTAACTGGTTACCCGGAAGTCTACCGACGTTGCCCCCTCCCCCCCCTTTTGCTCAGACCTGCTATGCGAATATGAAGAGAGGATTGAGTTCAGTCCGATAAGAAATAAACTTCCCAAAGGAAGCAAGTCACAGTTTTGTTGTTTTTTTACTGAAGTATTACATACAAATACCCACAATGTGTACATAATTATATACATATATCTACATATCTCCTCATTTTTGGGTTTGGTGGTGGACCTGTTGAGCAGCCACCACTGGCCCCAAATGAAAAAGCTCTGTATCGGTCCAAGCAACATCCTTCAAATAGAACTGTGTGAAGGTGTTTTCTGATTTCCAGTGGTAGGCTGACAAAATCTGCTCTAAGGAGACCCCGGACTGGAAGGCCTTAGAGGCAGCAAAGGCCCCGACACCATGGGCTTTAACCTGATGCAGTGTGAGGGCCTCCTGATCAGAGAGCTCATAACAAAGGATCACAGTCTGCTTGATCCATGAGGAGATGGTGGCAGGTGAGATGTCCTTATCAAAACCTTTCTTGAAGGAGACAAAGACTAACTCCTTGTTCTGCCTAAAATCTGAGGTCCTGTCCAAGTAATAATGCAGGGCTCTAATTGGACACAGGGACCTGTCACCCTTGAGTGACTTATCCAGAGTGGGGCCCAGAGCTGGTATGACCACTGGAGCCACACTATCTGGACCCTTCTTAGCCAGCTGGTTCTTGGATAGAAAGCTGGGCGAGGGGTACAAGGACACCTTAGACCAGTCTGACTTAGTGAAGGGATCATATATTGATACTTCAATATCGATCGATATGTCTTTCTAAATTTCAATATCGATACTAAAAGTGGGAATTTCAATATCGTTTCCATCACCCACCAGGAAGAAATTTCAAAATAGTACTGTAATTTATCAGTTCCCTGTAGTTTGATCATCAATATTTATGTATTAAAACACTTATTGTGAGTTTTTTCATGAAATTTAATTGCTTTTATAGGCTGTTTGTATTAAATTCATGGTCAATTTTGTATATCTTATATGTTAACAAAATGATTTATGATAACTGAAAAATCAGTATGTGCAAAATAACAGATTTACGGTGTGAAACGATATTTCAATATCGATCGATATGCAAAGCCAAAATAGAGTTTGATATCGATATTGAAATTGCATTTCAATCCCTACACTAGTCTGACTGCTGTCTGATATTCTTATGTAACCAAGCATGGATCTCACTCCTGCGTTTACCAGAACCAAGGGCAAACAGAATAATAGTCTTGAAGGTCAAGTGTTTTAGTGAGGCCTCTTTTAAGGGTTCAAAGGGAGCCTTTGTCAGGTTTTGTAGAACCAGTGAGAGGTTCCAGGAGGGAATGCCCCTCCTGCCCTTTGGTCTGTCTCTATGGAAACTATCCAGGAGACGGGTGAGATTCTCATCTCACCTTAATGGAGGAGTTGACCAACTTGTCAGCAATGGCTGACTTGTAGCCATCAATGGTACCTGGCTGCAACTTTCTGTACAGAAACAAGTACAGAAGGAAGTCAACTATGGCTTTCAGAGGTGGTGCCCTGAAGTCCACCTCATTACTGAAGCACCACTTTGTAAAAATGGTCCGCTTTGCCTCATAGATGGATCTGGTTGATCCTCTTTGAGGAGCCTCCATTCGTGCTGCCACTACCTCATTCATGCCTGGCTCCTTGATTGCTGTGGCTCTAAGAGCCAGGCATGAAGGTTCAGGTTTGCAAGGTTCTTGTGTAGGGTCTGGTTGCATGGCTGAGTTACCAGATTGGGCACGTACAGTGGGATCTGGCTGGACATGGCCACTAGGTCCCAGAACCAGGGCATGTTGGGCCAACCCGGTGCAATCAGAATTATTCTGTTGCATGGGTAGTTCTGCAACTTCTCCACCACTTTGCCCAAGATCGCTGATGGTGGGAAGGAACCAGTGAAACAAACTGTGGAAGTTTGTTGTTGAACCTGTTGGCAAACAGGTCCACTTGGGGCTGGTGCCACCGGGAACAAATGGCTTGGAGGACCTCTGGGTGAAGGGACCATTCTGTTTGAATGGTTTGACTTAGTTTGGATAGCTTGTCTGCTATCACATTCAGCCAGCCTGGGATGTGTAAAGCTTTGAGTGTTACCTGTCTCCTGGTACACCAGGTCAGGATTCTCCACAGAAGGGCACACAGAGGGCCCGACTTCATCCCCCTTCCTTGTTGATATAGGCAACCACTGTTGTGTTGTCAGTGGCCACCAGGACTATATTGTTTGAACAGAGGTCGTGGAACTCTTTTAGGGCCAGAAAGACTGTCTTTAGTTCCAAATGGTTTATATGCAACTTGCTTTCTGGAAGGGACCAGGTTCCCCTTGCAGTGCGCTCGTTTAAGTGCCCCACCCTTCTTTTGATGCATCTGTAAATATCTGTAGAGCATGTTTTAGTGGGTGTAATGGTTGACCTGGTAGCACATTGCTTTCCTCCAGCCACCACCTTAAGTGGGGGTGGAGAGACCTGGGGACTGGTATCACCTTTTCTAGTGATTCTGGTAGCCTCCAGTTTATTCTTCAAGTGCCACTGTACGGGTCTCATATGAAGTCGACCTAGGTGGACTTACTTTTCCGTGGCTGCTGGACCGGACACACCGGACCAGACAGAATTGTCCAACCTAGTTCTTGACAGAGAGCTACCAAGGTCTGTGTATGCAGGAGACAAGTTTGGTGGGATGTGGCTCTCACCAACCAGTCGTCCAGGTACTGGTGGATTCTTATACCCTTCTGTAAGGCCATCAGTTTGACCTCTTTCCACCACTGTGGGTGCTGTGGACAGACCAAAGGGTAGTGCTTTGAATTGGTAGGAGTGACCCTGGATGTGAAAACGCATGTACTTCCTGGACTGACTGAGAATTGGTATGTGGAAGTATGCGTCCTTAAAATCTCCCCTACCTGTAGGGAGGTTCTTATTGTCTCTGTGTCTCCATTTTGAACGACTCTGTGTTTAGGAAGGTGTTCAAGGTGCTCAGGTCCAAGATCGGTCTCCACCAGTTGTTGGGTTTGGGTACCAAAAATAACCGGTTGTAAAACCCCAGGGAGTCTTGATTTTCTACCGGTTCTACTGCATTTTTGTTCAGCAGCTGATACAGGGCCTCCAAAAGATTGAGATTTTTGTGAGGGTTGACATAGCTGCTTATGACAGTTGGTGATCTGGTTAGGTTGGGTCTGAACCGGAATGGGAGGGTGTAGCCCTCTCTGAGTGCTGTTACTACCTTTGGACTCGCCCCGAGGGTTTCCCATTTTTCCTAAAACTGGTGTAGCCTTGCCCCTACAAGTAGATCTATGGCAGCAGTTGGGACATTTGTGACAAGATTTACAGAGCTCAAGTGACCTACACAAGAAACATCTTTCACATATTTTATTTCTGTGTAATTGTGACAATAATTGGGATTTACGCCTTCTTTTGTGGCAACCCGATAACAGAATGAGCATTTGCAACACAAGAGTTTACAAAAAAATTTACAGTCTTGTTGGTCAAGTCTCTGTCCTAGTTAAGGGCTTGGCTATCCCTGGAGAAGGGTTCAAACCTCTCTAATCGGGCACACAAACACAGTTCTTCAGCCTGTTAACACACTTTACACAGTAATTGTCATTTACGAGGTTTGGCCTTTATTATAAATTTATAATGATATGAGTGTTGAATTCACGTTTTACAGTATGTTAGAAAGGAAATCTTTTGATAAACATACACTTATGTTCTTATATATTTCTTAGATTTCCCAACATATATGTTTGACAGTGAACACAAACATGTAATAGATAGGCACTCTTATTGCACTTTCTGATGCCTGTAGTGCACCTTATCTTTTTCTTGTCTTATATTGGGCCGCTATTGCATGGAGATTTATGCCCTACAGTGACAATTTTTCATATCAGATGTGAAATGTTTTTTTTGATAAACAAACAAACAATACCTCAATCTGATATGCCACACATATAAACCACAATTTATATGTGAAGTCTACTGATATCACACCATATGTCAGGCTGGGAGCTCATAAATGTGCATAAAAACGCATATACATTAATATGCAAAATATAGTGAGTATCACCAATATTCAAACTTTTATAACCATAAATTGGTCCTATTTTCGTCCTACATAAAGAGACTGAACATAAAAGCCAACAGTTATTTCTGTGATGCTTTTTGTCACATATTATAAACATATTATTAAATTAAGTTTATTGTATGAGTAAAAGATCATATTAATGAGAATTACTCATATTTTAATGAATTACCATAAGTGATTCAGTGAGAAAGCTACTGCAGAAAGGATCCTCTTCTGCAATCCCCCAGCAGTTCAATTTGAACTGGTTGCCATGACTACAAGAGGATCAGTTAGGAGGATCAAGGTGGATAGGTAAATCCTACCTCAGGGGAGTGAATGTAGCTTAATCCTAGCCTCTGATGAGATGATGACACAGTTGTCTAATCGAAATACAGTCATTCACTAAATGCTTGTATCAGGCAGTTCAGACAATGGTGTGGTAAATATTGTCTAGTTCAATTATATTTTGATTGAGGTTTGGCCTTGGCCGGTTTCTGTGAGAAAGTTGTAGGCTTGCCACGACCTTTCTTTCCTTGCAGGCGTTCATGTATTTGCTTCCAAGTTGGGATGGATGACTTCCGGTCCGGTGGATGAGAAGGTTTGTCATTGGAAGCATATGGATGGAAACGACCGGGTTTCCTGTGTGACTGGCTAGAAGAAAGCCTCTCCTCACTTCTAGAAACCTCTTCCTTAGCTTTAATGAGAAGCTGGTCTGGGAAAAGTGACTACAAATGTTCTGGAGCAGTGCGTAGTGCAGTGAGCGTATCTTGCTTCACAACAGCATGTAAATATTCCAGGTAGCTGTCTCTATGCACAAGGGTGAAGTTTGCAACACTAATGAACACACCTTCCGACAAGTCCTGCATTGTCCTAGCCATAGCTTGGGAGATTGACCGGTTAAATGTAACCAAATATTCCAGTTCGTTCACAGCCTACTGCATTCTTTCAGAGGACTTGCCCTTGCTTTTGTCCATGTGCAAACTCTTGAGTTGTGAAGACATCGCATCCTGTACTCTAGTCAAACACCTTGACAACCCGGCAGCCTGATTGCACATAACAGTCTGTTCCCTAGCTGCTCTTTCCTAGCGTGTCAAAATGTCCTGGCTAAGGGGCCTAGAGGGTGGGGCAGAAGATAAACTATGTCTGGTCACCCTACTGAACGCACTATTCAGCTTTGCCGGTTCTGGAGACCAGGAACACACAGTGGAAAAATCAGAGTCTTTCTTGTCAGCATGCATGTTGTACCATCTAGATGACCTGGGTGCTTGATAAACTGGTCCCTAAGAAGCCCAGCAGTTTCTGTGTTCCTTGAGGGGTAGCCTTCAGTGATAGTGAGGTTCAACTTTTCCATCTTCCTGCAAAGCCAGTTGTCTACAGGCAATTTAACAGATACCTTCCCAGTTGGCTGGACTCGGGAACTGGCAAAAGGATTATCATCTGAAGATGAAACACTGTCGAATTTAGGGATCTTGTGCCAGCCCATGAATGACCTCACACTTCTGATGGTCTCTCTGTAACTAGCTTCCTCAGAGAGTTCTTGGTCACTCGAATCATCTTTGTCTGGGGAGCCGTACCGGAAGTTGTCACCAGCGGGGGAACCAGGCTCACTCTGCAGCTCTTCCCCACTGTCAGACTGCACAGCACTACCGGTACCGGATAGCAGAACCTCACGACCCACACCGTGAGCCTCAACAGGCTGGGTGGCCGTCCCTGCACCAGGAGCCTCAACTGGCTGGGTTGCATTCTGCTGATCTCATCTCCCCTTCTCACCACTTCAGTACTGGGACCCTCAACAGGGCGGGTAGCACTCTTACTGGCTGCTTCACTGTCAAACGCAGCTTCACCGGTGATCTGAGCAAGACTGGGACCGGCACCCCCAACAGTCACACCAGAGGACAAGCCACTGGTGGAGGTTCCAGGATCAAAAAAGGGCTGATCACTGGTAACCACTGAGGAGGGTTTCTTCACAGGCTCCAAAGGGACAGCAAACGTCTTGGAGAGTAACATGGCCTCCAGTCTGGCAAAACATTCTCCCCACTTCTCGTCTAGGTCCCTGATTTCATCAGACCTGGGTTTGTTGCTGGATTTGGATTTCTTACTGCTTGGCTTGGGTGAGTCATCAGTTTTTTTCTGAAGGGGTTTCAGACTTCTTAGCAGTCTACTCACTGACCTGTGAAAGGGTCCACGAGAGTGGGAGTGGGCGAGGCAGAAACCTTCTTGTCTTTGTTCTTCCTATCTCTGTAGGTGGAGGTGGCCAGCTGAAGAATCTGCTCTGGAGTAAACACCTTGCAGATTGAACAACCTTTCTTGAGGACACACAGATCATCTCCAACCCCCTTATCTCTACATCTAACTGAGGTGGCCATCAAACAGTCATAACATGGCCACATGTGCCTCTTCTCTGTCCAGGGGACGACATAATGATCAGTAATTCAGTAGAAATATGTAGATGTAATCAAAAGCTCATAAAATGGTTAAGTTCGTTGTAAAACTTCAAAAATGTTTCTCTGTAGAAAACTCGTCTGCACACTCCACGTGCCCAATGAAAATATATAATCTCACGATGTCTAGACAGGAAGGACGCCACCTAGCGAATGCACATTCCGTGACCGGTCCTGCCGGTAGTATATACAGGACATCTTTTTCTGGCATTCGGCAGGACCGGTCGCGCCAACCAGTAAAGCAATTGTCCGTTGGATATGATCTATTAACGCAATAAAATGGCAAGTTCAAAGGTCAAATCAAGGTCACACCACGACGTTGCACACCTTCAACCCACAAACAATGTCCCTACCAAGTTTCAACTTCCTACATCTTACGTTTACACGATACAGCCCGGACAAGATTTTATAGGTCAAGGTCACTACAGCAAGATCAAAGGTCAAATCAAGGTCACACCAGGACATTGCACACCTACACTCCCTAACCAATGTCCCTACCAAGTATCAACTTCCTACACCTTACGGTTTTCAAGATATAGCCCTCTTAGGATAAAATGTAATGAAAGATTGGTAAGAATTTGTACAGGGATTTGGACTGTAGATCACTTGCAAATGCCTGGATGGCAAAGGGGATGACTCTAACCCCAGTCTTTTTCTTTTGGACTTGTTTCTTGGCTGTTGCGCCTTAGAGTCTGTCTTGATGGAGATTAAGCACTACAAAAGTAATATTAGAATTAGAATTCATGGGCCTTATTTAAAACAGTTTAACCAGTTGTTATTCACATTAATTTAACTAGAGATTGCATCTTGATGCAGTGTATCCCCGGACGGGACATGGTTCAAGCGTGACATACAGAGTATTATGTTTGCTGAATGGGACATGAAGGACCTCATTTCGGGAGGATTCCCTCTATTTTACACCAGCAGTATAAGATTCAGGGTACAGGATTTCCTGTAAGATGTTTTGACATGTTAAAGCTGTAGTTAAAATAATAAGGAGATCCCAGCCATTGTAAGTGTGAAAGACCATATTCAACCCTGAAGGAGGGCCCCAAGGGCAAATTTGACCCCACTGAAAGATTTGGGGCACATAATTTCTTATAAGTTGTCTTCACATCTCAAATGTCTAAGACCATAAATAAGTGAAACATAGGCCATTACAAATGTGAAGGACCACATTAAAGCTCGAATGAGGGGTTCACCATGATAATGACCCCACCAAAAGATTCGAAGCACACGATTTCCTATAAGTTGTCTTCACAACCAAACTGCTACAACCTATTTTTAGTGAGACACAGGCCACTATAGACATCAGGGACTAAATGCGACTTCCAAGGAGGATTCAAAGCTCAAATCTGACCCCACCACAAGAATTGGGGCACATGGTTTCCTGTAAGTTGTCTTGACATCCCAAACCTCTATGCCAAATTATAAAGTCCGACCAATAATGAGGGAGATATAGGTTATTATAAGTATCAAGGACCACATGCGACCTTAAACGAGGGGTCGAAGGTCAAATCTGAACCAACCCAAAAATTTTGGGCACATGATTTCCCATAAGTCGTCTTCACATCCAAACCTCTACGACCAATAATCAGGGAGATATACACCATTATAGGTATAAAGGACCACATTTTACCTTCAAGGAGGGCTCCAAGTTCAAATCTGACCACACCAGAAGATTCCCAGCCCATGATTTCCTATAGATTGGTTTACCATCCCAAACCTGTACGACCAATAATAAGCAAGTTATAAGCACTTTTAACTTTGGGTATCCTCGTTTGACCTTGAAGGAGGAGCCCAAGGTCAAATCTGACCACACCAAAAGATTCCCAGCCCATGATTTCCTATAGGTTGGTTTACCATTGAAAACCTCTATGACCAATAATAAGCGAGTTATAAGTACTTTTAGGTTTGGCTATCCTCGTTTGACCTTGAAGGAGGAGCCCAAGGTCAAATCTGACCACACCAGAAGATTCCTAGCCCATGATTTCCTATAGATTGGTTTACCATCCCAAACCTGTAGGACCAATAATAAGCAAGTTATAAGCATTTTTAAGTTTGGGTATCCTCATTTGACCTTGAAGGAGGGGCCCAAGGTCAAATCTGACCACATCAAAAGATTCCCAGCCCATTATTTCCTATAAGTTGGTTTCACATCCCAAACCTCTAGGACCAATAGTAAGCGAGTTATAAGCACTTTTAAGTTTGGCTATCCTCGTTTGACCTTGAAGGAGGAGCTCAAGGTCAAATCTGACTACACCAAAAGATTCCCAGCCCTTGATTCCATACAGGTTGGTTTACCATCCCAAACCTGTACGACCAATAATAGGCGCGCTATAAGCACTTCTAAGTTTGGCTATCCTGGTTTGACCTTGAAGGAGGGGTCCAAGGTCAAATCTGACCATATTAGAAGATTCCCAGACCATGATTTCCAATAAGTCGGTTTACCATCCCAAACCTGTATAATAATAAGGCAGATATAAGCACTCTTGATGATTGACAAAGAAACGCCCGTGGCGGCCATCCTGTTTTTCAAAATGAGGCCAAAAATATTCCCAGTCAAGATTTTGTAATGAGGAACATATCCTGCAAATTTGAGATCTCTACCTATAATACCCTTTGCTCTAGAGGACAACAAAAGTCCTTGCTGAAAGTAAAAAAACGCCCGTGGCGGCCATCTTGTTTTTCAACGAGGCCAAAAATATTCACAGGCAAGTTATTATGGTTATTACTATATCCTGCAAATTTGAGAAGGCTACCTATAATATTTTGTTGTTGTTAGAGCGGTAACGGTGAAATTTCTTCGGTGAGGTACTTTGGCGGTCTCTGGATGACCTTCAATGAAGAACTTCAAGGTCAAATTTCTGCATGCTTACAGAAGACATATAGATGTATTATATATACCAGCCATAGGATGATCTAACTTTCTGTATATGAGAACTGGGCCAAAATGTGAAAAAACGGCCAAAATCTGACCTTTAAGGGGCCACCAGTGACCTTGAAATTGAAAGTCAAAGTCACAAAACAATAGCGTTCATGGCATTGCCCATATATACCCACATACCAAATTTGAAAGGTCTAACTAAAATATTTTTAAGTTATCGCGTCCGAAAGGAAATCTCTGCGGTGGCAGCGTGACCGTACTGAATCCTAAGTATCCCCGACTTTCGTCCGGGGATACAATAACAACATTTTGACAATACTCTACAAAACCAATTGCTGACTTCAGAGATAAAATCAATTCTTTATTTTAATACTACATTTATACAAACACACACATATATGCACTTTGTAAAGATATGGATTCTGTAAACATAACAATTTTGTTTCATATATTGTTATGAAAATATGTGTAAATTGTAACGACAACAGTTTTAAAATTAATTTAAAATATTTTGAAATATTTACTGGTGTGGAAAAAAAATTATTAAATTGTACTGAGCTACCATTGATGACTTAGGTTTCAAAAATTCAAATTTTATATCCAATAGCATGACAGTGATTTTTTTTTTCTGCCACCGCAGAGATTTCCTTTCGGACGCAATAACTTAAAAAAAATTTTTTTTTTGCTCAGATTAAAAAAGACAATAATATTTTAAAACACCAGTATTCAAGAGGAAATCGTCATATTATGCTGATGAAAAAGGAAAATCATCCTAGACCTGGAAGATGCTTTTTGATTTGTTGATAATATTTTTAAACAGGATTGTGTGCTGTTTTGGAATAGTTTGACAGACACCTTATGTATGTGTGTATTTCATGAGTTTGCAGTGTGATTTAAGTCCTGCCCCGCACACTAAGGTTGCAAACGAGGTGAAAAATATGCCCCAATTCCTCACATTGGAAGAATGGACTGGCACTCAATTAATCCCTTGATTATCACCCATGAAATAAACTGTTTCATAATATAACTCATAAAATGGCAAAAATCCAGAAAATTCGAAAGATTGTTAACTACTTTTTAAGTTATTATGATGAGGACAGAATAACACTAAAAAATATAGGTATTTTAACCATTCTGGCCAAGTGTTTATATTGTGAGTTTTGAGAAGTTATATTAAAATACCAGCTAATGTTATTTTTAAGCACAAAATCAAATTTTCAAAATTAAAAAAATAATAAAAATTGAAAAAGGAACTTCTTCAAGTTATACAAAAATAAAATCATATGTAAAAAAATATAAAAAATATAATCATATAATCATTTATTCAAACTAGAATCAAATTATGTAGTTTATTTCGTATCTAATTTTTTCTATTTTTAGTACCTTTAACTTTCTTTGACTCAAATTTTTAACTGAATAATTTCCTTAGCGAGTTATTGGAGAATTGTAGCACCCTGACTGCACACTATAGCGGCTGCTACAAAATGTGAGTGTTGAAGCTGAAGCTGTAGGTTTCAAGTATTGTATAAGCACATTACTAAAAAAATAAACCGTATCATAAAAATAAAGAACATATAATGTATCCTTGAAATATTACAATGTGTATAATCACAATGAAAAAATTGTAGATGATTTTTTAGAGCTATCCAAAAATGTCCCAAATATATCATAAAATTGGAAAATACTCATCTAGCAATCATTTTAAATATCCATAAATGACATAAAGGAACGTCTTCTTGCCAAGTTTTCAACAAAAGGATATGACTTTACTGATGTCAGAGTACTCATATTTTCAATGACCTTACCTCTGCCTGTCCATAGGTCAGACTTCCGTCGTGCTTTTCCTCAAGCAAACGATCTCTCAACTGCACTAACTTCTGACGATTTTGAACAATAGCCTTCCAGATTTCTGCTGCCTTGGTGAAGATCTGGTTGGGGGCATCGGCTTGGTTTGGTGCAACATCTAAATATTAGTTGATCAATATGTATCTATTACCACTTACCAACATTGTGCCTTAAGTTCAATTAAAATTTAATGGGATCTGGCCATTTTGCAAAAATAGATGTATGGCTGGCTCATACTGTATTTGCTGGCTACTACTCTGTGCTTCCATTAAAATGAGATGGGGAAAGTGTTTTCTATATCATTCAATGGAATGAAGTGATTGACCAAAATCCTGTGACTGTGCATGCTGAATATGTTTTCATGAGTGTAGAGGACGGTAAATCGGAAATCTATTTGCTGACTGAAACACACAGATCTGGTTACATTTTCTCATAATCAAAACCAGTTTCCTCACATATTCACTGTATAAAAAAAGTTTTCCAAAATATTCATTTAACAACATTTTGGCAGTACTTTACTGGATTCTACCATGTCGGAACACCATTATTCTTACCCGATTGATCTATACTTAATTCTGGAAAGTGTTTGATGAATTAATAACCATAGTAAAATAATTGATTACAGCTCAATTATGGATTGGGAAAATGGCTGAATAATTGATCATCAAAGTTGGAGGTGAGTCCCAACACTATCATGTACACAGTTAAAAACTTATGTTGCAGCATTTACTGAATCAAACACACCTGGCTTTTGGTCAAATTTTAAAATTTGCATTCAACTACAACACTCGTATATGAATCATGTGATATCTGCTTTCATTTTGCGGAACCCAAACAGCCTTTCACAGAACTGTAAAATTAATATTATACTTAACATGGTTTCAGACTATTATACTATCCACTTTCATCTTAGCAACATATACAATTTGTCGTATAAAGTATTCTGTATTGGTTCTCAATTGATTTGGGTTTAATATCTAATCATTTATTGGGCTGTATTCACAAAAGGCATTAGCAACAGATTAGCAAAAACTGATGTCACCATTTAAAATAGTGAATTTGCAAATTTAATAAGTAAATTAAATTTTTATAAGTTAATACCCTATCCAATGGACAATTGCTTTACCGGTCGACGCGACCGGTCCCGCCAAACGCCAGAAAAAGACGTCCTGTATATAATACCGGCAGGACCGGTCAGTACTGTGCATTCGCTAGGTGGCGCATCATACTTGCTTCCTGTCCAGACAGAGTGACGTCAGTTCATCTTTTTCGTTGTCTAAACAGATTTAGACCCCTAGTAAGCTGGTAGCGGGGTCGGTTGGGAGGGCCTTGCCTGTCCATTGGATAGGGTATTAACTTATAAAAATTTAATTTACTTATTAAATTTGCAATTTTATTGCGTTAATACATCCTATCCAATGGACAATTGCTGAATAACTACCGCTTGGTAGGCGGGTAAGCAGCTAGGGACTTCTGTGAACTCATAACAAAACAAAATAGTACAGGCCCATTTGACCTAGGGTCAGAGAACCCTGACAGGTCAAGGTCGGCCACCAACTCACCGGTTAACCGGGAGTCTACCGACGTTGCCCCCCCCCCCCCCTTTTTTCTTTCCTTCCAGAGTCGGTTTGAGAAGGGGAAGATAGAGAGAGAGGGTCTGAGTTCAGTCCCAGAAGAAATAAACTTCCCAAGGGAAGCAAACCACAGTTTTTTTTGTTTTTTTTTTTTTACAATATGTACATATTTACATATATACAACATCCCCTCACTTCTGGGCCTGATGGTGCACCTGCTGGGCAGCCACTACAGGTCCCAGGTAGAAAAGCTCCGAGTCAGCCCAGGCAACATCCTTCAAATAGAATTGGGTGAAGGTGTTGTGAGATTTCCAGTGGCAGGCTGACAAGATCTGATCTAAGGAAATCCCTGATTGGAAAGCCTTAGAGGCAGCAAAGGCCCTAACATCATGGGCTTTAACCTGATGTAAGGTGAGGGCCTCTTGGTCAGAGAGCTCATAGCACAGAACCACAGTCTGTTTGATCCATGAGGAGATGGTGGCAGGTGAGATGTCTTTATCAAAACCCTTCTTGAAGGAGACAAAGACTAACTCCTTATTCTGCCTGAGGTCTGCAGTCCTGTCCAAGTAGTAGCGCAGGGCTCTAACTGGACATAGGGACCTGTCACCCTTGAGTGACCTATCCAGAGATGGTGCCAGGGCTGAGATGACCACTGGTGCCACACTATCTGGACCTTCCTTAGCCAGCTGGTTCTTGGATAGGAAGCTGGGTGAGGGGTACAAAGACACCTTAGACCAGTCCGACTGGTGTCTGATGTTCTTATTTAACCAAGCATGGATCTCACTCCTGTGTTTACCTGAACCCAAAGCCAGCAAGAAAACAGTCTTGCAAGTTAGATGTTTCAAGGAGGCCTCTTTCAGGGAATCAAAGGGAGCCTTTGTGAGCTGATGTAAAACCAGTGAAAGGTTCCAGGAGGGGATGCCCCTCCTGCCCTTAGGTCTGTCTCTATGGAAACTATCCAGGAGACGAGTGAGATTCTCATCTTTGCTGACATTAATGGTGGAATTGCTCAGTTTGTCAGCAATGGCGGATCTGTAGCCATCAATAGTGCTTGGTTGTAACTTCTCCTGAAACAAGTGCAGGAGGAAGTCAGCAATGGCTTTCAGAGGTGGTGCCCTGAAGTCCACCTGATTACTGAGGCACCACTTTGTAAAAATGGTCCACTTTGCCTCATAGACAGATCTGGTTGATCTTCTTTGAGGAGCCTCAATTCGTGCTGCCACTGCCTCAGAGAAACCTTGCTCCTTGATTGCTGAGGCTCTAGGAGCCAGGCATGTAGGTTCAGATTCGACAGGTTCCTGTGAAGGACCTGGTTGAATGGCTGAGACACTAGGTTGGGTATGCTGGGCAGACACAGTGGGATCTGGCTTGACATTGCTACCAGGTCCCAAAACCAGGGCATGTTGGGCCACCCTGGAGCAATTAGAATTATTCTGTTGTAGGGGTAGTCCTGGAGCTTCTCCACCACTTTGCCCAGGATGGCTGCCAGTGGGAAGGCGTATGGGTCCAGGTCCTCCCAGGAGAGGCTGAGTGCATCCACTGCCCAAGCCTGGGGGTCTGGTACCGGTGATACAAACTGTGGTAGTTTGTTGTTGAACCTGGTGGCAAACAGGTCCACTTGTGGCTGATGCCACCTTGAACATACAGCTTGGAACACTTCGGGATGAAGTGACCACTCTGTTTGAATGGTCTGGCCAAGCCTGGATAGCTTGTCTGCTATCACGTTCAGCCGGCCGGGGATGTGACGTGCCCTGAGGGTTACTTGCTGCCTGGTGCACCAGGACAGAATTCTCCACAGTAGGGCACACAGAGAGCCCGATTTCATCCCCCCTTCTTTGTTGATATAGGCAACCACTGTTGTGTTGTCTGTAGCTACCAACACTGTCTTGTTAAAGACTAGGGTTTGAAACTCTTTTAGAGCTAGAAATACTGCTTTCAGCTCCAAGTGGTTTATGTGTAACTTGCTCTCTGGTAGAGACCACTGTCCCCTTGCAGTGTGCTCATCTATTAGTAAGTGAGCGCCCCACCCTTCTTTTGATGCGTCTGTAAAGATTTGCAGAGCATGTTTTAGAGGGTGTAATGGTTGACCTAGAAGCACATTGCTTTCCTCCAGCCACCACCTTAGATGGGGGTGGAGGGATTTGGGGACCGGGATCACCTTTTCCAGTGACTCTGGGACCCTCCAGTTGTTTTTCAAGTGCCACTGTATGGGTCTCATGTGTAGTCGCCCTAAGTGGACTTGCTTTTCTGTTGCTGTGAGTAGACCTATGAGGGACATGAATTGTCGAACCGGGCAAAGCGGATCAGACAATATTGATCTGATCTTGTGTGTCAAGGCCTGCCAACGTTCTTCTGTTGGTCTGACCTTGCCCTCTTTCCGGTCGAACTGGTAACCTACGAAGTTGAAGACCTGTTTGGGAACCAGCTCTGACTTTTCCTTGTTCACCAGCCACCCTAATTCCTGACAAAGTGTGACTAGGGTTTGAGTATGCTGGAGACAGGTGTGGTGAGTAGAGGCTCTCACCAGCTAGTCGTCTAGGTACTGGTGGATCCTTATACCCTTCTAAAAAGCCACGAGTTTGACCTCTTTGGCCACCACTGTGAACTCCATGGGAGCTGTGGACAGGCCAAAGGGAAGGGCTTTGAACTGGTAGGACCGACCCTGGAGGTGAAAGCGCATGTACTTCCTGGACTGACTGTGAATTGGTATGTGGAAGTATGCTTCTTTGAAAACTATGGATGTGACCCACTCCCCTGCTTGGAGGGAGGTTCTTATTGTCTCTGGGGTTTCCATCTTGAACGTCCGTGTTTAAAAAGGTGTTCAAGGTGCTCAGGTCTAGGATCGGTCTCCACCGGTTGTTGGGTTTGGGTACCAAAAAGCCGGTTGTAAAACCCCAGTGAGTTTTGATTTTCCACCGGTTCGACTGCATTCTTGTTTATCAGCTGATACAGTGCCTCTAAAAGGAAGGACTGTTTGGTTGGATTGTGGCAGTTGCTTATTACAGTCGGTGATCTCGTCAAGTGGAGTCTGAACCGGAAGGGGAGAGCGTAACCCTCCCTCAATCTCTAGCCACTGTCTGACCAGCTGGGACCCGAAAGGGTAGGCTGGCTGACTGGTCAAGTAGCTTGACAGGCATTTCAACTGGGACCAGTGACTGGTCAAAGAATTCCTCTGGCCACTGGTTGGCCTAAACAGCTGTTTTGGCCTTTAAGGAACTTCTGCCGGTCTGTCAGTCAGTCCTGGAGACCTGCCCAGTACCAGGCCTTAAACGGTTATACGCGAGGCAATGCTCTGTAACCGGTTCCTGGTGGCTCCACAGTTCTGCATAAACTCACCGGAGTTGGCAGAACTGGGTGAACTACTTCTTAGCAAGGATAGGCTCATATGAAGTTGCCTTCTTCCTGTCCACAGTGGTGGTTCAGCAGCTTTTCTCTGCAATCAAACAAGCTCTGTAATCGGTCAAACCGGTAGGCTCAGAGAAGGTTAACTGTTGAACCTGTTCTCAGCACTGAATGTGAAGCTGGTTCCTTGCCAGTAAGGATGGCAACAGCAGATTTCTTGTAACCAGCAGCACTACGGTTCCGGAACCAGCAACACTCCGGAACCGGCAATTCTCTGTAACCGGCAAACCTGTTGTCAGCACTGGATTTGGAGCTGGTTTCTTGCCCTTAAGGATGGGTACAGATTCCTCTGTAACCGGACACTCCAGAACCGGCAACACTCCGTCACCAGCAACTCTGTGTAACCGGTAATCCTGTTTAACCGGTAGCCCTTGCTGGATTTCTGTGACCACAACCGGCAGTCTGAACAGAACTGGTGCTGGTATACCTCATCACTGGCTGGCTAGTGACCCTACCGGTAGCCTGAACAGGACCGGTACCGGTCCAAAATTCTGCACAGGGAAGATAAGGGTCTCAATGGTCACCGCGACTTCTGGTAGGTGAACCCTCTGAGCAGCCGCACCGGTGGTCTGAACAAGACTGGAACCGGTACCCCCAACAGTCACACCAGTGGAAAGGCCTCTGGTGGAGGTTCCAGTATCAAAACAGGGCTGATCACTGATAACCACTGAAGGGGGGTTCCTTGACAGCTTCACAGGAACATGACTGGAACCGGTACCCCAACAGTCCCACCAGTGGGGAGGCCTCTGGTGGAGGTTCCAGGATCAAAAAGGGGTGATCACTGGCAACCACTGAAGGGGTTTCTTCACAGGAACAGCACCCACCGGTAGTCTGTACAGACCGGAACCGGTACCCCCAACAGTCCCACCAGTGGAAAGGCCTCTGGTGAAGGTTCCAGTATCAACACAAGGCTGATCACTGGAACCACTGAAGGGGGGTTTCTTGACAGCTTCACAGGAACATGACTGGAACAGGTACCCCAACAGTCCCACCAGTGGAAAGGCCTCTGGTGGAGGTTCCAGGATCAAAAGGGCTGATCACTGGCAACCACTGAAGGGGTTTCTTCACAGGAACAGCACCCACCGGTAGTCTGTACAGACTGGAACCGGTAAAACTCATCACTAGTGCTCCCCACCGGTAGTCTGACCAGAACTGGTACCGGTAAACTCATCACTTCTTGTCAGCTGAACCAGTCACGCTTGGGGATTTGCTTGCCGGTAGTTGTGTTGAGATCTGTGAAGTCACATGACCGGCACCGGCAAAAATTCGCAGAGTTCAATGACCATTTGTCATCTAACTTCTTCAGGCCAACAGACGAGTTGCTGGATTTCTTCTTGCCAGTTAAAAAGTGGGTGTTGAGTAGTAAAAGCTCGTCTTTTCTTCTAAAACTTCTGTTGAAAACACGATTCCTCCATTGTTGAATGCGCATCACGTGACCAGGTCTCTGTCACGTGATAAGCATAAGCTGGAAGTGATGACGTCAGACGATGCATTCTTCTTTCCTTCTAATTTCTTCTCGTCGACATACACGCAGTGTTACTCGACAATGTAGAATTAAATGGAGGGTGAATTGTGGTAAATACACGCTTCTAAACAGCAGAAGGAATGCTGCAGGGACGACACACGAGCTCTCACCCACGACTTCGTCTCGACGACAAGCAGTGTTCGAAACTGCGCGGGCCCGGTGGCCAGGAACTACCAAGTTCTGCTCCGGGCCATCTCTTTTCGCAAATGTGTAGCCCGGCTGGCCATTTAATGCTTTGGTTCCTGATTAAATGGGAAGAAAAATATTGTACGACAACCAGTCGAAATACTCAAAACGTTTTAATATCGAGAGAACTTCATAGAATTTCTGCTTCCCAATGATAACGTTTTGAATGCAAATTCGCTCTGATTCCTGATTAAACGTGAGGAAAAATATTGTACGACAACCAGTCACAATACTCGAAACGTTTTATAATCGAGAGAACTTCACTGAATTTCTGCTTTCTGATGGTAACGTTTTGAATGCAAACACACTGGTACGTGGGACGTCTTCGTTTTTAAAGATTTGGAAATAAGATTTTTATCAATATGAAGCCTTTGAAAGCAAAGTCAAGACCTTTGTGATTTTGTTTTAAAGATTTCTTCGTTTTTGTTTTTTTTTTGTAGGAGTTGGGCAATATAACAATGTTTAATTTTTGATCAGTAGTGGTACTGACTTTATGTACTCAGTACATGTACTCTACAGTAATGTTGAAAAAAAAAAGGTATTGCAGACCTTGTCGTTCTGTCTATGGCCCACTTGCTTTAAAAATAAGGGACAAAGCTCAAAATTTTCAGGGGATAAATTTGCTAAATACATGCATGGTCCTTTATTCCAGCGCAGTGATAATTGCTTTGACTTTATTTAAAAAATATTTTGGAGAAAATATTTTCCTATTTTTATTTTATTTCCTATCTGAATTTCTAAACCACTTGATGATTGGTTAAAAATGGTAATTATTACAGAAAATAAGGAGATTTAAATTTAATTTTATTGGGCTATTTAAATTTCATACGGGCCATCAAAAGTGAAAAGTTAATGGCCCTGCTGGCCATCTGGTTTCGTAAGGTAGTTCATACACTGACGACAAGTACACAGAAATTCTTCAAAACTGGTTATAAAGTGCTGGATAAAGCCTCGTTAATCCTGGAGAGGCCATGATACGTAAGTAACACAATAAATATATTGTCAGATGAAAATAAGCTTTAAATTCGTAGAATAAACCGCGTTTCCTTCAAACTTGGAGATAATTTCAAAACGCGTCTGCACACTACACGCGCCAAAAGAAAAAGATGAACTGACGTCACTCTGTCTGGACAGGAAGCAAGTATGATGCGCCACCTAGCGAATGCACACTACTGACTGGTCCTGCCGGTATTATATAAAGCAATTGTCCATTGGATAGGATGTATTAACGCAATAAAAATTATGTTTAAAATGGAGCATTACGCTAATGCAAGTAAAATGTCTTACTAACATTTTACTATATAAAGAAGAACCAGTTAAATATGGTATTTTATATATAAGCAAGCACTCGACCCTTAAAATTAGGATTGACTAATGATGAAATTTGCCTCGTGTAGTGAGCGGAGCCTTGACTACTAGTTTGCATCGCAATGGATTAAATTTGGGCTTAAATGTAGTTGAATCTGCTGCATTTAATTCACAAATTAACTTTGTTAAAACCTATTTAATTCTAAGATTAGCTATGTCATTTTTGTACACTTTCATAACAATTTTTAGGGGAGTATAATCCATCTTTTTAAAAACAGCCCCTGACGCAGTAAATCATCATTCCACGACAAAGCAATTGACAAAATCCACCCTCTAAATTCAGGGCTAGGATTTAAACCCATTACTTTGGAGGTTATACACAGTATAACTGAAAGGTAGTGTGATTTTCTCAGCTTACACTTGGTGGATCCAGTGTGCTGCCTCCTCAGGTGACCTCTCTCAGCAGCAAGAGTTTTGTCTAGACTTCCTGCTTCACCTGAATCACCTAAAATTGGCAGATAAAAAGGCTCTCAGTTCCTGAATGAATTACCCACATATATAGCATTGCAGTTAAGAATGGAGAAAAATCTGTCTTGCAGTTATTTACAGATATATTGTCTTTTTCATTGCAGCTACTGAAAATATTGTATGGTTATCACATATTTTTTAGAGATACTGGGGTGACCAAAATCATTTGGTTTGGGTATTTTTTTCGATTTAGTCATTTGCCCCCCCCCCCCCCCCCCCTTATACTTTGAATAAAATTAGAAAAGACAAATCAAAAGTTTTACAGGGTTAGATTTTAGCTTTACAGAAAATAAGTTTACCTGCAAAATTCCTCCGTATATCCTCATTCCTGTGTGCATATTTCTGGTTGACAACTGTCCCCTGCAAAACAAAGCAAATGTAGATCTATATATTGATTGCTACTCCTACCAGTGTGCATGTATGCTACTCCTACCAGTGTGCGTGTATAAGCCTCCAAAATAACAATTATAGAATGCAAATAACTTGGTAAGACTAAGGACTATCTAATAAGGCTGTGACTTCGTTAGAAAAACGTCACTGGGTATTCGTCTCGCAAGAACAGATCCGAATTCGGGTAACCACGTTTTAGTTGTCAACCCAGTGGAAGTAGCACAGAAGCAAACATGGCGGATGATGTAAACAAAACGTTACAAAAAATAATGTTTAATATTTGTATAAATAAGGAAAATTACATGAAAAACTATCAGTAGATAGGGAAATCTAACAGAATACCGAGGTTTATCCAAGTTTTTCGTTGTTTTACAGTATATTTAATATTTTTTTGGTTACCCGCTTCGCCACTTTTTACTCGGTTTCTCAATGAATTTGAACTGTTTTCTGGTAACCAGGTAACCTATCCCAGCCTAACTATGTAATGAAGACATTTGTTACATACATTTTATGAAATATGTTATTCATTCAATATTAAAGGGTGTGACACAGAATGAAAATCATCCCTTGGTATTCATACTGTCCCAGTGAAAACCAACCAAATCTCGCATTTTAGGGTGAACCACCTAAAATTACCAAGCAAATATGGCAACTGACGTCAGCAAATTTATTAAAAATAAAATGTCAAATGTCTGTGAAACTAGACTAAGGACGCATCTGTGGCCCGATGCAGAATGTATCCACCGGCAAAGGCAAAAGTAGCTATTACTCAGCTATGCCACGAGGTAGATGTTTGAAATTTTACTATGTTATAGCTGACCCAAAAGTAGCTGAATAACATATTTATACGAAATTCTCTAAATGCAGTAGTTTTCAAGTTACAAGTTATTTTAGTCATGTTGGAAGTTACTGAAAAGCTGAATAACATATTTTAACTAAATGCTCTAAATGCAATACTTTTCAAGTTATAAATGATTTAGTGTTAAGTAAGAACCTCAAAAGTAGCTATTACTCAGCTATGCAATGAGCCACAGGTCTCGAATTTTAATATGTTATAGCTGACCGAAAAGTAGATGAATAACATATTTGCACAAAATTCTCTAAATGTAATAGTTTTAAAGTTACAAGTGATTTTACTCATGATGGAAGTTAGTGAAAAATCCAAAAGTAGCTATTACTCACTTAGCTATTGAGATAGACACCCAACTTACTGACCATGTTGTAGCTATGAAAAAAATAGCTGAATATCATATTTGAACAAAGTGCTCTAAATGCAATACTTTTCAAGTTATAATTGATTTAGTGCATGATTTCATTAATTTTAATGCATTAAAAATTATTTTAAAAATTCATAAAAAAACTTTAGCATGTGAAAACTCTCCCAAAAGTAGGTGAATAAGTTATTTGAGAAGATTTGGCTATCTGCAATACTTTTAGAGATAATTTGCATTTACATATTTTGAGTAGGTGAGTAATTAGCTACGGGTCTGAAACTTCACCAAGTGAAAACTCTCCCAAAAGCAGGTGAATGAGTTATTTGAGAAAAATTGGCTATCTGCAATACTTTTAGAGATAATTCGCATTTACTCATTTTGAGTAGGTGAATAATTAGCTACGGGTCTGAAACTTCACCAAGAGAAAGCTCTCCCAAAAGTACGTGAATGAGTTATTTGAGAAAAATTGGCTATCTGTAATACTTTTAGAGATAATTCGCATTTACTCATTTTGAGGTGAATAATTAGCTATGGGTCTGAAACTTCACCATGTGAAAGCTCTCCCAAAAGTAGGTGAATGAGTTATTTGATAAAAATTGGCTATCTACAATACTTTTAGAGATAATTCACATTTACTCATTTTGAGTAGGTGAGTAATTAGCTATGGGTCTGAAACTTCACCATATGAAAGCTCTCCCAAAAGTAGGTAATGAGTTATTTGAGAAAAATTGGCTATCTGCAATACTTTTAAGAGATAATTCGCATTTACTCATTCTGAGTAGGTGATTTTAGACATTTTTGTCTACCACAGGCCTAATTTAGACAAAAACAATACCAAAAAGATAGGGTGGCGAGTCCTCTAGCATACCAAGCCACCTGCCAAATATGAAAGAAATCTGGAAAGAAATGTAAACTGTAGGTCGCTAACAAGCAATATTCCACATTTTAGACATTTTTGTCTACCACAGGCCTAATTTAGACATAAAGCCTACCAAAAAGATAGGGTGGCGAGTTCTCTAGCATACCAAGCCACCTGCCAAATATGAAAGAAATCTGGAAAGAAATGTGGACTGTAGGTCGCTAACAAGCAATATTCCACATTTTAGACATTTTTGTCCACCACAGGCCTAATTTAGACATAAAGCCTACCAAAAAGATAGGGTGGTGAGTCAAAAATTCAAAATGTTGGGAGGGGAAATTTTTTTTAGAAAATTGCAAAGAGTACATTTCTAGATACCCTGAGGTTAGAAAATTTCGACGAAATCGCTCTATCTCGCACGGTTAAGGAGAAAGAAGCAAACTTGTGTTTTTCCATTTTTGGCAAAAATTTGAAAATTCAAAATGGCCGCCATTTTGGGGGAGGGGAAATTTTTGTTGAAAATTGCCAAGAGTACATTGCTTAGATACCCTGTGGGTCGAAAATTTCAACGAAATCGCTCTATCTCGCACGGTTAAGGATATAGAAGCAAATTTGTGTTTTGTCATCTTTGGCAAAAATTCGAAAATTCAAAATGGCCGCCATTTTTGGGGAGGGGAAAAATTTTTGAAAATTGGCAAGAGTACATTCCTCAGATACCTTGGGGGTCCAAAATTTCGAGGAAATCGCTCTATCTCACACGGTTAAGGAGATACAAGCAAATTTGTGTTTTAGACATTTTTGTCTACCACAGGCCTAATTTAGGCATAAACCCTACCAAAAAGATAGGGTGGCAAATGTTTTACCATACCAAGCCACCTGCCAAATATGAAAGAAATCTGGAAAGAAATGTGGACTGTAGGTCGCTAACAAGCAATATTCCACATTTTAGACATTTTTGTCTACCACAGGCCTAATTTAGACATAAACCCTACCAAAAAGATAGGGTGGCGAGTCCTCTACCATATCAAGCCACCTGCCAAATTTGAAAGAAATCTGGAAGGAAATGTGGACTGTAGGTCGCTAACAAGAAATCTCTGCGGACGCGGACGACAACGATGATGAATCCATAGTATCCCCGCTTCGCGCCAGGGATACAATAAAAGGAAATTAAGTTTAATTATCAGTATGACAAGTCAGGTTGAACTTTGGATTTCATGGAAATGGATAATGGTTTAATAGTTTCAAGAGTACCCAATTTTCAAATGCTTTGTCAACAAACAAGGACCACAGGTCACCTGTCACACAACTTATAAATACATAAAAATTGCCACCTGTATTAAACTCTTTCCAAAATTGCAAATTTAATAAGTAAATTAAATTTTTATAAGTTAATACCCTATCCAATGGACAATTGCTTTACCGGTCGGCGCGACCGGTCCCGCCAAACGCCAGAAAAAGACGTCCTGTATATACTACCGGCAGGACCGGTCACAGAGTGTGCATTCGCCAGGTGGCGCATCGTACTTCATTTCCTGTTTACCTCTTGACGTCATAGCATCTTTTTCGTGTCTAATCCTAGTAAGACCCCTAGTAAGCTGATAGCGGGGCCGGTTGGGTGGGCCTTGTCTGTCCATTGGATAGGGTATTAACTTATAAAAATTTAATTTACTTATTAAATTTGCAATTTTATTGCGTTAATACATCCTATCCAATGGACAATTGCTGAATAACTACCGCTTGGTAGGCGGGTAAGCAGCTAGGGACTCATGTGAACTCATAACAACAAATTTTAACCAATCCATTTGACCTGGGGTCAGAGAACCCTGAAAGGTCAGGGTCGGTCACTAACTCACCGGTTAACCGGGAGCCCACCGACTTTGCCCCCCCCCCCCTTTTTCTTTCCTTCAGAGTTGATCTGAGTTGGAAAGATAGAGAGAGAGAGAGAGGGGCTGAGTTCAGTCCCAGAAGAAATAAACTTCCCAAAGGAAGCAAGTCACAGTTTTTTTTTTTTTTTTTTTTTTTTTTTATATATATGTACATTTCCCATATTTACATTATGTACATATCTAACATATTTACAATATGTACATATTTACATATATACAATATCTCCTCACTTCTGGGCCTGGTGGTGCACCTGCTGGGCAGCCACTACAGGTCCCAGGTGGAAAAGCTCTGAGTCAGCCCAGGCAACATCCTTCAAATAGAATTGGGTGAAGGTGTTGTGAGATTTCCAGTGGCAGGCTGACAAGATCTGATCTAAGGAGATCCCTGATTGGAAAGCCTTAGAAGCAGCAAAGGCCCTAACATCATGGGCTTTAACCTGATGTAAGGTGAGGGCCTCCTGGTCAGAGAGCTCATAGCACAGAACCACCGTCTGTTTGATCCATGAGGAGATGGTGGCAGGCGAGATGTCTTTATCAAAACCCTTTTTGAAGGAGACAAAGACTAACTCCTTATTCTGCCTGAGGTCTGCAGTCCTGTCCAAGTAGTAACGCAGGGCTCTAACTGGACATAGGGACCTGTCACCCTTGAGTGACCTATCCAGAGATGGTGCCAGGGCTGGGATGACCACTGGTGCCACACTATCTGGACCTTCCTTAGCCAGCTGATTCTTGGATAGGAAGCTGGGTGAGGGGTACAAGGACACCTTAGACCAGTCTGACTGGTGTCTGATGTTCTTATGTAACCAAGCATGGATCTCACTCCTGCGTTTACCTGAACCCAAAGCCAGCAGGAAAACCGTCTTGAAAGTTAAATGTTTCAAGGAGGACTCTTTCAGGGGTTCAAAAGGAGCCTTTGTGAGCTGATGTAAAACCAGTGAAAGATTCCAGGAGGGGATACCCCTCCTGCCCTTAGGTCTGTCTCTATGGAAACTATCCAGGAGACGAGTGAGATTCTCATCTTTGCTGACATTAATGGTGGAGTTGCCCAGTTTGTCAGCAATGGCTGATCTGTAGCCATCAATAGTGCCTGGTTGTAACTTCTTGTCCTGGAACAAGTGCAGGAGGAAGTCAGCAATGGCCTTCAGAGGTGGTGCCCTGAAGTCCACCTGATTACTGAGGCACCACTTTGTAAAAATGGTCCACTTTGCCTCATAGACAGATCTGGTTGATCTTCTTTGAGGAGCCTCAATTCGTGCTGCCACTGCCTCAGAGAAGCCTTGCTCCTTGATTGCTGAGGCTCTAGGAGCCAGGCATGTAGGTTCAGATTCGACAGGTTCCTGTGAAGGACCTGGTTGAATGGCTGAGACACCAGGTTTGGTATGCTGGGCAGACAGAGTGGGATCTGGCTTGACATGGCTACCAGGTCCCAAAACCAGGGCATGTTGGGCCACCCTGGGGCAATCAGGATTATTCTGTTGCAGGGGTAGTCCTGGAGCTTCTCCACCACTTTGCCCAAGATGGCTGCCGGTGGGAAGGCGTATGGGTCCAGGTACTCCCAGGAGAGACTGAGTGCATCCACTGCCCAAGCCTGGGGGTCTGGCACCGGTGACACAAACTGGGGTAGTTTGTTGTTGAACCTGGTGGCAAACAGGTCCACTCTTGGCTGGTGCCACCTTTTGCATACAGCTTGGAATACTGCTGGATGAAGTGACCACTCTGTTTGAATGGTCTGGCCAAGTCTGGATAGCTTGTCTGCTATCACGTTCAGCCGGCCGGGGATGTGACGTGCCCTGAGGGTTACCTGTTGTCTGGTGCACCAGGACAGGATTCTCCACAGTAGGGCACACAGTGACCCCGACTTCATCCCCCCCTCTTTGTTGATATAGGCAACCACTGTTGTGTTGTCTGTAGCTATCAACACAGTCTTGTTGCAGACCAGGGTTCGAAACTCCTTTAGAGCTAGAAAAACTGCTTTTAGCTCTAAGTGGTTTATGTGCAACTTGCTTTCTGGAAGGGACCAAGTTCCCCTTGCAGTATGGTCGTCCAAATGAGCGCCCCACCCTTCGTTTGATGCGTCTGTAAAGATCTGCAGAGCATGTTTTAGAGGGTGTAATGGTTGACCTAATAGCACATTGCTTTCCTCCAGCCACCACCTTAGATGAGGGTGGAGGGACTTGGGGACCGATATCACCTTTTCCAGTGACTCTGGGACCCTCCAATTGTTTTTCAAATGCCACTGTATGGGTCTCATGTGGAGTCGCCCTAAGTGGACTTGTTTTTCTGTTGCTGTGAGGAGACCTATGAGGGACATGAATTTCCGGACCGGACAAACCGGATCCGACATCATTGATCTGATCTTGTCTGTCAAGGCCTGCCAACGTTCCTCTGTTGGTCTGACCTTGCCCTCTTTCAGGTCGAACTGGTAACCTACGAAGTTGAAGACCTGTTTGGGTGCCAGTTCTGACTTTTCCTTGTTCACCAGCCACCCTAGTTCCTGACAAAGTGTGACCAGGGTTTGAGTATGCTGGAGACAGGTGTGGAGGGTAGAGGCCCTCACCAGCCAGTCGTCTAGGTACTGGTGGATTCTTATACCTTGTCGTAAGGCCATGAGCTTGACCTCTTTGGCCACCACTGTGAACTCCATGGGTGCTGTGGAAAGACCAAAGGGCAGGGCCTTGAACTGGTAGGATTGGCCCTGAATGTGAAAACGCATGTACTTCCTTGACTGACTGTGAATTGGTATGTGGAAGTAAGCGTCTTTGAAATCTATGGATGTGACCCACTCCCCTGCCTGTAGGGAGGTTCTTATTGTCTCTGGGGTCTCCATCTTGAAGGACTCTGTGTTTAAAAAGGTGTTCAAGGTGCTCAGATCCAAGATAGGTCTCCACCGGTTGTTGGGTTTGGGAACCAAAAATAGCCGGTTGTAAAACCCTAGGGAGGTCTGATTTGTTACCGGTTCTACTGCATTCTTGTTTGTCAGCTGAGTCAGTGCCTCCAAAAGGAAGGACTGTCTTTGGGGGTTTACATATTTGCTGATGACCATTGGTGACCTGGTTAGGTTGGGTCTGAACCGGAAGGGAAGGGTGTAGCCCTCTCTCAGTATTCTGATAACTTTGGGACTGGCACCCAGAGTTTCCCACTTTTCCCAAAACTGCTGAAGTCTTGCCCCTACAGGAAGATTTGAGACAACAGTTGGGACATTTGTGACAATTTTTACAAAACTCAAGTGATCTACACAGGAAACATCTTTCACATGGTTTATTTCTCTGATAGATTGACAATAAACGGGATTTACACCTTTCTTTTGCGGTGACCCTCTGGCAATAGGAACACTTGCAACAAAAGAGTTTACATGTGGAAACACAGTCTCGCTCTTGTTTGTCACTGGTTTTGGTGGGTTCAAGCCCTCCATCTTGTCGGATACATTTACAGAGTTCACCAATCCGACCACATTTGCAAAACAGTGATTGTCATTTATACTTTTTAAATCCCCTGGCCGGCTTCTGGATGAAGTTGGAGGCTTTCCCACCACGTTGCTGAACAGTTTGCCGGTCTCTAATCTGCTTCCATGCCGGAGTAGTGGGCTTCCGGTCCGGCTGGTGAGGTGTTCGATTGGAGGAGACGTATGGATGAAAACGTCCAGGTTTCCTCGGTGTGGTACCAGCAGAACGCCTCTCTTCACTACGTAAGATCTCCTCTTCAGCCTTGACCAGTAAGCTGTCCGGGAAGAGTGATAGTTGGTGAACTGGAGACGTACGTAAAGCAGACAAGGTGTCCGGTTTGACCCCACCCCTTATGAACTCTAAATAACTGTCCCGTCGGGCCAGGGTGAGATTAGCCATGCTGATGAAGACACCATCTGATAAATCCTGCATGGTACGCTGCATAGCCTGTGAAATGGACCGGTTAAAGGTAACCAGATATTCCAGTTCTTCAACAGCTTGTTGTTGTTTCTCAGCACTTTTGCCCTTTGAGGAATCGAACCTGAGGGACTTTAACTGGGTGACCATGGAGTCCTGTACTTTGGTGAGGCATCTAGAGAGGCCAGCAGCGTGATTACACATCACTGATTGTTCTCTGAATGACCTCTCCCACCTTCTAAGGGTGTCCTGGCTGAAAGTCCTGGAAGCTGGAGCAGAAGGTAAACTGCGTCTTGCAACTCTAGAAAACATACTGTTAAGCTTTGCCGGTTCCGGAGACCAGTCACCAACAGCCTGGGTAGACGCATCCTTCTTAACAGCTTGCATGTCGTACCACTTTGAAGTACGGGGTGTCTTGACAAATTGGTCACGCAGCAAACCACTGGTTTCTGTATTCCTGGCTGGATAACCTTGAGCAATGGTTATATTTAGTTTCTCCAACTTTTTACAAAGCCATTCATCCACCGGCAATTTAACTGACACTTTACCGGTAGCCTTCACTCTAGAACCGGCAAAGGGATTGTCATCCATAGATGCAGCTGAGGTGTCATAATCCGGAATTTGATGCCAGCCCATGAAACTCCTCACCCCTCTCAAGGTTTCCCGGTAATTTGCATCTTCAGATAGCTCCTGGTCAGTGCTAGTTTCCGGTGCATCACCCTGGTAGTGAACACTAGCCGGTGAAACCGGTTCCGCATCCACCTCAGCCTCACTATCAGATTCCCTGGCAACCTCAGAATTCTGACCAATGGGAGGCGACTGGTTAGACAGCGTAGTTTCATAACCGGAAGGAAGAACCTCAGGACCTGCACCGGGAGCCTGTGGAGGCTGGGTGGCAGTCCCTGCACCGGGAACCAGTAAAGGTTGGGTGGCAACAGTCTCAGAGGTACCGGGGCCCTGAACAGGGTGGGTAGCACTCTTAGTAACTTCCTTCACAGCTTGTGTACCGGGAACCCCCAGCGGAGGTTGGGTAGCCGTCAACTGCGTAGCAACGTCACTAGTGCCCTCAGCAAACATAACACTTGTAGAAGCACCCGGATCAAAGAAGGGGTGTTCTCTGGGCACCACAGAAGCAGAATTCACCGGTCTCACAGGGACAGCAAATGACTGGTTAATCAGCATTGCTTCCAGACGGGAAAATCTCTCACTCCACTTGTCATCAAGGGACTTGAGGTCGTCTGAAGAAGGCTTACTACTGTGCTTCCGTTTACTAGACCTTGGGGAACCATCAGAACGCTTCTTCTTGTGCTTGGGAGAAGAATCAACAGGAGACTGCGTCCCTGAATTGACCGGACCCAGCAGTGAAACCTCAGACGGATCAACAAGCTTGGGAGACGCACTAGATAATTCTTCAGATTTCTTCTGGCTAGAGCGTTCTTTCCGTTCCTTGTAGGTGGGGGTTGCCAACTGGTGGATCTGAGCAGGCGTAAACGCCTTACAGATACTACAATCCAACTTCTTCACACACGGGTCGTCTCCCACCCCCTTGTCACGACAACGCGCGCATTTCTTGTGGTTGTCGAAAAGGGCCATAACGTGCCCGCAAGAACCTCGTTTCTGTCCAGGAGACGACATAATGATCAGTAACGTTGTAGAAATACTTCGTACTAATAAAAAACAAGAAACTTGGAAGAGTTCGTTGTAAAAATTCAAAAACGTATGTCTGAAGAAATTCTTCTGCACACTCTTTCGCGCCAAACGAAAAAGATGCTATGACGTCAAGAGGTAAACAGGAAATGAAGTACGATGCGCCACCTGGCGAATGCACACTCTGTGACCGGTCCTGCCGGTAGTATATACAGGACGTCTTTTTCTGGCGTTTGGCGGGACCGGTCGCGCCGACCGGTAAAGCAATTGTCCATTGGATAGGATGTATTAACGCAATAAAATGATTATTTTATTAAGCAAATTCAAATTTTTAAAATGATTTACCCTGAAGTTGTCACCAGTGCTTTGCCACTTCTCTGCATCCCTGCTACTGCCTTTAGCAGAGACATCATCCTCTCCACTCCAACGACTGCCTACAGGAGCTTTCTCCCTTTAAAAAAAACATTTACACTTGTATTTAAGGTTAATGTCAATGCTACCGTTCTGGTCTGCATCCCTGCTACTGCCTTTAGCAGAGACATCATCCTCTCAACTCCAACGACTACCTACAGGAGCTTTCTCCCTTTAAAAAAAAAATTTACACTTGTATTTAAGGTTAATGTCAATGCTACCCTTCTGGTCTGCATTCCTGCTACTGCCTTTAGCAGAGACATCATCCTCTCAACTCCAACGACTGCCTACAGGAGCTTTCTCCCTTTAAAACATTAACCATGGCAGATTTACATTTGTATTTAAGGTTGGCACCAATGCTGCGCCACTTGACTGATCCCTGCTACTGCCTTTAGCAGACATTGTCTTCAACTTCAACGAATGCCCGCAGAAACTTCTCTTTTTAAAACATTAAGAATGATGGTTTTTATATTTAAACTTAGTGTATTGGATAACATCCTCTCAAAACCAAAGTTGTTTTTACATGTCTTATCACTGGAAGAGACATCATTCAAGAGAGGAGTAATGGTGGAAGTTTGCTCAAGTGAACCATCTGAAAAGTTGTTTATTTTTTTGAAACTCAAAACTCCAGTCATACTTTTTTCTATTAACTAAAAACTATGTGCTTTGAACATGACATGATTTGGGACAGCTTGGTATCCAAAAATGTAGATCAAGATGCCATCAATACAAAACTGTTCCGATTCACTCTGGACATGCATACACACATTTAAAATATACACTTGTCAAGAGTTATTCTATGGCTCTGTACATATGTGATTTGTGGGACTTTAGTTTCCCTGGGCTTAATAGATTTTTAGATTTTGTACTAACAGGACAAAATCCATAAGACATTTAAATTATTAAATGTGATAATTGTTAATCAATTAATATGAGCAATGACACTGACTTAATGGTTGTGGTTAATGTTTATATTTGCTGTACATAATACCCCATTCACACTACAGGCCGTATAAGCCGCAGTTAGAAGTTTTACTCGGCAGCGGAACCGCCTCCCAGGACGCCTTATATCTTCCAAAATTCCATGTACCCACAAGGTTGGTACTGTGCTATCACAGTGGTGTCTGAAGTTTATAAGAGGTTGCGGCTCAGTCTTGCTTCAGTATCAGGTGTTTGTCCAACAGACATATGAGATGAGTGGAGGTAAATTGAGGTTTGTCACAGGGTAACAGATGTTTGCACTACTCTTACACTATTACTGACGGTTACACATCCTGTGCCATCAGTGAACGTGCAAGTCACACCTTATTTAACCTTCAGTTACTGTATGAAAAATTTACCTACAAAAAGTCACTGAAATGGACAGACAGGGACAAAGGCACACATATAAGGGGATGGCGATAGGGTGGAAAAGAGACAGTGAATGACGATGAATAACACTGAGTAACAGCCAGAAATTCAGTAGTTTTGAACATTTCAAAACTTCCGTGGGATGTTCAAGGAATGGGATGGTGGGCCACTGTATCACAAGCTTGAATACGGACGTCAGATGATAGTTGAAGGACATTGTTTCTTTGTGGTAGAAACAACGAAATCTGCAAAGAATATTTGGGAACCGGTTATTGAAACCTTCATTATTTTAGGCTTTCTAATGGCTGATACTTCATTAAAACAACCAAAAATATACACATTTTGTAAAATATGTCACATTTTTACTTTATATTCAGCAAAAATCACATTTACTTGCTTGATATTATCTTGCGAAAGCCATTTCCATTTGTAAGTTATGGCACATGTATGCCTGCGATTAATTTTCAATGAACAGTAACAAGCATACGAAATACCAGATTTTCATTTTGTTTCAAAACCCCAGTACCTGGTTTGGATTTCTGTAAACGATGCCACCACTAGGTTATACCACCTGTAGTGTGAAAGGGGTATTAGAGTCACAAACTGTACAGTAACTGCTCTCAGTAAAAACAAAAATAAAGCAATATTATCATATTATGTAACAAATAGTCAAGTAGTTTAACTGACGATCAGTTTTCAATTTTTTTTCTCACTATTGTCAGTATTGTGTAATTTTCCTTTTAATTTGTACATTGCTTTATACACTCCTACTCACAAGTTCCCAAATCAGCTTAAATTTAGGATCAATGCAGATCTCCTTATTTGATCCTAGAGTAATAAAACTGGTACTTGTGTGTAAGAGTGTATATGTGTGCTTGAGCACAATTTGTATGACTAAATAAAAATACATACATTTGCAAAGTGTATAACAAATATTATAATAGTGAAAGAACAAACTAACCAGGCAGCCTCTGGGAGCTGTGTGGCTGACCTCTTGGTCAACTTATGTCCATCCCGACCGCTACTACCTGTAAATGTACACAAAACTAATTATTACATCAAGGGTGTAAAAAGAAAAATAGCATCAGAGATACCTGTACCCCACAGCCTGAAAAAATGGCACTGAATACCATGATATAGATGAGGTGAAAAAGTATAAAGATAAGGAGTCCTTCAGAACAATGTAAAATTACATAAAGTTCCGGGAGAAAAAAATACTTGAGAATAGCGTAATTACACCTTTAATTTGTTAACCAAAAGTTATGAAGCTGTTTTTTAAAATTGATCTATTTATTAACTGAAGTAGATTTGTCAATGGATATATCTACCCAGTAACAATTATGTAAACCTTATGATTTCAGAGGGACATATGTACCCCAAACAATATTTCAATAAGGTCAAGGTCATAATGGCAAGGTCAGAGGTTAAATCAAGGTCATACTATAACATTACAAACTGAGACACCCCCTCCCCAACCAATATCCCTGCCAATTATCAACCCTCTACACCTTACAGTTTCTGAAACATAGCCCAGTCAAAATATTAACATTAATAAACATCAAGTCAAGTTCAAACCATGATATTGTACACTTACACCCAAAACCAATATTCCTGTCAAGTATCAACTTCCTATACCTTATGGTTTCTAAGATGTAGACAATATTTGAAAGATTAAGGTCACTATGACATGGTCAAAGGGTAAATCAAGGTCACACCAAGATGTTGCACACCTTCACCCCCTTACCAATGTCCCTACCATTCTTCTGGACCTTACATTTTCTGAGGTACAGCTGATACAAAGTTTTAAAGGTCCACGTCACTACTGCAAGGTCAAATCAAGGTCACACCTGTGTCCCCACCAAGTATCAACTTCGTATAACTCAAGGGTTCTGAGATACCTTCTGGACAAAAATCTTTCCCGTGGCCCACCCAATCACTCAGTAAGATGCCATGAGTGTACTTGCAGAGCCTTTTAAGTATGTTGTGTAAAAATCATTTGGTTATTGGTTGAATTTTCTCATAAAAACCAACAACCCATTTCAAACTTTGAAAATTATTGTTGCATTCAGCATAACACATAAAAGTTTGTGCAAGTTCTTTCATACTTTGAATGAATTGTTATTAATATCAATAAAGAAAAGGTGTGTGTGATTAAATGCAATATTACAGGTACTTTAATCTTGAAAAAATATTACATTAATCAAACTGTTAAAACTGTAGATATTAATATTTTAAAAATATTTTTAAAGCAGGCTTATTACCTGTTATGGCTTACTTTTGGAAAGAAATAACCAGTTTAGGAAACTAAAAACCCACTGCAAGTATATCTCATAGAATGATACTTCAAAAGGGAGAACGAGTACCAGTAATTACAAGACAATTTCTGATCTCATAACCTTAAGTTTGACACTGGCCCAACTTAGAATCATACATTTGGCATCAATCTTGAGATGGGCTGTACAATCATAACATGGGCCAGGACAGGCTTGTTCATCTTGAGATTGACCAGCCCATCTTACGATGGGAAATTTATAGCAATACTTTCAAGTTAAATTTTAGTTATAAATTAATTCTGATGTGCTGATAGTAAATATTTTAATGATATTGTTCTTTGTATATGTTTTGAATATACTGTTATGAGTGAATTTAACAAATTGTGAATGATGCATATAAACTCCCATGTACAACAATTTACAAACCATTCTGAAGACAACATACAAGAATAAAATAAAACAAGAGGGTCAAAGATGCCCCAAAAGGCGGGTTGCGCAGGCAGCAATAAGGTTAGAGACTGCTGTAATTACATTTAGAAACAAGAAATGTGAGGTTACCCAGTTAAGGTGAATGGGTTAGACGTGCTAAGAAAAGTAAAACTTGTAATCTAGGTTACATAATTGTATCTATGCTATAAACAGACAAACAAAAGGGCGGAATTACACCAATTTCGAAAGCAACTTAGCTATGATGGTGCTGTATCTCCCCGTCAAGTTTGAATTCGATTGGACAAAGCATTTTCGAGTTAGAGTCTGAAAACGGAAATGTTGACGAACAAACGGACAAATGAACCAACAGAACTAGATTGGGCCAACTCGGCGCCAACATATCCCCAGACAGGTCATCACTCACGCCACAGGTTTTGATCGGGAATTTTTTAAAACATAATTACCCATTATTATATAACTTCAGCACATCAATCTACTCTGTTTATATCTTCCCAAGGAAGATGGCGTATCCCCAGACGCCGAATACATAACTCAAATTATATTTTCAATCTTCCTGCAATGATAACTCTAAACCTATTTTCAAAGTATTTAAATGATTGATGATTGAATGTCCATTCTAAAATAATAATCCCAAAAGAGCATATCTGTTTCTATATTTGTTGACAAATAAAATATTATTTTTAACTCAACTCATCATACTTTTTAATCTTCCTTCAAAGTATTTAAATGATTGATGATTCAATGTCCATTCTAAAATTCATAATCCCAAAAGCGCAAATCTGTTTCTATATTTGTTCACAAATAAAATATTATTTAAAAAAAAATTATTTATATTATTATTTTATTATATTATTTTTAGAATTTGCAAATTGTTTTCAGTTATTCATTTCCTCTATACCTATATATGTGGTCCATATATATGCAACCTAAATATGTGACACAATCTCAGTTCTGACCCACCCCTCTCGCCTTCTCCACACCTCTCTCACTATTACACAAGATCTGCAACCCCACTGAGTTCTTCATTTCTCATCTGATATCATTAAATACCTTTGTTTATTTAGCGTCACTCAATATAGCTGGAGGTCCCAGAGGTGGGTGGGGGGAATCCAGGTGGGGGATGTGGGTTGGGACTACAAAGAGATGGAGTGCTACAGCATAAATGGTAAACAAACAATCTATATAAAAGGGGTACTCAAATACAAAAAGAATTGAGAATTTTAAGTATGTGATTATCAACTGAAATGAGTTCATAACTGTAGGAGCTGTGTCAAAATTAACGGAGGCAAGTTGAATAAAACTGGGCTAGTTGAGGGTTAAAAATCCCCTAGTTTTACTATATACGGATAAAATTTCATTAATATTGGGACTTAAAGTGTCCATTTTGTCTACTTGAATATGTTTAACCGGCGTTTAACCAGTTTCATTTTAAAAAGTTAAAAACTCAGCAAGCAGAGGTATAACACACAAAAATAAGTTCTTAAAAGACTAAGATAGCCATAACATTATTAATATTCAAAATTTAAATAGACAGGCATTTCCTTTTAAAAATTCAAAGATTTCAGCTCTATAACCCACATAGTTTGACAGTTACTGGGCTTTAAAGTGGCATAATGTCCATAAATTGGGTTTCTGTGGGCATTTTACAATTGTTAAAGAGACCTTAGCAATTAAACTACAGATCTGAAAGTTTTTGGGGGACATACATAACAAACAAAAATTATATATAATACAGTTTAAGACTTGTCACACTAAGCTTTTCCAAATAACAGGGCAAAATACGGAAAAAATGTCCAAAAAGGCACTTGGGCGAGTGTCTATGGCCCTCATACACAGGTTAAATGTTTACTAAAAACCTTGATTTTCGGCATATGTAAAAAGGACATAATAATGCATTCCCAGATGGGATTTCAGCTCCATCAATCACATAGTTTAACAGTCACAGGGCTTAAAGGTGGCAAAAAGTCCAAATATTGGGTCTCTGTGGGCCTTTTAGAGATCTCGATGTGGCTTTCAAATTAAAGCTTCAGACTTAAAATTTGTTACATACTAAGATTACACATAGAATATGTATCTAATAAAGTTTGAAACTTCTCAGACTTACCATTTCCAAGTTACAGAGCAAAATATGTGAAAAATGTCTTAAAAGGGTCACTCAGGTGGGTGTTTAAGGTCCTCATACACAGGTTAAATGTCTACTTGAAGCCTTGATTTTTGGCACATGTAAAAAGAACATAATAATGTATTCCCAGATGAGATTTCAGCTCTATCAGTCACATAGTTTAACAGTCACAGGCCTTAAAATTGGCAAAAAGTCCAAATACTGGGTCTTTATGGGGCCTTCTAGAGACCTAAATGTGGCCTTCAAATTAAAGCTTCAGACTTAAAATTTGTCACATACTAAGATTACACATAGAATATGCATCTAATACAGTTTGAAACTTCTTAGACTTACCATTTCCAAGTTACAGGGCAAAATATGTGAACAAGACAAATGAACGGACGGATTTACACCAATTTCGAAAGGAACCTAGCTATGATGGTGATGTATGTCCCTGTGAAGTTTGAATTAGATTGGAGTAACCGTTTTTGAGTTAGAGTCCGGAAACAAAAATGTGGACGGACAGATGGATGGACAGAAAAACGGACAAAAACGAAGAAACGGACGGAAAAACGGACAAACAAACAGACGGAATTTCACCAATTTCGAAAGGAACCTAGCTATGATGGTGATCTATCTCCCTGTGAAGTTTGAATTTGATTGGTCAAACCGTTTTAAAGTTAGAGTCCGGAAACGAAAATGTGGACAAACAGATGGATGGACAGACAAACGAACGAAAAACGGACAAACGAACACACGGAATTTCACCAATTTCGAAAGGAACCTAGCTATGATGGTGATCTATCTCCCTGTGAAGTTTGAATTTGATTGGTCAAACCGTTTTAAAGTTAGAGTCCGGAAACGAAAATGTGGACAAACAGATGGATGGACAGACAAACGGACGAAAACGGACAAACAAACACACGGAATTTCACCAATTTCGAAAGGAACCTAGCTATGATGGTGATCTATCTCCCTGTGAAGTTTGAATTTGATTGGTCAAACCGTTTTAAAGTTAGAGTCCGGAAACGAAAAATGTGGACGGACAGACGGACAGACGGACGTCGGACACATCAATCTAATAGGCGGGTTGGTTACACGCAACCCGCCTAACAAAGAGGGTCAAAGATGCCCCAAAAGGCGGGTTGCGCAGGCAACAATAAGGTTAGCGACTGCTGTAATTACATTTAGAAACAAGGAAAGAAATGTTAGGTCACCCAGTTAAGGTGTGTTAGGCATGCTAAGAAATGTAAAACTTGTAATCTAGATTGCATAACTGTGTCTATGCTATAAAATGTAGACGGACAGATGGATGGACAGACAAACGGACAAAAAACGGACAAAGGAACAGACGGAATTACACCAATTTCGAAAGGAACCTAGCTATGATGGTGATCTATGTTCCTGTCAAGTTTGAATTTGATTGGACAAACCGTTTTCGAGTTAGAGTCCAGAAACGAAAATGTGGACGGACAGATGAATGGACAAACGGACAAATGAAAAGACGGAATTACACCAATTTCGAAAGGAACCTAGCTATGATGGTGATCTATGTCCCTGTCAAGTTTGAATTTGATTGTGGACGAAAATGTGGACGGACAGTTGGAAGGACAAACGGACAAAAAACGGACAAACGAACGGACAGAATTACACCAATTTCGAAAGGAACCTAGCTATGATGGTGATCTATCTCCCTGTCAAGTTTGAATTCGATTGGACAAACCGTTTTTGAGTTAGAGTCTGGAAACAAAAATGTGGACGGACAGATGGATGGACAGACAAAAAACGGACAAACGAAGGGACAGAATTACACCAATTTCGAAAGGAACCTAGCTATGATGGTGATCTATGTTCCTGTCAAGTTTGAATTCGATTGGACAAACCGTTTTCGAGTTAGAGTCCGGAAACAAAAATGTGGACGGACAGATGGATGGACAGACAAACAGACAAAAAACGGACAAACGAAAGGACGGAATTACACCAATTTCGAAAGGAACCTAGCTATGATGGTGATCTATGTTCCTGTCAAGTTTGAATTCGATTGGACAAACTGTTTTCGAGTTAGAGTCCGGAAACAAAAATGTGGACGGACAGATGGATGGACAGACAAACAGACAAAAAACGGACAAACAAAAGGACGGAATTACACCAATTTCGAAAGGAACCTAGCTATGATGGTGATCTATCTCCCTGTCAAGTTTGAATTCAATTGGTCAAACCGTTTTCGAGTTAGAGTCCGGAAACGAAAAATGTGGACCGACAGACAGACGCAACCCGCCTAAAAAGCACATATAATAATCAGATGTAACAATCCATATGTCTCTGTACTAGCAGCAAATTAATATGGCAGGGGAGAACATTCTGGTAGAGCCAATGTCAATACTAACTCTACGCTCACACCACGATGTTGCACACCTACACTCATAAACCAATGTCCCTACAAAGTATCAACTTTGTACACCTTACAGTTTCCACAATACAGTAAGGTCAAAGGTCAAAATAAGTCTTTAAAGACTGTGGGGTGAAAGTGAGTCATTTTTTAAAAAAAATTTATTATTTCAGCATTTTTTATTTGAGGCAACCCTGAGATAAGTACAAAATCCAGTTGTTCCTCCTGTTCAGATTGTCTAATGAGCCGTACAGTCTGTCATTTCATCAATATGTTAAGTCATAAGTAAAGAATGTATAACTGGTCACCAAAAAGACATGTCCTTTACAGTCAGTTATGTATATTTTTCCTGCCTAAAATTAACATCAAAGTTTTGGTAGATACGATTTTTTCAGGAACTGGACACTGAAGTCCACCAATGGAACATGTGTACCAGAGTAGCCAGATTTCAAGTTTGGCTACAACAAATACACTGCATATTTCAAAAGTGGTTTAAATTACTTTTTGATTTCATTGGTGATATACTGAAGTGTCAATTCTAATATTGTTCCTAATTTTAATGTTGTTTTTATTCATATATACTTAATCTTTACAACTTTATGGTGTATAAATAACAGATATTTTAGATTTTAATAACATGTAATATTTCATGGTCCGGTATACATCCAAAATTCATTATACCTGAACTGGCTATCCCAATCTTCTTGTTATTGCCGATCATGAACCTACTGGCCCTCCAGATGCGCTGGAGGTTGTGGCTCAACTGGGTCATCCTGTCCTGAAGAGCCTGGATCATGGCGGCAGAATCCGCAGGGTAGGAGGCCTTCTCCTTATCAAATGGGCCAAATGGTTCAAGGCGTCGCTCAACATAGCGCAGCAGATCTTCTCCATCACTTGCCTGCTCCAAAAGGACCTGTAACATAAAGACCATAATATAAATTCTTTACCATTGTGTCATTCCTCAAAAGAAAAATAAACAAGAAAACAGCAGACCATCTCACCAGGTAAATCTCAAAAGTAAAGGAAATGCACCAGATATTGGAGTTAGATGTTTGGCTTGTACATAATAAACATAAAAGAACCTATACATGGTTTTCTAGTAAGGCTCCTCGATAAATGGCCAGAATAGATTTCTTTCCGACAACCTCTGACATTCAATCAAAACTATTATTAACTACCATCATCCCAGGGTATAGAACCGATCATTCAGCTATAATTTTGGATATACGGATATACATTATCAAACGAGGAAGGGGAAATTTAATTCTTCCCTTCTCTATGACATAGATTATGTAAATTTAGTGAAAAATGTAATAAAAAAAACACTGCCGAAAGTCATGTAAATAACACAGACTTAAATGGCCAATTTGAAAACAAACTCTCAAGTAACCACCAACTTGAGATGTTAAAACTTAATATTAGAGGTGAAACAATTGCTTTCAGCTTTAGAAAAGCCAAAGATAGACACAAAATTGAGGCAAATCTTGAGAAGCAAATAACTAACTTTGAAAAATCTCTTCTCTCTAGAATTCAGTAATATTGGTGACACAGCTGGAATTGTTCAGACAGAAAAGGATTTAGAAAAGGCTAAATTGCAATTGGTACAAGTGCGTGAACCATTAGTTAGGGCTGCCATCTTACGATCAAAGTGTCAGTATTATGAAGGAGAGAAATCAACAATTTTATTAGGCAATTTGGAAAAACGTTATTAAAACTATCTATAAACTTAATGTTAATGGGCAGATAATTACTTCTCAGAAAGATATACTAGCAGAACAGAAACAATTCTACAAAAGAATGTATAGTTCAAGAGTTTCATGGTCTGAAGTTAATTGCAAAAGATTTTTAGAAAATAATACGAACATCACACCTTTAAGTGATAATGATCAATTAAATTGTGAAGGACCAGTTACCGAACAAGAAGCACAAAATGTTATTAAAAATACGAAAAATAATAAAAGCCCTGGTACGGATGGATTTCCATTCGAACTTTACAAATTCTTTTGGGCAGACATAGGAAAATTCTTAATAAACAGTTTCAATGAATCTTTTGACATTGGCCATCTTTCCTTCACTCAGAAACAATGTATAATTACTTGTATACCAAAGGTTAACAAACCCAGAGAGTTCATGAACAATAAAAGCCCTATTTCACTCTTGAACATTGATTGTAAAATTTTGTTTGGAATTCTTGCTAATAGAGTAAAAGCTATACTTCCAAAAGTCATCGGCGATACACAAAAAGGCTTTTTGAAAAATATATATATTGGAGAAAACATACGCCTGGTGTACGACATTATATCAGAATTAAATATCCAACAAAGAAAAGGTCTTATACTTTTGCTGGATTTTGAAAAGGCCTTTGATTCTTTAGAATGGCATTATATTAACAAAGTATTGCAAAAATATAATTTTTTGTGAAACTTTTATAAATTGGTTCAAAACACTATATTCTGGTGCGTGCAGCTGTGTCATCAACAATGGCATATTTTCGGATTTTTTTTAATTAGATAGAGGGTGCTGTCAAAGTGACCCTTTGAGTCTGTATATTTCTATCTTGGCCATAGAACCGTTGCAGGGACAATCATAAAAGAAGACGACATAACAGGACTGCTACTATGGGACAAGATGTTTAAGATAGGGCAATATGCTGATGATACTTTTCTATTGCTTGACAAGTCTGAAAAGTCATTAAGAAGGAGCCTAGAAATTTTAGTTTTTATCTATGCCCTGGCTTGAAATTAAATTTTGACAAAATTTCTGCAGTTTGGCCTGGGTCAAGGAAAAGGTCAACAGAAATTCTCTGTCCTGAACTCAACCTTTCTTGGTCAAATACTTTCAAACTTTTGGGAATTACCTTCCATATTGACCTTGAAAATATGATTGAGTTAAATTATAATCGAAAGGTTATTGTAATTGAAAAATTCCTTCAGAGTTATTCAAAGCGAAGGGTATCACTGATTGGGAAAATCACAGATAATAAAACACTAGCTGTTCCCAAACTGGTTTATGTAATGAAAGTTCTACCTTCACCAAGTATTTTCAATACTCTTTAAAGCTTTTATTTGGAACAAAAATAAACCAAGGATTATACTTTCACAATTGGAGCAAGATATACTAAATGGATTGAGATTAACAAACAAGTATTTTGAATAAGGCCCTCAAAATATCATGGATACCAGATATAATAAAATTAGTTGGAAACCTGGGGTACAGGTTTCAAAATATCGTCAATTACAAGAATTACATCTGGTTTATGGATACTTGTTCTTTGCAAACTTTTCATTAAAAAATTAAAAATGTTTTCTTGAAAGATGTATTTAAAGCATGGCAATCTTATAAGACTAGTTTTGAAAAAGAGATAAACATTAGGATATATCCTTTGTGGGACACATACTTTCTGACCAATACTTACATAATTAACAGGAAAGAGGAATTCCAAAGTAAAGGAGTCAACATAATAAATGATTTATTGCATGTATCTGGTGGACTTGATGGGCCTTGATGACTTTACATCAGCTTATGATATTAATATCAATTTTGTAGATTTTTACTCATTGACACACTGTCTACCAATATCTTGGAGGGAAAGTTTCATTAGAGATTCAGTTAAGTTGAAAGAGGGTCAAATTGCCCAGCCAGTAATAACAGACTTACTGCAAATGTCAAAAGCTTTGTAAGAGTACATATTGGAAACTAGTTAAACAGTTGAGCTCAAACAAAATCACAGACTTAAATGGTCAGAAAGCCTTCAAATCCCTATATCGGAAGAGGATATGTCAGAATACTATTCAACAAATTTCCAAAGCACAGTTGAGAGCAAACTAAGGAGTTTCCAGTATGAATTAATGCAACGAATTTTGACAACAAACAAAGTTTCTTAATATTTGTAAAATAAATGAGGACCAATACTATTTCTGCAGTTTGGAAACAGAAACGCTTGAACACCTATTCTGGCTGTGTCCAGTAATAAATAATTTTTGGAAAGAGGTAACCACTGTCCTAAAACCGTCTACTGACTTAGATGGGCTACTTAGCGCTATGTCAGTGCTCCTGGGTATCAGATCAAATAGAAATTCAAGACTCTCAAATCATTTAATAAACCTGATCAAAAGCTATATATATTCAACTAAAACTTTAGGGCAGAAGTTGTCAATTCCAGGCATGATTGGAAAGATAAGTAATACTTACAGAACAGAAAAAAACATTGTCATACAATTTGACAAAAGCAGAGAAATAATGGAATGTAAATGGAAACAAATTATACCACTATTGGATTAAATTTAAATATTTAAAATAGCTGGAATTTTCACCATGCAACACTTTTATTTTTTTTTTTTTCAGAACAAAACTCGCACATTCAGTATCCTTCATTTTTTTTTCTCTTTTTGTTGTTTTATAAAAATGGAGCTTTCAATTGAAAAAAAAATTGATTAATTACAGTCTAGCTTTTGCAAAATATTAAAAAATGGCAGTTTAACTAGTTTTTGAGATTTATTTTCTTATGCTGTGTTATTTGGTATTTTGTCAATTTACAGAATAATCATACTGCGTTATGATTGATATTATAAGACTACAATCCTGATGGGGGGGTTTGCCACCCTCACCCCTCCAGGAGAGGAGTTTAATTTTTATAAAAAGAGGATAAATAAAAATTTCTTGAAACTGAAAAAAAAAGCAAGCAGCAGCAGCAGCTGTAAGAAAAAGGCCACTTAAACTAAAATATACAAAGTTAAACAGCAACAACAATAATGATAGAAATTATTTCCCACTTTCCCATTTACGTGTGGTTGTTTCACGTGTCCTAGTCCGATTTGCGACACCTGACATTGGATATCCAATTTGCATCTGTTTTTTTTTTTTCATTCTGGGAAGGGAAAAAAATCAAATGACAATCAAAATCAGTGAAAATTGGATAAATATTGACAAAATTAATAAGGAAGGATCAAAATGACCGTCACAAATTGGCTGTTGGATGTCATAAGCCGCATACATGTGTAAGTAGCCTTAAAGTTAATTTGCTGTAACTACAATAATTATTGAACCTGAAAGAAAGGATCAGTGACAAACAATCCACTTGATGGCTAAATTGACATGATAATATGTTATAACAGTTTTCATTACCTCCGACAAGGAGGTTATGTTTTCGCCTGGGTTTGTTTGTGAGTTTGTGAACAAGATAAACTAAAAACTTATGGACAGATTTTGATGAAATTTTCAGGATATATCTGAAAAGGTAAAAGAAATGCTTAAATTTTGAATGATCTGGTTCACTATCTGGATCTTCTGGATCCACGACATGTAATTTTTAAAGACAGATAACTTAAAGAGTTATGGATGGATTTTCATGAAATTTTCAGGAAATGTCCTAAATAGGACAAGGAATAAGTGATTAGATTTTGGGAGTGATCTGGATCATCTGGATCTAGGCTGCCACATAATTTTAGGATGGATTTTGATGATATTTTTAGGATATGTTAGAAATGGTAAAAGGAAGAAGTGGCAAAAGGAAGAAATGATTCAATTTTGCGAGTGAGCCAGATCACTATCTGGATCTTCTGAATCCATGTAATTTGCAAATTTTAAATAGTAAATTAAATTTTTATTAGTTAATACCTTACCTACCAGACGATAGCTATAGCCCGGCGCCAGCCGGTCCCGCCAAACGAAAGAAAAAGACGTCCCGGGTTTCACCCCCGGCAGGACCGGCACACTACAATCCACTCGCCAGGTGGCCTAGTTCCTGCCTCACTCGCCAGAGGGACGTGACGTCATAGCATCTTTTTCGTCCCTAAGATTGAATGATGAGGCTGGAAGCGGGGAAGGCCGGGTGGGAATTTCCCGTCTGGTAGGTAAGGTATTAACTAATAAAAATTTAATTTACTAATTAAAATTTGCAATTTCATTGCGTTAATACATCTTACCTACCAGACGATAGCTAGAATAACTACCCAGTGGAAGGAGGGCAGCCTTCTGAGGATTGGAGAGAACTCTTATATTATACCTAGGTGTGAGGTTCTAGTCCTTTGAGGAGACATGTTAGTCTCAAGGGTATCTAGACCTAACTGCCCCCCCCCCCCCCCCTTTTTTGACTGCTCTGAGGGGAGGAAGAGAGCAAGAGTTCAAGTCCATGATTCCCACTGTTAACCTGGAAGAGTAGGGAAAGTCCTATACCCAGAGAATTATTCTGCAGTAAAAAACTTTGAGAAGCCAAGGCATAGGCTAAAAGTGAGCCTGCACCTAAAACTAACTAGTATATACACTATATATAATTATATACAAAGAAGCTTAGGGGACTAGTGGTGGATCTGCTGGGCCGCCACCACAGGACCCAAGTGAAAAAGCTCCTTATCTGCCCAGGCAACATCCTTAAGGTAAAACTGTGTAAAGGTGTTGTGGGACTTCCAGTGGCATGCTGCTAGAATCTGGTCCAGAGATATGCCACCTTGAAAAGCTTTGGAGGCCGCAAAGGCCCTAACATCATGGGCCTTGACCTGATGTAAGGTCAAGGACTCTTGGTCAGAGAGATCATAACACAACACTACTGTTTGTTTGATCCAGGATGAGATAGTGGCAGGAGAGATGTCCCTGTCAAAACCTTGTTTGAATGAGACAAAAACTAACTCCTTTCCCGTTCTTAGGTTTTGTGTTTTGTCCAGGTAGTAGCGAAGAGCCCGAACGGGGCAAAGGGATCTGTCTTCCTTTAAAGACTTATCCAGAGTGGGGGCTAAGGCCGGGATGACCACAGGGGCCACACACTCTGGTCCCTCCTTTGCCAAGTGATTTTTCGCCAAGAAGCTTGGTGATGGGTAGAGGGAAACTTTGGACCAATCAGCTTGGTGTCTGATATTTTTGTTTAACCAAGCGTGTATCTCACTTCTGCGTTTTCCTGAAGCCAGGGCTAGGAGAAAAACAGTTTTGAAAGTAAGGTGTTTTAGAGAAGCCTTTCTGAGGGGTTCAAACGGTGCTTTTGTAAGCTGGTGTAAAACTAGGGAGAGGTTCCAAGCAGGAACCCCCCCTGCGTCCTTTGGGTCTATCCCTGTGAAAACTGTCTAACAGTCTAGTCAAATTTTCATCCTTGCCGACATTAATCGAGGTATTTCCCAGTTTGTCTGCAATGGCTGACCTGTAACCGTCAACAGTGCTGGGCTGGAGATTTTTCTCCTGGAAAAGGTGCAGGAGGAAATCTGCTATTTGTTTTATAGATGGGTTCCTGAAGTCCACCTGACTTGTTTCGCACCATTTGATAAAAACGGCCCACTTCGCTTCGTAGACTGTTCTGGTTGAACGTCTTTGAGGCGCCTCAATTCTTGACGCCACTGGGCTAGAGAACCCCTGCTCCTTGATTGTCTGGGCTCTAGGAGCCAGGCATGGAGATTTAGGTTTGTCAGATCCCTGTGACGTGCCTTGTTGAAAGGTTGGGTCACTAGATCTGGGTGGTGTGGAAGACATAGAGGAACCCTCGCAGACAGTTCCACTAGGTCCCAAAACCAAGGCATGTTGGGCCATCCCGGGGCAATCAGGATTGCTCTGCGATACCAGTGATCTGACAGCTTGCTGACCACCTTCCCCATCAGAGACACTGGGGGAAAGAGGTACATGTCCAGGTCCTCCCAGGACAATGTCAGAGCATCCACTGACCAGGCCTTTGGGTCTGGAATTGGGGACACAAATTGAACTAGCTTGCAGTTGTACCTTGTTGCAAACATGTCCACTAGGGGAGAATGCCAGGTTTGACAAAGGAGGTCGAAGGTCTCTTGATGGAGGGACCACTCCGTCTGAATGACCTGCCTTTGGCGAGACAATTTGTCTGCAATTACATTCAGACGGCCTGGAATGTGTCTGGCCTTCAGTACTATTTGATTGAGGCTGCACCAACATAGGAGCCGCCAAAGAAGGGCACAGAGTGAGCCTGACCTCATACCTCTTTCCTTGTTGATGTATGCTACAACCGTAGTGTTGTCTGTGGCAATCAGGACGACCTTTCCTTGCACTAAATGTTGGAATCTTTTTAGTGCTAACAACACGGCTTTTAGTTCTAAGAAGTTTATGTGCAACTTGCTTTCGGGCACTGACCAAGTACCGCTTGCTGTGAAGTCGCCTAAGTGAGCACCCCAGCCTTCTTTTGAGGCGTCTGTAAATATTTGAACTGCGTGTCGCAGGGGGTGTAAGGGCTGACCCTTTAGGACATTTTCCTCTTGGGTCCACCACTGCAGGTACTGGTGGAGAGACCTCGGAATTGGGATCTCCTTTTCCAGAGATTCTGGGACTCTCCAGTGCTTCTTGAGGTGCCACTGAATAGGTCTCATGTGCAGTCTGCCTAGGGGCACCTGTTTTTCTGTCGCAGTGAGAAGACCTATAAGAGACATGAAAGTTCTCACTCGGCAATATCTGGTCTGTAAAAGCACTGTTATCTTTTGTTGAAGGGCTTCCCAACGGTTTTGAGTAGGCCTGACTACTCCGTTGAGTAGGTCGTACTGGTAGCCTACGAAGTCGAAGACTTGCTGGGGTTCCAGTTCTGACTTTTGCATGTTTACTATCCAGCCCAACTCCTGGCAAAGGGCTAGGAGGGACTGGGTTCCCTGGTGGCAAGATTCTTTGGTAGGGGCTCGAATCAACCAGTCGTCTAGGTACTGGTGGATTCTTATACCCTGTGACTGAGCCATTAACTTGACCTCTTTGACCACACCAGTGAACTCCATGGGAGCTGTTGAAAGGCCAAAGGGAAGTGCCCGAAACTGGTACGACTGGTTCTGAAAGTGGAACCTGAGGAATTTTCGGGATGTGAAGTGAATTGGAATGTGAAAGTAGGCATCGCTGAAATCTAGCGATGTCACCCACTCCTCTTGTTGTAGAGAAGGTCCGGATTGTCTCTGGAGTCTCCATTTTGAATGTTTTTACGCATAAAAACTGATTTAGAGTACTGAGATCCAAGATCGGCCGCCACTTGTGGTTCGGCTTTGGGACAATGAACAGTCTGTTGAAAAAGGCTAGTGAGGTTTGAACCCTGACCCTCTCTACTGCCTTTTTCTCGATCAGAGCTTGTACAGCTTCTTGCAAGTGGGAGTCTCTGATGGGGTTTGCATAGCCACTTATTATCAGGGGATCCCTTACCAAGGGAGGTCTGACTTTGAAGGGGAAAACATAACCCTCCTTTAAAATGGACACTACTTTGGGGTTTGCACCTTTGTGAGCCCATATTTCCCAAAAACTCTGAAGACGTCCCCCCACTGGTTGGACACTTGCAACATTGGGGACATTTGGAACATTTGGAGCAGAAACAAAGTGACCGACAAAAGAAGCACTTTTCACACACTTTATTTGACTTTTGATCTTTGATTTTGGCCTTACGTCTTTCTTTTGTGACTGCCACCTTGTTACAGTAGGTACACGACATACAACATGATAAGAAACATTTGTTGGAACAGATACAAAAGAGTTTCTTGTTACGACACTTTTCACAGAACTGACTGGCCGGGCCACCGGCACCGGACTTGACTTGCAGTAATTGTCATTTATACTGTGTCTTCTCATGAGCCATCTTGGTACCACGTCCGGGCTGACCACCCCGGCCTCTGCCCCGGCCTCTATTGCGGGAACCAAACGCTTTCCAAGCTGGTAGTTCCTTTCCGGCTTGAGAAGTTGTTTTAGCAGTGTCTTGAGGTTTCCAACCAGTACTGTAGGGTTGGTATCTCTGTTTTCTGCCTCTACCGGCGAACCCCCGCGGCCCGGGCCGGGCTGGGAAGTACGTCGGGAAGCTTCTAATTGATTTATTTCATCCTCAGCTTTTCTAATAGCAGCATCTGGAAATAACCCATATCCATTCAGGGGGCAATTTCTCAAGGAATTGAAAGTATCTGGTTTAATCCCCGGTTTCACAGCTTCCAAGTATGAATCCCTACGGAGTAGGGTCAAATTCGCCACCTGCACAAATGTAAAGTCTGCCAAATGTTGTAGAGATTTACCCATGGCGAAACTGACATTCTGGTTAAATGAGGATAAATATAAAAGTTCATCCAATGCACCTTGAGCTTTGACAGAGGACTTGCCTTTCTTAAGTTCACTTTGTAAAATATGCAATTGTTCTTGGAAGGCATCCTGTATTTTGGTAATACAGCGATTAAACCCCGCTGACTGGTTGCAAATATATGAAGACTCTTTTGCTGCTTTCTCCCACTTACGCATAGTGTCTTGTGATAGTGGGCGGGATGGAGGCTGAGGAGATGTAGAAGATATGGTTGAAATCCTGGGGAATGAACTATTGATCTTCGCCGCATCATTTGGCCAAGAATTCACCGATTTACCCGGCCTAGTTGGATCTGTAGGCTCCGCCGGGTGTATCCCATACCATCTGTTCTGGGATTTGGGGGGTCTGAGGAATTGGTCCACATGCAGGCCACCTGGATCACTAGACTTTGAAGGATATCCTTCTATCAGTACAAGGTTTAGAGTTTCTAGTTTTCGGCACAACCAATCTTCCGGTGGAAGATCCACAGAAATCTTGCCCACAGGCTGAGAACGGTGACCTGCCCAAGGATTATCAGTGCGGGATTGCGGAGAAAACTCCAGGTCAGGAATGTGTGTCCATCCCATGAACGCGCGGACGCCTCTCACAGTCTCGCGGTAATTTTGATCTTCACTGAGGACCCGGTCCGGGTCTGAGGTTTCCAAGTCTGGGGATTCCTCTGCGTCAGATAACTCACCCTCTTCAAATGTTTCCTGAGGATTGACATTGCGGAAGGTGACCGGCCCGGAGCCGGAAGAAGGTTGTTGAAATGCAGATTGAGAGGAAGCAGACATAGCAGCTGACGAAACAGTAGCCACCGGAGCAGGGTGTTTAAACATAGGTTCTGCTTCCGGGTAGAGGTTTTGAAGTGGAGATTGTCTGTCAGCAAAGGAAACATCCTGATCTCTAGGCTCATCCGGGCCAACAGCCGGGCCGGCTGGGCCGGAAGAAGCCGAAGTAGAGACAAAAAAGGGTGTCTGGGAAAGAGCACCTGCTGGAGCAGCATGAGAGACCGGTACTTTGACCGGAGAAAATGTTGGATTTTGTTGCACAGAAGGTGAGGAGCGATGTCCTAAAGTAATAAGTGCCTCAAGCCTGGCCATACGAGTGGCCCACTTTTCGTCCAGTTCTTGAAGATCTTTCTTAAACTGAGGCACAGGAAGGGACAAATCCGGAGCAGAAGAAACAGAAACAGCAGGTTCTTGTTCTGGCTGGGTATCAAGTACTACCACAGAAGACGGATCGACTAACACCTCCTTTGCTTTAGCCTTTTCCTTTCTGAGTTTATAGGTAGGAGTACTTAACTTGAGCACTTGCTCCGGGGTAAGGACACTGCAAAAGTCACACTGCAGATTTTGAACACAAGGGTCATCACCCTGTCCTTTCTCGCGACAACGCGCACACCTACTATGTTTGTCAAATGAAGCCATAATATGGCCACACGCACCCTTTTTCTGTCCTGGAGATGCCATGATAGAAAAGTCAACTAATGGCAACAATTCCGACACAAATTAAACAGATATAACACAAATATAAAACCAAAAGGTTCACAGATAAAAATCCACAACTTTAAATATCGCGCCAAACGAAAAAGATGCTATGACGTCACGTCCCTCTGGCGAGTGAGGCAGGAACTAGGCCACCTGGCGAGTGGATTGTAGTGTGCCGGTCCTGCCGGGGGTGAAACCCGGGACGTCTTTTTCTTTCGTTTGGCGGGACCGGCTGGCGCCGGGCTATAGCTATCGTCTGGTAGGTAAGATGTATTAACGCAATGAAAGTAATTTTTAAAGACAGATAACTAAAAAAATTGATGGATTTTGATGAAATTTTCAGGAAATGTTCTAAATTGGACAAGGAACAAGTGATTAGATTTTGGGAGTGATCTGGATCACTGTCTGGATCATCTGGATCCAGGCTTTTTTAAAGGAAGTTATAGCCAGATAATTTTAGGTTGGATTTTGATGATAGTCCAGGAATTAAGCTCCCTTGGCGGAGGTCTGCGCTCTCCGAGTGCTCTTGTTATAAATGAGTTATCACTATTCGTCATTCACTAATCATCAGAAATATGTGAAATCACTTTAAATGACTTGCATGCTGTCAGGATACAGCTGTTCAAGGTCCTCACCTCTGTCTGTCCATAGGTCAGACTTCCATCTTCCTTCTCTTTCAGCAAATGATTTCTGAACTGCACAAACTTCTCATGATTTGGGGCGATGGCCTCATGGATTTCCTTAGCCTTGGTGAAGATTGGGTTGGGTGTTCTGGGATGTTTTAGGGTTTTGGCACCTGAAAAAAAAAATCAATTTTCTATTTTGGCTAATACTGTATATCCCCTAAATAGTTACACTTCATAAATTTATACAATTATCAGTCATAAAGTCTTTATTTAAAAGAATCCTGCCAAGTTGTTTCTTTTTTTGCAGTAGGATTGATAATTAAAACTTTTTCAAATTTACAGAAAACTCACCTCCAAAATCCCTTGGGGAATCCTTATTCCCAGGCGCATACTTCTGACCAACAACGACCTGAAAAACAAAAAAGTATGATAATTGCATATGGGATATCTATGGATTAGAAGTATGAAACCTATGTGTAAGTTAATGTATAGCCTCACTTTGAATAAAGAGGCCATATTTATTTGTGCATCTGGGGCCAAGATGGCAGAGTGGCAACACTCACCTCCCACCTCTGAGGCCGGGGTCTGGTTCCCGGCACGGCCTCAAGAGGGAAAGCCGGTAGTTGCTTGCGGTTGGTCGGCAGTTTACAGTACAGAACCTTGACCAACTGTATGTACTGGTTTCCTCTGACCGTCCAACTACCCTTTGTGGTATGACCTGTACAGTGTTGAAAGCGACGTTAAACCCCAAATAAATAGATAAATAATTTGTGAATCAATCTTGGATCATCATTTTGAATTGCTTGGTGAAAATGCTATTTTTGTTGCTTAAATTTTGATAACCAAACACAAAATACAGGCTTCATCTGACCGCAGTCTGTATGACACATATCATCTGCAAAGTCTTCTAATTACTGAGCTTCATTATTGCAGTTCTTATAATGCAATAAGTATAATTTTCTCACAAACTTTCCACACTGATGATTTCTATAGTCCTCAGAACATTTTCAAACAAACTTACTTCAGGTCTGTCTCCAGTGCTGCGCCACTTGTTTGCATCTCTGCTACTTCCTTTAGCAGAGGCCTCAGAGAAGACATTGTCCTCTCCACTCTGATTGCCTGCAGGAGCATTCTCCTTCCTTCAAAATATTGATAATGCTAACATTGTATTTACTCTTAAATTAATAAACAAGACGGTCAAAGATGCTCCAAAAGGCGGGTTGCGTGGCAGCAATAAGGTTAGCAACTGTTGTAATTACATTTAGAAACAAGGAAAGAAATGTTAGGTCACCCAGTAAAGGTGAATGTGTTAAACATGCTAAGAAACAGAAAACTTGTAATCTAGGTTACATAATTGTATCTATGCTATAAACGGACAAACGAAAGGACAGAATTAAACCAATTTTGAAAGCAACTTAGCTATGATGGTGATGTATCTCCCTGTCAAGTTTGAATTCGATTGGACAAAGCGTTTTCAAGTTAGAGTCCGGAAATGGAAATATTGATGAACAAACGAAGAGACAGAATTACACCAATTTCGAAAGGAACCTAGCTATGATGGTGATCTATCTCCCTGTCAAGTTTGAATTTGATTGGACACAGCGTTTTCGAGTTGGAGTCCGGAAACAAAAATGTTGACGAACAGACAAATGGACAAAAAACATACAAATGAACGGACAGAATTACACCAATTTCGTAAGGAACCTAGCTATGATGGTGATCTATGTCCCTGTCAAGTTTGAATTCAATTGGACAAACCGTTTTGGAGTTAGAGTCCGAAAATGAAAATGTGGATGGACAGACAAACGAAAAGACGGAATTACACCAATTTCGAAAGGAACCTAGCTATGATGATGATCTATGTGCCTGTCAAGTTTGAATTAGATTGGACAAACCGTTTTTTGAGTTAGAGTCTGGAAACGAAAATGTGGACGGACAGATGGATGGACAGACAAACGGACAAACGAACGGACGGAATTACACCAATATCGAAAGGAGCCTAGCTATGATGGTGATCTATTTCCCTGTCAAGTCTGAATTTGATTGGACAAACCGTTTTCGAGTTAGAGTCCGGAAACAAAAATGTGGATGGACAGATGGATGGACAAACCGACAAAAAACGGACAAACGAAAGGACGGAATTACACCAATTTCGAAAGAAACCTAGCTATGATGGTGATCTATCTCCCTGTCAAGTTTGAATTTGATTAGTCACACTGTTTTTGAGTTAGAGTCCGGAAACGAAAAAAATGGACGGACAGATGGACGTTGGACACATCAATCTAATAGGCGGGTTGCATGTAACTAAAAATAAAATACTAAATTTCATTTACTACTCCTACATTAAAGATTCAGACATAAAGTAGGTTTGGGCAACTGAAGAATTATATCAATGAAAAGCAGTTTAATTTGGGAGCTGTCACAGGTGATACGTTTGAGAGTAAGGCTGTTAAAGAATTCTTGAGTACTTGTTAAAGGATTAGAGTAATAAATTATTTGGAGTACAAAATAAAGAAAAGAATACTCTCTTGCACTCAAATAATGACAATTTTAAAAACCTTCACATTAAAGGTGCCATAAAAATGGACAAATTTCTGTTAATTTTCTGGGAAAACTTGCAAATTTAATTAGGCATTGCGTCTCGAATGTGTCAGGCTTGAGACTTTTTCCTGGAGCACCAGGTCAGGATTCTCCATAGTAGGGCACAAAGAGGGCCCGACTTACTCCCCCCCCCCCTCCTTAAATAGGCAACCACCATGGTGTTGTCCGTAGCTATGGTAGCAATAAAGTTCAAGCAGAGGTCTTGGAACTCCTTTAGGGCCAAAAGACCGCCTTGGTTCCAGTTACTTTATGTGTAACTTGCTTCTGGAAGGGACCAGGTTCCCCTTGTAGTGTCTTCCCCTAAGTGAGCACTCACCCTTCTTGATGCATCTGTAAGGATTTGAGGAGCATATTTAATTAGGTGTAATGGTTCACCTTGAAGCACATTTGTCATCCTACAACCACCATTTTAGATGGGGTGAACTGGGATCACCTTTTCTTGTGAGTCTGGTACCCTTCAGCTGTTCTTCAAGTGCCACTGTATCGCCCTCATGTGGAAGCGACCTAAATGGACTTGCTTCTGAATGGGTGTCAATAACCCACACAACCCCACTGTGGAAAACACTAATAGCCATTTATGAGAACTGTGACCCCTGGTCTGATTAACAGATAAATTTACCATTGCTTGAGTTGTGAAAACTGGCAAATGGGTTATAATCTTGAGGGGAAGGCTGAGTTTGGAAACTCAGGCCCCTGGTGTCAGCTGACACTGCTCACAGGCTGGGTAAAAGGCAAGCTGGGTGGCCAGTTTAGGAGGGTGGATCACTGTATCTCACTGGAACCTGTAAGAAAAACTTGATGTACCTCCACAGTAACTGATACAGCAGACTTCTTGCTGGCAGTAGGCTGACCAATCCGGCTGAGTTCACCGGGACCAGTAACTGGCTGGTGTGGGGTCTGATAAGATAAGTCTGACAGGTAGTTGGACAAACCTTCTTAGGAAAGTCTTCTTATCTATAGTCACTTTCGACCAGCTAGGAGGTCCTGACAGTAGGCTGGCTGACTGGCGTTGTAGGTTCTCACCAAGACCAATGACTGGTACAAGAATTTCTCTGTAACCAATTTCCTCCAGCAGTTAAATGGTTGACCTGAGACAGCCACTTGGACCCTTAAAAGGCTACTGCTGGTCTGTTAGCCAGTCCTGTGGACCTGCCCAGTACCAGGGCCTAACCGGCTATAGGTGAAGCAATCGTCTGTAACCAGTTCCTGTTGGCTCCATAGTTCTGCGAAAACTCATTGGAGCTGGCAGAACTGGGCGAATTAGACTACATCTCAGCAGGCATAGGCTTATATGAAACAACTGCCTTCTACCTGTCCATAACTATGGAATCAGAGATTTTCTCTGTAATCAACAATCCTCTGTAACCAGTAAGTCTGGATACTGCTACTCCATCATGTACTCAACCTCCAAAGCCATTTTCAATAGTTTCCGTGCAATATAGTCAGCAATAAGTGTGAAAATATCTCCAAAAAGGCCAAAAATGGCCTCGGTCAGGTACTTTGGATGACCTGTGGATGACCTTCAATGAAGAGCTTCAAGGTCAAATTTCTGCATGCTTATAGAGGACATATATATGTATTATATATACCAGCCATAGGATGATCTAACTTTCTGTATATGAGAACTGGGCCAAAATGTGAAAAAATGGCCAAAATCTGACCTTTAAGAGGCCACCAGTGACCTTGAAATTGAAGGTCAAGGTCACAAAACAATAGCGTTCGTGGCATTGCCCATATATACCCACATACCAAATTTTAAAGGTCTAACTAAAATATTTTTTAAGTTATCGTGTCCAAAAGGAAATCTCTGCGGCGGTGGCCGCGGCATGACCGTACTGAATCCAAAGTATCCCCAACTTTTGTCTGGGGATGCAATAAGTAAATTAAATTTTTATAAGTTAATACCCTATCCAATGGACAATGCTAATCCGGTCCGTGCAGACCAGCCCGCCAAATGACAGAAACAATTGTCCTATGTTTCCACCGGCCAGGCCAGTCAAGTACTGTGCATTGCCAGGGGGCACATACTTCCTTCCTGTCTAGACAGCGTGACGTCATAGCATCTTTTACGTTGACTAAACCTATTTAGACCCTAGTAAGCTGATAGAGGGGTTGGTTGGGAGGGTCTTGTGCATCCATTTGATAGGGTATTCACTTATAAAAATTTAATTTATTTGTTAAATTTACAATTTTATTGAGTTCATACATCCTGTCCAATGGACAATTCCTGAATAAATACTCCTTGGTTGGCGGGTTACTAGGGACTTAAGTGAACTCAAACAAAACTAACAAGAAATAAACCTCCCGAAGAGAGCACCTCACTTTCTTTTGGGCTTTTTAAATTTTTATATATATATATATGTACAATTATTTACATATGTACAAGTGTCCTCTAAACATTATGGGCCACTGGTGGATCTGCTGAGCAGCCACTACAGGTCCCAGGTGGTTGAGCTCCGAATCAGCCCAAGCCACATCCTTCAGACAGAACTGTGTGAAGGTGTTATGAGATTTCCAATGGCAGACTGACAAAATCTGTTCCAAGGAAACTCCTGATTGGAAAGCCTTAGAAGCAGCAAGAGCCCTCATATCATGGGCTTTGACCTGATGAACAGTGAGGGCCTCTTGATCAGAGAGCTCATAGCACAGGATCACAGTCTGCTAACTCTGCTTGATCCATGAGGAGATAGTGGCAGGTGAGATGTTCCTGTCAAAGCCTTTCTTGAAGGAGACAAAGACCAACTCCTTGTTCTGTCTGAGGTCTGAGATCCTGTCCAAACAGTAGTGCAGAGCTCTGACTGGGCACAAGGACCTGTCAAACTTGAGTGACTTATCCAGAGTAAGGGCCAGGGCTGGTATTACCACTGGTGCAACACTATCTGGACCCTGTTTAGCCAGCTGGTTCTTGGAAAAAAAGCTGGGTGGGTGAGCTGGGGGATACCTTTGACCAGTCTGCCTGATGTCTGATAATTGTTTTACCAAGCCTGGATCTCACTCCTGCATTTACCCAAACCCAGGGCCAAAAGTAAAACAGTCTTGAAGGTCAAATGCTTTAAACAGGCCTCTTTAAGGGGTCCAAACGGAGCCTTTGTCAGCTGGTGCAATACCAGGGAGAGGTTCCAGGAGAGATTACCCCTCCGACCTTTGGGTCTGTCTCTGTGGAAACTATCCAGGAGACGAGTGAGATTCTCATCTTTGCCAACCTGGGGCCTGTAAATCAAAGCCTTCGTTCTGCTAACTAATTGGTTAACTCTAAGTTAACCCTAAGTTAGCAAACTCTCGTGTAAATCAAACCCTTAGTTACTTTAGTCTTGGTTAATTTTTCGTAAAAAACCCTCAAATTTAACGACAACTCAGACCCTGTTGTTAACTGTTAGTTGCATTAAATTGCAAATTTAATAAGTAAATTAAATTTTTATAAGTTAATACCCTATCCAATGGACAATTGCTTTACCGGTCGGCGCGACCGGTCCCGCCAAATGTCAGAAAAAGACGTCCTGTATATACTACCGGCAGGACCGGTCACAGAGTGTGCATTCGCCAGGTGGCGCATCGTACTTCATTTCCTGTTTACCTATTGACGTCATAGCATCTTTTTCGTGTCTAATCCTAGTAAGACCCCTAGTAAGCTGATAGCGGGGCCGGTTGGGTGGGCCTTGCCTGTCCATTGGATAGGGTATTAACTTATAAAAATTTAATTTACTTATTAAATTTGCAATTTTATTGCGTTAATACATCCTATCCAATGAACAATTGCTGAATAACTACCGCTTGGTAGGCGGGTAAGCAGCTAGGGACTTATGTGAACTCATAACAACAAAATTGAACAGGCCCATTTGACCTAGGGTCAGAGAACCCTGAAAGGTCAGGGTCGGCCACTAACTCACCGGTTAACCGGGAGCCTACCGACGTTGCCCCCCCCCCCCCCTTTTTTCTTTCCTTCCAGAGATGGTCTGAGAAGGGAAAGATAGAGAGAGAGAGGGGCTGAGTTCAGTCCCAGAAGAAATAAACTTCCCAAAGGAAGCAAGTCACAGTTTTTTTTTGTTTTTTGTTTTTTTTTGTTTTTTTTTTGAAAATATATGTACACTCAATATATTTACATTATGTACATATCTAACATATTTACAATATGTACATATTTACATTTTTACAACATCCCCTCACTTCTGGGCCTGGTGGTGCACCTGCTGGGCAGCCACTACAGGTCCCAGGTGGAAAAGCTCTGAGTCAGCCCAGGCAACATCCTTCAAATAGAATTGTTGTGAGATTTCCAGTGGCAGGCTGACAAGATCTGATCTAAGGAGATCCCTGATTGGAAAGCCTTAGAAGCAGCAAAGGCCCTAATATCATGGGCTTTGACCTGATGTAAATTGAGGGCCTCCTGGTCAGAGAGCTCATAGCACAGAACGACAGTCTGTTTGATCCATGAGGAGATGGTGGCAGGTGAGATGTCTTTATCAAAACCCTTCTTGAAGGAGACAAAGACTAACTCCTTATTCTGCCTGAGGTCTGCAGTCCTGTCCAAGTAGTAGCGCAGGGCTCTAACTGGACATAGGGACCTGTCACCCTTGAGTGACCTATCCAGAGATGGTGTCAGGGCTGGGATGACCACTGGCGCCACACTATCTGGACCTTCCTTAGCCAGCTGGTTCTTGGATAGGAAGCTGGGTGAGGGGTACAAAGACACCTTAGACCAGTCTGACTGGTGTCTGATGTTCTTATGTAACCAAGCATGGATCTCACTCCTGTGTTTACCTGAACCCAAAGCCAGCAAGAAAACAGTCTTGAAAGTTAAATGTTTCAATGTCCCTCAAATGCCCCTCATGCCCTTAGGTCTGTCTCTATGGAAACTATCCAGGAAACGAGTGAGATTCTCATCTTTGCTGACATTAATGGTGGAATTGCCCAGTTTGTCAGCAATGGCGGATCTGTAGCCATCAATAGTGCCTGGTTGTAACTTCTTGTCCTGAAACAAGTGCAGGAGGAAGTCAGCAATGGCTTTCAGAGGTGGTGCTCTGAAGTCCACCTGATTACTGAGGCACCACTTTGTAAAAATGGTCCACTTTGCCTCATAGACAGATCTGGTTGATCTTCTTTGAGGAGCCTCAATTCGTGCTGCCACTGCCTCAGAGAAGCCTTGCTCCTTGATTGCTGAGGCTCTAGGAGCCAGGCATGTAGGTTCAGATTTGACAGGTTCCTGTGAAGGACCTGGTTGAATGGCTGAGACACTAGGTTGGGTAGGTTGGGCAGACACAGTGGGATCTGGCTTGACATTGCTACCAGGTCCCAAAACCAGGGCAAGTTGGGCCACCCTGGGGCAATCAGGATTATTCTGTTGCAGGGGTAGTCCTGGAGCTTCTCCACCACTTTGCCCAAGATGGCTGCCGGTGGGAAGGCGTATGGGTCCAGGTCCTCCCAGGAGAGACTGAGTGCATCCACTGCCCAAGCCTGGGGGTCTGGCACCGGTGACACAAACTGGGGCAGTTTGTTGTTGAATCTGGTGGCAAACAGGTCCACTTGTGGCTGGTGCCACCTTGAGCATACAGCTTGGAATACTGCTGGATGAAGTGACCACTCTGTTTGAATGGTCTGGCCAAGTCTGGATAGCTTGTCTGCTATCACGTTCAGCCGGCCGAGGATGTGATGTGCCCTGAGGGTTACCTGCTGTCTGGTGCACCAGGACAGGATTCTCCACAGTAGGGCACACAGTGACCCCGACTTCATCCCCCCTTCTTTGTTGATATAGGCAACCACTGTTGTGTTGTCTGTAGCTATCAATACTGTCTTGTTGCAGACCAGGGTTCGAAACTCCTTTAGAGCTAGAAAAACTGCTTTTAGCTCTAAGTGGTTTATGTGAAACTTGCTCTCTGGAAGGGACCAAGTTCCCCTTGCAGTGTGGTCGTCCAAGTGAGCGCCCACCCTTCATTTGATGCGTCTGTAAAGATCTGCAGAGCATGTTTTAGAGGGTGTAATGGTTGACCTAGTAGCACATTGCTTTCCTCCAGCCACCACCTTAGATGGGGGTGGAGGGACTTGGGGACCGGGATCACCTTTTCCAGTGACTCTGGGACCCTCCAATTGTTTTTCAAGTGCCACTGTATGGGTCTCATGTGGAGTCGCCCTAAGTGGACTTGTTTTTCTGTTGCTGTGAGGAGACCTATGAGGGACATGAATTTCCGGACCGGACATACCGGATCCGACATCATTGATCTGATCTTGTCTGTCAAGGCCTGCCAACGTTCTTCTGTTGGTCTGACCTTGCCCTCTTTCAGGTCGAACTGGTAACCTACGAAGTTGAAGACCTGTTTGGGTGCCAGTTCTGACTTTTCCTTGTTCACCAGCCACCCTAGTTCCTGACAAAGTGTGACCAGGGTTTGAGTATGCTGGAGACAGGTATGGAGGGTAGAGGCTCTCACCAGCCAGTCGTCTAGGTACTGGTGGATCCTTATACCCTTCTGAAGGGCCATGAGTTTGACCTCTTTGGCCACCACTGTGAACTCCATGGGAGCTGTGGAAAGGCCAAAGGGAAGGGCTTTGAACTGATAGGACCGACCCTGGAGGTGAAAACACATGTACTTCCTGGACTGACTGTGAATGGGTATATGGAAGTATGCATCTTTGAAATCTATGGATGTGACCCACTCCCCTACTTGGAGGGAGGTTCTTAAGGTCTCTGGGGTCTCCATCTTGAACGACCCTGTGTTTAAAAAGGTGTTCAAGGTGCTCAGGTCTAGGATGGGTCTCCACCGGTAGTTGGGTTTGGGTACCAAAAATAGCCCAAAAAAAACCCCAATGAATTTGGATGTCCACCGGTTCGACTGCATTTTTGTTTATCAGCTGATACAGTGCCTCTATAAGGAAGGACTGTTTGGTTGGATTGTGGTAGTTGCTTATTACAGTCGGTGACCTTGTCAAGTGGGGTCTGAACCGGAAGGGGAGAGTGTAACCCTCCCTCAGTATGTTTACCACTTTTGGACTTGAACCCAGGGTTTCCCATTTCTGCCAACACTGGTTTAACCTCGCCCCTACAGGGGGATCTAAAACAGCATGTTGGGCATTGGTGACAAGCTTTACAGAAGGTAAGTGACCTACACAAGAAACATCTTTCACATATTTTATTTCTGTGTACAATTGACATATATTGGGATTTACACCTTTCCTTTGTGGCAACCCGGTGACAATATGAGCATTTGCAACATGAGAGTCTACATTTAAAGTCAATTTGCTGTTCTTCTGATCTGTCACTGGTGGTGGGTTCAAACCCTCCATCTTGTCGGATACAATTACAGAGTCCTTCAATCCGACCACATTTGAAACACAATAATTGTCATTTATGCTTCTTAAACCCTTTGGCCGGCTTCTGGTTGAAGTTTGAGGCTTTACCCCCACCTTTCTGACCAGTTTGCCGGTCTCTGATTTGTTTCCAAGCCGGTATAGTGGGTTTCTGGTCCGGCTGGTGTGAAGGTTTAGTACTGGAGGGAACGTACGGATGAAAACGTCTGGGTTTCCTCTGTGTGTTACCCATAGAACGCCTCTCTTCACTACGGGAAATCTCATCTTCTGCCTTGACCAGTAAGCTGTCCGGGAACAGTGAGAGTAAGTGGACTGGAGATGTACGTAAGGCAGTTAAGGTGTCAGGTTTAACTCCACCACAGATAAACTCCAGATAGCTATCCCGACGTGCCAGAGTGAGGTTGGCCATGCTGATGAAAACTCCCTCTGAGAGATCCTGCATGGTGCGCTGCATAGCTTGGGAAATTGACCGGTTAAAGGTCACCAGATATTCAAGTTCTTCAATAGCTTGCTGTGTTCTCTCAGCACTCTTGCCCTTTGATGAATCTTACCGGAGAGACTTCAGCTGGGTAACCATTGAGTCCTGAACTTTAGTAAGGCATCTAGATAGACCAGCAGCGTGATTACACATCACGGATTGCTCCCTGAATGCCTTCTCCCACCTTCGAAGGGTATCCTGGCTGAATGTACGGGAAGCTGGAGCAGAAGGTAAACTTCTTCTTGCGACCCTAGAGAACATGCTGTTCAGCTTTGCCGGTTCCGGAGACCAGTGGGATACAGCCTGGGTAGACGCGTCGCCCTTCTTAACTGCTTGCATGTCGTACCACTTGGAAGAACGTGGAGTCTTTACAAACTGGTCACGTAGCAGTCCACTGGTTTCAGAATTTCTAGCTGGATAACCTTCAGCAATAGTTACATTCAGTTTCTCCAGTTTTTTGCAAAGCCATTCATCGACCGGCAATTTAACTGACACTTTACCGGTAGTCTTCACTCTAGAACCGGCAAAAGGATTATCATCCATAGTGGCAGCTGAGTTGTCATAATCCGGGATGTGATGCCAGTTCATGAAACTTCTAACCCCTCTAATAGTTTCCCTGTAATTGGCGTCTTCAGAGAGGTCCTGATCTGTAGCTGTGTCCGGTAAATCACCCTGGCAGTGAATACTAGCCGGAGATGACGGTTCCCCATCCAACTCAGCCTCACTATCAGATTGCCTAGCAACGTCAGAGTCCTGGCCAATGGGAGGCGACTGGTTATGCAGTGTAGTTTCAACACCGGCAGGTAGAATCTCAGGACCCGCACCAGGAGCCTGTGTAGGCTGGGTGGCCGTCCCTGCACCGGGAACCAGTAAAGGTTGGGTGGCTAACACTGTAGAGGTACCGGGGCCCTGAACAGGGTGGGTAGCACTCTCAACACCATCTCTCTCAGCCTCAGTACCGGGAACCCCCAGCGGAGGTTGGGTAGCCGTCAACTGCGTAGCAACGTCACCAGTGCCCTCAGAAGACAAAACACTTGTAGAAGCACCCGGATCAAAGAAAGGGTGTTCTCTGGGCACCACAGGGGCAGAGGTCACCGGTCTCACCGGAACAGCAAAGGATTGGTTAATCAGCATAGCTTCTAGACGTGAAAATCTCTCACTCCACTTGTCATCAAGGGACTTGAGGTCGTCTGAAGTAGGTTTGCTGCTATGCTTCCGTTTACTCGACCTTGGAGAGCCATCAGAACACATCTTCTTCTTTAGAGTAGAATCAACAGGGGAGGACTTGTCACAGCTAACCTGTCCCAACAGTGTAACTTCTGAAGGGTCCACTAGAGTGGGGGTCGTGCTTGCATTACCTTCAGCCCTCTTCTGCTCAGAACGTTCCTTCCTTTCCTTGTAGGTCGGAGTTGCTAACTGGTGGATCTGCGCAGGCGTAAAAGACTTACAGATCTGGCAATCCAGCTTTTTAACACAGGGGTCGTCTCCCACCCCCTTGTCACGACAACGCACGCATTTCTGGTGGTTGTCGAAAAGGGCCATAACGTGCCCGCAAGAACCTCGTTTCTGTCCAGGAGACGACATAATGATCAGTAACGTTGTATAATTACTCCGTACTAATAAAAAACAAGAAACTTGGAAGAGTTCGTTGTAAAACTTCAAAAACGTATCTCTGAAGAAAATCTTCTGCACACTCTTTCGCGCCAAACGAAAAAGATGCTATGACGTCAATAGGTAAACAGGAAATGAAGTACGATGCGCCACCTGGCGAATGCACACTCTGTGACCGGTCCTGCCGGTAGTATATACAGGACGTCTTTTTCTGACGTTTGGCGGGACCGGTCGCGCCGACCGGTAAAGCAATTGTCCATTGGATAGGATGTATTAACGCAATAAAAATATTTGTTCTTTACTTCCAAATAAATATGAAGTTACAATTGCTGTAGAAAACAAAGTTTCTGAATATTGTACATAAAGTTAAAGTGAATATAAATGGTAATTTACATTGGATTTGGTCTAGTGAATAATATATTTCAGTGAACATTTATGAATTGAAGGGGATCTCTTCTAACATATTCTTGGGATCCCAAATCAATTTTAGATAAATACCACATTTTCTTAAGATATTTGGTCAACTTTTCCCAGATAGTATCTCACAGGTTTAACCCTTTCGCTACTGAAGGAACATTATTCCAAGGGACTGTAGCCATATGACGTCATATCACGTCAGAAACGCCAATGAAGTAAAATAATATCTCACAACCTTATGCACTTTATTTGCGGTATTTTTCGGCATATTTTATTAGGAATTGATGAAAGTCGAATGGGAAAATTCGTGGGAATTCCCCAAATAAAAATAACCACAAGTAAACAATATGCAGCTATATGCGGTAAATACGGCAATATATACAGAAACCAGTTAAAATAGGTGAAATGGTGAATTTTTTTTAAAAATATAGCTGAACTTTCATATAAAATACTTTAAAAATCGGTTTAATACTGATACACCAAAGAAAACGTATAACAGTACACTGAAGGGAAAGAAGAAATGTATATTATTGCTGTCGACCCTTGGTCGACAGACATGGTCCCTTGTAATACACTTTGATGTCGACTGCTAGCCGACAGACATGGTAGCGAAAGGGTTAAGATGCTAAGACTTTTTTAATGATTATCTAATTCTTTTTATAAGTTTTGACTATCTTTTTTTAAGTGGAGATCTTACCATTTTACTCGTCTTTTATGTTTACATCTTTTACTAGTTCATTTACATTTATACATATTAAAAATACTCATCACTTTAATCTGCCCATTTTGTAAACAACATGACAATGGGGTTTCTTATTAGATATTTCTCCATAGTATTTACTCCTTTGCCCACTCTACTTAATCAGAAAATCTAAATTATTATTACCATAAGCAAATTATATGTATGCTTAGCTTAGCCCAAAATCAAAATTTCCTCCAAAATTACCTTCACTTTAAGTTTCAATCTCAATGTCATCCTGCCCACTACTTACAAAGACTGAACAACAAATGGGGCCGAGCTATGTTAAGGCCACCTTAACCTAATCTATGTTGCTATGTTAATTTATCTCTAATATATGTCAGTATTCTCAATATAGATTAGGTAAAATGTTTATATACTTTTATTAAGGTGGTCTGAATTTCTCATTATACCAGAATGTAAGTGGTATTTCAGATTTTTTCTGTGTTATTGATTAAAGTATTTAAACCCCACTCTTGTGTGTCTACCAAATAAGGTACTGTGATATAGCACACTGTTACACACAAGCACACAAGTAACCAAATACAGCCATACATTTACTCTATAGTCACCAAACGAAAGCATAATGTAACAAAAACATAAAGAGTGCTTTCTATTTACCCACTGAATTCTTTAGTTAATATGTCATTATATTGTCGTTAAGTATTGGTTAGCTTACATTTTTACGAATGCTTCGATTTACAGGCCCCTGAATGGGTGAATTTCCTAGTTTGTCAGCAATAGCTGATATGTAGTCATCAATGGTGCATGGCTGTAACTTCCTGCCCTGGAAAAGATACAGTAGGAAGTTGGCTATTGACTTCACAGGGGATACCCTGAAATCCACCTGATTAGTGAGGCACCACTTTGTAAAAATGGTCCACTTTGCCTCAATTCGTGCTGCCATTGCCTCAGAGAAGCCCTGCTCTTTGACAGTAGAGGCTCTAGGAGCCAGGCGTTTAGGTTCGACAGATTCCTGTGAGGAGTTTGATTGAAGGGCTGAGTTAACAGATTTGGCTGGTTGGGCAGGCACAGAGGGATTTCGCTGGACATAGCCACTAGGTCCCAGAACCAAGGCATGTTTGGCCACCCTGGGGCAATCAGAATGATTCTGTGGCACGAGTGGTCCTGCAACTTCTCCACCACTTTGCCCAAGATTCCTGCTTGTGGAAAGTAGTGTTGAAGACGGTAAACCGGACACCTATATGCCGACCGAAAGACAGTGATCTGGTTACATTTCATTTTCTTCAAGCCAAAACCGGTTTCATCACATATTTCATTATTTTACCTTAAGTTCACCAAAATATTGAAATGCAACAAATATTTCACAGTATTTTATAATATTCTATTGATATATCACACATTTTGTCCTCAAAAGTCTTCAAAAAGTCCCTTGTGGTTCTTATTTATATATGAGTTAAGTCTCATGTACGCGGTTGAAAATTTACTTCTTCGCGTTTTATAAATCAACCGTACCCTGTTTTTCACTGAATTTTCGCTTTCGGAAACCGGTTTTAAAATTCGCATTCAACCACAACACTAGTGGAAAGGCATACACATCAGACAAGGTCAAATGTTAAATCAAGGTCACACCATGACGTAGCACACCTACACCCCTAACCAATGCCCCTACCAAGTATCAACTCCCTACACCTTATGGTTTCTGAGACATAGGCCGGACAAGATTTTATAGGTTAAGGTCACTACGGCAAGGTCAAAGGTCAAACCATGACGTTGCACACCTACTTCCCCCCAACCAATGTCTCTACCACGTATCAGCGTCCTACACGTTACGGTTTCTGAGATACAGCTCAGACAAACTTTTTCCCGCCAACCGGCCTGCCCGCCTGCCCATTAGGACACCATGGGTGAAAACAATACCCCAACAAAACTGATTACCAAAACTAGGTACAACAAAAGTCAAGCGCTGATAAAACCTTACCAGGCATTCTCTTGGTCCTCTGTTGCAGATCTCTTGGTCAACCTATGTCCATCCAATACAACCTTGCCTGAAAGTATAACCACAGATTATTGTTAGGCCAGTCCCGAATACACTGTCTCATTTTTTGTAACAAAAAAGGAAAAGCTAAAGGGGCTATGTCCACATTGCATACAGTTAAGTTTACATAACGTACAGTGGTTAACAGTCAAAAAACTTGCTACTGAGTTAGCTTCAGTCACAGCTTCATTTGAGAAAACATCCTCATGACAATATCTAATGTGTTTGAGGCTAAATAAATAATGCTACATACCAGGCGTCTCTATGCCCCAGTTGGCACGGTTATGTCGGATGGTAGACTGGCTCTCCTTCTGGATGCGTTTCAGATTGTGGACCAGTCTGGTCATCCTGTCATGCAGTGTCTCAACCCTGGCCAGTGAACCAGGAGGGTAGGCAATCCTCTGATAGTCAAATGGGGCAAGTGGCTGAAGCAGGGTCTCAATGCTGTTCAGCAATCCCTCCCCGTCTTTAACATGTGCCAGCAGACGCTATGAAAACAAGTACTTAATCAACACTGTAAACTGTTGGATCAAGTTCCTTTTGGGATTAACATATCCTCCAAATTTAGTAAAATGCATGTACGGGTTTGGAGTGCACAGCACCCATAAAAATTATGAGTCCCACAAATAAACCAAAAAATAGCATCGGAGATGCCTGTACCCCACAACCTGGGGAAATAGTTTTCAACACCATGACATATGGAAGAAGTGAAACAGTAAAAAGATTGGGATACTTTTAGAGCAGTGTCAGTTATATAAAGGTTCAAATAATGTTTAAGTAGATAAAATAACTTCTAAGAGAAAGAAAATGTATGTAAAGACTAGAAATAAGACACATTGGCATGCGTAATGTCCACCCAAAGGGAAGCATGAGTTTTGCTCTAAAACTTGGACAAAATTGGCAAGAGTAGATTGCTGAGATACCCTGTGGATCGAAAATTTCAACGAAATTGCTCTATCTCGCACAGTTAAGGACATAGAAGCAAATTTGTGTTTTTGCATTTTTGGCGAAAATGCGAAAATTTAAAATGGCCGTCATTTTTAAGGGGATGAAAATATTTGGAAAATTACACAGAGTAGTCTGCTGAGATACCCTGCGGGTCGAAAATTTTGACGAAATCGCTCTATCTCGCAGGGTTAAGGAGATAAAAGCAAATTTCTGTTTTTCCATTTTTGGCAGAAATCGGAAAATTCAAAATGGCCGCCATTTTTGGGGAGAGGAAAATTTTTTGAAAATTGCCAAGAGTACATTGCTAAGATACCCTTTGGGTTGAAAATTTCGACGAAATCACTCTATCTCGCACGGTTAAGGAGATAGAACCAAATTTGTGTTTTTCCATTTTTGGCAAAAATTCAAAATGGCCGCCATTTTTGGGGTGAGGAAAAGTTTTTGAAAATTGCCAATGGTACATTTCTTAGATACCCTGTGGAATTTCGACAAAATCTCTCTATCTCGCACGGTTAAGGAGATAGAAGCAAATTTGTGTTTTTGCATTTTTTGGCAAAAATTCTAAAATTCAAAATGGCCGCCATTTTTGGGGAGAGGAAAATTTTTTAAAAATTGACAAGAGTACATTGCTTAGATACCCTGTGGGTCAAAAATTTTCAAGAAATCACTCTATCTCACACAGTTAAGGAGATAGAAGCAAATTTCTGTTTTTCCATTTTTGGCAAAAATTTGAAAATTCAAAATGGCCGCCATTTTTGGGGAGAGGAAAATTTTTTGAAAATTGCCAATGGTACATTTCTTAGATACCCTGTGGGTCAAAAATTTTGACGAAATTGAAAATTTTAATTACTTAAGCTACAAGCTTACCATGTGGAACTGAATGCTGATCTCGGATGGCCGCAGGCATCTGGCCAACGTCCAAGAAAAATAGACATTTATAGTTGGCCGTAGCCTCAGGTTGTACTCTCATGGAACTCTTCTCAATTCTTCCTCCTTTTCTCATTGCAATTTTGAACCATACCCCTCAGCTGTAATACAGCGGGGAGGCAGGGTGGGACTCTCTTCAGTTCCACATGGTAAGCTTGTAGCTTATAAAAGCTACATTTAAGTAATTAAAATTTTCAATTTTATTGCACTACAATAGCTTACCATGTGGAACTGAATGCTGACTCCAACTGTCTGGTGGAGGGATCGCAGCTGAGACTGGAAGAAGTAGTCAATTTTTCTTGGATTTGAATTAATAGATAGAATGAATGTTTTTGAAAATGCCAGTCTGAGTCCCATTTACAGAGCCCAGTCACGGGGACTGAGTCTGTAATGAGCCAAAAACCAAAAATAGTAAATGACAGTATGAAAAATCTGTCAAGATGTTTTGAATGAAGGAGAGAAGTGCAGCCTATGCTCACTTTGAGAAGTAAAAGCCCTAGGGCTTAGCCACAGTAAAAACAAGCCCTAGGCCTGAAATTTCATAAATCTAAGCCACCCTAAAATGAGATTAAGTGACAACCTTAACAAGTCCTTAAACATTACACAAAAACACATTAATAAGGATAAAGACCTTACCCAACATCCTGAGGAGGTAAACATATACCTAGACCCTGGTATTAGACTCCTGAAGACTTGGTTGTAGCAGGTGTGCCCCCCTCCCCTTTTCTTTCCGAGGATAACTGGTCTGAGGGGAAGGGTCTAGGACTTGTTGTGCTGCTACTACTGGTCCCAGATACATATTGTTGTCGTTGTCTGACCAAGTAAGGTCTCTTAAGTAAAATTTTGTAAATGTGTTGTGGGCTTTCCAGCGACAGGCTTGCATGATTTGGTCCACTGATACCCCACTGTAATGCGCTTTAACTTGGACCAAGTCCAAGGCTTGTTGGTATGCTTATAACAAAGTAGGATGGTTTGTTTCAACCAAGAAGAGAGCGTAGCGGGTCTGATGTCTGAGGTGTGTCCTGTCTTAAAGGAAATGAAGAGTAGGGATCGAGACCCTCTCAGGTCTTTGGTTCGATCCAAGTAATACCTCAGGGCCCGTACCAGACACAGGTCCTGTCTTGTTTGAATTGTCCATCTACAATGGTAGTCAAAGCAGGAATAGTCACCAGAGACACACTTTGAGAACCTCCTCTTGCTAGTTGGTTTTTGGCTATGATATCAGAAGAAGGGAACAAGACGACCTTTTCCCATTGGCCTAGATTAGATCTTTGTTTGAAACCCAAGCATAAATTTCGCTGCAGCACTTGCCGGAGGCCAAAGCTAGCAAGAAAGCAGTTTTGAGAGTAAGATTTTTGAGGTCTGTGTCTTTCATCGGCTCAAAGGGTGCTTGGGTGAGCTCATTAAGTACAACAGAGAGGTTCTATTTTGGAAGATTCCTGGAACTTTTGGGACGATCCCTGTAAAAACTGGAGAGTAACCTGTTGAGGTCTGAGCTTTGGGAGATATGGTGCCAGCTGGGCCTAGAGTATCAACAATAGCAGTCCTGTAACCATCAATGTTCGAAGGGCGCCTGTTTAGGTCTTGGTACAGGTACATAAAAAAGTCTGAGACTTGTTTCACATAGGGAGAGAAATCCACCGAATTTTCTCTGCACCATTTTTCAACAAGAATTCAACAGAATTGTACTGTGTCACCAGCTTTGGTTAAAGACTGAAGCGGATGAAATTCGAAAGGACATAACTTATGCCAGATAGACAAAAATAGTTGACGTGCAGCATTTCTGCAAATCCAGACCATCTTTCAGAAGGACTGAGTCATGGTGAAGCCCCACCTTCTTGAAAAATATAACTTAAACTGCTAGTCATATGACCATACAAATTAATGCATTGTGCAAGATGTCCTGTCTTGTCTGCTTCCTCTCTTCATGGAGGAAAGAAGGACTTATATTTGTTCACATCCTCTATTCATGGAGGAAAGAAGGGCTTATATTTGTCCGCTATTTTGTGGGAGAGCAAACAAGCAAGATCATTGTCTATCAATTCTGCACTGATAATCCACTAGTAAAGCACGCTCAGCTAGTCATAATACATGTAAATGCATTGTACAAGATGGGTCATGTCTTGTCTGCCTCGGCTCTTCATTGAGGAAAGGACATCTATTTGTCCACCATTTTGTGGGACAGCAAACGAGCATTGTCTAATCTTGTGGAGTGTTAGGTCACTTTACCATACAGGTTTCTTCAGGACTTTTTATATCCACAACGGATAAACAGAAAAAACTGTTGCCACGGCAACACTAGCTGCCTGATATTGCTGAAAAAGCTAACCAGCTCCTATTCATGCAGGGGTTTGGAATGCAAAAAATCCACAGAAATATAAGTCAAAGAAACAGAAAAAAGTGTTGCCATGGCAACACTTGTTGCCAGGTGTTACCGAAAAACTAATCAGCTGAAATCAATGCAAGGGTTTGGAATGCAAAGATACCCGAGAACAATTTTTAAGCCCAAGAAACATAAAAAAGTGTTGCCATGGTAACACTTGTTGCCAGATGTTGCCGAAAAACTAATCAGCTCCAATCTGTGCGGGGTATGGAAAACAAAGAACCCATAAAAATATTTGTAAGTCAAAAAAAAAAAGAAAAAAGTGTTGCCATGACAACACTTGTTGCCAGGTGTTGCCGAAAAGCTAATCAGCTGCAGTCTGTGCAGGGGTATGGAAAGCAAAGAACCGATAAAAATATTTACAAGTTCAAGAAACAAACAAAAAAATGTTGCCAGGTTTGCCAAAAAACTAATCTGCTCCAGTCTGTGCAGGGGTATGGAAAGCAAAGAACCCATAAAATATTTATAAGTCCAAGAAACAGAAAAAAGTGTTGCCATGGCAACACTTGTTGCCAGTTATCGTTAAAAAACTAATCAGCTCCAATCCATGCAGGGGTTTGGAATGCTAAGAACTCCCCAAAAGATATTAAAGCCCAAGAAACATGAAAAAGTGTTGCCACGGCACTTGTTGCCAGACATTGCCAAGAAAGCAATCACACACAAACTCTCGTGCCATTAAACTTCCACACCAAATTTAGCTGAGACACATAAAATACTGTACCTGTAAATGAGCAGCAATGAAGGGTGATTCAGATGAAAAATAAAAATAATATCCATGTCCAGCAGGATGGATATAATAATTAAAATAAGTTGTAACCTTAAACTTACTTTTTTAACTTTCAGGTTTTTATGGTAACATTACAATAAAGATCCTGTTTTGGTCTAGACACATGTACATGTTTAATTTAAATAAAAAACTCTAACCTATCACTTTAATATTGCCAAAACATCACAGAAATTTGTCCTAACCTTAAACTGAATGTAAGTCAATGTAAATGTGAAGAGATTAAGTTCATGTTAACCATGTAGACTCTGTTCAAGGCTACTTATAGCCAAAATTTAAATGTGCTTAAAATCTATTGCACATAATTTAAGATATTATCCAAAATTTTAAAAGAAAAGTAATTATAATTATGCCATTACTGAGAGTTAAAGGTCACCTCAATGTAGTCTCAGGGCATTTCTGCAACATTAGTTACATGTACCTGTAAAATATAGATCAAATATGTCATGCCATTTTGGTATACTTTGTGGAATCATAGAAAAAGTTGAGCTCAGTAACATTCGTTTACACATGGGAGTTTAAGGTCACCTTAAAATAGGGCACACCTTCAGGACTAGATACATCAACATACCAAATTTAAATTAAATCTGTCATGCAGAATTGAAATACTCTCCAGAAATTGAAAAACTTAAATTCAATATAGTTATATTATCACTAGGAGTTTAAGGTCACCTTAAAGTGGGCCACACCTTGATCAGTTACATCCACGTACCAAATATGATTTGAATCTGTGAAGCCATCTTTAAGCTATTGCCCACAAATCGCAAAAGTAAAATTCAATATAAATGTGTTATAAATGGGAGTTTAAGGTCATCTTAAAATAGGGTAAATATCGATGACCAGCAACACCCACATGCCAAATTTGAATTTCATCCTACTTGCAATTTTTGACATATTTTCCAGAAACAAAGTGTGATGATGATGCTGGCCCTATAGGTGATCCATTACAGCTGGGTGACCCCAAACTATTACAACCTTAAACTCATAAGTTTCTAAAATATCACCAATTTATTGTAACCTTACATATACATGCAAAACTTGAATGAAATTTCTTGAGTTACCTTCAGTATACACTATGGAAAAGTGAAAAAACTTAAACTCAACATAATTCTTTTATACATGGGAGTGTAAGGCCACCTTAAAATAGGACACACCTTCAATACCAGTTACAACCACATGTCAAATTTGAATTGAATCCATCAACCAATTTTCGAGATACTGCCTGGAAACTGAAAAACTTAAAATCAATATAAGTATGTTACTAGTGGGAGTTTAAGGTCACCTTAAAACAGGGCACACCTTGAGTACCAGTTACATCCACATGCCAAATTTGAATTTCATCCCTCATGCCATTTTTGAGTTACTGTCTGGAAAGGAAGTGTGATAACAACACTGAACAATGTGTTATTAGTGGAAGCTTAAGGTCACCTTAATGTGTGACACTTATCTGTGGCCAGTTACATATACATGCAAAACTTGAATGAAATTTCTTGAGTTACCTTCAGTATACTCTATGGAAAAGAAAAAAAAAACTTAAACTCAATATAATTCTTTTATACATGGGAGTTTAAGGCCACCTTAAAATAGGACACACCATCAATACCAGTTACAACCACATGCCAAATCTGAATTGAATCCATCAACAAATTTTCGAGATACTGTCTGGAAACTGAAAAACTTAAAATCAATATAAGTATGTTACTAGTGGGAGTTTAAGGTCACCTTAAAATAGGGCACACCTTGAAAACCAGTTACAACCACATGCCAAATTTGAATTGAATTCATCAACCCATTTTTGAGATACTGTCTGGAAACGGAAAACCTTAATATTGATATAAATGTGTTACTACTGGGAGTTTAAGATCACCTTAAAATAGGGCACGTCTTGAGGACCAATTACATGCACATGCCAAATCTGAAGTTAATCCATCGTGCCATTTTTGAGATACACTCTGAAAATGAAGTGTGGCAACGACGCTGACTATATTTGTCCTCCAACATAGCTGCTAGTGACACCAAGGTAATGCAACCTTAAACTCATAAGTTTATCAAATATCAGGAATTTACTATAACCTTACAAAAGAGATTTTTTCTTGTGTAGACAGATGTACGTGATGAATATCAAAGATTAAAGTCTTAATTAGCACATCAAATATCTTTCAAACACCAAAAATTGTCCCAACCTTAAACTCAAAATTAGTTTGCAGATGTGAGGGAGTTTAAAGGAATCTTTTCATGTAGCTTTTCTTCACGGTTTGTTACATCCACAACTTGAAAGATGCTTAGAATTGCAGTGTTTGAAATACTGTTGAAAAATTGCCACACTTAAAGTGAATATAATTCTGTTATTACTAGGAGTTTAAAGTCACCTTATTGAAATGCACTTACCTGTGGCCAATTACATATACATGCAAAATTTTAATGAAATTTCTCAAGTTATTTCCAGTATACTCTATTGAAAAATAATGTAAACTCAATATAACCTTTTAATACATGAGAGGTTAAGGTCACCTTAAAGTAGGGCACACCTTGAAAACAAGCACATGCCAAATTTGAATTGAATCCATCAACAAATTTTTGAGATACCGTGCGTAAACAAAAACCTTCAAATCAATAGAAGTATCTTACTACTGTGGGTTTAAGGTCACCTTAAATAGGGCACACCTTGAAGAAAAGTTTCAATATGCCAAATTGGAATTTAATTCACCAAGACATTTTTGAGATACTCTCTGGAAAGTAAGTGTGAAGACTACTCTGACCATGTATGTCTTCCATCAAAGCTGTTAGTGACACAAATTAATGCAACCTTAAACTCATTAGTTTATAAAATATCAGCAACTTACTATAACCTTACAAAAGAGACCATTTTTGGTGGATATATATTAGTGCTGGGACGAGTTGACGGAAACTCGAGTTACAACTCAATGGGCGATAATTGGGGGTCACATCGATCGGCGCAAGTGAAACTTGAGTTTTTTGTAAACGTACATATTTTAACCATCTAAGGCTGATACTTCACCATAACAATAGAAATATCTGAAATTTTCAGAAATATATTGTAGTTTTACTTTATTCTGACTTAAATCCATGAAGATTTAACTTAAATTATATCGCGAAAGCCCATTTCCAGTTTAAAGTTTTGCCTCATGTACGGTTATGTAAAATATTTTCGCTAACAAACGAAATACTCTATCCCGAAAATTACTCGAGTTTGACTCGAGTTCAACTCGCTTCTAACAAGAGATGCTCGATCTGTCATTTAAGCTGGCGATCCCACCACTAATATATATGAACATGATGAATATCGATGCAAAAAGTCCTAATTTGCATATAAAATATCTTCCAAACACCAAAAATATTGCCCAACCTTAAACTCAAAGTTTGTTTGCACTGCTGTATGTTAGTGAGTTTAAGGTAATCTTTTCTTGAAAGTTTTGTTCAAGGTTTGTTACATCCACAACTGAAACGCCTAGAATTGCACAATATTTGAAATATTGTTCAAAAGTTAGCAAACTTAAAGTGAAATAATTCTCTTATTAATGGGAGTTTAAGGTCACCTTATTGTGTGGCACTTACCTATGGCCAGTTATATATAATTGCAAAAGTTGAATGAAATTTCTGAAGTTACTTTCAGTATACTCCATGGAGAAACTTAAAATAGGACACACCTTCAAAACTAGTTACAACCACATGCCAAATTTGAATTGAATCCATCAAGCCATTTTTGAGATATTCTCCGGAAACGAAAAAACTTAAATTGAGTTTAAGTATTTTACTAGTGGGAGTTTAAGGTCACAAAACTATACAGCACACCCCCAGGACCAGTTACATCCACATGCCAAATTTGAATTAAATCTGACAAGCCATTTTTGAGATACTGTCCGGAATACAAATTGCGACGACGACAGACGACGCCGACGCCAGAAAATTGGATGACGAAGCGATCCCTATATGCCACTCAGCATAAATGCTGGTGACACAAAAATGGTCCACTTTGATTTATAGATGGTTCTTGTTGATGACCTCTGAGGGGTAGCAATTCTCTCTGCCACCTCCACAGAGAAGCCTTGTCCTTGGAGCTGTCCACTCCTAAACACCAAGCGTGGAGGTTGAGATGATGTGGACTGCTGTGAAACACATAGTTTTGGGACTGTTTGAGAAGGGTCGTTGACAATGGTAGCTGGTGGGATCTCTGTTGAGAGCTGCACTAGGTCCCAAAACCATGGCATCCCTGGCCAGCCTGGGGCTATAATAATGATCAGGCAATTGCATTGTCTGATCTTTTGGATCACCCTATGAAGGAGAGTCGTTGGAGGGTAAGCATAAGCTGTGAGACCCGACCAGTTTATGTTTAGAGCATCTATGTCCCAAGCATTCTGGTCTGGGACAGGAGATACATACACTGGCAGTTTGTGGTTCAGACGAGTGGCAAATAGATCTACATGAGGGTGAACCACTTGTGACAGATCTGTCTGAAAACCTGCGGATGCAGTGACCATTCTGTTGACTTGACTTGGTTTGACCTGGACAGTAGGTCGGCCATTACATTCAGAAACCCGGGAATGTGTCTGGCTTTTAATGTCATCTTGTAATGATGGCACCAGGTCATGATTTTCCACAGGAGAGCACACATCTCCACCGAGTGGATTCCTCCTTGCTTGTTTATGTAGGCTACTACTGTTGAGATGTCCATAGCAACCAACACTGTTTTTGACACTGGTCCTTGAACCTTTGAAGGGCCAGAGAAATTGCCTTCAGCTCTAGAACATTTATGTGTAGCCTTTTTTCCCTGTCTGACCACAGACCCTTTGTGGAGGTTTGCTCTAAGTGAGCACCCCAGCCTTCGTTTGAGGCGTCCGAAAAGAGTTGGATACTGTGTTCTTTGGGATGAAGGTCTGAGCCTTTCATCACGTTTGTGGGATTTTGCCACCAGTCTAGGTTTCTGTCCAAGGAAGGAGGTTGTTCAACGACTTAGGATATCTCCAGTGCTCCTTGAGGTGAAACTGAAAGGGCCTCATGTGAAGGCGTCCCTCCGGTACCATTTTCTCCATTGAGGCAAGCAACCCAATTAGCGACATCAAACATCTTGCAGTCAAAACAGACCTGCAGACTTGAGATGTAGGATCAAATCCTGAAGTTTGAGCCATCTCTCTTGAGTGGGTTTTACAAGGCCTGAATCTAGATGATATTCGTAGCCCACAAACGAAAACACTTGAGCAGGTTTTACTTCGTACTTCTCCTGATTTATTATCCACCCTAAGGACTGAGTCAGGTCTACCACTGTCTGAGTGTTCACTTGGGCTTTTTCCTGAGACTGGGCCCTGATCAGGTGGTCACCCAGGTACTGGTGAAGCCTGATCTCCCTTTTGAGGGCCTTTAACTTCACTTCCTTTACAAGTGTTGTAAAGACCTGAGGGGCTGTGGCCAGTCCGAAAGGAAGGGAGGTGAACTGGAACACCTGTGACTTGTGGCAAAACCGTAGGTACTTCCTTGAGTTTGGGTGGATGGGGATGTGAAGGTAAGCATCTGATAAGTCTATCGACGACACCCATTCCCCTGGAATCACAGAGGCCCTGATGGACTCCGGTGTTTTCATTTTGATCCTTTCTACAAGTAGAAGGCATTGAGCCTGCTTAGGTCTATCACTGGCAACACAGATAGTCTGAGCCATGTTCGGACTGAGTATCTCCAAACTGTGGAGGCAGAGAAGGACCATACATGTCCAACTCCATGGCTTCATCAGTACGTTCGGAATGGGTGTTCAGAGCAGGGTTCGGGGGCAAATTATCAGACTGTTTACTGGGGCCCGGCTTTGAAGCAGAAGTGGAACTCTGACCCAACTCCACTTCTTTAGCAGACTTTTTAATGGACTGCATTTTGTCTCTGAGAGACTTCATTGCTTCAAGCATAGAAGCCTGGAAAGCCCCCATTTGTTGTTGAAGTTGGATGTTAAATTAAGAACCCAGGGATTTTTCATGTTAAGACTCAATCTTTTGTTGTAAAGTCGTACCTGGGATTGGTGGGACAGTTTTAGGTGGAGTTTTTAATGACAAAGCCTCAAAATGCAGGGGTTGGGGATGTGGTGGTGACGCAAATAAATTGTCAGCAGCACCCTCAAGGTCTGCGTGCGAACCAGAAAAGGATTCCACGTCCTCATCTCCCAACAGATCCAAGTGGTCGTCTTTGGATGTGTCTGTTGCCTTATGTTTCTGAACATACCTACGCCTGTTTTTAATCTTAAGTAGTTGTTCTTCAAAAAAAACGAGAGATTTCACACGGCTTTTCTGAAGTAACACAGGGATCATCTCCCTTGTTAGCTTCCCTACAGGTGGAGCAGTAATTGTGCGAGTCGAAGGGTAAACAGAAATGACGACATTTGCTGGATCTAGGTTTGTCTTTGCTTGCTTGGTGGGACATTTTTACAGCAATAAAAGCGCAGTGCAAGCCGAACCGTAAAACTCATAAGTTTGAAAAGTTAAGAAATACTTATCGAAATACTTGTCGAAGTTATACGTTCGCAGAATATGCTATATCATTAATTACAAAAACTGGCTAAATAAAAAAACATCCAACAATACGTAAATACTGAGATATATATGAAAATATGAAGCAAAAAATCAAACGCTTCCAAATCACACGGCCAACGAGAAAAGGAGGAAGAATTGAGAAGCGTTCCACGGGAGTACGTGAGGCTATGGCCAACTATAAATTTTTCTTGGATGTTGGCCGGATGCCTGTGGCCATCCAAGATCAGCATTCAGTTCCACATGGTAAGCTATTGTAGCGCAATAAAATCGCTCTATCTCGCATGGTTAAGGAGATAGAAGCAAATTTGTGTTTTTCAATTTTAGGCAAAAATTCGAAAATTCAAAATGGGGGGAGGAAAATTTTTTGAAAATTGCCAAGAGTACATTGTTTAGATACCCTGTGGGTCGAAAATTTCAACGAAATCGCTTTATCTCACACGGTTTAGGAGATAGATATATTTATGTTTTTTGCTATGTAGCTTTTACTCAGGAGATTAAAGCTATTACCATCAACAACAATACCAAGCAAGCAATTGATGCTATAGACATTCACACCAAATTTTAAAAAGATGACTTAAATGTGTTTCCTTTAAAAGAGTGAAAACAGATTCAGAGTAGGCTCAAAGTAACAAAGCAGCTATTACTCAGATAGCTACAAAGCTATCATTGACCAAAAGCTATCCTGGCCATACTATTGACCCAATTATCCTTCATATAAATTTTTGTGAAGATAGAAAACATTGTTTCATTAAAATGTCCAGAAAAAAGTCAACTCAAAAAGTCAACTTAAAATGCCATCCAAAATTTTGTGAACATAGGTCAAATACTTTTCCTTTAAAATGCTTAAAATAAAAAAGCTACTCCAAGTAGTTAAGTAGCTATTACTCAGTCAGTTATATAGCTATTATCACTAAAAGCAATCCCAAGCAAGCTATTGATCTAACTATTGCTCATACCAAATTTGGTAAAGATATGTTAAATATTTTTCCTTAAAATGCATGGAAACAAAAGAAGTATACCAAAGTAGCTAAGTAGCTATTACTCAGTTAGCTATAGAGCTATTTTCACCAAAAGCAATCCCATGCACGCTATTAATGTAATAAACACCCATACCAAATTTGGTAAAGATAGGATAAATACTTTTCCTTAAAATGACCGGAAACCAAGTGTGACGATGGATGGCGGACGGTGGAAAAAAGCAAAAATAATATTTTCACCCCACTGGGTGGTGGACATAATAAAGTATTAAAACAAGACAATTCAATAGCAAGATGACAGCATTAATCAGTATACTAAAAAATATGAAGCTGTAAAATTTATTTACTGGAGAATAGCTGTCAATGGAAATAGCACAATTATGTAACTTGATAGAGTCAAAGTTAAAGGTCACACAATGATGCACACCTACACCCCTAACCAATGTCCCTACGAAGTGTCAACCTGCTACACCTTACACTTTACGGCTTCAGAGATATAGCCCAGACAAAATTTTAAAGGTCAAGGTCAACACAGCAATATCAAAAGTCAAATCAAGGTCTCAACATGACATTGAACACCTACAATCCTCTACCAATGTCTCAAGTATCAACTTCCTACACCTTATGGTTTCTGAGATATAACCCAGACAAGATTTTATAGGTCAAGGTTACTAGGTCAAAGGTCAAGGTCAAACGTCAAATCAAGGTAACACCATGATGTTCCACACCTTCTACCCCCAACTAATGTCCCTTCCAAGTATCAACTTTCTACACCTTACAGTTTCTGAGATATAGCCCGGAGAAGATTTTATAGGTCAAGGTCACTACAGAAAGGTAAAACCTCAGATCAAGGTCACAACATGACATTGCACACCTACACTCCCTAACCAATGTCCCTACCATGTACCAACTTCCTACGCCTTACAGTTTCCAAGATATAGCCCAGACAAGATTTTCAAACTGAAGGTCACTAAGTCAAGGTCAATGATCAAATCAAAGTCACACTACTGCGCTGCACACCTACATCCACTAACCAATGTCCCTACCAAGTATCAACTACCTACAATCTACAGTTTCTGAGACACAGCCCGGACAAACTTTTTCCCGCCACCTGCTCGCCCATCCATCTGGACACCATGGGTGAAAACAATACCCCGACCGTCCTTTAAGAACTGTGGGGTAAAAAGTGTTGTCATGGCAATGTTGCCCAAAACATAATCAGCTCCAGATCCTCTTAGGATAAAATATCCTGAAAGATTGGGAAGAATCTGTACAGGGATTTGGACTGTAGATCACTTACAAATGCTTGGATGGCACAGGGGATGACTCTAACCCCAGACTTCATTTGGACTTGTTTCTTGGTTGATATAAAATCAATTCTTAATTAATACTACACACATATATTCACTCTGTAAAGGTATGGATTCTGTAAACATAACAATTTTGTCTAATATATTGTTATGAATATATGTGTAAATTGTTACAACAGTTTTAAAATTAATTTAAAACATTTTGAAATATTTTCTGGTGTGGAAAAAAATTTGATTGAATTGTACTGAGCTACCATTGATGACTTAGGTTTAAAAAATTCAAATTTTATACCCAATAGCATGACTGTGATTTCTTTTGGTTTAGATAAAAAAGACAATAATATTTTAAAACACCAGTATTCAAGAGGAAATCGTCATATTTTGCTGATGATAAAGGGAAATCATCCTTGACCTGGAAAATGCTGTTTGATTTGTTGATAATATTTTTAACCAGGGTTGTATGCCATTTTGGAATAGTTTGACACCTTATGTATGTGTGTATTTACATGAGTTCGCAGTGTGATTTAAGTCCTGCCCCGCACACTAAGGTTGCAAACGAGGTGAAAAATATGCCCCAATTCCTCACATTGGAAGAATGGACTGGCACTCAATTAATCCCTTGATTATCACTCATGAAATAAACTGCTTCATAATATAACCCATAAAATGGCAAAAATCCAGACAATGTGAAAGATTGTTAACTTTTAAAGTTATTATGATGTAGACACAATAAAACTAAAAAATATAGGTATTTTAACCATTCTGGCCAAGTGTTTATATTGTGTGTTTTGAGAAGTTATATTAAAATTATAGCTAATGTTATTTTTAAGTACAGAATCAAATTTTCAAAATTAAAAAAATAATAACAAGATGCACTCAGAGAGAGCAAAACGCTCGACTCAATGTGACCAGTCTCACAAGTGTTATAAAGTATAACACACATCCAGGCTTATTGGTATCCAGAATATTAACTAGATTTTCCTAAAATGTAATCACTCCTTCCCATGGCTAGCCCCTTCCTACTTAAAATTTAACATCAAAATTTATTCATTACTTTTGAAGAAATATCAAGTAGAAAGCTAAAATCATTAAAATACATTGAAATGGGACCTATAAAAATTCATGATTTTTTGTATCCAAAATATGATCCAGGTCTTTCCCAAAAATTAGTAACTTCTTCCTTTGACCAGGTCCTACCCACAAAATTTTTATAAAGATCTGTTCATTAGTTCTGGAGTAATCTGAACACCAAAAACAGACAGACAAATAGACAGAAAAGCACACAAAAACATAAACTCCTGGTAGAGGTAAAAATATTGGTTAAAAGCCACTTCTTGGTGAACATCACTCAGGGTAAATTTTTTGTGATGGACTGTCAAGAAATTGAAACAAACAAACAAACAAACAAAAAAACAGAAATAAATAAACATGGCAAACACACCACCTCCCTCTCAATTATCTTTATGTCAATTTCAAGACATAAATTTAATGAGAAGAAATATTATTACTTAAAGACAGCAAATATCACAAGCTAGGGTTTGTGACCTCACAATGACAATTGCATTGTGACATCATTAAGTAATGACATCATCAGAAACAAAATATTGATTTTTTACATATGTAATGAAGAGTAGACATCTCATCTTGGTTAAGTGTTTTTTGGACACCAAAAATTTAAATGTGTTTAATTTTCTCTTTTCTTTCTAGCAAAACCTTTAAGAAATTCTTTAAAAAGCCTAAAAAAAGAAATACTTAAAAAAGAAAAACTGAAAAAAAATAGTGAATGGTATTGAACCCCAAACATAGGATTACAAGTTCTTCACATTACACTCACAGCTACAGAGGAATTCTTTTTGCACAAAAATTCATGAGGAAGAAATCCTGTCATGATATTGATTTTTCACATGTGTGACCAAGCATAGCAACACACACATACACACATTAATAAAGCATTGGGGGAAGCAAAGCTGATTGTGTGTGGATTATTGATTGATTGGAGAAGCAGATTTCACTGTAAAAGCCCAATTAAAAATAAGAAAAACTCTCTCCTGGCTTTAATTTTCAAACAAATTACACCAAATTTGGAAGAATGCATCTGTACCCCATGAAATACCTGCCCACCAAATTTCAGCTTGATTGGTGTTATAGTTTTTGAGTTATAAGGGCGAAACGGTGCACAGACAGACAGACAGACAGACAGAAACAAACTGATTACAATAACCCTCTCCTATTGTCGAGCGTTAATAAAATAGCCAGCCTCGGCAGGCAAGAACCCCAGCCCGCAGGTACAGCTAAATGGCCAACAACATTGAGATTTGGGAAAATCTTAGGAACAACTTCTGTTGTAAGAAGGATAGAGAACCCACAAGATGTTCTACAAAAGATTCACAGGCCATGATTTCTTACAAGTAGTTTTCATATTTTGAAGCCGAAGAAACAATTATAAGGGAGATATAAGGCCTTTTTGATATGATGACCCTCCTATTTGCCATTAAAGATATGATATGGCGGCCATTTTGTTTCCAAAACAAGGACACAATTACTCTCAGGCAAGATTTCCTATCCATTTGCATTTTTGCAAATCTGATGAAGCTAGCTGCAATATTTTAGGTTACAGAAAACATTAAAGATTTTAGAACAAACTTTAAGACCCAAAAGTTATGTGTTGCCATGGCAACAGTTGCCGCTGGATACCCCCCAAAACCCAATCTGCTGTAGATCCTCTTGGGGTAAACATATCCTAAAAATTTGGTGAAAATCCATGCATGGGTTTAGGCTGTGGAACACCTACAAAGTTTAAGACCTGAAAATCTTAAAAGTGTTGCCATGGCAACAGATATTACTGGATACCCCCAAAATCTAATCAGCTCAAGATCCTCTTGGGGTAAACATATCCTGAAAATTTGGTGAAAATCCGTGCAAGGGTTTAGTCTGTGGAACACCCACAAACTTTAAGACCTGAAAATCTTAAAAGTGTTGCCATGGCAACAGCTGTTACCGGATACCCCCAAAACCTAATCAGCTCTAGATCCTCTTGGAGTAATCATTCCCTGAAAATCTGGTGAAAATCCGTGCAGGGGTTTAGTCTGTGGAACACCCACAAACTTTAAGACCCGAAAATCTTAAAAGTGTTGCCATGGCAACAGCTGTTACCAAATACCCCCCCAAAACCTAATCAGCTCTAGATCCTCTTGGGGTAAACATTCTCTGAAAATTTGGTGAATATCTGTGCAGGGGTTAAGTCTGTGAAACACTCACAAGCTTTATGCCTGCTGCCGCCACCGCCCGGATGGCGCAGGGGACGACTATAACCCCAGCCTTTATGGGCTGGGGTTAAAAAACTGAAAAAGGAAACTCTTCAAATTAGAAAAATATATTCATATAATCATTTACTCAAACTAAAATCAAAGTATGTAGTTCATTTTGAATCTAACTTTTTATATTTTTTTAAATCTTTAGTGCCTTTAACTTTCTTTGATTCAAGTTTTTAACTGAATAATTTCCTTAGCGAGTTATTGGAGAATTGTTGCACCCTGACTGCACACTATAGCGGCTGCTACAAAATGTGGGCATGTTGAAGCTGAAGCTGTAGGTTTCAAGTATTGTATAAACACATAAATAAACAAGAGGGTCAAAGATGCCCCAAAAGGCGGGTTGCGCAGGCAGCAATAAAGTTAGCGACTGCTGTAATTACATTTAGAAACGTTAGGTCACCCAGTTAATGTGAATGTTTTAGACGTGCTAAGAAATGAAAATCTTGTAATCTAGGTTACATAATTGTATCTATGCTATAAACGGACAAACTAAAGGATGGAATTACACCAATTTCGAAAGCAAAGTAGCTATGATGGTGATGTATCTCCCTGTCAAGTTTGAATTTGATTGGACAAACCGTTTTCGAGTTAGAGTCCGGAAACGGAATGGAAATATTGACGAACAAACGGACAAACGAACGGACAGAATTACGCCAATTTCGAAAAGAACCTAGCTATGATGGTGATCTATCTCCCTGTCAAGTTTGAATTTGATTGGACACGGCATTTTCGAGTTAGAGTCCGGAAACAGAAATGTTGACGGACAGAAAAAATGGACAAAAAACAGACAAACGAACTGACGGAATTACACTAATTTCGAAAGGAACCTAGCTATGATGGTGATCTATCTCCCTGTCAAGTTTGAAATCGATAAGACAAACCGTTTTTGAGCTAGAGTCCGGAAACGGAAATTTTGACGGACAAACAGACAAAAAACAGACAAACGAACAGACGAAATTACACCAATTTCGAAGGGAACCTAGCTATGATCATGGTGATCTATCTCCCTGTCAAGTTTGAATTCGATTGAACAAACCATTTTCGAGTTAGTGTCCGGAAACGGAAATTTTGACGGACAAAAAACAGACACAAACAATTACACCAATTTCGAAAGGAACCTAGCTGTGATGGTGACCTATGTCCATGTCAAGTTTGAATTCGATTGGACAAAGCGTTTTTGAGTTAGAGTCCGGAAACGAAAATGTGGACGGACAGACAGACGGACGGACAGACGGACACATCAATCTAATAGGCGGGTTGGTTACATAAAAAACTAGACTAAGGACGCATCTGTGGCCAGATGCTGGATGTATCCACCGACAAAGCCCAACTAACATAGTTTAGAAGATAAACAGCATTTTTCGTTAATAAGCAAGCTGACAGCACTTTTAAGTTTGGTTACCCTTATTTGACCCTGTAGCAGGGGCCCAAGGTGAAGTCTGACCTGATCAAAAGATTCGCAGCCCATGATTTCCTATAAGTCGTTTTCACATTGCAAACCTCTAGGACCAATAATAAGCAGGAGGGGCCCAAGGTCAAATCTGACCACATGAAAAGATTTGCAGCCCATGACTTCCTATAAGTTGTTTTTATATTAATGAGTTATTTGAGAAATACTGGCTATCTGCAATACTTCTAGAGATAATTCGCATTTACTCATTTTGAGTAGGTGAATAATTAGCTACGGGTCTGAAACTTCACCAAGTGAAAGCTCTCTCAAAAGTAGGCGAATGAGCTATTTGAGAAAAATTGGCTACCTACAATACTTTTAGAGATAATTCGAATTTACTCATTTTCAGTAGGTGAGTAATTACCTACGGGTCTGGAACTTCACCATGTGAAAGCTGTCCCAAAAGTAGATGAATGAGTTATTTGATAAAAATTGGATATCTGCAATACTTTTAGAGATAATTAGTATTTACTGATTTTGAGTAGGTGAATAATTAGCTACAGGTCTGAAACTTCACCAAGTGAAAGGTCTCCCAAAAGTAGGTGAAGGAGTTATTTGACAAAAATTGGCTATTTGGAATACTTTTAGAGATAATTTGCATTTACTCATTTTCAGTAGGTGAGTAATTATCTACGGGTCTGAAACTTCACCAAGTGAAAGCTCTCCCAAAAGTAGGTGAATGAGTTATTTGAGAAAAATTGGCTATCTGCAATACTTTTAGAGATAATTCGCATTTACTCATTTTGAGTAGGTGAATAATTAGCTACAGGTCTGAAACTTCACCAAGTGAAAGGTCTCCACAAAGTAGGTGAAGGAGTTATTTGACAAAAATTGGCTATTTGGAATACTTTTAGAGATAATTTGCATTTACTCATTTTGAGTAGGTGAATAATTAGCTATGGGTCTGAAACTTCACCATGTGAAAGTTCTCCCAAAAGTAGATGAATGAGTTATTTGATAAAAATTGGATATCTGCAATACTTTTAGAGATAATTCGCATTTACTCATTTTGAGTAGGTGAGTAATTACCTACAGGTCTGGAACTTCAGCATGTGAAAGCTCTCCCAAAAGTAGGTGAATGAGTTATTTAAGAAAAATTTGCTATCTGCAATACTTTTAGAGAAAATGCAGAATTACTCATTTTTAGTAGGCAAGTAATTTAGCCACAGGCCTAATTTAGACATAAAGCCTACCAATAGAATACTGTGGTGCACCCTCTAATATACCTTGCAAACTTGAGAAGGCTAGCTATAATATTTTTTTCGTTAGAGCGGTAATGGTGAAATCTCTCTACACACTGCGGCTATCCAGTGGATACAATGATTTACTCAACAGTGAGAACCTGAAAGTAGATATTGCTAAGCTATGCCATGACATAGAGGTCTGCAATTTCACTCTGTTATAGCTGACCAAAAATTATGTGAATAACATATTTAAACAAAATACTGTAAATGTAATAGTTTTCACGTTACAACTGATTTACTCAACAGTGATAACCTCAAAGTAGCTATTACTCAGCTATGCAATGAGCTACATGTCTGAATTTTTTCTATGTTATAGCTGACCCAAAATTAGATGAACAACATATTTAAGCAAAATACTGTAAATGCAATAGTTTTCAAGTTACAACTGATTTACTCAATAGTGAGAACCTGAAAATAGCTACTGCTCAGCTATGCCATGAGCTATAAGTCTGTAATTTCACGACGTTATAGCTGACCCAAAAGTAGGTGAACAACATATTTTAACAAAATACTCCAAATGCAATATTTTTCAAGTTACAAGTCATTTACTCAACAGTCAGTACCTGAAAATAGCTATTGCTCAGTTGTGCCATGAGCTACAGGTCTGTAATTTCACTATGTTATAGCTGACCCAAAAGTAGCTGAATAACATATTTACACAAATTTCTGTAAATGCAATAGTTTTCCAATTACAACTGATTTACTCAACAGTGTGAACTTCAAAGTAGCTATTACTCAGCTATGCAATGAGCCACAGGTCTGGAACTTCACTATGTTACAGCTGACTCCGAAATAGGTGAATAACATATTGAAACAAAATACTGTAAATGTAATACTTTTGAAGTTATAAGCAATTTACTCAACAGTGATAACCTAAAAGTAGCTATTACTCAGCTATGCCATGAGCTACAGGTCTGAAATTTTACTATGTTATAGCTGACCCAAAAATAGCTGAATAACATATTGAAACAAAATACTCTAAATGCAATAGTTTTCAAGTTACAAGTGATTTTACTCACGATGGAAGTTACTGAAAAGCCCAAAAGTAGCTATTACTCACTTAGCTATTGAGACAGACACCCAAGTTACTCACCATGTTGTAGCTATGAAAAAAGTATCTGAATAACATATTTTAACAAAATGCTCTAAATGCAACACTTTTCAAGTTACAAGTGATTTAGTGCATGATTTCATGAATTTTAATGCATTTTAGACATTTTTGTCTACCAGAGGCCTAATTTAGACATAAAGCCTACCAAAAAGATAGGGTGGCGAGTCCTCTAGCATACCAAGCCACCTGCCAAATATGAAAGAAATCTGGAAAGAAATGTGGACTGTAGGTCGCTAACAAGCAATATTCCACATTTTAGACATTTTTGTCTACCACAGGCCTAATTTAGACATAAAGCCTACCAAAAAGATAGGGTGGCGAGTCCTCTACCATATCAAGCCACCTGCCAAATATGAAAGAAATCCGGAAAGAAATGTGGACTGTAGGTCGCTAACAAGAAATCTCTGCGGACGCGGACGAGGGCGTGGACGACGACGATGATGAATCCATAGTATCCCCGCTTCGCGTCGGGGATACAATAAAGGGCATATAATATATCCTTGAAATATTGCAAAGTGTATAATCCCAATTAATAAATTGTAAATGATGATTTTTAGATCTATCCCAAAATGTCCCAAATACACCATAAAATTGGACAATAAATACTCATCCACCAATCATTTTAAATATCCATAAAAGATATAAAGGAACGTTTTCTTCACTTTCAAACAACAGTTATTCTTATTTACTAAGTTTTACACTGAACTGATTCATTACCACAATTTTAGATGCCAAGTTTTCAACAAAAGGATATGACTTTACTGATGGCAGAGTACTCATATTTTCAATGACCTTACCTCTGCCTGTCCATAGGTCAGACTTCCGTCGTGCTTTTCCTCAAGCAAACGTTCTCTCAACTGCACTAACTTCTGACGATTTTGAACAATAGCCTTCCAGATTTCAGCTGCCTTGGTGAAGATCTGGTTGGGGGTGTCGGCTTGGTTTGGTGCAACATCTGAATATTAGTTGATCAATATGTATCTATTACCACTTACCAACATTGTGCCTTAAGTTCAATTAAAATTTAATGGGATCTGGCCATTTTGCAAAAATAGATGTATGGCTGGCTCATACTGTATTTGCTGGCTACTTATTCTGTGCTTCCATTAAAATGAGATGGGGAAAGTGTTTCCTATATCATTCAATGGAATGAAGTGATTGACCAAAATCCTGTGACTGTGCATGTTGAATATGTTTTCATTAGTGTAGAGGACGGTAAATCGGAAATCTATTTGCTGACCGAAACGCACAAATCCGGTTACATTTTCTCATAATCAAAACTGGTTTCCTCACATATTCACAGTATAAAAAAAGTTTTCCAATATATTCAACTAACAACATTTTGGCAGTACTTTACTGGATTCTACCATGTCGGAACACCGTGTCCAACATTTAGAATCTACGAAAGCACCCACTTCCTGTAAATATAAACAAACTCGTAATTCAAGACAAAATTGTCAGTTTATTACATAGAAATACCTAAAATATGTTAAAAATACATGGATGTTGAGATAAATTATGAAAGGTAAGGTTTAAGCTGAAAATTCGATTATTAGAAAACGACAACAACCGACCGTCTTTTTACACTATCACAGACGATTAATCAAGCACACGTCTAATCATCCCATCACTAATCCCTAATCATAATGGATTAAATTTGTGCTTAAATGTAGTTGAATCTGCTGTATTTAATTCACAAATTAACTTTGTTAAAACCTATTTAATTCTAAGATTAGCTATGTCATTTTTGTACACTTTCATAACATTTTTAGGTTCGTCTAATCCATCTTTTTAAAAAACAGCCCCCGAGCAGTAAACCATCATTCCATGACAAAGCAACTGACAAAGTCCACCCTCTTAATTCAGGGCTAGGATTTAAACTTGAAAATTTTAATTACTTAAATGTAGCTTTTATAAGCTACAAGCTTACCATGTGGAACTGAATGCTTACTCGGATGGCCACAAGGCAATGGCCAACGTCCAAGAAAAATGGACCAATAATGTTTGGCCACTACCTTAACTCTTTCGCCGCGAGTTTCACGTAGTAAAATGCGTATAAAACGTGGCAGTCGCCTTCTGTTGACTCTTGTATGAAGCGCGAAAGTCGACAATATTCGCCGTGACGTATGAAATTATTTCCTGTAATAACGACGTGAGGAATACGTCATTTCTTTGTGTAAATAAGCTGTAAATATATCGTTTGGCGTCACATAGTGATTTAAAATGCCTAAAAGACATTATTCTGCAAAAGAGGCAAGGAATTTAGTGTTCCGAGATTTGCAAATGAACTTATACATACTTACGTCCATCACTGCATATCTCCAGCAGAGAGCCTGTCAATCAATGAATACTCACATTCTACTGGATAGCTGTCGGCCAATGAGAAGCAAAGAAAATATATTGCTTCCTACTGATATTTCATTGGTCAAGGACTTGGCCAATGAAAAAAAATGCTGCTTTATCATTCGCTACTCACCCTCTAAACCTGTCATAACAGACACTTCCAAACTTAGATCTACGTAAAACAATTCCGCGATGACCTGTTTAAATTGACGTTAACGTCGCGCTTTTAATACAAGTCGACGGAAGTCGCCAATCGCGCCGAAAGAGTTAATACTGTAGGTGAACCCCGTAATGAAATACCTTTTGCTCCCCGTCTTTTTTGAGTTGAAATTAACCATACCCCCTCAGCTGCAACACAGCGGGGAGGCAGGGTGGGACTATCCTCAGTTCCACATGGTAAGCTTGTAGCTTATATAAGCTACATTTAAGTAATTAAAATTTTCAATTTTATTGCGCTACAATAGCTTACCATGTGGAACTGAATGCTGAATCCAACCGCTAGGCGGATGGGTTACAGCTGAGACTGGAAGAATATTGTCAAGTTTTCTTGGATTTTGAACTAATATATATACTAAAGTATTTTCCAAATTACCAGTCTGAGTCTCGCTTACAGTGCCCTGGTTTCGGAGACTGGGCCTGTAAGAAGCCAAAAACCAGAATTTTATCAAAGCACAGTACGGATACTGTTAGGATGTCTGGATTTTGTATGGGAAAGTGCAGCCATGCTCACTAAAATGGTATGAATTACCCCAAGGGTTTCACTACAACATTACAAGCCCTGGGCTTGAAATCTCAATATTTGCCAAGATAAGATAGAAATGAAAACTGAGATTATGGGTTACCTAGTAAACACATAATATTTGTACATAGCATTAATTAACATAAGTAAAAGATAAAAGACCTTACCCAAACATGCGGAAAGGGTATGCTTATACCTAGACCCTGGGTTAGACTCCTGAAGACTTGACTGTAGCGGAGGTGCCTCCCACCCCCTTCTTTTCTTTCTGAGGATGACGAGTCTGAGGGGAAGGGTCAAGGACTTGTTGTGCTGCTACAAGTGGACCCAGATACATATGTTGTCATAATCAAAGTAAGGTCTTAAAGGTAAAATTGGTAAATGTGAGCTTTCCAGTGACAAGCTTGCATTATTGGCCCACCATAAAAGGCCTTAAGAGGCCATGAAGGCCCCGATATCATGAGCTTTAATTTGGACCAAGTCCAAGGACTGTTGGTCTGCTTGTTGTAACAAATTAGTTGTTTTAACCAAGAATAGAGAGTAGCGGGTCTAACATTTTGTGGAATGACCTTAGAAGGAAATAAAGAGTAGGGATCGAGAACCCCTTAGGTCCTTGGTTCGATCCAGGTAATACCTCAGGGCCCGTACTGGACACGGGGTCCTGTCTTTTTGAATTGTCTATCCACAATGGTAGATAAAGCAGGGATGGTCACTGGAGACACACTAAAAAACCTTATCTTGCTAGTTGGTTTTTGGCTAAGAAATCTGAAGAGGGGAACAAAGCAACTTTTTCCCATTGGCCTACTTTGTTTGCAACCCAGGCATGAATTTCACTGCGGCGCTTGCCGGAGGCCAAAGCTAGCAAGAAAGCAGTTTTGAGGGTAAGATGTTTGAGGTCTGTGTCTTTCATAGGCTCAAAGGGCGCTTTTGTGAGCTCTTTGAGAACAACAGAAAGGTTCCATTTCGGGAGATTTCTGGAACTTTTTGGACGATCCCTGTGAAAACTGGAGAGTAACCTATGAAGGTCTGAGCTTTGTGCAATATGTTGGCCCGCTGGGCCCAAGGTGTCAACAATGGTCGTCTTGTAACCATCAATGGTCGAGGGGCGTTTATTTAAATCTTGGTACAGGTACATGTTTCACAGATGGAGTGGAGAAATCCACCGAATTTTCTCTGCACCATTTCTCAAATAAGGCCCACTTTGACTTGTAGATGGTCCTTGTTGATGACCTCTGAGGGGCAGCAATTCTCTCTGCCACCTCCACAGAGAAGCCTTGTTCTTGGAGCTGTCCACTCCTAGACACCAGGGGTGGAGGTTGAGATGCTGTGGATTGCTGTGGAACACATAATTGTGGGACTGTTTGAGAGTGTTGTTGACACCAGAAGTTGCAGTGGGATCTCTGTTGAGAGCTGCACTAGGTCCCAAAACCAGGGCATCCCTGGCCAGCCTGGGGCTATGACAATGATCAGGCAATGTTTTTGGATCACTCTGTGTAGGAGAGCCGTTGGAGGGTAAGCATAAGCAGTGAGACCCGTCCAGTTTATGTTCAGAGCATCTGTGTCCCAAGCCTTTGGGTCTGGGACAGGAGATACGTACAGTGAAAGTTTGTGGATCAGATGAGTGGCAAATAGGTCTACATGAGGTGTGAAACACTTTTGGCAGATCTGTTTGAACACCTGCGGATGCAGTGACCATCCTGTTGACTGCACTTGGTTGGACCCGGACAGAAGGTCGGCCATCACATTCAGACACCCTGGAATGTGTCTGGCTTTTAATGTTATGTGATAGTGATGGCATGAGGTCATAATCTTCCACAGGAGAGCACACTGCTGAGTGAGTTCCTCCTTGCTTGTTGATGTAGGCCACCACTGTTGAGTTGTCTGTTGCAACCAACACTGTTTGATTTTGATACTGGTCCTTGAAACTTCGAAGGGCCAGAGAAATCGCCTTCAACTCTAGAACATTTATGTGGAGCCTTTTTTCCTGGTATGACCATAGACCCTTTGAAGAGGCTAGCCCTAAGTGAGCGTCCCAGCCTTCGTTTGAGGCGTTTGTAAAGAGTTGGATACTGTGATCTTTGAGATGAAGGTCGGAACCTTTGATCACATGGGATTCTGCCACTACTCTAGGTGTGCTGAAATGGTTTCTGTCCAAGGAAGGAGACTGTCCAACGACTGAGGATATCTCCAGTGCTCCTTGAGATGAAACTGAAAGGGCCTTGTGTGAAGGCGTCCCTCCGGGACCATTTTCTCCGTTGAGGCAAGCAACCCAATTAGCGACATCAAACATCTTGTAGTCAAAACATGTTTTAACTTGAGTCGTAGGATCAAATCCTGAAGTTTGAGCCATCTCTCTTGAGTGGGTTTTACAAGGGCTGAATCTAGATGGTATTCGTAGCCCATGAATGAGAACACCTGAGAAGGTTTCAGTTCGGATTTCTCCTGATTTATTATCCACCCTAAGGACTGGGTCAGGTCTACCACTGTCTGAGTGTTCACTTGTGCTTCTTCCTGAGACTGGGCCCTGATCAGCCAGTTGTCCAGGTATCAGTGAAGTCTGATTCCCCTTGTAAGGGCCATCAGCTTCACCTCTTTTACAATCATAGTAAAGACCTGTGGGGCCGTGGCCAGCTCGAAGGGAAGGAAGGTGAATTGGAATACCTGTGGCAAAACCTTAGATACTATCTTGAGTTTGGATGGATGGGGATGTGAAGGTAGGCGTCTGATAAGAACAATCGACGAAACCCATTCCCCTGGAATCAGAGACGCCCTGATGGGCTCTGATGTTTTTATTTTGAACCTTTCCACAAGTAGGAAGGAGTGAAGCCTGCTTAGGTCTATTACTGGCCTCCACCTTTGGACAGGCTTGGGTACAAGAAACAGGCGACTGTAAAACCCGAGAGATTTTCCACCCTTTCTATTGCGTTCTTTGACAGAAGAGACTGGATATAAGGGGCCAGAGCTCGGTCAATGGATGGGCCTTGTATCATGACAGAATCAAAGGAGTTCTGGCTATTTTTGGTTTTGGAATGTAACCATTGGTGATAATGTTTAACACGTTGTCTGAACATTTGTTTGCTAGCCAGTCTCTTCTGAAAGAACGGAGGCGACCTACTGGTGGACTAAGGGAGGCTTGTAAGGAGTCATTGGGGGGAGTGGTTTCCACACCCTCTTCACCTTGAGAGAGGTCGAAAATGACCTCTGGAGCCTTTGCTACACGATTTCCTCCACCTGGGGAGAACGATGGATACTGCTTGGAATGGAATGACCCCCACTGGGGTGTTTCCAGTAGGAGCCTCTAGATAGTGGGGAGTGTGAAAGGGCTGATTTGACAGGGCCTAAACCCTAAGTGTTTTTACGGGTGTCTTGAGGAGGAACTCCTGTCCCTCCTAAACTAATTGTGAATGGGGAACTCTTAAGTTCTTAAGATCTGGAATCTCCCTTGAATTCCCCATAATCATTCTGACAGCTTCTATGCACCCTTAAATTGAGTTTGACCCGTCTGACAGTAGCCTTGCTACTGTCCTGACAGATTTCCATGACCAGGTTGCATTTAGAAAGAAGCTAGTAAGAGCAGCTTGAAGCTCAACTCATGACTACCAGAAGGGAGATACAGATTTGAAAACTTGCAGTTTGTCTTCAGATAAAAGACAATATTGTTCCAATAGAACCACTTAAAGATTGGGACCAGGGGGTTTTAACAGCCACCGAATCCTCTAACATTAAACATATTTAGTTGAGGAAAAGGCAAAGGGCCCTTAGGCCTAAGTTCTTGTTGGCCTGCTAGATCATTCAAGGTTCAGACTGGAAGAGGACCTAGGCATTATACTGTCCCTGGGGACAGGGAGGTTCAAAAACCGCCTAATCTTAAAGTCCTCGGTATGTCCTTAGAGAAGTCAGACAAGTCTACTTCTCTAAAAATTACAGGGACTGGCTTAAAAACTTGTTCAGAAGAAGCCCTTGGGCTTTGAGGAATTTTCCTCTAATGAGTCTGAACTAAATATCATCCAAGAGTCTTCAGACGCAAAAACAAAAGACTTGGACAGGACCATGCACTAGGGAGCTAAGGTTAGGGACCCAAGAGGGCTGAGACCTAGGTTAGGGACCCGAGAGGGCCGAGACCTTAGGTTAGGGCCGAGACCCTAGGTTAAGGGCCCGAGAGTTGAGACTAGGGGCCCAGCATGGAAGCAAGTTAGGTTATTCCCTACAAGGCTTCAGATCCGAGATGGATCTTAAAATTAGTCCCACAAGGACCATAAAAGCATAAAAGAAGCCTGAAGAACAAACCCCCATGTGGAAGAAGTTGGATATTATAATTTAAAGTGAGTTTCCTTAATTTAACAATTCTTTGAAAAGAACTACACAACTGTGAATATTTATTCACGAGTGACATACAGTCATCTCCCTCACCTGCCTCACTGCAGGTAGGGCTAGCGGTGTGATAAGGAAAGCATTAATATTTCTATTTTAACCCTAAAATGGTCAAATAATGTAGCAAATAAGAGATAAAATATTTTATTTTATTTCGACAGGTGAAGGTCCTGTATCAAAACTACATACACGCGTCTCTCAGCACATGCAGTCTGGATGATGACGTCACCACAGGGGTTTCCCCAAGGATTCCCCAAGTTGGTTTCGTGCTTTATTTCATATTTTAACCCTTAAAATGGACAAATACTGTAGTAGAACGGGGATAAACCCTAAACTATTTGTCTTATTTGATTTCAACAGGCATATATTCCTGTATATAAACTACATGTACGAGTCATGCATTAGTTTGCAAGCAACTGCCGTCTAAACGAAAATGGAAGATATTTTCAACCAGGACTCGAATTTGTGCTTTATTTAATTATTTTAACCCTGTAAATGGTCAAATAATGTACCAGATAGGGATAAAAACCCTCAAAATATTTTATTTTATTTTGACAGGCATTGATCCTGTATAAAGCTACATGGACGAGTCGTAGTTTTCAACTGTTTCTTCACAACTTTACCTGGAAGTGGATTTAATTTGTAAAATATGATAGATATACTTATCTGTTCTGTGAATTGTAACAAAAATGAGATTCTATATACGAAAAATAAAGAAACTGATGTAGTTTCAGTATCCAACGACAAGTATATCCATTAAAATTTAGATTCTTGCTTGTAAGAAATATTTCACGTGTATATTCACGGCCAACGAGAAAAAGACGGGGAGCATCAGGTAGTTCACTTCGGGGTTCATCTACAGTATTAAGGTAGTGGCCAAACATTATTCGTCCATTTTTCTTGGACATTGGCCATTGCCTTGCGGCCATCCGAGTAAGCATTCAGTTCCACATGGTAAGCTATTGTAGCGCAATAAAACCATTACTTTGGAGGTTATACACAGTATAACTGAAAGGTAGTGTGATTTTCTCAGCTTACACTTGGTGGATCCAGTGTGCTGCCTCCTCAGGTGACCTCTCTCAGCAGCAAGAATTTTGTCTAGACTTCCTGCTTCACCTGAATCACCTAAAATTGGCAGATAAAAAGGCTCTCAGTTTCTGACTGAATTACCCACATATATAGCATAAAAGTCAAGTATGAAGAAAAATCTGTCTAGCAGTTATTTACAGATATATTGTCTTTTTCATTGCAGCTACTGAAAATATTGTATGGTTATCACATATTTTTTTAGAGATACTGGGGTGACACGAAAAGCTAAAAATCATTTGGTTTGAGTAGTTTTTTTCGATTTAGTCATTTGTTCCCTCCCCCCCTTTATACTTTTGATAAAATTAGAAAAGACAAATCAAAAGTTTTACAGGGTTAGATTTTAGCTTTCCAGAAAATAAGTTTACCTGCAAAATTCCTCCGTATATCCTCATTCCTGTGTGCATATTTCTGGTTGACAACTGTCCCCTGCAAAACAAAGCAAATGTAGATCTATATATTGATTGCTACTCCTACCAGTGTGCATGTATAAGCCTCCAAAATAACAATTATAGAATGTAAATAACTTGGTAGGACTAAGGACTATCTAATAAGGCTGTGACTTTGTTAGAAATACGTCACCGGGTGTTCGTCTCGCAAGAACCGATCCGAATTCGGGTAACCGTGTTTTAGTTGTCACCCAGTGGAAGTAGCACAGAAGCAAACATGGCGAATGATGTAAACAAATCGTTACAAAAAATAATGTTTAATATTTGTATAAATAAGGAAAATTACATGAAAAACTATCAGTAGATAAAGAAATCTGACAAAATACTGAAGTTTTTCATTGTTTTACAGTATATTTAATATTTTTTTGGTTACCCGCTTCGTCACTTTGTACTCAGCTTCTCAATAAATTTGAACTGTTTTCAGGTACCGGGTAACCTATCCCAGCCTAACTATGTAATGACGACATTTGTTACATACATTTTATGAAATATGTTATTCATTCACTATTAAAGGGTGTGACACAGAATGAAAAACATCCCCTGGTATTCATACTGTGAAAACCAACCAAATCTCGCATTTTAGGGTGAACCACCTGAAAGTACCAAGCAAATATGGCAACTGATGTCAGCAAATTTATTAAAAATAAAATGTCAAATGTCTGTGAAATAAAAGGAAATTAAGTTTAAATATCAGTCTGACAAGTCAGGTTGAACTTTGGATTTCATGGAAATGGATAATAGTTTAATAGTTTCAAGAGTACCCAATTTTCAAATGCTTTGTCAACAAACTTGCAAATTTAATAAGTAAATTAAATTTTTATAAGTTAATACCCTATCCAATGGACAATTGCTAAACCGGTCGGCGCAGACCGGCCCGCCAAACGCCAGAAAAAGACGTCCTGTGTTTCCACCGGCTGGCCGGTCCCAGTACTGTGCATTCGCCAGGTGGCGCATGGTATTTACTTCCTGTCTAGACAACATGACGTCATAGCATCTTTTTCGTTGTCTAAAACTATTAGACCCCTAGTAAGCTGATAGCGGGGTCGGTGGGAGGGTCTTGTGTGTCCATTGGATAGGGTATTAACTTATAAAAATTTAATTTACTTATTAAATTTGCAATTTTATTGCGTTAATACATCCTATCCAATGGACAATTGCTGAATAACTACCGCTTGGTCGGCGGGTAAGTTACTAGGGACTTATGTGAACTCACAAGTAATAGCAAATTTTAACCTACGGTCTAGGCTGACTTCGTCAGGAGACCTATAGGTCCAGGCCTGGGTTGACTTTAAGGTCAGGAAACCCTGCAAGGCCATGGTCGGTTGCCAGCAGCCGGTTACCCGGGGCTATACCGCCGTCGCCCCCCCCCCCCCCCCCTTTTTGGCAGACCTGCTCTGAGGTAGGGGAAGAGAGGGATGAGTTCAGTCCCAGAATGCAAATAAACCTCCCAAAGGAAGCACGCCACACTTAATTCTTATGTACATGAAGAAACTGTTTATACATATATACAAATCTCCTCAATCTAAGGGCCACTTGTGGATCTGCTGAGCAGCCACTACCGAGCCCAATTGGTAAAGCTCTGAATCAGCCCAAGTCCCGCCCTTCATATAGAACTGTGTGAAGGTATTGTGACTTCAGTGGCAGGCTGACAAGATTGGATCTAAGGAGAATCCCAACTGGAAGGCCTTAGAAGCAGCAAAGGCCCTGACATCATGGGCTTTAACCTGATGTTAAATGTGGGCCTCCTGGTCAGAGAGCTCATAACATAGGATCACAGTCTGCTTGATCCAAGAGGAGATAGTGGCAGGTGAGATGTCTTTGTTGAAACCTTTCTTAAAGGAGACAAAAACCACCTCCTTATTCTGCCTGATGTCTGAGGTTCTGTCCAAATAGTAGCATAATGCTCTGACCGGGACCTGTCAGACTTGAGGGATCTATCCAGAGTCTAGGCCAGGGCTGTTATAACCCCAGGGGCCACACTGGACACTCTATGGCCAGCTGATTCTAGGATAGAAAGCTGGGTGATGGATACAGGGACACCTCTGACCAATCGGATTGGTGTCCAATATATCAGTTTTGCCAGGCATGAATCTCACTTTTGTACTTGCCCGACCCAAGGGCCAAGAGGAATACCGTCTTGAAGGTCAAATGCTTCAAGGGGGCCTCCTTGATTGGATCAAAAGGAGTCTTAGTTGGTGCACGGCCAGTGAGAAGTTCCAGGAAGGTATGCCACTCCTGCCTCTGGGTCTGTCTCTGAGGAAACTATCCAGGAGACGAGCGAGATTTTCGTCCTTACTGATGTTGAAGGGTGAATTTCCAGTTTATCAACAATGGGTGACCTATAACCATCAATGGTGCTGGGCTGTTTGCCAAGCATGTATCTCACTTCTACGCTTGCCCGAACCCAGGGCCAAGAGGAAAACTGCCTTGAAGGTCAAATGCTCCAAGGAGGCCTTTAATTGGTTCAAACTGAACCTTGTCAGCTGGTGCAAAAACCAGGGAGAGGTTCCAGGAAGGGGTTACCCTCCGGCCTTTGGGTCTGTCTCAGTGGAAGCTATCCAGGAGACGAGTGAGATTTTCATCCTTACTAAAATTGATGGGCAAATTTCTAGACTATCAGCAATGGCTGACCTGTAACCATCAATGGTGCTGGGCCGCAACTTCCTGTCCTGAAATAGGTACATAAGGAAGTCAGCAACTAACTTTACAGGGGGTGCCCCGAAGTCCACCTGATGAATGATACACGACTTGTAAAAATGGCCCACTTGCCACATAGACTGATCAGATTGATCCCCTTTGAGGAGCCTCAACTCTTGCGGCCACTGCCTCAGACAAGCCCTGCTCCTCAATTGCTGAGGCTCTAGGAGCCCTGCATGGATATTAAGGTTTGTCAGATTTCTGTGAGGGATCTGATTGAATGGCTGTCAACAAGTTGGGCATATTGGGCAGGCTCAGTGGGATTTGGTTGGATGTAGCCACTAGATCCCAAAACCAAGGCTTGTTGGCAGCATAAGTCTATTTGGGCCGGTGCCACCTGCTGCATAGAGTGGAAGACCTCTGGAAGGAGAAACCACTGTTTGGATGGTCTGGCCTAGCCTGGATAGCTTGTCTGCTACCACATTCGGCCGGCCTGGAATGTGTCGTGCTTTAGAGTCACTTGTTTCCCGGTACACCAGGTCAAGATTCTCCCTAGTAGGGCACAAAGTGGGCACGACCTCATGCCTCCTTCCTTGTTTATGTATGACACTACTGTGGTGTTGTCAGTTGCTACAGGTACTATCTTGTTGAGCAAAGGTCTTGGAACCCTTTTAAGGCCAGAAAGAACTGCTTTAAGTTCTAGATAGTTTATATGCAGCTTGCTTCCAGGAGGGGACCAGGTTGCTCTTGCAAGTGCTCGTCTAAGCGAGCGCCCCACCCTTCTATTGATGCGTCTGTAATTATTTGCAGAGCATGTTTTATTGGGTTTAATGGTTGGACTGTAAGTACATTGTCTTCCTTCAGCCATCATTGTAAAGGGGGTGCAAGGACCTGGGGGTTGGGATCACCTTTTCCAGTGATTCTGGGACCCTCCAGTTGTGTTTGTGATGCCACTGAATGAGTCTCATATGAAGTTGGCCTACATGAACTTGCTTTTCTGTAGCTGTTAGTAAGCCTATCACGGACCTGAATTCCCGGACCGGGCAAGCCGGTAGGGATAGCAATTTCAGCATTTTCTCTTGAAGGTTCTGCTACTGGTCTGGAGTCAGTCGGACCGGATCAGACCTGAGGTCGAACTGGTAGCCTACAAAATTGAAGTCTTGTTTGGGCTCCAGCTCTGATTTCTCTAAGTTCACCAGCCAACCTAGTTGCTGACACATTATTTACTAGCTCCTGTGTATGTTGGAGACAAGCCTGGTGGGATCTGGCTCTCACTCACCAGTCGTCTAGGTACTGGTGGTTTCTTAAACCCTTGTGTATGGCCATCAATTCACCTCCTTTGGTATCACGATGAACTCCAAAGGTGCTGTGGACAAACTGAAAGGCAGGGCCTTGAACTGGTATGCCCGACCTTGGATGTGAAATCTCAGGCATTTCCTGGATTGTTCTTGTATAGGTATATGGACATAGGTATCCCTCCTTCCACAATTGTACTACCTAGGGTCCAGCCCCCAAGGCTTCCTAAGTTCCCAAAAAGGGCTTAGTCTGGACCCTACAGGCAGATTGTGTGCCACATTTGGGACATTTGGTATCCTGACAATATTTCCTGTCCCTCCGGACACTGGTCCGGTCTGGTGACAATGATCCAAGTTAACAGTCTCTCTGTTCTTATTGTGGTCCGGTGGGGCTGACACAACTTTTCACATCAATAGACTCTTTGCCCCGGGCCAGCAGCCTGCAAGGTGCAGCATTTACCAGAGCAATTGTCATTTGTGAGATGTCTGACCCCTGGCTGGACATGATGACAAACTTTATTATCTCTCCAGTCAAGTCCAGCACCGATAACAGGTTGTTGAGAGGTGTGATAAGGGAAGGTTGCCTAGCAGTAGCTTGGGACACTGCCATATCACTGTCATATCCCCAAGACCACTGACTGGTCTAAGAATTTTCTGTAACCAAATTTACTGTAGGCAACTCTGTCCAGTACCAGGACTCCATACCCGGTACTTTACTGTAACCAGTAATTTTCTGTAACCGGCAAAAAAACTGGGAGGCTGGGGTCACCAATGAATTTAGACAGCTACTGGTCTATATTTAGCCAGCTTTTTTTTTTTTTTTTTTTTTTTTTTTTTTGTAACCAGTTGGGGTGAAGCCCTGTACAGTAAGGACTGTGTAGCCAGCACCCTGTTAGTAGACTTTGTAACCGGTAGGTTGAAGCAAGTGTACAAGACTGTGTAGCCAGTATCAGTCGGTACACTCTGTAACCAGTTGTTGAAGCAAGTGTACAAGGCTGTGTAGCCCAGTACCAGTCGGTACACTCTGTAAACAGTTGTTGAGGCAAGTGTACAAGGCTGTGTAGCTAGTACCAGCCGGTACACTCTGTAACCAGTAATTAAAGCAAGTGTACAAGGCTGTGTAGCTAGTACCAGCCGGTACACTCTGTAACCAGTTGTTGAAGCAAGTGTACAAGGCTGTGTAGCCAGTATACGTGTGGGTACACTCTGTAACCAATTGCTAAAGCAATTTTACAACTATCTTTTGTGTTGAATTCAGCTTGCTGTAGTTTTCCTCCATTAATTAAAGAATTTCTTTAATCGCACGTCTTATTTGTAGATTTGACAGTTGCTGGGAAAGCCCTTGTGAGCTATATTTAGAAACACTTAGTGTTCGGTGTGTCACGTGACCAGCTTGCTGGTCGGAAAGACACGCGATTGGCTGATTGGAGCTCGTCAGTTGTGGCGTTCTTTTGTGATACTTAAACATGCAAATGCGCAGTATCCTACTCATCCACAAACCCCACTACCGACAACGAAGCCGGGTCTGCAAGGCAGGGACTGGAATCACAGTAGACGTGAGTTCTGAAGAACGCACCTCCGACCTTCCTGGTCGGTGAAAACACGTGACCTGCTTCGTGATAGGTCGGAAAGACACGCGATTGGCTGACTGGAGATGACGTCAGTATTCGCGTTCTTTGTGTGATGCTTTACCGGCAACTTTACAGTCCACAAAACCCCACTACCGACAACCAGGCCGGGTCTGCAAAGCAGGGACTGTAGTCACAGTAGACGTGAGTTCTGAAGAACGCACTTCCGACCTTCCTGGTCGGTGAAAACACAGACCTGCTTCGTGATTGGTCGGAAGGACACGCCATTGGCTGACTGGATATGACGTCAGAGGTCGCGTTCTTTTGAGCTGGCCGGTCGGCTGATGCTTTAAAAGCAGAAAAGCCTGGACCAGTGCACTCTGTAGATGAAATTCCTGGCCGGTCTGAAGTCGGTTCTTCTTCTCAGCCGGCTGTACACTCAAACCAGTTTCCTGGCCATCCACTGCACTTACTACCGACACAAGTGCCGGGTCCATAAGGGTGGGACTGAGAGTGACAAAAGTTCCTTCTATGTAGAAAATACTTGAGAGGTCGGTTGAAGAAATCTGAAGAATTCATCTCATGCTTCTGATTAAAAAGCACCAAATACTCGAGCTGGGCTGGTGTGACTGATGCTTTACAGCAGAGAAGTCGGTACCAGTGCGCTCTGAAGAATGCATCTGTGATGGGGAATTCCTTCCATTCACAGATTTCAAAACTACGTAGACTGAAGATCTCGTGTAGAGACGTTTCTATGGTGATTGTAGCTGGAAGGTTATAGATGAAAAATTCAAACAAAAGACACGGATAAAAATACCTGTTAGAAGTATATCCATAATTCCTCAATATTGTTGATCTGCCCCTAACAACACAAAGGTTGAATGGGAGGAAACTAGCAAAATGGCTGCCTTCATATATCTGGTCGATTACTGCCCTATCATCAATAATAAATTGAGCCAACTAGGGAGCGTTTCCAGCAGATTTCTAAATGTATATCCGTGCTTGACCAGCTGGTAACACTTTACAAAGAAACTCTCCACATATAAGGTTTAAAATCCGTCATAAAGCACACTTTTCCTTTAAAATTCTGGAGATATTGAAAACACGTCTGCACAGTACACGCGCCAAACGAAAAAGATGCTATGACGTCATGTTGTCTAGACAGGAAGTAAATACCATGCGCCACCTGGCGAATGCACAGTACTGGGACCGGCCAGCCGGTGGAAACACAGGACGTCTTTTTCTGGCGTTTGGCGGGCCGGTCTGCGCCGACCGGTTTAGCAATTGTCCATTGGATAGGATGTATTAACGCAATAAAAAAGGACCACAGGTCACCTGTCACACAACTTATAAATACATAAAAATTGCCACCTGTATTAAACTCTTTCGAAAATGATTATTTTAGTAAGCAAATTCAAATCTCTAAAATGATTTACCCTGAGGTTGTGACCAGTGCTTTGCCATTTCTCTGCATCCCTGCTACTGCCTTTAGCAGAGACATCATCCTGTCCACTCCAACGACTGCCTACAGGAGCTTTCTCCCTTTAAAACATTAACCATGGCAGATTTACATTTGTATTTAAGGTTGGCACCAATGCTGCGCCACTTGACTGATCCATGCTACTGCCTTTAACAGACATCGTCTTCAACTGCAACGAATGCCTGCGAAACTTCTCTTTTTAAACATTAAGAATGATGGTTTTGCTGTCGAAGTTTGCTCAAGTGAACCCTGTTTGATTTTTTACAGTTGTTTTATTTTTGAAACTCAAAACTCCAATCATAATTTTTCTATTTACTAAAAACTATGTGCTCTGAACATGACATGATTTGGGACAGCTTGGTATCAAAAATTGTAGATCAGGATGTCATTAATACCAAATTGTTCCGATTCACTCTAGACATGCATACACACATTTAAAATATACACTTGTCAAGAGTTATTCTATGGCTCTGTATGTGTGATTTGTGGGACTTTAGTTTCCCTGGACTTAATAGATTTTTAGATTTTGTACTAACAGGAGAAAATCCATAAGACATTTAAATTATTAAATGTGATAATTGTTAATCAATTAATATGAGCAATGACACTGACTTAATGGTTGTGGTTAATGTTTATATTTGCTGTACATAATACCCCATTCACACTACAAAAGCATGTCAATTTTTTTTCTCACTATTGTCAGTATTGTGTAATTTTCCTTTTAATTTGTACATTGCTTTATACACTCCTACTCACAAGTTCCCAAATCAGCTTAAATTTAGGATCAATCCAGATGTCCTTATTTGATCCTAGAGTAATAAAACTGGTACTTGTGTGTAAGAGTGTATATGTGTGCTTGAGCACAATTTGTATGACTAAATAAAAATACATACATTTGCAAAAATGTATAACAAAAGAACAAACTAACCAGGCAGCCTCTGGGAGCTGTGTGGCTGACCTCTTGGTCAACTTATGTCCATCCCGACCGCTACTGCCTGTAAATGTACACAAAACTAATTATTACATCAAGGGTGTAAAAAGAAAAATAGCATCAGAGAAATGGCACTGAATACCATGATACAGAAGAGGTGAAAAAGTACAAAGATAAGGAGTCCTTCAGAACAATGTAAAATTACATAAAGTTCCGGGAGAAAAAAATACTTGAGAATAGCGTAATTACACCTTTAATTTGTTAACCAAAAGTTATGAAGCTGTTTTTTATAATTGATCTATTTATTAATTGAAGTAGATTTGTCAATGGATATACCTACCCAGTAACAATTATGTAAACCTTATGATTTCAGAGGGACATATGTAACCCAGACAATATTTCAATAAGGTCAAGGTCACAATGGCAAGGTCAGAAGCTAAATCAAGGTCATACTATAACATTTCAAACTGAGACACCCCTCCCCAACAAAGATCCCTGACAATTATCAACCCTCTACACCTTACAGTTTCTGAAACATAACCCAGTCAAAATATTAACATTAATAAACATCAAATCAAGTTCAAACCATGATACTGTACACTTACACCCAAAACCAATATCCCTGCCAAGTATCAACTTCCTATACCTTATGGTTTCCAAGATGCAAACAATATTTAAAAGATTAAGGTCAGTAGGTCACTATGACAAGGTCAAAGGTTAAATCAAGGTCACACCAAAATGCTGCACACCTACATCCCCTTACCAATGTCCCTACCATGCATTAACTTCTGGCAAGATTTTAAAGGTCCATGTCACTACAGTAACGTCAAATCAAGGTCACACCTGTGTCCCCACCAAGTATCAACTTTGTATAACTCAAGGCTTCTGAGATACCTTCTGGACAAAATCTTTCCTGTGGCCAACCCAATCACTCAGCAAGATGCCATGAGTGCAAACAATACTTGCACAGCCTTTTAAGTATGTTGTGTAAAAATCATTTGGTTATTGATTGAATTTTCTCAGAAAAACCAACAACCCATTTCAAACTTTGAAAATTATTGTTGCATTCAGCATTACACATAAAAGTTTGTGAAAGTTCTTTCATACTTTCAATGAATTATTATTAATGTTAATAAAGAATAGGTATGTGTGATTAAATGCAATATTACCTGTACTTTAATCTTACAAAAAATATTACATTAATCAAACTGTTAAAACTGTAATTATTAATATTTAAAAATATTTTTAAAGCAGGCTTGTTACCCATTATAGCCTACTTTTGGAAAGAAATAACCAGTTTAGGAAACTAAAAACCCACTGCTGGTATATCTCATAGAATGATACTCCAAAAGGGAGAAGGAAAGGAGTACCAGTAATTATAAGACAATTTCTGATCTCATAACCTTAAGTTTGGCACTGGCCCAACTTAGAATCATACGCTTGGCATCAATCTTGAGATGTGCTGAGGTCAATAATGATTAAATGCAATCAACTATGGATGCATGCCAAAACTGATCACAGTAAGGCAGAAATATCAATCAAGTTTGGTACTTGACAACTCAGTCAGTGACCCACTGGTTTGCCTGTGTAGTCTGCCATTTCGAAAGTTTCATTGTAAGGGTGAAAAGTCCTGTCTTATAGATATGCCGCCCGTCGATTTGCGGATTATCTTTTGGTTCATAATCCAGATCACTAGCAATTTGGAAGGATTCTGGGTGTACCTTTGGCAAATTGTCATCATTTTGCCTCTTCTGAGAGATCACTATTCTTATGATACTTCTGTTGTGAATAATATTCCCTTTCCTCACAAGAAGTGACAATATGGATATCAATACAATATTATCACTTTAATATGACACCAAACAGAAAAGACCAGAACAGAAGTTACAAAATAGCACGTACTTCACAGCCTGGGGAAAAAGCTCTGGACACCATGAGACACTGAATAGGTGAAACAGTACAAATTTCAGGCGATTTTCAGGACAGTGTTATGTAAAGGTGCAGGAGAAATTACGCTTAAGAGAGAGAAAATTTAAGTGAAGACAAAGTATCAAAACAAGATGATTAACCCTTTCGCTACCATCTATAACCACTAGCAGTCGACCCTTATGTGTATTACAAGGTACCATGTCTGTCGACACAGGGTCGTCGGCAATAATACTGATTTCTTCTTTCCCTTCAGTATACTGCAATACGTTTCTTTGGTTTATCAGTATTAAAACGATTGCTTAAGTAAAATATATGTAAGTTATGCTTTATTTTCATGTATTTCAACATTTTCACCTATTTTAACTGGTTTTTGTATATATTGCCGTATTTATCGCATATAGCTGCATATTGTGTACTCGTGGTTATATTTATTTGGGGAATTCCCTGGAGTTTTCCCATTCGACTTTCATCAATTCCTAATAAAATATGCCGAAAAATACTGCAAATGAAGTGTGTAAGGTAGTGAGTTAATGTTTTACTTTATTGGCGTTTCTGAAGTGATATGACGTCCTGTGGCTACAGTCCCCCAGAATAATGTTCCTTCAGTAGCGAAAGGGTTAAATAGCTAGGTGACAACATTATATAATAAACTAAAAGTTATGAAGCTGTAAAATTTATTAATTGAAGTATAGCTGTTAATGTCTATAGATAGCACAATTAGGAAAAATAGCATCAGAGATGCCCGTACCCCACAGCCTTGGGAAATATTTTCAACACCATGAGATATAGAAGTACTGTACCAGTACAAACTTCAGGATACTTTCAGAGCACTGTCAGTTATATAAAGGTCCAAACAATGTTTAAATGGAGAAATAATGTTTAAAACAAAGATAATGCGTATAAAGATGAAGTATTAAAACAAGATAATTCAATGACAAGATGACAGCATTAATCAGTAAACTAAAATTCAACACTCTTTATATACATCTGCATTTCCGAATTATGGTTTAGATGGTTTGAATATTACCATGCATACAGAAGTGGTAATACATTTAATGAATGCTTATGTGTGGTGTTGGAGTAAAATCTGCGGCTCACTTGATGAAATTTTATCTCTTACAATGGGAAGTTAATTATGAAACTTAAGTAAAATTCTTAATAAATTCTAATATGACTTTTGCTTAATCTGCATCAAAAGACAGACCCAACGGTGCAACAAGATTTTAAAGGTCAAGGTCACTACGGCAAGGTAAAAGGTCAAATTAAGGTCACACCATGATAATACACACCTGTAGCCAATAACCAATGTCCCTACCAAGTATCAACTTCCTACACCTTACGGTTTCCGAGATACAGCCCTGACGATTTTATAGGTCAAGGTCACTATGGCAAGGTCAAAGGTCAAATCAATTAAGGTCACACCATGATGCTGCACACCTACACCCCCTAGCCAATGTCTCTACCAAATATCAACTTCCTGCACCTAACAGTTTCCGAGATAAAGCCCGGACAATATTTTATAGGTCAAGGTCACTACAGCAAGGTTAAAGGTCAAATCAAGGTCAGACCATGACGTTGCACACCTACACCCCCTAATCAATATCCCTACCAAGTATCAACTTCCTACACCTTACGGTTTCTGAGATATAGCCCAGACAAGATTTTATAGGTCAAGGTCACTACGGCAAGGTCAAAGGTCAAATCAAGGTCAGACCATGACGCTGCACACCTACACCCCCTAAGCAATATCCATACCAAGTATCAACTTCCTACACCTTACGGTTTCTGAGATATAGCCTGGACAAGATTTTATAGGTCAAGGCCACTACGGCAAGGTCACAGGTCAAATCAAGGTCAGACCAAGACGTTGCACACCTACACCCCCTAACCAATATCCGTACCACGTATCAACTTCCTACACCTTACGGTTTCTGAGATATAGCCCGGACAACATTTTATAGGTCAAGGTCACTACGGCAAGGTCAAAGGTCAAATCAAGGTCACACCATGACGTTGCACACCTACACCCCCTAACCAATGTCCCTACCAAATATCAACTTCCCAAGCCTTACAGTTTCCGAGATATAGCCCGGACAACATTTTATAGGTCAAGGTCACTACGGCAAGGTCAAAGGTCAAATCAAGGTCAGACCATGACGTTGCACACATACACCCCCTAACCAATGTCCCTACCAAATATCAACTTCCCAAGCCTTACAGTTTCCGAGATATAGCCCGGACAACATTTTATAGGTCAAGGTCACTACGGCAAGGTCAAAGGTCAAATCAAGGTCAGACTATGACGTTGCACAACTACACCCCCTAACCAATGTCCCTACCAAGTATCAACTTCCTACACCTTACAGTTTCCGAGATATAGCCCGGACAACATTTTATAGGTCAAGGTCACTACGGCAAGGTCAAAGGTCAAATCAAGGTCAGACTATGACGTTGCAAAACTACACCCCCTAACCAATGTCCCTACCAAGTATCAACTTCCTACACCTTACAGTTTCCGAGATATAGCCCGGACAAGATTTTCAAACTCAAGGTCACTACGGCAAGGTCAAAGGTCAAATCAAGGTCAGACCATGACGTTGCACAGCTACACCCCCTAACCAATGTCCCTACCAAGTATCAACTTCCTACACCTTACGGTTTCTGAGATACAGCCCGGACAAACTATTTCCTGCCGCCCGCCCGCCCGGACGCCCGCCTGCCCGACCATCCGGACACCATGGGTGAAAACAATACCCCAACAGCCATTAAGGGCTGTGGGGTAAAAATCACACCATGAAATTGCACACCTACACTCACAAACCAATGTCCCTACAAAGTACAGTAGAACCTCGCTTATCCGGCCTTCTATTATCCGAATCTCCGGATTAACCGAACCGAAATGATGTCTCCCTACATACGTATATAATGCACGGTCAAGCGTGAGCGATAATACAAGATTTTACACAGTATCGTAAACGATGCATTGTAGTGCTTTGTAAAACGTACCATTCCCAGAGACGCCTAACTTCTTTCATCTTTATCACCATTGTTACAATAGGGGAGGGATTAATTCAATTACACAACCCCGCTACACAACTTCTTTGATAATGCGCCAATCAATGAAAGTGTGTTCGATTGCGTTTCGCAAATTTATAATCTCCCGGAGTAGGTTCACAGACTGACAACGTTTAGAAAAGAAAAGACGTCAATAATGCATTACCAATCAAGCATGTCACTGAAGGCGTGTTCGCTTGGGGTTTTACAATAAATAATCTCCGGAGTTTTTCAATTGGCAAAATGCGGGACGATTTTAAAATGCTAACAATGCAAGTACCAAGCGAACACAACCAGCTCAAGTCCGCGTAATATTTTAAATAAAAATAATAATAATATCCATGGATATGGAGCAAATAAACGACAATTGAAGGGTCACTTGTATTATATAACACAAATATATTAAATTATTTTATTAATGAACACCAGCGTCTATGTATATTGCATAAAAACAACAATTCTTCAATTATCGCCCACTCGGTAACCCATAGACCGTGAATTTCGGTTTCCTTCATCTATCCGAACCCCTCGATTATCCGGCCGGATTGTATGTCTCCCATGGGGTTCGGATAATTGAGGTTCTACTGTATTAACTTTGACACCTTACAGTTTGCACAATATCAGTGTTCGCTCTCGAGCGGGATTTCGCGAGTTTGTACACACTCTGGGGAGAGTTGTCGCAAAACCAACTCACCAACGCGTCTGTGCTGTCGCTACCAGGCGAAACACTCAAAACTGAAGGAAGAAATTCGTCTATTATCGGAAGCGACGACGTACATATTTCCTCATAGAAATGTTTGAGAAAAGCATGAAAAGCAGTTTATTTTATTTTATATATCCAGCTAACAGTAATTCACGTGAGAATTTGGGTATTCTCGCGAGATTTCCGTGCTTTTTGTTGATTTTTAAACTCGTCTTCTGCTTATAGTGTCACAGGCGAAACAGTCGAAACAACTACTGACCAAAGAAATTCGTCTATTATCGGAAGCGACGACGTACATATTTCCTCATAGAAATAGGTGAGAAAGACATGAAAGTGAGTTTATTTTATTCGATACATCCAGCTAACAGTAATTCATGCGAGAATTCAGGTATTATCACGGGATTTCCGTGCTTTATGTCTATTTTTTAACTCGTCTTCTGCATATTGTGTCACAGGCAAAACAGTCGAAACAACTACTGACCAAAGAAATTGGTCTATTATCGGAAGAGACAAAATATATATTTCTTCAAAGAAAAGAGAAGAAATGCAATTTATTTATTTATTTGATGAATCCAGATAACAGTAATATAAAAAAAAAAATTTTAAAACCCCAGTAGCACCCAGCCATTAGGTCATTAAGATGTGGTTTAGAAGTGAAATTTAAAAAAAAATAAAAGACAAATAAAAACAGAATTAAATATTTTATTTATTTGAACTTTTAGTTTAGTATCTATTTCTTATTATTTAAATAAAGATTTTATGCAGTCCCATATTGGAACTAAATATTTCAAAATATCTTGACGCAAAACATGTCTCACATTTTTTCACAGTTGTCTCGCCTTTTCAAGTGAAGGGAGCGAACACTGCAATATAGCCCAGACAAGATTTATAAGGTCAAGTTGACAAAAGTAAGGTCAAAGGTCAAATTAAGTCTTTAAAGACTGTGGGGTGAAAATAAGTTGTTTATAAAAAAAAAAAAAAAAAAATATAGGGCTGTGACGGGTACAAAAAAACGGCATCGAGTACTCGCCCTCTGAAAACCGGCCCGAATTCGAGTAACCGCGAGATTTAGTTCCCACCATTAGAAGTCTTCTGTAAACAAATAGTCGATTCCGGAAACGAAACTTTTGAAGAAAAACATCCCCTAATTAACCAGATATTATAGATTATGGAGTAAATTATAGGTTTTCAAGCAAAAATAACAACTTTAATTGATGTTATGTGACGGAAATGCTGAAATGCAGCATATTTTACACAAACGTTTCATTACGTGGGCGATAATACAATACGTCGCGAGTAACCGAGTACTTAAGATGGACTCGAGTACAAGCCAAGATCGCCTCATACACCGAGGCTCGAGTACTCGTTCGCAGCCCTAAAAAATTATTTCAGTATTTTTTATTTGAGGCAACCCTGAGATAAGTACAAAGTCCAGTTGTTCCTCCTTTTCAGATTGTCTAATGAGCCGTACAGTCTGTCATTTCATCAATATGTGAAGTTATAAGTAAAGAATGTATAACTGGTCACCAAAAAGACATGTCTTTTACAGTCAGTTATGTATATTTTTCCTGCCTAAAATTAACATCAAAGTTTTGGTAGATATGATTTTTTCAGAAACTGGACACTGAAGTCCACCAATGGAACATGTGTACCAGAGTAGCCAGATTTCAAGTTTGGCTACAACAAATACACTGCATATTTCAAAAGTGGTTTAAATTACTTTTTGATTTCAATGGTGATAGTATACTGAAGTGTCAATTCTAATATTGTTCCTAATTTTAATGTTGTTTTTATTCATATATACTTAATCTTTATAACTTTCTGGTGTATAAATCGCAGATATTTTATATTTAATAACATGTAATCTTTTATGGTCCGGTATACATCCAAAATTCATAATACCTGAATTGGCTATCCCAATCTTCTTGTTATTGCCGATCATGAACCTACTGGCCCTCCAGATGCGCTGGAGGTTGTGGCTCAACTGGGTCATCCTGTCCTGAAGAGCCTGGATCATGGCGGCAGAATCCGCAGGGTAGGAGGCCTTCTCCTTATCAAAAGGGCCAAATGGTTCAAGGCGTCGCTCAACATAGCGCAGCAGATCTTCTCCATCACTTGCCTGCTCCAAAAGGACCTGTAACATAAAGAATGCTGTAAAAACTCTTTACCACTGTGTCATTCTCCAAAAGAAAATAATAAATGACAGAACAGATCGTCTCCACTTCTTCTTGCTTCAGCAGGACCTGTAACATAAGAACAAAGTTTGAACTCTTTATTATTGCCGAAAATAAGCAACAAAACAGCAAATTTTCTCCACTTCTTTGCCTCTGATCCTATAGGGCCTATAAAAATAAAAATCATAAAAACATTAACTCTTTACCACTGTGTAACTCATAAGAGTAAATTAATAAGGATTGTAAAGAGAGAGCACAGTATATAACTTTTAATGGCTCAACTAATAAACAAGTGTTGTTTAGATTTCACATTGAAATATATATTGGTGAGTGCAAATGGAAGGTGACACCAAAATAATCCTGCAAAGATCCTTAAGTTTTGAGATAAGCATGTATATATTATGCAGTATGTATATATTTATCATGACTACATTTTCAGCCTAGTTACTAAACCTTTTGATGAAAAAATAGGGAAACTTATTTATATTACCCACTGATGAAATATGTGAAAATATTGTGAAGTTGGGATGAACCAGAGCCAGAAATATCAATGATCTGTGCAATGTAAACCGCTGAAACTTTCATTGTATAACCTAGCCGTAAGAAAAAGGCCAATTTAACAAAAATATACAAAGTTAAAAATCAGCAACAATGTCTCCTAGTCCGATTTGCGACACCTGGCATTGGATATCCAATTTGCATCACTTTTTTTTTCACTCTGGGAAGGAAAGAAATCAATTGATAATTAAAATCAGTGAAAATTTGATATATATTGCCAAAACTAATAAGGAAGGATAAAAATAGCATCAGAGATGCCCGTACCCCACAGCCTGGGGAAATAGTTTTCAACACCATGAGATATAGAAGTAGTGAAACAGTACACAAATTGGGATACTTTCAGAGCAGTGTCAGTGTCCAAATAATGTTTAAGTAGAGAAAATAACATCTAACAGAAAGAAGCTGCATGTAAAGATTATAAACAAGACAATTCAGTAAACTAAAAAATGATGAAGCTTAAGACTTCTCCCATTAAGATATTCATTTGTATGGTCGAATTATGGTTTGTATGTTTTGAATATTACCCATACATACAGATATGGCAACACACATGCTTTTATGTGGGATTGGGGCAAAACCTGTAGCTCACTTGACACAATACCATCTGTTACAATGGGAAGTTGCAAAAGTAAAACAGTTAATGAATTCTAATAAGACTTGAACAGTGCTTAATCTACATCAAAAGGCATCCAAAGGTGCAACAACCAAGATTCAAGTAAAAAGATATAAGAGAGATATAAGAGAGATAAAATAGTATCAGACATCCCTGTAGAGAGATAAAATAGCATCAGATATGAAAGATCAAAGGTAAAATCAAGGTCATACCATGACGTTTCACACATATAACCCCCGACCAATGTCCCTACCAAATATCAACTTCCTACACATTATGGTTTCCGAAATATAGCCCGACCAGATTTTATAGGTCAAGGTCACTACAGCAAGGTCAAAGGTCAAATTAAGGTCACACCATGACATCTTACATCTACACACCCTAGCCAATGTTGATACCCAGTATCAACCTCCTGCACCTTACAGTTTCCAAAATATATCCCAGACAAGATTTTATAGGTCAAGGTCACTATGTATTGTATTGTATTGTGTATTTATACTCAGCGCAATATCTCCATATACTACAGGACTCAGAGCGCTATTTAACCCATCTGACTGCACAGTTGCAGCCCCAACTCACAAGTAACTGACATTCCCCTAACTGGAAGATAGAGGCTCAAGGATGACCATTTATCAATGTCCTTGAGATTCTTTAGCCTGCCACTGGGGATAGGACCCAATGACAGAGGACCACCATTTTAAGTGGTCATACGAACCACTATGTATCTGCCTGTACCTGGGTTTGAACCCACGTCCTCTGAGTTCATAGACAAGTGTGTTTCTCGCTAGGCCACAGTGGTCAAATCAAGGTCACGCCATGATGTTGCACCCCTACACCGCCTAACGAATGTCCCTACCAAGTATCAACTTCCGACAAGCTATGGTTGTCAAGATATAGCCTGGACAAGATTTTATAGGTCAAGATCACTACAGCAAGGTCAAAGGTCAAATCAAGGTCATGCTATGACGTTGCACACTTACAACCCCTAACCAATGTCCGTATTCAATATATGAAGTGTTTTATACTGATCTTTTTCAAGCTCTGAAAGAAAATGACGTAAATATTCCTCTCGTAAATAATAGTCCGTGCACAGCAACAGTGACTCTACCATCTGGCGGGCGTTACGTAAACAAATTTTATGTACTTACATTGATAGCCCCTTAATCATGATATCCAGATAACCGGGTAAATCTCAAATGTCTAAAGATGGTAAGTTCAGTATGAAAGGTTTCATTGTCAATCAGGATATGATTGTTGAAAAGATGACTCAATATTTACTCATGGCTACTGGTATAAAATGCATTAACAGTGACAAACAATCCACTTGATGGCTAAATTGACATGATAATATGTTATAACAGTTTTCATTACCTCTGACAAGGAGGTTATGTTTTCGCCTGGGTTTGTTTGTGAGTTTGTGAACAAGATAAACCAAAAAGTTATGGATGGATTTTGATGAAATTTTCAGGATATGTCTGAAAAGGTAAAAGAAATGATTAAATTTTGAGGGTGATCTGGATCACTATCTGGATCTTCTGGATCCATGACATGTAATTTTTAAAGACAGATAACTCAAACAGTTATGGATGGATTTTCATGAAATTTTCAGGAAGTGTCCTAAATAGGACAAGGAATAAGTGATTAGATTTTGGGAGTGATCTGGATCATCTGGATCTAGGCTGCCACATAATTTTAGGATGGATTTTGACGATATTTTTAGGATATGTTAGAAATGGTAAAAGGAAGAAGTAGCAAAAGGAAGAAATGATTCAATTTTGCGAGTGATCCGGATCACTATCTGGATCTTCTGAATCCATGTAATGTAATTTTTAAAGACAGATAACTCAAAAAATTGATGGATTTTGATGAAATTTTGAGGAAATGTTCTAAATTGGACAAGGAACAAGTGATTAGATTTTGGGAGTGATCTGGATCACTGTCTGGATCATCTGGATCCAGGCTTTTTTAAAGGAAGTTATAGCCAGATAATTTTAGGGTGGATTTTGATGATAGTCCAGGAATTGAGCTCCCTTGGCAGAGGTATGCGCTCTCAGAATGCTCTTGCTATAAATGAGTTATCACTATTCCTCATTCACTAATCATCAGAAATATGTGAAATCACTTTAAATGACTTGCATGCTGTTAGGATACAGCTGTTCAAGGTCCTCACCTCTGTCTGTCCATAGGTCAGACTTCCGTCTTCCTTCTCTTTCAGCAAATGATTTCTGAACTGCACAAACTTCTCATGATTTGGGGCGATGGCCTCCTGGATTTCCTTAGCCTTGGTGAAGATTGGGTTGGGTGTTCTGGGATGTTTTAGGGTTTCGGCACCTGAAAAAAAATCAATTGATCTTTTTTTCTATTTTGGCTAATAGTGTAGTGTATATCCTCTAAATAGTATACACTTCATAAATTTATAACATTATCAGTGGTATTGTCTTTATTTAAAAGAATCGTGCCACGTTGTTTCTTTTTTTTGCAGTAAGATTAATAATTAAAACTTTTTTTTCAAATTTATAGAAAGCAAACTCACCTCCAAAATCCCTTGGGGAATCCTTATTCCCAGGCGCATACTTGTGACCAACAACCACCTGAAAAACAAAAAAGTATGATAATTGCATACAGGATATCTATGGATCATAAATGTGAAACCTATGTGTAAGTTAATGTATAACCTCACTTCGAAATTATTAAAATAAAGAGGCCATATTTATTTGTGGATCAATCCTGGATCATTATTTGGAATTGCTTGGTGAATACTCTATTCATGTTACTTACATTTTAGCATCAAAACACAAAGTACAGGCTTTATATGACAGCAGCCTGTATGACACATACCATCTGCAAAGTCTTCTAATTTACTGAGCTTCATTATTGCAGTTTTTCCAATGCAATAGTATAATTTTCTCACAAACTTTCCACACTGATGATTTTTATATACCTCAGAACATTTTCAAACAAACTTACATCAGGGCTGTCTCCAGTGCTGCGCCACTTGTCTGCATCTCTGCTACTTCCTTTAGCAGAGGCCTCAGAGAAGACATTGTCCTCTCCACTCTGATTGCCTGCAGGAGCATTCTCCTCCCTTCAAAATATTGATAATGCTGAGATTGTATTTACTCTTAAAATAATAAACTCTGTGGTAAAATACTAAATTTAATATACTACTCCTACATTAATGATTCAGAGATGGAGTAGTTGTGAGCAACTGAAGTAGTTGTGAGCAACTGAAGAATTATATCAATGAAAAGCGGTTTAATTTGGGAACTATCACAGGTGATACTGTCAAGAGAGTAAGTCTGTTAAAGAATTCTTGAGTATGTGTTAAAGGATTAGAGTAATAAATTATTTGGAGTACAATGAGCAGCTGAAGTAGTTGTGAGCAACTGAAGAATTATATCAATGAAAAGCAGTTTAATTTGGGAACTATCACAAGTGATACTGTCGAGAGAGTAAGTCTGTTAAAGAATTCTTGAGTATGTGTTAAAGGATTAGAGTAATAAATTATTTGGAGTACAAAATAAGGAAAAGAGTACTCTTTTACACTCAAATAATGGCAATTTTAAAAACCTTCACATTAAAGTTGCCATAAAAATGGACAAATTTCTGTTTATTTTTTGGCCAAAACTGGAACATTTGTTGCATTTATTGCTAAAAAGAGTAGTAATTTAGAGTACTCATTGAAGAGTAGTGTAATGGCATGCTTTAGTATACAAATTACTACTTAATTGTGGCAGCCGAGAGTACTGACTCAGACTCACTCTTTATTTTAAGTCAACACTTACAAAGGCCATATTATATTTTAATACTTAACTAGATACAAATGCAAAAACAACAAGATCTGAGCTGAGGCAGTTATGTCCCACCGATAGAGATGTAAAACAGCACAAATCATGAAATATGCAAAGAAATTTTTTGTGTATGGTGGGGGTTTACACCCTTTGAAAGGAATTCTGTGAAAAAGCATATCAAAATAATCACTGAACAAGCTCAGTCCTTACAGTTTCAAGGTACAAGTAAAGTACTAATTTAAGTACCAACTACCAAGTACTTGACAAGCACTGTGTAGGTAGCATCTCAAAATTTTCAGGATTTTGTACATATAAATCTATCAGAAAAAGTAACTGAAGAACATATGCAGTGAAAAGCTCAATTCCAAATATCTTCACCTTACAAGCCAAACCACTGACACTGAAAAGTAATGTAGCAAAAAGTGAAATTAATATGCTATAAACTATATGTATAATGTAGCACTTCAACTTATTCAATAAAGAAGCTTGATTATTTAATGTCTAGTTTATAACCAAGTACTGATTCAAGTACCCCCACGGTTGGTATATACTGCAGTTTGAAATTTTAATTTGTCACACAATACTCTATACCAACAAGAATTCAGTAGGATTGTACTGTCACCAGCTTTAGTTATGGATGAAATGGACAAAATTCAAAAAGCCACATGTTATGTTAGACTAGCTGAAATAAAATATCGACTGACAGTAATTTTGCAGATCCAGACAATATTTGAAGAGGATCAAGAGTCGAGACATGATCAGACCCCACCTGGTGTTAAAATATGACTTAGATCCTATGTATTGTTTGAGTAATGCACGGACAGACAGAGAGACTAACAAACATGGATATGCATAGTTAAATGAAGCTTTCATTTATCAACTAGGATGTCGACCTGCATAGTTAAATGAAGCTTTCATTTATCAACTAGGATGTCGACCAGCACTTGTACAACATATCATTTTGGTGACCTACATTTAAGTGTTTGTTATATACTCATATACCTTAATACATTGTGCAAGAAAACTCCTCTTTATGTTATCTGGATCCACCCTTTATGGGGAAAAGATGAGTCTGCTGTGGAGTACGTAGCAAACAAGTGAGTTCCTTCTTTAATCATGTGTGGAGCTTAAAGCTACCTCACCCTATAAGTCTTTGCCACTTTTTACATCCACAATACACAATGTGGTTAATCAGATTTGCAGGAGAAATATTTGAAAAAAATAGCATCAGAGATGCCCATACCCCACATCCTTGGAAATAGATTGGGATACTTTCAGAGTAGCATCAGTCATATAAAGGTTCAAATAATGCTTAAGTACAGAAAATACCATCTAACAGAAAAAAATAGCATCAGAGATGCCCGTACCCCACAGCCTAGGGAAATCTTTTTAACACCATGAGATATAGAAGTAGTGTATCAGTACAAAGTTCAGGATACTTTCAGAGCACTGTCACTTATATAAAGGTCAAAACAATGATTAAATAGAGAAAATAGTGTCTAGGAGAAAGATAATGCAGGTAAAGATGAAGACAATAAGACAACAAGACAATTCAAAAACAAGATAACAGCATTATTAGTAAACTAAACATTACAACACTCTTTATCTACATCTGGCATGGCCGAATTATGGTTTGGATGTTTTGAATATTACCATGCATACAGAATGATATGATGCTGCACACCTACAACACCTAACCAATGTCCCTACCAAGCATCAACTTCCTACATCTTACAGTGTTTCCGAGATATAGCCCAGACAAGATTTTATGGGTCAAGGTCACTACGGCAAGGTCAAAGGTCAAATCAAGGTTACACCATGATGTTGCACACCTACAGCCCCTAACCAATGTCCCTACCAAGTAATAACTTCCTACACATTACAGTTTCCGAGATATAACTGAGACAAGATTTTATAGATCAAGGTCACTATGGCAAGGTCAAAGCTATAATCAAGGTCACACTATGGCATGGCACACCTACACCCCCTAACCAATGTCTCTACCAAGTATGAACTTCCGACACCTTACGGTTTCCAAGATATAGCCCGGACAAGATTTTATAGGTCAAGGTGACTACAGCTGAGATACAGCCTGGACAAATTTTTTTCTTGCCGTCCGCCCACCGGAACGCCCGCCCATCCGGACACCATGAGTGAAAACAATACCCCAACTGCCCTTAAGGGCTGTGGGGTAAAAAATGCTCCCGGGGCAACACTTGTCAGATGGGGAACAGACAAAAACCCCCTCCCCTTTTCAGACATGAGAGGGTAGGACAAAAGCCCCCCCTCCCCCCCCCATTTTCAAAGGGGTAGTGCAAAGCCCCCCTCCCCCTACATTGGAATTACCCCTTTTTTACATTTGAAATGAATGTCTCTTTTAAGTCCTCATTTACAGTGCCCAAAAGCTTTTATGTATCTTAAGGTGTATTCTGATAGTTAATGTGAAGGCATCTTATCTTGTCAAATTGTAAATCATGGTGCCTCTAATTAACAGCTAACAGGGTCAACACATTGAAAAAGACCTGACTGAGTGTGATTAAAGAATGTTTAGGTGACATCTATTTTGCATGACTGCTATTGTATAATTGCAACCATTTCCTGATTATTAATCTTTACTAATATCATTTATTTCTAGTCAAATTGTAACTCATGGTACCAGCAGTAATATGTTGAATAATAATGAAATTTTTACTTTTAAATAAATAAATTGAAAAGAAAATTCTGTATTTCTTTTACTGACAGGAGGGGCTTTGGTTATACAGAAGGGGGTGGGGCTTGGTCAGGGGGGCTTATGTCCTACATTCCTGTCAGATATTGCCAAAAAGCTAATCGGCTCCAATCCTTACACAAGTTTTAGATGTAAAGCACTCACAAAATTACATGTCAGAAAAAAAGGAAAAAGTGTTACCATGGCAACACTTGTTGCCAGATATTGCCAAAAAGTGAAGCTGTTATCCATCAAGGGGTTTGGAATGTGAAGCACCCACATGACTACAAGTCAAAAAATGGGAAAAAAATGTTGCACTTTTTGTTGCACATATTGCCAAAAATGTAATCACCTTCAGTACACTCTGGGACAAACATATCCTGAAAATGTAGTAAAAATCTGTTCAGAGGTTTGTCAGAGATATTGCCAAAAATGATATCAGCTTCAGTACACTTTGGGACAAACATATCCTGAAAATTTAGTTAAAATCTGTTCAGAAGTTTTGAATGAGGTTTTTAATTAATAACTCCAAAAAAGGCAAAAAGAGACCAAAATTATTTAAATTATTTAACTGAAAAACATAACTTGAGTTTCCCCCACCATATTTATCTCAGTCTGATTTAATATGATGCCCCCTTAATTTGTATTTCTGTTTGAATTGCAATACATTTAATTAACTACTTTATGCTGGAAGAAATATTTTTCATGCTATATGTCATATTTAGTGTCCGTTGCAAAGAATAATCAACATTACTCAACAATATAAAAATAAGTGATTAACTGAAATAAATATCCATACTTCTATTCATCTTAAGTTTCTTAACAATTAATGTTAAATATATGTGTGACTACAATTTATTTACTTTGTTATAATTATCACAAAAAGATACATAAAGTACATAAAGTACCCATTATTTAAATTCGCTCACTACAGTACACTAGGCATAATATACACACTAGAACCATTAAAAAAAATTTAAAACAAATGTAAATTTTACATCAAACCAAAATATTTATTCTTGTAACTATTGTCAACTTTGGATACTGGGTATGTCTATGGTACCAACCAATATCAATTAAAATAATTGTTTAAAATTAGTCTAGACGAAGTAAATCTTACCAGGCAGCTTCTTGGACCTCAGAGGCTGACCTGTCGGGCAACTTGGATCCACTATGAGCAACCTCAGCGGTTACCACAGCTGAAAGTGCAAGCACTAACAGCACTACTCCCTCTACTCTCATTTCCAAAACAATTGACAACAATGTGACAATTATTAATCCACTGATAATCACTATCCAAAGATAACTCTCACCAGTAAGTGTGTTTCCACTAAGAAACTTCTTGGAAACTAACCAACCAATCAAAAGCAAGTGACGTCATTAACAAAGAAATGACGACATATGGGGATTACACCATCATTTCGTTATCAGGATATATATGTTTTAAGTTATCCCAATTTAAATTCACTTGAAAGATTTCTAAAGATAAAATGAAAATTAAACAAGAAAATTTATTTTTATTTAGAAATTTCTTGGAACATTGCCAAAACAGCAACGAAGAAACAAATTGCTGTAAAAATATCGATTTTATATTTAATCCACCTGTTCTATCTGTCCCTGAAACAAGGAGGTGATTTTGTTACCTTTGTAGTGCATTGACTCCAAGTCATGAAGATTCAAAGCAATATGCTGTTTTAAATATTTAGAGGACCGACAAACTCTAGCAGACGTTCTTCCCGTTGTTGTGTCACATGACCGGATAAATGACGACGACGGAGCTCAATTAAGGCCGCAACCAAACATGTAATTTAACTGCACTGTAAACCTATAAACAACTTTAGGGTGGGGTATTCTTAAAATGTGCATATCGAAACACCAGATTAATCGGTTTAATTTTAAAATTTTCCATATACATGTATGTATATGATATATTTAGGATAATTATGGTGAGTTATAAAAGTTTAAATTGGAACAAAAGCAACATCTAACCATTTTTTTGCCCAGGGCTGGTATTCACAAAAGGGACCAAGTTGAGCCCAAAAAAGTTTACAGCTGTTGATACTAAACTTCAGCTAATTTTTGGCTTATCTTGATTCCTTTTGTGAATACGGCCCCCTGCTATTTTCACCAAGACTTCGAATCTGTGGTCATTTTTGTCAAAAATACTTAAAAGGACATATCATACAATTATTTTCTTCAAATGTAGCAATAGATGGGGTGTATTCTAAACTTTATGTGTTGATACTGTAGTGTACAAACAATAACCACCTGTACATATTATTTTTTATGAAAAAAATATTTAAAATGTTTAAGTTTGTTGCATTTTGATTGTCTTTGAATTACAACATTTTATCACAGTTTTACAGTGACCCTGATTTTGCTATAAGATATATTGATATTGTCAATTATATTTTATACTCAATTAAGCAAACTTCATTGACTTAAAATTTGTGCAGTGAAATATTTTACTATTTGCATCAAAATATTAGTTTAGCGTTCGCCAGGGTAGATGTTGTTTTTATGATGCGGTTTTATATTTCTTAATTCTAACAATGAAAGTGGTCTGTATCTGTCACATTATATTATTTATGAAAGATCTTGGACAAACAAAGAAACTATAAGTGTATTTTATCTCCAAAACAGTGTGAAACTGTTTGTTTATCCACAAATGGGTATTATCGCCCACCCGATAATTCCCGCGGTTCATTTCTATTGTTCTCCACAATAACTAAATCAACTGTATTATATATAAAGCCCAATTATACAATAACCGGATAAAAGATAAATTGCATTTACTGTAATTTTTAGCTCTGATAGACCATACCACAATTTTTTGTTTGAATAAATTTTTATTTTATCTACTCCACAGATTTTACCACATATATCTACCTTCCTTTATATAAAGTCGAAATATACAATAACCAAACTATAGCCCTGATTGACCATCCATACCATAATTTTGTTTGACCAAATTTTTATTTCACCTACTCCATAGATATGCACTAATCTTTTGCAACCTTCATAATCTATTACAAAGTAGATTTGTCATCAGTTCACATTTTTGTTTTAGTTATACATTTTTTTTTTTTGCCATACATATATTTCCTAAAATATTCTCCAAAATGCACCTCCTGCATTTTGCTGTTTACCTCATATTGACTGGCATCAGAGTCTGTGACTCATTTGGACCCACCATGCACTCAGGTCATCCTGTGATCATTGAGTCAGGATTTCACCCATGTGTAGATAGCATCAATTATGCCTATCTGGCTTTCCAGGGTCACTGTCGAAGGGTGACACATAGTTTCCGGAATGTCAGTCCCTGGACATCATTGCTCCTAGCTCTTTCAGGTGATATCAGTCTCAATCCGGGCCCTGCTGCTAGATCTCTTAATGGTTGTCTTCTCAACATTAGATCTATCAGAAATAAATCAGCTTCCTTTCTGGAGTTCGTCAAAGATAACAATGCTGATCTCATAGCTGTTACTGAGACATGGGGGCCAGAGGATACTGAAGGTTTTATTTCTAGTATCACCCCTCCTGGTTATAAGTTCACTCATGTACCTCGAGATGTCAAGAAAGGGGGCGGAGTTGGCTTTTTCATCAAGGAGGACCTGAGTTTTGAGAAAGTTTCAAAAAACAATTGTCAGACTTTTGAGAGTACCTCGATTCAGATTAGCACTGAGGGTGCTAAAGATGTTATATTTCATGTGCTCTACAGACCCCCAAATATTTCAAAGTCACAATTCCTAGGCGAATTTGGCATGTTCCTCGAAGGTGCTGCTTTGTCAGGCTGTGAAAACATTCTCCTTGGTGATCTTAATTTTCATCTGGATCAACACGACACCTGGACACTGAAATTTTATGACCTCCTTGAGCAATTTAGTTTTACACAACTTGTTAATACACCCACACATATTCAGGGTCACATTTTGGATGCTCTATGTGTGAGGGATTCTTTCTCTTGGGCCATTAGCCCCAAAGTTATTGGAGGACTATCAGACCACCAGGCAATCATGTTTAGCCTTATTTTCCTGTCAGAGAGTCCTGTAAGTTTCAACGTGTTTCCATCCGTAAAATTCAATTATAATAATGATAATTATATTCTAGACTTCAGAGTAGATATCCTGAAATCTGACCTCATTAGATGCCCCTATAAAACTGCCAGTCTTCTGAGTCATCAATACTTTAATACCTTGAGAAGCCTCCTTGACAAACACGCCCCAATGAAGAAGAAAAATATTGCGAGACATGCCGAGACTGGTTTCATGAATTGTGACATCCTCAAAGCAAAACGACTCAAGAGGAAATATGAAAGGGCATGGCGCCGTTAAAACTCAGCCAGTAATCGTAGTTGATACCCGGCTGCGATCAATCACTATAACTTCCTGCTTGAGAAGTCAAAATGTAACCATTATTCCAACATTGTGGCTGAAAATCAAGGAAATCCTAAGGCTTTGTGGAACTGTTTCAAAAAGATTTTACACAGGTCCTCTGTTGCTGTTCTACCAGACTGTACAAATAAAACCGACCTTGCGAACACCTTTTGTAAGTTTTTCTCTGATAAAATTCTTAAAATAAGATCCACACTCCAGTCATTAACACCATCTTCAGTCACTAGACCCAACTCCACTAAAAATACACTGTCCTCTTTCACACCTGTGTCCGTGGAAAGCCTACTCAAAATTCTAAAGTCCTCACCATCCAAATCTTGTGGCCTAGACCCAATCCCAACGTCACTGGTCAAGGAGTGTGTTGATATTCTCATCACTCCCATCACTAAAATTGTAAATTATTCAATCAAAGAAGGCAGTTTTCCCAACTGTTTTAAGATGGCACATGTCACCCCTCTCCATAAGAAGCCCAGCCTTGATAGAAATAGCCTCAAAAACTATAGGCCAGTGTCAAACCTTAGTTTTATAGCAAAGCTTATTGAGAAAGTTGTGGCAAACCAGCTAAATGAATTCATTTCACACGAGGGTCTCTTAAATGTCAACCGGGGGCCACAGTGGCAGAGTGGTAACACTCTCGCCTCCCACCTCTGAGGCCGGGGTTCCATCCCCGTCAAGGCCTTATGTGGGAAAGCTGGTAGTTGCTTGCCGTTGGTCGGCAGTTTACAGTACAGAACCCTAGCGAACTCTATGTACTGGTTTCCTCTGCCCTTCCAACTACCCGTCGTGATATGACCTGTACAGTGTTGAAAGCGACGTAAAACCCCAAATAAATAAAAATCTTAAATGTCAACCAGTCTGCTTATAAAAATTCCCACTCCACTGAAACCGCATTGTTGAAGATTCAAAATGATATAGCTCTCTCAGTGGACTCAGGAAAGGCAGTGGCCCTAACATTATTAGACCTGTCAGCGGCATTTGACACTATTGATCATTCCCTTTTATATGACTGCTTGCATGACTGGTTTGGTCTAGATGGTACTGTCTTGTTGTGGATCAAATCGTACCTTTCAATCCGTAAACAAAAAATTAAAATAGGTGATAGTTTCTCTGAGGCAGTAATTCTCCCGTTCGGAGTCCCCCAAGGCTCCGTATTGGGTCCTCTCCTTTTTACCCTTTACACTAGTCCCCTCAGTCAAGTTATTTCTAAATTCAATGTTACTCATCACCTATATGCTGATGATACCCAGATCTACTTAGCAGTTGACTCCAGGAACTTTGATTCTAGCATAGAAGAGCTGACCGAGTGTCTCAAGTCAGTACAGGAGTGGATGGTTGGTGTTAAGCTAAAACTAAACCCAGAAAAAAACGAATTTATCATTATAGGTCAAAAAGCCATCAGAGAGTCGCTTACACCAAATTTCCCTGTCCCACTCCTCCAAAACAATATCTTTCCGTCAGTGGAAATAAAGAATCTGGGTGTAATCTTTGACTCAGACAACTCCTTTGACAATCATGTTGCCAAGATTTGCCAAGCATGTTACTATCATCTTCGCGATTTGCGACGAATTCGCAAATTCCTTGGTGATGAAACTGCAATACTTCTGGCTAATGCTATGGTCAGTAGTCGTCTGGACTACTGCAACTCTTTACTTTATGGGGTAAGCAAGTCCAACATAGCTAAACTACAGAGAGTCCAGAATGCCGCATCATCTTCAGACTTGACAAAATGAGTCATGTTACACCCTTTTTGAAAAAATTCCACTGGCTTCCAATTCAACATCGTATCCTTTTTATGTATAATCTTCTGGTATTCAAGGCTATCAATCTGTCACAGCCCCCATATCTCTCAGCTTTAATAAGATCGAGCAGTCTCACTCGCGGCAACAGGCTATCTGTCTCCTCAACCCGCCCTAAGAAGCACATAGGAAGGCGAGGCTTTGCAGTAGCTGCACCAGCTGAATGGAACAAGCTGCCACAAACTGTCAGATCTGAGCAAACAATAGATCATTTCAGAAGCCAGCTAAAGACACACTTGTTTAGGTTGGCATACCCCCCACCTTAGTTATACCCTGGCGGGCGCTTTTTAGATGTCGACCCATGCCTGTCTCTGGACTCTCCCTTCTTGGACCTAAGCGCATTAGAGGATTTGTATCAATTTTGTGCTATATAAATCCTACTATTATATATTATTATTACAGTTATTTTGTGATAGGTAATTAGAGCGACACAAGTACATACAGTTGGTCAATGTTCTGTACCTACACCACTGGGTGAATAGCAAGCAAATACCAGCCTTCCCATTTGTTGCTGGACTGGGATTTCAACTCTAATCTCAGAGGTAAGAGGAGAGTATGTTACCACATTTGAAACATTATCATCTGTCTGTCATCTGCTGCCAATAGCCATTCAAAATAAAGTACTTCTCACTATATATATAAATATTTGGCCATTTTGTTGAATTATTAGCAATACTTGATCCCCAAATAAATGGGGGATTAAGGGAGGCAATATATTGCAACTTTCATTGAACTATTAGTTACCCCTGTGAAAAAAGATTCCCTTGTGTGTAGGACAACTGGCTTAAAGATTAAAATTACTTTTTTATATTCAAATTTATTTCATACAGAAGGTATCATGTATATCACATACAATTTTTGAACCATCATTATTTCTGTAAAAAAATTTAACTTATACTCTACATCAGACAAATGGATGCCTCTGTCTTTTTTTTATGTTTCTCTGAATGGAAGCATCTCCCCTAACTTAAGGCTATATGGTGTGGTCTTAATGCTATTTGGCAAATTCAACAAACTTCTGGGCAGAGTTCATGAGACACTGCAGTTATGTATTCCATTACAAACTAGAAAAATGTTTTTGAAAATTTTATGCAGAAATAATCATTACAGAAGCATATTGGCAAAGCTATTGTAAAATATTAAACAGTGTGCACAGATATTGCAAAATGATGTGTTTTTGATCTAATGTACTTTTTCCCCGAGGTATTTATCATGGGAGGGAATGACACCCTTGCTGAAGGATCAGGTTTCTTTGTAAAACGGGAATATATACATAAAAGTTTTCACTTGGCATTATGTGTCACTACGTATACACATACTAGATTTTACATAAACTATTTCTTAATCTGAATGAGTCCTCTATGAATACCAAATACATATGTGCATGTTAGAAAAAAATAAGGTAAAATATTATCCATTTGCAGTCTATGTGTGTGTCTGGTGTGGTGTATGTGTATGTCGATACATTTTAATATAGCTTAAAACATAGGAAATAGGGCAGAGATAAAAAAGTGTCTCACAAAAATAGATCACAAGCACATGTATTTCTGTCATTGTTTTCTTTTAAATAAAAAGTTACTAAGGGGATGCCATGGGTAAATCAAAATGGATTTGTAGACTCACTGTGTATGGTATCCTATTACATCAAAATATGTTCTAAAGTTATTATTTCATATTACCTCTTAATATATTTGACAGTTGTGAAAGCAGTGATAAAAAGATACAAGGGAAAAATCCGTCAAGGGAGGGTGGGGTTGGAGCAGGGGTAAATCAAACCAGTTTTTTAAACTATATATGGTTTCTTTTGACCTTGCAAGACATCCAGCAGCCCTAATAGCAGTTATTACTAAGATATAAAGATATAACAAAAAACCCACAAAATCAGTGATTTTATGACCCCAGTTTAACCCATAAAGGAGGGCTGGGGTAAATCTGACAAGCTTTCTAGACTCCCTGCATATGATTTCCTATCACATCCCCACACATTCGAACTCTCTAAAAGAAAAGAGATAAAAACTAAAAATCTATGATTTTAGGATCCCAGCTTGACATATAACGGCTGCAAGAGAATAAATCTGAGCAGAATTTTAGACTCTCTGAATATGGTTTCCTACTATCTCTCAATACATTTTAAGGCTCTAAAAGCAAGAAGAAAGGAGATAAAAGCAACAAAAAAAACCCCACAAAATTTATGATTGTATGACGGCAGATTGACAGGGGGGGGGGGGGGGGGGGCTGGGGGTAAAGGTTTTCTAGAATTCTTCCATATGGTTTCCTATTACCTCCCTACACATTCAAAGGCTGTAAAACCAGTAATGAAGGAGATAAAAGCCAAAAACACAAACTCTGAAATTTAATTACCCACATTGACCCATAAAGAGGGGCCAAGGGATAAATCATCATTAGTAAAATGTCAAAGTAGCTATTACTCAGTTAGCACTTGAGCTGCAGCTCTGAAAATTTGCTATCACACAGGGTATCAAAAGTAGCTGAACAACATATTTGATTTTAAAAACCTCTAAACTGAATTGCTTTGAAGTTACAACCAACTTATTCAATGGCAAAATGTCAAAGTAGTCATTACTCAGTTAGATGTAGAGCTATAACTCTGAAATTATATATGTCATGACACAGAACATAAAACAGTAGTTGAACAACATTTCACAAAAATACTCTAAATTCATTTTATGGCCGTTTTTCCTTGGTCACAACACTCTTAGGGGTTGGGATCTTATTCTCATATAAGGACTAGTGATCTCATAATGTAAATATTTGTAGATGCCAAATTATATCCAAATAGAAATAATTGAATAGAAATTAGAAATAATCAGTACTCGCCTCTCATAATTGTCTATCCGATGTTGTGTATATCCAAATATCCAAATGTTTGTCCGTAATATTCATGAACAAGAATAAAAGAAATAAATAGTATCCAATCAATTTATTTTTAGATAAAAAATGTTATTCATTGCAGATTTGAATCCAACATTTCCAATTTTTCAACACACATGATACATTTATCCAAATTTAATTTTTCATCTGTCTTTTTAGATATTCACAAAATATTCCCAAAACATGTTACAGGTTATGTTGATACAACTTCTTTGTCTCCAATTTTACAACACTTTTCCGCATGACAAAAATAGGTGAATTTCTCTTAAGTCCAACAGGACAGATATCAGACAGTCCAAACCATGTAAAAATATTCTAAGTTCAAATTACTAATTTCCAGGAGCTTAATCCCATGCATAACACTGTTTGTATCCATGTGTCAGCTCCATGTTCTCTTTGTTAAGGCTAATTATAGGGGTTTTTATACAGAAAGCTAACTATGCAGTTAAAAATAATCAGTATTAAAGGGTTTTTCTGAATAATGGGGAGGACAAATTTTGCAATACTGGGGGAATTTTACAATAAGGAGGGGGTCTGTAGGGGTTAATTACTCACTCTATAAAAATGCCCCCCGGGAGATCTGGAGACAAATCACAAAGGATATTGACTGGAGAAAGTGCTCACCCCAGCAAATAAGACAGGTCTAATTAGCTGGGGAAAGAAGTATGACAAAAACAAGATGACCAAACACTTATCAGATTTTTGCTTGCATTTGGACATGTACAATTTTGGACATCTTGTCACAAAGGATATGATACTCAGAATGTATTTTGAAAATATAACATAGGTGATTTAGTTTTATCTGTATCAATTTAAATTAAATATTTTATCCACAGGATATAATAAACCTAAGTATTTGGATATCTAAAAGAACAACAATTTCAAAACCAATCGACACCATGGATACGCATATGTGGATACCTTATCATTTGGATAAAATAACCAAGTAGCTTGTCACATGGATACATAAATTTGTGTATGTTATCACACAGGATATAATTATATCATTAATTATTTGGATATATTATGAAATAAATGGAATATTTGAAATAAATTTTAATTATTGGATATATTGTAGAACAATTGGAATATTTCTGAACCAATTATTTAATGAACAAAGGTAAGATAAATTTGAAGAAATTTCTATCATAACAATACCACGGACACTCAGAAAAGCTGTCCCCAGCTTTGGAGGGATTGGATACTAACACTTTTTTTGTGAAACAACATCAAGACAACATAATGCCCAAACTGTAAAATGCCCAAACCACAATCCTACCCTGCGGGGACCAGCCCCTTGACTCTTAACGAAAGACAGGGTATCGCCCTCTTTGATCCAACAATATGGCATCACAACATAAATGGAATAAATAATTCACTACCCTCTATATGTATTAAATAAGTGTCTACTCTATATTTGTATATTGATTAGATAATTCACTACCCTATCCGGTGTCAAAAGACACACCCATATAAATGCAGTCCATTATAATTGAAATTGAACACTCATGTACTATAATCATATACATGTTCATTAACTGATGTCATAAATGACATACCAAAATAGATAGTGTCACAAGTGACATTCCCAAATAAGTGCATAATACATGAATTACATGACTATCTGAGAAAAGTACACAAAATGATTAATTGTCACAATAAAACAACACATCATTTCTTGATAAGATATCCCAGTATTTCCAGACACAGTTGTTGTATAATGCAAATGTCATTGTATTAAACATTTTTTGCAAAATAAGTTAGTGTTTCTAGAGACAAAAGATTTTGTTGTGTATAAATGCATATCCTCAAAAGAAATATGTTATCTATGTTTATTGTTTTTGTGATAGCTGCTTCTGTCAATCACCATGCAGAACTGATTAATTTGCAAAATCCCTGATAATCAATAAGGAAGTGAGCACAGCAACCTATTTAGTCATGGTGATGCTGCTAATGGCATCTCGGGTCCTTTTCATTGATGACCTTAGTGTAGCAATAGAAAGTCCCTCTTTTTCCTTCACAATAATTGCTTTCCTTCCTATCAATGACACCATACAGGGGAGAAATATGTAATAATATGTGTTGTTGGGATTTGTAAGAAATTGTTATAGTAGACTAACTTAAATGTCTCCCAATGGTGCCATCTGAATTAGTGCTAGAACAGCTTATGGGACTGGAGGAATGTCCTAATGAGTGACACAAGGTAATTTACAGAGTATTGACTTGACTGTAGTGTGATAGTCCCGGTACATCTAGGGCAAGAGTACATAATATCCAGGCTAACAGCACAATTGCATTGGAGATGAATGTAGAAAAAGAATAGAGTGTTTAAAAGCCTGGGGCTGTGTCAAGTGAGATGAATTAAACAGAACTGAGTTCCTATAGATAAATCCCTGGGCCGAATTTGAGGCCATGGCAGGACAAATCCTGCAAGGAGAATTTGAAGTTCCTGGTAGATCCGGTGAGCTTTTACTGGGTGCTGTGGAGTGTATATTAACTGCTGCTTGTGATGAAGTCACAAGATGAGTAGGCGTGTAAGATACAATGCAGGCAGAAGAGACAACTGAGGGGTGCATCCTGGTGCTATTTGGAAGGCACCCCATAATCTGATCACTGCTGGAGTGTAAATCTTCATATGGAGGTTCATTCTCTGATGATGGAGAGTTAAGTAGAGAGTTTTGCATTGCATTGAAGGAGGTCATATCTCTGGAGTAGTTATTGTTGACTGGTCACTGAAGTCCTGGTGCATTGTAGAGACAAAATCATTGATGTTTACACTAACCTGCTAATATATTTTCACTAGAACAATTGAGCCATAAGCTGCACCAGTTATAACATGAGTTTCATATATTGTATCCAGTTGGCCAAAATAGTCGAAGAGTTCTGCAGCATCCACATTAAGAGTAAGGCTTTTATATGCATGAAAGGCAAAAACTTCAAGAATTGTCTGATTGGATGTCATAGCAATAGTTTAGTCTGATTATTTTAAAAGAGAAATTTTTTTCGTTTTTGTTTCATAGAAATGTGTTGTGGCGTAATAATGTAAGTATCATGATTGCCTGCAGATAGATATGCACATATGAAAACTGCCCTTAAAATTTGTGTTTTCTTTGAAATAGGTATGCTTTCTTTTTAGCAAATATTTGTGAATTATTGAATACAAGTTTAATACTTTGAATAAATATCAAATCTCCCCCACCTTTTTCTTTCTTTTTTTTAATATATGTATATACAATCCTGTTGAACATTTAGTCAAGAGATAGGTATCAAAAGAAAGATAAAATGTAATTAGTAGAAGAAAAAGCAAAATATTAGATCATGTCAAAAATTTGGGGGTTCCAAAATTCCATAGGGTCAGCTTGCACCAGTTCTTTGTAGTGTTAGTGTAAAGATGAAATTGGTTTAAAGCTTTGGTGCAAGAGTTGGCATGGAGATGGTGGAACACCATCTGTCCAATCCTCTTCACTAATGATGACATCGCACTCCAGGACAGCAAACTTGCCTGGATTTTTATTTATTTGGGGTTTTACGTCGCTTTCAACACTGTACAGGTCATATCACGACGGGTAGTTGGAAGGGCAGAGGAAACCAGTACATACAGTTCGTTAGGGTTCTGTACTGTAAACTGCCGACCAACAGCAAGCAACTACCAACTTTCCCACTTGAGGCCGTGCCGGGAAAGTTGGTAGTTGCTTGCCGTTGGTCAGCAGTCAAAAAGCTTAAAATAAATTAAGTGCTCTGTGTGACACTTAGAACAAAGGTTGTATGCCAGAAGAGGGGAAAATTTTCTGAAATTGTAGGCATGATCCTCCTCCATGAAAAGAGCACGAAAATTTCTCAAAGTAATTGAAGGCTCCTCAAATTTGAGTTTCAAAAAGGGTGCAAAAATGCCGTCATACCGGGTTGGAAGGTCAAAATAGTCAACTCCATAATAATGAAGTGTCCTAGTATCTACATAAAGCATCAAATTATTCCCAACAACATTCTGGTTATGGTAATAGTATAGGACATACAAAATTTCAGCCCACTTCCTAGGAGATATCATTGGAAATGTTTTCAAAATATTCAGAGAAACCTCACCAGAAATCCTCAGGTAGGCACACACTCTCATTGCATCAGCTGGGTCAGCGTTAGCACAAGATAGGGGGGTTGGGTGCGAAGTGGCTAACCACATAGTTGTAAGAATGTTTGCCAAAACATACAATGTCTGACAAACTGGTCCACTTCTTAGACAATGATGACATAAACTTATCAGCTAAACCGTTAGAGGTCCCAAAATATTCAGAATTCATCATTTTTTTTTTTTGATAAACTTTATTTTCCATAAAGTAATGCACATAGTATTACATCAATTATACAGTTTTAAACAGTACAGTTCTAGTAGTCACCTATACATGTTTTTTCACATAACAAGTATTTAGTACAGATTTTATTTCATTGACCAAATCAAATATACCTTGTAATATACAGTTTTAGTAGTGCCATATACATGTTTTATCATATAAAAAGTCTTCAGTGTAGGTATGTTTATAAACCAAATCAAATATACATTGTAATATAACACAGGATGTTTTTTGACACAACTCACATAGTACAAATGCACACTGATCCCTCTGTGCAGTTGTGCCCTGCACTCCCCATATATTCATGAATGGCTAAATACATTTTGCATTTTTCCCCAATTTTGTGTAAATGTATTTTCTTTGCTATTGAGAATGCTTAACATTTTTTTCATCTGAATAGATTTCTTGTAATCTGTATTTCCAAACAAGTAGATTTAAATTACCAGTCGTATTTGAGAGAGAACTATTGTATATATATTTTTTAACCACAAGAATTAATGCGTTAATAGGTATTTTATTACTATCTGTTAGGTGATATCCAAACATGATAGTAAAATCAGTAAATTTTATTTTTATACCTGAATTATCCGCTACATAATTTTCTATAATTTTCCAAAATTTTTTGACTTCTGCACACCCAACAAACATATGCATTAAATTTTCTTCTTGAGTTTTACACCTTTTACAGATACCTTCATTGTATATATAGATATTTTCTAGTTCCAAGTATTCTATATAAAATTTTTATTTGAAACCATGTAAGGACATTGTTTGATATTGTGTTAAAAGCAATTTTGAATGTTACATTCCAAGTTTTTTTTATCTAGACTTATTCCAAAATCCTGGTTCCATTTTACCTTCATTTTATGGTCATTATATTTATTTTGTTCCAATATTCTGTAATAGCTTCTTGCACCCTTTTTACTGGTATTAATAATACACATATTCATTGGCATCACTGGTCTAATAATTTTTGAATGTTTTGTTTGATCATATTTGTATATATACTTTTCACAACTGTTTTGGCTCTTATATAATTCAGAGGGTTAATATTGTCCAGAGAATAGACTTTTTTAATTTTCTCAATGGTAAAAAAACTACCGTCAATATCTAATACATCTGCGATCAATATAATACCATTTCTGTACCAATTGGGAAAGTACATAGTCTCTGTTGACAATTTTGTATTGTACCATAAGGGTACAGATAGTAACTCTTCATAACTATGTGTGGTTTGTTCCTTGCATAATGTATCCCAAGCTTTAAAAACATCGATCCAGAAATGATTGGTATTTTTTTGGTTAATTTCTAAACCAAACTGAGAACCTACATATAACAATTTATTTATATCTGAGGTTATCTGATGTTTGAAAAGTTTAATCCAAGGTGTATTTTTTTTAATCAGTCTCCTTACCCATGTGATCATAACTGCCATTATAAAGTGTTCTAATTGTACCATTTTTATGCCACCTAAGTGGTAATCCAATGTTAAGGTTTTTCTATTTATTTTGGGTGTTTTGCTTGACCATATAAATTTATAGAATATATTGTTCAACTCATTAATAAAGTTTATGTCTGGGTGTGGTAGGCTCAAAAAGAGGTGGTTTAGCTTGGCCATTAAAAACGTTTTAATCACAGTAACTTTGCCCATGGGAGCAAGTTTTCTCTTACTCCAGTGATTGATACTGTCTTTAATCTCCAACACCTTTCTTTGAAAGTTGATTTCTGGCATTTTTTGTAAATCTACTGAAAATTTCAAGCCAAGCATATTAAATTCAGTGATATTCCAATCAAATCTTTGATTTATTAATTTATCATTTGAATGTTTTTTCTTACCGATCCAAATAATTTTGGTTTTGTCTGTATTTACCTTTAACCCAGAATATGTGCCAAAGATTTCTAATATGTTGAGTGCATTTTGTAATGATTGCTGAGAACCATCTAGAATTAAAGTGGTGTCATCAGCATATTGAGACAATTTAAACTCAGTATTATTAAATTTTATGCCCACTATTTTATCATTATAAGTTATGAGTATATTTAATACTTCAGCTGCCATGATAAATAGGTATGCTGAAATTGGATCCCCCTGTCTGCACCCACAACCTATCTTAATGAATTCTGACATAACCCCATTCTGCATGATAGTAGTTTCTATATTTTTATTGAATAGTTTTATCCAACCTATGAACTTTTCTGTGAATCCCATTTGTGTTAACACTTTATATATGAATTTCCAAGATATTGAATTGTACGCCTTTTCAAAATCGATTAGCATCAGTAGTCCTTGTATTTTAGATTTTTCAGCGGCATGCATTATATCATATCATATGCAGTCATCAATACCATCTTTAGTTACTAGACCCAACCCCACTAAAAATACTCTGTCCTCTTTCACACCTGTGTCCGAGGAAGAACTACTCAAAATTCTAAAGTCCTCACCATCCAAATCATGTGACCTTGACCCGATTCCGACATCACTGGTCAAGGAGTGTGCTGATATTCTCATCACCCCCACCACTAAAATTGTAAATTATTCAATCACAGAAGGTAGTTTTCCCAACTGTTTTAAGATGGCATATGTCACCCCCCTTCAAAAGAAGCCGAGCCTTGATAGAAATATCGTTAAAAACTACAAGCCGGTGTCAAACCTCAGCTTTATATCTAAACTTATTGAGAAGGTGGTGGCAAAGCAGCTAAATGAATTTATTTCGCTCGAGGGGCTCTTAAATGTCAACCAGTCTGCTTATAAGAGTTCCCACTCCACTGAAACCGCATTGTTGAAGATTCAAAATGATATAGCTCTCTCAGTGGACTCAGGAAAGGCAGTGGCCCTAACATTATTAGACCTCTCGGCGGCGTTTGATACGATTGATCATTCTCTTTTATATGATTGCTTGCATGACTGGTTTGGTCTAGATGGTACTGTTTTGTCATGGATCAAATCATATCTTTCAAACCGTTCTCTGAGGTGGTAATTCTCCCTTTTGGAGTCCCCCAAGGCTCTGTGCTGGGTCCTCTCCTTTTCACCCTCTACACTAGTCCCCTCAGTCAAGTTATCTCAAAATTCAAGGTTACTCATCACCTGTATGCCGATGACACCCAGATCTACCTAGCAGTTGACTCCAGGAATTTTGACCCTAGCATGGAAGAGCTGACCGAGTGTCTCAAGTCTGTACAGGAGTGGATGGACGGTGTCAAACTAAAACTAAACCCAGAAAAAAACGAATTTATCATTATAGGTCAAAAAGCCATCAGAGAGTCGCTTGCACCAAATTTCCCTGTTCCACTCCTCCAAAACAATATCTCTCCGTCGGTGGAAGTAAAAAATCTGGGTGTTATTTTCGACTCAGACAACTCCTTTGACAATCATGTTGCCAAGGTTTGCAGAGCATGTTACGATCATCTTCGTGATTTGCGACGAATTCGCAAATTCCTTGGAGTCGAGACAGCAATACTTCTGGCAAATGCTATGGTCAGTAGTCGTCTAGACTACTGTAACTCTTTACTATATGGAGTAAGCAAGTCTAACATAGCCAAACTACAGAGAGTCCAGAATGCTCTTTGCTGCATCATCTTCAGACTTGACAAAATGAGTCATGTTACACCCTTTTTGAAAAAACTCCACTGGCTCCCAATTCAACATCGCATCCTCTTCAAGTATAATCTTTTGGTATTCAAGGCTATTAATCTCTCACAGCCCCCGTATCTCTCAGCTTTAATAAGATCGAGCAGTCTCACTCACGGCAACAGGCTATCTATTTCCTCAACCCGCCCTAAGAAGCACATAGGCAGGCGTGGCTTTGCAGTAGCTGCACCAGCTGAATGGAACAAGCTGCCACAGACTGTCAGATCTCAACAAACAATAGATGGTTTCAGAAGCCAGCTAAAGACCTACTTAGGTCATATAAAAGAGAATGATCAATCGTATCAAACGCCGCCGATAGGTCTAATAATGTTAGGGCCACTGCCTTTCCTGAGTCCACTGAGAGAGCTATATCATTTTGAATCTTCAACAATGCAGTTTCAGTGGAGTGGGAACTCTTATAAGCATAACTCTTATAAATATTGACCCTATTTAATTTCATTGACCAACATCCAGTTTCTGTAACAATGTTTTCTGTTGGTCAGGAACATGTGGTGACAGGAAGTTATCTACAGCTGGTCAAGGGGTGTTTTGAGAAGAAGGGAAACACACTTGAATGGGCACACTTCCTGCTGAGGAAGACCATTTACAATAGGTAGTCATTAAAGGGTGGTTTTCCAAATTGGGTTGGTAAATTAGTTTATTAATATGTCTACTCAAGCTTATAAGTGGGGTTGGAATTTTGTAAAATAGCAAACCCTATTTATACTGGTGTTGATTGATTTGGGGGTAATGGACTCATTTGTTGTAGTGGAATGTATTGAGATTGCATTCCAAAAGGGTCCATTTTCTGAGAGAGTATGGTTTGTATTTGATCACCTGTTTGAATTGTAATTCTAAAAACAAAGGCATGTCCCTTGATCTTCCAATACTTTAAAGCAGATATTGGTGAAATTAAACATTTACCAGGTAACTCAATAGTAGAAACAGGTTCAGTAAGGGTTAATTTTAAGAAATCCCATTCAAACTTAATGTGTGGAAATATTACACATTGGTGAAACAACTTTGGTGTATTGATTAATTCAGGTGTCACTTCAATAGACAATTGGGAGCTTGGAACTGGTACTTTCTTAACACAAAGGTCCAAAGAACTGTTCAAATCTGTTAAGGTAGCCTTAGTTACGGTTTCTTGATCATTTGGAACTAACTCGGAATGCTGGTGAATGCAGGTCCTAATACAAAAAAGTATCAAATGAATTATTATGGAAATACTGACAATGGCCAATACTACAAGGAACAAATAAAGTAGCTCTTTCTCTATTTCTAAAGTATGGTTTAGGTCAAACAAAGGTAAAGCTTCTGCAGTTTTGGGAGCAAGTGTTGCAAGGGTCATGTACTCAGCTACTCTATGAGTGAGTGTTCTCTTAAGTATAACCTGAGTTTTATACAACTTAAGTATAAGTGCAAACTCAAGTGCTATGATTGGAATTGCATAAAGTGAAATAGAATTCAAGATAGTATTAGTAAGATTTGGTTCATTCAAACCTTCCAGAGTCTGTCCAAAGAAAGCGTCAAAGGGAGTTCCATATAATGTCTTATTGTTATTAATAGCACTTAAAATTTTCTTCAAATCAAGTACAGTTTTTTCATGATTTATCAGAGTGAGTTTTGGTCCAAGTTCTGCTTTTGTTAAGGTGATTTTAGGACGACTAAAATGATCATTATTTAAAATGGACATATTAGACACTAAATATGCTTCATTATCAACCAACTTAAAGTAACTCCATATGGCTAAAATATTTGGAACCTGTTTCTGGAACCCTAGGTAAGAACAACTTTGAATGCTTGGAGGTAAAACGGAGTTTGCTTTCAGCCTACAGGAACACTTACGAATTACAACACAATTTGTGGACCCCTCAAAAATTCTTGGGGGTATTGATTCACAGGTCTCAACCCAATTAGTATCTAAAGTGCAAATCAATACTTTGTCATCATTTAGATCAATGAAATAACTCTGTTTTGGATCTGGATTTGGATCCAAAACAATTTTACAGAAATCATAGATATTCCCCAGATCATTTGTGAATAAAGCACTAGCACAACTTGGCTGGGAACTTTCTGAAATTTTAAGAGTGCTCTGGCATCTTTTTAAAAAAGTGCCAGGGCAGGCTTGGAAAGTAACTTCATCTATCTCAGTGTAAAAGTTATTGTCAGTGGTAACTCCAAAATAAGGTGGCAAGTCACTGATATATGTGGATGATTGGTTTCTATTCCCTGCTACCACTGGTATACATTCAACTTTATATATATTAATAAGTAAATTAGTGCTTGAGATTGGAATGTTTAACTTGATGTATAAATTGTGGTTTGTTCTGGCAAAGCTTATACTGGGTGTGTGATAATATATTCTTGGATTTGTGTATAAAATTTTGATTGTGGGGTGATGAAGTCTCAGTAGTCAGTAATATTCCTCAGAATAGTTTGTATCCTGGCTGGTGGAATTAAATGCAATAGCAAAACATTGTAACTGTTTATGAGTTTATACATTGTGGACACTTCATGAGCATTTATTGAGTGCATAATCATGGCCACTTGACCCAATGCTTTCACATTAGCATTCACATCCTCTATTTCTTGAGACCAATAGTACTGCAGTCTATCCATTTCATGAAAACTTTCATTTATCAACATTTTGTTTTTATTAACACCATCCTGTAAAACTTTGAAATTCTCATGAGCTTCCACTTCTAGTGAAGATAATTGTTTTTGGAATTTTCTAAATTCTTTAAATGATTCAGGGTTAGTTTCTAGAGCAATTATATGAGACTTTAGTGTTTCAACATCTTTCTCAGTTGCCGTCCCAAACAGGTTTTTAGATACAGTTCCAATAAAATCCAATGAGGATCTCTTATTACGCCTTTCTCCATTTAAATTATCTGCTTGTTTTTTCACTTTGCCAGCTGGTATTAATCCATTCATAATGTTTACTTTTCATTCAAATCTTTTCTCAATAAGTTTCTGACTTAATCATATATCCCCAATGTATCTCCATAACTACGGCATAGCTCTATGACAAAGTCCTCCTGTCCATTATAAGACTTTTCTGTGCAAAATGAACTATAACCACTCAGAGCAGAAAAATCTGGTAATGGAACTACAATTGTATGTCCCCAATAAGAGATAGAGTTATCCAACATTGCAACTCTTCTGAATACAGTTCCTAGATGAGTTCCTTAACAATGACTTCTGGAAGTCCTAAATCATCTGAATATCTTCCTAGAATCAAGTTGAAGCCAAAGAAGAAGGTGGCCAGCCTACTCCACATTATGGCTGTCATGATTCTTCTGTATTCAAATGCACTAATTCTTCAAACAGCTGGCAGTTGCTTCATCTCTCTACAAGAGAAATAAAGCACAATATTTCTTGTTTAACACACAACATGAACTGAATCAAGATAGCTTCACTACTTTCTAATGGGACATTAAACTGTGAAAGTGTTAGGTGGCTTTCCCGCCATTGGGATATTATGCGTCTCTATATACTGCTTCATTGTTTCACTTAAACTGCTCCATGGTTCATAAGAGCGGGATTCCTTTGGGTAGTTTGCCCACTCAATGAGATACTTTGGCTCTCCTGACTTTGAATATCTCCCTTTAATTATACGGCTGACCTCATACTGTTCTTCTAAATCCTCCTCTGGTATACTGTCCAGCTTAGTTATGTTAGGAAACCTAAACTTCCTGGGTTGAGCGTCTTAGTAGTGGAATTACTTCATCAGTCACCGTAGTGTCATCTAATGCTTCGTCAGACTGAACATCATTCAGGTTTTGCCCTTGGTCATGGGTTGGATCACTGGTATCTTCTTGATTCTCATTGTCTTTATTCCTGGGTTCTATATCATCTCCATTTTCCTGGTTGACTGCCTCGCCTGTATTTCCCTGTTCTATCTCAGCTACATCAATATCTACTAGTTCCTGGTCCTCTTCTACCAACTCATCTTCTTCAGCTAAAATTTGGTTTAGTTCTTCATCTACTAGAGGCACTACTGTACGGTCAATATATGGTCATAAGGGATCAATATGTATTTTATTACGTAATGGTTTCAGATCATGACCCCTGACTAGTGGAAAGTTTTATTACTAACTTTCTTTGTAATTATATATGGTCCACTGAAAGGCTTCTTCAGCTTTTTGTTTCCTCCTACTTTTACTGCAGGGAAGTATACCCAGACTTTCTGTCCAACTTCATATTCTTTTATGTAAGCCTTCTTATCATATATCTCCTTCATTTTCTCCTTATGATACTTCATGTTTGATTGGGCAATTTCATGTGCATGATGAAGGCCTGTGACAAGATCACTTACAAAGTGTCTGTTTACTTCACCTGGTACATCGGGTACTTCGGGCAAAGCCACACTTATTGGACTCTTTGGAGTTCGCCCAAACATCAAATAGAATGGCTGATAGTGTGTGCTGTCTACTGAAACACTGGCATTATAAGAGAAAATGACTCCTCTCACCCTCCGGCACCAATCCTTCCCAGCTGAGTCAACATACGCAGAGAGCTGTTTGGCAATAGAGTACTTAAAATGCTCTACCATACCATCTGTACTTGGCCTAAAAGGAGTTGTTACTAGTCTTTTAGTCCCCATCATCAGTGCAGCTTCATTGAAGACTTGTGAAATCAAAGGAGTGCCCATATCACTCAAGATGTGGGTTGGCGCATCATATCTGTATACAATTTCATCCACAAAGAGTCTTGCAATGATGTGAGATTTTATTTCCATAACTGGAAAACACTCTGCATACTTGGTTGCATATTCCATGAAAACTACCAAGTACTTAGCTCCAGAATATGATTCTTTCAAAGGCCCTAATATATCAACTGCCCAAACATTGCCCCCTCTAAAAGGTGGTACTGGTTTCAATGGTGATCTGTATGGCTTTGTAGGCTTCTTGGATGAACAGCAGTAATAACAAGATAAGACCCAATTTTGTACATCTCTGAGCATTCCACGCCAATAATAATCCAACTTTGCTGAGTGATATGTTTTCCTGATTCCATAGTGGCCTCCTGATGGGTCACTATGCACAGCTGTGAGCACTTCATGGACCAAGGCCCTTAGAATTATTAATTGAATTATTATTTGTTTGTTTTTCAAAAGTCCTTCTGGATGCCACATATGGTAAAGCACCCCATCAATGAGTTCATAATTCTGATAAATTGCAACTAGTCTCTTTATTTCTCTCACATTTGTTGGCACAATGTCTTCTTCTAAGTACCTAATAATGGGAGATATATTTTCATCTGCAAGTTGCATCTTTCTTAGAGATTTTGCTGTTAGACTTGGTCTTACATCTGCTGGTGCTGTGGGCCTGTTTATCCATGGATTTGAGGTTTTTGCAGTCATCTTCAGATCCCGGTCTTCTTCTAGTAACTCCACATCTGACTTCAATGAAGGGTCAGCTTCCTGCTTGTCCTCCTGAACAACATTATTGATAGCGGGTGGCAATATGTCATCTGTGATGTTATCTAGATCCTCTGTGGTCCTAAGATCACCTTATCCCTGTCGACTAAGACCATCTGCATTTCCTAGGGATTTGCCAGCTTTATGCTCCACAGTGTAAACTGTTGCATGTAAGCTATCCAACGGGCTATTCTACCACCAACAGTCTTTTGTCCAAACATCCATTTCAAACCTGAGTGATGTGTTATCAGCTTAAAGGTTGTGCCCTTAAGATATGGCTCAAAGTGGTATACAGCCAATATAACAGCAAGAGCTTCTTTCTCTAAAATACCATAGTTCATCTCAGCTTTTGTGAACTTCTTTGCACCATAAGCAATTACTCTTTCCTTGCCTTCTTGAACTTGACTAAGAACCATCCCAGCTGAATCACTACTTGCATCAGTTGTCAAAACAAATGGCTCTTGGTACCTTGGATAGGCAAGTATGGGTGGTGAAGAAAGTGCCCTCTTTAAAAGTTCAAAGGCAGTTTGGCATGATTCATCCCATTGAAAAGGCACATTTTTCTTAGTAAGATTTGTCAAAGGTGTTGCAATTTTAGTGTTTAGTTATGTATTTCCTATAAAATCCACTAAGTCCCAAGAATGATGTCACTTGTTTCACATTTGTGGGTCATGGAAAGTTCTGTACAGCTTTGCAAGTGTTAGGTAGTGGTTCAACTCCTTCTTCACTAACTAAGTGTCCTAAGAACTGAATTTTGCTCTTCACAAACTCACACTTTTATGGCTTTAATTTAAGATTGGCAGCTCTGAATCTGTCAAACACCAATTTAAGATTCTCTAAGTGTTGTTGGAAAGTGTCTGAGAATATAATCACATCATCTATGAAAACAGGACAAATTTTCCACACCAGACCTCTCAAAACTTCCTGCATCAGTCTAGCAAAACCTGAAGGTGAATTTTTCATGCCAAAAGGTAACCTCTCAAACTCATATAGTCCTTCGTGACAACAAAAAGCTGTCAAGTGTTTAGAGTCTTCCTCTAGCTCCATTTGCCAGAAACCACTCAGTAGGTCAACCTTGGAAAAATACTTAGCTCTAGTATTTCCAAGTGAATCTAGAGAATCATCAATACATCTGCTATTGTCTGAGCATTTAATTTGCAAAAATCAACACAGAAATGAAGAGTGCCATCCTGCTTTGTTACCATAACCACAGGTGATGCATATGGACTCTCTGAAGGTCTAATACTCCCTTGATCTAACATATCTTGGGCTTGTTTTGAAATTTCTTCTCTCACCTTTGGGTTATACCTATAAGGAGCAGTTTTGATAATCATACTCCCAGGCATTAGTCTAATTGTATGTTTCAAGACATTTGTGTGACCCAGACCATGTCCTGGCAAAAAGGTCAGCATATTCCCAAAGTATATGCTGCAAATCCTCAACTTCAACTGGTGTGAGAACGGTTTTATCCAACATAAACTGATCATCAAATTGTTGTCTGTCAACAGATTCATTAGTCACTTGTTTATTGACAACAGAGTCAATATTTTTGACATTGAGAACTGTCTCACAAATACTGTCACCTTTCACTAACTGTACACTTGCTATATTGTCTCCTTTTTCTATAAGACAAGGCATTTCAGTGTTATTCACCAAACTGGTACTAGGCAGTTCTGACTGTTCACTTGCATCACTGTACTGTCAGGTTTAACTCCATGTAGCTCTGAACTGTCACAAGGAACTATCAGTCCTAATACATCAACACAGGTTTTTTGTGGTAAAGTGCCATGAAGTAAGCTTCTTTGTTTTGGCTCTATGGTTTGTGTTTGTTGTACAGATATTTCCAAGACATCTGGAATTTTAACTATTCCACTTCCAAAATCAACATTAATCCCAGTAGATTTCAAAAAGTCAGCTCCAAGTAACACAGAATATAGCATTGTTTCCACATATTTTAAACAAACCCAGAAATTATTTTGGCCTATTGAGAAGGCAAAAGTTAACTGTCCAGCAAACTTAAATGTTGAATTACAAACAGTGAAGGCTTCACAGTCATAAGGATTTAATAACTGTCTCAAAGATGGGAATTGTTGAAAAAGTTTTGGTCCAGCCAGAGATATGGTTGACCCAGAATCAATAAGCACATACAGGGGAACTTCCTCATAATAAATCTTCATGAAGGACAAACCTTTCTCGGTTGTAATGTTCTTACTAAACAAACACTTGTCCTCATGTCACAAATAATTTACTTGGCGGTTGTTGGTTTCCACACTTACATTCTTCTTGGCTGCATCACAGCCCCATTCTGAGACGCATTTCGGTAGTTTAAAGACTGCTGTTTGGCTCCATTCCACTGATTAAATTGTCTGTTTTAGTTGTGGGCAGTCATTCTTCAAATGTCCCCTTCTGTTACACTGGTAGCATATAGCATCAGATGGCTGAGGCCTCCTGATACAGTTAACAGTTGTGTGGCCAGACCTATTGCACCTTTGACAGTAAGATCAAAAATTCCCTCTTACAACTGGGTTCTGACCTTGCAAATTTCTCCCCTGGAACTGTTGGCTTCTCATATTAGCCTTCATGAACTGGACATCTCTTCCTTGTTGTCGAACCATACCTTCTAGGTTGTTTATGGCCTTAGACAAATCACCCAAACTCTTGTTGTATATGTCTTGCATCAGATTTACCCGGTCTGAACTGGTGTCCTTTGGCTTCAAGTTCTCTATGCTTTCCACCAATTTTGCCTTCAGCTCGACTTCTTCCAGGTCTGCTGGTTGTTGACCAATCACAAGGCCTTAATCCCTGGCAAAAGACAATGATTGACCTAGTCTCTGGCTCACCTTTCTGTAACTGGCTACACCTCTGTCTGACATCAGTAATGTAGGATTCAACACTCTCTCCATGTCCCTGAACTCTTGCAAATAAGCCTTGTTCCAACCAATGAAGATTATTTGCATTTATATACTTTTGGTTAAAGGCCTCCTGCAGTTGTTGCCAATTTTCCCTCACAGCCTCCGGTACACTGTTATACCAAACCTCTGCAGGTTGTTCCACCATCAAACGAAATATCCTGGCTTTTCTCTGGTCATCCATGTTGCAAAATTCTGAATAGCTTAAAAACCATTTCATCCAGCGATCTGCATCTTCACTGGCAAGCCCTTTAAATGAAGCCGGCCTCAAGGAGGATGCTTCAGCTTGGTTTCCCCATTGCTGTATAGCTTGTTGTATTCTTATCCTATTTGTTCCTGGGCAGCACCTTGCTGGTCATTTTGGTGTATAAGCCCTTGAACCTGGGTTCTTAGTTGATCAATATTTTGAACCAAAGCATCCAAATTAGCCAAATGTCCGACCTTAACATACAACTCTTTTGCGATGCAAGTTTTCCACTGGCTGATTTAACAATTTTCTTTGGTTGATCCAGTTTGCCCCTAAAAGTTTTGTTTATTTATTTATGTAATATTCCCTTTTTCTGTTACTCAACATCTACTCCATAAGTACATAAAATACTGTATAAGTGTTTTTTTCGCGGGGAATTTATTTTCACTATATTCGCGAGTGCATGCAAACCGCGAAATTTAATTCTCACCAATATTTATGAACAAAATGTAGCTTGACAGACCAGGATATTATGGGGGCCATCAAAATTAGATATTAAGGTCACCATATTTCATACTCACGAGTGTTCAAGACTGAAATAAAGACCTATTTATATCCATTTCAGAGATACTGAGTAAATGTTGACACAGGAAGTACAAACAGTCACATTTTTATCCGTAAAACATTTATTACAACATTTAACCAAAGAGATAAAAGTATAAGTGTAAGGAGAAAAAGTAGGAGTAAAAACACGTCTACTACATTAAGTCTAGCACACAGGCACTTATATATACACACACACACATATACATATCATTATTTGTCTTCAATTGCAATCACCTCTGATAGACCTGTTCTTTCCCAGCCAAGGTTTATAATGTGAGGCTTGCCACTCAACATGTGCCAGACCTGTAAAAGCCAGTTAGTGTGGAGAGGCTTGATGGCAGAGAGTTGTAAATTGATTTTCACTCCCTCCCCTGTCTTGAGTTGTGTGGTAACGTCATCTGCATACCATTGTAAAAATTGATTCTTAAGATAGCCTTTCAAGTCTCTATTGCTGGATACGTCTAATGGCTGAAGTTCTCCTGTACAGTTTGTAGGTATAAATTCCAACAAGATGTTGTGTTCAGCATAAAGTTGTTTTACATCCTCAGTTCTGTGGGCAACAAAAATGTCTAGGATTACTAAAGCTGGGTGATCTTCAGGAAGTCCTAGAGTTTCACGCTGGGCCTTGAAGTAGGGCACTAGAATGTTATTGATAAAGTCTTTGTTGGTGTCTTCATTACTCCAGTGATTACTTGTGTGAGTAATATGCCATGACTCAGGAAAGTTAAACACAGGGTGAACTTTGTCTATTTTGCCTTGGTAAATGATCTAGGGAGGAAGGAGTTTGCCAGTAGGAGTGTTTGCCAGGACCATGGTCAGCTGCCTCTTCCCAGCAAACATTTTAAATGTTTATAAACATTTATAAACCCACAAGGGAAATGTTTAGATAAGGTTTAAATAAGGTTTAAAATGAAATACTTGCAAACGTTTATATAAACATTTTTAAACGTTTCTAAACCATATGTCTAAAGGTTTATCAACGTTTATAAATGTTTAAAAACCCATTAGAGAAAGGTTTAGATAAGGTTGAAATAAGGTTTAAAATGAAATACTTACAAACGTTTATGTCTAAACATTTATCAATGTTTATAAACGTTTTACAAACATTTCACGTTTACAAACGTTAATAAATGTTTTAAAAACCAAAAAAGTACAATAATACATTCATGGATAAAACATAGATAGTCTTTTTAATTAAGATAAATCTGACATAAAAACAAAATACTCTTTATCAAATATCAGTTCCTTTAAAGTTATAACATAACCTCATACTAAAATACTAGTGCATTGTGACAGCTTGATCACATACAGTGAGATATAAAAGGATACACTTACCAAAGATGTCTCCTCAATTCAAAAACAAAATGGCGTTATGGCTATGATGACATCAGCATCCAAATTCAAAATGAGGTCAGTTTACAACTAAACCTTTAAAAACGTTTACTAAACATTTATAAATGGTTTATATTGCCGACAAACGCCATCTAAACCACTAAACCACTAAACCAAAAATTGATGAAAAATTTAGTTTATTTCAGGTTTACAAAACATTTTTAAGGTTTATACACGTTTATAAACGTTTAGAATGTTTGCTGGGTTGTCATCAATTCTAGTGATAGGAACCTGTTTAGAGCCTTGGGAATGGAGGGTCCAATTGGAAGTGGGGACAACATTCACCCCTGTCTCATCAAAGTTTACTACCATGGAGGGGGGATGGAATTCTCAGCAACTTTTTCTTTAACCCTCTTCAGGAAATCTTGTTTGATCTTGTCAAAGTTGACTGGTATCTTTCTGGTTGCTTTTGTCCCTTTTCTTTCACCCAGCCCATTCTGTTGAGGAATGATTTGGCCTAGGTTTTTGTTATGCTGATAGAACCCCCGTGTTCTGTTAGTAGCCCACTGTTGTGGTCCTTTGTTATGCCTGTAGCTGTGGCCATCACAATAGTAGAATTGATGACTCCTCCCTCACTTCTGATGGCCTGGAGATGCTTTATCACAGCCTCATCAAGGTGGTCATCCAGCATAAGTGGCCTCCCTCTTTTGGCAGTTGGAAGTGCTTCAGCTTCCTCAGTGGGCCCCTCCTTCAAATGCTTCTTATAGGCATTCACCATACCACGGACAGTAGACTCATTAATCGGTTTATTGGGTTCTTTGGTGAAGTTTCTGGCTGCTTTGGTGGCCCCATGCACGGCTCCATATTTTCCTATTTTCATCCTCAGCTCAGATGTGTGAGTAGTGTATTCTCCCCTCTTTCTTTTCTGGCCTTTGAGAGTGGAATGTTTCATAATCTCCTCACTGGCTGCAGCACACTGTTGAGCCCTCTCTGGTGTTGCACATTTGTTGAGATCAGGTAGTCCTGGAACTACTGTGAACTCTGACCTCTTCTTTGGTGTAAGCCACTTTTTAAGACTCATTTTTGCAAATTTGTTGTGTATATAATCAATATATAATTTTATTTACTGTGAAGCTTGAATGTAAACACTTTGACCTCATTGAGTAAGAATGATTTGAGCCATTTTCACAGGGTCTTATATGCACAACCACTGTCTTTTGATGGATTAAATCAAAGACCTATAGCGCTTTATAATGTGTTCAGGTGAGAGTTTCACATGTGAGTAGGTTTGAGTTGAAAGCAAAAAACTCTTTAAAGATGCTCTGGATTGAACCTGCTCAGTCAGATTAAACAAGTTTACCCACTACCAAATTGCAATTATGCGGCTGAGAAAAATTAATGATAAAAATGGAAGTTTTAGATCAGCACTTCACAGGAATAAATTGCACTTATAGCAATCACAACACTGGGCCACTAGGCTTTCTTTTATGGGCGTTTGTGGATTTTGGATATGATTACACAGATACCTTCAAAGGCTAAATTGCAGAATTCCCCTCCCGGATATAGTTGAAAGTAGTTCCGTCATACATCTATATATATATATCTAGATATATATATATATATATGCAAAAAATAAATAAAAATGAAATAAAATAATACAAATTAATAAATATGTAGATTAGTAAGTAGACATGAAGGCAGGTAGACAGGTAGACAGGTCGGCTGGTAGACAGGTCGGCGGGTCGGCAGGTAGACAGGTCGGCAGGTAGACAGGTCGGCAGGTAGACAGATATTATAAAAAGTATAAAAGAAAATAATAAAAATAATTGACAAAAAATAATTTTATATTTCGAGATTATAAAATAAAGGAACAATGTAACATAGTTTCTGATTGGTTAATCAGACAAAAAAAACATGCATTATAGTGTGATAAAGGTGTGGATATTTGTTCTGGTGACCTGCCGACCCGCCGACCTGCCGACCCGCCGACCTGCCTACCAGCCGACCTGCCTACATGTCTACCTGCCTACATGTCTACCTGTCCACGTCTCTTATTTTCAATTTACTTATGAACTATATTTTTGCAGAAAAAAAATTCAGTGATATCCCTACGCCTTTCTACTTCCGGGAGGGGAATTCTGCAATCCTTCCCCTTCAAAAGTGAGTTGTGAGTGCATAACTTTGATGTTTTTATTGGCGATAATAGGGCATATTTCACCGCAAAAATAAAAACTCGTGAAACAGGTTTCCTGAGCTGATTCGCGAACTTAAGTACCCACAAAAATAACCACTTATACAGTATTTTTTTGAGATTTGATCACATGACTCATCATAATTTTCATACTAGAATAAAGGAACTTGCAATGTACACAACTGTATGTCAAGGATGTGGTAGAAATTACATTGTTGCCAAGGTGGTGAAGTGTATGCGATCCTTCTCTGGTCAAACGCAGATCTTCATCTAATTTTAAGTGTGCAAATGTTGTGGATGATACTATTTTTGACATTATTATTGTCAGATAAAAGTGGACTAGTAATCTCATAATGCAAATATTTGTAGATGCCAAATTATATCCAAATATCCAAATGTTAGTCTGTAATATTCATGAACATGAATAAAAGAAATAAATAGTATCCGATCAATTTATTTTTAGATAAAAACGTTGATTGATTACTGATTTGAATTTTTCGTCTGTCTTTTTAGATATTCACAAAATATTCCCAAAACATGTTACAGGTTATGTTGATACAAATTCTTTGTCTCCAAATTTACAACATATTTCTTAGAAAATATCTGTCGTGTTGGACTTAGGTGAATTTCTCCAGGCGAAGTCCAACAGGACAGATATTTTCCAAGTCCAAACCATGTAGTTTAAATTACTAATTTCCAGGAGCTTAATCCCATAACACTGTTTGTATCCATGTATCAGCTTTGTGTTCTCTTTGTTAAGGCTAATTACAGGGGTTTTTATACAGAAAGCTAACTACGCAGTTAAAAATAACAATATTAAGGAGTATTATTACTGTCTTTAGGCAAGTGTCTGAGGAGGCTGTTGATAAAATAATTAAAATGTCACATGCTTATTGGATCCTTTGCCGACATTCCTTATCAAGGAATGCATTGATATACTGCTGCCATCCCTTACAAAGCTGGTTAACTGCTCACTCATGGAGGGGTGCGTCCCTGATGCTTTCAAATCTGCTGTGGTCACTCCTCTGATTAAAAACCCAAATCTTCTCTCAAATGACCTGAAGAATTATCGTCCTGTATCTGGCCTCAGTTTTATATCAAAACTGGTAGAATGTGTGGTTGCTAAGCAGCTGTTAGAACATATTCATGTCCATAACTTAGACAACCTGTACCAGTCAGCATATAGGGCTGGTCATTCAACTGAGACAGCTCTTCTCTACATAAAAAATGAAGTTCACTTATCATTGTCAAAAGGTGAAACCACTGCCTTAGTATTGCTCGACTTGTCTGCCACCTTCGACACCATAGATCATTCTACTCTTCTTAGTTGCCTCCGGATTTAGTTTGGAGTCGGTGGCTCTGTTCTGAAATGGTTCAGATCCTACCTAACAGACCATTATCAGTCAATAAAAGTTGGTTCTACTTTGTCAGATGTTTGTAAACTCCTGTTTGGCGTTCCCCAAGGTTCTGTCCTGGGCCCTTTGCTGTTCTCATTGTACACCACCCCCCTCAGTTTGATTATCAGTAAACATAAAGGAATAAAGTTTCATTTCTATGCAGATGATAGCCAAGTTTATATACATTTATCCCAGAAGAATGCATCTGCTGCCTTTGAAAAGCTAAATAGGTGCCTGGATGATGTTAAAGAGTGGATGTCAACTAGCAAGCTCAAACTGAATCCTGACAAGACAGAGTTTATCATCTTTGGTTCGAAGAGACAGAGCAACAAGTTGAAAGCATGTTTTCCCAATTAATATCTTGGGCAATTCACTCTGCCCTGTTGATTCAGTAAAAAATCTGGGTGTGTGGTTCGATTCAGACTTTTCTTTGTCCAAGCATGTCCAGAATGTCTGCAAAATTTGTTTTGTTAAACTCAGATTTCAGACATGTCAGGCGGTTTCTTACTCATAATGTTTCTGAGCTTGTGGCTAATGCTCTTGTTAGTAGTCATTTGGATTACTGCAACTCACTTTTCAGGAGCCTCTCCAAGTTCAATCTATGCAAATTACAGTGCATCCAAACTAGAATTGTATCAAACACCAGTCGATACACCAGTATAACTCCTGTGCTAAAGAAACTGCATTGGCTTCCTGTTGAACAGCGCACAGTGTTCAAGACAGCCACACTTGTTTATAAGTATCTTCACATAGGTTTTCCCAGGTATTTTGCTCCATATCTTTCTTCCTACAGCAGTTCTTATGGTACCAGGAGCAGTCAAAGTGGTGGTAATTTCCTTGTCATTCCAAAGTTTTGCCCTTCTGTTCATAAATCTGTCAAATAGTTTGGTAATAGTTTTGCTTTTGATGCTCCCACTGTGTGGAATGCTCTTCCTGATGAGATTCGTGCCTCTCCCTCCTTGGCCTCCTTCAGAAAGCAGCTTAAGACCTACCAGTACACCAAAGCATATCCACCTTAGACTGGATCATTCCCCTGGCATTCTCCGTGGTGCTTGACCCCTCTTATGTCCCTGCATGGATACAGAAATTTTGTTAACTGCTTTTTGTTTTGTTGCGCCTTAGAGTCCTCTTGTTTAGGGAGATTAAGCACTATAAAAGTCCAATTAGAATTAGAATTGATCAATATTAAAGGGTTTTTCTGCAATAATGGGAAGGAGAAATTTTGCAATACTGGGGGAATTTTACAATATGGAGGGGGTCTGTAGGGGTTAATTACTCACTCTATAAAAACGCCTCCCAGGAGATCTGGAGACAAATCACAAAGGATATTGACTGGAGAAAATGCTCACCCCAGCAAATAACGCAGGTCTAATTAGCTGGGGAAAGAAGTCTAACAAAAACAAGATGATCAAACACTTATCAGATTTTTGCTTGCATTTGGACATGTACAATTTTGGATATCTTGTCACAAAGGATATGATACTCAGAATGTATTTTGAAAATATAACATAGGTGATTTGGTTTTATCTGAATCAATTTAAATTAAATATTTCATCCACAGGATATAATAAATCTAAGCATTTGGATATCTAAAAAATAAAAATAGCCAGCCTCCGCAGGCAAGAACCCCAGCCCGCAGGTACAGTTAAATGGCAAACAACATTGAGATTTGGGAAAATCTTAGGAACAACTTCTGTTGTAAGAAGTACAGAGAACCCACGAGATGTTGTACAAAAGATTCACAGGCCATGATTTCTTACAAGTAGTTTTCATATTTTGTAGCCCTAGAAGCAATTATAAGGGAGATATAAGGCATTTTTGATATGATGACCCTCCTATTTGGTATTAAAGATGTGATATGGTGGTCATTTTGTTTCCAAAACAAGGACACAATTACTCTCGGGTAAGCTTTCATATCCATTTACATTTTGTGCAAATCTGATGAAGCTAGCTTCAATATTTTAGTTACAGAAAATATCAAAGATTTTAGAAGAAACTTTAAGACCCCGAAATTTAAAAGTGTTGCCATGGCAACAGTTGCCACCAGATACCCCCAAACATAGTCAGCTCTAGATCCTCTTGGGACAAACATATCATATTATTTTTAATATTCTTAATATACATTTCCTATATAGCAAGAAGATATAACACCTTGAAGCCTGTACTTTATGTTGATATAATGACCACAAAAATGTGACACCAAGGCCTTTTTTCTTGTTTATAGATGTCTTACTTTTCCAAAAACCTCTGTACACAAAAAGAGAGTATCCCGACACTTTGCAATTCTATGTGAAATGCTGAAAGACTTATGTGCATAGGTAAAAAAGGATGGATCCAAAGACAAACCTGACGAAGTCAAAAGACTCCCAGCCCATGATTACATTAGGTTGTTTTTGCACTGAAAACCTCTAGGACCAATAATAAGTGAGTTATAAGCACTTTTAAGTTTGGCTATCCTCATTTGACCTTGAAGGAGGGGCCCAAGGTCAAATATGACCACATCTGAAACTCCCAGCCCATGATTTCCTATAGGTTAGTTTCACATCCCAAACCTCTAGGACCAATCAAATGCAAATTATAAGTGCTTTTAATTTGTGCTATCCTTGTTTGACCTTGAAGAGAGGGCCCAAGGTCAAATCTGATCACATTAAAAGCCATCCAGCCCATAATTTCCTACAGATTGGTTTAACATCCAAAACTTCTAGAACCAATAGTAAATAGAAAGTATAAACAAGCAATCAGTGCCCGTGAACAGGCTCTGTGTCAGCTGACTGTGTCTTTTGTTTTTTTGGGCAGAAGTGTAAAAAAGAAAACGACACAAACATTGTGCCCTGCAAATGGTATTCAGAAGTAAAATACAAAGTTAACTGCTGAGAAGTAAACAGTATGTGGAAAATGAATCCGGGAAAATTGGCCTCCTGGAAAAATGGCCTCATAGAAAATTGGCCTCCTTGAAACTTGTGGGGGGTGGACAATTGGCCTCCTTCTAGTCTTTTAATAATAATGGAAATAAGAAAAAAATTTAAATCATTCATTACAAATAGTTTATTGCATTGCATGACCTAACCAAGAAACTGTTCAACAACAAAATTAAAAAGTGCATACCATTTATTAAAACGAATATATTACATTACATGACCAAACACCAAGTTAGTTTTAAAACAGAAATATATAAGACCACTGCCGTGGTATGATCTCCCGCCGCACTACATCAAAAAGTAGGTGAACAACATATTTGACAAAACTCCTATATGGTTATCATTAAAAATTGACAAAGTAGCTATTACTCACTTAGCTATGGAGATACACTTCCAAACTAGTGACCATGTTGTAGCTGTGGAGATAGTAGCTGAACAACATATTGGAACAAAATTGTGTAGCTGCAATACTTTTGAAGATATAAGCCATTTACTCATTATGGTTATCATCAAAGTAGCTATTACTCAGTTAGCTATGGAGTTACAGCTGTGAAAATTCACAATACAGTATATCCAAAAGATAGGTGAACAACATATTCGACAAAAATCCTCTATATTCAATAGTTTTTGAGTTATAAGTGACTTGCTCAATGGTCAAATGTTAAACTTAGTATAGCTATTACTCAGTTAGCTATGGTGCTACACCTTGGACACCTCACCATGATATAGTACATGAAGGAGTTGTTGAACAACATATTTCAGGCCAATATTGTAAGTAACAGTTACAAAGACAAAATCAATTTACTCATTTTGCTCATCGTTAATAACAGAAAATAGCTATTACTCACTTAGCTATGAAGATAGAACCCTGAAAATGGTACCATCTTGTAGGCATGGAGAAAGTAGCTGAACAACATATTTTACAGAAACACTCTAAATGCACTCGTTTTGGAGTTATGAGCACTTTACTCAAAGTAGCCACCATTGCTATTACTCACTTAGCTATGGTCCTAGGTGTTAAATAACAGCATCAAATGAAAGGACATAAGCAATAAGGTCATAAAAAACATTGAAAAGTTTTATAATGTGCGGCCGGCGGGAGATAATAAATCAAAATGTAGGGATAATGTATAATATAATGTAGGCAATGTAGATAATGTAGAGTATAATATAGGGAGCTCAGTTCTGAACTAGTTGCCTCAGTAGTTATATAAAGGAGTTATATATTTGTTCTTACAATCATAAGCAGGTATTTGTGTCCTGAGTATATTTGAATCAGACATTGCTGTCTTTGAACTTGATTGAAGATCTTTATGCATAATTTTAATCCTAATAAGTCATCAAAGAGAAGCAAATCTTTGGTATTTTAATCCTGAGTAGTTATCCAGTATTAAAATAACTATGTTAAAGAATAATTCATATATTCCAAATGGGAACCATGGAGAGGACTATTAAGTAAAATTAAACTGGTGCAAACATTTGTACCACCAAAAATATTCAGAAGGCCATTTTTCCGTCCCCTGAAATTTCAAGGAGGCCAATTTCCTAGGATGCCACCTTTCAAAGAGGCCAATTTTCCCTTTCCTATGGAAAACATATTCAGAGAAAACACTGTAAATGCAATAGTTTTGAAGTTACAACTGTTACGCAGCTACACAATCATGGTATAGCTGACCCAAAAGTAGCTGAATAACAAATCTAAAGAAAATACTTTAAATACAATAGTTTTTAAGTTACAACTGATTTACTCAACAGTGATAACATGAAAGTACCTTTTGCTTCACTAGGCAATAAGTTACAGGTCTGCAATTTCACTATGTTATAGAAAACTGATAATTAAGTGAATAAATATTTAAAGAAAATACTGTAAATGCAATAGTTTTCAAGGTTCAACTGATTTACTAAACACTGAAAACCTGAAAGTAGCTATTACTCAGCTATGCAATGAGCTACAGGTCTATTTCATTATTGCCATAGCTGACCCATAAGAGGTGTATAACATATTTAAACACAATTCTCTAAATGCAATAATTTCAAGTTATAAACAATTTACTCAACAGTGACAACCTCAAAGTAGCTTTTGCTCAGCTATGCAATGAGCTACAGGTCTGTAATTTCACTATGTTATGGCTGACTGAAAAGTAGGTGAATTACATATTCAAACAAAATACTGTAAATGCAATAGTTTTCAAGTTACAACTGATTTACTCAACAGTGAGAACCTCAAAGTAGCTATTGCTCAGCTATACAATGAGCTACACATCTGCAATTTCACTGTTATATAGAAGAATGAAAAATAGGTGAATAATATATTTAAAGAAAATACTGTAAATGCACCGAACAGTAAAGAGTAAGAACCTCAAAGTGCTTTTGCTGAGCCATGCAATGAGCTACACATTTGCAATTTTACTAAGTTACAGCTCCAAAGTAGATGAATAATATATTCAAACAAACACTGTAAATGCAATAGTTTTCAAGTTCCAACTGGTTTACTCATGAGTGATAACCTCAAAGTAGCTATTACTCAGCTATGCAATGAGGTACGGGTCTACAAGTTTACCTATAGCTAACCCAAAACTAGCTGAACAACATATTCATACAAAATTTTTTAAATGTAATAGTTTTCAAGTTACAAGTGATTTTACTCATTCTGGAAGTCACTGAAAAGTCAGAAAATATCTATTACTCACTTAGCTATGAGGATAGACATCCATGTTACTCACCATATTGTAGTTATGGAAAAAAAGTAGCTGAATAACATATTTTAACAAACTGCTCTAAATGCAATACCTTTCAAGTTATGTGATTTAGTACATGATTTCAGGAAATTTAATGCATTCAAAATTATTTCAAAAATTCATAAAAAAATAATTACGAATGATCCAGGCCTGATACTCACACAAGAGAATTTACTTATGGCCTAGTACATATATTCAAGACAAGAGAGAAATCCCTGCAATAGTCAATGAGAAAATTGTGATAAAATGTAGAAACTTTCACACTTTCGGTGGGGGTACCTCACTTTAAATGACTCTGGGGAACAGACAAATTAACAGATCTGCATGCCTTGAACAATTTTTAATCCTGGATAGATATCTTTTAAAAGCAGAAGAAATAGTCCTTACTACCCAGGGTAGCCAAAATTTGTTTCAGTTTTACTTACTCGTAACTCTTTAGAGGATTTCCCACTTGAGCTAAAATTTATTAAATCTACAAGTGTAACTAATATGGGAAAAAAGTGAAAGAAAAAACATACATTTGATAGAACAGCATACGCAGCTAGACCTGATAAAGCTCAGTGAAATAGAACCTTTCCATTTACCTTCATTTTCTTAGATTAATCCCAAACATATGCAATACTGCAGAGAGATTATGTCTTGTAAATCTTACCAACCCCTCCCCCACCCCTCTCCACTTAAAATGAAAGACTAAAGAAAGAAGCACACAGACAAATATAACACACACACACAGGCAATTCTTTTCTCTGTAACATACAAACACACCCCTACAGAGGCAATTCTTTTCTCTTATGCAGATTCTGTACAGATCAGAAAATTTGGCAAATGTAGTTTTATATGCACCTATTTCATAATTATGCAAATCAGCAACAGGTCTGAAATTTTACTATGTTATAGCTGAAAGAAAAATAGGTGGAAAACATATTTAACAAAATGTTCTACATGCAATACTTTTCAAGTTATAAGTGATTTACTGCATGAGTTTTAAGGCATGAAAAAAATAATTTAAAAAATTCATAAAAAAAATTAGGAAAGACCCAGGCCTGATACTCACACAAGGGAATTTACTTATGACCTAGTACTATATGCCAGATAAGAGAAAGATCACTGCAATAGTCAATGAGAAAATAGTGATAAAGTGTTGAAATTTTCATACTTTGAGTGGGGGTACCTCTCTGATAACGGCTCTAGCAAACAGACGAACAAACAGATCTGCATGCCTTGAACAATTTTTCATCCACAATAGATA